>OX335657.1:2500000-3750000 GCA_946894095.1 Incurvaria masculella
TTTTTCAGGGATCTTTCTTTGATTAATGTTTCCTTGCTTCCCGGTCGATTATACATGCATAAATGACACATACACTAAGTTTCTTACATTCGATCAACTAAGTATAGAAGATTCAGCGAAAAATCTTCACTGATTTTCCGTCCATAATCATGAAATACATACCAATTTAGATCAAAATGTTAAATGCCCTTAATAAGTACCCCTTATAGTCTGTAAAATGCACCGCGCTATGCATAACAAAGATGGACGTAACAATTATAGAAATTGTTTTTGATGAATATATCGATCCATATAGCACAACCCTACGGCACTTGACCAACTGACATGCGCACTACACGTGCACCGCGCTGCCTCTGCCGCCGCGCCGACGACCCGGCTTGTTCGCTCTAGAAAGAGACATCAAACTGAATAAAAACCCCTTTTTTTCACTTTGATATTTTCGTCAGTTGCAAACTCAGTCAGTCGTTACTTGGCGGCCGTCTGTCTCGTGAGCTTTATCGGGTTTTACAGTTCAGTGTCCTAACCGTTCAAGTCTGTTCTAAACTTCAGCGAATTTATCTTCCCATCTTTCTCTCCGAAGAGAATACTGAAAAAGAGCCATGGCCGAAACAGAAATGTTAATGTTAAATAACAACAACAAAGAAAATAAGGAGCAATTCTTTGAAGGAGTGGAGAAACTGATCGAGATTTGGTTTTCGCCAACCAAAAATGCGGACTTACGGAAAATATCGCGGTAAGTTAACTTTCACTTGGTACAATACACCTGCAAGTAAAGCCTTGACATGCGTGCAAACATCCTCTTGCGCAATGGTTTTTTTTTGATGCGAAATAAAATTGGTATAAAATCAATTATCTAGCTAGAATATAAAAATCAGTGCTTTTACCGGCTGGCTATACGTAACCGCACCAAACATTACTGACGGAGAAATGTCCTAATGAACAATTCCAATGTGATGAATAGCTAGGTATATTAGGTTTTTAACTTATTTCTTAGGTCACACAATCCCACTTAAGAACATGGTTCTTTGCATGTAATATGGCTATCTTGATGTTAAGCATATTTTGAAAATGTGCAGAAAAATAGGATCAGTACTGTTTTTTTTTTAATTTGTCTTGAATTAAATTTCTACCTTGTAAGTCACAACATGAAATTCGTTGGTCACCCTATCAATTCCTCATACTATGAGCGATAACTTTTACATGCTCTAAATTATTTACTAGAATTTTTTAGTTTTTGATTCTAAAATATATTGTCGAGACCTACGTTTGTATGTTTTAATTTTTTTAATTCCCCCTTTAGATTGGAAAATATTGGCTAATAAACATTGGAAAAGCTTCTTTTTTACTGTCATTTTGGATTGTTTTACTGAAAAATTTGAATATTTACATAAAAATAAAAACATACAGACATAGAATCAAGCTTTCTCAAGTAATTAAAAATGTTTCATTACAACCTAATAACTTTTTTGGGGTAGGGAACCGTTAGCGCCTGGAAGATGATTCCGCTAGTTTAATACGCAGTCGACGTGCAAAATTGTGCCTTGGCCAATGGACAAAGAAACATTTATCTCCTGACAGTCTTAAAAAAGTAGTTAAATAACCATTTCTTTCATGAAAACCTAAGTAGGTAAGAAATGCTGAATGTTTTGTTTTTGGCACACAGAAAGCAGTGGGAGAGTATACTCAAGATAGTGCGCTGTGAGATCATCTCTTTTACACAGAGCGAGCAAGTCGACGCGTACGTGCTAAGGTAAGTCAAAAGTATATTTTTGAAGTGATGACCTATTTCTGGTCAATTGTTTTGCAAATTGAACATGTGATCTTGAAGGTCAAACGATTGAATTTGTAGCAAAGCTGATATTACATGAAATCAAAGTGGTCATTGTAATCCTTTAATAACTCTGAAAAAACCAAATCTGTATAGGTGAATCTTACAAGTAGGCCTTCAGGGCCAAATCATAAAATATATGACATAACGAAAAACAATCGAAGGAGTCATGAGGCCGATATTGATAAAAACGAAAACTGCATTATTAGATTTAAAAAAAAATTTTTTTCTAGTCAGGAATCAAACTCGTTAGTTTTGAAAAAAATAATGCACCCTATATTTTTACATCAGATGATAGCCTATAAGGAACAAATTCTGTGAAGTAATTTTAAACGGGAAACTAAAGGTAAGTATTTATTTTGTATAAACTTATTCATATTTTCAAATATTCATAGTTTTTCGTACTAACAGTTACATCGCTTACTCCAAGAAATTTATAGAAATAGAATTATAATCGTAAAGTTGGATAGAGCCAAAACAGCATTCAACAGAGCTTCTAGAGAACTGAAAGCAATGATTGCCGAAAACAACAATAATACACTGCAAGAGCAACTTCAATCCTTGTCGGCTACCAAGCGAGACAACTACTCTTTGTGGAAAATCACCAAAAAATTTAACAGACCACAACAACATGTCCCACCGCTTAAGACGCCTACAGGCAATTGGGCTCGAAATTGCAGCGAGAAAGCAACATTGTTTGCTCAGCACCTGAGTCGCACCTTCACACCAAATGACTCGGCCATGGATCAGTTTGAAGCAGAGGTGGATACTCTGTTAAGCAGTGACCAACAGTTGTCTCTACCCCTGAAATTGACAACACCGAGAGAGATTGCTCAAATAGTCTATCATCTAAAAAATAAGAAAGCTCCTGGATTTGATCTCATAACTGGAGAAGTCCTGAAACATCTACCAAGAAAAGGAATGGTTTTTCTTACAATACTGTTCAATGCTATCATGCGTCTACATTACTACCCTAAGTTGTGGAAAGTTTCACAAATATGTATGATGGTAAAGCCCGGAAAACCCTCTAATGAATTGAGCTCCTACAGACCAATCAGCCTGCTTCCTACCATTTCAAAGGTCTTCGAAAAAGTATTTATACTCAGACTGAGACCAATATTAGAAGAGAGGAATACAATACCAGATCACCAGTTTGGCTTCCGAGTGCAACACTCAGCAGTGGAACAAGTACATAGAGTAGTACACAAGATCAGACAGACATTGGAAAGAAAGGAGTACTGCTCGGCAGTATTCTTAGATATACAGCAAGCTTTTGATAAAGTGTGGCACAAGGGTCTCTTGTACAAGCTGAAGAAATTACTTCCTAACTCAATATTTATGGTACTCAAATCATATCTATGCCACAGATACTTTCAAGTTAAATATGGAGAGGAACTATCTGAGTTTTATGAACTAAAAGCCTCGGTACCGCAAGGATCTGTGTTGGGGCCTGTTCTCTACTCCATCTTCACAGCCGATTTACCAACGACCGAAGAAGTAGTGACCGCTACATTTGCCGATGATACTGCTTGCCTTGCTAGTCATACAGATCCCAATAAAGCATCCCAGACGCTACAACTACAACTGAACAAAATTGATCAATGGCTAAAATCATGGAGGATCATTTGTAGTGCAACAAAATCTAACCATATTACCTTCTCACTGAGAAATGGGGACTGTCCATCAGTAACATTAGGTGGAGAAATTTTGCCAAAAAAAACCTGCATTAAATATCTCGGACTGCACTTGGATAGACGACTTACCTGGTCACACCATATAAAAGCCAAAAGAACTGAATCCAATTTACAATTTAAAAGTCTGAACTGGCTCATAGGACGCCAATCTTCACTTTCCCTTGAAAACAAACTATTGGTGTACAAATGCATACTAAAACCGATCTGGAGCTATGGCATCGAACTCTGGGGATCTGCTAGCAACTCAAACCTTGAAATACTGCAAAGATTCCAAAACATAGTACTGCGGACAATCACTAAAGCACCTTGGTTTGCCAGAAACGACGAAATCCACCAATACTTGCAGGCGCCAACAGTGAAAGAGGAAGTCAAACACTTCTGTGACAAATATAAAAAAAGGTTAAAAAACCACACCAATGAGCTGGCAAGAAGTCTACTCAACTCTAAAGAAACCATATCACGACTTAAACGCTGGCAAATACTGAACCTGGACAACAGAAGCTGAAGAGTTCCTCAGCTTAATAATTGAAGGGATAAGACATTTAATGGAGTGTCTCCCACAACGACATGTATAATCACAAAATCTGATTATGGCTAGATAGCCGATTGCAGATAGAAGCATAATAAAAAAAAAAAAAAAGTTGTTCTTTGTACTGGGGTCTTTCTTTAATTAATGTGTCATTGCTTCACGGTCGATCATACATACATACATAACACATTCGTAATTATACATTAACCGTACCTTCACTAATGATATTGTCTAAAAAAAATTTTCTTTCGTTTATTATGACTTTTAACAGCGAAGAGATAAACAATTTTGAAATTAGAACACGATGTTTTGATGCTGAATGCAGGTGTGTTGAGCTACATTTCGAATTATTTGATTTGTGTTGGTGCGGGTAATGTATGAATACTTGAAAATATATAACAGTTAATTAAAAATCAACACTTTCCTTTAGTTTTCCGTATAACATTACTTCTACACTTATTCAATTCCTTTAATACATTTGTTCCTTATAAGCGTCACTATTGACTGGTGCAATAATATAGGATGCCTTATTTTTGTCAAAATCAAGAAGTTCGATTCCCGGCTAAGATAACGATTTGTCCATAAATCTAATAGTACAGTTTTAGTTTTTATCAATGTCGGCCTCATGACTCTTTTGAGTGTTTTTAGCTGTTTCTGATAGTTTAGGATTTGACCCTATAGGCCCGCTTGAAAAAAAGATCCTGTGTGTTGAAAAATTTTACTTAAACTTTATTCCGCTGGACTAAACAGATCTTTATATGGTTAGTCCGGTGCTAATATCGTACTAAGTTTTGACAGGAGCTCTCTGAATAGGACTGCTAATGTATTTTGTCAATACTTAACAAACATTGCCATTGGGCGGGGGGAGGATTTTGAGAGGAGGAAATTTTGAGAAAACTGGGTTTAATCTAGTAAGACGATGTACGAATTACATAGGTAGTAGCACCATTTATTTTTTTCCCTCAAAGCTGTATGTGATCTGTAATAATGTGTAATTTCGTAAATAAATTATTATTATTATTATTATTATTATTACATGTTTCTCACAAAATATAGAAGCTTCCCATGTAAATCCTTAGGGCATAAGGATTTACATGGAAAACTTATCATGATTCGTAGATTCATCAATGAACTGTTTGAATAATTCCAAATCCAACGCAATCAAGCACAGATTAACATATTTTGGAAAATGTCACGCGAGATTAGGAGGGGTGGGAGGGGGTCGAGCAAAAATCTCACATCGTCGAAAAATCACCAAAAATGCCTCACATAATTAATGGATGCCCTCTTATGTCATATAGTAGTTAATTCAGGATGTGACCTGATTCAGTTTTATAAGAGCGTAAGTGAAACCAGATTTAAATTTCCCAATTTCAACTCATTTTGAATTTTTAAATATAGGTCTAGCCATACAGGTGAATTTTTCGAGTGTGTCTTCATGGCCATATTCAAAACAATAAATAAAACCGGCCAAGTGCGAGTCGGACTCGCACACGAAGGGTTCCGTACCATCGTAAAAAATAAAACAAAAAAATCACGTTTTTTGTATGGGAGCCCCCTTTAATTTTTTTTTTAATCTTACCTATTTGTTGTTATAGCGGCAAAATAAATACACACTCTGTGAAAATTTCAGCTGTCTACCTGTTACGGTTACTGAGATACAGCCCTGTGACAGACGGACAGACAGACGGACGGACGGACGGACAGCGGAGGCTTAGTAATAGGGTTCCGTTTTCACCCTTTGGGTACGGAACCCTAAAAACGAAAACTACATTATTTGATTTTTAAAACATTTCCAACAATTTGATTAGTGAATGTGCTATGCTGATAATGTATATGAATACATGAAAAAATCAATGAATTGTATTAAAAATTAACACTTAGTTTAGTTTGCCCGTTCCTTGTAAGGGGAACTATTGGCTGGTGCAATAGTACAGGTGCGTTATTTTTCTCAAAATCAGCGAGTTCGATTCCCGGCTATGGAATTTTTTATTTTTTATAAATCGAATAATACCATTTTCGTTTTTATCTAAATCCGCGCCATGACTCCTTTGAGTGTTTTTTCGCTATTTCTTATAGTTTTGGATTTGGCCTTCAAAAATGTATCCGTACATAAAACTTGTAAATGGTAAATAACTTACCCTCTCACTCTTTGTTCAAACTTTTTTTAGGAACTCTCATGCATGTTTCCCAATTTGATAAATAAAAGCACCACATACTTTTTTAGGGTTCCGTACCCAAAGGGTGAAAACGGAACCCTATTACTAAGCCTCAGCTGTCCGTCCGTCCGTCCGTCCGTCCGTCCGTCCGTCCGTCCGTCACAGGGCTGTATCTCAGTAACCGTAACAGATAGACAGCTGAAAATTTCACAGAGTGTTTATTTATTTTGCCGCTATGACAACAAATAGGTAAGATTAAAAAATAATTAATATTAAAGGGGGTCCCCATACAAAAAAAAATTGTTTGTATTAATTTTTTTACGATGGTACGGAACCCTTCGTGTGCGAGTCCGACTGGAACTTGGCCGGTTTTTTATCTTTAAATTATGGCCTATCATAACTCTTTCCTGTGTTGATTATCGAAATGTGTTGTGGTTATTTTTAAATATAATTAAATATTGTTTTACTTATGCCCTTATCGAATAAATTGAAACAGTGAGTCTTATGCATGAATGTCGGGTAGTTCATCTGTCATATTATGTATTTTTTAAATTGCGGTATTTCGTCTTGCACTACTACAATCATGCCATTATGTCATAGGTGACTTTCATAATTCAGTGCTTTTGCCATAAATGTTAGGACGTACATTCACCCACCCAACGCTTGCCACTCTAATCCAAATCTTTTAACCAATGTAAGCACTGAGACAATTGTATGCTGCATAACCGAAATGACTTTCGTTCTCTTCTCATACCCGTTGAGAGAATTGAGAATGGACCGCAGTTCTCAACCTTGGAAAAGGGCCCTAGTTCTCAGTCATACTTCAGGACTTGAGAAAGGGGTCTAATTCTCTTTTCATATCTGCTCCAAGGGGTATAGTTCTCTTCTCATACCCGCTCCAAAACTTCTGAAAGAGCTCTCGTTCTCTTGTCATACCCGCTCCAAGACTGAAAATAGCATTTTAATTATTCTGTCTGCTGATAAAATAAAAATTACTCTCGTTATCTTTCTAGATTTACTTCAATGGCTCTGGTGTTCTTCCCTGTACCTCTACTCCAATAGATACTTGAGATGGGGTTCTTGTTCTGTTCTCATACCTGCTGCAAGACTCAAGATGTAGATAACTTCTTCTTTACCTGCTCAAATAAATTAGACGTGGCACCCGCGCTTTGCCTATAGTCAGTCAGTCAGTCAGCGTGTTTGCGTCCACTGCTGGACATACGCCTCTCCAATTTTCCTCCAGTCCTCCCGGCCTTAAGCGGTACGGAACCACTGCTTTCCGCCACGGCACTTGATGTCGTCGTCCCACCTGGCGGGTGGTCTTCCCACACTTTTCCTGTCCACGGCCGCCAGTGTAGGACACGGTTACTTCAACGGTCGTCGTCTCTTCGGCTGCCATGACCAGCCCACTGCCACTTGAGCTTAGCCACCCGGTGTCCAATATCGACTACTTTGGTACGTCGGCGGATTGCCTCGTTACGCACCATATTCCGTAGCGATATTCCCAGCATGGCTCGCTCCATTGCTCAATGGGCAACTTTCAACCTTTGGACAACGGCGACCGTCCTTTGCCAATACCTGACGCATAATTTGGTGTTGGTGTTCTTCTCCAATATTTACCAAAACTTTTCATGTCGCCTTGACCATGTTGATATCATAAAAAGTTAATGACTTCACAGATATTTATGAACTCCACAATCGGACATCGATAAGTTTGCAAACAGATATAGCAACGAATGATCACCAAGCACAGTTGAATGCATTCGTTCATTGTTTCTTGAAAGAAAACGTTTCAGGAGGTTTATGCGTCCATGAAGATGGCGCCACACTCGTTCTCATGAACCGTAATAGGTAGGCAGCTGAGATTTTCACAGAATGTGTATTTATTTTGCCGCTATAACAAGAAATTGGTAAAATAAAAAAATACAAAATGAAAGGGTCTCCATGCGAAAAATTAGATTTTTTTGTGTTGAATCTTGTACGATGGTACGGAACCCTTCGTGTGCGAGTCCGACTCGCACTTGGCCGGTTTTTTTTATATGCAAAATTGTGACCCTGAATAAAGAATTTGAATGGGCTGAGATTTTTATTTGGCTGGTACATAGACTTATTATATTACTTTCACTGGGCTTGTTCCATCGTACACGATTTAACAGAAAACAATAACTTTTTTTATATGGGGCCCCTTTAATTTTTATTGTGTTTTAATTTTACCTATTTGTTGTTATAACAGCGAAATAAATACACATTCTGTGAAAAATTTAGCTGCCTACCTATTCATGAGATACAGCCCGGACGGCCCAGACGGACGGACAGACGGACAGCGGTGGCTTAGTAATAGGGTTGCGTTGGCATCCTTTGGGTACGGAACCCTAAAAACGAATACATAAATAGTATTTTTTTAAAATTAAGTTCACATATATCTGCAGCTAATTCGAAAATGACCCACTAAACCTTTAACAACCTTGCAGAAGTGAAGTTGACTATCTTAAGTAATTCCTAATAATCTAAAATAAAAGAATGATACGCTAAAAGTTGCATATAATGAACTATCGGCTGGCAGTGTGTTTCCTTACCTTTGAACAAATGCTGTGTAGTGAAACACCTCAGCAAGTTCTGATATAAAAATATACCTCCGACTGATATATAAATTAACATTTATGCATAAAGTAATAACTCCATTTTCATTTAGATTTCTAACTTTAGTCTAAAAAGTTCATAAATGGACACCTTTACTTATAAAAAAAATATATGGTAAAGCTAGGCTCTATCTGTAGTTTACGCGAGTTACAGTTAACCGTATTGGTATGTGCAGTTTCACGTGTCCGCATCAATGTATCGGATTTTGTTACTGCCCACCGCTGGCGCTTGGAAGGGGAAGGACTCGGCTCGCGTCGGAGGCTGTGCTATACATCTTCTTTTAGTTGAGAATGCTCTATAACTGTGTTATTTTTCTCAAAATCAGCGAGTTCGATTCCCGGCTATGGAATTTTTTATTTTTTATAAATCGAATAATACCATTTTCGTTTTTATCTAAATCCGCGCCATGACTCCTTTGAGTGTTTTTTCGCTATTTCTTATAGTTTTGGATTTGGCCTTCAAAAATGTATCCGTACATAAAACTTGTAAATGGTAAATAACTTACCCTCTCACTCTTTGTTCAAACTTTTTTTAGGAACTCTCATGCATGTTTCCCAATTTGATAAATAAAAGCACCACATACTTTTTTAGGGTTCCGTACCCAAAGGGTGAAAACGGAACCCTATTACTAAGCCTCAGCTGTCCGTCCGTCCGTCCGTCCGTCCGTCCGTCCGTCCGTCCGTCACAGGGCTGTATCTCAGTAACCGTAACAGATAGACAGCTGAAAATTTCACAGAGTGTTTATTTATTTTGCCGCTATGACAACAAATAGGTAAGATTAAAAAATAATTAATATTAAAGGGGGTCCCCATACAAAAAAAAATTGTTTGTATTAATTTTTTTACGATGGTACGGAACCCTTCGTGTGCGAGTCCGACTGGAACTTGGCCGGTTTTTTATCTTTAAATTATGGCCTATCATAACTCTTTCCTGTGTTGATTATCGAAATGTGTTGTGGTTATTTTTAAATATAATTAAATATTGTTTTACTTATGCCCTTATCGAATAAATTGAAACAGTGAGTCTTATGCATGAATGTCGGGTAGTTCATCTGTCATATTATGTATTTTTTAAATTGCGGTATTTCGTCTTGCACTACTACAATCATGCCATTATGTCATAGGTGACTTTCATAATTCAGTGCTTTTGCCATAAATGTTAGGACGTACATTCACCCACCCAACGCTTGCCACTCTAATCCAAATCTTTTAACCAATGTAAGCACTGAGACAATTGTATGCTGCATAACCGAAATGACTTTCGTTCTCTTCTCATACCCGTTGAGAGAATTGAGAATGGACCGCAGTTCTCAACCTTGGAAAAGGGCCCTAGTTCTCAGTCATACTTCAGGACTTGAGAAAGGGGTCTAATTCTCTTTTCATATCAGGAGGTTTATGCGTCCATGAAGATGGCGCCACACTCGTTCTCATGAACCGTAATAGGTAGGCAGCTGAGATTTTCACAGAATGTGTATTTATTTTGCCGCTATAACAAGAAATTGGTAAAATAAAAAAATACAAAATGAAAGGGTCTCCATGCGAAAAATTAGATTTTTTTGTGTTGAATCTTGTACGATGGTACGGAACCCTTCGTGTGCGAGTCCGACTCGCACTTGGCCGGTTTTTTTTATATGCAAAATTGTGACCCTGAATAAAGAATTTGAATGGGCTGAGATTTTTATTTGGCTGGTACATAGACTTATTATATTACTTTCACTGGGCTTGTTCCATCGTACACGATTTAACAGAAAACAATAACTTTTTTTATATGGGGCCCCTTTAATTTTTATTGTGTTTTAATTTTACCTATTTGTTGTTATAACAGCGAAATAAATACACATTCTGTGAAAAATTTAGCTGCCTACCTATTCATGAGATACAGCCCGGACGGCCCAGACGGACGGACAGACGGACAGCGGTGGCTTAGTAATAGGGTTGCGTTGGCATCCTTTGGGTACGGAACCCTAAAAACGAATACATAAATAGTATTTTTTTAAAATTAAGTTCACATATATCTGCAGCTAATTCGAAAATGACCCACTAAACCTTTAACAACCTTGCAGAAGTGAAGTTGACTATCTTAAGTAATTCCTAATAATCTAAAATAAAAGAATGATACGCTAAAAGTTGCATATAATGAACTATCGGCTGGCAGTGTGTTTCCTTACCTTTGAACAAATGCTGTGTAGTGAAACACCTCAGCAAGTTCTGATATAAAAATATACCTCCGACTGATATATAAATTAACATTTATGCATAAAGTAATAACTCCATTTTCATTTAGATTTCTAACTTTAGTCTAAAAAGTTCATAAATGGACACCTTTACTTATAAAAAAAATATATGGTAAAGCTAGGCTCTATCTGTAGTTTACGCGAGTTACAGTTAACCGTATTGGTATGTGCAGTTTCACGTGTCCGCATCAATGTATCGGATTTTGTTACTGCCCACCGCTGGCGCTTGGAAGGGGAAGGACTCGGCTCGCGTCGGAGGCTGTGCTATACATCTTCTTTTAGTTGAGAATGCTCTATAACTGTGTTAGTACGAAACAATTTCACTCCTCAAATACAACATGTGCTAACAGTACTTGATTAATCCTAGAACCCCCCCTCACAACATAACCAGACACTTACTGGAAGAATCGATACCATAATATCGATTTGCATAATGCGACAATGACTCAGCAGACCACATCCACCTTACATAACATGCAAATCCGTTGCAAGACCGTTGTAGTTTCATACGTCTTGTGGCACGAGGCGACATCGTTCGCTGCGGAATAATATTGCACGTGTCGTATGAATCTCATAGTGCAAGGTGTTACCCCCTTCCGCCGCCGATATCCCCGACTTCTCGTTTTGTATTCTACTGCCCACCTCTCAGGCAATCAAGCGTGATCTTATGCAGCCTTTTTGATAGGAAGAATCAAGCACTATGTAAAAACAAATCACATCAAAATCGAATGAGTGGTTCTCAAGTCATAAGAGAATAAACAGAATATGTATAAAAATGAAAATTAAGTTTTAGTCTTATGCAAAAAGTATCTTGCAAGTGGCCTTTGAGATCTTAATAATCTTGGAGACACCCTGAACCTCAAATAAGGGGCGTCCATCAATTACGTGGGGCGTTTTTGGCGATTTATCGACTTATCCTTGGTCAGATGACGTTAGATTTGGCTCGACGGCCTCCCTCCACGTGAGATTTTTGAAAATGCGTATCCTTAGTGTCGATCCAATTAATATTTGCTTGTTTGTATTGGATTAATTTAAACAGGACACCCCTAGGCTGTGGATGATGGGATAGGTTACAGAAACTTTGGGAACCTGCTATACCATCATCGCATTGAAGCGGTAATTAAAAGCTATCTGTATTTTTTTTTCATCCACCTTAATGTAACCGTGCTTATATAGGATAGGTCCTTTCATGGGCCGATATGGTTCCTTAAAAACCGGCCAAGTGCGAGTCGGACTCGCACACGAAGGGTTCCGTACCATCGTAAAAAAAACAAAAAAAAACACGTTTTTTGTATGGGAGCCCCCTTTAATTTTAATTATTTTTTAATCTTACCTATTTGTTGTTATAGCGGCAAAATAAATACACGCTCTGTGAAAATTTTAGCTGTCTACTTGTCACGGTTACTGAGATACAGCCCTGTGACAGACGGACAGACGGACGGACGGACGGACAGCGGAGGCTTAGTAATAGGGTTCCGTTTTCACCCTTTGGGTACGGAACCCTAAAAAGGTGACCATGCGCCATTAGTCTATGACATCGGCGTAGCCAGACCCCACAATACCGGGTGCTTCCCTCCCACAAAAATTGATATTTTGAAAAAATATTTAATAAGTATATTTGTCAGGCCAGCCCTCCCATAAGAAAGTCCTGTTTACGCCGATGTCTCATGACAGACGTAACAGTGGTCAAATTGGCCAAACAGCGCTTCCTAGATTGTATAGAAGATTCCACATAATTGGGAATGTTTCTATTACAGTCCGACAGAGGCAGTTACAATCGAACTTTGACCCGAGTGTAGCTTCGTTGATAGCGGCACATTGTATTCTTGACGCGATTATGAGACTTTTCGTTCAGCGATAAGAGAACGGCCGTCTTCGCGCCTGATAAAAGGTTCAGTTACTCAGAAACCACATATTTAACTTGTGTAACTCGATTACCGCCCGTTTTTACCACCTCCAGCTACAAAAAACCCAAAGTCAGGTTATCTTTCGGTTACACCATGTAAATATGCAATGTAACCGAAAGTTAACTATCGGTTTTCAGATAGCTGGAGGTGGTGAAATCAGGGGTTACGTGTAGCGAATGAAAAGATGCGTCAGTAAGGTCGAATTTCTGACGACGCGCCACAGCAGCGCTATCTAGAATATTTTGCCTTGATTTTATAGTAAAATATAAAAAGTGATATCGTTAGTTTTGTACGGTTAGTTCACAAATGGCAGCCTTCATTCAAAATATCGTTTGCTGTGCGGGTTCGGGCCTGTAAAATAATAGCAACCGTCCTAAAGCATTTCTTGCCATGCACGTCGTAAGAGGCAACTAAGGGAGATAGCGTATAGGAGACCGCAAGGAGACGTCATCACACTCAGTGATAGTCACGCCGCCAACCAGTTCGCTGTGTTCCGGCGCTTATATATATCGGGACGAAGAGGAGTGGTCCAGTGACTCTAAAGCTCAATCACTGCCTGGTAGTAAACGGATCGACGGACGGACAGCAGAGGCTTAGTAATAGGGTTCCGTTTCCACCATTTGGGTACGGAACCCTAAAAAGCCGGTGCAGTGCAAGTCGGGACTCGCACACGAAGGGCTCCGTACCATAATATAAGATTTGACCCAAATAAATCAAGTTTCTTGTATGGTGACCCACTTTAATATATTTTTTTTTTTTTAACTATTTGTTGTTACAGCGGCAATATAAATACATGCTCTGTGAAGCTGTCTATCTATTACGGTTCATGGTACGTCAATGGGTTCATGAGATACAGCCATCGGATACAGCCATCGACATGATACAGCCGACAAACGGACGGACGGACGGACAGCGGAGGCTTAGTAATAGGGCTCCGTTTGGCAACCTTTGGGTACAGAACCCTAAAACCGACCAAGTGCGAGTCGGACTAGCACACGAAAGGTTCCGTACCATCGTACAAGATTTAACACAAAACATCATGTTTTTTGTATGGGGGCCCGTTTAATTTTTTTTACCTATTTGTTGTTATAGCGGCAAAATAAATACACACTCTGTGCAAATTTCAGCTGCCTACCTATTACGGTTTATGAGATACAGCCCTGTGAAAGACGGTTGGACGGACAGCGGATGCTTAGTAATAGGGTTCCCTTGGCGCCCTTTGGGTACGGATCCCTAAAAACCATACTTATTGCAATAAAATATGGCGCGTTTCGATGGACCTCGCTTGCCATGACCTCGTTCGCTGCGAACTTTTGTGCCTTTGTGAATGTACTCACCAGGTTTGGTCATCGGTTATTTTTATTATCACCCCAGTATATACGACCTCTTTTGTATATTTGATTAATGACCACTAGGCTTTAGGAAGTTAACTCCACATAAGTTCCACGTAAGATCAGAAAACTATATATGTATTTATCTATATTTTGTGACGCACTATAGTTCCCCGTTACGATATACATAGTTCGTTAGGTTATCCTAGTATCGGAATGTGTATACATAAAATAGTAAGCTCGTGTGATAGTAATTTGTCACGTAAAAACGTCATTCATCGCGATAATGTGCTAAAAATGTGTATCGTCGGTTGCTATGAGAACCGCGTGACCTACTCATAATCAAATCGCGTATACATACATAGTAAAATTACGACCTTATTCGTAAAGTTACAAAGTTGATTTAAAAATACTTATACATTCAGTAGAGTACATTCTCTATTGATAATATTTTACTTTCGGAAATACGGATCAAAGTAAAAAATCGCATTTAAATAGTGAAGAACTGCGTGTAGGCTTCAGCCCAAAATTATTATGCGAGAAGAAATGTATGTTAAGTTTTTTTTCAATATAAATATATAAATATAATAATAAAAATGTTTTGTATTCCCGCTGCACGTATAAAGTTATCTTCCTAAAAATATTTTTACGCGTAGTTGATTAATTTTTCAAGCGTGCCTTCATGGCCACCGTGGGGCCGATTTTGATAAAAACGAAAACGCATAGTTCGATTTTTGAAAACTGATTTTTAGCACTGAATCGAACTCGTTGATTTTGAGAAAAATGACGCATTCCGTATTATTACACGAGCGAATAGTGTCGCTCGTGAGGAACACATTCTATCAACAAATATCAAACGGAAAACTGAAACTGTTGATTTTTAATAAACTAATTCATATCTCAAAAACAATGAGTTCGATTCCCGGCTAGAAATTTTTTTTTTTAATTAAAAAAATGCGGTTTTTTAAAAATCCGTTTCATGACTCCTTTGATTGTTTTTCTCTATTTCTAATAAGGGCCTATCCATATATTACGTCATCGTTGTTTGCCGCTTTTGGACCGCCCCCTACAATCACCCCGTCATCATTATCTTCCAACGAACACCCCCCCCCCACCCCCCCCCCCACCCAAAACTGACTTCTTATTCGTTGTGATTATGGATCCTCTGTAGTTCCAAGAATGTCGTCAATTTTGGCAATCCCCCTACTACTTCATACCCCCATCATCCGCCGACCAGACCCCCCTATTTTCAAATGACGTAATATATGGATGGCCCCTGAGTAGTTTCGGATTTGGCCATGAAGGTACACTTGTACATGGCTAGTAAATGAACAGTTTTTGAAACCTATGTAAGTTAAAATCATTAGAATGAGTTTTCTTGAGTACTTTTAATTTGCCTATTTTATTATTTGAACTATACCTACTCAGTGATTTGATTCTAAATTTTGAAATTGTTCCCAATCAATTCTATGAAACGGATATGTTAATAATTTTATGTTTTTTTTTTTAATTACAAATTATATTTTTATTTCTAATATTTGAGCTGCACTTATGATGATTTTAACTTCCCTATACTTTTTAAGAAATGTTGAATTGCATTTATGATTAATGTGTGATGTTGAATTATTTGATTGTTTAATGTATTGTTTGAAATTGAATTGTGATTGAAATGTTCTCATACTAAACGGTGTTAATGAACTATTAAATAAATAAATAAATAAATACAACTATAAATAAAATTATAAATAATTTTAGGAAGATAACTTTATGTATGTAGCAGGAATGCAAACATGTTTTATTATTCATATATATTTTTTCTTAAAATACGTTTCTTCTCGAATAGCCATTTTTGGCAATGTTCTTTATTACTAAAGAAAACTTATAGACTAGGAGGTCGCGACAAAAATGGTAACGAAAACGTAAATGGCTGAAACTGGGTTCACGGGATAAATACCAACCCTGTGAAGCTAAATGTGTCAGTCTGCCTGTTCCAAGTGGTTGCGTTACGTATATAAGGCGCCTTAAAAAATAGTTATGGTGACCAAGAATATATATGATAAAGTAAATGGCTGCAAATGACGAAGCATGAAAGTATCAGTACATACTTGGTTAGCAATACAAAAACTGAACAAATGTTTGCTTGCATTTCGTAGTTATAGGCGATTTAGGTTACCGATATAACTTTAGGTATATCTAAGTATTTAATTTAAAAATCGACCGGTTATTGTTGCATAATCAATAGGTATCAATGTTTCTAGACAATCAGTATATTAATCAGCAGGTACATCCCAACATCTATTTTATATAGCCAATCTAGATAGCGCAACCACTTGGCGCAGGCAGACTGACATATTTAGCATCAGAGGGTTGGTCTCTAACATGTGAATCCAGATTCAGCCATTTACCTTATCGTGACCAAAAATGTCGTGACCTCCCGGAATATTACTTTAAAGTTTCGACTTCCAATATATCAGCTACCGTAGACAGATGGACGAATGCTTGACTAATTTCCATTTTCTTTTGAAGTTCCTTCCTTAGTGATTAGGTGGTACTTCGACCATCGCATTGAATTAACAATGGTCAAAGCGGCAATGAAAATTGTCCTTGTTTTCCATCCAGTTTAATGTAGCCGAGCAATTGTATTGTATTGTATTGTTTATTCATCATCCATAGACAGTACACTGCACTCGGATTTGTCATATTTTAGCATTGGCTAGTTCAGCAAAACAAAACACAGCGAAGAAGAACTGGAAAGAAACTCCGCTGTTTTTTTTTTCAACGTCCACTTAGTCTAAGTTTACAAAAGTTTTTTCAATTATTTTAACAAAAACATAGGTAAAACACTAAATTCACATGAATACACAAAAAATTACAATCCATGCCGTATGCAACAGTTCATGACAAATATCATTTTATTTGCAAAGACAATCCCCTCCAACTAATATGTTGCCAATTGGAGCAGGCCAGTCCCCACAAACAGCACCCGTTCACGAGCATCACGCCGGGCACAGCCATTACCTCTTTCAACCATATTTTAGGGAAAGAGATAACCTGAGCCAAGCGTCACCGTAAGCAAGGACCTTTAAGCGATGCACTGCTCCAGTGGCAACACAACACTGTGAAACACTTGCACATTAGGTTTTAATCACGGAATATAATTGTTCTGTGGTTTTAATACTATGAGTTTTATCATAAACTACTACTGTTAGCTCTAAGGAGGATCTAAGGATAGACCCTAGTTCCCATGTGGTGTGAAGCCAATATCTGATGTTCGGTTTGGTATTTGCTATCCATGTCCAGATACATAAAACATAGGTGCGGTGCTATCGAATGGCGTCCTTTGCAGTTATTACATGTTCTAGTGTCGTTGGTACTCGATGACATCAGGAGTGAGCTAGTTCGCAAGTGAACTGGCTGACCGGCAGTGCAATTACGAAGCACAAAATTGGGTGTAGGTTGCTGTACTTGCAGCAATATGACAGCTTTTGCGATTACGAAATCGATGCATTCACAAATGGTGCGGCACTCAGCGCTACCCGCAGCAATTTAGGTCAACTCCATACATTTCGCGTCGAATCGGTATTACGAAACGGCAAAGAACTGTCAAATGCGGGGAGGTAAACGCCTATTTCGTCTGCTCGTCTAGTCAAGTACCTCAAAAGTTGACCTATTGTCGACACAGATTGGTCCGTGCTGGATGTAGGTGGATGAAAAACGGCTTCGTAATCGCGCTTTAGAAATGACGGGGGAGCACCTACACGTACCGCGGCACCATCCTCAAAGTTTGCGTAATCGCACTGCGGCGCAGCCGCCAGCGTATATTTATCACAATAAATTGGCTACGCTGCCGTTATTATACGAATGATTTTTGGGCGCCTCTAAGCTGTCACCGTCTCCAAAGACGTGGGTTTTCGGTGCTATATGGAATTCAAGGCTCCCAAGGCCAATTCCATCGTAGAAACCGGGGATCCTGTACCGTTGCAGAAGGTTCTTTTCACCGGTACAACTACTTCTTTACAAATTTAGATTAGGCCGGTGACAGAATCCTGTAGCCACATATGGGAAGAAGGTCCCCAGCCTCAATGGCCCAGTGGCGCGACACTTCGGCGATCGCTCTCCGAAGTTAAGCAACGCTGGGTCCGGTCTGGTCTTGGATGGGTGACCATTCGACCGTTGAGAGAGGCTGGCCGTGGTTCGGATTCCACGTTAAACTGTAGGTCCCCTTCCTTACTTACTAGGTGGTAGGGTTTATCCCGCCCGGGTTAATACCATCGCATTGGATGAACGATGGTCGAAGCGGCAATGAAAATTGTCCGTGTTTTCCATCCAGTTCAATGTAGCCGTGCAATATAAGGAAGGTCCTGGCATGGCACCTAGTTCCCATGTGGTGTGTTGGGCTAATACCATGACAGAAGGTGTGGGATTAGCCATCCATGTCCGGTCACATAAAAAAAAAAACCTGTTGGCGTCCTTGGACTCAATTCAGCGCCGAGCGGTCCGTCTTGTTGGGGACGCACATCTTACCGTTGGCCTTGAGAGCCCGAACCAAAGCCGGTTTGTAGGGCCTTATTGTTAGGGGCTTAGTAGCCTAGCAGGTGCTATCATGGACGTTGCTCTGCGGAGCTTGCATCCCTTATTGTTCCCCGTCCAACCTACAAATATCCGGAGCACCTGCCGCCGCAGAGAATAAGGGCACGTTGTCACAGAATAAGCCCCGGTTGCACGAAGAGACGGCCGAGTTAATCAATGTTCAGACACGACACTTTTAATGATCTGCATAGAGTTCCTTCCATACTGTCCACACAAAGTGACGTGTTTGATCAGACGTTGACGTTGATTTTGATTTTTTGTCCTTTCGTGCACTCGGCCCTAAGTTGACGTTGTGGTTGACATTAGCCTTTTGAGAACGGCTCGTTTCTCAAACTCATTTCTCTGCCGCGTGTCTTTCCACAAACCTTTGACCCGGGAGTTTTAAATCGTAATTTGAACATACTCGATAGTCCGCAACTTCGCTGGTACGGGGCCTCGCTGAGCGTGGTTTCGCCAGGTAAGGTGGATTTGGCTTGTCTGAACACCTTCGGACTTATTCCGGTTATTCATAAAAAAGGCCTGGCGTACGCCATATTCTGCGCTTGAGGACGTGATAACACCTGATTGAATTTAGTTCAATAGGGACGTAAGTAAAAACATATTTTATTATTTAAAAAACCGGCCAAGTGCGAGTCGGACTCGCACACGAAGGGTTCCGTGCCATCGTACAAGATTTAACACAAAAAAACCGGCCAAGTGCGAGTTGGAAACGCACACAAAGGGTTCCGTACCATCAACACCAAACACCTTTTTTGTATGGGGCCCCCCTTGAATTTTTATTATTTTTTTATTTTACTTATTTGTTGTTATAGCGGCAAAATAATTACATACTCTGTGAAAATTTCAGCTGCCTAACTATTACGGTTCATGAGATACAGCCCTGTGACAGACGGACGGATGGACGGACAGCGGAGGCTTAGTAATAGGGTTCACTTGGCACCCTTTGGGTACGGAACCCTAAAAACGACTTATTTTGGAATTTCAAAAAGATGGTAGATGCATTCATCGTATATTCTATGTTTGAAACCTAATGCGGTAAATATCTGTCGCTCATACTGTGTTCAAACTTTTTAAAACATTAATGAATGAGTATTTGTCTAATTTGAGAACACAAAGCCCCAGAGACGTATAGCTTTAACCTTTAAATTAAAGCTAGACCATTAATCTACGTATTTATTTTTAATATTGATTATCGAAATTATTTGCATTTATTTTCAAATATAATAAAATGATGCTTTACTTAGGTCCTTATTAAACTGAACGCAATTGGCTCATAAAACGAAAATTATGCCTCATTTTTCGTTTTAAATTCGCAAATTCTTCGCTCGAGATTGGCAATATCAAAGAGTTCACCAAGATTGCAACCATTTGATCAGTTTTGTTAAGGCATCTCTTGAATTAAGAAACTAGAAATATTAAATGTACTATGGGGCTGACATAGTCACAATGTGGCTAAAGTCCCAAAAAATAATTGAGATAAAAAAAAAAAAGAGTTCACCGCTATACAAACGTAGGTCGTCTACACTTTCAGACGTCACTTGTTTCGGACGAATCTAGTGACGCGCTCAAGTGCTAGTGCCTGGCATGGTGACGGACAGATAGCGTGCGTCGTCGTGTCTGGCACCCTGCCAAATCTTAGATCATAAACACTTTTATATAAAACGAAATGACATGTTATTGTATTATGTTGATTTTATGATGTTTTTATGGACGTACTTACTTGTTCGATGGGTGTTTAATCGTTTTGTTGTTTTAAACGAAACCTCAATATTTCATAAACGTTTATCATTAATGTTGTTCCTAATTAAAAAAGCTATTCATTTCGTATTTACATATATCTAATTGATCATTAACCACCCAATCTAGTTTTGTTAATATCATTTAAATTATAAAAAGAAAACTAATTTGATGTTAAACTGAGACATCTATAGCTGTATGCGTTGTCATAAGATTTACAATAAGAAATGCAGTTGACGGTTCGACAATATATTACTCATTTAAAAAAAACGTTTGTTTTCTTCAAGAGCTAGTTTAAGGGTCCTGTCGCGGTCGAGTGCGGACTCGCACACGCAGGGTTCCGTACCCTCGTACAAGATTTAACACAAAAATCACGTTTTTGTATGGCCCCCCCTTTAATTTTTCTTATTTTTTATTAATTATTATTATTTTATAGCTTCAAAATAAATACACACTCTGTGAAAATTCCAGCTGCGTACTTTTTACGGTTCATGAGATACGGACGGACGGACGGTGAGACAGTAAGACTGTGTTTTTTAACATTGATTTGAAAATTTGATTTGATTGATTTTAAAGTGACTATAAAATCCGGCGCGGCGCGGCGCGGGCGGAGCGTCAATTGCCAAACAGTCGAAAAATCGCCACCACGCGTCCACCCACACAAGCCCTCCAATGTTTGCATGTGGCATGTATGTTTAAGTTGGGTTAGGTCCGTCCTTCCGTCGGTCTGTCACAGGGCTGTATCTTATGAACCGTAATAGGTAGGCAGCTAAAACTTTCACAGAGTATGTATTTACTTTGCCGCTATAACAACAAACAGGTTAAATTAGAAACATAAAAATTAAAGGAGGCACCCATACATAAAACAACGTATTTTTGTGTAAAACACTGTACGATGGTACGGAACCCTTCGTGTGAGAATCCGACTCGCACTTGGCCGGTTTGAAAATTGGAGACAGCAGGTCCCATAGCAAACGCGCTAGGTGGCATATCTCCTTCCATTATCTACGATCCCATCGAATGTCGATCAACCTAAAATAGGAAAACTTTTCGCTCACAAGTAATTCCTCTTCTAGTTGCGCAGTTCCTTCATTTATCCCAGGCCACGAATCCCTGAACCAACCCGAAAGCATCGATCCACGCCGACCCGGCACTCGCGGACCGCTCTGCACGCGAAGGGCCGCAGTGGCGGGGCGAACTCCCTCAAGGGATATTGAGCTCTATTTCGAAGGAGTAAGGCGCAACCCACGTGCATGCTATTTTCGGCTCCGTGATAATATTCCGGGAGGTCACGACATTTTTGGTCACGATAAGGTAAATGGCTGAATTTGGGTTCACATGTTAGAGACCAACCCTCTGATGCTAAATATGTCAGTCTGCCTGCGCCAAGTGGTTGCGTTATCTAGATTGGCTATATAACATAGATGTTGGTATGTACCTGCTGATTAATATACTGATTGTCTAGAAACATTGATACCTATTAATTATGCAACAATAACCGGTCGATTTTTAAATTAAATACTTATATATACCTAAAGTTATATCTATAACCTAAATCGCCTATAACTACGAATGCAAGCAAACATTTGTTCAGTTTTTGTATTGATAACAAAGTATGTACTGATACATTCATGCTTCGTCATTTGCATCCATTTACTTTATCATATATATTCTTTGTCACAATAACTAATTTTTAAGGCGCCTTATATACGTAACGCAACCACTTGGCACAGGCAGACTGACACATTTAGCTTCACAGGGTTGGTCTTTATCCTGTGGACCCAGGTTCAGCGATTTACGTTATCGTTACCATTTTTGTCGCGACCTCCTAGTCTATAAGGGTGGAGGGTACTAAATCGTCGAACACCCACCGGTCTCGATGGACTGCCACTGGGTCGGGGTGGTGCAAGTGTTGGAAAGGTCAAGGCTGTATGCGCCGCTGTTCAAATCTGTGTCGACTTTGTATGCAATTTGCCTGGATTTTTTTTTAAGTGAAGCCGCGTGTAGAGTCATACTGACACACGAAACATTGTTTTTTTTTTCTAGAAGTACGGAGTACCTACCCCGACCGTTCCCATTTTTTTACCAGACTACCTCGAAGCCAAAGGAGGGTTAAGTGTTTAGCCTGAATGTATGTATTAATTTTATTAATATACACACGTGTACATAATAAGGATACCATTTATCCTTAATAATCATAATTTGCTTTATTGTATTGTATTGTTCTATTGTTTATTCATCATCCAGGGGACGCATCATAAAGTCCAAAAAACACAAAGTCCAAAACCCATACCGTCTAAAACACTAATGAATATGGAAGTTTTTCAATTAGATTAGGTTAAGTTAGGTTAGATTATATTATATGCATTATATAATACACGCGAAAAATACGTACTTTTGGATGTTATGGGTTTTGGATAGACAGTTCACTGAACTCGGATTTGACATATTTTAACATTGGCCAGTTCAGCGCTTCAAACAAAACAGAGCTTCAAGACGGGAATCGCTGTTCCATTTGATGGGCTGAAACACCTACCGAAATATAAAAGGACGATCCGGGCATGGCCAATTCCTCCGGGAGTGTTTTGAGCTAATTTTACAGTATCCCTGTTTTAAAACTTACGCGGGACATAACAATAATAATTAGTTTGACAAACGAATTGTTATAATATGAGAGTAGTGGTGATATTATGCATCCATGTCCAGCTACATAAAAGATAGCTCTTCCAATTAGGAAAGCCACAAGCGTAGGCGGTGGTGAGGGAGGCGTGTATGCAAAAAAAATACTTTCGACTGACCACCCTCTCCAAAATTCGGTCCCACCAGCTTGCCCCTAGGCCTTAGTAAATTACTCTTAAGGTGGGCCATCCCGCTCAACTCCCCATACAAACGGGGAAAAAAGATCACGCCCATATTTCTTGTCAGAGATCCAAAATTTTGCTCAAAATAGCTTTATTTGATCGAACTAGATGTCTGATGACCGTTGGCATTGTAAAATTGTGTTTGGTTTCTAAGTTATAAGGTCCGAAAGTTCCAATTTTTCGCGCGTTTTATACAATAACTTTGGTGGTTTATTACGCAATGATAAAGTAAGAAAATGTTAAAAAGATTAGTCATCAGACATAGCTTATTGAATCAGGATTTTTTGGTTGGGATTTGGTTTTTGTTAGATTTTTGACTACAGCGGTCGTGGTTTACATTTAGCTATAAGTCGTTTTGTAATTAAAATTTTCGTAAATCTTACCAAATCATACACTATGCACATTGTCTTTTTTTGGACATGTTGCATCTTCCTCATCACGGAGCCTGTCTTTTTCTTTGAAACAGAGAAGGTCCCAGAGCGCAACAGCCCGGTTTCGTACCGTGCCCGCGAATGAGTTAGTCCCACCGGGTTTGGCCACCTTAAGAACGGCCCGTAAGTTATGCTCCCCATACAAACGTAGTTTACTAATAATTTGGAAACCGCTATTCCAATTAAATTGATATTTTATATCTAATATCAGGTAACAAATATCTGTGTCTGCATGCTTTTGTTTTTTTGAAAAATCCAAACCGAATGAAATGAAAGCAAAAAGAAAATCTTCATACGAATTTTGTTTTCTATATGGTTTGACCCAGAATACATTTACCGAAAAAACAAAGGCATGCAGACACAGATATTTGTAGCCTAATATTAGATACCAAATATCAAGTAAGTTGGAACATTGGTTTTCAAATGATTAGTAAACTACGTTTGTATGGGAGGCGAAATTTTCAGGTGCTTACGGGCCGACCTTAAAGTGGCCCATCCCGCTCATCTCCCCATACAAAAGGGGAAAGAAGATCACGCCCATATTTCTTGTCAGCGATCCAAAATTTTGCTCAAAATAGCTTTATTTGATCGAACTTGATGTCTGATGACCATTGGCATTGTAAAATTGTGTTTGGTTTCTAAGTTATAAGGTCCGATAGTTCGAATTTTTCGCGCGTTTTATACAATAACTTTGGAGGTGGATTACGCAATGATAAAGTAAGAACATCGTAAAAAGATTAGTCATCAGACATAGCTTATTTAATCAAGATTTATGATCTAATTTTTGACTACAGCGGTCGTGGTTTACTTTTAGCTATAAGTCGTTTTAAAATTAAAATTTTCGTAAATCTTACAAAATCATACACTATGCACATTGTATTTTTTGTGGACATGTTGTATCTTCGTCATCACGGAGCCTGTCTTATTCTTTGAAACAGAGAAGGTCCCAGAGCGCAACAGCACGGTTTTGTACCGTGCCCGCGAATGAGTTAGGCCCGCCGGGTTGGGCCACCTTAACTGCTGGAATAACATCCGGTATATTATTATGACGTGAAATTGGCATCAGCATGGCACCGTCATGGATCTCATGCGCGGCGCGTGCGCACGTTGGCAGCGTCTAGCGTCGTCCAACGGAACCCAACGAATTTAGCTCATTTGCAAACCAAAATAAGGGGACTATTTTTATTGGCGAAAGCCCGTGGGCGAACGAAAGCGCAAAGTGACAAACAACGCGGGAACTATTTTGTTGGTAGCTCGGCTTAGAAAACACTGCAGCCCGAGGCAGCGTTTTGATAGGACCAGCTGAACATGACCATGACTGACCTTGAATTTAGAATAAGTTTAGAATAAGATGTCATTGTCGTAGTCAAGAGTTTGCACTTCACCAATGAATATAATGTTCTTTGTGAGTTCTTGTGAATGTTCTTTCTGTTGTTTTTGAGCGGCTCGTAGCCTAGCGGCGCGGGGACTGGCCTAGCGTACCAGAGACCTGGGTTCAATACCGACATGCATCACTGTCTTTCTCTTTCCGAGTTCGATAAGTGCATTTTCATCACGAATGCGAGCTGCTCCATGGTTCGGAATCCATGTAAAACTGTAGGTGCCCCTTTCCCTACTAGGTGGTAGAGTTTAAGCCCGCCCGGGTTGGTACCATCGCATTGGATGAAAAGATGGTCGAAGCGGCAATGAAAAATTGTCCATGTTTTCCATCCAGTTCAATGTAGCCGTGCTCATAAAGGGAAGGTCCTGGCATGGCACCAAATTCCTTCGGGAATGTGTTGTATTGGGCTAATATCATAACGGTAGTTGTGTGGTATTAGCCATCCATGTCGGGTCGCATACAAAAAAAAAAGTAGTAATCAATCAATCACTGTAAGCTAGTTTGTTAGTATCAATGGAAAAAATAATAATACAATGACCAACCTGGCGAAGTTTCTTGTCGGATCTTCTTCGCCAGAAGTAATCGAACCGACAGGAAAAAGAAAAAAAATGACGAATCCGAGTGTGTAATATACATCTAATGGAGGAAATAAAGAAACTGAAACTGAATCAGGACCGAACCTACCGGTTTGGGCATGGTGCGGAACCAGGGGGGGAATGGAGCAATTACTCCTCCCACTAACGACCAATTTCAAAGTAAGAGCACAGAATAACTAATAGTACCATGCAATGTCCCCAATTTTAGTGAAATAAAACATTTTCACGATCATTCGAAAGCCAAACCCTAGCTCCTGAAAATTAGCGTGGTTTGTACGCTCGCTTTGACGCGCTCAACCGACACGTATCAACCGTGGCGCGCGACAGCCGGGATGCTGCGACGCAGTTGAGCGTATCGATCCCGCGGGATTCGAGGGATGCTCACTGCGCATGTCCGTCCGTCTCGCCCGTCAACTTTGCGAGCCTGCTTCGCCTTATTATGACGCGGTTTGTGCCAATTTAGGTCCCAGCGTTCTCGTGCCGGCAGGTAGTAACGGCATCACCCTAACCGCCACTTATTGGACATACGTTTTCCTTGCAAATGCCAATGCCTACTGTGGCGTTTACGGTAATGCGCTCCGTACACTCGGGGACCTCAGACGATATTTCAAAAATGCGTTTTTACATGGACATTGCCTTATTTTGTAAGGAAAAAGTCAGAGTGGGCAGTCTGAGTTCTCACCGAAATTGGCGTTTACGGCAAACCGATCGACTGGCGTTTTCTCCAAACTCCATACAAGTTTTTACTAGATATTCTGTGGTTTTACTTCTTCAAGCTGTCAAAGTCAAACGCGGACTTCCGATTTGTATGAAAACGCGGAGTGGACGTAAACGGCAACGTCGACGTATTTACGGCAACGTTGAGTAAGCTGTCAAATCAAGCTCGGACTCGCAAATGTTAGTTCGCTTAACGCCCGCTGCGCGCGCTCATCAATTTCTCCATACATTTGAAAACGCCAGTCGATGGGTTTGCCGTAACGCCAATTTAGGTGACAACTTAGACTACCGGCTCAGGTAGCCATGGTTTAAAATGCTTTCCACATCTTTGGGTAAATGGGCCATTTGCAGTAGAATTGTACGTAGCTTAGCCTAGCCGTTTCGTTTCAATTTACTAACTTCTACAAATCTACTGCAAATGGCCCATAAGGAAGGAAATGCTCTCACCAATGGTTTCACGGAACATCCGGGCCTCTGCCAGCCAGGTTCGCAATCGGTGCATCGGCAGATCCCATTCTATCGTGCTCCTTCAGATTTAAGCGTTTATTTTTGCCTCGAAATTGCGTTTGTTAGGGGCGCTTTCACATAGCTGTCACCTCTCTCCGTTCAGAGTGCATATTCCAAACAATCCTAACAATACATCGTATGGTACCATTGCATCATGGCTGTGGCTCTCAAACTTTTCGAACCTATCCTAAACATCGCGATGCCTATGACGCATATATTGTGTGCTCTCCACACGGCTCTCATGCACTTCGAGCGAAGACGGGCTTCGCTTCTGTGTCTAAATATAGAAAGTTCTTCCGCCCTGCAACATGTTTGATAAGTCTTTGAAGATTGCAGAAGTGGAGGTGATTGGACTCAAAATGGCCTATTGGCATCAACCTTACACATGCCCGCTGTTATCTGGCCTGTGACTTTTAAAATACTGAACATTTGTATTTGAATGTGTACTCAAACGTTAAGGTCGGCCCGTAAGCATCAGAAAATTTCGCCTCCCATACAAACTTAGTTTACTTTTTACTTGAAAACCACTGTGCCAACTTACTTGATATTTGGTATCTAATATTTGGCTACAAATTACTTTGTCTGCAAGTCTTTGTTTTTTCGATAAATGTATTCTGGGTTAAACCACAGAGAAAAAAAAATCGTATGAAGATTTCCTTTTTGCTTTCGTTTGATTCGGTTTGGATTTTTCAAAAAAACAAAAGCGTGCAGACACAGATATTTGTTGCCTGATATTCGATATTAAGTATCAATTTAATTGGAATAGGGGTTTCCAAATGATAAGTAAACTACGTTTGTATGGGGAGCATAGCTTACGGGCCATTCTTAAGTAGGGGCCGCAAGCACCTCGCTTTTCCAACATTACCTATTTTTAAGCAGCTGGAGTCGGATGGATAAAGCCACATCTAATGTTACGATATTAATCCAACACACCACATTGAACTACATGTCTTATATTGCCGGCTGCATTGAACTGGGTGGAAAACACGGACAATTTATTTTTTGCACAACTTGCTCACGATAGGTAGTATATATTCAATATCACACATCGTATTCCAGTCCAGAAGTAACTGGAAGCCGTCTCATGAACTAACCTTTAAATGGTCGTTCCGTTTTTCAGTTTGTATAATGAAAAGTATATAATCTAATCCGTGAATCTAATCCCTCATTGTTGTTATTGCTCTTTAACCGAAATTCCTTGATACCGAAAAAATATTATCGGTACTGGAAGCCGTCTCATGAAGGTGGCCCAACCCGCTCATCTCCCCATACAAAAGGGGAAAGAAGATCACGCCCATATTTCTTGTCAGAGATCCAAATTTTTGCTCGAAATAGCTTTATTTGATTGAACTAGATGTCTGATGACCATTGGCATTGAAAAATTGTATTTGGTTTCTAAGCTATAAGGTCCGAAAGTTCGAATTTTTCGCGCGTTTTATACACTAACTTTGGAGGTGGATTACGCAATGATAAAGTAAGAACATCTTAAAAAGATTAGTCATCAGACATAGCTTATTTAATGAAGATTTATTTGACTACAGCGGTCGTGGTTTACTTTTAGCTATAAGTCGTTCTGAAATTAAAATTTTCGTAAATCTTACCAAATCATACACTATGCACATCATCTTTTTTGTGGACATGTTGCATCTTCCTCACCACGGAGCCTGTCTTATTCTTTGAAACAGAAGGTCCCAGAGCGAAACAGCACGGTTTTGTACCGTGCCCGCGAATGAGTTAGGACCGCGCGCCGGGTTGGGCTCGGTCCGTTTTTCAGTTTGTATAATGAAAAGTATATGTATAATCTAATCCGTGAATGTAATCGGTCATTGTTGTTATTTCTCTTTAGCCGAAATTTCTTTCAAGGTATGGTGAGTACGGTGTATGATAGTTTTCAGTGTAATTTTGAGACGGTCCGCTGAGCGGTAATGCCGTGGAGAAGTGCTACACGTCTCTGTTGTTTGATAGCGAGGTTGTCCATCATCGTTTCCATTAATTTACAGTGTGCGTCTGCAGTTATTGCTGTCGTATCTCAATCAGCTGTAATGGACATACTTCTTCTATACATGAGCAGCTTCTTTTGACCCTATTTTCGTTTGGCTCTTAGTTCAGGTGTCTCTTCTGGGTCCGACCATTGTGAGGAACGTTTCCACGCACAAGTGAAAAATCCGATTTCGTATTCGATCATGTGTTTAGGTACCGGTTCAAAAAAATAAGGGGAAGATTTGTGGAGAGTTCCGTTAGTAAGATACAGTTCCGAGCCTCGACTTTCAGCACATGGTTGCTGCTGAATTAAACGTGGTTTGAGATGATTCCACTATAGCTCTGATCCATTCCTTTTCATGCCATCAGAACATTTCTCAGACGCATCTCGGGGTACACGTATGTGATTTACAAAACAATATTGACACTAATTTGGCGACGAGATGTCGTCCACGTGACTGCGATGGCGGCGAACCTTCCATGACGGCGAGCCATGATTCATTCGCGTCGGTCGCAGACACGGACCGAGCCGTCAAGGCCAAGTGCAAGAGCGTCCATCGCGCCCGCGCCGCGCCCGTCGCGCTGCGGGGCGGGCGCGACCCGCGGGGGGAGGGAGGATTACATAACCCTACTTGGGCCGCGGCGGCGCGGCTTTGTCAAGCCTTCGACACTGCTCTATGCTTTGAGGCTCTATGGCTCTATGTAGAGCATATTTAGCCCCGGTTGCCCGAAGAGACGGCCGAGTTAACCAATGTTCAAACACGTCACTTTTAGTGATCCGCATAGAGTTCCTTCCATACTGTCCACCTAAAGTGACGTGTCTGATCATACTTTGACGTTGATTTTGATTTTTTGTTCTTTCGTGCACTCGGCCCTTAGACAGATGCAAGGGCACAGAATGTAAGGGTATGAGCACAGATTGTAAGGATATAAACATGTATTTGTGTGTTAAATCTTGTAAGATGTGGTACGGAACTTGTGAGCTTGGAACCCTTCGTGCGTGAATCCGACTCGCACTTTTTCTTTCTTACTTTCCTTACCTTTTTCCCTGGTCAAAATTTAAAAAAAACTCTTGTCTTATTGAATAGGTATAGCTGAGGTTTCGCTCGGGTTGATTTTGTTTTGGATAATCATCTGAGCGGAGCCTGGTAAAATGCGCTCTCGATCTTCGATCCACCACGTTGCATCGCCCGCCCGCGTTATACATCGTTTTCGCTTAGCATCCCTTCTGACTTTTAATTTTTGCTAAGCTCCTAAGAGTCGTACCGTGATTTTAAATTGCCCATAACCTTCCTTCAGAATTGGGCTATCCGGCAGCTCCAGCAACTAGCCCGTTCAAACAAACAACATTTTCAGCTTTATTATATTAGTATAGATAAGTGACGGTTACTTCATGGTTCGGATCGGAACCCATGTAAAACTGTGTGTCCTTGCATACTGATCGGACATACTTCTGGTAGACTAGGTGGTGGGCGCATCGGGATTGGTACAACCCTCGCAGTAGCGCGTACCGTATTGAATAAAATGGAATCGGTAAAATATCTTGCTTTCCACTGATAACCTGTCTCAACCCCCAAAATAAAATCACACTGAAACTAGCTAGCCCTACATTATCTATTCTGAGACCTTACATTATTCTTACCAACCTACCACAAAATCTGTTATATGCTTGAGTTCAGTTTTTTTATTTCCTCCATTAGATGTATATTACATGATATTACACACTCGGATCGTGATTTTTTTCATGACTCCACGACAGCGATTTAGAGATTCGATGATGCTTTCCTCACTTTTTGTATCATCTTTGTATGGACGGCGTAAAAGTAGAAGTCGGTAAAAAGGGAACTGTGTCCACCGTAAGCATCAGAAAATTTCGCCTCCCATACAAACGTAGTTTACTAATAATTTGAAAACCACTATTCCAACTTAGATGAAAAAGTAGGTATTCCATCTAAGTATTCCAACTTACTTGATATTTGGTATCTAATATTAGGCTACAAATATCTGTGTCTGCATGCTTTGTTTTTTCGGTAAATTTATTCTGGATCAAACCACAGAGAAAACTAAATTCGTATGAAGATTTTCTTTTTGCTTTCATTTCTTTCGGTTTGGAATGTGTGTCTGCACGCTTTTGTTTTTTTGCGCAAGTCGCAATATTTCTGTGCGGTTTCATTGAGAACCTCCCAAAGGGAAAATTATTTTATTGAGGATTAAATTTTCCACCGCACTTTCTTGGATGCATCTCTTCGTCCCCCTGAAAGATATTCACAAAACAAGATAGTCGCTGTCCATAAAAATGCAATTTCGATGGCAATCGTCGATTCCAGTAGGGTTTATAAGTGGCTTTTGGAACTGAGTGGTCAGTCTGAGTTCTCACCTAAATTGGCGTTTACGTACCTTCGAAGTTCCGTGAAAACTTCAAACTCCATACGAGTTACACTAGATATTCTGTGGTTTTACTTGTTCAAGCTGTCAAAGTCAAACTCGGACTTCCGATTTGTATGAAAACGCGGAGTCGACGTAAACGGCAACTTTGACGTATTTACGGCAACGTTGAGTAAGCTGTCAAATCAAACTCGGACTCGCAAATGTTAGTTCGCTTAACGCCCGCTGCGCGCGCTCTTCAATTTCTCCATACATTTGAAAACGCCAGTCGATCGGTTTGCCGTAACGCCAATTTAGGTGACAACTTAGACTACCGGCTCTGGCTTAGCGATTCCTGCAATCGGGGAAATAAGGATCGTCGGATCGAAGCTACAGTTATTCTACGGCTACTGTGGTGGAGTCTCCTAAAAGTACACATCTACGTCACTAGTGCGATACGTAACTATGGCGGCGCTACACAATGGGGAAGAAAACTCAAAGACTCACCTTAAAAACAAACTAATTCCTGTCAAGTTTGATTAACGAGTTTTTAGGTGGAAGGTGTACTCCATGATGCAGTTAGAATAAGGTTTAGAGGAAAAGTATAGTTTTTGGTTTGTCTTGGTCAAACCGTTGTATCGGCATTGGCAGAAGTGACTTGGATATTTTTAACCGACTTCAAAAAGGACGAGTTTCTATGTTCGGCTGTATGCATTTGTGTACCGTCTGTTCACTGATTTCTATGTCAATTGTGGACCGATTTTGAAAAGTATTTCTGATTTCTATCAGCGGGAGCACAAATAAACGATATGGCAAAATCGATCGATGAAAGTGTATCTTTCTCGTTTCCGCTCGCACGATAAGCGAAACAAAAACTCGTTTATCGATCGGTACTGCCCTATAGTTGCGTTGTGCTCCCGCTGCGGGATGAACTAGCACATTTGTCAATAGCGTAATGCTTCCATCACCGCCGCCGATGCGTTCATTTTTAGATATACGCGGTGCACACATAGCGGCATCGAATACCGCGTAGGTACCTGTTATATGTCAATAGGCCTTTATTATACGCGGTGGCAACGAGCCAGCTCGGTGGCGGATTTCCCGAATCGATCTCGGGTTTGTTTGCATGGCGAGCATCAACTTCGTCGCGAACGACGCGGCGCGTCTCTCCTCCCCCCACGCTGCCGCCGCCCCGCCCGCTACAAGTTTCGCGTTTACAAACATTCGTCGGTCTCTGGCCGCAATATTGGCAATATTACGTCCATTCGTCTAAATCCCTGTCTTTCTTCGTGAACCTCGGTGTTCTCGCATCCGTTTTTAATCTATTCCGCTCATGTTGGCCACTGGTTACCAGCCTGAGCCTGTAGTCCCATATGTCACCTAAATTGGCGTTTATGGCAAACCGATCGACTGGCGTTTGCAAATGTACGGAGAATTTGAAGAACGCGCGCAGTGGGCTTCAAGCGAACTAACATTTGCGAGTTCGAGTTTGATTTGACAGCTTACTCAACGTTGCCGCCTTTTCTTTGTTCTTTGGTTGCCGCAAATACGTCGACGTTGCCGTTTACGCCGACTCCGCGTTTTCATACAGATCGGAAGTCCGAGTTTGACTTTGACAGCTTGAAGAAGTAAAACCACAGAATATCTTGTAATCTTGTAAAAACTTGTATGGAGTTTGACGTTTTTATGGAAAACGCCAGTCGATCGGTTTGCCGTAAACGCTAATTTAGGTGGGACTACCGGCTCTGAGCGGAAGAAAGGAAGTTATGGACTAGGCTTCCAGATAAATAAATTCCTTCGCATTGATAACGCAAAATATTCCTGCGGGAATTTACTCTGGGGGGGACATAGTACGCTACGCAATCGTGCGTCATTCACGCTCGCAGGCTGCGAGTCGCAGCATATAAGTCAATGTTCGCAGCGTATTTTCTGCTATCAAATGGTATTCTACAAACTGTGCCCGTAGTCCCAGCTGTCACCTAAATTAGCGTTTTGGGACTAGCAGCTCTGACCAATCCGAGTGCGTAGCTGCTAACGCAAAGTAGCGCAAGCGTCGCCAGACGCACGCTAGTCATCTGTTACTCGTGAATACTTACCAATTTGCGAATTTCACGCTAACTTGCGCCAGCTTTTACCCACGCAATGAGTCCGTGAATGTCTCTCCTGGCTTGAAACCGTGTTATCCACTAATCTCCGGGCTATCGGGTTATAGCCGAACGACTTGGAACTACTACATGCTCGTTCGTGAAGGCCTATTTTCAGGGTTTCTTCATTTTAGTCATGGACCCCTTGCAGAATCTCAAAATGATTATGGACCCCTTCCAAATGCGAGAAGGCATTAAAAAAAAATTTACATTTATCACCGCAGAAAAAGCAAATATATTACTTTTTTTTATCGATCACGCGAAGTATTTATTATCATACATTTTTTTTAATAAATGTATTTTCTTTCTTTCTTTCTTTATTTCATCATATCAAACATGGACCCTCAGCACTCATGCCACGAACCCCCAGCACTAATGCTACGGCCCCCAAAGGGTCCATGGACCCAAGGTTAAGAAACCCTGGCCTGTTTACTCAAACCGTTCTAAGTTACTTAGGGCCGAGTACACGAAAGGACAAAAAATCTAAATCAACGTCAAAGTATGATCAAACACGTCACTTTGTGTGGACAGTATTGGAGGAACTGTATGCGGATCACAAAAAGTGACGTGTTTGAACATTGATTAACTCGGCCGTCTTTTCGTGCAACCGGGGCTTAGACTTGAAGAAGTGGCGTCAAGATTTGGCCTCATACCGGTAAATAAAATTAGTTGGAAGAGCAGGGTTGTTTGCAAAACACTGTATAACATGCTTAGATTTCATCTTAGGTAACATACATGTCTGCCCAGAATTTTAAAAGTCATAGACGTTTGTCCATGGAGGTGAAGAAATACATTCTCCACCTCCATGCGTTTGTCCATCTGGTTCCACGTAACGTAGGTACTGGGGCTTTAATACAGCCATCCCAGCCATTGCAACCATGATGAAGTGTTGTTGTGGGGTACCGGAGCCCCAGTGGCTGACAGCTGGTACCTGACCTAACGTAATCCAATCATTTGTCTGGTTGCAGCGAGAGCAGCATGTTCGTGTCGCGCCGCCGCTGGATCCTGAAGACGTGCGGCACGACGACGCCGCTGCGCTGCGTGCGCGCCGTGCTGGCGCTGGCGCGCGACGCCGCCGGCCACTCGCGCGTGCTCAACGTGTTCTACTCGCGGCGCGAGTTCGCGCGGCCCCGCGCCCAGCGCGCGCCGCACAACCAGTTCGACACGGAGGTGAGCGTTGGTGGAGGGCACAGTGCGCGCGCGGCCGTGCGCAGCAGTAGGCGTACTACTTGCCGGTTGCAACGAGAGCAGCACGCTCGTGTCGGATCGAGAAGACGCGTGGCCGTTACGCAGCGTGCGTGCCGTGGTGCGCGACGCTGCACGGAGACGACTCCTTGCCTATTGCGGGGTGGTCAGTCGAGAGCAGGTCTAATTTTTTTAACTCAAAATATCAAATAACTTGTTTGTCACAATTTCCCTGTTTTAGGGCCGATTTTTCAATACTCAGATAGTACTGTAACGGACTGATAGTTCACGTTTGTAAAAATACGGATGGTCATTGCGGGAAAATGATATCTTCTATCACAATTATCTTGACTATAATTTTACTAATAAACACATGGACTTACTATATCGGATGGGTAAGCAGAAGCGTAAATAAATCCGTCGAATAGTTATCTGGCTGTTTATCTGACCATTGAAAAATCAGCCCTAAATGTTTATTGCAATCTTCACTAATATCCGCACAGCTATCTCGTGTAAACGTTATTGAGTAGGTAGAGGAAAAAACATCTTAAATTATGCGTGATTTGATGTAAAAACATTGTCTCAGTGCGCTGATATTCAAAACTTCTCTGACGTATCCGAGCACGCTCGCACCGAGTGTTTGCGACGCGCGTACAGATAATGATCACCAGTACGGGGATAAGTTGACCTACTGCTCTTTTGTGTCTACTGTGGTCTTGCCTTTGCCTTATCGGCCACGTCCAGGTCATAGGTCGCCAGATTGGGTGCCAGTGGCTCCGGAGCGACCAGTTGCCTAACATTGGATATCAGTGTTTAATTAGTCTGATAATGGAATCTCATCCCTATATGATTTTAATTGTCTTCTGTCCGGAGTCGTCTTGGGGGCCTCAATGGGGATCATACTGTATTTAATTATTTCAAAACAGATTATTTTGTATGTTGCCGTTAATGTATTTCTGATATCACACCTACTGTCCGGATGTTAGCTTGTCACACCGCAATCCAGAAGAAACAAGTTGCCATTGCAGGACCTTTCCTTTATTGAACCAAATTATATATAATAAACTAGCTGATGGCTCCGCTCGGGTAAATGTCGTTTTGGACTGATGTCGGGCTGAATTATTTCCTGGATAAAATATAGTGGATACGAACCATACGACGCCAAATTACCACAGGGTGTACCAAATTTTAAATTGATATGCCCTAATTTTCGTTTCAAACGTATCTGGGGTATGATGGAAATGTTAATCCAGAAAATAGACTATCTATGTGCCAAATTTTATCCAAATCAATTGAGTCCTTTTTGCGTGATTGAGTAACAAACATCTAAACATTGAAACATACAAACTTTCACGTTTATGATATTAGTAGGATAATTGAACTATGCACAGAGCGCAACACCCTCGGTGCCACTGTAGGCATTAGCATTTGCAAGGAAAATGTATGTGGGTCAAAGTCCAATTTGTGGCATCTAGGGCGATGCCGTTTATACATAATAATAAAAATAAAATGAACACATTATTTGACATTCTTGTGTGGCAAATGTGACAATGATAAAAATATGTTAAAAAAATTATCACCTAAAATATTTGTATATCCTGATAAACTTGTAAATGGTTAAAAATATTGCCAATTTCACTGAAATGTTTGATTAACTTGTAATTTAGCATATAGCGTGTTGCTAGATTGTTAGAAATTAGCTCGTCACAAAGGTTTTTTTTATCTGAATAAATCCTTGAAATGTATCAGTTATCAAGTCGCGGAGTCAAAGGTCGCTCGATGACGCGCGATTGGGCGCTAGCAACAGCGGAGAAGGAATTTAATGTAATACTGTCTAGGACAGTCCTAAGTGTACAGTCGTTTCGTCTGAAATCTATACATCGGAAATAGAGACAAATTTGACATCCCCCTCTGCCATGCTGACGTCAACCAAAGAGTAAAAGGAACTTAGGAATTCCTTCTCTTTCCAGTGTATACAATTGAGAGGAAACGACTGTACAGTTCCAGTGAAAGGATAATATAAACAGTCAAAATATGTCAAATGTTTGACAACAAAATTGTAACAACATGGAACCATTGTTGGAAACTTTTTTAACTAATTGTGCATGGATAGTAAATGCCACAACCGTCATGATAATAGCCCAAAATACCGGCATTTTCGAAGGAATTAGCTGTCATGCCAGGACATCTTTATGAGCACGGCTACATCGAACTGGATGGGAAACACTGATTTTTTTCATTGCCGCTTTAACCATCTGGTCATGCAATACGATGTTACCAACCCGAGCGGGCTTTACCCTACCACCTAGTAGAGGAGGGGCACCTACAGTTTTACATGGATTCTGAACCGTTGAACAGCTTGCATTCTTACCGAATCCTAATTCTGTCTTAACAATTTCAACATATAAGCCGAAGGGCATAATTTTACTTTGAAGCAGAATTGTATACTTTGAACTGTCCGCGACTATACTCGAAGCAAGACATGGCATGTATCCCACAGGCCACTATCTGGTAGTATTGTGCATCCCTATGTTGCCACCATATTGCAAGTTCGACGATCATCTTCCTTGCTTATTTAAAAAAAAGGTTGTTCCCACACTTGAAGTGAGTTAATCACTCCCTTTCCCATTTGATATTGAAATTACTTTTTATCAATATCAGTTTGAGTATTTATTATGTATGTTCATGTATGACTTTTATTGTATTTTGAAATAAATCATGTTTTTTTAAAGGCTCGAAAATAACTAAAAAAATACCTTATATAGTTTAAAATATTTGAAAATTTGTCACTTAGTAAATGTTTATCATGCACTTTATTTTTTTTCTTTGCTACCTGACATGCTTTCCTGATATCCCTGTCAGATTTTAAATTGCTTCTTCCGCATTCATTCAATGTGCAATGTTAATTGCAATAAACGTGTTAGCAAGGATCGGAAACTACAGTTTTACTTGGAGTCATAACTACGGCTAGGCTCAACGGTCGAAATTGGTCATTCATCAAGAACCCGACCGTTCCCAGGCTTGCTTAACCTCGTTTGTCGTCGAACACCAAAGCGTCGCGTTACTGGGCAGCCGAGGCTGACAATTAAATATTGTAAGCAGGCTTTGACTGTCAATGATCGCTTCGTAATTGCTACGTGTTCTGTCTTCAGGTGGAGATGTTAGACTCTCTGTTCGGAGACGGCTCGGCGTATATCCTGGGCCCCGAAAAGGACTGCTGGTATCTCTACACTCTCCTACCGCTTGAAGGTACGTGTTTATTTTGACATCCTTACATATATATTTTTTATGTTAAGCGCCGTCTACGGCGTACGCCAGGACCTTTTTTGGGTGCCCAACGACGTCCAAGGGCTTTCGAACTTTCAGGAAGCTGCAATAATTATGCTGTCCGGTCAGGTGCTTCCTCACACCATATTTGAAGGACCCCAGGGGGAAACGCATCGGCAGGAAGTTGATTCCATTGTATACCGACCCTATAGATAAAGGATCTAGGTGATCGCTTAGTTCTTATTTTTGGAATGTCGAATGCCGTCTACATGATATTAGCGCAACACCCCACGTGGTAACTAGCTAGGACCTTCCATATTTTGTTTTGGGCTGCAGGTGCGCCGACAGCGGCGTATTCGTTTCCGGTGTCATAGATAAATAATAATAATAATAATAAAATTCTTTATTGTACACCATTATAAAAACCGTTTACAAAAGGCGGGCCTAATGCCAAAAGGCATTCTCTTCCTACCTACCCTTGGGATGTAGGAAAGGTGCAAGGCGGCAGACAAAAAAGGATGAAAGAAGTAAGATTTTTTATCAATAAAGATATATTTATACTAAACAAGATTAAATATACTTGTACAAGGATATTAATATTTAAATGATAGTAGGGAAGGAATTCTGACGTCAAACAAGAGAATAAAAGTCCTAGAAAAAGTAAAAGACATTGCTGTCGTACATATAAGTTAACACCTCGTCCTGCTTTCTTGAGAATTAGCTCTGGAATATTCGAGTAGTAGATTGTTCTCGACTGCGTGCATGCAAGGCGCCTGCCTGTTCTAGAAATAAACTCCACCGATATAAAATGCGCCGAGGGCGTTGAAGGCGCTGAGGGTGGCAGTCTATTGAGAGACGCGAAGCATAGCGATACCAAGCGAGAGTGAACTAGCTCTGAAGTGAATCAGTTCAGCGAGTGATATTGTTTGCAATTAAGTGTTCGAAGCGACCTATTGTAGTGGAATTAAATTGTATTGGTGAATTGTTTGAAATAAATAGAAATTGTTAGTTTTGGTGTTTTCTAATCTACACCCCATCCGCATAACAATATTCATTGGATTGTATTTAACGTATTCCGAAATGTAAATGGTAACTATGTATATATGAATAATAATGTATTTTGTATTTTGACTCTTTGTTTACAGGTCACTGTAGTAGTTCATGACAGAAATAATCGTATTAAAACTAAATCGTACAGAGCTTTCACAACTTTTTTATGTTGCCACTGGAGGAGTGCATCGCTTTAAGGTCCCTACTTGCGGCGACGCTGGGTTCGGGTCTCCTCTTTCCCTAAAATATGGTTGATAGAGGCGATGGCTGTGCCTGGCGTGATGCTCGTGAACGGGTGCTGTTTGTGGCGACTGGCTTGCTCCAATTGGCAACATTCTAGATGGCGGGCATGGTCTTTACTAATAAACTGATATTTGTCATGAACTGTTGCATATGACATGAATTGCTGATTCTTGTCAATTCATATTAATTTAGCGTGTCTAAATACTTTTGTAAATTTAGACTAAGTGGACGTTGAAAAAAGAAAAAACCAGCGGAGTTTCTTTCCAGTTCTTCTTCGCTGGGATTTCCCCGAACTGGCTAATGATAAAATATGACAAATCCGAGTGCAGTGTACTGTCTATGGATGATGAATAAACAATAAACAATAAACCATAACGCCATCTGTGGACTTTTATTATCCCTGTTCAACACTTGTATAACATAAGCAATTTTTCCCTACCATATGCCGCAGGCACGGTGGGCGCGCTCGAGAAGGAGCAGCGCGAGCAGCGGCTGCTCGAGCTGGAGGGGTGCGCCGGCGGCGGCGGCGAGGGGGGCTCCGAGCCCGACCAGACCATCGAGATGCTCATGTCCGACCTCGAGCCGGAGATCATGGACATCTTCACGAAGCGGGCGGCGCGCGACGGCGCCGACGCCACCAAGGTGGGATTCCACTATAGACATAACCATAGACCAGCGGTTTTCAAACTTTTTTGGTGACGGAACCCTTTTGGAAAGCAAAATACTTGACGGAACCCTACAATAAAATAATAGTTTTTAAAAGTGTATTCTTTATTAATTGGCATAATAAAAGTACAATGTAACAGTCCCTTAATTATTACTTACCACATGATTTGATGATTGATTTTTTTAACACGCTTTTATTAACTTCACCTGTATGTTTGTATGTTTTTTTCTAAATTCTTGCGGAAGCCCTACAGGGGTATCGCGGAAACCTAGGGTTCCGCGGAACACACTTAGATTATAGCTGCCATAGACGAATGAAGACCTAGATGTTTCTCCAAATAGGTCAATGCCGAAGGGACGAACAATAGATGGCGCAACTGCATGAATACACGTTGTCGTCTATGGAAAAAGGATGGCGCCACTTTCGTACCTAGAACTTAAATAGCCAATAGATAGTGATGTACAAACATAGGATTTATTCATAGATTAATAATATAATTTTGTTTCAAAGTTGGAAAATATACATTTTTGAATCGATACACACATTTTTTGGCAACCCATAAAATCAAATGACTTTTTGATAGATTTAAAGCAGTGAGTGTTAACTGCGCCATCTCTTGGTAAATACACTCTTTTGGTTGTGATCGATTGAATAGAAGTGACCATCTTAGTTCAACGTTAATTCCAATAGAGGTCCGGCTTGCTTAACACATATTGTATGAAACTTCCGTCACTATGGCGGTGGGCCATCTACTTACGCCAGCAAGTAATTATTAATCTATGACATTAAAAAAAAATAAACAACGCTTTAATGGAGACTGATTGGCAAAATAAATTATCATCACAAAACAACATCGATACCATCATGGATATGAACCACCAATTGTGAGCGAGTTGATAAGTACGATTCGCACCAGCGAAGAAGTGTTCCGTGTATACCCATGAGTGACAGCTTCTGAATAAGTATCGAATGGTTTACTTTATCAAACGCTTTGCTAAAGTCTGTGTACACCGAGTGTACCTCCGCTCCCTCGTCCAGTGCCTCCGTTACATCGTCCACAAATAAAGTTGTGTTTGTCATTGTAGACCTATTTGGGAGGAAACCATGTTGTTGGGGAATTATTTGAGGCTTAATATGCGAGACTAGTTGTTTTTGAACAAGGCATTCAAAGACCTTACCCATACTATTTAGTAAGGATATTGGCCTGTAATTCGTAACATCGGTATTGTCACCTTTTTTGGGTATTGGGACAACGAAGGCCATCTTCCACAGTGTGGGAAAGACACCATCTTGAAGGGATTTATTGAAAATTATTTGTAGCGGTTCGGAGAGCGACTGTGCACATCTTTTCAGAAAGTATGGTGGGATTCCATCTGGCCCGGCCCCTTTGCTTTCATCTAGTGATTTAAGTTTATCATGTATTATTCTCCTGCTTATCGAGCATCTAGCGAAAACATTATGAGCTTCTTTTGTGATATATTTTTTTTGTTTATTATTTGATACATTATATACAGATTTAAAATGACGAGCGAATAAATTACATATGGATGTCCCATTACTTGCAGTTTCGTTTTTGTATGTTAATTCATTTGGAATACAAGAGCTGTTACTTTTACTGTTCCTGATGAATTTCCAGAAATATTTCGGGTTTTTCTTTATTGTGTCTTCAATATTTTGTTTGTAACGTTGGTAGTCGACTTTCATTAGAAGTAAACAACGATCTCTTAGCAATTGAAAGGTTAACTTATCCCTGGGATTTTTGTATTTTTTAAAAATGTTGTGGTACTTGTACTTTTCTTGCAGAGCTTTAATAAGTGGTTTAGAAAACCAGCGCGGGTGTTTATTGTTTCTAGGTTTGCGTAAAGGTGTGTTTAGAGCAATTATGTGATTCAGAGTGATTCAAATCGGACGTCCATGTTATCCCATCGGGTGTACCTCAGGGCTCACACCTAGGTCCTCTGTTTTTTATCGTTTACATTAACGATATCAGTAGTTATATCAAACACAGCAAATACCTTATTTTTGCAGACGATTTGAAAATTTATAAAACAATAAAATGCTCTGATGACTGTGATGAACTACAAAAAGACCTCGATAGCATTAATAATTGGTGTTCTGACAACGATATGACGCTAAACCCATCTAAATGCTACTATATATATATATATATCATTTTCACGCAAAACAAATTCCTATCACTGGTTATATACAATCAACAATGAACCACTAACTGAAGTATCGGAAATTAGTGATCTCGGAGTTGTTTTAGATAAAAAAATGAAATTTACTGATCACTATGATATAATAATAAAAAAAGCATCCAAAATGTTGGGATTTGTTATTAGACAGTTTAAAATATTTAGAAATTCTAACACTTTAAAATCACTTTACTTTAGTCTCGTGAGACCCATTTTGGAGTACTGTAGCACAGCCTGGAAACCTTGTTACGCCGTACATGCTGCCAGAATCGAACGCATTCAGAAAAGATTTTTGTACCATCTATGCTTTAAGGACCAAATAAGTAAGCGTATCACTCACTACCAGGATAGATTAGATTTATATGGCATTGAAGATCTGGAGAAACGGCGCGATCGGATAGATCTATGTTTTATGCATGGAGTTTTAAATGGGAAAATAGACTGTGAGGACCTTCTACAAAGAATCAAAATACAAATTCCTCGAAACAGTTGCAGGCTTAAAGACAGAAAAACTTTCTCGGTGAGAAGATGTCGAATAAACATTGGATCACACTCACCTTCTGTCAGGCTTTCCCAACTATCAAACATGCATAGGAACTCCATCGACTTTTTTTATTGTTCCATTCAGGATATTAAAAAGATTTGTATATAAGCATAAGTGGATATTTTTTATTATTTTTTAATATCTCTGTTATTTTTCTTTTTTTAAACCATAAATATAGTTACAGTGAGTACAAAATTCAATGAACAGTAGTACCTGTATCACTTTTTGGAAATCTTATTATTTTGCTTATTGGTTATTGTCATCTCTTTTATTATTATTAATTGTTTTGCATATTTTATAGTTCTTCTTCAAGCAAATTAAATTAAATATATTTGTTATATTTACTTGTAAGGAAGCTGTGTAGGCCTATAATTAACATGTACACACTAATTTGTTATTTTTAGTAGTGAAATATGAAACTGTTTTGTGTATAATGTTGTTGGCATACCAAATAAATAAATAAATAAATAAATTAACCCCTTCTATAAGTAGCTCCTGAAATCATGCAGCTGATATCGGCCAAGCACTCCGGTTTGCTTTTAAACTAATAGCTTTAAATGTAATAAATATCTTTTCAGAATTTCCTAAAAAAAAAACTTCCTCATAATTACAATAATCTTAAGCGGGATACAAAAAGCAAGTGAATGTGATATGTATGCATGTATAATCGACCGTAAAGCTATCACACATTCATTGAAGAAAGAGCCCAGTAAAAAGAACTACTTCATGGTCGATTATACATACATACGTACATATCTCATTCCTTGGAATAAGCGACGTACCTGCTTAGTACGAAAATGTATATTTAATAAATTATCTTTGAAAGTTTTAAATTGTATGGTGAGGCTAAATATAAAATCGGTATTTTCATAATGACTGTGCCTACATTAAAAAAGGATTGTCTGAATTACAGAAGTCTGGCATCGACAAAATCATTCCGGGCATGGTGATCGACGACTTCCTGTTTGACCCATGCGGCTACTCCATGAATGGGGTTGCGAAAGACGTGAGTTTTCTCTTTCTTCCACATTAATGACTTTTCATCTAGTTTTGTCCTACCTTTTTCTCTTTCACTGCTTTCCTTCACATTTTAACTGTGCATTGAACTATAATCTACTAAGGGGCGATTTTTCAATCCTCAGATAGTACTTAACGGACTGATAGTATAAATTCACATTTATCAAAAGACAGATAGTGATTGCCGGAGAATTATATCTTCTATCACAATAATCGGACTATAATTTTAATAATAAACATATGGACTTACTTTATTTGATGGATAAGCAGAAGCATAAGTAAATCCATCGAATAGGTATCTGGCTGTTTATCTGACTATTGAGAAATCAGCCCTAAATAAAATATTCCTATGTTGCTGTTCCTACTCTCTAATGCTTGGCATTTACTGCTGTCTTATCCTTCTGGTTCTCTTGTTACTGCCTCCTCTATCTGTCTGTTTATCTGTCCTTAGTAGCTTATCATGTAGCACAATTTTCTTTTTTCACATGTTGTTTCTCGGCTTGTCCTTTAATACTGTGAAGTGTTTAGGCATATTCCTGCCTTTTTCCCCTTGGTGGTTATGGGTAGCCTCATGCAAGCTTAAAGCTCTCTGTGAAGTTGACATTTACATTTGCAGGCCTGAAAATTGCAAACGCTTGAGTTTATTATTTACATACTTCAATTACATACTTCAACCCCCCTTTCGAGTTCATTAACGGTGTTCATTTCGGTCACAACATGTTCATTTCTCTTAAGGCTGTTCCGACCCATATAAAGTTGTTTGCATACATAACGCAAAAAGTATTGCACTTTAAGCCACGAATTAATAATAAAAGTTTAATATAATCATATTACTTGCAGCGAAAACAATTTCACAATTTCAGGATTATTGGTTTTGTTACAATTTATTTAAATACGATTTTTATTTAACAGCGCCATCTAACGGTGTAAAACTTCTAATCACAACAATATCAATAAGGCAATTACAACGAAACCATTAAACCTGAAATTGTGAAAATGTTTTGCTGCAACTACTATGGCTATATTTAATATTTTTGACTATTTCGTGCCTTAAAGTGCAATACTTTTTGCGTTCTGTGTAAAAAAAACATTATATGGGTCGGAACATCCTTAATGCCTTCTTTTCTCAGTTCTAATCATATTGCACTGTTTCTTATCACTTGTGTTCTTTTATTTCCAAATAACTTATCTTTATGTGAATAGGTTTAACAATATTTTTTTCTTTTTGTTAATGCTTTCTCAAAAGGGTGAAAAGGATTTGCCATCTGTAAGTTGTGAAATTATTATTTGCTTTTGGGGTTATTAAAAGGTAAATTTTATATGTAATACATATTGCTTTTTAAATAATTTATTTGGATCTATGTGAATTGTTGTTATTTCAGTAACATACTAAGAAATACAAAGCCACCTTTCAAAGTTGAAATCATTGTTATGGTCAATATCTTTAAAAAAGTGATATACTTGAGACTAGCCTTGAAATTTGCTTCTACAAAAAAATTTTAGTCTCGTCAACTACGCCAGTTGCTCAGTTTGTGGAATATTTTCATGCGAAAAACAACAGACAACGAACAATAACAATTTTCTGTATTTCTGTGGTAATATAGCGACGCTGAGTACTGATAGCGAACTATGTACATCTCGCATCCCGTCTTTACGCTCTCGGTTATGGTAGTAATAAAAATCATACTGATAGAAGCAGTTCTTAACAAGGTAATATTTTTGAAACTGAATCCAAAACGCACACACGCATGCAAACATCATAAGATATTTAAACAAAATTGAAGATTATTGCAACACTTTATGAGGAAAATGCGCAATCAAAACCAGTGTAAAAAATATATCTTTTCAATGACTTTCAGTAAATTTCAAAACATTTTTCTTTTTCCTCAATTTGGGGACGTTTCTTGCAAAAATCGAACCTAAGTTGAAGCTTGGCGTCAACTAGATGCGTGACGAATCGAGTCGAACTACATCACCGTAATTGTTCGATGGTAGTGAATGGTTTTAAAAGCAACTGATAATAGCGGCAGCATCAGCGAGTGAATTCGCTTGCTAATTCCTACTGACTTTTCCTACTGATTTTTTATAATTCCAACGACACGTAAGATCACGTAGGAACACTTAACTTCATAGGACGCTATTTAGAGAAAATAACATTCGATTTTGCGCGTACTGAATTTGTAAGTGAACTGACTTCAGACATGTTTGAAAAATGTTACGGCTTTTCACGCGGCAGGAAGAGACATTCTTCGACGTTTCGAGCTAATCATTCAGCCCGTTGTCAAGGAGGCATCCACCACGTTCGTACGCAGCAGATGACTGAGGTGACAGCTAGGCTCGCCGTGGTCGTAAATCGTAGCTGTGGGTGGGGGCGGAAGCGGAAATGTGTTTGGCTGCAGTCCAAACTTCAGACGACAGGCAGTATGAGCTGACAATATCGTCGCCGATATTATCGTCTCCAATCCAATCCAAGCTCAATCGAGAAGACTCTTTTTAAACTCTGCAATGTGGAACCCCGTATTTCAGCCACTCAGGAAAGTCAAAGGACAATAATATCGGCGACGATATTGTCAGCTCGCCTGTCCTGGCCTGTCGTCTTCATTTCGGACTCGATTCGGCGCGTCTCTAATCAACGCCAGACTTTAATCTTCCATCAGTATGTTTGTTCGTATGCCTCGACATCATTGAAGAGTGACGTTGAGGTCAGATGTGACGTGGCGCGACGGTCGGTGTTGCAGGGCTGCTACATGACGATCCACATCACGCCGGAGCGGGCGTGCTCGTACGTGTCGTTCGAGAGCAACGTGCCGGTGGACAGCTACGAGGAGGTGATCGCGCGCGTGCTGGCCACCTTCCGCCCGGGCAAGTTCCTGCTCACCGTATTCGCCACGCCGGTCAGTCGCGTCTTTCGTTTTTATTCGATGAGCAAGTTAGCTCCCTCGTACTCGGAAATTTGTAGTAAGCGCTGAAAGGGGTTTCTGTACAGTCAACCAAAGGTTAAATAATACACTTCCAGCTCAACGTAAAAATAAATGGTGTTTAAATACAATTTCCGATTCAATTTTGTTAGGGTTTTGTTTACTCAGTAACTAGTGGACATCTTCAACCATGTTTTTATCTATACTTCCATCTAAAATTGTCCGTGTTTTCCATCCAGTTCAATGTAGCCATGCAATATAAGGAAGGTCCTGGCATGGCACCTAGTTCCCATGTGGTGTGTTGGGCTAATACCATGACAGAAAGTGTGGTATTAGCCATCCATGTCCAGTCACATAAAAAAAAAAAACTTAACCCTATAATTGTTTCCAAAAGTCAAAGTATTTCGACTGTTCATGTTTTCATTCAAACGAGTTCGACTGTACGTGAAAGTGAACATCTTTGGATCTCAAACTTGTTTTAAGATGAAAGAAAGACAGTTATCTTTGGTGGAGGACGCTTATAGTGCTAAGCTCTTGTGGTAAATAATAGATTGCTAATCTTCGAGTAAATAATGCGAAAAACCATGCATATAAAATGAATGTCTAATAAAATCTTCTCAATTTAAGCAATGGTTTTAGATATATATTTTTAAGGATATATTTTAGGTGTGCTAAAATCAGAAATTCTTTCTGCTCTGCGAATGTGCTATTTTGAGTAGTTATTTTCTGCAGGCAGGCAAAAGCTAGTGTTACTAGTAACTCTCTGAGCTGTAGAGTCTACGTAGACTCGTGAGGTCTACAGTGTAGACATCTCGAGTCTGTATTTGCACAGCCTTAAACTGAATAAATGTTCACTTAAACCAAAATGCTATTATTTTTCTTGTATTTTTCTCACTTGGTACTTACCTAACGCATTAGGTCTTGTCACAAAATAAATGTTTTGTGACATTTTTTAATATTTGGAAAGAAAATTGGTACAGTTTTGAAAAACTGGCTCGACAAAAAAAAATCTAAATGTTTATCGAAACCTGCTCACAACATTTCACAAGAATTGGTTGAGAATTACGACGCAGAGGACAACAGCCAGACAGACAAAAGAAAGCATTTTGGCCCAAGCTGAAATGGAGACTGCTTACGCTACGCGCTCGCTCGGTCAATAAACAAAAATATAGTTCATAGTTCGAAATATTTATTCCATAGAGTATGTTATTTCAAGTGCAACTATAGAACATGTCAACATTTTACTATTAGTAAAATATCCATAATTTATACTTAAATGCAATGTGGCAGGACTCGCCGGGTGCGGACGCACCGCGCGAACTCGACAAGTTCGCGTCGCTCGGCTGCTACCAGCAGCGGGACGCGCAGTACTGCCGCTTCTCCGGCTACGACCTCCACTACGCCCTCTACTGCAAGTTCCCCAGCTGAGGCCGCGCGACGGAGGGGGGCGCGCCCCGCACGCACACCCGCCACCACCGCACGCCGCCCCCGCGCGCGCCCCGCACCCTCGCGCGCCCGCGCCGCGCCCAGCGCACACTCGACACACCCGCCAGCACCGACCGCGCGACTCGGACGCCGCTCGACGACGAACCCAAGACTTCCAGCGACACACATCACCGCCGCTGCGACGCGGAGCTCCGCACGCTCCCGAAGATGGATACCGACGTGCGTGCCGTCCCGAAAAGCACCCCTGCCGACACCGATCCGTCGCCTCGGGCCGCCCGCCGCAAGCCGCTCACGTGGGCGTGGGAGACGGCCGTCTCGATACTGCTGATGCGACACATGGTTATGCTCATTTGCCTCCGCGCCGGCGCGCCCTGCGCCCGAACGCGCAAAGAGTGGCGCAATGGCGGCTCATGAGGTGTTCGGGGCGAGCGCGTTGCCGGCCCGCGGCTGGCGTCTGTTGGAAGCTTTGGCAGCGGTCGACGGACACTGCGTGCGTCGTTCCGTTGGAGAACGAAGATAGTCAAATTGGTACCGCATTTCCTACGTATTTTTTGCTTGTGGTCTCACTCGATTCTCGAATACAATTTTGTTATTGCTCTTTTTTGGATTTGTATTTGTTATATTTAATTCTACTGAATTTTACTAGAATTGTATTGTATGTCCTTAATGTCTTAGGGAATAAATAAGTCAGAATGAAAAATCTCTAACCCTTAAGTATTTAATGTAAACAATGTTAATTGTATCCCTTGTTAATGCCTGCAGACGAGATTACCAAACACCAAATCTGAATTAAGATATCTCGTAGGCCGGCTTAGTCGTTACCTGAACTTAGAAAATATTGAGCGAAGGTGACGCTTACAAAGCGAAAGAGGCGCCATCTGCTGATGTGATGAAACAGTTCCATTCCATGAAGAGTGATCCTTCTTATAGTGATAATAATTATAGATCAATCAAATTACAATTTATTCTAATTATAATAGTAGTTCGTTGAAAACGTGTGTCGATTGGCGATGTCCGCATTGAATAAATGAAATTGAGGCGGTATTTGTGTCCTCGTGTTGTCTATGGATCGAGATGTCGGTTATGTGTCTCTAATGGTAGCAATAAAACGCACAATATGATTGTGCAGCGGTGAGTGTTGGCAATAACGCATGTTTACAATTTTTGAAGGTTATAAATATTCACTGCGTCAACTCAATATTAATGCGAGCGTAAGAATAAAACTTACATATAGTCAAAGAGATGTAGTGATTAGTATTGGGATCATATTGCAATATCCTATAGGCTCAGTAAATAGGACTCAGTTTATCTGTCGAGTAAAGAATAAACAATAAAATTACCAATGTAGTTTTATTAGATCCCTCCCGTACTCATTCCTATGTGATTCAAACTACAAACTTTTCATGGTTAAAAAAAATTGATGATAATGTATTGGTTCATATGGTTGCAATTACAGAACCAGGTTTAATTCGTGTTTCATTTACTTTCTAGAGCCCGTATTTTTTCGTTATTTTTATTTATTATATTCGTAGTGAAACTTCTTTAGGTGAAGTAGAGAACATTTTCTTTACGCAAAAACGTAAGGTTTTCATGTGTTGGTGCGTATGGGTGAGTATCTCATCTGTCGTGTGTTTAGACTGTTCATCAACACTAGTGGAGTCTCACCAGAAGCTCGATTCTGCTATTTGTCCAATTTCAAACCATTCCGTATGAGTTATGTTTCGGTCAAACACAACACGCAAGTTTTGAGAGCGGTTTCCAAAAATCGGTATTCAACTTATTCACGTACGCGTTTTTTTTTATGGTCTTTGGAATGGTTTGTCTTGCGTGCCGACTAAAGGTAAAATAATGAACGTTTTTTGAGTTAGTTTCTGTCTCAAATACGACATACGAAAAGAAAGAGACAGCGCTATACAAATGTAATGTAGAAAACTGACATTCGCAGTTCGGCAAAGCGCTGCTTCAGACCAAGTATAAACCTGCGAGAGAAACACTCGACTACTTTAATTTGCCTATACGTGCATGCATACATATGTAGTATAAAATATGTTAATGTGATTTATTTGCCTGTAGGTTTTTAGATAATGCCAACATTGTGATTAAAATAGTGACAACATAGATTTCCTTTATGTGGTATATGTATAATCATACTTCCTCATAAAATCATACTTCCTCGCAAAATGAGTATGTTCTACTTTTGTCACATTTTAGTTTTATTATCATGTTTCACTTAATTAAATGTATGGTTTTTTATATTTTACCATTGTATTTAACTATTGTATATTTTTAATAGATTTTTACATTTTTAAGTTTATATAACTTTTTTTTTTCTTTAGCTGACATTTGTCTGCAGATATTTTTTTTTCTACATATAATTAATTTAGAGTATAAATAGTGCACAAGAAACTATCTTAGGTTACTTTTCTTTTGTTGCTACCTGAATATTTTTGTCCCATAATCGGGTTGATTGGAAGATATTGACTTTAGGCAATAAGTCCTCCCTTACATGTACATATGTGTATGGAAGCAATAAAGCATATTATTATTATTATAATATACATTAAGAGTCAAAAAACCGGCCAAGTAAGAGTCGGACTCGCACACGAAGGGTTCCGTACCATCGTAGAAAAAAAAACAAAAAAAACACGTTTTTTGTATGGGGCTCCCATAATTTTAATATTTTTTTAATCTTACCTATTTGTTGTTATAGCGGCAAAATAAATACACACTCTGTGAAAATTTCAGCTGTCTACCTGTTACGGTTACTGAGATACAGCCCTGTGACAGACGGACGGACGGACGGACAGCGGAGGCTTAGTAATAGGGTTCCGTTTTCACCCTTTGGGTACAGAACCCTAAAAACTAATTACCTACTTTGTGAAAACATGTACGTATAAAGATATAATAACACAAATGCATTACATTTTTCAAGAAAACATCGATTTATAGGTACCGATACCATTTAATTTGACAAATACAATTCTCAAAACTGCAAGTTTTCGGCAAAACACACGGCCCACGAGAACATAGGGCGCACGTTACGAGTTTGCGAACAAAACACAAACACAACGCATGCGTTTTGCAAACTGGTCTACTAGAATACGATTTCGCCGAAACATGCAACTTTGACAAAACACAAACATAACCTGCAGTTATCAATTAGCAGAATAGGGTTTCTGGTAGGTGAGACAGAACAGCGTTTCTACCAGTCTTCTGAAGATGGTTCTTTTGTATGATTAAGAGCACAATATTCTGTAAATTTAGCCGTTTTTTTATATTGTATTCATTTTATTAAGTATACACCGGTTTTTAAGAGCGAGGACGCAGACGGAATTCAAGGGATGTAGCATTAAACCAGTGATAATCAGTAACTGCACAGCGTGCTCTATCGCATATTGAAGGAGGGTTTTAATTGTTTTATGTACATAAATAGATGATGAGCATGTTTCGTGAATAAAGAAACTTCATCAAAGGTATCACTCTACTTGAAAATGTACAACGAAAGTTTACAAAAATCCCTTGGCAGCTAAAAACCCTATGAAGAAAGATTGAAGGCCCTCAAACTACCAACCCTGCACCAAAGACGGATGCGAGGCGATTTAACAGAAGTGTATAAAATGCTCACTGAGAAATACAACTGTGAAGCAATGAAGGAAATGTTCACACTTAATCATAACACTCACCTGCGTAGCCACACTCTAAAACTGAATAAAACAGAACACAAAAACAAACACACGGAAGCACTTCATAACCAACAGAGTGGTTGACGATTGGAACCAACTTCCAGAGGACATTATAAGTGCAAACAACACTAATCAATTTAAGAATCGTTTGGACGCTTATCTAAATAAATACATTTTAAAAAAAGAAGTGAACTGAAACCGATTAAGTGAAAAAAAAAAAAATGTTAATATATCAATGAACTATGTACTCGATTTAGACTCATCAGCCTAGGCTGCCTGTCTAATATAAAATAAATAAATAAATAAAATAAAAAATACTTGCATACTTGAAAAAATGCATGGAAAATAATTGTTTATAAGCTTTTTTGTCATGTTAGCACATTAACTTAAGAGGGTGTTTGCGTTCATGAAGAAGGCGCCACAGTCGTTCGTCGCCCTTTAAAGCACAAATCTTCATCTCTTTTAAAAGACCATGTTATTTACAATTTTCCCCGAAAGTACCAGGTGAACATAGGGCCGGAGCAGACCTTTTTCACATCGCCCCCACCCCCCTCATTTATTTTTTCCCTGCGCCAAGTTTTTGCGAAGCATCGCGCGAGATCACACATAGTAGTACCTATAGCTGCATAAGACATGCACAAGTTTGCAATAATATTGAAGTTCCTAAAGGTTTTTATTATATTAAAGAATCATAAGTTCTATAGAAAAGTTGTTATTTAAGGATTCAGATTAGGTTGTTCAATAAAGGAAGTAAAAAGAGTACATATTGCTGGAATGTATTTTTATTATTGGCTCAATTTAATATTTTTCCTAAAACATATTAATGCATGGAAACGTTTTCACACATAAGTTTGTACGGATACCATAATTCCGCAAAAGGATCTCGTATTTTTTTGTTTCTGCAATAGTAGTAGAACAAATGAAAATTGTAATCTTCAGAAGAATCCCATAAAATTACGAAGCCCTTTGTAGATTCCCCTTCGCATGTTATTATAAAAAAATATTGGTATGAAATTATAGAGTTTGTGACGTTAGTAACGAGAAGTTCACCTTTCACTTTAAGTTTCCCACAACCAGATAAAATATCAAAATTACAACCACCAAAGTACAAAAATGTATTTATACCTCATATATTTATATAAAAAAATAATAATTTTCATCCTAAACTATTCCCATAAATACTGTTAACAATATAAAACCAAAGCTCTTAACAATTTAACATTCAATAACAGATTACTGCACCCCAGATCTTTTGATAAAATGGACGATCGCAATATACTGTATGTCTGAAACTTCATCAAAGCAAATATTACTGTTTAACAGTCCCAATTATGAAAATAATTTTATCTATTCAAAAAAAAAATGCTTCGTAGGACTGATTTTTCAATAGTCAGATAAACAGCCAGATAACTATTCGACAAATTTATTTACGCTTCTGCTTATCCATCCGATATAGTAAGTTCATATGCTTTTAGTAAATTATAGTCAGAAAATTGTGAATATATAATTCTCATGGCAAAGACTATCCGTCTTTTGACTAACGTGACTTTGTACTATCAGTCCGATAAGTACTATCTGATGATTGAAAAATTAGCCCTTAGACATGTAGTCATACAAAATTGGCTCTAATAGTACAGGGATAGGAGGTTCTCCATTCTAAACAAACCAACATTACTTCACACCACATTAAAGTTATATGCGAGTGTTATAACCAGCTGCCAGTTACATTTTCAGTCTTTCAAATACAGTGCTAAGATGAGACATAAAAAAAAATACCCATCCTTGTGTGACATGCAAAAAAGATTTTTTTTTTATATTAATGGTAAATGTCCGCCTCGCACGTCACAACCGCCTGTGGTTACTTTGAACCCGGCATGGGTTTTAGCTTTTTCCATCTGATCCACGCTGCTTGGGACTCATGATATCATTTTAGGCCGCAGTCCGAATTGCGCTCAAACGCTGACAGCGTGAATACAGTTGGTTCGAATCGCGCTGCGCGAGCGCAATTCGGGCCGCTGCCTTAGATTCCGTAGTCACATGTAACTTACGGCAATCATTATTTTCTAATTTAACAAAAACACCTACCACCCTACCTAGAACAGAGTTCCTAAAGTAACAAAAAACTTAATTATTTCTTAACGTGCATAGATGCAAAAACGAGTGTGAATATAAATATAAACAATCTTATTTCTCCTTAAATCACTCGATGGGATTGAAACAGAATACAACGACCAATTCATGAGATGTCATAGATACGGCCCTGGTGTTACAGTGGCGCTTGAGACATTTAAGGTCGGCCCGTAAGCATCAGAAAATTTCGCCTCCCATACAAATGTAGTTTACTAATAATTTGAAAACCACTATTCCAACATACTTGATATTTGGTATCTAATATTAAGCTACAAATATCTGTGTCTGCATGCCTTTGTTTTTTAGGTAAATGTATTCTGGGTCAAACCACAGAGGAAACAAAATTCGTATGAAGATTTTCTTTTTGCTTTCATTTTATTCGGTTTGGATTTTTCAAAAAAACAAAAGCGTGGAGACACAGATATTTGTTACCTGATATTATATATTAAATATCAATTCAATTGGAATAGCGGTTTCCAAATGATTAGTAAACTACGTTTGTATGGGGAGCATAGCTTACGGGCCGTTCTTAAGAGGCGCACATAGGCGACTTCACTCGGCGCGTGCGGGGGGTGCGGGGGGCGCGGGCACGCGGCACGGCGGCACGAAGCCCCCGAACTCGCGCTCGAGCAGGGCGGCGACGGCGAGGCAGAGCGCCTCTTGGTGCGGCGCCGCCACCACCTGCACGCCCAGCGGCAGACCCTGCTCGCTCAGCCCAAGCGGCACCTGTCGACACAAGTAGGTAGCGCACAGGGGTGACTTCACTTGACGCGACACGGCAGCACCATAGATTAATAATTACTTACTGGCGTAAGTAGATGGCCCACCGCCATAGTGACGGAAGTTACATACAATATGTGTTGAGCAAGCCGGCCCTCTATTGCAATAAACTTGTAACTAAGATGGTAACTAAAATAGTGTTAGTACCAAGAGATGGCGCAGCTATCAGGCTCACTACTTTCAATCTATAAAAAAGTACTTTGTTTTTATGGGTTGTAAAAAAATGTGTGTATCTATTCAAAATTGTATATTTTCCAACTTTGAAACAAAATTGTATTATTAAGGCGGCCCAACCCGGCGGGCCTAACTCATTCGCGGGCACGGTACAAAACCGTGCTGTTGCGCTCTGGGACCTTCTCTGTTTCAAAGAATAAGACAGGCTCCGTGATAAGGAAGATGCAACATGTCCACAAAAAAGACAATGTGCATAGTGTATGATTTGGTAAGATTTACGAAAATTTTAATTTCAAAACGACTTATAGCTAAAAGTAAACTACGACCGCTGTAGTCAAAAATCTAAAAAAAACCAAATATATTATAAATCTTGATTAAATAAGCTATGTCTGATGACTAGTCTTTTTAACATGTTCTTACTTTATCATTGCGTAATCCACCTCCAAAGTTATTGTATAAAACGCGCAAAAAATTCGAACTTTCGGACCTTATAACTTAGAAACCAAACACAATTTTACAATGCCAATCATCATCAGACATCTAATTCGATCAAATAAAGCTATTTTGAGCAACATTTGGGATCTCTGACAAGAAATGTGGGCGTGATCTTCTTTCCCCTTTTGTATGGGGAGATGAGCGGGATGGGCCACCTTAATCTATGCATAAACCTTATGTTTGTACAGCGCGATCTATTGGCTATTTCGCAAGTTCTAGGTACGAAAGTGGCGCTATCCTTTTGCCATAGCTGTAAAACGAGTATCCATGCAGTTGCACCATCTATTGTTCGTCCCTTCGGCATTGACCTATTAGTGAAACATCTAGGTCTTCATTCATTTATGGCGGCACGTAAAGAACAAACTTTGTCACGAGCAGACGCTCTCTATCAGCAGAGTGGTTAGTCCGAGTTCTCAACCAAATTGGCGTTTACGGAACTTCGAAGTTACGTAAAAAGGTCAAACCCCATACGAGTTTTTAATATTTATTCTGTGGTTCTACTTCTTCAAGCTGTCAAAATCAAACTTGGAGTTACGATCTGTATGAAAATGCGGAGTCGGCGTAAACGACTAGGTCAACGTATTTACGGTGACGGCGAGTAAGATGGTCGAAGCGGCAATGAAAAACTGTCTGTGTTTTCCATCCAGTTCAATGTAGCCATGCTCATAAAAGGAAGTATCTGACATGGCACCTAATTCCTTCCGGAACGTGGTGTACTGGGCTTATATCATAACGGTAGTTGTGTGGTACTAGCCATCCATGTTAGGGTTGCATAAAACAATTTTTTTTTCATGAATTCAAGCTAGCACGTATAAATATTTTCACCAGTATGACATTCTGCAATTTAGTAACAGTGACAGACATTTATATTCTTTGTCAGCAAAATGACAAGCGTAAAAAGCGTGGTGATGATGTCTACCCGCCTGTCATTAGATATATGTATTTTACATCATTAAGTTTGATTTGTAGGAGCTTTTCAATGTATCGATACAGTTTATGCATAGTACTGTTCGATAAGGTTTGTCTTCTGGGGAGATTATATCAAGGGAAAATCATGGAATTTTTTTTGAAGTCCTCATTTTGAAAAATGCTCAAAGGTGGGTATTATTTAGGTATTACCCTTCCTTCTTTGGGCAAGCGGTGGAGAGTCACGAACATGAGTGGCGTGGTACTTGAGCACGTTAAAGATGCCCCAGTAGGCGAAAATGCTGAAAGGTTGGTATTATTTTGCTATTACTCTTTCTTCTTTAGGCAAGCGGTGAAGAGCCACGAACCTGCGCGGCGGGGAACTTAAGCACGTTGAAGATGCCCCAGTAGGCGAAGTTGAAGGGGCGCAGGTAGGCGGTGTAGTGGTAAGGCGCCGGCTGGCAGCAGCTCGGGAATATCAGCACACCGTTGTCGCCCAGCTTCTCCTGCCGATGCAAACACACCATTGAGTTATGACGTTTTTTAGGGTTGCGTACCCAAAGGGTGCCAACGGAACCCTATTACTAAGCCACCGCTGTCCGTCCGTCCATCCGTCCGTCCGTCCGTCCGTCCGTCCATGCGTCCATGCGTCCGTCTGTCACAGGGCTGTATCTCATTAACCGTAATAGGTAGGCAGCTGAAATTTACAGTGTATTTATGTTGCCACTATAACAACAAATTGGTAAAAATTTATAAATAATAAAAACGAAAGAGGGCATACAAAAAACGTAATAAAAAAAAAAGAAATGATTTGGAATGAGTTGAACTTACGAGAAGGTCTTTCTTGAGTTCTTCAGTCAGTTTCTCCGCCCACTTGGGGTCGACTTGCGGCAACACCTGCTCGTCCCACAGCTTGATTATAGCTGCCAGTGTGTATTGACTCGCACCGAAAATCTGTAAGATAAACATTTAATGCCGCTTTCTTTTAGCCGTTCTCATGCGAATTTGGGTCGCGAAACGGCAAATTTTCATTGCCCTAAATGGCATCCTGTGCAGGTACGTATTCTTACGTGTCGTAATAACTCGAGAACATCAGGAGTGAGCTAATTCGTAAGCGAACTGACTAGCCGCCGCTACCTTCAGTGAATGTTCATCACTAAAAAGGGTTGCTTACCTACTACTTTCTTACCCGATGAGCACGGGTCTGCCAGAGGTCTGTGAGGCCTCGTACAGTTTGTACGAAGAGTGATAAATCTGACCTATTTTTTTTTATGTAACTGGACATGGATGGCTAATACAAAACTGACTATCAAATATTAGCCTAACACACCACATGGAAACTAGGTGTCATGCCAGGACCTTCTTTACATTGCTCGGCTACATTGAACTGGATAAAAAATACGCACAATTTTTATTGCCGCTTCGGCCATCGTTCATTCCATGCGATGGTACCAACCCGGGAGGATTAACCCTACCACTTAGTAAGTTAGTAAGGGGCACCGACAGTTTTACATGGAATCCGAACCACGGGCAGCCTCAACGGTTGAAAATGGTCACCCATCCAGTACCCAACCGCACTAAGAGTGTCGCACCACTGGGCTACCGAGGCTGACCAGTGAAATTTATTTATAGATTCTTCTTCACTGATTTAATTGAGTCAGTCAGCCACGTTGTGACATGACTTACGGCCGATTTTTCAATCATCAGATAAGACTTATCGGAATGATAGCACAAATTTAAGTTGATCAAAAGACGGATAGTCATTGCCGGAGAATTATACAATTGTCAGCCCGTAATTTTAGTAATAATAATATGGACTTACTATAAAGAATGGTTAAGCAGAGGCGTAAATAGATCCATCAAATAGTTATCTGACTGTTTATCTGACCATCGAAAAATCAGCCCTTAGGGCTGACACAGCACTTAATGGTCTGATGGATAAGCAGTGGCATCAATAAATTCGTCGAATAGGTATCTAACTGAATCCGACTATTGAAAAATCTTCCCTTAGTGTATTTCGACTAGCAGAAAGCGAAAATGGAATTAGATAAACGCTGAGATAAATAGTCGTCACCAAAACTAATGCTAACGCAAAGTAATACTTTGTGACGTCACTTTGATACTTTTTGTATGGACGAAATCTCAAATTAATGCCAATTGACGTCACAAAGTACCACTTTTCGTTAGTCTTAGTTTCTTTTACGACTATTTATCTCAGCCATAGAGTACCTTCTTGACGAGCTCCACGGGCCCGCTGGCGACGCCCTCGTTGTTGGTCAGCAGGCGCGGGAAGGACTCCTCCTCGCGGCTCATCCAGTACCGCCACAGCGAGTACATGTGGTCGAGGCCCGGGTGGTAGTACGGGCTCATGTCGGAGCCCGTCTCCTTGCTGAGCGACCTGAGCACTCTGCAAGTGCGATAGGTTTTGGCCTGAGATACCGCCCAAAGGTCTCTCTTTAGGTAGGGTTAGTTGTAAGATATTGCTCTTTAGCGATAGGCTCGCCCTTTACAAGTACGTACTAAGGGGGTGTTAGCACCTGATTGCATTCAGTCCTATAAGGGCGTAAGTAAAACACCACTTTTTTATTTAAAAAAAAGTACTATGAATAATAAAAAAAATACATTTGTAGATTGATGGTCTAGCCATAATTTAAAGAGAAAACTGCAAGACCCCGATGCTTTGATTGCTCAAACGGGGCAAATATGCATAAAAAAACATAAAAAAGTTTGTACAAATAATGGGAGCCTCAGATGAATATAATTATATGATTAAAATATAGCTAAACAATCAATCAAAAAAAAAAATTAATGTGCTTTCACTTAGGCCCTTATGGAACTGAATGTAATCCGGTGCTAACACCCCCTTAAAGAATAAATAAATAACATCCACCTGGCTCCGTCTGATTCCCTGTCTAAAGGCACTTTTTATCAAAAATAATATGCAAACAAACAAATCGATAAGTTGACAATTGATATCAGAATCAGGTTACACTGAATTAAAAATAATGAAAAAATTTTTTTCATCGCTGAACCCATTTGTTTTTTCCTATCAGAGCCCCTAGACCAACTTGTGACCTAAATTGGCGTTTACGCCAAACCGTTCGGCTTGCGTTTTGAAATGTATGGAGAATTGAAGAGCGCGTGCAGTGGGCATAAAGCGAACTAACATTTGCGAGTCTCGACGTCTGCGTTGCCGTTTATGCCGACTCCGCCTTTTTCATACAAATTTCGTAGTCTGAGTTTGATTTTGACAGGTTGAAGAAGAAGAACCGCAGAATAAGTAGTAAAACTTTTATGGGGGTTGGAAGTCTGACTTTTTTTTTCTCTGGGTATGTATCATGCAATCAGTCTCTAGACTATGAGCAGATGTGTTGCGTGTGGTTTTGTCGTGTAGAGTTAGTTCCCCATTGGGAGCTTTTCATGCTTCGGGGACGTTGTATACGCCATCTAGGTCTAGTATGTTACGCCTCTTCAAGCGTCGTAAGCAGTCAGGGACAGTAAGCTGCACTGCTAGCTGGTTTGGATGCTTCATAAGTCGCTTCTTGTATTTTGCAGCAACTGTTTTTATTTCTTCCTTAATTGTCTTGATTTGAAGATAGTAATGGACCTCACAGTTTCTTATGAACCATGGGGTATTTGCTAGCTGTTTCAGTATTGAGTCTTCAGCTCGTTGCATAATTTTTACGTTGGAGTCACAGGCAGAACCCCATAGCTGCATGCCATAGGTCCAGATAGGTTTGAGTACTGTCTTATAAATAAGGAGCTTGTTGTCCAACGACAGCTTACTATTCCTGTTCAGCAACCAATACAGTCCCCGGTACCTGATGTTGAGTTCATCTCTCTTAGTTTGGATATGTTTTTTCCATGTTAGCCTGCGGTCCAGATGCATCCCTAGGTATTTAACCGAGTTAAATACCTAGGGATGCATCAAGTCCGACTAGGGGCTCAGAGTGGTCAATCTGAGTTCTCACCTAAATTGGCGTTTACGTAACTTCGAAGTTCCGTAAAAACGTCAAATTCCATACAAGTTTTTACTACATATTCTGTGGTTTTACTTCTTCAAGCTGTCAAAGTCAAACTCAGACTTCCGATTTGTATGAAAACGCGGAGTCGGCGTAAACGGCAACGTCCACGTATTTGCGGCAACATTGAGTAAGCTGTCAAATCAAACTCGAACTCGCAAATGTTAGTTCGCTTGAAGCCCACTGCGCGCGTTCTTCAAATTCTCCGTACATTTGAAAACGCCAGTCGATCGGTTTGCGGTAAACGCCAATTTAGGTGACATCTGGGACTTCGGGTACAGAATAAAGATAAATTGATTGCAAATAAAGTAAAAATAGGTTGACGAATCAATCAGTCTGGACTTGCTGCTGAACAGTTTGAACAATCTAATATTTAAGTTCTAGTTCCATGATGCACTTTAGATTGCATTGTTTCAAATATCGTCGCTAATACATTCGACTAAGGTGCTGTCATCTACTCACGCTTAACTTATGTTAAATGTCGAGCGCAGTGAGTTCATAAGAACAACATTCCATCTCCAAGCCTGCGCTGCACAGCGGAGTACTCACCTCTTGGTGGCCCTCCTGAGCTCGCCGCCGACGGAGCTGCAGCGTAGGTCCCCGCTGCTCTCCGTGTAGTAGAAGCGGAGATCGCGCGGCGCGACGGCGCGATCCAGCCGCAGCAGCGGGGCCCGCTCGCCGGCGAGCGCGGCGGTGAGCGGCGCGAGGTCGCACGCGTGGCGCGACACCACGCCCGCCGACACCATTGAATCCTTCTCGAGCCCCGTGCGGTTTGTAGAACCTGCGGAGGATAGTTATCATCGTCGCTTGATCAGTATCGATCGTAGGTCAGTTGTGGAATCAGTTTTATTTATTTATTTATATTAGACAGGCAGCTAGCTACCTAAATCTTATTTTTAATTTGTTTAAGTTGATCGTGTTTTGTTTACATGTGGAAAGTTATTTCATTTATTCATATTCACATATTCATTTATTTGTTTTTTACTTTTTAGGTAATTGCCATTTTAATATGGATTAACTGGTTCTTTGTTTTATTTTCTTTTAAAATATGCTTTTTATTAGATGCAAAAGCGCGTAAAGAAAGCACTGAAAGCCAACCATCAGTCTTTACAAATAGTCAGTAAAAAGGCCTGAAGGCCAATAAGGAGTACTGAAGGCCACCGACTGACGGTCAGTCGAGCACTCACACGCACCAAGATTTTGTGAATGTATTAGATGAATGCAACAAAGTGAGTGAGTCAAAGAATTGGAATGGACATGGAAATATAATTCATTTGCTCGTTTTAAAAATAACAATGGCAGTAAGGAACACTTACGGACGATTTTTCAATCGTCAGATAGTACTTATCGGACTGATAGTACAAATTTACGTTTGTCAAAAGACAGATAGACTTTGCCGGAGAATTATATCTTCTATCACAATCATCACTTACTATAGCGAAAGCGTAAATAAATCCGTCAAATAGTTATCTGGCTGTTTATCAGACTATTGAAAAATCAGCCCTTAAGGTGGCCCATCCCGCTCATTTCCCCATACAAAAAGGGGATCCAAAATTTTGCTCAAAATAGCTTTATTTGATCGAACTAGATGTCTGATGACCATTGGCATTGTAAAATTGTGTTTGGTTTCTAAGTTATAAGGTCCGAAAGTTCGCATTTTTCACGCGTTTTATGCAATAACTTTGGAGGTGGATTACGCAATGATAAAGTAAGAATATCTTAAAAAGATTAGTCATCAGACATAGCTTATTTAATCAAGATTTATAATCTATTTGGTTTTTGTTCGATTTTTTACTACAGCGGACGTGGTTTACTTTTAGCTATAAGTCGTTTTGAAATTATTTTTTTTGTAAATCTTACCAAATCATACACTATGCACATTGTCTTTTTTAGGGTTCCGTACCCAAACGGTGAAAACGGAACCCTATTACTAAGCCTCCGCTGTCCGTCCGTCCGTCCGTCTGTCCGTCTGTCACAGGGCTGTATCTCAGTAACCATAACAGATAGACAGCTGAAATTTTCACAGAGTGTGTATTTATTTTGCCGCTATAACAACAAATAGGTAAGATTAAGAAATAATTAAAATTAAAGGGGGTCCCCATACAAAAAACGTGATTTTTTTGTATACATTTTTTTACGATGGTATGGAACCCTTCGTGTGCGAGTCCGACTCGCACTTGGCCGGTTTTTTGTGGACATGTTGCATCTTCCTCATCACGGAGCCTGTCTCATTCTTTGAAACAGAGAAGGTCCCAGAGCGCAACAGCACGGTTTTGTACCGTGCCCGCGAATGAGTTAGCCCCGCCGGGTTGGGCCACCTTAAGAGAATAAGAAAGTGATCGAGTTCTATACAATTGCTCATGCCTGTTTAAAACCAACCTCTCATGTTGGTGATGCCTGCGGTGGGATTGAGAGCAAACAGGCCATTGTAGAACGCTGGCATACGTGTCGAGCCGCCGATGTCTGAACCTGCATTCAGTCAAAATCATTATGTAATTGTGGCGATTTCAAATAATAATCGGTGTCATGTTTCTTTTTATGCCGTTTATTTGTGCGCATTATTACTTTTAAGAATCTTTAAGTCAAAATCACGCAACCATAGTATGAAAGACCTTTTTTCTAGGTGGGTTCGCAAAGGTGTATTTTGTGAGGTTTTTCAATGGATTTACCATTACTTTTTTTGTAGCACGATAAGTTACTCGTACTAATTTTTGGCTCTTGTCTTTGCCATCACTTACATTTTATAAATAATAGTTATATAATAAATAAGCAGAGCATGGGAAGGTAATTATGCTTGAAAGAATTTAAAAACTATACACGGTGTTAATTTTTTTCGCGAAATTACTATTTTAATACCGATTATTTCACTATTGACTACTGATCATTTTGAGGTATTTAAAAATTAAATCTAAAATAGTAAAAAAAAAATTGCCGATTGAATCCAAACTTTTACCTCAGCGACAATTTCCCTTTGGAATGGTCTAAGCACGCCATGTGTACGCGCCACTGCCAAGGTCACGCGTTTGCTGTCTCACGTTTGCGTTTGCGCGCACGCCGCCGCCAATTGTGTAGCGTCAATCCGAATGTAAATTTTCACATTTATTTAAAAAAATGTCCTACTTTAGAACTTTTTATGAATGCAGTGCGATTCCTATTACGAAATAATATGTTTTCATACTAGTATTAGAAATCGAAAATTTTAAAACAAAAGTTCAAAACAAGAAAAATCCTTCGTTTTCGGAATCAGTATGCGACCCAAAATAACCCCCTTTCGGGAATGTCGCGAGCTTGTTTAACACCGTGTATAGCGTCTCCACCAGTTGGCTAACCGCTAAATCTGGATCAGCAATAAGAATATTTTACATGAGGAAAGACAACAACGCGACCGGTTCGTATTTGCACTCCCAAAGACAGAGAAACTCAATCAAGTCCTACAAAGTGTACTGAACGCAAGATATTCTAATAGATTACCGTGGTTACTGTTCATTTTAAATGATTAAACGGCTTTCTACTCACGGCATGATTTGTGCGGAGCACGACGTTTCGAGCCAAGTTCTCCGCACAAATCATGCCGTGAGTAGAAAGCCGTTTAAACTTTTAAAATAAAAAAAATATTCTAATAGGTTCGAATAGGTGAGTTTAAGGTGGAGTAGGCCTACAAATGTACATTTATTACTATTCCTTCCGGGGTTCCCAGGTTCCCTTTATTGATCACATCGTGGACTGTTTTGAATTCGCATAATTCGTGTTGTTTTGTATGCAGGTGACAAGTAAATTTAAATGGGTATTAAAGATTTCTTCGGCTTGTTTGAAATTACAGGAAGACTTTGACAGAGTGGCTGTTTACTGTTCCCGCAATCTGTCCTCAGTCTCCGCTTCTGTTTGCCTTCAAACAAATTTGAATATAATTGATCAGCACAAAGTTTGAAACTAAATATGAGTAACGAAATTTGGAACAATTTCTTTAAGGAATAACATTAAGCAAATTGAGTCATTTCAATTACATACACTAAGTCCACCTGCCAGCTGGGATGACGACATCAAGTGCGCCGGCGGAAAACAGTGGTTCCGTACCGCTGAAAGCTGGAAGGACTGGAGAAAAATTTGAGAGGCATATGTCCAGCAGTGGACGCAAACACGCTGACTGACTGTTTTATTTTATATATTATAAGTGTCAAAGATGTCAAATCTTTGACACTTTTTACGTCAGGTTGCCTGAACGCCACCTGACTTGATAAATAAACAGTTATTTTGTTTTAGAATTACAACAAAACCATTAAACCTGAAATTCTGAAATTGGCCACAACAACTATGGCAATATTTAAGATTTGCAATTAACTCGTGGCAAAAAGTCCAATACTTTTTGCGTTCAATGCACAAATACGCATGGGTAGAACCGATCTTACGAGTGAGGACTCACAAAGGCCGATAGGTGAGGCGAGCGAGGCCACGAGCGCTCCCTCGCCGCCGCTGGAGCCGCCCACGGTGCGCCCGGAGTGGTACGGGTTGTTGGTCTGCCCGAACACGAGGTTGCGTGTCTCTTGCCTGCGTGACATTAAAATGATTTAAGGAATAATAAAAAGATATATCCTTCGAGCGGAAATCCACCACAGAGGACACTGTGAAACCTTTTTTTTATGCAACCTGCCATAGATGGCTAATACCACACAACTACTGTTATGATATTAGCCCACTACACCACACACCCGAAGGAATTAGGTGACATGCAACCTTCCCTTTATGAACACGGCTACATTGAACTGGATGGAAAACACGGACAATTTTTCATCCAATGCGATGGTACCAGCACGGGTGAGCTTAAACCCTACCACCTAGTAGGGGAAGGGGACTAGTTTTAGATGGATTACGAACCATGGAGCAGCTCGATTTTGTGACGAAATGCACTCATCTAACTCAGAAAGAGAAACGAGGAATTGAACCCAGACCTCAGGTACGCTAGGCCAGTCCCCGCGCCACTAGGTTACGAGCCGCTGCCACTAGGCTATTAGCCTGCAGACACCCAGTGAATTGGGCTGACTACCCGTAACAGGATATACTAAAGATATTTAAAATTTCACTAGCGCTTGTTGCTAGGTATTTTTTTATGTAACTAGACATGGATGGCTAATACCACATCCACCGTCACGATATCAGCCTAACATATTGCATTCCTGAAGGAATTAGGTGGAAGGAGTAAGGAACTTAGCGGGTTAAGTAGGAACGAGGCATTTCTACAGATACATTTCTACACGCTGAAGGAATAGTAGTGTACGAGCATATATTAATAATTACTTACTGGCGTAAGTAGATGGCCCACCGCGATAGTGACGGAAGTTTCATACAATGTGTGTTAAGAAAGTTGGCCCTCTTTTGCAATAAACTTATAACTAAAATTTTAACTTCCATTCAATCAATCACAACAAAAAGAGTGTTTGCACCAAGAGATAGCGCAGCTGTGAGGCTCACTGCTTTCAATCTATTAAAAAGTCATTTGATTTTATGGGTTGTCAAAAAATGTGTGCATCCATTCAAAAATGTATATTTTCCAACTTTGAAACAAAATTGTATTACTAATCTATGAACAAATCCTATGTTTGTACAGTGTTATCTATCGGCTATTTAGCAAGTTCTAGGTACGAAAGTGGCGCCATGCTATTTCCATAGCTTTAAACGTGTATCCATGCAGTTGCGCCATCTATTTTTCGTCCCTTCGGCATTGACCTATTGGTTTATAGTAAGAGGTACAATGGCAACGAATGTGGAAAGACAGAAGTAGCGATCGAAACTCATTCGTATGGCGGCATTGTAGCCACGAGTTAGTAGAAAATGTATAACTGTAGTTATTTCGCTTAAGAATTCGGCACGCGGCAACATCGATGCACTAAATAGCGTCTTGTGAAGTTCGTACATTGGTCATTGGTCATTGGAACTCGAGGAAATCAGTATTAAGCGAATGCTCTCGCCAGCGCTTCCATCATTGTATGTACAAGTGGCTACACCGCCCCACACAAACGAGTTACGGTTCTTCACGGTCCTTCCACGCTCGCTGTACAGTGAGCACGAACCACTTGTTGATCTCCGGCACGTTGGAGACGGCCAACAAGATGGCGCCAGTCCGCTTCATCAGACGCACGCACTCGGCGTCTTCGCGCGCGTGCAGGTGGCGCCGGCAGCGCAGGCCCCACGTGTGCAGCATGCCTGCGCACGCGTGGCTCTCCTTGGCCGTGAACGGGACACCTGAATTTTTACAATTTGAAATTATTTTGAAAATGCACATCAGGTTTATACCCTTAACTAAAAATACACATTCATACAATACCTACCTCGCAATGTAAATGTTGGTGACATTTTAAAATTAAAAATATACTCCTTAAGATTTTCAAACCAGGGTAGCTTAGACCTGAGGGGTTACAATGGTAAATTTGCTCGCCTGGTGAACAGGCAAGTGAATGTTAAATATAACTTTTACATAGTTGCATTTGGTACAATTTTAACTCAAACGACGTATTATTTGGACAAGTGAACCAAAATTTACCCGTTGGCATGGCACAAAATGCAACGAAATGTCAGATTTAGCGTGGAGTGTACCATCTCTGGTTAGTGCAAATGTTTTAATTTCAACATATCTATTGTTTAGTTTAGTTTATAACACTCAAAAAAAATCGGGCAAAAGGTACAACTTAATGCCGGACCCATTCTCTACCAGTCTTTTTACCAAACCTGTGCATATTGTGAGCAGTAGTGCGAGTAGCAGTTATGGTGACAAATAACTTTAAAATCAAGCATAATTCATACATAATACTAAATATATGTACTTACTCATTATTTTTCACCTGAAGAAAAAAGATACATCTACAATAACCATTCACTTTCCGCAATTTGTTTGTATGTCTATTATCTTTGATCAAAAGTATAAGATATAGTTACATTATTTTTTTTTATGCGACCAGGGGGTCTACCATGGTGAGTTTATTCGCCGAGGGAATTACAAGTCAGGGAATAAAGCTGACGACTAGTACCATCCTCGCTGTCAAACGACGTAAGTTCACTCGTCACTCGTTTATGCAGTGTCGGTCAAGCAAATCCATAGGAAAAATTTAACATTTTTGTACCATTTCAATAGTTTGACAGATTAATGCATGGAGGTATACCTCCATGGCTGGACTGGATGTAATCAAACGTGATTTGGATAATATTTGAATCAATCAAACTCGTCTACCGAAAATCAACTTATTCCGAGCCATGAATTGAAATACAAAAAGTGTAAGTACGACATCACCGCCGACAACAGACTTTCGGAAGTTCTACCACCTCGCTCCGGATATCCTTGAGCTATGCCGTGAGACCGCGCCACTTCTTCCTCAACCAAGGAGACCCGACAGCATCTCCCCAGCCCAAAAAGTAAGAACATTCATGAATGCAATATAATTGATTTGGTGGGGCCGAGGGACTCTTACTACCCTATTTTTAGAGATATAGCATGCAATATAAATTACGTGGTGGATAATTACCTACCCACTCGTCAAAATATTCGTCCTGAAGTGGGCGTAGATTGGCGGATAATTTACCTCAAAATATTCTTGATATAACCTAGAATTGTATTTGTAATTACTTAAATATGTCTCAATTAAACCTACCTACGCTTATTAAAAAAATACCTTTGCTTTACTTATTGTTTGTTATGCTTTCAGATAATAACTACCCTTGCATTTTTTGCGAGCCGTGACTACGAACGTATACGCGGTAGCACCATCGACTCCAGCATCGCTCAGCAAATAGTGTCAGTTGTGATACATCAAGTGATTGCAGCCCTGAACAACCTGCATATTTTGGCAAAATTCATCTGCTTTTGCCTGAGCAAAAATGAGTGCAAAAGGAAAGAAATAAAACTAGGGTTAGATTCGAACCATTTTATTGTAATAGATATCAATTTGAAATAAGAAAAAATGTCACCTAAATGCTAACCCATGCATAGCCATACCATACAAATAAAAGTAATTGTTCCGAATCTTTCAGATTTTTTTTTATTTGGCACGCCAGTCGTTCTGGGCTGCATTGACTACACTACTTGTCCTGAAATGTTCAAATAGTTGTTTCTAAAATAGTTGGTTGGTTACTATGTACATTTGAGGTATATTTGAGGTACATATGACCTTAGAACGACCATATCCAATAAGTTATCGTTTTATATTTTTAGTTTTATAAATAGGCATTTATTAGCAAACATGATTATCGGAAAACCTTGAAATGCAACCATTTTATTATTTAGATTAATCTTACATGCTTACTTATATAAAATAACCTTAACATGTATGATTTTGTTATGACGATTTAATAAAATCACCATAAATTTAATTAATTCATACCCATAACAAAAAAAAAAAATCATACCCTAAATAGTGACCATAGGTACATTGGTGGCGGAATGAAATCAGCCAAGGAGATTAGAAGCATAAGTTCATAGGTATTTAATACGTGTGTGTATTTTATATTTATCATCCATAGAATGTACAAACGGCATCATCCTAAACGCCACACATTAAACTTTGACCCAGATAAGTTTTCCATGCAAATGCCAATGCCTACTATGGCGCCGAGGCCGATGCGCTCTGTGCACTGAACTTGACTTGAAATAGTTTAACATTTAGCATTTAGCCACAATAATCATAGAGAAGAATAACTGGCACAAAATTCCGCTGTTATTTATTTTAAAGTTCACTTAATAATGTTAATAAAATCTTTATAAAGGCGATTGCCTAAACATACATATATACATACACACCTTTACGCCGCTTTCCCGAGGGGTAGGCAGAGATAATAGAGCATCATACGGTACGACCACAGCACACTTCTTTCGGTTCATCTACAGACATAAATAGTTTCATACATACATGCTCTACGATTAAATATAGTACGGCTTACTATATTACAGAATTAGCTAAAAAATCTATGCATACAAATGTAATTCTAATAATTTCCTCAACGCTTTCCATGATTTTATGCACCCTCTCGATGCATTTTACTGCTCGGCCACACTCTTCCATAGGTGCGAAGCTCATTGCGTGGCGTCTGGGCGTAATAGCGCAGGCTCGCCATTACCGGATTGCGTTCTCTGCTATGCTGACGGTTTGGTTCTTTAGGTCTGCGCGCTGGCCATCAGCATCTCCTGCACCGTCATGCTCACGATTAAAGCGGATATAGAGCTGCTGCACTTGATGGTAGAGCGTGACAGGGTACAGAGCCGGCAGCTCCAGCCTGAGGCAGATGGTAAGGCAAACGTAGCGGCTGGGCACTTGTTCGAAGTTTTTTATGGAACTAGATATACATAGCTTTTACCACACTTATTGTCATAACATAAAGTTGATGTACCACATTCACGAAGAAATTTCATAGTTGCCATGTCAGGGCTTTCCTTTTATAAGCTTGGCTATATTGCCGGATGGAAAACACGGAGAATATTTATTATTATTATTATAAAGTAATGCACTAGCAGCATCATGCTGATGCGTGCAATTATTGTTATGGACTTGCACTTTTGTTTTTAAGCACTTGCACTGATTTATTACCCGACTGCGCAAGAAGGAGGGTTGTTTTTTTTTATTTTCTTGTCCATGAATTATTAGATTTTAAGCAAGTAAGATTTTTTTGATAACATTTACTGACGATGCACATATTATTTCCTCAGGTAGGCTGTTCCAATTATCCACAACTTGGTTTGTTAGGAAGTGTTTTCAAGGATTTGTTGATGCTTGGGTGCGATTTAACTTTAAGTCCTCTAGCCCCTACACCACGAACTGTGAAAATGTCTGTAGAGGGAGCAAAAGTATGCTGTAATCGTACTGTATGGTGTTCTATAATCTCTGCCTACACATCCGGGAAAGCCCATTGATATGCCCACTTATGATAGTTTTTCGGGAGTGGTAGTTCTTCCTGTTAAAGTTAATATAAAATGATAAATAAAAAGTCTTTAGTTTGTACGTTAGGTTAAGCATGGGCAAGCATTTAGGTAAATGATGTTTGTTCTTGTTTCATGTTGATAGTTATTGAAGCTCCGAATAAAAATATAAAAAATGGTTTAAATCAAATCCTCGTTTTATTTCTTCTCTTTCGCGCTCGTTCTGAGGAAAGCAGATGAATTTTGCCAGAATGTGCAGGTTGTTGAGGGCTGCAATCACTTGACGCATCACAACTGACACCATTTTTTGAGCAATGCAGGAATCGACGGTGCTATGGCACATGCATTGGTGTGCATGCAAGGGTAGTCATTATCTGTAAACATAAAAAACAATAAGTAAAGAATAGGTATTTTTTTAAATAAGCATAGGTAGGTTTAATTTAGACATTTCACATTTTCAAACTGGATTCATAGTCAGTAATTACAAATTATGAATTACTTACTGATAGTATTTTTTATTACTGACTTAACTAAGAATATTTTGACGAATGGGTAGGCAAATTATCCGCCAATAAATTTACATTTCATGCAATCTCTCACAAAGACAATCTATAAAGGCTACAAAGGCATTTATAAGCAAGTTAGAGTCTCTGAGCTCCCTACCAAATGAATGAATTGTATTGTATTTTCATTTCGTCAAATTGTTCTTGTCTACCATATGACAAAGGTATTTTTTAAGGCTGCTGATATTGCATTCATTAATGTTCTTACTTTTTTGGCTGGGGAAATGCTGTCGAATCTCCTTGGTTGAGGAAGAAGTGGGCGATCTCCCAAAAAAGCTCCTCAAAGAGGTCCGGAAAGTCTCTGTTGCTGGCGGCGATATCTTACTCACAGCGCAGTCGGAGGCTTCATAGAGTACAAGGAGACCGTCGACGCTCTTCGCGCCGCAGCTCTCCCACAAACACAACAGCCAAATATCCATTTTTATTTTAACAATCACAGACTAACAACAGGGTTTACAAATACATTGTATGAAACAAGTTGATTCTCGGCTGGCGAGTTTGATCTACGAGCTATTCGTTCACTTGAGCCACAGAATAAGAAATATCGCTATGAAAAGTGGATTTTCGGTAATCCGCTAGCTATTCTTTTGATTTTATTCACTTTAGCCACAGGAAAAGTTATATTAGTTTTCATAAATGTCAATGCTGGTGCTGTCTAATACAGTGTTGGTAGGCCGTTGTTTAGTGATATTTTTTGGTATACTATGGTGTTACATGCTGTCTTTTTTGTTCAAAGAATACCCAAAACCAATAAACACCTAAAACACTACAGAACTATAAATTATTCCCAAACAACTCCAACAAGAACATCAAAGAACCCAAAGATCACCAAATAACACCAAAAATACCGACGAGCATCAAACATTAACGAATAAATCCATACCACCTCAAACTATACCAATTTACACACAGACAATACATACAAATTATAACAAGAAACCTATCATGGTCTACATAATATATTTATTACAGGATTATCAACTTTTCCATAGTATATGTTCCGACCCAGCAGCACGGCAGCTAAAATAAGATGGTACAAAAATGTTACTTGGATTAGTTTGGCCGACACTGCATAAGCACGTGTAATGAGTGAACTTATGTCATTTGACAGCAAGCATGGTACATTTCGTCAGGTTATTCGCTGACTTGTTTATTCCCTCAGCGAATAAACTTACCATGGTAGACCCCCTGACATGGATGACTAATACCACACAACTACCGTTATGATATCAGCCCAATACACCACATTACCGAAGGAATTAGGTGCCATGCCAGGACCTTCCCTTTATGAGCACGGCTACATTGAACTGGATGGAAAACACGGACAATTTTTCATTGCCGCTTCGACCATCTTTTCATCCAATGCGATGGTACCAACCCGGGCGGGCTTAAACCCTACCACCTAGTAGGGGAAGGGGACCTACAGTTTTACATGGATTCCGAACCATGGAGCAGCTCGCATTCGTGACGAAATTCACTTATCGAACTCGGAAAGAGAAAGACAGTGGTGCATGTCGGTATCGAACCCAGGCCTCTGGTACGCTAGGCCAGTCCCCGCGCCACTAGGCTACGAGCCGCTCAATAATATGTAAGACATCGTTATGGTTATTACAAGGATCTATAATACCCATAACTGTAATACTAACTAGAGATCGTGCACTCAACCCTAAGAAAACTGATGGTGGAAGGTCGATATTAGGCGGGATCTGACAGTACAAGGTTGAAGTGGTCTTGAAAAACTATAATGAATAGCAGAACATATCCCAAATGATTAATAATATACACACATGAATTATTAAATATTTGAACGATGTAAGGTTCCTTTTACCTAATCTGGCAAGCTTGCAATATTCCAGAACAAATAGATAGGTACTGATCAATTTTGCGGATTTGAATAATACATTCCTTAATTATGCAGCTCAATGTAAAATATGCACAACAGGTCAAACGTTATGCTAATGTTTCAACAAGCACGGGTTTCGAAGAAAACGATCAACGACCACTAATCTGATGAACTTTGTAAATTATACATCAGGTAAAATGGAAAAAATGAAGCAAGTAGATGTAGCTTACTTTGACTACCGGAAAGCCTTCGATCGGGTGAATAATGATGTCCTGCTCCAAAAATTGTCAGCCTCTGGCTTCTCTCCTAAACTAGTGCATTTTTTTGCAGATTACTTTAAGGACAGGAATCAGTACGTTCAGCTCTCGGGAGAACGATCTAAAAATTATTTCACCAGGTCTGGGGTGAGCCAAGGGAGTAATCTGGGGCCATCCCAGTTTCTATTCATGATTAACGACCTCCCACAGAGTGTCAGGACGGCAGTGTGCTTTTTATTCGCCGACGACCTAAAACTGGCACTCGGTGTCACGACTCAACTTGACTGTGAATTACTGCAAAATGATATCGATCTAGTCCAAGAGTGGGGCGAGCAGAACATGATGGAATTCAATTTCGACAAGTGTTCCATAATGACCTATACTAGATCTCGAAACCCGATTCAACACGACTACAAATTGTCGGGGAACTCACTTTCGAGAGTCCATCGCGTAAAAGACTTAGGAATCTCAATGGATGATAAACTAACGTTTCATGACCATATAGAGGGGAAGTGCAAGCAGGCATACAGGAGTTTGGGGTTTGTTTTGAGGCAAGGTAATTACTTTCAGGACGCCACAGTACTCAGACTCCTATACGACGCCTTTGTGCGTTCGAAACTCGATTACAATGCAATTATCTGGAACCCACATGAATCAAAATACATACTCATGGTGGAAAGAGTTCAAAGGAAATTTAATAGGTTTTTATACAAGAAAATGTATGGCTACTATCCCTACAATGAGATACTCAAATATAACTACCCCTCTCTATTCGTAAGCGGAATGGTTGGATACACTACGCTACAGAATAGGAGGACTGTACATCTCTTTTTACATTTTTTCCTTTTATTGAACGGTCAGATTGACAATCCATTCATTCTCGGGTTGATCTCCCTTCATGTGCCGGATAGATACATACGCGCCAGAAATCACAGACTATTCACAGTAGCGCGATCTCGTACTGTCCACTGTCAGCAGACTCCAGTGCTTCGGGCGTTGTACGGACTCAATGACATAATAGCTAAACTGCCAGAGCTAGATGTCTTCCACTGCAATCGTAAACAATTTGCAAAACTAGCTGAAGTATATAACAATATATGAAACAGTCAGATTTATTAAATTAGGCACTTACTGACCTTTCATGTATTTTGTAAATGTAAATTTGTGTATGTGTATTATTGTTACCACTTAAAATAATCATACTTTTTGTTGTTTGTTCACATCCCTAAGAATTGGATCCATTGTCTGTATATAGGGTGTTTTGAAAATAAATAAATAAAACAAGAGAAATGAAAGTACAAAGTTAAAACTTTGATAGCAAAAAATGTGAGAGTGAACTCAACATTTAATTCGGTACAAAATACTGATGTTGCAATTTACTTCTTTTATTTTTGACTAGTTCAGATTTGCGAGAATAAAACATCCTAACAGCACGTCGGAGAAATTCACTGCTGCTGTTTTCACAAATACATAGTTCTGAGCAGCGTCAAGACCGAACATGCACGCATTTTTTCAAAAAGAAAACTAAACGCGTTCATCATGGATGAACTAACGATCTAACAAAAATCTAAAAAGATAAAAATGTAATGACAAAAAGGGCAATGAGATAAAGGACAATGAATTCTTCTATGGATACGAAAACCGTTGCCAAATTTAATGCAATACCTGGTAATACAATCCAAAAAATGCAGTTCTGTTTTACATATTCAGACAATTGTTTATATTAAAAAAAAAGAGAAAAAAAAAAGATTCCAACGAATTGAGAACCTCCTCCTTTTTTTTGAAGTTGGTTAATAATGTTAACTCTTTTTTAACGCAGGCAACTGAAGATTTTGAAAACATTTTTTAAGGTGGCCCAACCCGGCGGCACTAACGCATTCGCAGGCACGGTGCTGTTGCCCTCTGGGACCTTCGCTGTTTCAAAGAAAAAGACAGGCTCCGTGATGAGGAAGATGCAACGTGTCCACAAAAAAGACAATGTGAATAGTGTATGATTTGGTAAGATTTACGAAAATTTTAATTACAAAACGACTTAAAGCTAACAGTAACCACGACGACTGTAGTAAAAAATCTAACAAAAACCAAATCGATTATAAATCTTGATTACATAAGCTATGTCTGATGACTAATCTTTTTAAGATGTTCTTAATTTATCATTGCGTAATCCACCTCCAAATTTATTGTATAAAACGTGCGAAAAATTCGAACTTTCGGACCTTATAACTTAGAAACCAGACACAATTTTACAATGCCAACGGTCATCAGACATGCTAGTTTGATCAAATAAAGCTATTTTGCTCAAAATAGCTTTATTTGATCAAACTAGATGTCTGATGACCATTGGCATTGTAAAATTGTGTTTGGTTTCTAAGTTATAAGGTCCGAAAGCTCGCGTTTTATACAATAACTTTGGAGGCGGATTACGCAATGATAAAGTAAGAACATCTTAAAAAGATTAGTCATCAGACATAGCTTATTTAATCAAGATTTGTAATCTATTTGGCTTTTGTTCGATTATTTACTACAGCGGTCGTGGTTTACTTTTAGCTATAAGTCGTTTTGAAATTAAAATTTTCGTAAATCTTACCAAATCATACACTATGCACATTGTCTTTTTTGTGGACATGTTGCATCTTCTTCATCACGGAGCCTGTCTTATTCTTTGAAACAGAGAAGGTCCCAGAGCGCAACAGCACGGTTTTGTACCGTGCCCGCGAATGAGTTAGGGCCGCCGGGTTGGGCCACCTTAAACTAGCAGGCTGTAATGGCCAGGCCATCGTTTAAAAAAAATGTTGGTCACATCATTGTCGACAAATGGCGACGTCAGGACTTCCATCGCTATTGTAAACATGCTGCGCAAAAGAGACGAATCATCCATCTGTCGCTGATGTGCGTTAACGGGCTGATGTGAAGTGCGCTTGGCAAAATTGGAAGTCAAAATGGAACCATTTAATTGTTAGGAATGTGACATGCATGTATGTATAATCGACAGTGAAGCAAGGACACATTAATTGAAGGAAGAGCCCAGTAAAAAGAACTACTTTACGAATATAATTGTTCTTGATAATCCGTCTCTTCGAAAATGAGTTACACGAAAAATGTCTTTTATATAAATTCAAACCACGTTAACTCTTTTCTATTACTGCCAACTCACAACCGCCTCCGGTTTTATTTCTGTCATTGTCCTTTGTTGGGAGAAGCTTCCCACCCTTCTTTATTTAGGATTAAATGTCAAAAAAGAGATGTGTGTACCCAGGAAAGGTTTGTTCTTAAGCTCCTCCACACTGATGCCCTCTCTGATGAGCCGATCCACCTCGCGCGCCTCCTCCAGAGCACTCTCAAACCTCTCGTCAGTCACCGCATTGATTATCGGATTCACCTGGCAACAACAAATAATATAGATTGCGAACACTTATTTTCTGTTGTGTCCACAAAGCGATATAAAGTTTTTACATGTGGGAGAGATCTTCCAGAGAAGATCAATCCCTCGTTAGATTTTGGAGGTGGATTAACATAATCCTCTCAAAGTCTGAATGTGTAGCCAGTCATCATATTTATGGCTCAAAACATATCAAAAAAACTCCAGTTATCCAACCAAGCTATGCGGATTCTTCTTTACTGGTTGATAAAATCCGCATATCTATAAGTCTTTGATGCAACTTAGTGTAGTTTGAGTACCAAAAAATTTAAATAAATGAAATTAAATTAAACTGAGGTAACAGGCATCAACCATTGTATGGAACTTGATCACTTCGTTATCCTCTTAAGGTGGCCCAACCCGGCGGGCCTAACTCATTCGCGGGCACGGTACAAAACCGTGCTGTTGCGCTCTGGGACCTTCTCTGTTTCAAAGAATAAGACAGGCTCCGTGATGAGGAAGATGCAACATGTCCACAAAAAAGACAATGTGCATAGTGTATGATTTGGTAAGATTTACGAAAATTTTAATTTAAAAACGACTTATAGCTAAAAGTAAACCACGACCGCTGTAGTAAAAAATCGAACAAAAATCAAATACATTATAAATCTTGATTAAATAAGCTATGTCTGATGACTAATCTTTTTCAGATGTTCTTACTTTATCATTGCGTAATCCACCTCCAAAGTTATTGTATAAAACGCACAAAATAGCTTTATTTGATCGAACTAGATGTCTGATGACCATTGGCATTGTAAAATTGTGTTTGGTTTCTAAGTTATAAGGTCTGAAAGTTCGCATTTTTCGCGCGTTTTATACAATAACTTTGGAGGTGGATTACGCAATGATAAAGTAAAAACATCTTGAAAAGATTAGTCATCAGACATAGCTTATTTAATCAAGATTTATAATCTATTTGGTTTTTGTTAGATTTTTTACTACAGCGGTCGTGGTTTACTTTTAGCTATAAGTCGTTTTGAAGTTAAAATTTTTGTAAATCTTACCAAACCATACACTATGCACATTGTCTTTTTTGTGGACATGTTGCATCTTCCTCGTCACGGAGCCTGTCTTATTCTTTGAAACAGAGAAGGTCCCAGAGCGCAACAGCACGGTTTTGTACCGTGCCCGCGAATGAGTTAGGGCCGCCGGGTTGGGCCACCTTAAGAAACGATGTTAAGGTGGGCTGATTCACAAATGTAGAAGGTATTCATTTCAAACACTTTCACTTGATACTGGTATCTAACATCAGTCAACTTATATCTTTGTCTTCGGGTTTTGTTTTTTTCGAAATACTTATATTAAGGTGGCCAAACCCGGCGGGACTAACTCATTCGCGGGCACTGTACAAAACCGTGCTGTTGCGCTCTGGGACCTTCTCTGTTTCAAAGAAAAAGACAGGCTCCATGATGAGGAAGATACAACATGTTCACAAAAAAGACAATGTGCATAGTGTATTATTTGGTAAGATTTACGAAATTTTTTATTTCAAAACGACTTATAGCTAAAAGTAAACCACGACCGCTGTAGACAAAAATCTAACAAAAACCAAATAGATTATATATCTTGATTAAATAACCTATGTCTGATGACTAATCTTTTTAAGATTTTCTTACTTTATCATTGCGTAATAAACCACCAAAGTTATTGTATAAAACGCGCGAAAAATTCGAACTTTCGTACCTTATATCTTAGAAACCAAACACAATTTTACAATGCCAACGGTCATCAGACATCTAGTTCGATCAAATAAAGCTCTTTTGAGCAAAATTTGGGATCTCTGATAAGAAATATGGGCGTGATATTCTTTCCCCGTTTGTATGGGGCGTTGAGCGGGTTGGGCCACCTTAACTGTTATATTAGGGGTTTCACCTGGGAATGAGAGATAAAAAGCTGTAAACTCGTATATACCAGAAATCTGTGATTGATTAAACTGAAATTATCTTACGGCTTTGATCCTCTCGATGCAGGCAGAGACCAGCTGTTCCGAAGTAAGCTGCTGACTTCTGATCTTCTTGGCGAGTGACGTCGCGCTTTCTGCTAAGAACGAATACTTGTCGTCCAGGTCGGGCACCGCCTGTCTCCTGTACCAAAACCCTTAACAATCTCAGGAGAAGGAAAAGATTGTTTGACTAGACACCGTACTGCCTACCAGTCACTGTATAGCAGAAATATACCAGCAGCATCTACAGGTGGCCATTTAAGTAAACAACATTTATTTATGATTTTTATTATATCTTTTTAAAATAACCTCTTGCAATTCTCCATGCAAATTCCAGACGATACGAACCAGCTCTGGTCCAGCGACGATTTGGACCACCTGGTGAACATTTATACCAGTATTCCTCCTATAGGTCAGAAAAAACTGTTTCGTAGGCAGCCACCGCTTCTTTGACAGTTGATAAAACTTTCATTCCCTTAATGCTAACCTTAACAATTGGGTATAAATATAAATTTCAGCAAGCTTAGTTGGGGCAGTAAGGGTGTCAATACTATATTATTGAATAAACGCATTTGTTCTTAGTGAAATGTGTGAAGATGCATTATCGTGATGCCACATAACTCCGCAAACCCCGCCTGTGTTCGTCTTTACTGAAAAGTTTTATACTTTTGGCGATTTGACTCTTGTGTACCATTCTGAGTTAACTGATCAATTTATTTTTAACTGGCCATCTTTTGCTAAGGTTCTGAGGTCTTTGCGATTATGTTGGCAACTGGCCATCTGGAATCTTTAATAAACCCTTCTTAACTACCAGATGATATTGATGCATGCATGTATCGTAATCGGTAATGATTTTAGAAACACACCTTGACAACCCATTTTGTAAATGTAAATATTTGTCTGCATTATTCTTACTTCCATGCATCCAAACATTGAAACTTTCCAAATTATAATATTAGGGCAAACAAGATGGCAATCACAGCTGTATTCTCGACTGATATCCGTACCTGGTGTCCCAGTAGAGCGCGAACAGAAAGTCAATGAGCGCGTCGAAGCAGTAGCGCGCCGCCACGTACAGCTGCAGCAGCAGTGTGAACGCCATTCCGCGCACAATGTGTGACGTCTTGCCCCTCTTCTGGATCGTCGTCATAACAAACCACTCATTAAGAGACTGTTGCCCAAATCAGATGTTTTCCAAATTTAATGTTAGGCTACATGTTGTAAAATTTAAAAAAGACATCCAGACATCTTTAGCTATGACAAATACGTGCAGACATAGATATTTGTTCCAAGTAAATTGGAATAACGGTGTTCAAATGATTAGCAAACGACGTTAGTATGGGGAGCGTAATTTTCTGATTCCGCTTTGATGAACGTTAATTCAATGTGAAGTAAAGAAGGTACAGTTTAATATTGTTTAACATATAATCCCAATCACGAACGACTACGCACCTCCGTACAGCACGGGAATAAATGCAGTGGGACCACTTTTCTTGTTTTAGTGCTGGAACGTTCATAAAACACATTTATGGGTATTAAATACAGCTCCAGCTCCGGACTTGATCAATGTGGACTGTGGCAGTAGTATTTAGAGTGGGCGTAAATCGCATTTTGTATGGCGAGTCTGGATATGATCCGCGTTTTAAATTTTGTGAGTCCGCTCAATACATGGAGGTGAGGAAATAGCATTCTTACAGCAATTACATTCTTCACCTCCATGGCTCAATACGACTGTAGGAGTGTATGATAAGGATGCCAGAGAGATTACTTCAATAAGAATTTTCTACTCACGCTTTCAATGCTACGACTACGGCTCTTGCGCGTAGACGTCGACATCGCGGTCTGGAGAATGTGGAAATCACGTGGAAATGTGGCGATAAACCGAAAAGTATTAAGGAAATAAACTGTGTAAACCAAAGTGTGAACTTGTATAAAAATTTTAAAACTAACTTTCGTTTGCTTGCATATCCTCATCCAAAGAGTATGTAGCAGTTTTATATTCTTTGGTATGTAAGTTAATGCAACAGAATGTATGCGTAGAAAGTAGTCGTGGGCGTTTCCACTGGTCTTCGATAACGTTTGTAACTGTTATTGCTGATGCCGATAGCCGTTTGCGGAAACTGTTGCAAAAAGAAGTGAAAAAAAAACTCCCTCTCCTTTCTTCTCCTTTTTTTTATTTGCAAGTTGACATGAATGGGTATAATGACATCGAGTGCAGTGACCTGTATTCTCAACAAAAATCTAAATCAAGAAAGAGGTTTTGTTACTTTGTAGTTATCGCAAACAATTAAGAAGTCAGACAAAACTTTTTATCCTTGACAAAATAATCCCCAGAAATTATATAACACAAATGATAAATAAACATAATTATCATTTATTTTATATGCCTATTAGCATTTAGAAATACTAATCGTTGGACTTTTTCTGTAAGCAAACCACAACGGCGCGCGGTCGTTAACAATGTAGCCCCTCTTCGACTACAGTGCGCGCATTACAGTTTCGGCGGTAACCCCAGTTGCGAGAGTCGCCGGCTACAATCCGCAACGAAGTAATTATTAGTATTATCTTTGCCGCAACTCCAGTTACGAGAGTCGCCGGCTCCAAGCCTCAACCGACGTTACAGCTACTGCCGCACGCCATTGCGCGAGCGAAACAGTCGCGGCTGGTGGTCCGTTGCGTCTAGACGGCTCGCAACCTACGGGCTTTCGTTAGCGCGCCGCGTGCACGATCCAGTGCGCTACAAGAAATTTGTAGCGACCATACTGCTCGGCGTAAAAGAAATACTTCGTTTTTACACTAGTAACAGTTATACGAACCCATTTCTACTTTTCTCGTCCCACGACTAGAGAAAGAGAATTTCGCAGCGATTTCTCGAACTCTTTGGTATGTAATGATATGTTCTGTGATATAATGCACATCCATCTATCAATTCTATCATCTATATAATATGTTCTGTGATCATCACGATTGGGGTAGGTGAATCCGTACAAAATAAAGGAAAGTGTTATAAAAGTATATAGCAAGAATTGCCGAACAGACCGTGGTACTTTGATTTTTCTGCTGTCACGAGATTTTTTTACGATTAAGAACCGTCTAAGGCTTGGGCATGGTCACTTTCCGGCCCATCTACATCGAATAAATCTTAGCAGGTGTATTCAGAGTGGGCGGACTAACTTTAATCCGCCGGACTAAACCGGTTTTTGTATGGTTAGTCCGGTGCTAATCTCGTACTAAGTTTCGACAGGTGATCTCTGAATAAGACTGTATACAGAATAAACTGCTATATTATGTCCTCATTGTGAGGACCATACTTCCATTAGTTCATTGGAGACTTGGATCACCTTATCCTACTTTGTCCAGAATTCAACTTGCAAAGATTGTTACTGGTTGATGGTCTACAAAGAAGTCTCCAAACAGATGATATCCCGCTCCGCCTTCCCTCCATCCTCCAGAATAGCTTACGGTATATAACATATAAACATATAACATATATATATATATGTTATATGTTTATATATATATATTAAAAACACGATTGGTACCGTGTAACAAAATAAAACCAAGTGAATAGTGAAAAAGTGTAAATACATTGAAAATGTAAAATGCGATTCAAATAAGAATAGGATAGGATCACCGCCATTTTGAATGTCAAATTGCTAAAACGCTCACTTTACTTCACAGACTTCAGTACATTGCCGCGGTGTTGCCGCGTACTTTCCCTTGCGAATACGAGTGAAGTTAGTCACGAGCCCCGTCCTATTCTTATTTGAATCGCATTGTGCTGGCAAAAAGAGAGTAATACCAGCCGCTAAATTATTAAAAAAAAATATCACAGACCCCACGTTCCGAAATGCGTATATTGCATTAGTTGCAGAGAAAGCGGATACAGTGAATACGTGTGTTCCGAATTGATATCACTGCTCACAGCCACTATCGTACGGTGTTCCGAATTGATATCAGCTACAGCAGCTACTTTCGTACGATATCAAATTTGATACACGAATGTGAGCAGATAAATATATAAGAGCCCAACCTAACTATTTACATGGTGTAACCGAAAGATAACTTGGCGATTTTTGTAGCTGGAGGTGGTGAAAACGGGTGTTAGTCGAGGTGTTAGTCTCATCTTTACATCCTTTACTGTCTAACTAGACTAACAAACGGCAAAAGGCCTTCATTATTTCAGAATCCAAGTGCACACGATCAGAGAACTACAGATGAACACGTTTATTGACAGCCATTTGACAGTGTACACGGCGCACATGCTCTCAATCAACCATGCGCGCTTTGTACGATCTGAGTGCGGTCTAGAGTCAAGTCCCTACGCCGCCATAGCGCCTAAGCCCGACCGGTTTGGTACCATCGATTTGAATGAAAATATGGTCGAAGCTTTAATGAAAAATTGTCCGTGCCTTCCATCCGGTTCAATTTAACCGTGCCAATAACGAGAAGGTCCTGGCTTGGCACCTAATTCCATCGGGAATGTGGTGCATTAGACTAAATCATAACGATAGGTGTGTGGCATTGGCCACTCATTTCGGGTTGCATAAAAAAATGGCCGTCATCAAATCTCCGTCACATTCTAGCTTTAAAAAAGTTGGAGGATTTGAATGGGCTCTACAATAAAAAAGAACCAAGAAAAAAATACACCTTTGGACTAAAATGTGGTTACTTCATAGGAATTAATAAAGCCACATATGGTGAGGCCATTCTTAGAACAACAAAAAAAAAATGTTGTGGAAATCTAATAAATATATGCTCACCTTAAATAAAAACACTCATTTAAGAGGACACAGCTTGAAACTCAACTGCACGGAACATAACATCAACACCCGCAAACATTTCTTTACAAATAGAGTTGTAGAGATATATAACAAGCTCCCCGAAGACGTAATTAATGCTAACTCAGCCAATCAATTCAAATATAGTTTCGACACTCATCTTCTATACTAATAATAAATCTGTAAGGGATGTTCATGGAGTAAGTTGCTTTGTTTTCCAAGATACTTTGTTTGTAGACTTTATGTATGATACTAAAACTAAATTGATCATTTTTAGAAATCAGTTCTGTATGTATGTGTGTATGTATGTTCCTCCATAACACTTAAACCGATTATCTGAATTAGATGAAACTTAGTACACGTATCCGGGATAGGCTAAATATAATTCAGTTCCGCTTACGCTAAGATGTTACTGTCATACAAACTGCAATGCTCTGCACGGCTTGGCGGGGGGCGGCGGCTGGAGGGGAGGGGGGACGGCGGCGCTTACTTTTACTAATTGTGCCGAAGTACGGCTTGGCGAAGTACCCGCAACTTTAGGACTAGTTGGCATCACGCTAAATCGCCAGAGGTGCGATCAATGGAATAAAATACTTATTACATGAGAACCAACTACTCGATTTAGGTGCGGATTGTACCTACGTCTACCCTGATTCTACTCAAAACTTATAGGCTACATCATATAACGCTTCGTTACCAGAGGGGTAAGTAGACAGTGTTAAATTGTTATAACTTGCAAACCACCCGATTTAAATGCGTATTTTATCAACGTATAGCATCTTTGGGAGCAGTCAGGTTCGGGATGGGTTACCGTTTTGGATGTTGAGGCTGGTTGTAAGTTAGGTTTAGGTTAGGGAGTCCATGCAAAACTTACCTACGTTACACGTTACTTGCTTACTAGGTAAGCAATGTAACAGTGCAAGTGCAGAAAGTTTCTGGCGGCAAATGCTTTTTTTTAAATAGCGACCAAATGTCAACGAAGCTCTAAATGGGAATTATTGGATGTTTCTCATTAAATCATTCTATTTCGGCTCAAACGATCTTGATTAAATTTGGTAGATGGATACATTGTCCTGGACCAGTATGACCCTTATTTGGACCAGCTATGTGGGCTACTTTATATCCATGAAATAATTTAGCCGACACTTACCCGAGCGGAGCCGGGCACCACAGATAGTTTTAAAATAAAATAATACAAAGAACTAGTTAATCCATATTATAATGGCAATTGACTACAAAATTAGAATTTTTTTTTATTAATTTTATTATTTATTTAACACATCTTGAAATTACATACAGTCTTTGTTGGCAAAAAAATAACAAAATCACAAGAGTACAAGTTACATAGGGGGCAAAATCAAAACACAGCGTACTAGTATGAAATAAGCGAAACAAACAGTGGCAACACAAGCCCTGTATGAAAATACAAAATGAGTTTGATTGTACAAGTACCCGAACTAGGCAAAGCCTGTCTTTCGTGGCACCTGATGTAAGGCTCGGTATTAGAAAAGAAGAAAAAAAAGGAAGTTACACAAATAAAAATGGAAGTCTCTTCACACTATTGGCCTAACCCTTTAAAGTTATAATAAAAAATATGAACAACGATAAAAGTTAATTCGGAACGAATACCTGACATTTTTAAGCAATTAAATCACATTCAAACACAACAAAATCTATAAAAAATTATCTTTATACCAATTAGAACATCATAATATACATAAATGTAGGCTACAAAATAATACTAAAAATAAATAGTACATAAATAAATAAGCTTTAAGGTGGGCACGTAACAAGACTATTGACCTTTCAATGCAAGTTAATTCAATTTTGTGCATAGGTACTTTAATTATTTATCGATAAATGTTAGATTTACTTCCGAATCGTCGAGTCCAATTTCAATAAGCCAGGTAACAATAAGTTTCTTGAGTCGTACAACATTGATTTTAACACCGCTTTTTATTGACGAGCCACGGCTGGTGAGAAAGGCCTTATACATTCGCGGAGAGGTGAATGGGAAAAATCTCTGTCCAAATTTTGTATTGAATGAAGGAGAACGAAAACGTGATACCGACCGAGTTTGGATGAAAAAATGTGGAGGTAATACATACTATGATCAAAAAGTTCCGGGAATTAATAAATAAAAAAAATTTTTGTTAATTTTCGGATAAATTTATTTTATCACCTTCAAAATAACAACCGTCTGAAACGATGCACATACGCCAACGCTTAACGCATTCTTCCATGCACTTTTGATAGCCCGGTGAAGGAATGGCTTTCAATGCCTTCGTCGCATTTTCTTTTATATTTCATCGATGCTCGAAAATCTCTTTCCACGAAGGGGTAATTAAAGTTTTGAGAACAGGAAAAAGTCACATGGTGCCATATCCGGAGAATACGGTGCCTGTTGGATTGTATTTACAGTATCTTTGGTCAAATAATCGGTCACGATGCGCGCTTTGTGAGACCAAGCATTATCATGGTGCAAGATCCATGAGTTGTTTTGCCACAATTCCGGTCGTTTTCTACGCACAGCATCTCTCAAACGCTTAATTACGGCCAGGTTGTACTCCTTATTGACTGTTTGACGATTTTCGAGTACGATTTCTTGAAATTTTTCGACGTTATCATCGGTAATTGATGTTGAAGTCCACGACGAGGTGCATCGTCAACTTCTTTGAGACCATTTTCGAACGACGAATACCACTCGTACTCTTGTTTTTGAGAGAGCAGAGTCCCCGTAGGCTTTTTGTACCATTTTGAATGAGAAGAGATTTCGTTGGAAACACAAAACTTCAAACAAATTCTTTGTTCAATATTTTTTTCCATTTTGAATTGCGACGAACTTTAAAAACTTGATTGATATAAACATACGCCAAACAATTACTAATGACATTTAATATTTCTAATCCACCAGCCTGGTGTGAAGCCTTTAAAGAAGAAGAAGAAGAAGAATTTAATATTTGACATTTGGCAGGAGTGTCATGGAAAGGTGTACCAACCTGAGAAAAAAAATATTCGAATCGGTAAAGCGTTTTAAATTCAAACTACAAATTCCCGGAACTTATTGATCATAGTATATATGGAGTTGGGTGGTTTTGTGAGAATAGACAATGATCGTATAAATATAAAACTGCCGGACTGAGAGTATCTTAGTTTCTCGAAACAGTGAGGCGCTTGAGTATCTATAGGGTTTCTTAAATAGAACACGATGAATAGATTTTTGTGTTTTATAAAGAGGATCTAGAATCGTTTTAACAGCATAATAAATACAATACATGCTTTTACTTACAATACTTTCCACATGCAAACAAAACACGATCAACTTAAACTAATGAAAAAACATATCAGCTAGCTCCGCCGTGCGAGCTAAGCTGATATGTTTTATACTCAGCATATCTACGCAGAGAAGCGAAAGCGAGAAGTTCTCGTTTTAGTTTCTGTCAAACTGTGTGTTGAAAAAAAAGTAGGCAACTTTTTTTCAATACTTACTGTTAAGACTGGCAGGCCACATTCAATGATTTGTTTATACTTAATATAAAAGAAGGCATGATGTCTGTCTGTCAACAACAATAAAAAGAGTTCCTTTCGAAATTACTAGAAAATGCGTTTCCGTTATCGTAAGCTACCTAGGCCAATACAGTGAACTGGGACAAGTCTTTCGGGGTGCGTAGAAGCTACCACCCGACTGCGCTAACAGGTTATGGTGCCCAGAAGTCCCAACACACCCATAATAAAAGGCAGCATAGACGGATGAAAAATGGAGAGTTTCACAAGCAATCTGCAAATTGGACTCCTAGAAGGGAAGTCAAATTGGCCTACCTGGAAGTATAAAGTTTTAATCCTATTACGCAGCACAGAGTGTGCAATAGATGTGATAGAAGGGAAATTTTTGAAACCAGTTTTACCAGAAGGGGCAGGTGACGCACAGATCATGGCACATAATTTAGAAAAAGTGAAATTTATGAAGGCTGAGAGTAGCGCTCTGCTTATACTTACGACAAACATGACCGAAGACACACTGAAAAAGGTGATGCGCTTCACGACGGCTCGCGAAGTTTGGAAAGAGCTACATAGGTTGTTCGACGGGCAATCCGAAGATAGGGCATATAATTTATGCATGCATTTTTTCGGATACAAGCAAGATTTGACGGATGATATAGCAACGCATATGTCCAAGCTGAAAAACATTTGGAGTGAGCTGAACACTGAAATTTCTAATGGTGACGCAATGAAAGAATTGCCAGAGCTATTTTTAATCTGCAAGATTTTGGACACACTCGACGAAAGGTTTTTCTCCTTCAAATCCAGTTGGTTGTTATTAAATGAAAGAACAATAAACAACCTGACCAGCCACTTGTGTTCATATGACAGGAACATAAATGAAAATGCAGGAACCAGTCAAGAGGCCCTGGTTACCAACAAGACAGTGAGGAAAGCAAAGCTCGTAAATAAGGAAGAAAAGGTCAAGTGCCACTACTGTTCTAAATTAGGACACAAGGTTCGGAATTGTAAGAAGTGGATATCTGATGGAAGACCACCGAAGTCTAAGACTGCAGTTTCTGAGTCTGTATCTAAAGAAGTTCATAGCATAACTACAATGCTTGTCAATGCATGTTCACAGATCGAAAACCAAAACAATGAAAGTTGGTTTGTGGACAACGGAGCAACGGCTCATATTACAAACAGAAGTGATATATTCCAAGATTTTGAGGACTTTGGTTCAAGCCACACCGTAACAACAGCAGACGGTTCGAGCATTCCAGCAAAAGGGAAAGGCAGTGTGCTAGTAGAATCAAATGTTAACGGCAAAAAGGAATTAATAAGACTCGCGGACGTGTGGTATGTGCCATCATTGACAAAGAACTTGTTTTCAGCTTTAGCTGCACAAGATATGCTACCTAATAGCATATTTACCTCTTCTACTAGACAGTGCAAGTTAGAGGTAGATGGAGTCACAAAGGTGATCGGCAAGCGGAATCGCAATGGAGGATTGTATAGACTGGACATGAAAGCAATCGCTCCACACAATTCTGCAAGCATTAACGTGGTGTCAAAGACTGACTTACTGCAACTATACCATGAGAGATTTGGTCATCAGAACAAGAAACATGTGAAAGAAATAGTCAAGCGTGAACTAGGTATTCAGTTGAGTAAAGATGACATTAAATGTGAAGGTTGCATGTATGGAAAGACACACCGTTCAAAGTTTGGAACAAGGGAAAGAGCTACCATGCCTGGAGAGCTCATACACACGGATGTATGTGGACCATTTCCGTATAGCTTCTCAAAATTAAGATATTTTGTAGTGTTCAAGGATGACTATTCATCGTTCAGAATGGTTTATTTGATGAGACAAAAATCAGAGGTTAGATACAAACTGATAGAAATGCTGTATGAAATGAAGACAGCAGGTCATATCGTCAAGACGCTTTTGAGTGACAATGGAGGTGAATTTGACAATAAATCAATCCGACAGATTTTGAGTAAGCACGGAATTGTGCAACGTCTTATGATGCCTTATACCCCAGAACAGAATGGGTGTAGCGAGCGGGAAAACAGAACTTTAGTAGAGGCCGTACGATCGATCATGCATACAAGGGAAGGATTACCTATAGCAATGTGGGCAGAGCTGATTAACGCGGTAACATATGTTTTGAATCGAACCGGGCCTACAAGAGTCAAAGACAAAGTCCCGTACGAGCTGTGGTATGGAAAAAAGCCAAGGATTAATCATCTGCGAGTTATAGGCAGTGAGTGCTATGTCCACATTCCAAAACAAAAACGAAAGAAGCTAAGTAAGAAAGCTGTAAAAGGAAAATTGATTGGATATGAAAATGATGATGGATATCGGATCTGGAATGGTGAAGCAATGTTAAGGTCGCGTGATGTTACATTTGAAATAGATATCAACTATAAAACATTAGCTAGAATTGGAAAAGATTCTACAGAAGACCTAACAGCCCCTGAGACAGAGGGAGCCGAAGACCATAATGAAGAGTTAGAAATCACTCGGACTACAGAATCAGAGGGAGGTAATTCTAACATACTGTTGAATGAACAATCGAGAAACCATGAGTCGGTTCAACTAGAGGGAGTGGAAGATGAAGTTGAAGATATCTTGGAGTACGAAAACGACTTCAATGAAGGTCCATCTCATGCGATTCTCGAACCAGAAGATGAAGAGATTGTTGTGGAAGAGCCTAGTCACCTATTAAGGGACAGAGCCACACTCCGACATCCTAAAAAGTTGAACGACTATGTATTTCAAGTTGGAATAGAGAGCTTTCCAAAAACCTATAATCAAGCTGTACAAAGTGATGATCAAGAGCACTGGATTAAAGCTATGGAGGCCGAATTGAACTCACTAAGAGAAAACGAAGTATGGGATCTACAGGAACTTCCAGTTAATAGGTTGGCACTGCCCTGCAGGTGGGTATACATAATAAAGACAAATTTGGATGGCTCGATAGACAAGTATGAAGCAAGTCTTGTAGTCAAAGGCTTCAAACAGAAGGAAGGCATAGATAATGATAATTATGAAACCTTCAGTCCTGTTGCAAGAATGGGTACAATAAGTGCAGAAAGTTAGCAGCGTAGCAAGTTGCAGACATCTTAACGAAAGCCTTACCGAAGCCAAGGTTTATGCAATTGTGTGCATCCATGGGACTACTTAGTGCAGAAACGAATCATTGAGAGGGAGTGTTAAGACTGGCAGGCCACATTCAATGATTTGTTTATACTTAATATAAAAGAAGGCATGATGTCTGTCTGTCAGCAACAATAAAAAGAGTTCCTTTCGAAATTACTAGAAAATGCGTTTCCGTTATCGTAAGCTACCTAGGCCAATACAGTGAACTGGGACAAGTCTTTCGGGGTGCGTAGAAGCTACCACCCGACTGCGCTAACACTTACGACATTATCGCCGGACTAAATAGCACTTTTGTAGGGTTAGTCCGGGGCTAGTCAGCGTACTCAAATTTGACAGTTCACTCTGAATACGACTGCTTTTGTTCGCTTTCATGAGTAGATGTGCAGTGAAACGAACACGAGCAGTCGTATTCAGAGAGAATCCGTCCAAACTTAGTACGAGACTAGCACCGGACTAACCATACAAAAATCGGTTTAGTCCGACCTTAATACGCCTGATAAAGTTAGGGCCGAGTGCACGAAAGAACAAAAAATCAAAATCAACGTCAACGTATGATTAAACAGGTCACTTTCTATGGACTCTATGAAAGGAACTCCAAGCGGTTCACTAGAAGTGACGTGTTTGAACATTGATTAACTCAGCCATCTCGTCGTGCAATCGGGGCTTAGTCCGCACACTCTAAATACGACAGGAGAAGTTTTCGTGTTCGAACACTTCTTTAAACTTTAGAAAAAAAGATGTCTGCTTATTTTCCACAAAGAGTTTGACAGCTTCCCACACGAGAACTTCTCGGGTTCGCTTCCCTGAGTAGACCCGCTGAATATTATAATCTATGCATGCATCAAAGGGCGGTAATTCTAACGAGAAGGAAAAATCAACCATTTCTTGCATGTGATGAATAGATATGAAAGTGCATTGCATACTTAATATCAAGTTTGCACTCCATTGCGTTTTTAACATTTAAATTAAATATTTTATGAAACATGACTTAGTTTTCACTCGAGTTTTCACGCATAAAATAACGGCAGAACCGCTGAGATCTCTGTATTCAATAAACATGAGAGCATCTACATATACACAGAGAACATATTATAATACCTATAATTATATACCTACATATATCTCGGGCATCCAATACGCTACCTACCTACACTACACACAAAGTAAGTACGTATACGTGAAACGAGAAATAACGAAGCAAAAAAGAGGCCACATCGGGCGAGTCAGTTAATAAAAATATGACTGTTATTTTTTATTATTATTAACTAAATTGAGCGCTTCGCTTCGGAACACTTCGGGCTTCGAACCGAATCATCCCAGATTTTACCTATGTTGTAAATGTAAATGAAGTTATTTTTAAGTATATATTTTTAATATTTCATTATTATGCAAACATATATCATATTACAAGGTAAATGCTCGGGTAAATGCACCGTGGTACATGCAATGAAGAAATGATATTATATGTTCTGTGTAATAAGACAGGTCGGCATAGTTACCCACAATTATTGAATATTGTTATGTGAATAGTAGGTACAATACAACGTATAACATGTATAAATTACAGATATAATAATAAGAGCGCTCCCCCCTCCGCCCGTACACGGTATATTGATTGCGCGGGCGTTGCGGGGTGCGCGGGGTAGCGACCGACGAATGGGGCACGGCGGCCGCGGGGGTCGCGGGGGGGGCGGACGAGGCCCCGCTCTGTTATTTTACGACACGGCTTTCTGTGAAATAAATTAATGAAAGATTTAATTCGTGAAATGTCGTAACTCGGGCATCGTCGCCGGCTTCCAGCGCAGCACCGCGAGCGACTTAACTACCGAGGTACCGACGACGGCCTTTTCATATCGCTAGCTTGACGTTTTCTACAAGTTATTGTAGAAAAAATATTCCGTAATTTAGTTCTCAGCTTCGTTCGTAGCAGACGCCAGAGGGGGCAGGGGGACGCGGTGCGGTGCGCTGTATAATTATTTGTAAAGTAGTTACACACACATACCGGCCAGCACCCGCACTGCGGTCTATATAGGTTGTACATTTTTACAGACATTCGTTCTAAAAATACGCGTTATATTATAATTTTACGAAGCCGCGGCCCCGCGTTCATTCGCTTTTTACTCGTGTCTTGTGTGAACAATGTGAATTTATTCTTGTGGTAGTGATTTTTCGAAGAAAAAGCGGTTGAAGGTAATTATTAATAATTTTTAGTGGCGCTAGTTCGGAAATGCATTTGTTGCAACATGGGCCAGTATTAGTATAGTTCGAATCAATTTATTATAGCTTCGCTATAGGGGACAAGGTACTTTGGGATGATATTACCCCACTAAACTAATACAGGATCTGGGCTCCTGCCTGCTTTGTTTAATACATTGAATTGTATTGTATTATGTCTGTATTATTTGCCTAATTACCTGCCCGCTCATGTCTACATGTAATTAAACGAGCAATAATTAATTGCTTTAGGTTAAACTGGTATGTGCATAGCAAACATTCATATTTTTCATAGTTTTGATGTGGTTATACACCACGGTTTTAAATTTACCATTTTCGATACTTCACAAAATAACACAACATTTTATGAAATAAAGTTTAGATGCAATTAAATAGTCAATAATTCAGATACTCAAGCTTTTGCGAACAGTGAGTAAGTCGACCACGGTGAAAAATATACAGTCCGTGCCAAAATTTAAAGTGCCCCAAAAGCTACCGCGTGTACTCTGCACTTGTCTCAATAGTTATTTTTACGCGACAAAAAAATATGCAAAGATTTTTTTTTAAATTATTTATTTATTTGATGAATGAACACTTATGTGTTAATGTCTGGGTTCACTGGTGCTTGGTTATTACGGTTGCTTTAGTTTAGTGTTTTTAATTTTTTGTCAAGACTGTTTTTCAAAGAATTGGAACATCTGGTTTAAAATGTTCTTCTTTTACCAGAGTTATTATATAGAAGAACAACCAATGGAGAACCAGAACTGATGTTTTGCCTAATGGCTGACCAAAGAATGAGTTCCACGTTATTCTGAGTTAGATTTCGGATAGATTGGAACAAATTTAAATACAAATTGTCTCGTTTTACTTATGCGTTTGTCTTGCGAAAAGATTGTTGTTTGTGAAATATCGAGTGACGCTATAAATCTCAACTGTGTTTAAATTTACACATTCGGACTGGGGCGATTGCTCCACTCCTAATTCCATCATGCAACGAAAATAACAGAACAGATTAGAAAAGGGCTTCCTAAACAGAACTCTGGCCAATATACTTTGAAATATGGCCGCAGTACAGTTACTTATAATATTTATGTACATGCATACATGCATCAGGTGGGGTAGGCAGAGATGATAGAGCAAGAGTATGATCACAGTAAACATCTTTCGCTTCCGCTACATACATACATGCTCGAAGATTACGTATGTACAATTTAAAAACCTTTCACTTAATCACATAAGGTAGTCAGTAAGTTCACATAAAAATGTGTGCACTAGATTAGAAGAAATAATAATTACTTCTTATTGCCCAGATAGGGCTTCGATACCTGCCTTCGGGACTGCGGGCAACTATCTTTCTGAAACGGTGTACATTTTTACAGATGCAGGCGGCCAGCGACAAAACGTTCCACCTAAAATGGAACAACCACCTCCAGAACCTGTCGCAGCTGTTCTCAGCCATCTACTCGTCGTCGGCGCTTGCGGACGTGACGCTAGCGTGCCGCGACGGCACACTGCGGGCGCACAAGCTCGTCCTGTCTGCCTGCAGCCCCTACTTCGAGCAGATCTTCAAAGACAACCCGTGCAAGCACCCCGTGGTCATCCTCAAAGGGATACCCTTCTCAGAGATCAACCTCCTGGTCGAGTTCATGTACAAAGGCTCGGTCGACGTGCAGGAGATGGACCTGCAGTCTCTGATGCACACGGCGTCGGAGCTGGAGATCCGCGGGCTCGCGTACGAGGTGCGAGCGAACGCGGCGCAGCTGCTGAACGTGAACCTGGAGTACCCCACGTGCACGGCTCCGGCGGTGTCGGTGCCTCCGTCGTTTGAGGCGTCGGGGCGGGGCACGCCTCGCACTGACATGGAGCGGCTGAAGCAGATCCACCTGTATCAGCAGTCGATGTTGCGCGAAGCGGAGCGGCGGCGGCGGCGCGACGAGCCCACGCCGCCCGCCACCACCGCCGCCGTCAAGAGCATCCTCGCGGCAGCCGCCAAAGAACTTGCGGACGGCTCGTCCGAGCGGACCACCTCATGTGTGCAGGTTTGTCACCATTTGCCCTAGTCAAGGTTTTTATTCTGTCGAACATGTTTGCATGCCATGATTTTAAAGGTCCCATTGGTTAAGTAGGTTCCATGAAAAGGTTATGAAATGCATAGAATAAAAAATAATCACTCAAATATTAAGACTGTTGGAATAAACACATGAACCTCGAGCTACTAGTGCAGCGTATATCATAAGAAATCCAAATGTGTGCTGCCAGGGTCCAGTTGTGGTCCCTGGAAAATCTGAAAATCGTTAATTTGTAGTTGTATCAAGTATAACAAAAAAAAACCTACAGACGAATTGAGAACCTCCTATTTTTTGAAGTTGGTTAAAAACAAAATCCTTTGATGGATGAACTACAAACCTTTTACAAATTTGCCAACCCTTGGTGTGGGAGTCATACTTGTCTGGTTTTTTAGAAAGAAGAATCACCAAAGGCTTACTTTTTACCCCTTTTGTATCTCCATTTCCCATACCATCACATTTCCATATGCGACTCTCTCGCTAAAAACACACCAACTAACTTTGGAGGCTATATTCGAACCCACGTCTTCCGAACGCCTGGCGGAAGCTTTACTATACCAGTCAGTCAGTCAGTCAGCGTGTTTGCGTCCACTGCTGGGCATACGCCTCTCCAATTTTTCTCCAGTCCTCCCGGCCCTCAGCGGTACGGAACCGTGTCGTTAATTTGCCACGTAAAAGTAGAGTTAGAATTAATTTGACAGCAATGTACATCGGGACAGACGGAGGAGGGCGAAGGCGCGGGGGTGAAGGCGGAGATGTTCCATGCTGAGGAGGAGACTTGGAGCAGGCCGGCCAAGAAGCGCGTCTCCATCTTCACGCCCGAAGAGGAGAAGCTCCGTCGCAAGCGGCTGCAGTACGAGATACGCCAGTCTCCGCAGCGGGACGCCCCGGACGGAGGCATTAGCAAGCTGCGTATCTCCGGTGAGGACTTCGTACATTTCTTTATTTTCAGTTCTTGGGATATCTATTGAATGCTTTTTATTACAAGCCGATTCGATTATCAAAGAACGAACAGGGAACAACATCAGAATAATGTTTTCAAGGTATGTGTGTAAATACAACTCTTGCGCTAATTTTTAGGGTGCCGTACCCAAAGGGTGAAAACGGAACCCCATTACTAGGTCCGTCCGTCCGTCCGTCCGTCCGTCCGTCCGTCCGTCCGTCCGTCCGTCCGTCCGTCCGTCCGTCCGTCCGTCCGTCCGTCCGTCCGTCCGTCCGTCCGTCCGTCCGTCCGTCCGTCTGTCACAGGGCTGTATCTCATGAACGGTAATAGGTAGGCAGCTGAAATTTTCACAGAGTGTGTATTTATTTTGCCGCTATAACAACAAATAGGTGAAACATACCAAAAACGTTTTTGGTGTTAAATCTTGTACGATGGTACGGAACCCTTCGTGTGCGTGTCCGACCCGCACGTGGCCGGTTTTTTCTTTTTTTCCTTTGTATTCTTCACAGGCTTATCGTTGGAACTTTTAATTAGACTGAATTTATGACTTAAAATTTTAACTCCAAATTTGGATTGCTACCCTTTTGGAAAGAGCTCATTGTTAGGAAACCTGAATCAAAGATTCGATTTTCTGCCAGTTGCTATTTTTTCTAGGTTAGTGCATTTTGCAACGCGTTTGGATTTTTTAAAATGTCCGGATATTAATCAGCACTATTAAAATTTCCAAATTTACCAAAGGAAACATCAACAACAAACAACGTGTACATATTTTGCATATTTGTGCCAGCATCATACATAGACAAAAGAGAATCCATTGATTTTTCAGGACATTTCGTGACAGGTTGTAGAATCAAAATTATTAAAAACATGCATGCTGGAAATATACTTGTACCATTCCTGGCTCCTCAAAACAAGATATTCTTCACAAATATTAGAACAAAAATCTTCTTAGGGTTCATAGCCGCTGACTAATGCATTTTTACTCAGAATGAGTGGTTATAGCTGAGTCATCTGCCTATTGCGAGAGCCGAACACCAAAGTGTTCCTTGCAATTTAACTAAAACTTGGATTACATGGTTATTAATTGGCTAAATATTATTTCAATCCCAACATCCTCATTATAAATCGAGTTCATAATATTTTTTATTGTTTGAATACTGGAAGTATAGGGCTGGGTAACAGGGTCTTTCTAAATTTCTCTTCTCTACAAAAAAGGTCACACAACTCAATGCATTATCCTATTCACAAACACCTGGTTCCTATTCGTGTGTACTTATTTGTTTGAACATTCCTATAGGTCCATTAGCTTCTTTGCTCTCTCCCAGTCCATTGACCTAACAAACCTCATACATATTCAACATACACTACATACATGGCAGTGCATTACAAAATTCTCATGAAGATGTTTTGATTTAGGTAAATAAAACATTTTTTAATTTATTTAAATGAAAAGGAAAAATATTTGAAATAAAATTAAATGAGCCCAATACCCAGTAGACATTCTGCCATTAAATGTTAGATTCGTGCTGTGTACTTGAATGCATGTGTTTATTCTTCCTAAAATAGACCCATCCGTCTATACATAGCTATAGCATACATAAAATTTACGAGTGAATTCGGTACAAACAGCTAGATAGCGAGGGGAATAATATTTTTATCAGCAATTTATGTAGCTAGAGATATTGATAAAATGTTTATTTTCGTGATGTATTAACATTAATATTAAAAGGTCCGTTTTGAAATAAAAATATGTGTTTACCGAGCACACGAGTAATTTCGTATGAAAACATTATTATCTCGCTGTGATGTCATGGCATGTTTGATTTTCACAATTTTTTTGTAATGCCTTAAGTATGAGGACATTTTGGAATCTTGTGATTTTAGTTGAGTAAGCAGGTATTAACCTACAGAGATTACAATTAATTGGAAAATTGACAATAGTACACTAACTAACAAGAAACGAATTACCTTTAGTACCAAATTATAATTCTGGGACCAACAAAGCAGTCGTACAAAAAATAGGAAAAGGATAGCACTTCGATTGAGTTTAGTTTTCTAAGATATAGTCGTAGTCTTACTAATAATAATAATAGTGTTTTATTTCGGGCCATATATCCATATTGGATTGCACCATATTGTTTAAATGACTAGCCATATGTTATTGCATAAAACTAAACACAAAACAACCAATCCAAAGCGTAAAAGTTAACTAAACAACTGTACTTAACTCAGAAATCATAATGTTAAAGTGACAGGAAAATAGTATGTCAAATTAAGATTAGATGTATTCGGCTGAGATTATTAAAGGTAATTCAAGGAAATATTACAAAAGTATTTTTTACAACTCCTGTTGCTCGCATCATTAGGAAAAACCCCATACGTCATTAAAGTACATTAAATCCATACATGTACATAAAATATTGTCTTAAGATATGAGAAACGGGCACACAATTTGTATGCAGGAAGGAGTTAAAGGTGTGGTTTACTCATTGTATACAGCTAAGGCACACCCACACACTCACACTTCATTGTGCTCTCTCTCTCTCATCTTCATGCACAGTAATGATACCTTAGTGTTAGTGTGTTAACAATCATGGCAATCATTTGCTGTATTATATTCAATTTATTGTGCAGTTTTTAATGCACGATTGAATTCGAAGCAGATTCAGTATTAAATGTTTGACCTTTCTGATTCTTGCGTCTAGTGTTTTACATCAAATTAAACCATGTTTTGTGTGCTTATAATTTCGATATTTGATAAGGCAGAGGGCATTGTGATAGGGTACACCAAAGTGTTTGAAAATTTTGTAATTTTCAAACAAATGTTTTTGTAACTTGACATGTATGGCTAATACCACGCGCACAATGATTATCCTGGAATTAGGTGCCGTGCCAGGACCTTCCTTTAGTTACAATGGCTACATGGAATAGGATACAAAACACGGACAATTTTTAATTGCAGTTTTATTTATGAAATGGATGGCATATGCCTGACCACTTCCATCATGATATTAGCCCAATATACCGCATTCCCGAATGAATCAGGTGTCATGCCAGAACCTTCCCTTTAACCCAGAAACGTTAGGGCCCGGAAGATGATTTCGCTAGTTTTATTTGCAGTCGGCATGCAAAATTGTACTTTGGCCAATGGACAAAGAGAGCATTTCTTCAAATTTTTAAATCTCAGCCTCGTTGACTTCACGACAGTCTTAAGTCGTATTCTTATTAAGCTGGAAAACCTGATGGATGCTAATTTAAATTTGAAAAGTAAAGTTGCCATATCTGTTGGGATTGTGATCGTTCACTTCCTTAAATTTATTGTGAATCAGCTCACTCAAACCATGAGTCGAAAAGAAAATATTTAAAATTCGTTCATGATTCATCTGCAAAGCAATTGAATAAAAGAACATTATTTATTAGTCATAGATAAATGATGAAATCCAAAAACATTACATATTTCATTTGGGAAAATTGTGTGAAAATATGCGTGATTAAAATTCAAGTTTTGTAACAAGTATACCTTTTTATGTTTGGTAATTTGATTAAAAAAAATGTAAAACTAGAAACAATTAAGGAATAAAAATTTAAGGGCAGGGTATAAAACGGTGCTATTGCGCTCTGGGACCTTTTTTGTTTCAAAGACAAAGACGAGCTCCGTGATGAGGAGGATGCAAAATGTCCACATTTTGTAAGATTTACGAAAATGTTCATTACAAAACGACTTATAGCTAAAAGTAAATAACGAAGACTAGTCAAAAATCAAACAAAAACCATCTTGATTACATACAAGTCTTTATGAAACAAGCTAGGTCTGATGACTAGAAGATGTTTTATTAACTTTCGGACCTTGTAACTTAGAAAACAAAAACGATTTTACTTTGCCAATGGTCATCAGACATCTAGCTCGATGAAATAAAGCAGTTTTGAGTAGAATTTTGGATCTCTGACAAGATGCGCATGATCTTCTTTCCACCTTTGTATGGCGAGTTGAGCGGGAAGGCCCACCTTAATGAACCGCGAAGCTTGGTGATAACTTATGGTAAACAGACTTTGGTATACCACTCTGAATTAACTGTCGTAAAATCCTGTGGTTCAAGTGTTGCACCTTGACTATTTTTGCCAGGAACGGGACAACCGTCTTCTGTGAAGTGCTTACGGGAGCATTTAACTTCTATCCTTAGATTAGTGCTTAGAATCATGATCAAAGCCATTCATCCAAGATTCAACACAGTGCTTAGAATCAGGATCAAAGACATTAATCCAATATTCAACACCACTGATGATTTCTCTGACATGATTAGAGTCTTCTCGGTTGTATCGTTGAAGAGTTTTTCTACACCTCTGATTTGACTGACACCAACCGCTTCATCCAGGATCTTTTGAATTGTTGTGCCCTATTCTCGACAATCTTATGATATGTCACAAGGATGGCTTACCAACTATGTTAACTGTGGTAAATGCGGTTTTTGGTTGTCGTTCACAAGATTTGTCACTGGCTGGTATGTTCAGCTGGAATTCTAAATACCAGCGTTCGACGGTTCTGCAACATAGGGCTTAGTACTCTTAAAGTTGTGTTAGTCGTCTTCGAAAGTTGTAGAAACTTAGAGATGATAGAAACTTAGAACTTTAGACCTTTCCTTAAAGATGCTTTTCCTCGTATGCAACTTTTTCTATTGACATGACTCAGTTTTTGTGTCTGTAGGAGTTTGTCTTGCATGTGCGGCAAATGTAACATTTCCCAATTTTTGTTATCAGTGATGAAGTGGTAGCGTGCCTTTTTCTTCATTATGGTGAAGAGTCTTCTGCATTACATCATTTTTGATGCTAGTCACAATTTGTAGTCCCCAGTTTTGGCTTTGGCTTCGTCTTTTATGGTCGAGGTGTCGAATTCACAGTGGATCCTATGGTTTGTCACATACCACGGTCCATTGGCAACCAGGAGTGACGTGACTGGAATCTCGGCTGAATTTACAGGTTTAAGTTTAAGGCTAGGTGAATTTCGTATGAGGAGACAAGGCAGAGCTGTGTTTGCGGCCTAATAGCCAGTATACATACATTTCTAAACAGTTGGCTCAAAAATTTGCTCTTCCTGAAATATGCTTTTTCCAAGTAAGGCGTCTATCCAGGTACAACCTCATTTGCTTGGGGAATTTGTATGCCATTAAGAGTTACGTAGAATTTTGAAATGAATTGTTTTTAGCTTTTAAATTTAAAAAAGATATAGAATTTGAATTTGAATTTGATTGGAAACGGCTGATTGGATTTGGATAAAATTTGGCTCATAGATAGTTTATTACCTGGATTAACACAAATGATACTTTTTATCATGGATAAACATATTGGTTCAACCCAAAATCAGTCCCGAGCGGATCCGGGTGGTGCTCAGCAAGTGATTTCTCATAAAAGTATATACTTAGGGCCGAGTGCACGAAAGCACAAAAAATCAAAATCTGCGTCAACGTATCTAACTTTGTATGGACAGCATGGAAGCAACTGCGTGCGGTTCACTAAAAGTGACGTGTTTGAACATTGATTAACTTGGCCGTCGCTTCGTGCAATCGGGGCTTAGACTTTTTCGTTCGACAATAACGCTTACCTTCAAATTTCGTGGGAGTGCACGTGGAGTGCGCCTTGAGTTTTCGATCTCGTTTCCAGCGGTGACGGGGGCGGAGCCGCGCGGGGCGGAGACCCCCACGTCGAGCGGCAGCGGCATCAAGGTGGTGCAGCTGTCGACGCTCCAGCACCGGGCCACCTCCGATCACAACTCGGACGATGAAGGTACGGGACCCTGACAGCGAGCACGGGACACCGACTACCCGAATGGGACCCTGGCAGACCATTGAATTTTTTTTATGTCACATGACATGGATTGCCGTTATGGTTTTGGCGTAACGCCGCATTCCCGGATAAATACATTAAAATCAATTAATTGACATACAAGGACCTCCGCTTTATAAGCACGGCTACAATGAACTGGGTGAATAACGAAGACAATTTTTCTTTGCCGCTTTGACCATTTTTTCTTCCAATGCGATTACCAAAACAGTTCCTACCAGGAAGGGTCTACCATTTTACATGGATTCCAAACCATGGTACTGCCCGCATTCGTAACGAAATGCACTTATCCGACTCAGAAAATAGAAAGTTGTGCATGAACGTATCCGGGATCTCTGGCACGGAAGACAAGTCCACGTGCCTCTGAACTGCTCGGACATGCTCAAAACATGTGTCCATGAAGTTCTGTCCAAACCTACCTACCTAGCTAACATATTTTTTATTTATTTGTCAATTCAATTTTTTAGCCAATTACTAAGTTCCACACTTTGAAAATTATTGTAATGTTAATTTTACGACATGGTCTGATTTAAGTTCACACTACCGATTTGGTGTTAGCATATTTGTAGGTGAGACACCCTAAATACGCTATAGATATATAAATTAAATTAAATACATATACCTAATATATTTATGTTCTTTTAGGGTATTTTAATGCCAATGCACTCACAACAAGCCTTACCAATCCTAATTCATATTATAAACATCAGTGTGGGTGAATGAAACGTTACGACAACATTCCATGCACAATTGCTCCAGTCTAGGCTCACGCACACCTCGCCCCGATCACATGTATGGAAATACAGCTGCAAGAGTCGCTTCTGTTACGTTAGCGAGTCGGACTCGCACAAGAAGGGTTCCGTACTATCGTACAAGATTAAACACAAAACATCACGTTTTTTGTATGGGACCCACTTTTAATTTCAATTTTTTTTTATTTTTCCTATTTGTTGTTATAGCGGCGAAATAAGTACACACTCTGTGAAAATTTCAGCTGCCTACCTATTACGGTTCATGAGATACAGCCCTGTGACAGACGGACGGACGGACAGCAGAGGCTTAGTAATAGGGTTCCGTTTTCACCCTTTGGGTTGGGGTTAAAAAATCGTTTAGACACTCATTTCAAAAGAAAATAAAACAAAGAACCAGTTATTCCATATGAAAATGGCAATAGACTAAAAAATTAAAATACAAATAACTTAATTTGTTACCAAATACTACCCTAAATAACTTTACACATGCAAACAAAACACGATCAACTTAAACTAATGAATAACAAGATTTAGACTTATATAACCTGTCTAAAAAATAAACAAATTAACAAACACCGCGTCCATTCCTCCCTTCCAAAACTCTACTCCTTGACTATCGCTTGGTGCTGCTTCACTTCCAAAAAGAACTGTCTATCCTCTGTATCGCGCTGTGAGCCTTATTGATTGTGATGAACTGGTTCTCTCTATTGCCTGTATAGGGCTGTGAGCGGTATCAGATTTTGTATGCAACTTGACATGGATGGCTTACCACACAACTAACGTTATAAATGAATGGACTAATTACCACACAGACATGGTGTAGGTGCTCAAAAAATAACCTCAAACCAGTGTCTGAAGTTTCTTCAAAACCAAAAACTACTAAATGTTCACTGGACACTTTAATCTGAGTTTCAGCGACATCTACATTTGAAGCATTGTAATCAGATTTTGAAAATAATCTGAAAAAGTATTGGTCGTGACATGGTGCTTCAAATGTAGATGTCGCTGAAACTCAAATTAATGAGATAATGGTAATGTCGTATCCATTAAATACATAAAATTATCACTGAACACTTTGCAAGGGGTTAATTGTTTACAAAATTTATGTGACAATGGGAGTGATTATGAAGGTGATTTTGAGAATGTGTATATAATTTGTATGTCACGTCGACAGAGGCATCGTCGGCGCTGCTTCGCGAGCGCAGTGGTGGTGGCGCGGGGGTCGGCGGTGCGGCGGAGGACGACGACTCATGCTCGAGTGGTTCGGCGTCCGAATCAGCGCACGACTCGGTGCGCGACTCGCGTCCCCACGTCTGCGACATTTGCGACATCAGGTGCGTGGGGCCATCACTACGAGAAAATATGATTAAAGTCCCTTTTCCCTACTTACTAAAGTATCGCCACTGAGGGGTGGGCGAAGCGGCGCATGATGAGGATTCGTGCTCGAACGGGACGACATCCAAGTTAGCGGACTCGGCACGCGACTCGCGTCCCCACGTCTGCGACATATGCGACATCAGGTACGTGGGGCCATCACTACAAGAAAATATGATCAAAGTCCACTTCCTTACTTACTAAAGTATCGCCACTAGGGGGTGGGCGACGCGGCGCAGGATGAGGACTCGTGCTCGAACGGGATGACATCCGAGTTAGCCGACTCGGCGCGCGACTCACTTCCCCACGTCTGCGATATAAGCGACATCAGGTGCGTGGGGCCATCACTACAAGAAAATATGATCAAAGTCCCCTTCCTTACTTACTAAAGTATCGCCACTGGGGGGTGGGCGATGCGGCGCAGGATGAGGACTCGTGCTCGAACGGGACGACATCCGAGTTAGCCGACTCGGCGCGCGAATCAAGTCCCCACGTCTGCGACATATGCGACATCAGGTGCGGGGGGCCATCACTACAAGAAAATATGATCAAAGTCCCCTTCCTTACTTACTAAAGTATCGCCACTGGGGGGTGGGCGACGCGGCGCAGGATGAGGACTCGTGCTCGAGCGGGACGACATCCGAGTTAGCCGACTCGGCGCGCGAATCAAGTCCCCACGTCTGCGACATATACGACATCAGGTGCGTGGGGCCATCACTACAAGAAAATATGATCAAAGTCCACTTCCCTACTTACTAAAGCATCGCCACTGGGGGGTGGGCGACGTGGCGCAGGTCAAAGACTCATGCTTGAGCGGTCGGTGTCGGTGTCGGTGCACAACTCATGTCCCCGCGACTACAACATACATGACATCAAGTCTATCGGGCTATCCCGACTAGATAATATGATCAAAGTCACTTTCCCTACTTACTAAATTACTGCCATTGGGGGGTAGGCGACGCGCCGCAGGACGAGGACTCGTGCTCGAACGGGACGGCATCCGAGTTAGCCGACACGGCGCGCGACTCGCGACCCCACGTCTGCGACATATGCGACATTGAAGCGTGGGGCCAACACTACATGAAATATTACCACTGGTGCCGCACGCTAATAAACAATCGGGAGGAGATTCCCTTTTGATTTTTTGATAGACAGTAGGATGTGAATGTATAAATACGTATATATAATGTATGTATACAAATAAGTATATGTTTTTTTATGTAACTGGACATTTTAGTCCAACACACTGCATTCCCGAAGGAATTAAGTGCCATACATTTGCGTAACAAAAACTGGTAAGGGAAATAGTTGCCATGGTATACAAATCGTTTTTATATACATTCTTTGCACTCTAGAGTAAAATCCAAACGAACTTCCGAAAAAGATCTGTAATCGCTGATACTATCGACCAAACACAGAACACTAACTAGTGTAAGTCTCTATGATGCGTAGGGGCTGCTGTGACGTCACACGCGCGGCGAAATTCCGCAAGCAGCCTGTGCAGTACGGATTGCAACCATTTGTGCCTTCGTACATTCTCGCCACTTTACCGACTTTTTACATGTGCTGCCATCTAGATGGCCAGTTGGAATATTTTTTATCAGATAGCAGACTCTCTTAGCTTCACAACACAGTCGGTAAAACGGCAAACGACCGCACAGAAAAAAACAAATAGCCGTTAGAAGGGAATGCCAAAATGGGCTACCATTGGTGCCATCCATATTAAGGTAGCGCCATGGTCATAGTATCAATAGATGCCAGCCGTTGGGTATGGGTCAAGGTATATTTTCTTGCAATTATCATTTTGCTATCTGGGTGCTCAGTAGTTGTTAGTAGTGGAAGACCTAGTTGCATTCCTTAAAATCACTATTGTCAGTTTCCTCAACAAACACAAGATAAAATAACTGTAGATATAATTAGCGTGTGAGCGTGAGTCAAGCTTGCGCCTACATTTTCTTGCGAATTTGATGTGTTGATTCATTTCTAGGGCTGACGTCATGTTTTATTGCAAAGTTTATTATGAAGCAAATAGCCATTTCGAAAGAATTGCTTGCATTAAATTGTAGCTTATACATTTATAAATTGTAGCATAACATAAATATTGTAAATTCTTCAATCACTTCGCAGTCCACGTAATGATCGTTGTCAGTCTCGTTGTTTCGAGAGACAACAAAGCTTTTACATTTTTTGATTAGTAATTACAAGATTCGATGCAATTAAATGTGTTAAACAAAGAGTATGTAGCATGAAATGTGACATGTATGTATGTATAATCGACCGTGAAGCAAGGAAACATTAATTAAAGAAATGTATAATCGTAAAGTAGTTCTTTTTACAGGGATCTTTCTTTAATTAATGTGTCCTTGCTTCACGGTCGATTATACATACATACATGTCACATTCCTTCGAATAAGTGACGTACATGCTTGGTACGAAAAAGTATATTTACTTATGTAGCATGAGTTTAAAGAGATGTAAATTTGTACAAGAAGCAAAATAGGTTATCGAAAGTAAGCAGTTTTGTCCCAACATTTGTAATAATGTTGCTTAGCGTGTTAAAAAAATCGCGACGGCCAAGTAGTTAAAAAGAATATAAGTGGTTCCGCTGGATTTTATCCCGTGCAGTCATAAAAGGGTATTAACGAACAAGGAAATCCCATTGGAACCTAGTTAGTACCCAATGGGATGTGTTGGGCTAATATAATTACACCAGGTATTGTACCATAAGAAACTACCTTTCAAGTTTTGGAAACGTGAGAAAGTTTTCGATTTTGATTTTGATTTTTGAATCATGCCTGCGATTGATCTTTTTTATATAAAATATATGGGTGCAGGTTCCAGCGCGCGTCACACCTGAACCGACATCGGCTCACTCACACGGGCGAGCGGCCGTTCACGTGCGGCGGCTGCGGCAAGTCCTTCGCCCGCTCCGACAAGCTGCGCGTGCACACCAAGATATGCGAGCGGGTACCTATACTTTTATTTTCGATTTAACCCGATGGCAAGGATTGATGATTTTTTTTCGAGCATTCGACTACAGCATGCTTACCTTACTGCCTCCTCATGTATGTAAGTCCAAAAAGCACTTGTCTGATTAAATTTTTGGCAGGCAGCATTGTATTGTATATTCATGGTTGGTTTGGTACCTCTCATCAAAAAAGGAAGATGTGCCATGTAGCGCGCTTACTATAAGACGCACAGTCGCAAATTTTTCCAAAAATACGAAAATAAAATAAATAAAAGGATAATGCTAAAATGGTGAACACTTTTAACAAATTAGAAATGTTTTAACCATTGTTCGCACACTTTAGTTTCATGACAATTCACTTTTTCTGAGTGTTGCCTGCATCCCAAACTTCTCAACATTCTAGCGTCCGTAAAGAAGCTTCGCTTAAAAAATGGACTTCAAAAGCAAACACAACGTTAAATGTGACAAATGAAGTAATTAACCTAACCTCATTCTAAATGTCATTCGAGAGAGCACTACATTTTGGGCTACAATATTTGGTATGTAACACCAACCACAAATACAAATGCGCAGGACGACCCGACTGTGGACATGGTGGAGGAGTGCAAGGCGGAGGCGTCCGGCGAGGTGACGGCGGGCACCGTTCGCATCACGCACCGCGACTCGCGCCAGCTCATGTTCACGCCGAGCGGCGACGTGATGCTCGCGCCGCGCGCTCCGCCCGACCCCGCCACCCCCTCCACCTCCGCCGCCGCCGCCGCCGCCGCCGCCGCTCACCCCGCGCCGTACGCCGCCTCCACGCCGGACGACACGCCCGCCAAGCGCGGCCGCGGCCGCCCCAAGAAGCCCGTCCCGGACGTGCCCAAGATCAAGAAGCGACGCGGCCGCCCGCCGAAGGCGCTCTCGGGTGAGTTGCTGCCGGCGGACGGCGGGATTTGAGGCACGGCCGTCTCGACGAACTGGCGTGCGGTTTTGAGTAATGTTTCGTTGCCGGACGCGGGAAACGTGGCCTGAGTGGGTGGGGCGATTTGCGGAGCGTTCGAGCGTGCTGGCTGTCTTTAGGGAGCGATCGTAGACCACGTGACGGATTTTACCCCATTTTTCGACCCCCTTCCCCCCACTTAAGAACGGCCCGTAAGCTCTGTCCTCCATACAAATATAGTTTACTAATCATTTGGAAACCGCTATTCCAATTAAATTGTTATTTAATATCTAATATTAGGTAACAAATATCTGTGTCTACACGCTTTATACGAATTTTGTTTTCTCTGTGGTTTGACCCAGAATACATTTACCGAAAAAACAAAGACATGCAGACACAGATGCAGATGCTTCCACCAGAGCAACACCTCCGCGCTCCCAACAAAAGCAAAACAATGACCAATAATGGCAAGAAAAAAAAGGTAAATAAATTATTTCAAGAGGAGGAGCCAAAAGTCACGAAGCACGACTCGACCTTGACTCGGAGAAGCAACTCTTCCACCCAGTCGGCAGCGAGATCTACGCGTGCAGTAGACCCCCCCAGCTCACCCGATAGATCCACTAGGAAAGTCCTCATACTCAGCGATGAGCACGGACGCAACCTGGCGCAGTCTTACCACACCTCGTGTGGACCAAAGGACACCGTCACCGCTGTCTGCAAGCCGGCAGCGCGGATCGGCGAAATTATAAAAGACTTCCCGCAACAAATCGCTCATCTGACAGAGGACGATGTGGTCATCTTATTGGCGGGCTCGGCACAGGCAAATTTGGACTCTGATGCTTACTACAGAAGTGTGAAGTATGTAGTTCAGGTGTGCAGCCAAAGAAAAATTAAACTATTTGTTTGCTCATTGCTGTACACTTCTGCAACACTGCATAATTCACACTTGATTAATGCTACTGCTCACAAAAGTAACTTGCTTGTGTATTATTTAGCAAATAGTGTTCCAAATACTGTGTATTTAGATCTTAATGTTATGGAGAAACAGTGTTATTTAAGAAATGGTCATATTAGTAACTTGGGGCTCATGTTTATAGCGCAAAATGTGCAAAATTGTAACTACACAATAAAAACATCGTTCTTGCGTTTTATAGCTACATGCACAGAGCATCCACAAGAAAGTAGCTACATTATTAGTGAAGATATAAATTCTTTTTTAGAATAAATGCCACAGAGGATATAGATCGTTTTATACCGACAGAAAAAAATATAAATAATAAAAATGTTACTTCGAAAAATATACCAATGAATAATTTAATTGTATGCCATCAAAATGTTCAAGGCCTACGTGGCAAAAATCAAATGCTAGAATTAGTATTAAAAAAATATAACATAGATATCTACTGTGTTAGCGAGTCCTGGATAGATGTAAATGAAATCAACACTCACCACCTCCATAACTACACAATTGCAAGCAGTAGTCACAGAAAGAACTTTATACGAGGGGGCACGCTCGTGCTCGTCAAAAATGGGGTGAGAGCAAAAAATAGGCTAGATATTGTAAACATGTCAGTTGACAAAGAATTTGAAATAAGCTGCATAGAAATGAATTCCTTCTTTGTTTTATGTGTTTATAGGTCTCCTTCAGGAAACATATCCTTTTTTATAGAAAAACTAGAAGAATGTTTATACAAAATTAATAAAAACAATAGCAAATCAATAATAGTATGTGGGGACTTTAACGTAAATTTCTCATTAGATGCAGGGGGAAAACATGAATTTTCGGATTTATTCGATAGTTTTTTGCTTCAACAAACAATATTTGAGTTCACGAGGGTGACTAACACTTGTGCATCGTGTATAGATAATATTTTTACTGATAGTCAAGTCCATGGATCAAAGGTATTTACAGGTATACAGTCAGACCATTATGCCCAGTTGATAACTGTAAAAAATGAATGCAAAATGAATGTCACACATTCATTCAAAGTGACAAGAACTGTAAATAAGCATAGAATTGAATCCTTAAATATGGACTTGAATACTGAATTTGGTAAGGTTTCTGAAAAAATCTCTTTTAAACAGTTTTTTAATACCTTCATGAATTATGTAAATATGCATATGCCACTAAAACGCATAAAAATATCGAACAAAAAAAAGTTTGCAGAGTGGGCTACACGTGGTATCATGGTTTCAAAGGAAAAATTATTTCTATTGTATGATTTATTGAAGTTAAACAAAAGTACAGACCTTAAGTCATATGTATCTCTCTACAGCAAAGTTTTTAAAAAGGTCACAATTAGGGCAAAACAGTTGTTTTTAAGGGACAGAATACTAAATTCCGAAAACAAGATTAAAATGGCCTGGAGTATAATCAAAGAAGAAACGGGCAAAGCACCTATTATTGAAAATACTCAACTCAAATTAAAAATTGGGGCAGACATTGTATCTGATGGTTGTAAGATTGCAAATTACTTCAATAAATACTTCACTTCAGTGGCTAAAACCTCAACAAATAAAATTGACTCCAACACACAGTTAGCATTAAATCACCTGCAGGATTATACAACACGTAGCACTGCATCAGTTACTTTCGGTCCTGTCACATACTTAGAAGTTAAAAACATTATTAGAGACCTTAAGTCTAAACGTTCTCAAGATCTTTGGAATATTTCCCCCAAATTACTAAAGTCATTAACAGGTGTCATAAATCCTCTAAAACAAGTTATAAATCAATGTCTAGAAAATGGCACATTTCCCGATTCCCTCAAAATAGCAAAGGTCATACCATTATATAAAAAAGGATGTCACAATAATGTTGAGAATTACCGTCCGGTCTCCTTACTACCAGTTTTCAGCAAGGTTTTTGAAAAAGTTATGGAAAAACGTTTGACTCACTTCTTCACTAAACACGATCTACTAAATTTCAGACAATTTGGATTTCGCAAAGGTAAGTCAACAGGAGATGCCATTGCAGCTATGATAAAAACTTTATTAACATCTTTGGATGATTCTCAGCACACATATGGCATTTTCTGTGACTTATCAAAGGCATTTGACTGTGTAAGACATGATATATTGTTATTAAAATTAGAGTATTATGGAGTAAGAGAAAAAGAGCTACGTTTATGTGAAACATACCTAGAAAACAGAAAACAAATATGTGAGGTCAGTGGTATAAAATCGGATGTTGACCCTGTTACAATAGGATTACCGCAAGGCTCTATCCTTGGTCCATTATTCTTTCTGATTTATGTGAATGACATTTCCGGTTCAATCGGGCAAGACATAGAACTAGTTATGTTTGCAGATGACATCTCAGTAGTTTTGAAAAACAAAAATATAATTGAACTACGGGAGGTTTTCTTGTCAGTAATTAAGTCGCTCACATCATGGTTTGAACACAATAATCTATTGTTAAATACTAATAAAACGAATGTAATGCATTTTGTTCTTGGGGCACATAGGCGTAAAAATAATGAAGACGTAACCAATACTTTAGAGGAATTATCGTTAAACATGGCTAATGAATTAACTTTTCTGGGATTAATAATTGACAATAGATTCTGCTGGAAACCCCACATAGACAGTCTTGCTGGTAAACTGAGCTCAGCCTGTTATGCCATTAAAAAAATCAAGGAACTCTGTGGCACGCAAGCTGCAAAAACTGTCTACTTTGCTTACTTCGATAGTCTCATGTTGTATGGACTAATGTTTTGGGGAAATGCAGCAGAAGCAAATAGAATATTTGTCTTGCAAAAAAGAGCCTTGCGTTGTATTCTTAGCATGAAAGCTATAGATTCTTGTAGGAATGTATTCAGCGAAATAGGAATTATGACCCTACCTAGCGCATATGTGTATCAAAATATCTGCCATGCTAGGAAATATAAGCACCATAATACCTTAAATGCTGATGTACATGACTACGATACTAGACATAAAACTGATTTACAAAATGTTAAGCATAGGTCATCAAAATTTTCAAAAAGTTTTATATGCAATAGTATTAGGTTATACAACAAAATTCCAGAGGAGATCAGGAAATTAGGAGATAAATGTTTTAAGAGCAAATTGAAATCAGTATTAATAAAAAAAAGCTACTACACTATCCAGGAAGCCTTATTAGATAGAAAACTTGTTTAAATTAAAGCTCATGACTACATACTTGACCGGGTACCTAACACGGTACTACCAATTAATTTTTTTTTTTATTATTATTATTATTTTCTATTATTTTTATTTTTTCTGACATGGGTACTACATTGTAGTATGAATTTGTTTATTTACTAACTTATATTTAATTTGATATTACCTTGTATCAAAAATGACGATGGCTTTTTACACCTGAATAATTTAGATCATAATTCCTATTAATTTAGAATAAGATGTCATTATAGTAGTCAAGAGTTTGCTCCTCACCAATGTATATAATGTTCTTATAATAATGTTCTTTGTGAGCAGTAGTAATCAATCAATCACTGTAAACTAGTTTGTAAGTATCACTGGAAAAAATAATAATACAATGACCAACCTGACGAAGTTTCTTGTCGGCTCTTCTTCGCCAGAAGTAATCGAACCGACAGGAAAAAAAAATGACGAATCCGAGTGTGTAATATACATCTAATGGAGGAAATAAAGAAACTGAAACTGAAACTGAAACTAAACTGATGCTTGTAGCCTAATATTAGATACCAAATATCAAGTAAGTTGGAACAGTGGTTTTCAAATTATTAGTAAACTATGTTTGTATGGGAGGCGAAATTTACTAATGCTTACGGGCCGACCCTAACCAGTCGTGACCAAGAGCCTTACCCATAGGTGTACCCGAATGTCACATAACCCCTACCCAAGTTATGTGACATTCATAAAATCACATTTTGCACAACTATTGAAAAAGTTCACACTGATCTAAGGTCATTACATACTATTTATGCAGGTTTGCGTTACCAAAACCATCATATTAAGAGAGGTAACATTGCTGCAAGAAATAGGTGATTTAGGACTTCAATAATTGGTTTCATTTAGAAGTTTAATAGAAAGGATCGCAGGGCAGGCAGCGAGTAAGCCACTTTTTAGTGAAAATACATAGATTGATAGTAGCGCTGGCCAGTCAATTCGCTTGCTACTGATGTTCTCCAGTTTCAACTACACTTAAGAATAGTTTCATTTCATTTCATTTCTTATCCATAGGTAGGATACCTACACTTGGACACGTTAACAATCTATCGGTTCGAGAAGAGCTGACATACAAGTTTCATTAATTAATGAATTAAGAAGTAGTTTATAAGTCAAGAAGTAGTTATAGTCTAAATAATAAGTATTTGTAAGAGAGCTAACTACCATCAGTGCATTTTCACTGACACAACGCTATGCTGCTGCTCTTAATGATTTTCGGTCGCCATTTTCGTCCTTTCTTACTCGCTGTTAGTGAAGAACGGATTTGATGCGTGACACCGGGTGACCGATCTAATTCTTGAAACACCTACAAAGGATTACTTTTTCTTAAACCTACATTAAACTGTCTTATGTGTTGATTCTGTAGAAAGCAGAAAAAACTAAAATGTTTATTGATAATCATAAATAACATCTAATTGATATCTACAGTACCAAGCAAAAATCGAATCTGCAACATTTATTTGTCAGTGGTAGAATTGCTCTGGTGTCCCGCAAAGAAATCTACAGGGCGCGCTGTGGAAAAGTTCACACGTTGGGTACGGGCTGGGGAACTATGGAAAGATAATAAAGACAAGGAATGGGAGAGCCAGTCCAGAAACACCCATAATATCGAAATAGTTTGTGATTTGGCTATGTCAACTGTCAACCAACAGATAATTTGGAGCCTACAGTAAACGCATACTATTAACCCCAGAATGTTAAAAAAATTATGGACACACCTCTGTCCGCGCGCGCCCAGCACAAGCAAATTTTATAATGAACCAGTAGTATTTTTAGTAGTTGAGTAGATGCTAGTCATGCAAACACAACAAAAAATAAGAAAAATGTAAAAATACAAAATATAGTATCATCCGTTATATGTCAATCAATCCATTTTGTTATTATGTAAACGATTATGTCCACTCCGGTAATAAAAACGTCCATTCCTTTTTAATTTCTTGCCTTTTGCTATATTACAACAATAACACACTGGACGGGGTTTTTTAAAACAGACTTAGTATGCCATACAACACACCTTTTTATCTGGTCACATTATTTTTAAGATATTTGCTTTCAAAAAAATAAATAAAATGTGTTTGCACATTATGTAATGCGTACCTGTCACAAACCACTTTGTGCAGGCAACATTTTCGTATAACCTGAGTATGTGGATGGAAAAGGGTTAAGAATGACAAAACAATTGTCACCATGGTGAATACATTGAAAATGTTTTTCGTAATTCATTATTTTTTAGGGTTCCGTACCCAAAGGGTGAAAACGGAACCCTAATAGTAAGCCTCCGCTGTCCGTCCGTCCGTCCGTCCGTCCGTCCGTCCATCCGTCCATCCGTCTGTCCGTCTGTCACAGAGCTGTATCTCAGTAACCGTAACAGGTAGGCAGCTGAAATTTTCACAGAGTGTGTATTTATTTTGCCGCTAAAACAACAAATAGGTAAGATTAAAAAAATATTAAAATTAAAGGGGGCTCCCATACAAAAAACGTGTTTTTTTTTGTATTTTTTTTTACGATGGTACGGAACCCTTCGTGTGCGAGTCCGACTCGCACTTGGCCGGTTTTTGAATAATAATAAAATGGATTAGTTATCAGAACATTTCAAATTTAAATAAATATTTATCATATCGAATATAGATTGGTAGAAAACAACCAGTCATTTAGGGTTTCCATGGTTAAAACTAATTTATTGTTTGTGTTTTGTTTTGCCGGAAGAGCGATTCTCAATTCAAAGGACAAGGGTCAAAAATGTATGGGCCCTGGTACTACACACATTAGTAATACTTTTTATATCAATAAAAAGGCCATTTAAGGCAATAGAAACAATTGCAAGACTTTAAGTTATGTCATGTATTTTGTTATGATTGTATGATGTTTGATTTAAAACGTCAGGCAAATCGTTACATTCGCTTTACATGGATTCCCTAACAGTGTTTGTATGGGGCCGGCATGGTTTTCGCAGCACCTGTGATAGTCCCAAAGCCCATGGGCGTCGTAGGGGGCCTTTTTTGTGAGGTCCTGGCGTGCGCCATAAGCCGCGGTTAACATTTAAAAAAAATCACCCAGTCTTAAACGTTCCGCATAACTTGTCGGCACATTCCGCACTACTCAGGCCACGCACTTCACTCTGTACCCAAACGTGATGTACTTCATTACCTCAAGAGTCAATTTGTGTTTCTTTATTGACCGAAACATCCATTGTGCATTTTGCGGGCTGGTACTAATTTTAGAATTGTGTGTTATTATAGACGTGTCCTTGTGTATCGCCATGTGCTCTATTTCATTATCACCGTCACAGTGTAACAATACTTAACCAAAGTTGGTGGAAGGTTTTTTTGTCTTGCAACTGTTTGTCCATGCATGCCCCTTAGTAAATCATCTTAAATTGCACTTTCCTGCACACCCGCTACCTATGCACTTTAATTTTTCGTCATCTTCCTCATTCACGACCTACCATGCATCCAGTTCTAATTTGCAGTGAATAAATTGATTATTTCAAGATTTTTTCACTAATTCCAAAAGTGCCTCTATGTATCTCAATTTCCATGTAGTCAAAGTGGAGAGATTTGTGGTCCTACAAATGCCTTAATACTGGGGAGCAGCTCTTAATTTTTTTGAAAGCAAAAACTGGATTGTGTTTGCGTAGAGGCCGAAGTCAATTATCTAACATTATCTACAACGGTAGGTACGGTTTCTACACCTCCGCGTGAGACGCTTCTCTCCTACCACTATTTAATTGGGAGCACGGAACCTAGAAGACGAAGCCAACTGACAGCCATGAACAACCTGCGAAAGCTATTGAAAAAGCCTAGAAACCAAAACGCTTTGGCGAAAAATAATGGATCCAGTGCCGAAAATGAACCAGTAAAGGCAAAGAGGGGTAGAAAACCTAAGAACAGAATGATAGAAAGCAATGTCAGTATCGTAGAAAAAATCAAAGCCAAGAGAGGTCGGAAGCCCAAAAACAGATTGACAGAAAGCCAAACAATTTCGACAAGAGTCAAGTTTAACCCTAGACAGTCCAAGATCTTAATGAAAGCCAATAATGAATTGAAAAATGGGAGGAAAACTGTTAAACGAAATGGTAATAAGATAATCGTAACTAACTTAGTGTCAAAGATCAAGCATAATTTAAAACTCAAAAGGACAAGCGTAGTGAAACTCCACAGGGCTTGCGTAGCGGAGTCCCAAAGTGTAGCGGGTGCAACGGGCAAGGGTTCGAAGAAAAGACGGCTTGCTGAGACAGACCGAGGTAAGGCCACCAACCACATTATAATGTCTTGCAAGTTGTCTTGAAGTCGCTTGAGCTTAGTTTGGGTTAGCAGATTCAATCATGGTTAGTTTTGTGTCGTACCCCACCACCTGCGTCCCGATGGATTGTGTGCAGCTACCCGGAGCATTGAGGACTTGCTTACCTGCGGGATATCTTTGGATGTGGAAATGTTGATAACTGTTTCTAAACATTGGTCACTTAGGTTGATAAAACAGGAGTGAAATTTGATAGCTGAAATAATAATTAATGTATGTTTAAAATTTTAAATGGTTATTATTTTTGGATTCCATTTATGCTTCAAAATTTTAATTCCTTTGTTCATCAGTGTGACCCCACTTAAATAGAGTAACAAAATTTAACATCTTTTTCCCTGTTTACTAATGTAATTTCAAGGCATCAATAAATTAATAATGGCTATCTGCAATATTTTTAATTACAAACACAAAATGTGATATTATTCCTGTCTTCGACGATAATAACAGATACATTATTTTTTATACTTACATTCCAGTAATTTCTAAAATGCCAACACTGATGTTTAGTGCAGCAGTTTGAAATGCAACTGTTGTCCCAAAAAAGCTGTAAAAACATTCAACATCCCATTACAGTGTGGAGTACGGTCCGCAGCCTTTTGCAGCTAATAAAACATATATTAGGATTAATGTAAAGGTCAATGTAAAAATCAAGTAAATGGGCACAGTATTTTAATTTAACTCCAAACTACGTAGCAGCAAATATAATTAAATAAATGATAATGTTTTTAGGGTTCCGTTTTCACCCTTTGGGTACGGAACCCTAAAAACATAAGCCTCCGCTGTCCGTCCGTCCGTCCGTCTGTCACAGGGCTGTATCTCTTGAACCGTAATAGGTAGGCAGCTGAAATTTTCACAGGGTGTGTATTTATTTTGCTGCTATAACAACAAATAGGTAAAACAAAAAAAAAATATAAAAATTCAAGGGGGGTTCCATACAAAAAACCTGATTTTTTGGTATTGATGGTGCGGAACCCTTTGTCCGACTCGCACTTGGCGGGTTTTTTTTTTCTCACCAAAATTAAATAATAACAATTGTGCTTTTGTCCCATGTTATTCTCAAAATAATGTTTACCCGTGTGTTCCGGTGAGCCACTGACGCGTCCGTCTCCTTGCTTCAGACCTGGACATGATGATGGGGCTCGGCAACGGCGTGTCGCCGGCGCTGGCGGGCGGCGCGCGCTTCACGTTCGAGGCGGGCGGCGCGGGAGGGGTTGGCGGCGGCGGCGGCGGCGGCACCGTGCCCATGCAGCAGCACATCACGCCGAGCGGGCAGCAGCTCATCGTGAAGAGGAAGCGCGGACGCCCGCCCAAGAACTACTTCCAGCCGCTGCCCGGTACGATGCTTTTTTCTGGCGCTAGTCCATCGGCTAAACATTTTGAATGTAAGTCTTGATCCAGTTTCCGTTGTCGGTAAGGGCAAATGTTTTTCTGCTTTCTAGAAGAGATGAGGCTTGAATGTTCAATCTTTGCAGTCAAGGTCCGTAACGCAGGTATAGCGTTAATTAAATGTGTGTAGGTATAATCTTAAATACTGGGTTAGTAGGAGGCATTGACTACGGGAAGGGGACTGTAGGAGAATTCCAAATTATGGGTATACAGCAGGTGGCGAAGTTGGTTCGACGCAATACCTGCGAATGGTATGTTTTGCTGGTTCGGGTCCAGTCTTGCAGAATATTCGTAAAGTAGTTCTTTTTACAGGGAACTTTCTTTAATTAATGTGTCCTTGCTTCACGGTCGATTATACATACACACATGTCACATTCCTTGGAATAAGCGACGTACATGCTTAGTACGAAAAAGTATATTTACTTGAGACGAGGCTTCTTATCGGCTTGATTTGCTACGTTACTTGGCTTGGTTCAATAGTTAGTTTTTTATATAACTGGACATGGAGAGCTAATACCACACCCAGCGCCATGATATTAGCTCAACACACCGGATTTCCGTAGTAATTAGGAGGCCCTTTCCTTTATGAGCACAGCTCTATTGAACCGGTTGGAAAACACGGATACCTTTTCATTGCCGCATCGACCATCTTTTCATTCATTATGTCATGGTACCATCGGGACGGGCTTAAACCCACCAACTTGTAGGGGGACCTTAGTTTTCTACTGGATTCCGAATCATGAACTAGCTCACATTTATGTCGAAATACTCTCTAATACTAGTCAGCCTCAGTGGCCCAGTGGCGCGACACTTCGGCGATCGCTCTCCGAATAAGCAACGCTGGGTTCGGTCTGGTCTTGGATGGGTGACCATTCGACCGTTGAGAGAGGCTGGCCGTGGTTCGGATTCCACGTTAAGCTGTAGGTCCCCTTCCTTACTTACTAGGTGGTAGGGTTTATCCCGCCCGGGTTGGTACCATCGCATTGGATGAACGATGGTCGAAGCGGCAATGAAAATTGTCCATGTTTTCCATCCAGTTCAATGTAGCCGTGCAATATAAGGAAGGTCTTGGCATGGCACCTAGTTCCCATGTGGTTTGTTGGGCTAATACCATGACAGAACTTGTGGTATTAGCCATCCATGTCCAGTCACATAAAAAAAATAAAAAATACTATCCAACTCAGAAAAAGAGAGAAAGTGTCACATGAATGGAGCTGGGACTAAAACCATGATCTCTGGCATTATTTTTAATTTATCGTAGTCACCCTTGACATGTATTCATACTTGAACATTTTTGTGACATTCATGTTTAACCAGATAACTGAGCAAGGGTGGGATATATTCTGATCTGCTAGTCCCAGTTGTCACCTAAACTGGTGTTTACTTAAACTCTATACAAGTTTTTTCTTGATATTCTGTGTGTTACTTCTTCAAGCTGTGAAAGCCAAACTCGGACTACCGATTTGTATGAAAACGCGAAGTCGGCGTAAACGGCCAAGTCGACGTATTTACGGCAACATTGAGTAAACTGTCAAATCAAACTCGGACTCGCAAATGTTAGTTCGCTTAACGCCCACTGCATGCCCTCTTCAAAACGCCAGTCGATCGGTTTGCCGTAAACGCCAATTTAGGTGACAACTGGGACTCTTATAAACTTACATCTCTGTCATCAGGTCAAGAGGATAATGAGGTGAACTAATGTAATGAACTATACTAATACTAGTGAGGGAACATCCCTTAAAAGGCACTGGCCTGTTCCTCAGTCAAATTAAGATTTTTTTTCTGATATTTTGCACATTAAATAAATCAACTGACAGCGGTGCCTCTAAAATATTTCTTAATTTAACTGAGGAAACAGGCGCAAGCCATTGTATGGAACTTGATCGCCTCATTGTTCTCTAAGCCCCGATTGCATGAAGAGACGGCTGAGTTAATCAATGTCACGTCACTTTTAGTGATCCGCATAGAGTTCCTTCCATACTGCACACACAAAGTGACGTGTTTGATCATACTTTGACGTTGATTTTGATTTTGACTTTTTGTCCTTTCGTGCACTCGGCCCTTAATCTAGCTGAAGAGTTGTCTATAATAGTCATATCTTTAAAGACAGTTTGTTATATGATGTGTGTGCATTAGCTGCTTCTTCACTCCATCCCCAATTTTTTCTTGTCCCTTTTTTCTTTTATAGTACAAATAATTCTGTTGCAAGTTTCTTTGAACTCGTATTTTCGTCCCACCATATATTCCCTTCCTCTATGGACAATAGAATGAATGTGCCAATGTTTGAATATCGCGGAGGCGGCATTGTACGTGTCTCTGTGTAGGTGACCGGATGTCGGACGGCTACTATCACGGCAGCTATCCGCGCGCTTACAGACAGTGTTAGTATGCTATCCTTACGTACATTTGGACGGAACCGGGCTAAATTTGTTCCGGGGTTGACCCCTCTTGCTGTCGATCCATCCAAGTAACATCCTTTTTTTTCATCTTCCCATTGTAATGTTTTTGTTTGCTTGAATTATTATTTCCATTAATCTTTAAATTAATATTTTTTTACTGTAACTTTTTTTTTATGGCTTTTTAAGAGCGTGATATTTGCGCCGATTGCGTTCAGTTTGATAAGGACGTAAGTTCTATTCAAATGTGTATCGATAATCAAAACATTTCATGTGTAAATTGAAGGTATAAGATAAAACAGAAAGTCTCTGGTGTTTTGTGTTCTCCAATTCTACAAATATTCATAAACTGTCCTAAAAACAGTTGGAACACAGAATGTGAGCGTTTCAAATATTGCTAGACCATCAATGCATCTTTCGTCTTTTTGAAATTCCAAAATAAGTAGTAGTTTTTTTTTATAATAAATTATGGTCGCACTTACGCCCTTATGGAACTGAATGCAATCAGGTGTTATCACGCCCTTAATCGTCGCAATAACTGCACAATGAACACCAAATTCACACCTACCGGCCTATTGCAGACGGGCGGCCCAACGAGAACTACAACGCGACGAACCTGCCCTTCGGCGACTTCTCGTACCTGACCGAGATGATGAACTACCCGGGCGGGCTCGCGTACGCCGCCGCGGCCGCGCCCCCCGCCCACCCCTTCCACACCGTCACCGCCGTGGACCCGGAGCGGGACGTCGACATGGACACGGCGCCCGACGGCGACCCGGGCGCCAACCCGACCGACAAGAAGGCGCCCATCGACCTCTACTCGTCCTCCTCCGACGAGGGCACCGAGGACTCGCGGCCGGAGCCCGAGGACACCGTGCCGGCCGCCGTCTGCGAGACCGAGATCATGACCGTCGGCGACTGCCAGATCCTGAAGCTGCCCCCGAGCGAGGAGCCGAGGCCCGACCCGCCGGAGACGGTGAGCGAGAACGGCAACCTGTCCATCACGGCGATCGCCCCCGTCGGCGACTGCACCGTGCGGCCGCTCGACGGCAACGCATAGACGCTTCCGTTGGTTATGCCGCAGCGTAGGATTCTGCCGCTCTGTGGTGTCGAGGGATCGCTCGGAGCGATATGTCTTAGTTTATACGTATACTTTGTAATCTGACGACGAGGATCGTATATCATGCAATCTTAATATAGATATTTTATCCTTTTTTTTTCACTTCTCTCAGATATGAAGGGTGCTCCGTGCTCGCAGTTGTGTCGGTACGGTGACCTGAAGTGTTATTTTTATGTTAACGTACAAATTAATATTTTTAAGTTTCGTTAGAGGAGCCATCTTCGGAAGAATTTGAACTATTTTAGATGATTTAACTGTTTTGATCCACTGTGAGGGTGCATTATTGTCTAACGTAGTAGGAAACTACTATGCATTGCTTTTACAACTATTATTATTGAGGTATGATCAAATTGCGTGCCCGTTCGTACTGATGGATTAGCACATGGATGCTGCGAAGACCCAAATGATGGTGTATTATACTCAAGAAGTTTGCACGGATCGCTGCTAGTCCATCAGTACAAACGACGATACTACATTCTAAACAAAAAATAAACACCACATGAACAAGTGATACGAATAAGGATTGTTATTTTTAAGTATAGATTATATATTATATAAAAAAATATGTCTAACTTCGATCTTCTGCCTATAAGTGCATGTGTAGCGCTCGAAAAATCTGATACACTTAATATCTTGTAAGATGTCTCAATGTTTTGTCCCTATGCGTGAGTGGTTTCGAATGAGAATGCCTGTTTGGATGTTTGTAGAAATATGGTTGGGCCATGGATAGATTTGAGCCTGACTGAGCGAGTTTGGAGATTTTTTTTATTCCTCGCGGTGACATTTAAAAACTACAGTGGACTTTATTCTTATAAGACTGCAAGACCGTGTGTGACTTAAAACGTATAGTCACCAACCCCTTGTAGTTTGGATGTTTTTCTCTCAACTTCCACTGGTCCATAGTAAACATTGTTTTTTAATTGTTAACGATGCTTGCGGTTCCGCGCAGGCGACATTTAGGCAACGTAAGGTGCGTCTCACTAGCGTAACAGTGCACGGGACGAACTAAACTCAACTTCATAAAAACTTTGACCTGTCGGATACAAGGATTTCTTGACTGGCCAAGGCCCGGATTGCAGGTGTCCACTGCAATTGCACCCCTGTAGCATAGTTCCTACGGACTAAAATGTCATGAAAAAAATCGTGTCGAACAATGTGTCTAACTAGCATTTATTTTCTTGTAAGATTAGGCTAGTGTTAAGTTACATCTTTTTAACCGTATTGTTAAGTTTACTTTCAACTGTTTTCGCAACGATCGTTTTGAAATCGTGTGCGTGTATCATGCAATACTTTATCCGTATTTTGTTGAGTTGTAACATTTTATGTCATGAAAGAGCCTTTATAAATCAAATTTAGATTAGATTAACGTAAATTAGTTGTCTTTAACTATTTCAACTAAGAACTATTGGCACATTTTGTGTTTATTGAAACATATTTTAACATAAATACATGAAATTTATTTTAGACTTATTTGAGAAAAAGTTTTACTTTATCGTATGGACTGATAAGCCTAGGAGAAGTATTTTAAATTATGTGGAATACATACTTAGAATATCTATATCTTAATAATGGCAATGGGTGCATTTTAACCGTCTAACGGTTCATACATATTTCAGACTGTAATAAATAATTATTGGAGTTGTAATAACTAACTTGATAAAATCCTGTACTTTAGATTGACGTATAAGTATGTAGATTGATATAAATTAATGTTTTCAAAATAGGCCTTCTGTATGTACCTATTTTCTGACTTATTAAAAATTTTCAAAGCTGCAGTATTGAAAAGTATCTTGGAAGTCTTGTTCTGATTTTATGTCTCAATTTTAAATGATCAACCTATATCGTATGTTTCTATCGTTATAGAATGTGTAGTCGGCTATCAGTATTTTCTTTTAGACTTATTTTTTCATATTTTATCAACGGTTAAGTTATTTTTTCTAACAACTAGAAATATTCAATAAAATATATCAATTCTAACACTGCGTTGTATTTATTCCTTGATATTCAGGACCTGTTATCGTATTAGCTGCCGTATTCTTATAAGGTTAAAAATATGGTTACTGTTCCAGGTTTTCTTCCCCTGCAGTTAATATGCGATTGAAGGAATAGGACAAGTATTAGTAAAAATTTAAATTGTTGACTTGGGTACAATGTTATATGGGCTATCCACAAGGGTATTGGATGGGTGCATCTTTCCGTAGTGAAGTCACAGAATAAGTTAATAATACTACATGGTGTGAGGAACCAACTGGCCGGCCGAAATGGTTGTCGCAGCCTCTGTTTGAAAGCCCATAAGTGTCGTTGGGCACCTCTCTGAAAACCTGGCGTACATAATCTTTTTATTTATTTATTTATATTATTATACTTTAAATAATACTTTACAACTATAAACCAATTTGTAAAATATAGTTTCAAAAAAAAAGAAAAAGTAAAGAAAATGAACAAAATTATTGGCTATTCCCTTTCAAAAATCTCATGCAGGACTATGTCATATAGTCTATCCATAAAAGAAACATACAGAAGGTTTGCTTCAATAATGTAAGTAGACATGTTCGTATGCAGCAGTCTTCTGCTGCATACGAACGTGGCGGATGCCTCCTTGACAACGGGCTGAATGATTAGCTCGAAACGTCGGAGAATGTCTCTTCCTGCCGCGTGAAAATCCGTAAAAAAATTTTCAAACATGTCTAACGACCGCGGTAATCTCAAGTATTTCCATGGCTCGTCGAACTATTTATATGTCCGACACCGTATGACCTGGAATCATTATCAAACTGACTCGCATCGCTTGGCGCCACTGAAGGAAAGGACTGGCCTAGCGTATCAGAGGCCCGGGTTCAATACCAACTTGCACCACTGTCTTTCTCTTTCAGAGTTCGATAAGTGCATTTCGTCATGAATGCGAGCTGCTCCATGGTTCGGAATCCATGTAAAACTGTAGGTCCCCTTCCCCTACTAGGTGGTAGGGTTTAAGCCCGCCCTGGTTGGTACCATCGCATTGGATGAAAAGATGGTCGAAGCGGCAATGAAAAATTGTCCGTGTTTTCCATCCAGTTCAATGTAGCCGTGCTCATAAAGGGAAGGTCCTGGCATGGCACCTAATTTCTTCGGGAATGTGGTGTATTGGGCTAATATCATAACGGTAGTTGTGTGGTATTAGCCATCCATGCTAGGTCGCATAAAAAAAAAATAGGAAGAAGTGGCATGCGCCCAATATCGCATCTCCGCCAAATGATCCGCGAAAGAAAGATAATTGTGTGGGGACGAAACATTGCCACCGCCCGCGAATGTGCTCGTCAAGTCAGCTCGCACCCACGCAAACCTCCAACACAATATTCATAGAATGAAACAATCTGCAGTGTAATTAAGTTTTAATATTAATAATTATATATAGAAATATATTCTTTAATCTAATTGCTCATATCTATTTATTACACCTACTTAACCACTTACATTAAATTTATCACCTATTTGTCCACTTCTTATTCAGACCCAAATTATTGCATTGTTTATGTCATGTCAAAATTTAAATACAATTTTGCAGACTCTGCCTGTTCTATCTTAAAGTATTTTATGCAGTTATTTCTAGTATTATCTCAGAAAGCTTTCGATTTTTTAATAGCCATCATCACATATACGTTCAGTTAAAGCTGTTCTGACTAATACAAAGTTTTTTGGACACAGCATGCAAAAAGAATTGCACTTCAAACCAAAAATCTGTTGCGTTTTCACCCCTAAACCACTGAACTAAATTTGATAATAAAATCGGTATAGAGATAGTCTGAACCTTAAACAGAGGACATGGGCTACCTTTTGTAGCGAAAATTAAACTAAAGGGGGCGAAATAGGGAATGAAAGTTTGTATGGGACTTCATATATTATTCAGGAAATAATTCGGCCCGACATCAGTCCAAAACGACAGAGCCAAACCGGATACCTCAGCTAGTTCATTGTATGTAAATGTGAAATATAGCCATAGTAGTTCCGATGAAAACATTTCAGAATTTCCTGTTTATTGGTTTTGTTAAAAGATTTTTATTTGACAGTCGCCCGGTTCCACCACATCCAGCTACAAAAATCCCAAAGTTATCTTTCGGTTACATCATACAAATATGCAATGTAGCCGAAAGTTAACTATCGGATTTCAGGTAACTGGAGGTGGTGAAAACAGGGGAGTGCCATGTAATGTCAAACTTCTAACAGCTAATTACAACAAAAATATAAATATGAAATTCCGAAAATGTTTTTGCCACAACTACTATTGCTATTACATTATACTAATATTGCATAATATTTTTTGCACTCTGTGCCAAAAAAGTAAGGGTCAGAACAGCCTTAAATATAGATACTGTGTTTTGTGCCATTTCTTATATTTTGTATAGTTTTTCTAGTTCTGTCTAAAATGTTCTGGCTTTTCATGTTAACATGCATTGTACAAAAACGGTAGCATAATTCAATGCACATTTTTTTCAATCAAATAGCATGACAGGTAAGCTATATTTTACAGACTGTAGTCTATAAGGCTAACAAAACTGGTCTTTCCAAAGACGATAGATGCTCTAAGAACCTGCCCTTCATAACAAAGTAAGTAATAAAGATAAATCTAAATAATGATTATCTTTTAATAACATAGTACATATTCGGAATTGAATAAAAGCTTAACAATAATAATAAGAAATCTAAATAATTTGCTATCTTTCACACCTTATAAACGGAGCGATGGAAAATGGTTCCAGTACTACTTTTATTAACTCATTGCAAGAAATAACGGACAGCCAATCTGGACAAGCTTTTTATTTTAGTTTCAATATATCAGGCATCATCATGAGTAATAGGATACCTACGTTCTATCTAGCCAACCTACTGCGGGTAATAAACTAGATGAAACGTTCAATTTGATTTTGCTAATTTATCAAAGCAACGTATTCACTAGGGGACAAAGTGCAGATGTTGAGGGACATGTTCCACAACTTCTACAGTGATTGATTGAAAATTCTTTAATACGCCACAAAAAACAATTTACAAAAGTATAGTGCAATAACAACATAACACAAAGGCGGGTGGGTGATGTCAGGGGACAGTGTCGTCTACCACGCTGCCACAACACAGCCAGCCGCTGTAGCCGAGTGGTGCAACGACTTGCGGTTTGATAAGCTGCGTGAAGCGAATCTGAGCGCGGTTGGTTTCTAGATGGGTGGCCGTTATCAACCGTTGAATGTGGCTTTGGTGTGGATTGCACGTAAAACTGCAGGTCCTCTTCCCGCCAGGTGAATCCCGCCTGGGTTGGTAGCATCGGATCGGTAGAATACGGAAAAGTTGCGTGCGACGTCTTTAATAATAATCATAATACAAAAGTCTAATGCAAAGGTGGATTTATTGCCTCATGCAATTTCTAATAAAACCCTATCATAGGGTGACAGCAGCTTAGTTTACAGCTTAGGGTATACAAATAAAAACAACGCTTATTACTTATTAGCAGTCTTTAGCAGCGTTGCTTGACATATATCATTTGCGTCGAACCTTGCGCAAACGTAACTTCTTGCGTATGTAACTACGCAATATCGTATTACTTGTCCCCTAGTGAATACGTAGATCCATTGCGTTTCATCAGGAATACAGGACTACTATACGTAGAAGTGGACACAACATTGAAATGCACCCGAACATATTCGTTAACATTATCTTATCACAATAGGAAACGAGAGAGGCGAGATTAGGTGTTGGGCGGCGGCGGTGGAGGCGAATCCACGAAGTGCCACTGGCGGTGCGGTGCGAAGCCCCCTCGGAAACCGAGCGGCGCACGGGGGAGCCCCAGGTAGGGGAAGGGGCGCACGAAGGGGGGCGCGAAGGGCGGCGGCGCCTGCGGGTTGAAGCCGGGCGGGCCGTACGGGTTGAAGGTGGGGCGGGCGAGCGCGAAGGGCATCGACGGCGGCGCGCAGCCCGCCTCCCAGTTGCCGCCCCACTGCGACGTCGCGGGCGGCGCGGGCGGTGGGTTGCGCCGCGCGCCGAACGGGTTGCGGTAGCGGCTCCCCCCGAAGCGGCCGTTCGCCTCGGCCGTCCGCTGCAGGTTCCGCCGGTTCATGTGCTCCTCGTAGCGCGTGGGCGCGCGCGGCGCGGCGGGGCGGGGCGCGGCGGCGCGGGGCGCGGCGGCCGGCGGCTCGGCGGCGGCGGGCGCGGCGGCGCGGCTCTGCTCGCGGCGCGCGCGGTTCGCCCGCCGCTCGTCCTCGTCGTCCGAGTACTCGACCTGGCTCGGCGGAGGCTCAATGTCGTTGAGCCACGACGCATCCGAGCCCTTCATCCTGCATCACACATTTTAGGAGTAGTGCAAATAGGAGCAGAGCGCTCACAAAGATAATGTGTACAATGCGATTCAAATAAGAATAAGATAGGATCACCGCCATTTTAAATGTCAAACTGGTAAAACGCTGACTTCACTTCACAAACTTCAGTACATTGCCACGGTATTGCCGCGTACTTTCCCTCACGAATTCGAGTGAAGTTAGTCACGAGCCCCGTCCTATTCTTATTTGAATTGCGTTGTACATACATGCATCTCCACGAATTATTATTATTATTATCTCCACACTTATTATATAAATTATTATATACTATGCGTGTCTGTAATTTTGGATTTCAAGATATTAGTTTGTAGCTGGCAATTTAGAACCTGTGAATTTAGACACAAATGTGAGTGGAGAGGACTTTACATCGACAGAACTGTTAAATGCCGACAATTTTATAACCATGGCTTAAAAGTTTTAAGTGCAATGAAAAACGGTCAGATATATCCCCAACTCCTACCATATTAAATGGGAAGAATAAAGCTGCAAGTTGATGCTTAGGGCCGAGTGCACGAAAGGACAAAAAATCAAAATCAACATCAAAGTATGATCAAACACGTCACTTTGTGTGGACAGTATGGAAGGAACTCTATGCGGGTCACTAAAAGTGACGTGTTTGAACATTGATTAACTCGGCCGTCTCTTCGTGCAACCGGGGCTTAACGTATCAAAATCAGGTAAGTGGATCGCAATTTATAAGTCTTGCTTACACACTTCGCTCTTCACAAGTAAGTGAATTACAATTTCGCGCAACTGTTGAAACTTGAGTTGTGGACAAAGTTTGGAGAGCAAAAACCAACTACAACAGTCATTATTCTCTTGCAAGTGTAATTTGACCCCATCGAAAAAATTACTGATACACAGATTATGAATATACATACAATACAACACAGCACATACTTCATGAGCTCAGATAGGAAGACAAAGTTGGTGTGGTCGGTGCGTGGCGCGATGAACACCTCCAGGCCGCGCTCCACGCCGGACTGCGTGATGTGCTCCGGGGAGTTGAACCGCACGCAGTAGCATGGCTCCGTCACCTGCCAACGTCCACAATAGTGTCGGCATACAAACAGCTTAGTGATCTAAGTAATTTCAATAGATGTAAATAATGTAGGAATTAAAATTAACAGCATATTGATTCAGAGTGCATTCGTTTTTAATCGTTACTATATTGCCATTTCACATAAATTAGAGGTTGAACAGTTGAGCAGTATCTAAGCTGGAAGCTTAGTAATGGAAAGAATCTCCAGCAAAGCATTAGAATATTGTTGCTTGTAAAAATTAACCAGCTATGATGGATGACTGCAAACACTTCTGTATTTCAGCGCAAAAGTATTTTCCTGCGGATCGAATTTGGTCAACAGATGGTGCCACTTGCCTGTTTGAACAGCATGCTGGTTCTGATATGCTGATCTTATATAAACATTCGAGCTACACCTCGCAGGAGATTTTTCTCAACAGGTGCGCCATGTGGGACACCTAGAATTTGGTAGATGTTTTCTAGAAAGAAGCTTTACCGATACGAAAGGTTCTAGGAAACTGGAGAAGTTAGTAAATTTTTTAGATGCGAAAAAAGCAATAAACTCGCTAACATTACCAGGCAAAAGAGAGACTCCAAAGTGTTACGAGGTGAATTGGATTGGCTTTTTAGCACCTTTGGTCTCTCGGTATTTGGTCCACTGGAAACTGGACTTGAACATGCGGGCCTTCCGATTACATGCTGCTCTAAGTTGTTTGTATCCCTCTTGTGTAAAAAATATTCAAATATATACAGGATCCACAATCCGTAACAGATTTTCGTTCGATTTGTCAGGATGAGTGTACACAGTGTAAACTCACAGGTCCAAACACGTCGAACACCTTGCCGAGGGCTCGCTGACCCTTTTCTAGAAACAGTACACTGTCCAGGTCCACGGCCGGGGTCTGCGGGAAGGCCTGCACAATCACTGCAATAGAAAAAACATCCTATTAGCCCGTTTGTTATCTTGCATCTAGCTTCCACAGACAGCTACGTCCACACGTAAAATGAGTAATTGGCATTCTACTGTATTTACAAAAGTCCATGCCGTGAGAACTTTTTTTACATTGCCGGTATCGGGAAGTTTGATTTTCGCTGTTTTATAGGAAACTCTTTAACCGCTGTGATTTTACCTGATGTCAAGAACAGGGAGTTGGAAAAATACTTTGAATTAATTCGATGCTCCCATGATACCTTTATTAGGAGGGGTTTCTTCATCTTTTTGAAGTCACGGACCCCTTGCAAAATTTAAAGGGTTTCCGTACCCAAAGGGTGCTAACGGAACCCTATTCCTAAGCCTCCGCCGGCTGTCCGTCCGTCCGTCCGTCCGTCAGTCACAGGGCTGTATCTCATGAACCGTAATAGGTTGGCAGCTGAAATTTTCACAGTTTTTGTGTGTGTGTGCCGCTATAACAACAAATAGGTAAAATTTCAAAATAATAAAAATTACAGGGGGGCTGAAAACCTGATTTTTTTGTGGTTAATCTTGTGCGATGGTACAGAACCCTTCGTGAGCGAGTCCGACTCGCACTTAGTCGGTTTTAAGGTAATACATGTAGTATTTATTTTAAACATGGACCCCCAGTGCCCATGCCACTAGTGGTAGGGGTCCATGGACCCCAAGTTAAGAAGCCATAATTTATAGGAATGTAAATAAGCGGTTACCCATCGATTATTTGTCAAAAACTAGAAACACACTTTCAGAACATTATTTTGAAACTACATTGCTATTAAGAGATGCTTTTGAGTAAAATGTGAAAATTTGCATGAAACAACTTTGGTCTCATCCGTCAGTTGACTCCGTGGCTGAAATAAATAGTCATGACAGAAAGACTAACGAAACTAATGTGAGGTCACTTTGACACATTTTAGATGGACCAAATGGCAAAGTAATGTCACAAAGTACTACTTCTCGTTAGTCTTAGACTGAGATAAATAGTCGTAACAGCAACTAACACTAATGAAAAGTAGTACTTTGTGACGTCACTTTGACGAGTTTTGTATGGACGCAATCTCAAAGTAATGAAAAATGACGTCACAAAGTGCTACTTTTCGTTACGACTATTTATCTCGGCCTTAGTATCTGTTACGACTATTTATCTCAGCTTCAGCGTCTTTACAATCAAAGTCTACGGTGGAAACCCACCGAGCTTATCGACGATGTTGGATATCTTGCCGATGGCGCTGGTCTGGTGCTCCGGCACGCTGATGGTGAGCTCCTCGATGGGCGGCAGGTCGTCCAGGCCGAGCTCGCCCCGCACGCGCGGCGCCGCCCCCGCGCCCTCCGCCGCCCCGGCCGCCGCCTCCGCGCCGCCCTCGCGCTCCGGCGACTCTTCCTCTCCGCTGCTTCCCAATCGGCAACATTGTTTAGTGTTTTTCATAAAAACCTACTGTGATTTACCTTTTACCTGTGTTCACGTTAATAGTTTGACAAACGCTATTGTAAATTTAGACTAAGTGGACGTGGAAAGAATAAACAGCGGAATTTCTTGCCAGTTCTTCGCTGTTTTGTTTTGCTGAGCTGGCTAATGTTAAAATATGACAAACCCGAGTGCAGCGTACTATTTTTTTATGTAAAGCGTGGCATATGGCGTACGCCGGGACCTCTTAAGGTGTCCGACGACGCCCAAGAGCTTTCGAGTTTTTTAGGGGGCTGCAAATACCATGCCGGCCGGCCAGGTGCTTCTTCACACCATGTTTGAAGGATCTCAGGTTGTACTGTGGGGGAAATAACTCGGTAGGTAGTGCATTCCACAGTTTACTGACCCTATTGATAAAGGACTGACAGTGAACGGGTGCATTTCTTGCCTGTTCCGCGTCGTGCGATGGTAGAAAGGGGACTGAGGGACAGCGTTATGCAGCTCCGATAAGCATTCTCCATGGTAAAGTCTCTAAGAACACAGAGAGAGACCTAACATCCCTTCGGAATTGGAGGGTCTCTAAATTCAAAGAAACCTTGGGGTCGTAGACGAGACGCACGCTCAGTCATTGTCAGTTAGTCAGCGTGTTTGCGTCCACTGATGGACATACGCCTCGCCAATTTTCTTCCAGTCCACCCGGGCCTCAGCGGTACGGAACCACTGCTTTCCGCTGACGCACTCCATGTCGTCGTCCCACCTGGCGGGTGGTCTTCCCACACTCGGTTTTCCTGTCCACGGCCGCAAGTGTAGGACACGGTCATCAGCTAGTTCAACAATCACAGCAAATAAAAACTGGCGAGAAACTTCGCTGGAAATTTTTACAACTTGGACACTTAGTCTGAGGCTGTCGTATTTTAATTAACGAAAGGTAGGTATGACCCTTATGGATGCGAGAAGCGCAGGAAAGAGATGTATGAAAAGGTTGAGGAGAGGCCTACGCCGCAGAGGCGACTACTACTACTAAAATAAATTAACTTACATATACATTCACTCATAATCATACATGTAACCATTAACACCTATTATACCATAAAATAGTCTAATCTTATATGTCAAGATTGAATTGTAGTAGAAATAAAGGCTATTTTTACTTTTTAGGTATTAAATAGGTACCTGAATCTAAAATTCTAATATCCTGCTGAACACATGAGGTTCTTCATTTTGATGTTTTATTTTATGTTATTTATCAACAAAGTGCCAGCTGAAAATGCAGCATAGCATGTCTAATTTGTTGACCCACTAATCATAATTACGCTGGCTATGCAACGGAGCACATCTCCGCACCGATAGTAAAACAATTGTTCTCACTGCAAAATAAACTTTCGATTTCTCATTAAAATTGGCAACTGATCGCTTGACGAGTGTCTTCTCATAGGCCAATGAATGAAGCTAAAATTTGGGGCTTACCAAAGCACTAAATCGTCCGTCCATGAAATCTTCAGAATGTGTACAAATACAGGTTTTAAAAATGAATGACTCAGAATCTAACATTTTTTTTTCCCGGAACTTAGGTATTTTGGCCAAAAACACAAAATATGCGGTATCATTTGCTGCAAAAATGGCCCGCCAAATTTCTTTTCAATGTCTAATAAAATGGGTTAATAGGTATATATGTGTTCAGGAATCCAACAATTTTTTTACACAAAAGCGAGTTTTTTTTTTAAATACACAGTTTTCGCTCTCATAAACTCGGCAGAATTGGGCAGCCCAATCTGTCGTCACACATTTGTTTTTAATTCTTATCAGATCGATAATTTCAACGAATCCAACAAATTTGTTACTGGCAACACATATATTTTGCTAATGGCCAAATAAAGTAAACGGCATAATTTGCCCGCCCATTTTTTAAATTATAATGATAATAAATGATATAGACGAACATACTTTTAACAGAATCCAACAAAAAATTTACATGCCAGTCAGTTTTGCAGCGTATAACGTAACATTGAATTTCGCGCTAAAATAGCTTGGCGAAAGCGGGTGGTAGGCGGCGCGGTGCGGAGGCAGTGCGGCGCGGTGGCGTGGGAACGGTGGCGGCGGTAAGAAAGGGTTTAGCCTGTGTTAGTGATACCGATTACGAAGTAATGATTAGTATTATCTTTGGTGATACTTATGTATAGTTCGTTTTCATGCGTATTACCTGCATAATGGACAAGAGTTTATAAGTGTGATGTGAAATTTAAATTAATTAATTCGCCAATTTGATAAAGGTATTATTCTTTTGTAATTGCTAGTGATCGTCGAATATACACATGTAAATGAGTAAAATACTTTGGTAAAGGTTGAATACGATTTGAGTTATTTTATTTTTATGCAAGATGATTCCGCGAAGATAAATCACTGAAATTAGATAAACTACATATTTATAATTCACAAATTGATTCACGGTGGATTATACATACATTCATGAATGAAGAACGTGATATATCACGTTCTTGGATTCAGTGCCGCACTAGCTTAGTACGAAAAAGTATATTTACTTATTGAATTATGTTGTGCCTTGGGCGTCAGGGCAAATAGGAGCCGAAAGCGCAAGACCCGAGCACGCCTGTGAAATACCCCGCAATTCGCTTGCACCGGTCATATAATACTGACCATACATTTAAAAGGATGGAAAATTTACTGTTTCGAGCGTATTCAAATGCGAATATCTAGTTAATTACTCATCAGATTTTAGTGAAGTTTCATCAATTCAAATAACACGTTGAAGACTCCATAAGCATAAAAAAAGATCGTCGGTGTATAAAGTACCGGTGAAAATGTCTCAAAACATTTTTTTAAATTTTAAATGTATGAAAATATATATACCGTCCATCTTTTTTGTTTATGGAGTCTCTGGCGTGCTATCTTTAATGGTGAAAATCTCATTTAAATCTGACCATTAATTTCCGAGATATTCGCATGTGAATACTGTCGAAACAGTAAATTTTCCGTACATTAAAAACTTAAAACAATTTTTGAAAGGCGTTTTCACCGGTCTAAAGAAAATGTGTTCTATTACGAAAATAGAAAACGTTGGATCGGTACAAATGGCTTTAACAATGTTTTAAATGTAAAGGTATTGAAAATTTACTGTTTTGAGCGCATTCGAAGGCGAATATCTCGTAAATTAGTCGTCAGATTTTAATACAGTTTTGATCATTTAAAATAACACGTGAACGACTCCATGAGCATGAAAAACCGGCCATGTGCGAGTCGAAGGGTTCCGTACCGTCGAACAAGACATAACACAAACAAGTTTTGCATGTAATCTTAACTTTTTTTTAATTCCATTTGTTTTTCTTATGGAGTCTTTGACGTGCTCTCTCTAATGGTGAAAACGTCATTTAAATCTGTAAATACGGTACATACATTTGCATCGGTATAAATGCCTCTTTCTTTAAAATTCGTTTAAAAACCTTTGAAAATTTTAAATGTGTGAAAATATAAATACCGTTGATCTTTGTTTGCTCATGGAGTCTTCAACCTATTACTTTGAATGGTGAAAACTTTATTTAAATCTGACCATTAATTTCCGAGATATTCGCATATGAATACTGTCGAAACAGTACATTTTCAATACATTTAAAACTTAAAAGAATTTTTAAAAGGCGTTTTCACCGGTCTAAATAAACATGAAAAATGTGTTCTATTACGAAAATAGAAAACGTTGGATCGGTACAAATGGCTTTAACAATGTTTTAAATGTAAAGGTATTGAAAATTTACTGTTTTGAGCGCATTCGAAGGCGAATATCTCGTAAATTAGTCGTCAGATTTAATACAGTTTTGATCATTTAAAATAACACGTGAACGACTCCATGAGCATGAAAAACCGGCCATGTGCAAGTCTGACTCGCACACGAAGGGTTCCGTACCGTCGAACAAGACATAACACAAACAAGTTTTGCATGTAATCTTAACTATTTTTTAATTCCATATGTTTTTCTTATGGAGTCTTTGACGTGCTATCTCTAATGGTGAAAACGTCATTTAAATCTGTAAATACGATACATACATTTGCATCGGTATAAATGCCTCTTTCTTTAAAATTCGTTTAAAAACCTTTGAAAATTTTAAATGTGTGAAAATATAAATACCGTTGATCTTTGTTTGCTCATGGCGTCTTCAACCTGTTATTTTGAATGGTGAAAACTTTATTTAAATCTGACCATTAATTTCTGAGATATTCGCATGTGAATAATGTCGAAACAGTACATTTTCAATACATTTAAAACTTAAAACAATTTTTGAAAGGCGTTTTCACAGGTCTAAAAAAACATGAAAAATGTGTTCTATATCGAAAATAGAAAACGTTAGATTGGTACAAATGCCTTTAACAATGTTTTAAATGTTAAGGTATTGAAAATGTACTGTTTTGAGCTCATTCAAATGCGAATATATCATAAATTAGTCGTCAGATTTTAATGAAGTTTTCATCATTTTAAATAACACTTCAACGACTCCATGAGCATGAAAAACCGGCCATGTGCGAGTCTGACTCGCACACGAAGGGTTCCGTACCGTCTTACAAGGCATAACACAAAAAAGTTTTGTACGTAATTTTGACAATTTTTTAATTCCATATTTTTTGCTTATGGAGTATTTGACGTGCTATCTCTAATGGGGAAAACCTTATTCAAATCTGTATATACGGTACATACATTTGCATCGGTATAAATGCCTCTTTCTTTAAAATTCGTTTAAAAACCTTTGAAAATTTTAAATGTGTGAAAATATAAATACCGTTGATCTTTGTTTGCTCATGGAGTCTTCAACCTATTAGGTGAAAACTTTATTAAAATCTGACTATTAATTTCCGAGATATTCGCATGTGAATACTGTCGAAACAGTACATTTTCGATACATTTAAAACTTAAAACAATTTTAAAGAGGCTTGTTCACCGGTCTGATAAAAACATGAAAAATGTGTTCTATATCCAAAATAGATAACGTTGGATCGGTGAAAATGCCTTTAACAATGTTTTAAATATAAAGGTATTGAAAATTTACTGTTTTGAGCGTATTAAAATGCTAATATCTCGTAAATTAGTCGTCAGATTTTAATGAAGTTTTCATCATTTAAAATAACACGTCAACGACTCCATGGGCATGAAAAACCGGCCATGTGCGAGTCTGACTCGCACACGAAGGGTTCCGTACCATCGTACAAGATATAACACAAAAAAGTTTTGTATGTAATTTTCATAATTTTTGGTTCCATATTTTTTGCTAATGGAGTCTTTGCCGAGCTATCTCTAATGGTGAAAACCTCATTTAAATCTGTGTATACGGTATAAACATTTGTATCGGTATAAATGCCTCTTTCTTTAAAATTCCTTTAAAAAAATTTGAAAATTTTAAATGTGTGAAAATATGAATACCGTTAATCTTTGTTTGCTAATGGAGTCTTCAACCTGTTATTTTAAATGATGAAAACTTAATTAAAATCGGACGACTCATTTACGAGATATTCTCATTTGAATACACTCAAAACAGTAAATTTTCCATACTTTTAAATTTAAAACATTGTTTAAGGCATTTTCACCTATTGAACGTTGCCTATTTTCGATATTGAAAATATTTTTAATGTTTTTTTTAAAATCGGTAAAAAATCCTTTTAATTATATTTTTGAAATTTTACTGTACAATTTTGACAGTATTGACATGCGAATATACCGGAAATTAATGGTCAGATTGAAATGAGGTTTTCACCATTAAAGATAGCAAGTCAAAGACTCCATAAGCGAAAAAAGATGGACGGTATTTTTATTTCCATACATTTAAAATTTAAAACATTGTTAAGACGCATTTTCACCGATACTTTATACACCGACGATCTTTTTCATGCTAATGGAGTGAATATACTGATAAGTTGAATACATTATCAATTTTCTCTAGCCACATAAAAGTCAACATGAAGGAAACATAAAATGCACTTATTTTTTTTAATTCAAAGAAAAATCCGGTGGGTATAACATTTTATTTACTTTTTTAATCATATAACAACATATTAAAAACCGGCCAAGTGCGAGTCAGACTCGCACACGTACCATCGTAAAAAAAAAAAACAAAAAAATCACGTTTTTTTTGTATGGGAGCCCCCTTTAATTTTAATTATTTTTTAATCTTACCTATTTTATACCGGCAAAACAAATACACACTCTGTGAAAATTTCAGCTGTCTACCTGTTACGGTTACTGAGATACAGCCCTGTGACAGACGGACAGACGGACGGACGGACGGACTGACGGACGGACGGACGGACGGACGGATGGACGGACGGACGGACGGACAGCGGAGGCTTAGTAATAGGGTTCCGTTTTCACCCTTTGGGTACGGAACCCTAAAAAGTAATAAATAAATAAAATACATACATACTCTGTGAAAATTTCACCTCCCTACTTATTACGGTTCATAAGATAGAGCCCTGTGACAGACGGACGGATGGACGGACGGAGAGCGGAGGTTAGTAATAGGGTTCCGTTGGCATCCTTTGGGTACGGAACCCTAAAAAAGTAGTATTCAGAGTGGGCGGTCTGACTTGACGACCCGGATTATGTCCGTCCTATGTATTATTTTGCATGGTTAGTCCAGTGATAATCCGTATAAAATGATTACAGTTCACTCTGAATACAACTGCTAGAATCTACGAGTCGAGCCGGTTATAAAGATGTGTCACTTGTCGTAGAAAACTTACACGAGTTATGCACGTACATGACCAATTTATTTACCAAAATCATCCGAAATGCTCGCCAGCTCCCAACTACGCGCTCGCTTTAGGTACATTCGATTATGCACCACCAAAGTAATTATTAGTATTATCTTTGCCACCACACTCCAAAGCCCCGCGCCTCGAGTGTTTCGTTGCCTCGAGCAAAGGTCGGCGCACACGCACACTTACGCAATCACACATATTGAAACACGTGCCTCAGCCGCCGCTGCCGTCCCGCTTCGGCCTGCCTCAGCCTACCACCCGCGCTCATCTTGCCGTTTCAGCGCGAAATTCAAAGTTGCGTTAAACGCTGCAAAACTGACGGACGTGTAACTTTTTTGTTGGATTCTGTTAAAAGTATCTTCGATTATATCTTTTATTGTCATTATATTTCAAAAAGTGCGCGGGCCAATTATGCTGTTCACTTTATTTGGGCATTTGCAAAATATATGTGTTGCCAGTAACAATTTTGTTAGATTCTTTGAAATTATCGATCTGATTAGAATTAAAAAACAATGTGTGACGACAGATTGGGCTGGCCAATTTTGCCGATTTTATGAGAGCGAAAACTGTGTATTTTTTAAAAAAAACTCGCTTTTGTGTAAAAAAATTGTTGGATTCCTGAACACATATATACCTATTAACCCATTTTATTAGACATTGAAAAGAAATTTGGCGGGCCATTTTTGCAGCAAATGATACCGCATATTTTGTGTTTTTGGCCAAAATACCTAAGTTCCGGGAAAAAAAAATGTTAGATTCTGAGTCATTCATGTTTAAAACCTGTATTTGTACACATTCTGAAGATTTCATGGACGGGCGAATTCATGCATGTCTCAAATGCCCCAATCAACGGAGTATCAAGCCATGGTAGGCATCGCACTAAAATACCTTCAAAATAGAGTCAGTGTGAGTGTAAAGTATTAGTATTCTGAGTGTTTTGGCTAATGTGTCGTTTGTTTTGTTTTATAATAATAATAAAAAAAAACATTGTTTATGTCAGGCATTTACACCCATGGTGACAGAGTTACCATAAATACAGAGTTATTAAAAAGAAAAATATTCTGAACATTTGAGCAATAAAACAATGTAAATTTAAAGTCAAGTACAATCAAAATAATTAGCAATTCAAAAACATTTAAAAGTAGTCAAAAAAAAATTTATATTTTAAAAATTTAAATCATTACCTAATTTATTTATTCAACAATCACTTTATTAATATAATATATAATATAGCCAACGAGTAATAGCAACTAAAATCTCATTGTCAGATTTACTAATACGCTCTTAAACCGTGCTCTGAATAATGGCATAGAAGTCGTCAAGTCGGTGTACCTCTAAGGTAGTACCAACATGTAACGAAGTGCATTGTGTACTGTACACGCAGAGTTATAAGCTCGCTCGGATATTTTTTTTAGATATGAAATCTTGTGAGCAACATTCATTTTTGTTCTATGTATTCCGACGCGAACAGGTCATGTTGACAAAATCATATTTGCCCCCATGTTGCCAACACATTGTTACCCATGATTTAGAGTAAAAAAATATTTACTTAAACTATAATTGCTACCACGACATGAACTGGTTAGGTTAAGGTTTTAATAACTTTGGTATTTTTTTTATATACTATAAACTTTTTAAAGACATCAGCTATGTCCAACCAATTCTTCCCCTGTATCTTCATTACCGAATATGCATGCATCTGTATTATGGGTTTATGTCCAGTGCATCCATGCACTGTTTTAATTGGCCCACATTTGACGCATAATCTGCTTGCCAAACATCCAAGCACTGTTGGACAAGACAAGTCATAGGGAGTCTGTTTGTAGCCCAAATAATTTTATTTTATCTGACAAGGAAAAAAAATGGTTTTGACTAGTATGTAGGGCAATAAAAACACCTAATATATAATAATAATTTTGTTAAATAAGAATAGGGGGCGGCAGGAGTCCATTGGGTAAAAAGGGTCGACAGCATTCCGGAGGCGAACACTTGACAATTTGCCAGATAAATTGGGCTTCACGAGCATGGATGTTATGAAATTCATCAATATCCAAATTCTAATTATGTTGTTCTTTAGATTTTAGAGTTCTTTTGATCATATCCACACTTCTGCAAGTGTATCTCCCGCATAAGCAAAATAGCCTTTTTCCAGGGTTACTTCTGTAGTTTTCCCTTGCTCTGTGTGAAAGAATCATTTTGGCAAGCATGAGCTGGATGGGGCTCTCCTTCTTTTAATCCGGTTATAAACTACCATGGAGCTAAAGTTACAACAAATAGTGCATCCATATAATTATGTTGGATGTTTTCTATGCGTGTCTGATTTAATTTTGGTACCGAGGGTTCTCATCTGGTCCGCCATCAACTGTTTGCATTAAGTTGTACCTTTTGCCCGAGTTTTTTTTGAGTGCAATAAACTTATATAAATAAATATTATTATTTATGCATTACTCCAGTGGTGGTCTCGACGAATGTTTTGGATGATTCTATTTTATTGAAAATATTTTTCAGATCATTAGGAATAAGCCGTGTCGTGCATGACGTCACTATATCAGTGTCCCCCTCTGCCATTGTCACGCGTAGTCACATTTTGTTAGACCCCCTCCCCCATAGTTGCGTGACATATTAAATGGATGACCCCTGTGACAAATCGGCAATTCCCACTGGACATTTTAATGGTAAGCTTCTTGTTTCTCCACGTTTTCTTGGGTTTCCCCACCCTAAATTTCAATTCAGATGGACATATATTAAGGGTCCGAATAGGTATTTTCCGTTTTTAATACAGTTTCAGTGGCGCACAAATCTGAAGAATTTCCTAACTCATAAATGGAAGGTCACCAAATTCCTTTGAAAATGCAGTGTGTTGTAAATGTCCAATACTGATTTTCAATGTAGGAACATTATGTTTGTTATGCTGAACTTGGATGGTAATATAAACGGAATTTACCTGCTAGAATGCTCTTCAGCGTCCTTGACGCTGTCGACGTCAGTGAAGGAGTCGCTGGAGACCGAATCGTCGCTGTAGGCACCCTCGCGGTACTCCGCTACCGAGTACTCAATCACCCCACCGCCGCTCGCGTCAATGATGATGTGCCTCGCCTCCGCCGCGGCCTCGGTCTCCGCCGGCAGAGGGCCGTGAGCGCACGCGTTAATGATATTGTTCTTTAGCACCATTTCGTTGTGCTCGGCGCCACACTCGGCCGCTACGGGCGCCTCATCCGCGCTGTCCGACTCCGAGCTCCCGTAGTCCCCCACGAGGCTGCGAGTGTGTCGCTCACGATTACTAAGCTTCCGCCTGCCGCTGACCTTCTGTCCGTCGCCGTCCTCACTGCCGCCATCCGACATCACGAAATGCACCCTTGAACACAGTTGAGTGGGAGACTGTAACGAAGAGCGAGCACATTAGCTATAGCAGTTCTGTTCTCAACCACTCAACCAATGAAAATATGTTCTGTGCACTCAACTCAACACTCTTTGTCAACACCATTATTTGTTCTGTGCACTCAACCAACACTCAAGTAGTAGTCAAAGATTAGTAAACATATCGGTAGAGTGCCACATAGCTCTTTTTGCGCGTGGCCAAAATCGGAACTAAGCGGTCGCCATCTTAAACATATCTTTGCGGTAGGGGGCCGTGTTGCCATTATAACAATGCAAGTTACCCACTGCTTATTCATTTTATGGTGAGGGTATTTTTTTTGTTAAGTAATTATTAGTTTGTGAAGATATGTTTGTGGTTTAAGTTAGCCACACATACCTTCACGCCGTTTTCCCGGAAGGGTAGTAGTAGTAGTGGTTTGATACCATTGCGAGTTGTACTCGAAAACTCCTTGTTAGATTATAACGAAAAAAATACTGTTTAAAGTCTAATCTAAATTGGAGGGCAAAAATTATCGTTTTACAGAGTTATAGCCTCTAGGATTGACGTTGGGGTACATTTTCTTCATAGAATTCAAGAAAACAAAACAAAATTTAGCGGTAGTAAGTAACCCGACTTATACAGCCCCCATTTTTTATTAAAATGATGAAAGATCAAATTTTGGTTACCTGAAATAGTAATTTTCATTTAATTATATTTTTTTCTCACAGCAGGCAATAAATATTGTCCCCGTCAATGGGGGATTTTTTTTCATGTGGTAACTCATATTGATTCGGACCGGTGGTGATTGCACGAGTATAGTCGTGATCGCTATCAACGCCATTCGTACCACGGCCAAAGTAGTAGCTATTATCCAAATATAGTCCCACATAGCTTATTTTCGCCAAAACCGAAACTAAACGGTCGCCATCTTGAACGTCATTCGGCTGTGGTTTTCTCCTTATACTGTGCTCTGTCTTTGAAACAGAACATTTTTAGCATAAACGTGTAATATAATGCCTAAAGTGTACAAAAGTGGAGTTCGAGAGATTATCTTATGTGAGAAAGTTCCCGAGGACGAAAAGACAAGAAATGGGTAATAATTCCATTTCAAAACGTCACCGAGCGCGCCTTCGCCGTCACAGGCATGTGTTCCCATTGCAACAAATCGAGTTACCCACATTTTATTCCCTCTAGGCTGAGTGTATTTTAGTGGTGCCCCCAGCCAGGCGCGAAATGATCTATGTGGGACTGTAGTATTCATAATTGAGAATTATAGCGCAGCGACTTCTCCGAACTCTTTGGAATTATAACCATAAATTCTTCACTAGTCTGTGTTCTTAACTACAATTGTATAGTCCCACATACGCTATTTTGCACCTGGCTGGGCGCACCACTGTCTTTTTAATTCAATGTAAACATTTTAATTCGATGACCGAAACACGGATGGCGGAAACACTGAAGACCGAGATGTCGAAGATTGTGGAGTTCAAATAATGTAGGGTACCCAATGGATACCGTCAAAAATTGCAGAATTTTTAATTTTACCCGCCAAAGCTAACCTGCGACGATCAGCAAGAAAATTTAAAATTCCTTCATTCTTTTCTTCCTCTTTAATGCTTAATTATGAATACGAGAACACGTAAGAGTCGTCATAATGCAGAAACGATTATTGACCTGACCGGGGATTCGCCGGCTCCTTTGCGAAAGCGGAAAGGCACGGCTCGGCAGCGGTCGGTTGCTTGGGAGGCAAATAATGAGAAGAAAACTTCAGACGTTTCCTGCCAAACTGATCCACAGGTAGAATATCTTAATATATCAGCAAGCCGATCCGCATCAGTTGGCCGAGTCGAAATGAGCCCCAAAATTAGCGACCCTTGCAGTCTGCCACTCGTACCGCTCGCCTCGACTCGGCCAACCGGGCAGGCGCCGACGTGTAAATGGCTTGTTTGCTTTGCCTTGTCTCTACTCGTATTCGGAGCGGTGTCAGTTTTGCTGCACGAATCAAAGGCGCTCGCCTACACTCGTCCAAGCGTATCCCAATGTTAGCGCGCATACCAGAAGATACTTACCGTCCGAGGCGCAAACAGTTAAGTTATAATTTATTACTACAGAAATGTGCACTCTCCCAAAAAACGAGCTGACGGAGACGCTGAGTTGCTACTTCTAAACCTATGGTATGTGCTCTGCAACACAACCAAAGTGAACCGTCAAGATAAGATAATTTGGTGTGTAACATAATAAAATTATCAATTTTTTTATTTAATATTTCACAATGCAATATTAATATTGGGAATGAATGAACATGTATGCAATAGCTAATTCCGCACGGGCATGCGGGGCCTTAACATAGATTGTTAGGATAACGTTTACCTGTAGGTTTATTTGTAGAGATGTGAAGCGGTAGCGACCGAAACCTTGGTTATTTTTTTTATAGATCACCTCATCAGAGTTGACATTAGCTGGGGACATCGCTTTGAGGGGGGATCTAATGGTGATACAATAATCTTCCCTTCCCCCTTCCCGCGACATAGTCAGCAACCTAAATCTCTTATCAATTTATATAAAATAATTACGCATCTCCGGTGAAGGGTTTTTGATATAATATATTCGTAAGACCCAAAATGACATGTTTAGTCTACCAGTGAGATCACAAGATTGCCCCACCCTGCTAAACCTTTACCCATAATTTGACCCAATTGACATAGGATTGCATCTTGCTCTCTCTCATAGTGCCAATAATTTTGTCGGCGAGTGCCTTTCCTCATACCTACAATCTAGGAGCTTACAATTCAATTCGAAGAGAACTCCTTCGCTCTGCAATAGGCCGCAAATCACTTTGTTTTCTCGGCACAGCCTTACTGAGAAAAAAAAACTGGCTCTTTTAGTGGGACTTTGTAAATAATTTGATGCCAATTTTAATGTTTGCCTCATTTGTTTTACATGCATGTGAAGAAATTATCTTAGCGTAAATTAAATAAGCCTTCTTTCCTCTCAAACAGAATGAAGTTCCTTTCTATAAATGCAAGACCAAGAGTTCACTCGGAGACTGCCCAATCTGCCTCGAGGAGCTCGGCTCGAATTTGCTTGCCTCCACGTTCTGCGGACACATTTTCTGTCTGGAATGCATCCAGCGGGCTCTGGAACAGAACAAACACTGTCCAACGTGTAGAGCCAGCCTCGGGGCGCTCGGTGTCCATGTATTGTACGTTGGAAATGTTCAAGAACCACGTTGAATGTGCCTTTGAAAAGAGTGATATATATGAGTATTTTTAGATTCTCTGTAATATCAGAGGAAGTCGGCGATCTAATCTGAAGAAACATGGCATGTAGTTATATTTTTTATTATTTTATAATTGCACAATAATAATAAACATTGATGAAAAAGTAACTAAAAACCGGTAATGTTTTCTTCTCTTTTTTTATAAAAAATGTGAGATAACTTTTTAATACAATTTTCCTCTTGATAAATAGAGCCAAAGTTAATTCAGATTTAATTACCGTCTTCATAAAGATTGTATAATTCATTTAGATTATTTTACTGATTTAGAATAGTTTTTCATTTATTAATTTGTAATTTATTGAATTTAGACTGACAATGACTGATGATGTTATGGCAATATTGATATGGCAATTTGGAAGCACTCTGGCAGGCCAATAATATGTGAATGATTAATAAAATACTGTTCATTATTTTTTCTTCTTTCTGGTCTTGTGACTAGAATTACTGCTGCACTGGAGCCGAAATGATAATCAGAATTTGAGGCGATACTGTTTTTAATGGTCAAAGCTAAATAAAAGCATATATTTTTTACATAGATTGAGGAAAAAACCCAGACATGAAAAAAACTGTCGTTTTTAAATAATGTTTTTCTTTTATGTAACTGGACACGGGTGGCTAATAGCACACCCACCCTGATCCGCACACCCATCCGTGATGAGGAAGATGCAACATGTCCACAGAAAAGACAATGTGCATAGTGTATGATTTGGTAAGATTTACGAAAATTTTGATTTCAAAACGACTTATAGCTAAAAGTAAACCACGACGGCTGTAGTCAAAAATCTATCAAAAACCAAATTGATTATAAATCTTGATTAAAGAAGCTATGTCTGATGACTAATCTTTTTGAGATTTTCTTACTTTATCATTGCGTAATAAACCACCAAAGTTATTGTATAAAACGCGCGAAAAATTCGAACTTTCCAAACCAAACACAATTTTACAATGCGAACGGTCATCAGACATCTAGTTCGATCAAATAAAGCTCTTTTGAGCAAAATTTGGGATCTCTGATAAGAAATATGGGCGTGATCTTCTTTCCCCGTTTGTATAGGGTGTTAAGGGGGTTGGGCCACCTTAAGATTTGCGCAGTTTTGAGCAACCATTCATGGGGGCGAATATGACCAATTCGAATGATTGTTTATATTGTTGTAGTATATGCAATATACACAATTCGGAACAGGGATTGTTGACATTAGTCAACAATGGATAAGCAGACTATGCATACATCCATTGTTGTAACTGTCTTATGTAACTACTTAATCCTACCAAAAATTACAGGAAAATATATATAATATTAAATTTAAACTTAACTTTTATTCAGAAATGGATGTTGTATACTTTGGTCTGTTGCTAATGTGCTAAGGAAATTTATGTATCTCTAAAATGTGTAAAATGTTTTAATAATTGTATAGATGAATAAAGACAAATATTAAACAATGTTAAAAAATCTGACATACTACACAAATATTGCTAGAGGCCAAATTATTCAAATTTTAGAATTATCCTTTTATTCCAAAGAGTTTTTTATTACACGTCAAACACTAAACTCCAAAACGATTACTTGGAAACTTTTGCACTTTCAAGAACTAGATCCCTTTTATCACCTCTGAGAAAAAGTCTCTCTTTCACTACTAGCGTTGTTTGCAAGGCATCACTTGTTTCACATCCAGACTATCCGCCTCCAATGCTCGGGAAACCATCATGGTCAATCGGTGGGGCTTCTTTCTAGAAAATTCTAGACGCCCACATGTCGTACCAATCAAGAAAAATCTCCTTCGGGGTGCAGCTGGAAAGTTCCAGAAATTCTTAACTTTTATCAGGCCGAGGAGACAGCTTATCCAACCAGGTTGCATAGTTTGTATTTTTCAGTGCAGTTGGCATTTTTGTAGCTTTCTTTACATATTAGAGGTACGGTCGGCCTATTCTTGGAATTTCGTATTCAGTCAGAATGATTTCAGAGCAAGGTATTTCAATGATTCAAGGCTTTCCTTTGACAATCGCAATAAAAACGGTTTTCTCGACTGAAAGATTCCAGATTTCTACGCACAGACTTCCAAAAATAGGCTTACAGGTACTGATAAAGAAGATATTGAGGGTGATAAAGAGATATGGACTACCCTTCTCAATTACGCTGTAATAGCCATAGAAATAGGATGTTCTATGGTAATAGCACAGTTTCCAAACATTTCCCGATCCACTAACATCGTCGCCTCTACTTACGATATGCATTGGTACAAACAGCCTCCTCAATGAGAAAAGTAGCCATTCTGCTTAATCTAACTTCGCAATGACTCATTTATTTTAACCCTTTCACCGCAAAGGTTTTTTGGCATAATCCTTCTCAATACGCCACACCACAATTATATCGATAATATGCAGTCTTGAAATGTTGTTTGTTTTGTTGCAAATAGTGTTACCACTGTTGAAACAGTAGAAATCTAATGAACGCTAGTAGGTACTATGCAATTATGTAAATAAAACTAATTTTTTCGTAATCAGTAAAGTTTTATTAATGTTGGAAGTGGAGTAGTTTTCTGTCGGATATATCCGACGATGGTGCCTGCAGAATGCCTTGCTCTGACGGATATATACATTCCTGGCGGGGAAAGGGTTAACTTCAAACTGGCCAGTCATGGAGCTAAAGTAATGTAAATCGAGAGATCATGTTGTTACCAAATTTACCTTTTATGAACACCAAGGTTAAAATGAATAGGCAGGAACAAAAGCAGAAATTCAAAAATAGAAAAATATATATTTGTAAAAATGGTATGTAATTTACATATTGTGTAGGGTAGTTAAATTATAGCATTGAATAAAAATTTGTAATTGTTAAATCTGACGTCTGACTGTCTTTCTTTCTGAATGCCCATAACTTGAGAAGCACTGACCCGATTTGGATGCTATTTGCAAATGTATAGTTGCATTTTTACCATCAAATATAGGCTGCTAAACACCCAAAATAACCTGAGGGGTGAGGAATGGGATTAGGTTAGGTTAGGTTAGAGAGAAATGAGAGAATCGGGAAAATTAGAAAATATTTCATCAGGCTCAAGTTGGGGAATTCACGAGTAAAATGTCTCAATATAAAAGATCTTACAAGATTATGACTTCATGGCAGAATGCTTGACTTAGTATTATAAACTTTAATGGACTAAATCCCTAAAAAAAAGGTAAACTCCCCATCTCTCCAATCAGGTGTCATAAAAATCTTGTTACGCCCTGGTAACTATCTTCCGTCATCTATCACAATATTTTAACAACCAAAAATCGAATCTGCGAAACAAAGCCTAAGCCCCGATTGCACGAAGAGACGGCTGAGTAATTCAATGTTCAAACACGTCACTTTTAGTGAACCACACGGAGTTCCTTCCATACTGCCCATGCAAAGTGACGTGTTAAATCATACATTGACGTTAATTTTGATTTTGTCCTTTCGTGCATTCGGCTCTAAGTAAAATGGAATGATAGAGTCTACTCCTCGTAAGGCGAGGCGGGGAGCAGCTTGCCCTCGCAGCTTCCGAAGCCGATGCGGACACCGGTCTCGCCCACACAGTACCTGTGGAAGTTAAACACACTTGATCACTACAAATTTCATGACTTGTTTACATGGTTCTCACTCCCACCGCGATAAGAATGGATCACGTAAACACCTCACTTGTATTATTGTCATTTCTCATGCTGACTCCCCTGCCCTAGCGCTTCATCCATGCGAGAGATAACGTGTGTTCACATGCTGCCCTATCACTCAGTTGACGCCGAGCATCTAGCGAGAAGGGATTTTAATTTTTTATTTATTTATTATTTTTTTCTTTTTTTTTCTTTGGGAAACATACAGTTATAAAGCAAACTTATAAATAGCTTTCAGAAAAATACACACAAACCAGCAAAGTTTCCGCGTATAGAAATGTCTTACATAGTATAAATAACAAGTTTCAGGAAAAGTACACCAAATAATAGAAAAACAATTAAATAACACAAACAGATTCAAAGACCAACTTAAAACCAGAAACAAGGAACACGCATACTACTTGCTACACAAAAATAAATCAAACAAAGATTTCTTAACCCTTTCCGCGCCAGGAACGTATATATCCGTCAGAGCAAGGCATTCTGCAGGCGCCATCGTCGGATATATCCGACAAAAAACTACTCCACTTCAAACATTAATAAAACTTTACTGATTACGAAATAATGTGTTTTATTTACATAATTGCACAGTACATACTAGCGTTCATTAGATTTCTACTGTTTCAACAGTGGAAACACACTATTTGCAACAAAACAAACAACAATTCAAGACTGCATATTATCGAAATAATTGTAGTGTGGCTTATTGAGAAGGATTATGCCAAAAAACCTTGGCGATGAAAGGGTTAAATGGATACAATGTTAAATTAAAAATATCAAGGTCAACAAACTTATTATTAAAAGTTGTACAACTTCTTCTTAAGGCGGCCCAACCCGGCGGGCCTAACTCATTCGCGGGCACGGTACAAAAACGTGCTGTTGCGCTCTGGGACCTTCTATGTTTCAAAGAATAAGACAGGGTCCGTGATGAGGAAGATGCAATATGTCCACAAAAAAGACAATGTGCATAGTGTATGATTTGGTAATATTTACGAAAATTTTAATTTAAAAACGACTTATAGCTAAAAGAAAACCACGACCGCTGTAGTAAAAAATCGAACAAAAACCAAATAGATTATAAATCTAGATTAAATAAGCTATGTCTGATGACTAATCTTTTTAAGATGTTCTTACTTTATCATTGCATAATCCACCTCCAAAGTTATGGTATAAAACGCGCGAAAAATGCGAACTTTCGGACCTTATAACTTAGAAACCAAACACAATTTTACAATGCCAATGGTCATCAGACATCTAGTTCGATCAAATAAAGGTATTTTGAGCAAAATTTTGGATCTCTGACAAGAAATATGGGCGTGATCTTCTTTCCCCTTTTGTATGGGGAGATGAGCGGGATGGGCCACCTTAAGAAACAGTTTTTTGAATAATTGGTGTTACATCTCTTTACATAGAAAGTATCATGTGAATGGGTAGATTTGGTTGGACATCTAAAGTTTATTTGTTCCAAAAGGTGAGGAGAGTCTATATGGGAATGTATAATTTTAAACAGAAATAAAAGATGTGTGATATTATTATTTTTATTATTATTATTGTCTCGATACACTAGCAGCTTAAAGCTGATGCGTGTACATCTGAGTTGGTAACGGGGGGTGCACTTGTTTTTTTTTTTTTTGTATTCCTATAAAAAGTCTAAAGTTTATGGTTTTTTGTATAAGTGTCAAGTCTGTTTTTAAAGCTGTTCACTGAAGCGGCACTAATCACTTCCTCCGGGAGCCTGTTCCACGACTCAACCACACGATTGGTTATAAAGTGTTTCCTCGGGTTTGAATTGCTTGAGGTTCGGTTCAGTTTTAGTGAGTGTCCACGTAGGTGATCATTGGTATTCATTGTGTACATCAGTTTGAGATATGTTTGGTGTTTTTTCTATTATGATTGCGATTACGTGCGGCTCCCACGGCAACGATGCATCGGATAAGCTCGCCAACAAAGGCTCCAACCTACGCCCAATCGGCCTGGAATCGTTTGTACCCTTGCCATTTAGTGAGACGAAGGTTGTGGGCACGCAGACGCACCACTTCAGCGATGAACGACAAAGAACGATGTTTGAACACCAGGGAGTGCAGACAGTCGAGAGTAGCTGTTGAAACCCCGTCTCTCGAGGATAATTCTCCACCTAAGCAGGAGTGAGTTTCGCACTGCGATTGGTCTTATTACGGGGCATTGTCCACTGAACAAACATGTATTCACTTTAGGTGTCACTGACAGCTCCCTCTGTAGAGATTGCATGGAGAAGAAAAAGACAGTGCTCACATTATCTTTGATTGTCCAGGTGTGGCTAATATTGTTACTTAAACCCACAGAAGCTGCCCAGGAATTGTGGAGTCCAAGAAGACTGCTAAGACGAAGATTATTGTGACATAAAGCGAATGCGGTCGATCTGAATATTAGGTGTGTGTAATAGTGGTTACCCGCGCATAGTGACGGTGTCGCCGTCCTGCAGGAACTTGCGCGTGGCGCCGCCGGCGAGCGGCACGGTCCGCGAACCGCGCCACGATAGCTCCAGAAGGCTGCCGAACGAGTCCGACGTCTGCACGACAAGCATCGAAACTTTACACGTACACACCATTACGTCGCTTTCTCAGAGGGGTAGGCGTAGATGATAGGGCTGCGGTTTGGAGGGCGCGCCTCCTCCCCCCTGTTTGATTTGATTTGAGACCAAAGAAGTTTGCCCCGCTATCATGAAGTACTTCCGCAGTCGCTGTGCACATGTCTACCTTTCAATCTACTGTCATAATAACATTCCCATTACAATGAAAAAAATTAAGGCAGAAATCCAAAATGGTGTGTTCACCATAGTAAGTTCTGTTGATCACTGTGGTAACAGTATTTAAGGCTTCTTCCGTTTATACTATCGATAAAATATGTAAACGTAATATATTCGGCTTATCTCACTCAAAAGTCTGCCAACCCCTGCCTCAGATTAGTTAAATGGGCTTTATCCTTTCTAAGCGATCGCAAGGTGGCGGTATTGAAGTTCGCCACACCGCCATCACGTTGTGGGCCGACGTACCTCCCCGCTGATAGTGCCCGAGGCGAGCAGGTCTCCGGGCCGCACGTTGCAGCCCGTCACCGTCTGCTGGGCCAGTTGCTGCTTCGCGGTCCAGTACATGTGGCGGTAATTGGAGCGGCACACCGTGCTGGCGACACTTGTCCCCTCCGCTGCACATCCGAGACCCATGTACTAAATACTGAGAATACCAGAACTATACGGAGGCCCTAGACTTACGCTAACATTAAACAGTAAACTGATTAGATGACAGGGCGATGACGCAACCGAAAAAATCTATGTTATACGCTTTGAGAGAGTTTCGCAAGAGGAGAAAAATTTTACTCGTAACAGACAAATGTAGTAGGTATGGGCTACATTCAACATGCTCAAAGTACATTGAGCAATAAAAGTTGTGTCAAACTAAATCAGCAACTAAAATGAGAATCATGATGACATTGCCCAAGGTAGACAGGCTGTAAGTTTAACTGTCAGATGTGTACTACATTATACCGGACCCTTATATTTCTGTTTCCGTAACATGACGCCACTAAGCTGCGTGCAAACAAGCAACCTAAACGCACAGTCCACGGGGAGATGAACTGAAGTTCTCATAACTCACGCGTTATGTCAACCTCGAGCTTGATGTCGAAGTTGAAGGGATCGTCGTGGCGCAGGTACGGGAAGGGCTCCGGGTCCTGCGGGTAGTTGGGCACGACGTGCGGCCGCAGCGCCTCCACCGTCACCACCCACGGGGAGATGGTCGTGCCGAGGTTCTTGGCGGTGAACGGACCGAGCGGCACGTACTCCCACTTCTGGATGTCGCGCGCTGGAATGGTTCTCAGTGGTAATCATCGAAACCGGAGAACAAGCCCGTGTAGATTGGTGCAGAGAAATGCGACTGTGTTATGAAATAGGTCATCGAGGCACGTTTACTGAGGACGAAACATGTATGCATCACAATGATCCAACAACATGCGACAGTGTTTTGGTTCGTAGATCAGTTAACTCAGGTTGTGACATGTATGTATGTATAATCGACCGTGAAGCAAGGACACATTAATTAAAGAAAGATCCCTGTAAAAAGAACTGCTTTACGAATATACAGCTAGGCTAGACCCGAACCAGCAAAACATACCATTCGCGGTATTGCATCTAACCAATTTTGCCACCTGCTGTATACCCATAATTTGAATTCTCCTACAGTCCCTCTTCCCGTAATCGATGCCTCCTACTAAGACAGAATTTAAGATTATACCTACATACATTTAACGCTATACCTGCGTTATAGACCTTGACATAAAATTAAATGAAAAAAAAAACGATAACGAAGAAAAGACACTGCTCTCACCGCTCCAGTCGTTCATGAGCACGAAGCCGAAGAGGTGGTCGTGCGCGCGCGCCGCAGGCACGCGCTCGCCAAGCCGCGTGCCCGCGCCGCCCACGAACGCGCCCACCTCCAGCTCGAAGTCCATCAGGAGCGACGGCCCAAACACCGGCGCCGCGCCTGCGCCGCGCAACAGACAAGTCCAACAGTCCACACACATTGACTGCCTTACTAATAAAGTTGCTGGAAATACCGAACAGCGAGAAATACCGGAGAAATAGCTATTGTATAAATGATACTTTTCAGATCACCGCGGTCGTTAGACATGTATGAAAAATGTTACGGCTTTTCACGCGGCAGGAAGAGACATTCTCCGACGTTTCGAGCAAATTATTCAGCCCGTTGTCAAGGAGGTATTCGCCACGTTCGTACGCAGTAGACGACTGAGGTGACAGTTAGGACATCGGAGAATGTCTCCTTTTGCCGCGTGAAAAGCCGTAATCTTTTGAATACAAAATTGTATAAATGTTTATTTGTCAGTTTTGATTCAATATATTTTAATATGGAACTAGGAAAGGTGGCCTGTTGAGAAATATTTGCCCTTTATGAGTTTTTTTGTTATGTGACTGGACATGTATGGCTGATGTCACACCTGCTGTCAAGATATAAACTGATAGTAGCCCGAACAAGTAGAAAACGCGGTTCTTTTTATTGCCGCTTCGGCTATTGTTCATTCAATGCGGTGGTACTAATACACGACACGATCACAACTAATCAATCAGATCAGAATAATGCAACGGTTTGTGATGTATCTTAATGTAATTTGGTTACCAGAAGATTATATAAATGAAATATTGTGCCTTGGCAACATCCATTCATGTAAAAATATTTAGAAATCGGTGTTTTTTTGGCAGAAAATTCTACGCATACACTTTAATAAATGCAAAGATAACCAACCGTCGATAGGCTGTGTCTGTCCAAGTGGCCGGTGGATAGGAGTGCCTGAAACCACGATTGAACTTGAGCGACCGTGGTAGCCAACAGGGATATGCTTCCTGAAAAATGTAATAAAATATACTATAACTCAGTCGCTCAGTTGAACTGTTACTATTGGTATCCATCATGAAATGGAAAAAAAGATTAAATATCCACACCAAAAAAAGGATAAAATAATTGTTACAAAATAAAATAATTAAAATTAAAAGTATAATATTTAACCTTCGAGATACACTAGAAGACATCCATGTGTGTGAATATAGATGTTCAGGTTAAGTAGAGATATTTTCCGTTCCCTAATGCTGTTCCTAAACAATTGAATGCAACAGAACTACACAAAGTTAGGTCTTATCAGTAAAAAGTGATTTCTTTCAGCAAACCCTGTCTGGGGCTGAATATGCTTGAATACTTATGTAAGTGTTGCAGAAAAGTTGCAGTTTTGGTAAACTTCCAAGTATTATAGGCAACGTATAATGGAAGAACCATCTGATTAGTTGATTAGATTTGGTCTAGCTGATATTAAGATGGGTTGAATTAGGTTCAGTTGAATTGGGTTAGGTCAGCCCAGGTAAAGCTATTTACAATATTAAATTTCATAAAATTACAAGTTTCCTAGGATATTTGTAAGATTATGAATATTACAACTTTTCTGGGACATACATATATCTATTAATAGTGTTTTTGTACGCAGAAGAGAGCAACGTATCGAAGTTTTTTTGCACAAAGAAAATCGGCCAAAGAGGTGACTTATTACAAAATTCGATATTGTCGTGGGTGGAGCCGGGTACAATAAATAAAAGTCGAATGCCACACCAGTTAGGCATCAGCGCATTGTCCTTCCCACGGAACATGACTCCAACGTTGGTGGCGTGGTGGATGGACGAGTAGAAGTCCGTGTAATCACCAATATCGGCCGGTAGATGCATCGATGCAGTGTCCCGCGGTAGCAGCGCTCTGCGGGCAAGGTGTCACTACAGCTCGGGTTATATAGAAGAGGTGGTTACGTGCAGCGAATTCGAGGGAGGTGGAGAGAAATGGTACATCATTCGGTAGATACAGGTAAAATGTCAGTTGGGTCAATTTGTGTTTCCGTTTACATTGTTAGCAACAAAATGGCCAAACATGACATGTTCATTTGTAGTCTATGTGTTCCCGTTGTATTGAAATTCCATATAAGATCAGATTAACACATACATATGCAACCTGACATGGATGGCTAATACCACACAACTACCATTATAAATGCAATTGGAGATTTGCATGAACATTGTAAAATATAAAAATATTGGTATTTTTTTATTTTAGCTATCAAAGTCTGCCGGACAGGAGACAATGAAGTCAGCAAAGTACTGCCTCTTGGGTATCGAATTTTTTCCCACTTAATTTTTTTTCAAAACTAAAAAAAAAAGTGGAAATCTGTTGGAGCAAAGTTTGGTGAGTACGGTAGGTGATGGAGAGCTTCCCGCTGTAACTGTTGTAGCTTTGTAATGGTCTGTCGTGAAGTGAGAGCTCGCGCGTTGTCGTGGAGAAGCAATGGGTAAGGGGACGCATCATAAAGTCCAAAAAGCACAAAGTCCAAAACCCATATCGTCCAAAACACTAATTAATATGAAAGTTTTTCAATTAGGTTAGGTAAGGTTAGATTATATTATATGCATTTTATAATACACGCGAAAAATATGTACTTTTGGATGTTCTGGGGTTTCGACCTTATGCTTTTTGGACTTTATGAAGGCGACCCATGGGGAAGAGCGATTGACCAGTCGTCTGCTTTCCCACGAAACAGACAGTACCTCTCCCGAAGCGACTTGTCGTTTTGTAGCGTAGCATTGTCGTCACTTAGCAGAGCCTGCATTGTGGAACGCGCCTCGCTCCAGTGCTGCGGAGTCAGGCCCATGAAGGCGTTCAGCGATTGTTCCTGGAGGTTATTGGGTCATTCAGATGTCATATGAATGTCGATTTATGCATTGACTGTTTTCTCATTATTCAAATTTGATTCATGTTTGGATGTTTTTATCTGGTAATTTTATAGATCTGACAGATAGATGTGACCATAATATGATGACCATGTTTTTAGTACATTGGGCATTAGCTATAACTTGGTTTTGGGGTATCAATGTAGACTGAACCGAGTTATAGACTTAAGCAAGTTACAATTTATTTATTTATTTATTGATTTATTTGGAAAACTAACAGCTTAAAACTAATACAAAACAGGTTTCAAAAACTAAACATAATGCCAATTAATCGTTTTCAACATAAAAATCCGAAATAGTGCAGAGTATTTTTAAGGGTGTGTGTGAGAGGGTGAGGGTGTGTGTGTAGTGTAAGGATGTGTAAGGTTTTGTGTGCTTGAAAGTACGTGACAATATTCTCAAATTAAATCATTAAAGATAAATTATAAGTATATGGTTTTTTTTAAATAAGTGCATACCTACATGATAGATACCGTGATTAAAAGAAAAAAAAACAATAACAAATAAGTACTCAATTAAATAATATAAGTATAAAATGGGTACCTAATTTGAAAGTGAAAGTACTAAAATTTATGAAAAATATTACTTTTTTTGAACTAGGCAAGTTCTTACATTTCGCATGTAGAATCGACCTTGAAGCAAGGCCACATTAAATGAAAAAAGAACGCTATTAAAGCTCGTGTTCTAGGGGTTAGAGGACATGCCTTTTATGCGAGAGGTCTGGGTTCAAATCCTCGCCCCGGTCATGCAGCATTGCTTGCTTGCACATGCTTTCTCTTTCCGAGTTGGATAAGTTCATTTAGTTACGAATGCGAGCTGTTCTATGGTTCGGAACCTATATGAAACTGTAGATCTTCTTCCCCTACTAGGTGGTACCACCGCGTTGGATGAAACTATGTTTTAAGCGACAATAAAAGTTGTCTGTTTTCCATCCAGTTCAATGAAGCCGTGCTCATAAAGGGAAGATCCCGGCATGGTACCTAATTTCTTCAGGAATGTGGTATATTGGGCTAATGTCATAACGGTGGTTGTGTGGTATTAGCCATCCATATCAGGTTCCATAAAAAGGCTTTAAAAATAACTAAGTTTAAAAGAGCAAGGCAGGACCTTAAACAGCTTAAAACCGGCATATATATATATAGAATACATCCACAGGTTAAAATATACATACATTGCAGGAATAACAATAAAGTGAATCTACATAATTGGTATTAAATTGCACTTTTTTATGGAACTGGAAATGGATGGGTAATATTGTAATGAATTGAGTCCAACGACGTAAGCCATATTTTAACATAAACCAGTTCAGCAAAACAAAATACAGTGAAGAAGAACTGGCAAGAAACTTCCCAGTGTGTTTTATTTTTCAACATCCTCTTAGTCTAAAACAAAGGTCTTTGTCAAATGTTTTAGCAAAAACACAGGTAAAGCAATAACTTCAAAATAATTAACGAAAGTTATTCATGCCTACTGTCATGATATAAACCCAACTCACCATATGGGACAAGGTGCCATGCCTGGAACGTTCTTCTATTGCACGGCTGGCTACATTGAATACGATGGGATTATGGTTAATTTTCATTGCCATTTCAACGATCGCTCATATGAGATGACAATTCGAGATGGCACCCGGATATGCCACCTAACCTAATTCAACCACATAGTTGGACCTACAGTTTTCACTTGGAATCCAAGCCACAGGCACACTCTACGGTCGAAAACGGTCACCCATCCAAAACGACTACACCCAGAGTTGCTTAACCTCGATCATCGAACACGGGGGAATGTAGACAGTGATGTAAAATGCACCCAATTCCCTGCCTATTAAGAGCTGGTAGAATATTTAGTTCGGGAATACTTAGCACAGTAATAATATATTTAGTCTACTGTATGTAAATCTTACCTTGAAGACATTTTGCCTGTCCTTCAGCAGAGGTCCCGTGAACAAGTGGGATATCACGTTGAGATCGAGTATCAGATCACCGATTGCCACCCCCACGTGACGCACATCCTAATACACACAAAAAATACTTTTTTAGGGTTCCGTACCCAAAGAGTGAAAACGGAACCCTATTACTAAGCCTCCACTGTCCGTCCGTCCGTCTGTCACAGGGCTGTATCTCATGAATCGTAATAGGTAGGCAGCTGAAATTTCCACAGAGTGTGTATTTATTTTGCCGCAATAAAAACAAATAGGTAAAATAAAAAAATTAAAGGACCATACAAAAAACCTGATTTTTTTTTTGTGTTAAATCTTGTACGATGGTACGCAACCCTTCGTGTGCGAGTCTGAATGAAATAAAAGTATGTATGTATTTCATAGGAATAGATTTCCTTCATTGAATGAAATTTTTTACAGGATTTTGTCCATAACATTAAAAAATCTGACAATTTTCTAAGAGAATACTTCTTTTCATGTTCTGTTTTCGTAGCTGTGCCATTTGCATTGCATATCAATTTTTGGGAACAATTAACCTAAAAATGTTTTGAAAACTTACGGTTTTCTGGTGTGCAATGCCGTGCTTGGCCGACATGTTTCGCCTCCCACGCAGCAAATTGACAACCTACCCGCATCCACGAGGCAGTCCGAACCTACCCATACCTACAATCTTCGCAGCCGATGCCCGCCAGTTACCGTTTGATGAGCCGGGCTGTCAGACGTAACTCCGGGGCAACGAAGTGGCCCTGACGATGCTTCCGTCATGGGAGGCGAAACATGTCGGCCAAGCACGGCATTGCACACCGGACCATAAGTTTTTAAAACATAATGTACAGCGACGGTGTAAATCTAAGAACATAAATTAACCTAATGCGTAGGGCATTCTTATTTTTACGAATTACCTGCATAAAAGTATCCATACCTTTACAATATAACAAATTTATTATAAGGCAAGCTATAGGTGTAAGAAGAGTTAGGTATCTAGAAAAAAAAATGTTGGACCTTAATACAACCTCATACAAAGCCCTTAATAATTATATCTTTGAATCACATTTAAACATTTAGAAATTTTTTCATGACATTTATTTATAGGTTTTATGCATGTTGCCTAGCCAAATACCTGTGAATCAGTCAAACTATAACTTGAAAACCAAACTCCTCAAAGGTCAATCTTTAATTTTATTATCCATCCAGCAAGCATTAAATAAATATACATATATAGAGTAGGAAGGTAAAAACATAAAAAAACTGCACTAATAAATAAAAGATGTTAATGTTAAAATAGTTATAAACTTTAGAATTTGTGAAATATATAACAATTTATTAGAACACAGTGACTGTAGGTATGTACTTACATTTTTAGGCGATGTAAATATTCCGTACGGCAGGTTTTCGATCGGGAAGTCCGTACTAGGCTCATATTGTATGAACGACTTCATCTTTGATTCTTATTGAAATAGAATAGCACAAACATCCAGTGGGGGCGGATAACTAGATGAGAATGTGATGGGATGAATAAATTAATAAAAACAGGTAATATAGAACGAGTATATGGGTGGAATGCCGGTTTTACGAGGCGGAGGTCGAGCGCGCCGCTGTCAAGGACACAACTTGTTCTTGTTTAAAATCACAGCACAGCACAGACGATCGCTATGTACGTACACAACACAGCGAGTGTAGGTAGAGATCTAGGCTCGTGCAGACTTCACGTTTTCTTTTCCTATAACCCGCATTAATATACCATAGCAACGATAGCGCGAAAAAATCGAAACTTCAAATAAAAGTTTTGAAATTTGTTTCAAATATTTGACCTTGAACTGACAAATGACGGACGCCACAGAAATATAACAGTTTTTTTCGCATCTTGTACGGAAAGGCAAGAGCTTTCGCTATAGAGCCATTTCATATAGCGTCTGTTCTGTAGGATGTAGGTTCAATCTTGTATGAAATCCACATACCTCAGACAATAATCTTTTTTTTTTTATTTAAGGTCCTGAGGAGTATGCCGCCGCTACTCTCTACGATTGTGAAGCTACTGCCGATTTTTTAGCTCCAATACTTTTGTATATATGTGTAAAAAAATAAATTGGACCAACTGCAACCGACTAAGGAATTAACGTTCGTGAATTCAGGTACCCCAAGCTCCCTTCCCAAGTGTCACTTAAGTTTTCCATCACCGGCCTTATCTGTGATTTGTAAAGAAGTAGTTACATTAACAAGACTTGTGATAAGTTAGGGCGTGCAAGTTACGCATTAAGAAAATTGCAACCGATTATCAGGAAGCACTTTGAGAAATTGCTATTATGCATATTTTCATTCTATCATGTCGTACGGTGTGATGCTCTGGGGTAACTCGACTGACTCTGAACGCATCCTGGTTCAACAAAAACGGGCTATTCGTATTTTGACTCGAGCAAAAAATAAAGAATCTTGCAGAAATCTATTCAAATCACTCAAAATCCTCACACTAGTATCACTATATATATTTGAGGTAATAATGCATGTACGAATTCATATCGAAAGCTACGAAACAAACGGTTCTCAGCACAAGTACAATACCATAGATAATATAATATTACTGCGTAATATACAATACTCGCCACGGTACCAGCCTAAGACCCGTATTGCACCATTGTGCAATGGCAGAAAAGAACCCGCGAGTAATAGGGCCCAAATTGTATGAAAAGTTGCCTCAGTCGTTAAAAGCAAATGAAAATTATAATGTCTTTAAGAGCCGGTTAAAGGACCTGTTAACGAACAGACCTTATTACAAGGTAACCAAATATTTTGATGACCACTTGACAGAATAATATCTGTCCAGTGCATTGACTTATATATTACTTCGTAAGGACCCGGTCAACGCGCACGACTAATGGCACCAGTACGTTGGCCCTAAAATATTCGTTTTAGGGCCAACGCGACTCAGTCGTCTGCGGACCGCGGCAGAGTGATGTTGAGTCGTGAAAATGCCCTTGTTGCGTAGTAAAAGGATGCATAAAATACGATACGAAAGTTACAAAGACACATCTAATAACGTATCATCGATAAGTAAACTCAGATAATATTTTTTTCTGTTTAACAATTGAATAATTGCATTTTCAATCGATAATTTAATTAACTACCAAACTTCATAAGCGGGCAAGTGACGCCATTCCGCGCGTCGCACGTGTAGGTGAATTAACCTTGTACGGGCGTCCTTTTTCTTTCTGGTTTATTTTGGAGTGGATATGAGTATGAGTGGGTAATCAAAGATTTTTTTTAATGTGATCTATCATGTGACCACTCGAAGTAAACGTCCCGACCTGATCTACTTGCCTGTTATGTCAAAATTAGTTTTCGTTATATCTTGGGAAACACTGGTCATAGACCTATCATGCGACCACTCAATGTAATCGTCCCGACCTGATCTACCTGCCTGTTATGTCAAAATTAGTTTTCGTTATATCTTGGGAAACACTGGTCGTAGACCCATCATGCGACCACTCAAAGTAAACGTCCCGACCTGATCTACCTGCCTGTCATGTCAAAATTTGTTTTCGTTATATCTTGGGAAACACTGGTCGTAGACCCATCATGCGACCACTCAAAGTAAACGTCCCGACCTGATCTACCTGCCTGTCATGTCAAAATTTGTTTTCGTTATATCTTGGGAAACACTGGTCATAGACCTATCATGCGACCACTCAATGTAATCGTCCCGACCTGATCTACTTGCCTGTTATGTCAAAATTAGTTTTCGTTATATCTTGGGAAACACTGGTCGTAGACCCATCATGCGACCACTCAAAGTAAACGTCCCGACCTGATCTACCTGCCTGTCATGTCAAAATTTGTTTTCGTTATATCTTGGCAAACACTGGTCGTAGACCCATCATGCGACCACTCAAAGTAAACGTCCCGACCTGATCTACCTGCCTGTCATGTCAAAATTTATTTTCGTTATATCTTGGGAAACACTGGTCATAGACCTATCATGCGACCACTCAATGTAATCGTCCCGACCTGATCTACTTGCCTGTTATGTCAAAATTAGTTTTCGTTATATCTTGGGAAACACTGGTCGTAGACCCATCATGCGACCACTCAAAGTAAACGTCCCGACCTGATCTACTTGCCTGTTATGTCAAAATTAGTTTTCGTTATATCTTGGGAAACACTGGTCGTAGACCCATCATGCGACCACTCAAAGTAAACGTCCCGACCTGATCTACCTGCCTGTCATGTCAAAATTTATTTTCGTTATATCTTGGGAAACACTGGTCATAGACCTATCATGCGACCACTCAATGTAATCGTCCCGACCTGATCTACTTGCCTGTTATGTCAAAATTACTTTTCGTTATATCTTGGGAAACACTGTTCGTAGACCCATCATGCGACCACTCAAAGTAAACGTCCCGACCTGATCTACCTGCCTGTCATGTCAAAATTTGTTTTCGCTATATCTTGGGAAACACTGGGCGTAGACCCATCATGCGACCACTCAAAATAAACGCCCCGACCTGATCCACATGCCTGTCCTGTTTTTCCCAACATATAACGAAAACAAATTTTGACATTCCAGATAGTTAGAACAGGTCGGAGCGTTTACTTTGAGTGGTCGCATGATGGATCTACGATCAGTGTTTCCCAAGATATAACGAAAACAAATTTTGACATTCCAGATAGTTAGAACAGGTCGGAGCGTTTACTTTGAGTGGTCGCATGATGGATCTACGATCAGTGTTTCCCAAGATATAACGAAAACCAATTTTGACATTCCAGATAGTTAGATCAGGTCGGGGCGTTTACTTTGAGTGGTCGCATGATGGGTCTACGATCAGTGTTTCCCAAGATATAACGAAAACAAATTTTGACATTCCAGATAGTTAGATCAGGTCGGGGCGTTTATTTTGAGTGGTCGCATGATGGGTCTACGATCAGTGTTTCCCAAGATACAACGAGAACAAATTTTGACATGACAGGCAGGTAGATCAGGTCGGAACGTTTACTTTGAGTGGTCGCATGATGGGTCTACGATCAGTGTTTCCCAAGATACAACGAGAACAAATTTTGACATGATAGGCAGGTAGATCAGGTCGGGACGTTTACTTTGAGTGGTCGCATGATGGGTCTACCATCAGTGTTTCCCAAGATACAACGAGAACAAATTTTGCCATGACAGGCAGGTAGATCAGGTCGGGACGTTTACTTCGAGTGGTCGCATGATGGGTCTACGACCAGTGTTTCCCTAGATATAACGAAAACAAATTTTGACATGACAGGTACAAGAGAAAATTCAAATTGTATTTAACTTGAATACCTTGAAATTACAAAAAACATTTTTCATTCATAAAAGTTAAAAGAACTTAAAAGTTTAAATTAAAAAGAAAACATTCAAGGACGCAGGTACAAGGTTACATCGTTAGACCTAATGCAAAATGGCGGCGAGTTGTCAACACGACTTTGACACGGCGCTCACGTAGTTCTTCCGAGTTTGGATAGATGGCGCTACTTTTTGCTTGTATGGAGAAGATTTGTTTCAATTCTATATAAGGGCGTATCCTTACCTTTGAAATCATTGGTCCAGTGTGTATATATGTCGACTTTAATGATTTTTCCATAGTTTAGTTTATTTGATTTGATCATTGTGACCAATTTGACTATTGTTATTTTTATTTTTATTTGATGTTATTGTTAGAATGTTAAATGATTGATTTTTTTGCTAATGAAAATATTGACAAGTAATATTAACGATCACCAATGACAATGTTTTGTTATATGTGTGTTACTTTGTGTTATGCTAAATAAATACAATACAATACAGTTGTGCTGGTCAAAAGAACCTTCTGCAATGGTATAGGATCCCCCGTTTTTGTGATGCAATTTTGGCCTTGGATTCAATAAAGCGCCGAAAACCCCCGTTTCTGGAGATGTTGCAGCCCACTAGGTCCAGATGCGTGCAAAATACAGCATTACTTACTAACAGCGCACATCAGTTGTAAGTTCACACTCCACCTTACCTTTTCCTACTAAACATCCTCGAGGAATCACATGGGGCTGCATTAAAGAACGAACAATAATTGTATGATTGTGATGAGGCTTTTTTTAATGTACATCAAGATAAGATAATTGACCAAATTGAGTGGGTTTTTTTTATTATTGACTTAAGTCATTCAAGGTGTTCATCTTACATATTTGTCAGACTTTAATTAAATGTACATTAAGAGGAATAAAAAGGGGTAGGGTGAAACCAAGTTAAACTAGTGCAATAATTAATAATTTAATCGATTATTTCTTTAATTGCTAGTCATAACAAGTTTTACTGAAATACAATCATTCTAGAGTACAAAAATACTTTTTTAATTTAACATTCAATATTACTACTTACATATATAGTTTTCTAATATTATTATTTTACATTTACCCTTAATATGCACATATAAATGTCAAAACCTTTATTTACGTTAATGCGGCAAATCATTATAATAGATCATAAAAAAAAATCTAGTAAATATCATTTTTATAACTATGCTGCCCAAAAAAATTATAAAATATAACTTATACACATGATAACTTTATAGGTAAATTTGAAAGAACCCCGCACAAATCGTATGGGAATTGGCTCCCGGTCAAATTGGCTGAAATTTGGATATGTTGTTCGTTTCGGCATCCTGAACAAAAGTCTCAATGGGCACAAAGCCCAATTTTGCTTATTTTGGCCGCTACGGGGCTCCAAAGCTCCACGGGTTGACCATTATTTACTACTCAAAACGGCGATCTCCTGGCAGTTTAGTATTTGCTACGCTGAGGAAAAAGTACCCTCTCATGTTTTTGGGGGGGCTAAATTCAAATCCAATGTCAATATGACAATATTGACAGTTGACAGCGGTCAATTAGTTGTCAACTAGCTGTCAAACAGCGAGAAATAAACAAAATCGATAAAATCCACATGTGAATGTAGGTTTTTGAGGTTGCTGAGTTCAGAACTGATGGCCAAAAGACAATAATGACAGTCGACAGCTGTCAACTAACTGTCAAACAGCATTTTACAACCAAAATGGATGCAACCCACATGTCAATATACGTTTTTGAGCTTTCTGAGTTCAAAACTGATGTCCAAAAGATGATATAGACAGTTGACAGTTGTCAACTAACTGTCAAACAGCATTTGACAGCTAAAGTGGATGAAACCCATATGTAAATATATGTTTTTGAGCTTGCTGAGTCGAAAACTGGTGGCCAAAAGACGATATTGACAGTTGACAGCTGTCAACTGTCTTTATTGTCTTTTGGCCATCAGTTTTGAACTCAGCAACCTCAAAAACCTACATTCACATGTGGATTTTATCGATTTTGTTTATTTCTCGCTGTTTGACAGCTAGTTGACAACTAATTGACAGCTGTCAACTGTCAATATTGTCATATTAACATTGGATTTGAATTTAGCCCCCCCGAAAACATGAGAGGGTACTTTTTCCTCAGCGTAGAAAATACTAAACTGCCAGGAGATCGCCGTTTTGAGTAGTAAATAATGGTCAACCCGTGGAGCTTTGGAGCCCCGTAGCGGCCAAAATAAGCAAAATTGGGCTTTGTGCCCATTGAGACTTTTGTTCAGGATGCGAACGAACAACATATCCAAATTTCAGCCAATTTGACCGGGAGCCAATTCCCATACGATTTGTGCGGGGTTCTTTTCTTTTTTTTTTTCTCCTCTCAATTATTTTTTTGGGACTTTAGCCACATTGTGACTATGTCAGCCCCATATTACATTTAATATTTCTAGTTTCTTAATTCAAGAGATGCTTTAATTGATACTCAGAATTGAATCATAAATAAACCCCTGTCATACCTATGTTCTCTAACCCAAGAATATGCTTACAGGCTATTTGACTTTCACTCAAGTTAACAGCCAAATTGCACGTAAAGGGCTACATTATGAATCTACACTATGGATTAGACTGATATTTCAAAATGTAAAGACTATTGCATTTCGTGTTCTAGAGACCCATGAATATTGCTTTATACATTAACACGAGGCACATTTATTGAACGTAGTTTACACACATCGTTTTCAACCTGCTCTATCTTAGCATCTACTCATAGGAAGGAAACAATGTATACATTGATAGAAACCATGAATATATCATCGCCTATATTAATTCTAATATTCGACACAATCTACACGACAAAACAATATCTAATTAAGTGCGAGACAAACTGCGCACTGACTGTACCATGCTTATAATATTCACAGTATTCTATATTTTACTCAATAAAAATTAAGGTATTAACATTTATTTTACCGGTGTTCACATTCCGGTGTGCGTTTGTTTATAATATTATTCTCCCGCTAAATGGCTTGATCGAGTCGCTTTTGTCGAGAACTCGTTTGTTTTTTAACGGGGGGGGGGGGGCGGGGGGGGGATGTTCCAAAACGAAATTGACCCAAGCAGAGTATTAGCTAGTCATGAAATTCAACCAAACAAAAGTGAAATTTAATAGTAAGACAAACCTTACACAGGGCCCACTTGGGACAAATCCTATCAGGCCGTTCAGACCTACAGAGACAGAAACCTCTGAACGATTGTCGTGTTCGAGAGCAGAGCTGTTTTCTGCATATGGAATCAGAGCACACTACCCATATCCAATTTCTCGAGATGTTTGGCCAAATTTTTTTTAAGCAGCCCCGCTCGTACACTTAACAATTGGCACGATGATGGTTTAATGTTCTCCAGTTAATGTTTGCGAGTTCCAACGACACGTAGGAACACGTAAGAACTTCAACTGATGCTATTTAGTGCAACGAACATTCGATGTTGCACATCCCGCAGTCGCGAACGATTTGGGAATTTAGAAATTTTTGGGGTAATTAATTGCTGGGCAAGTGTTGCCAAGCATAGTGGAGCAATAGATGGAACAATATAGAGCAACCCCAATACATTTTCGGCAATTGTTCCAGCGATAAGGAGCCATATGGCTCCACATCGCTCCATCCTTTTCGTGTCGCCGGTGAGTTGTTTATCGAATTGCCACGTATCCGTGCACTTGCTCGCCACATGCGGGCAACTAATTGCTCCATGGTTCCATACATGACCATAAACCATGGTGCCGGAGATTGCTGAATGTTGTCGAGATGACAACATCGACAGAGATTTCTGCAAGTTGAGCAACTACTCCCGACCTATGCTCGCTGGTTCTGACTGATGAAAAATGAATTACAATGGAAATACAAGTGGAATGATTTTAGCTGCTAAAGTTAACATTTTGGCCATTACGAGGTCAAAGTTACAACGATAGCCCAAAAAGTCCACAGGGCACTTAGAGTGAAGCGATATCCCAAACAATACACAAACACCAGCACATGACTCCGATATGTTTCAACAGACCTTGAGACTAGTCTGTCTAAGCCTATCGACATAGCGTCGCGTCGATCTGCGTGAGCGAAGGTAACGCAAGTTTCAGCTTGCGCCGGTACATTGGGTCCGCGGCGATGGGGTTGCGCTCCAGGTATATCGTGGCGAGATTCTTGTTGGACACCAATGCCTCTATCGACTGCCAATCCGCAATTTGGTTATCATTCAACTGAAATTAATGAAAATATTGACTATTAATAATCGCGAGCAAGACGCAAAGCTCGTTGCAGATGGTGTGTGAGCGACTCGAGCCGTAGTACTAGTACTACATAATACGTACTACTACATAATTTTGTGTATGTAAATTTTTATCATCATGTTTATCCACGATAACGTGCTCCATGAGATAGTAAAATATGAAAATAAAATTGAAAGTAAACTTAATCAATATAAAGTTAGTCATCAAATATTCTTGTTCATGTTTTTTTTCTTTTCCACAAGCTTTATCGATTACAGTCAGCCTCGGTGGCCCAGTGGCGCGACACTTCGGCGATCGCTCTCCGAAGTTAAGCAACGCTGGGTCCGGTCTGGTCTTGGATGGGTGACCGTTCGAGAGGCTGGCCGTGGTTCGGATTCCACGTTAAGCTGTAGGTCCCCTTCCTTACTTACTAGGTGGTAGGGTTTATCCCGCCCGGGTTGGTACCATCGCATTGGATGAACGATGGTCGAAGCGGCAATGAAAATTGTCCGTGTTTTCCATCCAGTTCAATGTAGCCGTGCAATATAAGGAAGGTCCTGGCATGGCACCTAGTTCCCATGTGGTGTGTTGGGCTAATACCATGACAGAACTTGTGGTATTAGCCATCCATGTCCAGTCACATAAAAAAAAAAACTTCGTGAATTTTCGCGATAATATGCAACAAATTGAGTAAATTTATGAAAAAGATAAATACTTTTTGTATGTTATCTGACTGAAAGGCCTGGAGCCCTACTACGAACGGTACCGCGTAAGGGCTATTGAGAAGGCGATACCGCTTGTCAAAAATGTTGTTTGCGTTTGACAGTCGGTATCAAAAGCGCTGTCGATACCATCTATCAAACGCAAAGAATATTTTTGACAGGTGATATCGCCTCCTCGATAGCGCCTGCTAGATAGGGTTCGTAGTAGGGACCCTGTCGCCTGAAATCAATATTGATATTCATTCATTCATCTTATCATGTCTAAATCTAGATCTAACGTGAAGAAATGATATAGCAACGCTTAGGATAGTGGACACATACCCAAAGCTCCTCGAGTTGACTCATGTGCTGAACATTCTCGATGGTGGTGATCCTATTAACGGCCAGGTCTAATGTTTCGAGCAGCACTTGGTTTTCCAGATTCTCTATGACTGTTATACCTGCAAAGAGATGGATGTAATAGAAGTGTTGGGTAACATAAGATGTAACTGTCGGAATACAAATTTGAATTTGTAAAAAACAAATTTCAGTACATTTTGTATGAAGCAATCTTGGTCTCATCCGTCCGCTGTAAGTGCCAAGTGCACGAAAGGACACAAAATCAAAACCAATGTCAAAAAATGATTAAACACGTCACGAACTCTATGCGGTTTACTAAAAGTGAAGTGTTTAAACATTGATTAAGTCAGCCGTCTCTTCGTGCAATCGGGGCTTAGTCTTTACATTATAAGATTGGTTTTCATCAAGCGCTGATTTATTTTATTCGACACTTAAAGGGTCTTTATTACCAAAGTGCTGATTATCTTGTACTGGTATTTATTGCAAGCTGCTAAGAAAGGCCCTTAATATGTGGCGAGTGGGTGAAAAAGGCCCTAAGTATATCATAAAAAGTAAATTCAGCCCTTGAATCATCCTAACGTACGACACGCACCGTTCTCGGAGACATAGAGCTGCGTGAGTGCGGTCAGGTTGTGGAGGTTCTCGATGCGCGTGATCCGGTTGCCCTGCAGCACGAGCACCTCCAGCGAGTTCAGATCTTCCAGGTTTTGAATGTGGCCGATCTTGTTCTTGCCCAGGTACAGCTGCTTCAGGCCCCTGAGTCCTTCGAGGTTCTTTATCTCCTGCGAGGTTTTATAGTGGACTCAATTACGAGTGCATTGAAGCATGAGCGAGGGTGAAATTGTGAATCACATTTGAAAAAACCTCAATGCAAAAACGTTAATCACCTGGTGGTTTATTTCCTTAAAAGGCTGAACTTTTTCAATTCCTGCAGCTTCAAGGTCAATCCTGGAGAATTTGAGTTACAGCGACATCTGGATGCTTCAATTGTAATCAGATTTTGAAAATAATCTGAAAAAGTATTGGTCGTAACATTGCTCGACGTTGATTGCGTGACAATGCTTCATATCTAGATGTCGCTGAAACTCAAATTAATGAGATAACGGTAATGTCGTATATATTAAATACATAAAATTATCAATCCTGTAGAAATTGTTCGAAATATGGTAGGAGGGGAGAGTAGAACAGGCCTATGCAGGCGAGCTGAAATGATACCTGTCACCTGCTAATTTAAATGTACCAACAGCCTCCTTTCTTGTAAGGATTTGAAGTGCAGGAACCCACACACACGGGTCCTGTACAACCGTGTCGTGCCGTGTGACATTGAGTAATAAGGCGCAATTGGCTGCTGTCAGGTTTTGCAGCGATAGGCTTGTACGTCTTTATATGGGAGCCCAACACACAATTCCTTCGAACCGCACCTATGTAGTGAAAAATAACTAGTTTGAGCACTTGTAGCATGCATATTTTTAGATAGTAATTAATCGGATAATTTCGACATTTTTGTGTGATTGGTAAAGGCTAAATAGAACCCAGCTTGTATGTTTTATTTAGAATAAATGCCAGTAGAAAGACGATTGCTGCATTGCTGACCATGACAGCAATCGCACACTGCGAGTGTCTCCGGCACCTTGCATTCTCCAACTGAAAGTTGAACAAAGTTGTCCATACCTTTATTTTGTTATCGCCGAGCTCTAGCAGCTCCAGATTGTGTAGATGGTTTACGTTCTTGATCTCCGTTATCTTGTTGGAGCTGAGGAACAGCCGCCGCAGTTTCATGAGACTCTCCAGCCCCGTGATCTCCTTGATGCGGTTAAACGACAGGTCGAGGATCCTGTCCATAGACACTAGAACTTAGGGAAACTGCGTTGTAGGAAAGAAACAATATGGCCATTCACAATGATCGGGGTTTGATAAATAACGCAAGCTTGAAGAAACTATACTCAAAAAGTCACTATGGCTGGAATAGTCGGTGATGACTTAAGAAAGAAACATCTAGACATAAAAAACTATATTTAGTTGAAATAATTGTTTGATTTGTTTAAATTGTGTCCAATTAATTAAAACATTTTGTTTAGGTACCAACTCGAGGTTGTGTAGCTGGTCCAAGTTCTCGATGTTTACGATCTGGTTGTCATACAGCTCTAGTTCGACCAGCGTGCGCAGCGTGCTCAGACCCTCGATCTTCTTTATCAGATTCCAGCGCAGGTACAGTCTGCAATCACAAAGCTGCTTGAGCATTTATTTATTTATTTTCAATGATAACGAAAACACTCATGAATGGGTGTGTTCATGACCCCACAAGGTTTCGGTGCTGTCATTAATAAAAGGAAAGATGGCTGGCAACATTATCAAAATTTAAGAGAAATGTTTCCAGATTCCGGTTCAAAGCGAAAATGAAAGGTGTTAATATATCCTTTCTGTAAGAATCTTACTGAAATGATATTAGCTCAACTCATCTAATGGAAACTAGGTGCTACCTAGCTAACAAATTTAGATGTTATTAAAAGGGAAATATGACTAAATACATGAAACACATGGCAATTCCTTTGTTTTATTTATTGATTGAAACACAAAAGTCCCATAATACATCCGGACAATCACGTGTTTTTAGCGGTTCAGATTATAGAAGCCCTACTGTATTTTACCTTCCCTTTTTTTTTTGTAGCTGGAGATGGATGGCTAATACTGAACTGACTGTCAGATATTAGCCAGATATTAGGACATAGATTAGTTTGATTATTCCTAAAGAGTGTCCTTTAAGGTGGGTCTACCCGCTCAACTCCCCATACAAACGTGGAAAGAAGATCATGCCCACATTTCTTGTCAGCGATCCAAAATTAGCCTCAAAATACCTTTAATTGATCAAACTAGATGTCTGATGACTGTTGGAATTGCAAAATTATGTTTGGTTTCCAAGTTATAAGGTCCAAAAGTTTGAATTTTTCGCACGTTTATATTTATAATTTTGGAGGTGGATTACGCAACGATAAAATAAAAACATCTTAAAAAGATTAATCATCAGACATAGCTTGTTTTATGAAGATTTATAATCAATTTGGTTTTTGTTAGATTTATTACTACAGTGGTCGTGGTTTACATTTAGCTATAAATCATTTGGTAATTTAAATTTTCGTAAATATTACCAAATCAAACACTATGCGCATTGCCTGCTTTGTGGACATGTTGCATACTCCTGATCACGGAGGCTGTCTTTTTCTTTGAAAAAGAGAAGATCCCAGACCGCAATAGCACGGTTTTGTACCGTGCCCGCGAATAATGTAGTCCCATCGAGAAGGGCCACTTTAAGATATTACAAAAGCAACTCTGACCGTTCGATACGCTCCAGCCTCTCCAAGTTCTCAATCTTCCCGATGCGCCCGTGGTTGAGGTCCAGCGCGAGCGTGTTCTCGTCCACCACGATAAGCTCTTGCTCATTCTCCTCGCCCTCCGGCCCCGCACGCTCCGCCCCCGCGCCCTCCACCCCCGCGCCGTCGGGTCCGGCGCGCTCCGGCCCTGCCCGCTCGGCCCCTGCGCCGTCCGGCCCGGTACGTTCCGCCGCCGCCTGCACGACTACGGCGCGCTCCGCTTCGGAACCCTCAGGGTCGTCCCGCTTTGGACGGTCCGTCTCCATCCTCTCAGGTGGACCTGCGCACGTGCTCGTTAAGGAGATGCAATTGCTTTTGAAGATGAAATAAGATACGATATTACACTTCATGAAAACGCATAGGTCTCAGCTACAAAACAGCAGAGCTAATATTTTGTGCAAATAAAAAAAACTTGTAGTTAAGGGTGTCATGAAGGCAGGGTATATCAAAGGAATTTTAAGAAATGCATTCTTTCTCTATTGGCCAAGGCACAATTTTGCATTGCTACTGCCTACTACTGCTAGTTTAAGCGAATTCGTCTTTCAGGCCAATTTTATAAAAAAAAATCACTTGAGAAAGCTTCATTGTGGGTATTTTTTTGTAAATATCTGTGGTTTTCATTAAACCAATTTCCAATGTTTTTAGCTAATGTATTACAATCTAAGGGTCGGGTTTCCAAGACAGACGCATTCTTATTAAATAGCTGGGTGGATAGGACGAAAGAGTAACTATAAAGAAGCTCGACAGCAAACAATTTTTGTGCAAAAACTACTCCTTGATAGGAAAAAAAATTGTCAAAGTTTGCATATAATTTCGTAATTCCTGCACTTTTTAAGTGTTTTGACCGGCGCGGCAGGGCGTTGAACTTATAATTGACAGTTGACCAGAATATTTATCAACAATTTAAGGTAATAACCTAACCCAACCTAACCTGACGCAACCTAACATTGGTTGTAAAAACGACTTGCGGGCACCGACATGGACCCGTTAGGTTAGGTTAGGTAAGGTTAGGTAGGAATAAACCTTGGTTATTTTTTTTATAGACCACGGCATCACTCTTCCTATTCCGACTGTAGTTGTGTGAAATGGAATGGTTATAATATTAAAAAAAAAAAAATTCCAAGATGCGGTATCCCGGAAATGCATGTTTTTAGGGTGTTTAGTAGGTATTTAATATTTTTTTACTTTTTTTCGTGCGTCTGTCTTGGAAACCCTAACCCAATCTAAATGGGACATTAAAAAAACTAAAACACACAGACATAGATTTTGACAATATATTTTAGAATAAAAAATTAAAAAAACCTAGTAGGTATATCATTAAGAACATTAAACAGTTATCACGCATAGTATGGGGATAGTTTCAGTTTCAGTTTCAGTTTCTTTATTTCCTCCATTAGATGTATATTACACACTCGGATTCGTCTTTTTTTTTCCTGTCGGTTCAATTACTTCTGGCGAAGAAGAGCCGACAAGAAACTTCGTCAGGTTGGTCATTGTATTATTATTTTTTCCAGTGATACTTACAAACTAGTTTACAGTGATTGATTGATTACTACTGCTCACAAAGAACATTATTATAAGAACATTATATACATTGGTGAGGTGCAAACTCATGACTACTATAATGACATCTTATTCTAAATTAATAGGAATTATGATCTAAATTATTCAGGTGTAAAAAACCATCGTCATTTTTGATACAAGGTAATATCAAATTAAATATAAGTTAGTAAATAAACAAATTCATACTACAATGTAGTACCCATGTCAGAGAAAATAATAAAATACATGTCATAGAAAATAATAATAGGGTAACGACTCTCTTAACAGTTCTTATCCAGTAGAACTATCAGGCTTAAAATCTGGATAATCCATCATATGTATGTATGTGAAGCGTGGACCTTAAATGCAGTAAGCCTTACATTCATTTTTTTATTTCATCTGTATTATTTTTATACCAAAAACGTTTTTCATAAGATTTAAGATTTCATGTCTATTACGGATTGACGTACGGAGCGTACACGGTAAATACTATCGTCGATGGATGCTAAATATGAAATTAGGGGCCCTTTAAACATTTAAATGTTTGAGGATAACGTATCTATTACTACCTTTTTCATCTAGGCAAATCTGATTCGATGACTCACCAGACATTACGGAAGAAAATACTAAACAGACAGAACTTAAAGGAGATAGATAAAGCCGGAAATGTCCAGAAATATCAGGATAGCAAACTGCAACCACTAAACACTGGGAAAAAACCCAACACCCGCAGCCGCAAGCCACCGAAAGCAAAACCAGAAAATAATATATGTTCTGTGGAAAATACGTGAAATGCAAAGAGCTCGGAGAAGTCGCGCTACTTCTACGTGAAATTGACAGCTCACACTGACACTGACACTGACAGCTCGCTGACAGCCGCAGATTATTTCTTTTTTTTTTGTTAATTCTGATATTTTTCGGACATGGAAAGGAAAAATATTTTTTTAAGTTTTCTGACATGTACATGACTAATACCACACAACTACCGTTATGATATTAGCCCAGTAAACCACATTCCCGAAGGAATTAGGTGCCATACCAGGACCTTCCTTTTATAAGCACGGCTACATTAAACTGGATGAAAAACACGGACAATTTTTCATTGCCGCTTCGACCTCCTTTTCATCCGATGCGATGGTACCAACCCGGGCGGGCTTAAACCCTACCACCTAGTAGAGGAAGGGGACCTATAGTTTTACATGGATTCCGAACCATGGAGCAGCTCGCCTTCGTGACGAAATGCACTTATCGAACTCAGAAAGAGAAAGAAAGTGGTGCATGTCGGAATTTAACCCAGACCTCTGGCGCGTACAGTCCTCGCGCCACTAGGCTACGAGCCGCTCACAAGTTAGCGATATGCTGCCTTATACCTAATATACAAAGAGAATATAATCACTGCGCTTTAAGAGTCGGGACTGTGATACATTGGAACGGTTTGGGTCGATTTCAACCGAATGTATGAAACGTGCACTAACTGTCAGTCAAATCGACATAGCCGCCATTGCTGTCAGTGCCCGTTTCATCCAACGTTTTTTACGAAGGGAGTTGCGCCAGACTTCTAATATCCTTATACATTTTCTTGCTTCGTGTTTCGTGCTTTTTTTTTCAACTGGTTAAGGTGTCTTCTATTGTTTCGTGTATGTATTGAAATATGGGTTCAAAGAAACAAATACTACTACAAACACTACAGACGGGACAAAGCATTGAAATAGGATGCATGCGTTTGACAGATGGTTTCGAAAACGCTTTCGACAGCAACTGTCAAACGCATACAATATTTTTTAGTCATCGTACGTCATCCAGAAATACTCGTACGTGCCACCGCTAATTTCTTGCTCCTGCTTGCACCCAATGGCTCAGAGCACTTTGCCCGAACACAGCCAAATTACACAGAACAAACTGAGAGTTTATATTCTTTGCTTTCTTCTCAATAGAGTGTGGGGTCAAGAAAAGGCGGGAAAAAGGGCGGTCGATATTTTTTCCGCTAAGCTAAAAATATTTGATTTTCAAGTGTTTAAAACTAAAGAGGTGGTGGTGTGGCGGCGAGGATGAAGACGCGTAAAAAGCGTAAGAAGGAGAACAAAGAAGCGGAGGAGTCCTTCTCATCGGAGGGCTCCGATGAAGAAAACAGCGAAATGGCGGGAAACGGGAGCTCCGGGCAGACGGCCTCCAGTGATCCCCCACAGCACAAACAACAGCAAGATAAGTACAAACCCTTCTACGTACAGGATTACACAAGGGCATACCCAGAAGATTCAGGAGCATTTGAGCACATTGTGTTCATAGAAAGTACTGATGAAAAACCAATTGGTGATCGCGACATCATGAATTTGTCCAATGCATTTAAACGATACATCAAAGGAATAAAACAGTTTAAACGCTTCAACCGGTTCAAGATCGGTGTGATTTTCGAGAAACCTGAATTGGCCAATGCTGCTCTTAGAAACAAGACCTTTTTAGACCAGTTTAGGCTGAAAGCATCTATTCCAGCCGGTGCGACAGAGACCACAGGGGTAATCTCATCAGTCCCGAAAAATTTATCAAACCACAAAATTTTCACTAATATCACCAGTTCAAAGAAAATTATTTCAATCCGACGATTCATGAGAAAGATACGCACAGAAAACGGATTTACATTAGAACCTACCACAACGATTTCCATCACATTTGCTTCCAATACACTACCAGAATACATTGACCTCAATTTGTGGAGATTTAATGTCTCTACATACGTTCCTCCGGTAAAACAATGTTTCCGATGCACACGGTTTGGTCACATTGCTAAATATTGTAAAAACAAAGAAAGATGTACCATATGTGGAGAAGAAGAACATAACTTCAAAAATTGTAAAGTTGAAACTGCTAACGCAACATGCTTTAACTGCAAAGGAAATCACATTGCGATATCCGGGGCATGCCCCATAAAACAGAAAAAAATTGCAGAAAATAAAAGCAAAGCACGTACAGTACAGTACAACGAATTATTTAATGAGAAGTCCTTCCCAGCCCTGCCCAACCCATCCCATAGAACTTACAAAAATGATACAACTGCAAAGGGATACGCGAACTCAGTCGTTCAAAATGAAACATCAGTCGAATCGTTACTCAACAGTTTAATGAACTCGGAAAAAGCAATGGACATACTTTTACAAATGATTATTAAAGTTGTTACATTAAACAAAACTGGGGAAATTTCAGTCTCCACACAAAACATAAAAAAAATTTTTCAACAATCAGTTCAGAGCAATAACAAACAAAATCCCTCTTAACATTACTACATTAAATATAGTACAATGGAATGCGCAGAGTCTACTCTGCAATCATCACATCTTAACACATTTTTTACATGAAAATTTTATACACATTGTTATCATCTCAGAAACATGGTTAAAACCTACTCAACATTGCAAATTTAGAGGTTATAATATAGAAAGAATGGACTCCGGCAACTCTCACAATGGAGTAACTATCTTAATTCATAATAGTCTTAATTATACTAAACTAAACACAATCAGTGATAATTCCACACAAAACATTGCTATCAAACTATATTACGATAACAAAGAGTTAACTATAGTTAGTTTCTATAGTCCTCCTAACTGCACACCTAGTTTTAGTAAAAAAAAATTTGAAAGTCTAGTTAAGAGTATACCGGAACCAATGCTATTTGCTGGAGACTTTAATGCTCACCACACATTATGGGGCTGCAATAACATAGATGCAAGAGGTAAAGACATTCTTGAGACATTAGATGACAACAATTTTGTGCTCCTAAATGATGGTCAAGCCACTACAGTAGGCTCCAATAGATGGCGTCCAAATGCTCTAGATCTAACTTTTGTTTCTTCTTCTTTATCACTATCATGCTCCTGGTCGGTACACGATGATCCTCTGGGAAGTTATCACCTGCCAACAATCACAAAAATGTTATTAGCCAACAGGAATCCCAATAATTTTCAAGACAATCTCAGTAATATTTCTCAACATCCTAACTTTAAGCTAGTTGACTGGGAAAAATATCGTCTACTTGTTAGCAAAGATTTTTTAAATTTTGATATTAATAATAAAAATCCAATTAGGCTGTATGATAATTTTTGTAAAGCACTTCATTCAGCTATAAAAAAATGTTTGCCTAAAAACGAATCGACACAAAAAAATAATAATATAAATAATAGATCTAGACGAAGATTGCCACTGCCGTGGTGGAATAAAACGTGCACAACTGCTGTGGAAAATGCTAAAAAAGCTTACATTAATTTTAAACAAGACAGCAATGAAACCAATTACATTGAATTTAAACGTTTACAAGCCATTAAAAAAGTTACTCTTAAAAATGAAAGAAAAAACGGTTGGAACAAACTATGCGAATCTTTCAACAGATACACTCCAATTAGTAAAATTTGGAACACAATAAAAAAATTCAATAAAACTTTCGTTCCACAAAACAGAGAATATCAGCCTTGGATACATGATTTTTTAAAAAAATATACACCAGACTTCGTTTCAAATATCCCACAACTACTTAATACCATAGTACCAACAGTTGAGGAAAATTCCTACATGACAAAGCCTTTTTCACATTCTGAATTAAGATCCGCTTTACTTTCAAGAAGAGATACTACATGTGGTTTGGATCACATTTCTTATAAAATGTTGCAAAATTTAGATCAATCAAGCACGACAATACTATTATTCATTTTTAATTGCTTAAGGAGCAGCTCAGTGATTCCAGGAGAGTGGAAAACCGATTGTTTGATACCAATTCTAAAACCAAATAAAAATAAACAGGATGTAGATTCTTATCGCCCAGTAGCACTGACATCTTGCGTTGGAAAAATTTTCGAACAATTAATCAAGCAGCGACTAGAATTCCATACAGAAAAAAATTTTTTGCTTCCTAATAATCAATATGGTTTTAGACGTGGCCGTTCAGCCCGTGAAAGTATTACTCATTTACAAATTGACATCTCAAAAGCATTTGCAAAACATCACAATTTAGTTTGTGTGTTTTTTGACATAATTGGTGCATTTAATAATATAGATCATTATCAACTAGCGTCAATTTTAAATTCCTTAGGAATCCCGGCTAAAATAGTGAATTGGATTTACACATTTTTAAATGGTCGACAGGTGTTTGTTAAGCACAATAATTATCTTTTTGGACCACGATTGTCTTATAAAGGCACGTGCCAAGGAGGAATATTAAGTCCTCTCCTTTTCATACTATATATTCACAGATTAAACCTGGTTTTAGGACCTAACGTTAGCAATCTTCAATTTGCTGATGACTTAGCAGTGTACTGTTCAACAAGCAACATGGTAGAGACAGAGTTAAATATAAATAAAGCTATTAAACATTTACAAATTTACCTCAATAAACTAAACTTGGATATCAGTCCAGACAAAACCAAAGTTGTTGTTTTTAGCAAAAATAGAACTGTACCTATAATAGATATTGTCTATAATAATCATACTCTACCAGTTCACGATAGAGCAAAATTCTTGGGAATTTTGTTTACAAGAAACTTAACATGGAATGATTATGTCAATTCTGTAACAGATAAGGCGCTTCGAGCGTTTAACATTTTAAAGTCTTTGACAAAAACCTATTGGGGTGCAGATCCCAAAGTGCTAACCATGCTATATAAATCTTTAGTACGGAGTCATTTTGAGTATGGCTTTTTATGCTTTTCAAACAGTATAATACACATTGACAAACTAGAAAAAATACAAAACAAAAACTTACGATTAATAATGGGAGCCATGATGTCAACACCTGTTGAGTCAATGCAGGCGGAGTGCAACATCCCTCCATTGATGCTTCGTTTTAAATATCTGAAATTGAAATTCATTTTAAAGTTGTCTTCATTGCGTAATCATCCTTTACTTACCAAAATCCAGCATTGCCTATCCAATCCCAATCCTATACTTTCCAATCCCAAACATTGTCCCTTCATCCTTACTTCTCTATCAGAAGCGTTGCAGTTTACGAAAGACAATGCCATCCATGCTCACCTAAACTTTCCATGTTATACTGGAAGTTACGAAAGTAAATTTAGTGAAATGGATATATCAATAGACCAAAGAATAGAACGCAAAGAAGAAGTACTAGCCAAAATAGCCAGCTTTAAAGATTGCAAATGTATATACACGGACGGGTCAAAAACTTCTGGCGTTTCCTCAGCAATGTATGATGAATCAACAAAACGCGGATATGCTGTTCGGATACCTACATTATCTTCAATCTATACAGCAGAAGCTCATGCAATATTGCTAGCTCTAGAATACATGGAAGCACAAACGCAGACTCGGAAATGGCTCATAGTTAGCGACTCTATGAGCGTATTAAGTGCACTGCAGAACCCAAAATTTGACGCAAATACTCACCTCATTATTCACCGAATTCGTGAAAAACATCACTCCTTATTGATGAACGGAATAAATGTATCTTACTTATGGACCAGAAGCCACTTTGGCCTGAAAAATCACGATTTAGTGGATTATTTAGCGAAAACAACAGCTGATGCGTGTATTGACAGCAGCTGCATCCGCAATGTTGCCATTACCTACACTGAATATATCCCACGCCTAAAAGCCCAAATATTACAGGAATGGAACAATCAATGGTCTAAATCGAATAAAGGAAGATGGTATGCAGCGATCAATGAAAAAATTGGTAAACCCCCATGGTTCAACAAAACAGTTCCTAGTTCCAGAAAATTTTACACAATCTTATGTCGACTTCGTTTTGGACATTGTCGTTTTCAATCTCATCTCTTCAGAATAAATTTAGCCGATTCAGCCGTCTGCCCATACTGTCAACACTTGGAGCAAACCTTACACCATATCTTCTTCGACTGCCCTGCCTTCGAAGATGCGAGAGAAAATTTTTTGAATGCGCTAAGCAAAGAATATAAAAGCCGTGAAAAAGTCCCGCTTGACATACAGAAATTGTTAACCAACAGTGTTAACTTTAGCCCAATATTCACATTTATCATAGATACAATCGAAGACTTATAAAAAAATAAAGAGGTCAAGGAAAAGTTTTTGATTTTGAAAAACATCTGAAAACACTTCAAGAATCACAAGAAGAAAAATGAAAATGACAAAATAAGACTAGGCAGTATAGCTAAATGCTTTCGCCTTTCCTAAGGGAAAAAAAATACCAAAAAAAAAATAAAAAAAAATCAATAGAGTGTGGTCTGTGGTTTTCGATTTCCCGCTCAAAACATGACAAAGCGGCCAAATTTTTTTACTGAGACTGGAGTAGGCATGGAGGTGATCCTCACCTCCATGGGAGTAGGTGCATCCTTTTTTTACGTCCAAAATACTTATGCAAATGCATGCTTGACGCATGCCACATGCATGCATGGTGGCCGAGTGGATTTATTGTTTGTGTTTGGCTGAGCGAGCAACGCAGGCTCAGAAGTTTGCTGTCTCGGCACATCTCTCTCTTCTATTTTCGTATGCGGCGTACTTAATTCTACCAGGTTAATAAGCTAGTGCTTTCACCTCGACACGTTCAACCAGCATGGAGGCCGAAGATGAGCTTGCCCAGTTAGAGGCACTATTAGCCGCTGAAGATGTCAGCGATCCGGCGCCTCGGGTTCTGCGAGATGCTGACCTCTTCTCGGGAAGTGAACCCACATCCGCTCCGGATGAAGTCCGCTCGAAAAGCGCCCTTCACAATGGAGACACGGACTCTTCCGACGACGAAGACAAGCGAAACTGCTTCGAGCCACGCTACAATGAGTACGGAAATGATATAAGGAAATTGATCGGCCGCCAAGAGGATGAAAAGCGAAACCGGAAGGTGGAGTTTGAGACCCGCCTTCGCCAAGCCAACGTTGAAGAAAAGACCAAGAAAAAAGCCAGTGAGACCTGTGAACGCGTTCCTCCTATTCCACCATTGGACCCTAAATACACGCTGTGTGCACCCGCTCCCGCAGCAAATGTCAAAGCTGACGTTTTCACAGATCCTGTATTTGGTATGCGGATCACTAAGCCGTTGATCTCTAGTACTGGCTTACTAGACAGCATGCAAGGCCGTGAGGCCATCAACCTGTTGCGAGTGAAACGTCACACAGAGCATGGAGATTTGAGCAAGGACTGGGTTATAGCGGGTGCTATTGTGCGATCTAGTGGCACTAAGAAGTCTCAGAAGGGCAGCCAATTTGTGATATGGACTCTCAGCGATTTGAAGGATGATTTGAAAACTGTGACATTATTTCTGTTCCGTAGAGCCTACAGTGAACTGTGGAAGACAAGTATTGGTACAGTAGTAGCTGTTCTCAACCCGAGCGTTCTCGATAAGACGGAGGACCGCGTAGAACAAGCGAGTCTCAGTGTAGACAGCCCCGACCGAGTGATGGTGCTTGGACAATCCAAGGACTATGGGATTTGTAAGAGTAAGAAGAAAAATAGAGAACCGTGCACGTCTTTTGTGAATCTCAATCAATGTGAACACTGCATCTACCACGTTAAGCAGGAGTACCAAAAGTATGCGAGGAGACAAGAGCTCCAATCTTCCACGATGGGAAAGGGCCTCACCCAACCTTTACAGAATAAAATTCTAGGAAAAAGTACTGTAATTTACGGAGGCCGTTCGTACTCTGCTCTGCCCGTAGCCAAGAGCAAAAAGATTTTCAAACAGGACCAAAATAGACTCATGACATTGAGCGACTACTACAAAAGTGAGAGTGATCTTATGATAAACAAATCTCCCTACGGAGGTCCCATTAAGAAAAGTGCAGTAACAGTGAACCCTACGGGATCACAGAGAATTAAAGACTTAGAGCGCCTGGAGAAATTGCATGGGTCACCATTGTCTAACTCACCAACCGACAGCACAACATCGCTTGCCGAAAGGGTTGCCAGTTCACCTAAATTTAGCTTGGCGAAACCTAAAATTGGTTTCGGGCTCGAGAGTGCAGGAACTATTGACCTAAGCGTCAGCTACGGTCACCGGGCGATAGAACGAGCGAAGGCTAATGCAGCTAAAGTAATTCGGCAGAACGGTGGAATCAAAAAAGTCGACCCCCATAATTTAAGAGGCACCGAGGCCGGAAAGAAAAGAGCTCTTGAGCGAATTAATAAATCTGGAAGTGATGATAGTGAAAATGACATGAAAAAGCCGAAAATTAACAAAGAATTAGATAAAATACAGCTGAAAGGGATGATGTCGGAGAGATTTAAGAAAATCCTTGAAGCAACATCTGCTCACCAAAATTTAATTGAGCGACACGATGAAGCTGAACAGGAAAAGTACTTTGGCAAGCTAGAAAAGAAGGAAGCGATGGAAGAGAAAATGCTGAATACTTTCAAGGTAGCATGCAAGGCCGTACGGTGCATCAAGTGCAAATACACCAGTTTCTCCGCATCCGATCGCTGCAAAGAGGAAAGGCATCCGCTTAAAGTATATGACAGTTTCAAAAGGTTCTTCAAATGCGGTGACTGTGGAAACCGCACAGTGTCGCTGGAGCTGATACCGATGCACGCCTGCAAAAACTGTCGCAGCTCCCGGTGGGAGAAGGCACCCATGATGAAGCAGAAGGGGGTGTCCCTCACGGAAGGTCTGTCCATAAGAGGGGAAGAGGAGAGTTACATTGGTGGGCAGATAACTTCAGGCAAGAATATAAATTTGCTCGTTCCAGATTCTGACTAATAGTAAGAGTGATAATGCGTGTGTTATTGAATTGTGTGTAAATAAATTTACCCTTTTTTTAAATATTTTGTTTTGTTTTTTATTTATGGTTTATCTATCCTGGCTATACGGGTGTCGTAATGGCCACTACATTAATTTCGCCAGCATAATATTCATGTTTTTAAAAAAAAATATCTCAAGTATCAAGTTACCGAGATTTACCTGCATTTTTGAAAATTATGTTTACACTAGGCGATAGTGTAATTTGACGCAACGTTGTAACTGTGCATAAGGAAGGTCTTGGCATGGAACCTAGATCCCATGTGGCGAGTCAGGCTAATGTCACGACTGTAGGTGTGATATTAGCCATCCATGTCCAAGTACAACATGCAACATTCCCACGTTATTACGAAACATTCGATTCTTTTTACACTAAAGCATTGAATTTATTTGTTTGAAAAGTCTAACTTTTTATTTAGAGGATATTCAGCAAAAACTTTTTTATTTTTTTCAATCCCAATAATAATATCTCAAACTTAATGTACTGGCCATTACGACAACTCATTCATTATATGGATGGATTATTAATCTTGTACTGCGTAGGTTCCGATACGTAAAAATAATACCATTACGCCCACTGCATTTCTTCTCGTGCATGTCGTTTGCTCTGTTGGGTTTCGGCACATTAAAAGAAAACAATTGGGCCTACTGCATTTCTTCACGTCCATATCCGCAGAGTTTTGATTGTGGTTCGGATTCCACGTAAAACTGAAGTTCCCCTTCCTTACTTACTGGTACGTTTGTCCCCGCCAGGGCTAGTGATATCGCATTGAATTAACGATGGCAAAAATTTTTCCATAAATAAAAGTAATAAAATAATTGCTAAGTTATTTTTATCAGCCACTTAAGGTCAACGCACGTAACTTTGTACAGCAATGGCCACCAATGAGTCTGTCAGTACTTTACAGTTCAATTAAAAAAAAAACCAGTCAAGTGCGAGTCGGACTCCAACACGAAGGGTTCCGTGCCATTCATATCGTACACACAAAAAATCACGTTTTTTGTATGGGACCCTCTTTAATTTTTATATTTTTTTTGTTTTACCTATTTGTTGTTATAGTGGCAAAATAAATAAACGTTCTGTGAACATTTCAGTTGCCTACCTATTACGGTTCATGAGATACAGCCCTGTGACAGACGGACGGACGGACAGCGAAGGGGTTTCGTTTTCACCCTTTGAGTACGGAACCCTAAAAATGGATAGTGCTTTTAGAAGGAATGTTTTAAAATTGTTGGTGTACACATTTTATGTGCAGGCAAAAACACATTTAATTTATTATCACAATCAGCACTTTATCGAATGAGCATAACCAGCTTCAATGAACTTTTCAAATTGATTGGACCTTCAATAGCGAAGGATAGATATTTCGAGTCGGTCGATTAAACAATCGGCAAGTGTTCAAAACATTCAATAGGAATATATGTAGGTATTATCTGTGGAATAAAGCCTGGCCTATTTTCGTCCGATAATTATATGCAGTTTGGCAATTAAGTACCGGGAATTTGGATATAATTCTGGAACTGGCCGCACTGCGTGATCCATAAACATGGCTGGAAAGGGACTTTTTTTTCATTGTATTGGTTTTTTAAAACTACTTTACGAAATTAAGTGACTCATGACAAACAACACATTCCTCATAAGGCATTCCAATGTTACTGCACACACCCTATAGCCCTAAAATCGCCCCCTGTGACTTTTTCTTAAGACTTTTCCAAGATGAAGTTGCACCTTAAGGGAACTCATCATGGCGGCCTACAGGAGGTCAAGGAAGCTGTAACCACGATGCAACTTCGGAAGAGGTTCTTCAAATGCATGTCATCAAGGCCAGTCGGCATGGTTAATGCAGTCCTTGAAACAATTTGGATGACCATGGACGCCATCAGATAAAAAGTCTGGCACACTCCATATGTCACCCTGTCACATAGGTACAGTGCCGAGAAGGTTATTATCTTGGTAGGTATTCAAGTCATTGCATGGAATGTTTTACGAAGTAACTGCTAGGTGCATCTGAACAGTTGATAGAGAAAATCAAACAAAACATTGCAATAACGAGAAATTTAATTGTCTACTTATGCACATCTAAACAATTCGACACAATCCAATATTTTGTCAGAATTTATGTTTTCCAGTGTCACTTGCACAAATTGGAGACTGTATTTCTATTCAACTTTTCAAAGGAAAAAAATGAAAACATTTAAAATTGCTTCTAAAAACATAGTAAATATAAATACAATGATAGACTGTACTCGGTGGAATGTACGAGCAATACCAAAGTTACCTCGTCCTGTCTCGGCAAAGAGGACGGAAGTTATTACAAAGAAAAACTAAGACTCCAATTCATGTTATTGATAATTCCTTGAGATTTCAAACCGCTTTTGAAGCGAGATAAGGGTCACACCACACTGCAACATCATTCCACATAACAGTGCTGAGTAAAGAAAGTATGTGATTACTGATTACAAACGTTTTACAAAGCCTTCGACAATAAATTAAAACCACCTTTTCCATAAAATTTGGAGAACAAAATATATTTAACAGTTCAGCCAAACCAATAGCGTTAAGTTTTTCTCGCCATGCCGTTTCATAATTTGCCATCGCGATAGTTCAGAGCTGTGTCCACTGCCCAGCATTGTCACGAGCTACGAACCACACTATGTACAAAATATATGCCCACAGACACTTTGCTTTAGTACTCCCTGAGCTAATGCACATAGCTCATATAATATAAGATATACAGAAAATAATTTACATACATAGGCAATTAAAATAATAACTCGAAACCACAATGTAGTGGTGAATACGTAAAAAGGAACTCCTTTCTAGAATTGGTTTCATGTGGAAGCCTATTCTGAGGGACTGATCATGCCATTGATATTAATTCCATTGGCGAACATTTGACGAGCATGCGAACAAATCAAGTCAGTTTCAATTATGTAGGATCCTATACATACCAATAATAATCTGTGTATGCGAAAAATCAATTTATTACTCAAACATTCCAAAACATTGTTATGGTTTTAAGTTATAATGCAAGTTTTACAACGATCACTGTCATAACTCCCGGAAATTTTTAATGAGGAGATTTTACACATGCAAAAATTTTTTATATTCATAGAAACAAATTTGTGGAATCACTGTAAAAGAACACTAACACGTTAAAACTGGTAAATTTGATTTGATTAGAAAAAACTTACTGTTTTGGTTCTAAAATACTGGAAACAATTTAAATAAGTTTCGTTTTTCTGAACATAAATTAGGGCATTCTATAGTATACCTTGATATAAACTCTGAGGAAAAAATCACACTTTAACCAAAATCAGGATTTCACAGTAACATACAGATATTTCGTCAGGAAAATGTATGAGGGCACTGAACAGTGTGCATGCGTGTTGCTCAACATGTGATTTTCCACAAGCAGAGATGCGAGAATTCCGAATTGATTAATAATTATAAAAATAGTTTTATTTTTAATCCTGTCTCGTTGCATTCGGAATTATAATATGGTTGCTATAATAAAACCTTAGGTGGTCGCACCCCTTTGAAAACATGATCACATCGAAAGGGGAGTTCCACCTGCCAATGCATAGAACTATTATCCAAAAACAAGCTTTCTGGAGATGGGTGACTTTTCACTGAACACGTTGACGAATAATTCTGGATCTGTGTAGACCCATCTTCACAATGGGGGGATACAGTGCATTGATAATATTATAATAGAAAAAAATTAAAGTCAACTTTGCTCCAGTATATTAAGGGGGAACGGCATAACGTATAATATGCAGATCGTATAATGTCATATTTTAACAAAATTTTAAAACCATGCACAACGTATAATCGGCAGATCATATAATCTTATACGTAGTGCATGAAGAAGTCCAAAAAATTTAATTACTTATTTCTCCATGCATAACGTATAATAGTCACAACGTATAATGTTATGATCTTTATTTAACAAAAAAAGAAAACCATGCATATCATATAATCCTAAAATATTTCATACGATAAGCGCCCTTATCGATATAACATTAAAGATTATACTCGCACGCGACTTTTCGACCGTCTCAATTAGCGTTGTAGCAAATTGTTACTCTTCAACAAATATCCATTCGTAGCAATTTCAGCCTTAAATGTATCGTTATTAGGGCGCTTTATGCAGTGCTTCTTGGCATATTATACGTTCTGCATGGTTTTCTTTTTTTGTGAATTCATGTTAGGAATATTATACGTTGTGACTATTATACGTTCTGCATGATGCAAAGAGTTGATTTTATTTTTAAACTCATGCACAACGTATAACATTATACGTTGTGACTATTATACGATATGCATGGTTTTAATTTTTTGGAAAAAAATAAGATTATACGTTGTGAATATTATACGTAGTGAATACGACTCTATATTAAGACACGAGTCTGCAACATCCTTATTGTCTAAAAACGACGAATGTGGCCTCCCACCCCGGCTGTATCAGGTCGCGACTGCTCCGGGCCGAGGAGACGGGGAGGCCCCGTGCAAACACCAGTGTCCGTACAAAATATAGCATGTATGTGTGTTACAGTATAAATATAGGCAGGCGGTCGACGCGCCATCATTCCCACTCGGTCGTGCCCGGCGGCTTCGCCGTGAGGTCGTACAGCACGCGCGAGATGCCCGGCACGCTCTCGACTTCCTTCCGCATCCGGTCCACCAACTGAAAACAAATCGGGGTCGTTACATGCCTATTGGTTCTAGGTGTTTGGTTACCGAATTGCGCGACGACTGAGTTCGCGCGACCATAATGGAGTTTTTCCGACTACGTTAGACAGGCGGCCCGAGGGCGGGTCGTGTTTTTTTGGCGAGAAAAGGACACGTTATTGCCGTTATTGCGCGGCTCTTATATTTTCGGAGAGACAACGTGTCCTTGAGGGTTGTTTTGCGAGTGCTGCAGTGGCCGTCATGATATAACGTGTACCATGAGGACCGGGCCCACTCTTCAGCCAGCCAACACTTTCGCAACGCGTGAGATCTTGGGAGCTCCTATTGTCCTCTCCCAAACTCATATGCCCACGACTTTGAACTAGTGTCAGAAATTCGATGACCCCGCCCCCTAAACGCTAGGTTTTGATCAGAATCTCATTCAGGAATCTTATTCATACTTTATTGTAAAAAACATATTTTATTTTTTTAGCTACAAGATTATTTTATGATATAAGCGGCTCGTGGCTCAGCAGAGGGTAGACTTGCCTTACCTCCCAGCAGTCTGGGTTTGAATCCCTGCCCAATGCATGAGTTGGATAAGTGCAGTTTGTTACAAATGTGAGCTGTTCCATGGTTTGGAATCCATGCAAGACTGGCTTGGTACCATCATCGCATTGGATGAACAAAATGCTCGAAGCGGCAATGAAAAATTGTCTTGTGTTTTCCATCCAGTTCAATAGCAAATATCCGTGCTCATAAAGGGAAGGCACCTAATCCCTTCGGGAATGTGGTGTATTGGGCGAATATCATGATGGAAGTTGTGTGGTATTAGCAATCCATGTCAAGTTCCATAACAAAAAGCTGTGCTCATAAGGGAAGGTCCTGGCATGGCCCCTTTTGGGATTGGGGTGTGTTAGGCTAATATCATGACTGTGGGTGAGATATTGGCTTCCATTTGCAATAATGTAAAGAGAATGCATGGTTCACCTCCTGCGGCATGTGCGGCTCGCCGGGCACGGCCGGCACGCCCGTCATGAAGTCGGCGGTGATGAAGGGCCGCAGCACGGCCGAGCGCTGGCACGAGGGCGCGCGCAGCGCCGCGTCGCGGTCCAGGTGCACCGGGATCAGCACCACCGGCATCTGGGCGATGCGGCCGCCGCACCCCGACGCCATCAGCGCCTGCGAGTGAACGTTTCTGAGCATGTTATCCCTGAATCTAGAGAGCCTGCAACTCTGAAGGGATGTAGGGTCTCTCTCTCGACTTTATCGGGGAGAATGCTCGACAGAGCTGCATAACACAGTCCTTCCGTGCCCTTTCTACTATCGCTCAACACGGAACACACAGTTAATTCACCCATTCACTATCGACGTTCCCAAAGTAAGAGCCAACCGATCCTTTATCTATAGGGTCGGTAAACTATAGATTTGACTCCCCGCCGAGGCATTTACCCTAAGTACAACCTGGGGTCTTTTAAAATAGGGCATGAATGGTAGATTTTTGTGAATTAATATTAATTTAATGTATTGACATAAACGGGTACCAATAACCCGTATATATCTGTAAGCAGTGGCAAACAAATTTGTTAACTTAGACTAAGTGGACGTTGAAAAAAAATCAGCGAAGTTAATTGCCAGTTCTTCTTCGCCGTGAATGCTGAACTGGCTAATGATAAAATATGACAAATCTGAGTGCAGTGTGCTGCCTGTGGATGATGAATAAACAATAAACAATATAGTGTGAAGGCATGGCTCGCCGGCATGGTTTTCGCAGCCCCGTGAAAGTTTGAAAGCCCATGGGTGTCTTCGGGCAACGTGAGGTCCTGGCGTACGCCAAATGCTACGCTTAACATTAACAAACGATGACACAAGTTGGTTTATTCAATAATATGTGATATTATTCTTAGTTTTATGCACAAGGTGGAATTGTTTGCCTCAGCATCCTTAACAGGTGGGATACAAGATCAGATTGGTGTTGTGCGGGCTTCGACACTTAAAATAATACAATTAGTCCCACTGCATTTCTTCATATGCGCTAACCTGCGTGGCGAGGTCGTCCACCTGTCTCGCCGTCGAGACGACGTGCTGTGTGAGGAACGTGGGGGTGATGTCGGTCACCTGCTCCTTGATGAGTCCACCGAACGCGTAGCAAACCCTGCAAGTGGACATAAACAATTAGTCGGTTAGAGAATTAGTGTATTTATTAGGTAACGATATAATTTTCAAAAGAAAGTTGTAACTAGATGGTAGGTTGGATTTGTTAACAAGTTAGGATTACTTAACCTAACCTACCTAACTTTATGGACATTAAAATTAGTGATTCGTAAACAAAGTAATAGTAGCATAATCCAAAAAAGACTCATGAATACCTCCACATGCAAGGTTCTGATCCAAGTCAAGGTTCAACCTAAGTGTTACAAGAAATACCAAAATAGACTCAAAATCCACCCCCAATCCACTGGCTGTAAAGCTAACAATATCAGACATGGTTGACAGAAAAATAATTAATTCCCCCAGTGGGGAATTCTATTCTGTATGGTGACAGATAAACACTCATCACATCGGCTATTTGTCAAAAGACTGATCTAATGATTGAACATAAAAAAAACACCAAGAATAACGAAGTAATGAATGAGAAAAACTAGAATAGTTTTTGCAGGTTATGCATTTAAAACAGATTATCATGCGAGAGACTTGCGAAGGGCGCTGTCATCCACTCTTACCTATTGACATTGTGACAGACGCGCGGAATGAGTTTGGCTAGGTACAGCATGTCCTTCCAGTCGGGGGGATAGCGTTCCGTCGAGAGCGCCACCACGTAGCTGTATGTGCGGGCATCCCCTGCGCAATACACACACGGATGTAACGTTAAATATAAAATATAAACGTAACAAAAATAAAATTAATAAGTATACCTAACAAAAACAAAAAAAAATATAAAAGATATTTAAAAAGTGCACTCAAAACGTGAAGTACATGCATAAGCTTGAAGCTGCTAGTGTATATAAATAAATAATAATAAAAAAATACATTTTAGCTGAATATTTTACTGATCACTTAGTTGTTTCACACAAAAAACACACAGCTCTTATTGATGGGACCTTATATGTAATATCAATTTTAAGCTTAAAGTCATCCGGTTCACCTTAGTTTTTCTGACCTGTGACAACATTGAATAAGAAACTGAACAATGAAAATGTACACAGTATTATTACATAATAATATTCAAATACATTTACACTGTAAAAACGAGTGCACTGGACCAATAAATAGACACATCAGCTTTTAACAGTTATTGTATGTCAAGACCAATATCTAATGTCAGTTACAATCCATAATGCATATGAAAAACCGGCCAAGTGAGAGTCGGACTCGCACACGAAGGGTTCCGTACCATCATGCAAGATTTAACAGAAAAAAAAACACATTTTTTGTAAACTTATTTTTTTTTTATTTTACCTATATGTTGTTATAGCGACAAAACAAATACCAACTCTGTGAAAATTTCAGCTGCCTACCTATTACGGTTCCTGAGATACAGCCCTGTGACAGACGAACGGACGGACGGACGGACAGCGGAGGCTTAGTAATAGGGTTCCGTTTTCACCCTTTGGGTACGGAACCCTAAAAATTAAACCTTTTATACTAAAACATTTCCTTTTTTTTATTAGAGATGGCGGCGTGGGACAGAAACTACAGAAAACCAGATTAGCTGTTCACTTATTGATTTACTAGTACCCGGCTCCGCTCGGGTTAATGTAGGGCTGAATTATTTCATGGATAAAAAGGGCTGGTCGAGAACCGCATCTAAATGGGTTAATGATTCTCAAGTAATGAGCATTTTATACCACTGGTCGCACCTTTCGCGATTTAGGGCCAGTATTTCAATCGTCCCTCTTCGTACCCTCAACTTTAAGCGAAGCTTAAGGTGGCCCAACCCGGCGGCCTCAACTCATTTGCGGACACGGTACAAAACCGTGCTGTTGCGCTCTGGGACCTTCTCTGTTTCTAAGAATAAGACAGGTTCCGTGATGAGGAAGATGCAACCTGTCCACAAAAAAGACAATGTGCATAGTGTATGATTTGGTAAGATTTACGAAAATTTTAATTTCAAAACGACTTATAGCTAAAAGTAAACCACGACCACTGTAGTCAAAAATCTAACAAAAACCAAATAGATTATAAATCTTGATTAAATAAGCTATGTCTGATGACTAATCTTTTTACAATGTTCTTACTTTATCATTGCGTAATCCACCTCCAAAGTTATTGTATAAAACGCGCAAAAAATTTGAACTTTCGGACTTTATAACTTGGAAACAAAACACAATTTTACAATGCCAATGGTCATCAGACATCTAGTTCGATCGAATAAAGCTATTTTGAGCAAAATTTTGGATCTCTGACAAGAAATATGGGCGTGATCTCCTTTCCCCTTTTGTATGGGGAGATGAGCGGGTTGGGCCACCTTAAGCGAAGCTTAAGCAGCATTTGAACCAAAACTATACGGTAGCCGAGGCTTTAAGGTGTTACAGGCCTTTGAAAATAGATTGCTGGGGACATAATAAAACTTCGCTTACCATTTAGTTTGCGTTAAAATGCTGCATTTTGTTCCTTAAGGTGGCCCATCCCACTCATCTCCCCATACAAAAGAGGAAAGAAGATCACGTCCATATTTCTTGTCAGAGATCCAAACTTTTGCTCAAAATAGCTTTATTTGATCGAACTAGATGTCTGATGACCATTGGCATTGTAAAATTGTGTTTGGTTTCTAAGTTATAAGGTACGAAAGTTCGAATTTTTCGCGCGTTTTGTACAATAATTTTGGAGGTGGATTACACTATGACAAAGTAAGAACATCTTAAAATGATTAGTCATCAGACATAGCTTATTTAAGCAAGATTTATAATATATTTGGTTTCTGTTAGATTTTGGACTACAGCGGTTGTGGTTTACTTTTAGCTACAAGTCGTTTTGTAATTAAAATTTTCGTAAATCTTACCAAATCATACACTATGCACATTGTCTTTTTTGTGGACATTTAGCATCTTCCTCATCACGGAGCCTGTCTTTTTCTTTGAAATAAAGAAGGTCCAAGAGCGCGACAGCACGGTTTTGTACCTTGCCCGCGAATGAGTTAGTCCCGCCGGGTTGGGCCACCTTAAGCTTCGCTTAAAGTTGAGGCTAGGAAGAGGGACGATTGAAATACCGGCCCTTAGCGTGATGCCCAGTAGTCCTACAGTTGCGGGATCTACCAAGTCATGCTTAGGTACAATTAGCATTGAAATCGGCTAGGTGGCACCAATACCTAAATATAGGGATGGATGAACCCTGACTTGAATAATGAGACTGTTCAAATTTGTCGAAATTTCCGCAGTGACCGCTGTTGTAAGCATCGGTAAATAACCAATAAATCGTAGGTTAAAACGGAATATACATCAAGACATACTGAAACAGCTATAATAAAGTAGGATGTGACAAAGGTCACATGCCGAGCATGCCAATTAAACAAAACCAACAAAATGTCCCAGAAAGGAGACAGAACGTAATAAATAAAAAATAAAAAAAGCGTGAGTGTGCCATACCTTGAACGCCGACGCTCCGTATGGGCAGCAGCGTGGCGGCGATGGGTCCGCGCGACGATATCCTCTTGAGCTCGGCCTGCTCGGGCGGCGTGGTGGCATTGGAGACGCGACCGAGCAGCGCGTGGCACTTGATGCACATCGCCGCGTACTCCACGATTATCTTCACTATCACCTGTGTGCGCACAATTACTTATTTATTTATCTAGAGTTCATACATACATACAAATAAACGTATCTACATATAAAAGTACTTTCTAACCAACCGAGTAGTAGACTCTTGGAACAAGCTACCACAAGAAGTAATAAGTGCTGTATCAGTTGACAGTTTTAAAAATCAACTTGACAAACATTTGAACAAAAATAAAACTAATAAGTATACCTAACAGAAACAAAAAAATTATAAAAGATATTTAAAGCGTGCACTCAACATGTGAAATACACGCATCAGCTTGGAGCTGCTAGTGTAAATAAATAAATCATTGTAATAATAATAACACGATACATAGAGGGGCAGAAATGACAGAGCGCCATTTTCGCTTCCTCTAAGACATGCATCTCCTCTGCCATACCCAAGTTTTGCATCCATACATAAGTAGCACCAGCACACCATCCTAACTGTAAGTGTAATTTGCTTTTCATCACTGAGTTTCATCGAGCGGTTAAAATGCTATAGCTACGTTAGGTTATGACAGCCCCATGGAAAAAAATATTTAAACTAGTGAAGTGGTCTTTGTCTTTGTGGGGTCTCTGCTGAGTTAATCGAATCTGTGGATCTTTCAGTTAGTGTCGTACTTTGTGTAATTAAAGTAACAAAAGTTTAAATAACTGAAAGGAAATGAAATTGTAACAGTTTTGCGTTCATTAAGACTTCCAGACTCCGCACTAGTCGTGGACTCAAGATCAGCAGTGCGACGTCTGACCTGAGTCTCGGCGAAGTCCCGCTCGGCGTAGGGCTCCTCCTGGCAGAGCACCCGGATGGCGAGGCCGGGCCCGGGGAAGGGGTGACGCTCCACCAGCGCCGCCGGCAGACCCAGCTCCACGCCCAGAGCTCGCACCTGTCAATTTCATGAATTACATGTAACGGACAAAATGTAACCACAACAATATAATGCACTTGTAATCTTAGCGACCTGTAAGCCTCTTGTTCGAATCCTAAGACTTTATTTTCACTATACCTAATGTAATAATATTAGCCCAACACACCACATGGGAAGTACATAGGTGCCATGGCAGGACCACAGCTTTATTGCACTGCTGCACTGAACTGGATAGAAAACACGGACAATTTTCAGTTCCTCTTCAACCATCGTTCATACAATGCGATGGTTGAAGAGGAACTGATGCTGAGTACCAACCTGGGTGCGATTTACCCTACCTCTTAATAAGTGAGAAAGGGGAAAACGATCTACAGTTTAATGTGGCATCCGAACCATGAACTATGAATCCCATAGTCGGCTCTTACAACATGCATGGGAAGAAATGCAGAGGGCCCAATTGTATTTTAAGTGCAGGAACGCACAAAGCACTGAACCTTGAGACTAAACCTTGACTGCAGGTTCCATCCCTAATTATTAAGTTTTAGGGTTATACACGCCCATGTTGATACCATCACATTGAATGAAATTGGTCAAATTATCCATGTTTTCATCCAATTAAATGTAGCCATGCTTAAATGTCGCCGTGTGTGATCTTATGGGGATGTAATTTTGTCGTACTAAGCATGTATGTCGCTTATTCCAAGGAATGTATGAATAATACGATTTTGGTGACGACAGCAATATGTTTGAATGTTCAATCTTTGCAGTCAAGGTCTGTAATGCAGGTATATCGTTAAATAAATGTATGTAGGTATAATCTCAAACACTGTGTTAGTAGGAGGCATTCATTACGGGAAGAGGGACTGTAGGTGAATTCCAAATTATGGGTATACAGCAGGTAGCGAAATTGGTTAGACGCAATACCCGCAAATGGTATGTTTCGCTGGTTCGGGTCCAGCCTTGCAGTATATTCGTAAAGTAGTTCTTTTTACAGGGATCTTTCTTTAATTAATGTGTTCTTGCTTTACGGTCGATTATAAATTCAATAAAATGCATGTGTACGTGTCCAGGAGCCAAAGCGCACCTCGTCCTTGTGGAAGTCCTTGAGCGGCTCGACGACGCGGCCGCGCTGCCGCAGCGCACGCACCAGGTCCGTGTCGTTGTGGTGCGTCTTGATGGTGGCCGCGTTGTCCGAGCAGAGCGACGACGCCGACTCGATGAGGTCCGGCCGCAGCGTGCCCTGCCCCAACAGCACCTGCTCCTCGCTGCGGACGGAAGCGGCCGTTACTAGGACACCGGGGAATTTCGACACTGGGACTCTCGGAAAATTTATGTTAATTTATTTATATACATGAGCAGCTGAAAGCTGATGCGTGTATGTCGTTGGTTGAGCGCACTATTTGTTAGTGAGTTGTGCATGTAAGAGAATAATTAAAAAAAAAAGTTTGTGTTTGGTGAATCAATAACATCTTCCGCTAATTTGTTCCCGGCCTCTGTTAATTGGCGTTTACAGCAAACCGATCAACTGGCATTTTCAAATGTATGGAGAAATTGATGAGCGCACGCAGTCCATTTGAGAGTCCATGTTTGATTTGACATCTTACTCGACGTTACTGTAAATACATTGACGTTGCCATTTACGCCGACTCCGCGTTTTCATACAAATCGGAAGTCCGAGTGTGACTTTGACAGCTTGAAGAAGTAAAACCACAGAATATCTAGTAAAAACTTGTATGGAGTTTGACGTTTTTACGGAACTTCGAAGTTACGTAAACCCCAGTTTAGGTGATAACTGGGACTGGGAGCTCTGATTTTAATCCAAATTCATTCAGTCGAGTGACCAAAATTCCAAACCTCTTTTACAATATGAGAAGAAATAGGGTTGTAGCCTCTATCTAAGCCCAGTATCGAAAATTCCAAACTTTCACGTTTACAATACGAGTGGGAAGCAGGGTACGCACTTTAGGTTGAGCGAGGCGATGGTCTGCTGCGCGGTGCGTATGAACACGTCGCCGATGATGCGCCGCTTGTCCTCCGGCGCGGCCGTGTGGCACAGCATGGCGGTGTGGCGCGTGCGGCCGCCCGCCTCGCGCACCGTCGTGCTGCCCTGCCGGAACTGGTGCGCCGCGCTCACCACGTGCAGCCGCACGCCGAGCTCGCGGAGCGACTTCTCCACCTTGGCCGACTCGTTCTGACGCATGAAACCTGCGGAGACATGTCAAAGACGTTTGGTCACGTGATGAGTACACCGGGACCAGGTTCTTTCTATGGCTGTTAAGATACGTGTCAATTTTATATGTCTAGGATGTTATGTCTTTGTTTTTTCTGCTAGGCTGCCAGAATGTGGAAGTGATTAGTTACAGTTACAGTCATGTATTTGCGGTGAAAAAGACTTCTATTTTTAATTATTATTCACAGTATATATTTTTAAACAAATTAAAACATTATTTGATCCAAAAATAGAAAAATAACCCTTAAAAATATAAATAAAACTGAAAAAACCCTACGGAGGTCCCACCTGGGACAAATCATACAAGGCTGCTCCGACAGAAACCGCCGAACGATTCTCGTGTTCAAGAGTAGAACCGGGAATTATTATTATTATTATTTGGCTTATAACACTATAAGCTGATGTGTGCATATCAGGTTTTAGAATTACTGATTGCACTTGTTTTTTTAAATGTTTTTTTTTCTTTTTGGTTTATTTATTTATGTTATATTTCTATATTTATATTTGCTTTTGGTACTTATGACTTCCTGTGGTAGTTGACTCCAGAAGTGTACAACTCTGTTGCAAAGAAAATGTTTTCTGGGATTTGTCCTTGCTTCAATGTGTTTATTGCAAACATTTAGTTGAGTTTGCAGGTACCATAGTATTTTTTTTTTTTTTATGTGACTGGACATGGATGGCTAATACCACAAGTTCTGTCATGGTATTAGCCCAACACACCACATGGGAACTAGGTGCCATGCCAGGACCTTCCTTATATTGCACGGCTACATTAAACTGGATGGAAAACACGGACAATTTTCATTGCCGCTTCGACCATCGTTCATCCAATGCGATGGTACCAACCCGGGCGGGATAAACCCTACCACCTAGTAAGGAAGGGGACCTACAGCTTAACGTGGAATCCGAACCACGGCCAGCCTCTCTCGACGGTCGAAAGGTCACCCATCCAAGACCAGACCGGACCCAGCGTTGCTTAACTTTGGAGAGCGATCGCCGAAGTGTCGCGCCACTGGGCCACTGAGGCTGACAGTTTTGTCAATTATTGAGGATCTTATAGACTTCGGTCTCCACGCTGCCGCCGCTCATGAAGAGGTGTGAGCTTTAGTGCCCTTAGCCGTTGCTCATATTCTTTATGCTTTAGATGCACAATCATTTTTGTAGCTCTCCTCTGGACACGTTCTAAAAAATCTGTGTCTTTTGTAGGTATGGGCTCCAAATCTGAAAGGCATATTCTAAAATAGGATGGATGGACATAAGTTTTGTAGTTTAAAAAAATTTTTTTTTTAAATGTAGAGCAAGTAGTTAGCAATTGTTTTTTAAATTGAATTTGTCGAGCGAATGATTCTTAGGGCGCAGTTACTCTAATAAATCTCTAAGTAAAAAAAATATTCAGCATGTCGGAAGCACGACCAACAAATCGTTAACGAAATTCACTCTACAAGTGGTTAGGCGCACCGTTGTCGATGTGAACAGCAATGACTTGGTCCTCGCGTAGCGCGTGCCTCAGCAGAGCGGCACACACTGTCGAGTCCACACCTCCGCTCACCAGTACCTGCAAAACATCCATCCGATAACAGAGTTATCTGCTGGATCTCGCAACTGATTCGTCTGCTAGTAGTATCCGACCTGTTACATCTCAAAACTGAGAAATGTGTAGTATAATCTGTAAATAAGACAAATAAGGCGTTCATTACGGGAGGAGGGACTGTAGGAGAATTGCAAGTTATGGGTATACAGCCGGTGGCGAAATGGGTAGACGGTATGTTTTGCTGGTTCGGGTCCAGCCTTGCAGTATATTCGTCAAGTAGTTCTTGATTCTCACCGATAGGTACATAGTTTCTTCGCAAAAGTTGTTGACAATACTGGGAAGAAAGTAATGTATAAATTTCTCAAAAATTAAAATGGAACAAAAAAAATTACTTACCTACATTCTTAGCAAAAGTTGTTATATTTCAGATACTGAATCAACCCTATAAGGTTTGTAGATTATTATAAACTTACCTTATACAAGTCACGAATAAAAAAAGGCAAACGCACCAGCACTTTGTTCTCGCCGACTGTCTCCCGGATGTACTGGATGCAGGACTCGCGGCGACACTTGAGCGTGAAGCTGCGCGACAGGCCGGCGATGTCAAACAGGAAGTTGGAGAGCATCTGCTTGCCTTTCGGCGTTAGGTCCACCTGCGTGCGTACATATCACTTCAGCCATCTCGTTCACGCTGTGTGTTATACAATGCACTGAAAAAGTGTGGGTTTGCTGGATGTAAATCCTACTATCTGGAGAGTAGTAGAAGTAAGCGGAGAAATTACCACAAGGAATTTCGATAATAAAAAAAAATTATGTGTAGATTGATGGTCTGGCTATAATTTAAAGATAAAACTTAGTCTCTGATGCTTTGTGTTCGCTGAGGGCCGGGAGGACTGGAGGAAAATTAGAGGCGTATGTCCAGCAGTGGACGCAAACACGCTGACTGACTGACTGCTTTATGTTCTCAAATTAGATAAATACTTGAAACTTTCATAAAAAAAATTTGAACACAGAATATAAGCGTCAGACATTTACCGTTATAGGTTTCAAAAATAGCTAGACCTTATAGCTAGACATCATCGCATCATTCTTCTTTTTTAAATAAAAAAATAATTAGTAGTCATATTTAAAAATAAAATATGGTTTCACTTACGCCCTTACAACAACACAACAACAACAACAACGCTCTTATGGAACTGAATGAAATCAGTATGGTCAGTCTGAGTTCTCACCTCAATTGGCGTTTATGAAACTTCGAAGTTACGTAAAAACGTCAAACCCATACAACACTTACTACGTATTCTGTGGTTTTACTTCTTCAAGCTGTCAAAGTCAAACTCGGAATTCCGATTTGTATGAAAACGCAGAGTCAGAGTAAACAGCCACGTCAAAATATTTACGGGGACTGTGACTGAGTTGTCAAATCAAACTCGGACTCGCAAATGTTAGTTTGCTATGGGGAAGAAAACTCCCTCACCTTAAAAACGTCAAAACTTTTATTCCAGACATGTTTAATTTACAAGTTTTTAAATGAAAGATGTACTCCATGATGCAGTTAGAATAGATAGAAGTATAGAGACAAAGATGAGCGGCTCGTAGCCTAGTGGCGCAGGGACTGGTCTAGCGTACCAGAGGCCCGGGTTCAATACCAACTTGCACCACTGTCTTTCTCTTACAGAGTTCGATAAGTGCATTTGTCACGAATGCGAGCTGCTCCATGGTTCGGAATCCATGTAAAACTGTAGGTCCCCTTCCCCTACTAGGTGGTAGGGTTTAAGCCCGCCCGGGTTGGTACCATCGCATTGGATGAAAAGATGGTCGAAGCGGCAATGAAAAATTTTCCGTGTTTTCCATCCAGTTCAATGTAGCCGTGCGCATAAAAGGAAGGTCCTGGCATGGCACCTAATTCCTTCGCGAATGTGGTGTATTGGGCTAATATCATAACGGTAGTTGTGTGGTATTAGCCATCCATGTCAGGTCGCATAAAAAAAAATAAAAAATTGTCTTCAAATTGAAATGTAATTGTTGTATTGTTATTGTAGTATGAAACTATAGGTTATGCATATAGCTTCTATTGATTAGCATAAATAAGAACAATTTATTTTTTGGAATAACATGCAGAAAATTGAGTCATATCAATTGCATAGATTGAGTAAATAACATATTAAAATCTATTACGATTTATTTTGCATGATATCTGACAGCTTTGACATATCTTTTAGGTGAGCTCACTTAGCCACCTGTCGTGTTAAATAAGCAGTTTTCTTTCCCATTATTATTATTATTATTGATAGCACACACTAGCAGCTTTAAGCTGATGTGTGTTTCAGCTTCAGTTTCTTTATTACCTCCATTAGATGTATATTACATACTCGGATTCTTCACTTTGTTTTTCCTCTCGGTTCGATTACTTCTAGCGAAGAAGAGCCGACAAGAAACTTCGCCAGGATCGGTTTGCAAATGTGGGACCGGGGGTTCTGGTGTTATCGCGTCCTAAACGGGGAGTCTAATCCAAATGGGGGGCAGCGGGTCGAGCGAGTCACCTCGGGGTGGAACTGCACGCCGTAGAGGCGCATCTGCTCGTTGTAGATGGCGGCGATGATGTGGTTGGAGCTGTGCGCGCCCACGCGGAACCGCTCGCCGACCTTCTGAACGCTGTCGCCGTGCGTCAGCAGCACCGGTTGCAGCTTCTCCAGTCGGCTGTCAAACGCATATTCATTATTTAGCCACAAATTGCTAGTCACAAATATAAGTATATATTGTAGAAAGGGGTAACTCAATAACGTAAATGAACCAAGGATGGGTATTTTATTGTATAAGTTAACTATATAGGAAGCTGACACGAGCGCACTCGTCGAATGCTCGTTGCCGACTGCCTCGTCCGCTGTGTCGCTTCACTCTCCTCTTCCCACTCCAGCACCGCCGCCGTGACGTCCGGTATGGCCATGTGTTTTTCTTACAATATGTATATTACATATTTATAACAAGTTATGTATTATTTATGTGTGTATTAGTATGTAAGTATATGTATTCTTGTTTCTTACTTCTTTTTGTCATTTTCTGCCGCCTTGCGCCTTTCCTACATCCCAAGGGTAGGTAGGAAGAAAACCGGCCAAGTGCGAGTCGGACTCGCACACGAAGGGTTCCGTACCATGGTACAAAAAATATTACAAAAAATTACGTTTTTTGTATAAAAAAATATTTAAATTAAAGAGGGTTAAATTTTAATTATTTTTTAATCTTACCTATTTGTTGTTATAGCGGCAAAATAAATACACACTCTGTGAAAATTTCAGCTGTCTATCTGTTACGGTTACTTAGATACAGCCCTGTGACAGACGGACGGACGGACGGACGGACAGCGGAGGCTTAGTAATAGGGTTCCGTTTTCACCCTTTGGGTACGGAACCCTAAAAAGCCTTTTGGCATTAGGCCTGCCTTTTGTAAAATGTTTTTATAAAAGGTACACTTTTATATAATAAAATATATTATTAATTTATTATTAGCTGAGGTACCCGGGATGAGGTACCGTTTCATCCCTATTTGTTTTCATCAAAATTGGTTTAGCGGTTTTGGTGTGGAAACGTAACAGACGGACAGAATTACTTTCGCATTTATAATATAATTATGGATTGAAAGTTAAGTATTCGAAACACTTGCCAGTTCAGATGCCAGGCTAGATGGCGCTATTATCCCAATTTAATGTGATGCAACACATTAAATTTCATGAGCTTTTATTTTTTTATGTAAGAGGACATGGATGACTCATATCGGATCCACCTAATTATTAGCTTTGCAGCTTCGAACATCTCATTATCTAATACCAATCCGAGCGGGCTTAACCCTACCACAGGAAGGGGACCTACAGTTTTACATGGATTCAGAACAATGTAGCATTTCGCATTCTCAACTTATCCAACACAGAAACAGAAAGAAAGTAGTGCATGAATGGGACAGAGTTTGAACACATTACCTGCGGAATTAGATTAGGAGCGCCTCTGGGCTACAAACTAAGGCCTCTGGCATGCAAAGCGAACTGAATATTGAATATACACTTCAGTTGTTTATTTAACCTACTAAAGCATTGAAACAACTCACTTGAACAGCGGACACGTGGTCTCGAGTTCCACCTCATACTGTCCATCCTCTCGTGCATCCTTCCTCAGCACCGAACCACCAAACTCCTTGTTCAACATCTGCATGCCATAGCAGATACCTGAAACACCAAATTCATTTGAAACACCATCCTCTGCTTGTGCGTTTCGTCACCAAATTGTAAAAAAACATGAAAATAAATTCGAAAGAGTGTAAATTCTTAGTCATTGAATAAAAGTTCAATGTATCTGAAACTGATCAGTAGTTTACATGTTATTATCTGGAGGAATAATCATGTCAGATTGCCGTTTCTATACCCAGTCAAAATGTATTAGCACAGGGTCTAACTTGGAATGATTAGCACAGCGTTAGGTAAGGCTTTAATATCATTTTAGTTTCTGAGAATACAGCGATTGAATAAAATCTCGAAAGTTTATTAAAATTTAGTACAAAGTTCCTGTGGGATCTGTACAATGTTGATGGGCCCAATGAATGACCCAGTCCAAACCATGATTTTAGGAATCGTAATTTAGTCGTAGACACGAAATGGCCACGAAACTATCAATTGAAGGCTTTCAAAAGCGACAATTCCACTAACTATTAATTCCCGTTTCTGAATTTAGGTTCAGGGATAACCACTGAACATTATCAAGCCAAAGGAAACACGATTAATGAATTTTCGAAACTGTTGGAGTAATTAAAAAGAGTTGGGTCTCAGTTGAAGTGAATGACACTGACAAAGTTGCCGGATGAAAAAAAAAAACCATTATTTTTTGGAATGATGACATTCAGATTAAAGTAACAAGCGCCGCTCACCCAGAACAGGCAACCCGATCTTAAAGATGTCCGCGTCGTATCTCGGCGCGTCCTCCGCGAACACGGAGCTCGGCCCGCCCGATATGATGAGCGCGTGGTAGCCGCTCTCCTTGAGATGGTACGCCGGCGTGTCCAGCGGCAGGATCTCGGACTCCACGCACAGTTCGCGCACCTTCCGGTCTATCACCTGGCGACAAACACAGCCGGGGACCGCGTGGAGTTTCACCGCTTTCGGACGACACAGAACCATTACGCAGGGCGCTGTTATTCTTTATTATATAACTGGACATGGATGGCTAATACTACACCTACTTTTTCTGTCATGATATTTGTATTCGTCAAATTGGCAGACAAGCTACACTCAGACAGGTCATATTATCTTATTTTAAGGCATAATTAGCATTTGCAACAATAAACATGCATACATCTTACAATTTCTGGCATATACCATCGTCAAACTTAGTAAATAATTAAAACTAAGCTAAATATGTCAAGGTAATTATTAGTCAAGGGTTTTATGATACTGGATTATCATGGTCATTTCAATAATTCTAATTATAAATATATTATAAATACATAAAACAAACAAAAAGACTAAATAAATCCACAAAGCAAAATAAAAATAAAAAAACAAAAAATGTGCCCAAGTCGATAACAAATCAAATAACAAAAAAATATACAATCATGACTCATTAGGAAACAATGAAAATATTAGCCCAACACACAAAATAACTGGTGCCATCCCAGGAATTTCCTTTTATTGTGCGGCTACATTGAATTGGCTGGACAACATGGACATTCAATGTGATGGTAGCAACATAGTAGATTTCGAAATATGGACCAGCTTGCATATGTGTCAAAATGCACTTATCCAACTCGGAAAGAAAAAGTAAGTACCCGTGAGAAACAAGGCTACAGTGCTCTTCACATTAGCCGGTGCAAGGGAAGACATCAGAGGGGAAATGCACAAAGCATTTTAGGTAGTATAGGCAGGACTTTTCGTATAGTTTTAGTTAGCGGTAAGTTGCTGGTTTTATTTTGTTAATTTATGAGTGTATCTATTTCAATGAAATAAAGAAATATAATATTAATATTAATATCCTACAGTTTTACATGGAATCCTAACCACGGGCAGCCTTAACGGTTGAAAACCATCCTTCCAGAACCCAACCGCGCTGAGGTGCTTCACATTCCATAAGTTCCAAGCCTGGATAGCCCAGTGATGCGACGTCTCGCAAATCCATAAGTTGGGCCCCCTTACTTACTTACTTACTAGGTGGTAGGGTCAATCCCGCCCTGGTTGCTACCATCGCATTGAATGAAAGATGGTCGAAGCGGCAATGAAATCCAGTTATCCATCCAGTTCAATGTAGCCAAGCAATATGAGGAAGTTCTGGCATGGCACCTAGTTCCCATGTGGTGTTTTAGGTTAATATCTGACGTTCAGTTTGGTATTAGCCATCCAGTTACATAAACAAAAAAAAAACTCAGTCTGCGTGTTCGCTTATAGAGACCGCGTAATACCTTGCCGTACTGCGAGCCTGCGTCGAGTATGGCGACCTTGTCTCGGCCGCGCGCAGCTCCGTTGGCGCCGCGGTACTGCCCCTCCGGGCTGGCGTTGTTCATCTCTGCGGACCTCCAGCAACACTGCACAGATGAACCGACATTGTATTACGTAGCTCGTAGTCGAGTCCTAGGCAGAGACAAATAGTCATCACCATAGACCTAGCATAGCGCTGTGCTTACAAGACAGTGTGTGGGAGTGAGACGTCTACTCAAGTAACACTACCATTAGTTAGAGAGAGATGGAACTCATCTGCCCGATGAGAGTATTTCTCAAATCTTTATCAATACATAGGAGTAAAGCTCATGGAATGTCAAATGTTTTTTGTGAAATCTTTATTATTTCTCTTGTTTTGCTTAAAGAAAGATGGTGACCTGTGCATTTATAGATCGTTAAGTGAACGGGAGTAAAAAACCAGGACAAAATCCCTTTTTTATGGTTGGCTACATTGAACTGAACAAACTCGGACAATTTTCATTGCCGCTTCGACTATCATTCATTCAATGCGATGGTAACAACCCTGGTGGGATTAAACCCTACCAACTAGAGTGTTTGTAGTTTTGTGTTCTGTTTTGATGAGTGTTTATAGTGTTCTAGTAGTCTTTACATTAAGCCTATGGTCATAACCGAAACTTTCTTATGTCACCTTGACACATATTGTACGGTAGAAATGTCACTTTTGACACTAGTTTGCATTACTTTTGATAAGTATTAGTTTCAGTTGCGACTATTAATCTCAGACCTAGACTAATTTTCAGTGACATTAATTCTTCAAATCAATATAAAAAACCGGTCAAGCATGAACATATTCATGTGTCGAAGGTCCCGCCATTGCTGGACAAGTAAGATATTCGCCCTCGCCTGATGATTTTGCAATTTACTACAAAATTACCGCTTTAGAAAGTTTTTTTTTTTTATGTGACTGGTAATGGATGGCTAATACCACAAGTTCTATCATGGTATTAGCCCAAAACACCACATGGGAACTAGGTGCCATGCCAGGACCTTCCTTATATTGCACGGTTACAAAGATACTTTTGCTTCAAGAGTTGACCGTTTTGAGCAAAAGTAATTAGTTGGTGCACAACCACATAAGTCTATCAATATTAATCCGATTTTTCAGAATTAAAAAAATGCGTGCAACTGACAAACCGAACCCTTTTTTCGCTATTTGCGATGGGACCCTAAAAAAGGACCAATTGGGTGTCGAACCACCCACATTGAAGGTTTCCATCATCGAGTAAGGATGGATGTGGGCGGCGACCGAAGTTCATCCATCGACACTGACGGCAGCGCCGGCAAGTCGGCTCGCTTATAAATTCAAGAGGCGCAACAACTGAACATAAGGAGGGAGCGAATTGACTGGCCGGCGCTTCCGTCAGTGTATGTTTTATCACTAAAACATGGTTCGGCTGCCGCTATACGGAATTGTATAGTAATTGTATCCTTACTCAACAGTTTCCATAGTCAGGAAGAATGTAACCAAAAATATCTTAAATCTCAAAATCCACGTCATATCTTCATTATAATTTTCGTTTAAAGAATTTTTAAAGTGAAAGTTACTCAGAAACTTCTTTCAGAATTTTCCACAGAACAGTTCAAAAAATAGGAAGGGAGACACATTTTTACTACTTCAGAAATGGATACCTCACCGTTTACTCACTTTAAGAAATTTTAAATATAATTTCTGAAGACCTATCTAACAATACCCCACACGAATATGTGCATTGAAATTATTTTTACATCTCTCAGTTACTTGTATGGTGTGCCACCCATAGTTTTTTTGTTTATAGAGAGTCAAAGGCTGTGAAATAAAAACAGATAAAGACATTCCGTTGTGTATGTGTTCATAATTCTTCTCAACCGTTTGACCGATTTTGGATGTTTTTTTTTGAGTTACCTGGATGGTTCTACAGTCGGACCTGTTAGATGTAACTGTTTATCGATATCTAGATTTTTTTTTAATTTCTCTAATCAGCCTCCCAGCGGAACTGACCATTTGATTAACGCGCCCCCCAGAAGGTTTCTGATCACATTTTACCGGGCTCCGCTCAGGTGAATCCCTCAGCGATAATTATATTCAATGTTAATTTTATTAGGACTGTGCAAATTAAAAGAGAGTATGTCCTTTGGGATTGTGGGGTGATATGCGTAACGAGCATTTTTTTTTGATAATAAATGTGATTTTAGTGATCCGTATCTATTCATTAATTTATGAGGAATTTAATAGCAAAAAGATTATTTCATATTTTCACTCATTGAAAGATGCGATAAGGTGATTTTTTAGGGTTCCGTACCCAAAGGGTGAAAACTGAACCCTATTGGTATATGGTTTATCTTTGCTATGCTTCTGCCAAGCATTCATTCAACAAATATTGCATCATTCTTCAAACAGTTGCCTACAAAAAAATACAGGAAATATTTGTTTGTTGCTCCAGCTGCAGACCATAAAACATTTTTTTTTATGTGACTGGACATGGATGGCTAATACCACAAGTTCTGTCATGGTAATAGCCCAACACACCACATGGGAACTAGGTGCCATGCCAGGACCTTCCTTATATTGCACGGCTACATTGAACTGGATGGAAAACACGGACAATTTTCATTGGCGCTTCGACCATCGTTCATCCAATGCGATGGTACCAACCCGGGCGGGATAAACCCTACCACCTAGTAAGTAAGGAACCTACAGTTTAACGTGGAATCCGAACCACGGCCAGCCTCTCTTAACGGTAGCTTAACTTCGGAGAGCGATCGCCGAAGTGTCGCGCCCCTGGGCCACTGAGGCTGACAAAAAGCATAGCTGTCTTCTTCTCAGTATTGTATTATTATAAGAACTGGCGAGGTAAGTAATTTGCACAAATCGAAGCTTGGATTAATAAATATCCATATCAGTCAGTCGATAAAAATTGGGTGTCGCTGCATTTTCGATTTGCAGTAGAAGTATCTATATCAAGTAACTAACAAATTGACATGCGTCTGACTTTAAATGTATTCTGTTAATAACAAATCTCCTATACTGAATACAGTCAAGGCCGGCATCCAGAATGCTGGTCAACACGGTAAATAATTCAGTTATGACAATTTTGATTTATTATTACCGTGATAACAGTGCTCCAGATGACAGAACTATTTTTGTCAGTAAAGGGGCAATGTTATTTAGGCAAGAGATTAAAGGCAGACGTATGCACATAATTTAGTATGTACACGTGGCACCTATGTTAATTGGTTTTGGAATACTTTTTCTTTGAAGTTAGTTTTTTTTTGTTAAAATTTTTGTTAATTTTTTGTGAATCTGAAGTACACTTACTACTTTGTACACGTCCTTTCCAATAAAAAAAGAATCATCGAAATCGGTTGGCATGATGTTGAGTTATTCGTCCATTTGTCGCGCACATTCTTAATGCAAATTTAAGACATATATGATTTTCTCATGGATATCATTGTCAGAACTAAACTAAATTTAAATGGGACCACACGGGAAGCACCAGCTTTCAAATAAAAAAATTATCATCAAAATCGGTTCACCCAGGCGAAAGAAAGTTCTGAGGTAACAAACATAAAAAAAATACAGTCGAATTGAGAACCTCCTCCTTTTTTGAAGTCAGTTAAAAAACGAAGCGACGCCGACCTTTGTTGACCGATTGAAATTTATTCACATTATACTGAGCAATTAAAACATATAAAATAAAATATATCTATTAATATTAAATATGTGCAAATCACTTAGAAAAAATTCTCACCCTAACCATTATTGATTTCCCTTTTACAAAAAGGGCACGAGGCGACGGAAGCATTCAATCTGAGAATGTAGCTGTGCAATCTCATGCAACTCAGCTTGTAGATATGATAAGAAGGAGTGCCATAAACCACTATCAGGATATTATTATCACCAGTTTGGCGATGTGTTTTGCTAAGGTCAAGTACATAAATATACGATCGAATAGCATGTATAAAACAATATCAAAACAAACGAAAGGTTCGATTGTACCATGTACAGATTTTACCATCAGTAGCTCCCATCCCCCCCCCCCCCCCCCGCTAATATTGATAATAACAAAAGTGAATTGGTAATAATTTTATTGTTAAAACCCCTGTTACCTTATTGTTTACATTTTGTAATTATTCAACTTGAAAAGAAGGACTAGACAATAAAGAGATTAATAATCTTTACTAGCGATTTGTTTTTTGATACGTTTTTAATTTCAACGACATCTACATGCATACTGATTACAAGAATTGTAATCCAATTTTGAAAATATTCAGAAATATATATGTGAAAAAGTAGCTGATAAGTTTGTCTAATGGACAGAAGATCTAAGATTACAATATTATTATAAGATAGGCCACATATCCACTATAAAATATAATGCATTTAGACGAGTCATAACAATATTTATAACAACAAAAGACTAACAATATTATAACAATACATTGAATTATATGTATACATTTTAACTGCCCAACATAACTATTTTTATATTCTTTAATGAATTTATTATATTTTTTTATTAAATTAACCTGACTAAAATTAATATTAAAATATTTACTCACTCTAAACAACATGCATCCACCAAAGGGAAAAACTCACAACACCTCTTTTGTAACATGCGTGACTCTTCAATAATGATAAAGGTATCATTGATGCAATACAAATCTAGTAAGAATAAAAAAGTCTTTGTCTTTCCATAATGTCTGAACGTCGGTACTGAAAAAAAATGACCCAACAAAACCTAAATTACCTTCAGAATTGTATTCCTAAAAAACATCACAGTTAAACTAGATATAAAATAAATTTAAGTTCGACGAGTCATTGTCCAGCAGTCACACATCAAAATATATTCACTTTAGGTTAGCCGAGACTTCAATCGTGATTCACAGATGTCTAGTTCACGGCCAGGAGCACAACACAGATTCCGAGGAGCCATTCGAAAAAAGCCTACGGAAACGATTATTCAAGCGAATTTTATCAGTGGTGGTAAACAGAGAGAAATGTACTTTCCTCCCTATGACCGACGGCATAGAACAAAGTGGCGCTATTTTTAGCCGATCACCAGCGGAGGTGGAGTGTTACGCACACACGCTCGTTCCACGACGCTGCAGCCGAGTAAGCTTTCTGTGACTCCGTTTACCCAAATAATGTGACGAATTTAGAGACGCCTCGTGATATACTAATTATAGAATGTGTGTGTGAACCGGTCACGAATGAGTCGGTGTGTCAAGGTTTTGAGAATGAGTGTTTAGAAAGCAGTGACATGGACAACGTGAGGGTTGTCGGTGCTTTGTTTTGTGAGTGGCTTGACTTACCAGCAGTGTGGCTTGAAATAGCAGGAGAATAAAAGTAAAGTGATTCTTCAACACATTCTCACACTACTTAAGGTGGCCCATCCCGCTCAACTCCCCATACAAACGGGGAAAGAAGATCACGCTCATATTGATCAAAATAGCTTTATTTAATCGAACTAGATGTCTGATGACCGTTGGCATTGTAAAATTGTGCTTGCTTTCTAAGTTATAAGGTCCGAAAGTTCGAATTTTTCGCGCGTTTTATACAACAACTTTGGAGGTAGATTACGCAATGATAAAGTAAGAACATCTTAAAAAGATTAGTCATCAGACATAGCTTATTTAATCAAGTTTTATAATCTATTTGGTTTTGGTTAGATTTTTGACTACAGCGGTCGTGGTTTACTTTTAGCTATAAGTCATTTTGTAATAAAAAATTTCGTAAATCTTATCAATTCATACACTATGCACATTGTCTTTTTGGTGGACATGTTGCATCTTCCTTATCACGGAGCCTGTCTTTTTTTTTTAAACTGATAAGGTCCCAGAGCGCAACAGCAAGGTTTTGTGCCGTGCCCGCGAATGAGTTTGTCCCGCCGGGTTGGGCCACCTTAAAAGATTTAATTTGTTGTATTGGACATTTTAATTCATTACAGACAGCTATCACCAAAGTACAGTAAAACATCTGTAAGCCCTATGTCCACAAAAGATATTCAAATTCAAAAATATTTATTTCGTTTCACAAAAACATAGGTGGTAAGGATATACATTCCAAGCTTACATCATTTATTGTTTGTTTTTCGAAACGTGCCATTGATGGTACTAATAGTTCCTACGTCTACATAAGTCTAATGAATACTAGGTAGAGTGTCATTAAAAAAATAACTAAGAATTAGATTGAAGAATAGATTTTTTACGGTGGTGGTGTGCAAGACATTGTAGCTGTTAATAACTAAACCAGTACAGATCGGAGTGTGGCGAGGAAAATTACGTAATAATTCGGTTTACAAACAACGTACAAATTACGTAATAATTTGATCATGATGCGTAAAAGGTAGGTGTACAGTGTTAAAAAAATATAGGATAATGAGGTTATCAAGTTCCATAACATGGCTCGTGCCCATTTCAAATTAAGAAATATTGTTCTGATATTTTGCACAATAAATAAATAAACCAATCTAAACGTTTTTTTATTCATTAACTTATATCCGTGATATATGCCCCTAAAACTTTGTATACAAATACAAAAAGATGTATATCGTGGATACAAGTTAAGTTATGAAAAAAAAAACCAACGTATGGCCGTAGCTCTCAGTTAATTTATTTGATGTGCAAAATATCATAAAAATATTACTTAATTTGACTGAGGAATCAGGCACGAGCAACTGTGTGGGACTTGATAACGTCATGCATGTAAAATCGACCGTGAAGCAAGGACACATGAATTAAAGAAAGATCGATGTAAAAATAACTACTTTACAAACTTACCCTTGCAGGACCCGAAGCAGTAAAACATACCATTCGAATGGTCGATTTTACATACATACATGTTACATTCCTTGGAATAAGCGACGTACATGCTTAATACGAAAAAGTATATTTACTTGATAACCTCATTATCCTCTTAACGTGGCACTACTAAGATTTTTTATCATAATGCATTACAGTCTACAAAAAGGCTCTACATACATTACAGCGATATAAACTCATGACTCATGATGTTTGAAATAATTTGCAGATAAATAACCGCAAATTTATAATGACAACTTACATTAGTCAAAACCACATGTAATTAAAGTAATACTTGCTGCAAAAGAGAACTCTCCAAATTTGAGGCGAGTGTGTTATTATTATTATTGATAGTATACACTAGCAACTTTAAGCTGATGGGTGTACTTAAAATGTTGATTTGCAGAATTAATAATTACATTAAACGTTTATGGAAATATTTTTTTTCTGCAATCACTATTTATTAGCGCATCACTATCTACGAATTGCAAGATATTATAATTTTTTTTGCGGACAGAATAGACAGGCAATTAAATAAATCTAATAGGTACTATGGGACGGGAACTGCAACTTGGTTTGAAGTCTCTGGAGTTACAGACAATTTCCAGGGTCATTTAGTCTGTTCTGCAGGGTACTATCATGGACATTTCTGTGTGGAAATTTAATTCCTTATTCCTGCCATTCAACCTATATCTGTAGCACCCGTCGCAGAGAATCGGAGCACCTTTTTGTGGTTCACATTAGGCTTTAGAGAATTTATTTGTTTATACATTTTAGACAGGCAGCATGTGCTGATGCGTCTAAATCCAATGATTATCTTGTTTTATTTAGTTATGTGGGTTTTTCTTTACTTTTGATTTTATTAGATGTGATTAGTCTATTTTTAATCGATTGGTGCTCTGGAAATTTGTTCCATGCCGCTACTACTCGGTTGGATACATAGTTTTTAAGAGAATTTGTTCTAGAGGCCGTGATCTTCAGTTTTATGTTTGCTTGTATGGTTTCTCAAATTTATTTATCTCCCACACCGCACAGGGTGTGTAACTGTCTGCCGGCGAGTGCCTTTTCTTATTTTGACAACTTGGCAATTTTCAAATTTAATATAAACATGCTAAATAGCTCGGGAATAGTCGGTCCCTCGCTGAGCGTGGTCTCGCAAGGCAAAATAAATTTGGTTGTTCTGAGCACCTTTGGTTTCTCAGGACAGCCACACATACCGGGTTTCTACAGAATCAAAATGCAAAAAAGCACGTCGCAATGAGGGTAAAATAATATAAGTATTTATGAAATTATATTCATAGAATAAAAGAATCAGTCAAAGAACTTTGCCGTACACATATTTTTATAAATAATTATAATTATAATGAAAGCTTAAATTTTCAACGACCACGGTCATCACAAAAGTATCATAATATCAAAGTAGTTAGTTCAGATAAAATAAGAGGAAAATTGGAGTTCAATTCTGAGGTTATCAGTAAATAATAATATTTTAAGCTGATGAGAAGATGTATGTGAGCATTGTGATGCAAGAAATAATTATATAGAGAACAAACTAACTTCAGTTGTAGACCACAAAACAGATTTTTGTTGAATGGACAAAAAAAAACCGGCCACGTGCGATTCGGACTCGCACACGAAGGGTTCCGTACCATCGTACCAGATTTAACACAATACATTCATGTTTTTAGTATGGGGCCCCCCTAAATTTTATAATGTTACCTATTTGTTGCTGTAGCGGCAAAATAAATACATACTATGTGAAAATTTCATTTGCCTACCTATTACGGTTCATGAGATACAGCCCTGTGACAGACGGACGGACAAAGGGACGGATTGACAGCCGAGGCTTAGTGATAGGGTTCCGTTTGGTACCCTTTGGGTACAGAACCCTAAAAAGGCAAGCCTGTCACTTTAAAAGACAGATTTCCCAGGACATCCTGCCAAACACAAGAAGTAGTTTCGAATGTACAAAGTGAATAAATCTGAATGCTCCAATGGAGTCATGCAAGCCAAGCCATACACTAACACCATATAATTCTAAATGTCCTAATATCATGCAAATAAAAAATGAAAGGAGTTACCACAGAGAAAAACTAAGAATCTTATAATGAAGGGAAATGAAAGGGAAAAACTTGTTGGAGGTACATTCATTTTGTGTGTAGATATTTACAAAAATGTATGGGGAGAATGATTTTTTAAGTCGCACACTAACATTTCCATCCATATTTTTTCTCCAAATATGCCTAGGAATACCTGGTTAATGTTTGGACCATGCTTCCATTAACACAACAGGCTTAAATCTACCACCTAGTAGAGGAAGGGGACCTAGAGTTTTAAATGGTTTCGAACCATGGAACAGCTCGCATTCGTAACGAAGTACACTTATCGAACTCAGAAAGAGAAATAAAGTGGTGCATGACCAGGGCGCTGATTTGAACCCATAACCACTCGCATGAAAGGTAACGAGGTGTACTTTAATCGGAGTAAATGTTTTAAGTGTTAACTAAATCAACTTTACTTTCAAATAATTATGATTACAAAGTTTTACTACACGTTTGTTGTATCCTTGTGAAGCTCAGGTTAGCACTGTACGTATTTCCAGGATATATACCTACGCAAATACAATGGTTTGCCAAGAAAATCACCCACGGCAATGTTTTGATCTTTCCACACTTAAGCTACGGTTACGTTGATCACGAAAATACGCGGCGTCACGAGGCTTGCATGACGAAGTATATAACACAAGAGAGCCGTTTGCACTAGAAGTCCCTTCCACAAAAACTTCCAGACCTCAACAGCTCTAGAACCGTTGCGAAGCTAACGAAAACACTCAAATGTGCGGGGAATCACTTGGAAGACCAAGCTGACTTGCAGCAGAAATGTCAAGTAGGTACCGGTTAGTGGGTCAACCGGGAAACCGGCCAGGACCCACTGCCGGTGTCCAGGATCAGTAACCGTGATCAGTGAGTACACAGGTTAGCCTCACCTGGCGGGAGTTTAGTCGCGAAGGCGCGATCAAATCGATCGCATGAAGAGAGAACGTGCCACCGTGACCGACCAACACACCACACCAATTCACTCTGTTCTATGACGGATGGTTCCCTTCGGAATGATTTTGAAGTTTTAGAGATCTATCCCTTTCTTTTTTATAATAAATCAGTTGGTGACACACTATGCAAAGTCTCTCAACTCAAGAAAGTATGTACCGGCGAAAACCGGCGGCGGCGCTGGGAAATCGTCTATGGTATAAATGTATCACAGAATATACTATAGTGCAAATCTAGGAGCCCGAGCCCCGGTTGCACGAAGAAACGGCTGAGTTAATCAATGTTCAAACATGTCACTTTTAGTGAACCGCATTGAGTTCCTTCCATACTGTCCACACAAAGTGACGTGTTTGATCAGACGTTGACGTTGATTTTGATTTTTTGTCCTTTCGTGCACTCGGCCCCGAATGGTATGTTTTGCAGGTTCGGGTTCAGCATTGCAGTGTATTCGTAAAGTCGTTCTTTTTCTGGGCTCTTTCTTCAATTAATGTGTCCTTGCTTCACGGTCGATTATACATACATACATGTCACATTCCTTGGAATAATCGACGTACCCGCTTAGTATGAAAAAGTATACTTACATAAGTCAACCTAGGACTGGCTCTAGCGTCTTGATGCCAAATACGATTTTGGTGATGACGGCAATATGTTTGAATGTTCAATCTTTGCAGATAATGTCCGCAACGCAGATGAAGCGTTAACTAAATGTATGTAGATATAATCTTTAACACTGTCTTAGTAGGATGCATTCATTACGGGAGGAGTGACTTTAGGAGAATTCCAAATTATGGGTATGCAGCCGGTGGCGAAATTGGTAGACGCCTTGTTCCAGCCTTGCAGCATATTCGTAAAGTAGTTCTTTTACTGGGCTCTTTATTCAATTAATGTGTCCTTGCTTCACGCTTTGCGTCGATTATACATAAACCATAAATAATAGTTTGGTTTTTTAATTGATGCTTATAGAGTAAGCCCCGGTTGCACGAAGAAACGGCTGAGTTAATCAATGTTCAAACACGTTCAAAAAAACCGCATAGAGTTCCTTCCATACTGCCCACACAAAGTGACGTGTTTAATCATACTTTGACGTTGATTTTGATTTTTTGATCTTAAGGTGCTCTGAGCACTCTCCCTTAATTCTCGGGCCGGACACCCCGCAAGTTTTTTTTAGAACTACCAACACTTCGCCTCTTGTCAACCGCTCACCTGTGTCTGTACTCATAATGCGAATATTTAGGAATTGATAACAATATTAGCCCATAGGAGGATTTTGCCTGGATCGAATAGATCCCCCTTCTAAGGTATACATTTTATGATTGCATTAAGTCTTATTTGATTTTAAACTTTAAACGACGTAATAAGTTGTAGCATCGTCGTCTAGTCGGCAGGGCGAGCACGGAAAATTTGCAACTTACGACGCACGATTGCAGAAACGTCAAAACACGACTGTAGGCCCAAGGCTGGTTCAGTTTGTGTTTAATTTCCCTAAACTTTTTCAGATAAAGAAGTGGTAGAAATGGAGATTTAATAATAAAACCATAATACCAAAGACATTAACTCTGAAATGTTTGAGTTCACTGAAAAAGTTGAGATGAGTTGATATAGCAGTAATAGGAATGCACACTCTGTAAAAATGTCAGCTATCTAACTATTACAGAGTGGTCAGTCTGAGTTCTCAACTAAATTGGCGTTTACGTAACTTCGAAGTTCTGTAAAAAAGTCAAACTCCATACAAGTTTTCACTAGATATTCTGTCGTTTTACTTCTTCAAGCTGTCAAAGTCAAACTCGGACATCCGATTTGTATGAAAACGCGGAGTCGACGTAAACGGCAATGTCGACGTATTTACGGCAACGTTGAGTAAGCTGTCAAATCAAGCTCGGACTCGTAAATGTTAGTTCGATTAACGCCCACTGCGCGCGCTTTTCAATTTCTCCATACATTTGAAAACGCCAGTCGATCGGTTTGCCGTAAACGCCAATTTAGGTGACAACTGGGACTTCGGGAACAGTTCATGAGATATAGCCCGCTGACAGACGAACGGGCAGCGGAGGTTTCGTAAAAGGTAGGTACCGTTGGCACTCTTTGGGTACGGATACCTAAAAATAACCCAGTCTCACACATTTTTGTTCTCTATCACCCACAATAAAAAATATCAGTCGACCGTTATTTCACTAGCGAAATGGTCAGCCTCCTACCTTCCTTTCTTCATGGGGACTTGAAGATTATTGAAACTGAAAGCTTATTCGAGATGTCACATGAGGGACCTCACCTTAAAAACCTGAAAATTGTCATTCATGGTATTTATTTATTTATTCATGCAACAATATACCTAACATCCATTGCCAAGTTTGATTTAGGAGTTTTAGATGAATCATGAACTCAATGATGCAGTTAGAATAAGATATAGGGAAAGAAGTCCTTTTGTCCGCCTTTAAACAAATTGAAATGTAATTCACCAGCACAAAGTATGAAACAAAATACATATCATAGGTTATGTTTTTCCAACATTTTATTTCCCACGACTTCTTTTAGTTAGCATAATTCAGAAAAAAATATTTTAGGAATACCTTGGAGAAAATTGAGTCATTTTAATTACATGGATTAAATAAATAAAATTGTCAAATCTATTCTGTTTAATTTTGTATGGTATATGACAGATCTTTTAGGTCAGCTTGTTTAGACCCCACCTGTCGTGATAAAAAGCAGTTTTATTATTCCCCATGGCAACGCGTATGGCAAGTTTGAGTTAAGGTACTCCATCCAAATTGTTGCGACGAATTGGGTGCTCGGATTGCGGACAGGCACCTTATGACTATATATTCTGTGCTAGCCGTAGAAAAGATCTCACAAAGCGCCAAAGAGTTCGGAGAAGACGCGATTCTCTTTCTACGATCCAAGCAGCCAACAGATTGTAATCAGTGTTACAAAATTGCACTGGAATCCTGCGGTAGTCCATATGTCCATCGCCAATATCTGCGTCGCCACCATCTGCATCGCCAGAGACGCATATGCAGACGACTGAGGTGACCGCTATGATTGGCTCGAAACGTCGGAGAATGTCTCTTCCTGCCGCGTGAAAAGCCGTAACATTTTTCAGACAACCTAAATAACCTAACCTAACCTTACTTAACCCAACCTAATTTACATATCACCGTACCCACTTTGGCGACGAATCTGCGCCTCCAGTTTTAGGCGACGCATATGCGTCTCCGATTGTTGGCGACGGATCTGCGGCCTGACCGCAGATGCGTCGCCGGCGATGAAGTTTGGCGACGGTGATATTGGCGATGGAGATGCAGGGCACCTGCCCCACCGTTCAGCGTATTGGTGTTAAAATACAGGTGATACAGGAGAGAAAAAGAGTAAAAATATTTTTAGAACATGTATTTGATTGATTCATGGATATATTATAAATAATCTAACATCAAGACAAATTTTACTATGGCTAAAAAAAGTACTCTATCAAGAGCTGCTGAGCTTATATACAGTTTGTGGAAATTTGGGCGTAGGTTTTTGACCTTTGGGTCCTGAAGAATCCATTGCCTGCTTCATGTTCTTCTCAAACACCTTCTTGGAATCGCAGAAGCCATGTTTTGTCTTCCCGAAGGAGTTGGGACCTGCAGATGTTGGAGTTTCCCTGAAATCAAACACGAGGCATGCCCGTGTGTACAGAAATAAATATTTCTGAAGGAAAATCAATTAACCCTTACAGGTGTATTCAGAATGGGCGGACTAACTTTAATCCGCCGGACTAAACCCGTTTTTGTATGGTTAGTCCGGTGCTAATATCGTTCTAAGTTTTGACAGGTGCTCTCTGAATACGACTGATATGTCATTACTATAATTTGTATGCCACATGGTAATCCTCTTCGATTTCAATAAAATGTTCAATATTTATTTTACATATACTGTCATTTATGACCTTTTATTTCTGATATTATGAATGTTTTGAATGCATATATTTTTGTAAAGTAGTCACTCATTCATCAGCTATTTGAAAATCGCCAATGAAGTTCCCAGAATGGAGTAGTTTTTTTTTAATTATCACTTTTTAGTAATAGAACAGAATATTTAAAAAAATCTTAAAACTTAAATAACTCAAAAACTATTTATTTGAGACCCCCGGTTCACCGGGCCTAATGTGTTGCAAATGAATTTAGATCTAAAATGACCCCTTAGAAGGAATGTATCGAATTTCCAATCAAAGTATAAACAAAATCTGTCTTTTCAATTAGCTTTCTGCCATTGAAAAGTTTCTATATCTTTAATTTAATTTAATTTAATTTCACTTCTTATCTATAGGTAGGATACCTACACTTGGACACATTATAAATCTGTTGGTTCGAGAAGAGCCGACATACAAGTAATTAATGAATTAAGAATAGCTTTAGTTGCCCCATTTTCAATACTACCGCTCACAAATTTTGAGCAGTTTACATTACCCATACCAGGTTTTACATTATTGAGGTCAATAGTCATACAAAATTATCCTGATTACTATGTTCGGGAGTATGCAGCCATCGTCATTTTTTTCAATATAAAGATTAATAGAAAATAATAATTGAATTATAATATTCAGGTGTATACAGCCATCGTCATTTGATATCTACGTGCCTGATATTCTTGGAGTTTTGAAAACATGCAGAGCATAAAATAACTCAATAATGTATAATAATTTACATCATTGCGTGTATAGATTGGTGAGGGTCTAGGAGTCACGCGGCCCATCAGAGTTGTGGCTTTGTTTATACAGATGCAAAAAATTTTTTATTAGATTTAAAACTGGGGTTTTTAGGGTTCCGTACCCAAAGGGTGAAAACGGAACCCTGTTACTAAGCCTCCGCTGTCCGTCCGTTCGTCCGTTTGTCACAGGGCTGTATCTCATGAACCGTAACAGGTAGGAAGCTGAAATTTTCACAGATTATGTATTTATTTTGCCGCTATAACAACAAATAGGTAACATTATAAAATAATAATAATTAAAGGGGGGGCCCATACAAAAAACGTGTTTTTTTTTTGGTAAATCTTGTGCGATGGTACGGAACCCTTCGTGTGCGAGTCCGACTTGCACTTGTTTTCAAGATTCAGTTTGCATGAAAATAATTGAATACAGGTTAGAGCAAATCTTTTATAAACCATAGTAGGTATATTTATGTGTAAAGTATAAGAGATACAGTATTCTTTCTTTATATTTATCATTTACACCGAGTTAAATAACAAAGTAAGAAGTAGAACATACTTTTCATCAGTTATTTTTTGCAAACAAATGACATTAGATGAAGTATTTTATCTGGCTTTAATTAATGAAATTTAAAAATATGCTTATTACATATCATTCACAGGAGAGTTTTCTTGGAATCTTTAGGTAATTCAATCAAATGAATATATGTAATGCGGGAAAGAAAACTCACATAATCTACCAGGTTAAACTTAATTACAGTGATTAAAGACAAGGCTATCACCTCCCGATGTTACGCATTCTCATGCGAGCTTCTGCCGGCATCTCTTCATCATCGTCACTGTCTGCGTTGAAGACAGACGCCACGCTCTGCTTGCTCTTTGCGCCACCCCCACCACCGCCCGCACCCAGAGACATCTTCATAGGGGCTGCCTGTAGACATAACAATACTTTCAATCGCTCGCTCCACAAGGAATTTTTTTTTATTTGCGGCGATCACCCGCCACGGTGTGGCGTATTAATTTCTAAGGCTTCTCAAATCAGGATTGTCAAAATCAGATTGACAGGTCTCATACAACGCTCTAGAAGTCTACTACTCGAAATAAGGCGCTACACTTTAATCGAATAGTACCTAGAGTCGCCCAACTGATCTGTTTGTCAACAAGTAGTAGATCGGTTTCTACTGATTTGCTACTGTTTTATTGAGTTCGGAACCAAACAATGATACTAAGCTGACGAAGGATCTATGCACAGGGAGACTGAATTTATTCTTTAAATCCACAAAGCCAACCACAACATAAAGAATTTGAAGTTTACCAATTGCGTGAATCATTCTCTCGTAATAATAATATTCTTTATTGCAATCCACACAACGTGCAAATGTGGAATTTACGGATTTTCTCGTAATGCAATGTTTTTTATAAATACAGAAAAAGTCACTATGGGGCTGGCGCATAATTTTCTTAGCGCAACCATGGAAAAATCTGTAAAAAAGGCATAGGGATTCTGCTATGCATCTATGTTTCAGTGACTACATAATGTGTGGGCTTGGGGTTAGCGGTTGAAAGGTTAGCATAACTATAGGCTGTGAGCAGGTAAGAATTGCGGGTACGGCTAGGGTTATGAGTTTGACTAAGAAACTTCTGTATATGCTAACGGCGGGTTTTGTGAAGCCGATGGATATCTTGCTGATCCTGGGAGGCGGCGGAGGCGGCGGCACGGCCTTCTTAGCATCCTTAGTGTCATCTAATCGCCGGCTCATATCTGAAATCACAACACAAACATGGTTAAGTTGCCGACTGATCTAAGTACCTACTCAAAGGTCCTCTTTTGAATATTGTTGTCATAATTTTGTATCGTGAGGATTTTTTTTCATGGAACCGGCCATTTATAGCAAGTACCACACCTACTGACCACAGGTGCCATGCCAAGACCTAGTTTCGTATTGAGCAAGGCTACATTGAAATGTTTCATTGTCACTTTGACAATCTTTCATCCAATACGATGGTACTAGACTGAGGGGGCTTAGCCCTATTAAGTGGTTAGGGTTCTGAACCATGGAGTGAACAGCATTCTTAACAAAAATGTATATTTCAATAATTTTACATTAATTACTAAAAATGTCACTATTATATATACATACATATACATATTTATATAAATTAAAGTATGCTGTGATCAATCTGTATGGAACTTTTATCGTCTGTCTACTCCTCCGGAAGACATGTGATGATATGTAGGTATTACCTCTATTAAATAAAAAGTTAAACTTCAAACCGTCTATCCCATGCGGTGATAAGTCCCTTTGTGCATTGGGCGAACGAGATCGATCCCTCATGTGCCCGTCTTGCCGATCTCTGTCATTCCGGGAGCCACCCGGGCCTCGCTCTCCCTCGCTTCTATACTTATCCTTGTGGTCCCGGTGGGGCCTAGAATCATGATCGGATCTGGATCGAGACGACCCTGGCAATGTAAAAACACTGGCAAGGATAAATAACAGATTATTAAAAAGTGTGCAGCAAGAGGCCTGAGGTCTCTAACAATCATCTAGTTGACATTGAAAGCACAGAAGAAACCAATTCTGTCAAATATGCAAACAGTCTATCGTGCCATTTGTTAAACAATTATGATATGACCAGGTTTTGTTTTTATGAATGAGCTAAGTTAAGTGAGCGTAGTTTTTAAACGGGGTGATTAATATCATTTGTATGAAAATATAATATTATGAATAACATTTAATCATTTTAACGCATTATTAATTTACCAGATTCGCTTTCCCAATGATGTTTTCGGAATGTGTGTAATCAGTCATATCATTTGTAAAGAAACGCTTTGTTTATTTGGCCCCGATTCGGGTATCGAATCAGCAAACAAAATGTGTGCGGCGGGCATTGGTTTGTATAGTTATTCTTGGTTTTTTAGAACGAGAACAAAGATAACAATCGATTTTCCTCAAATCTGTCAAGATTATTATGCATACGAAAAAACATTGGGGAAATTGGGTAAATACCTGAATGTGGGCGTGAATCACGGCTACTCATGTTCGCAACCAACCTTTTGATCGCATTCAAATTAATCGAGCCTATTCGGTATACCAAAAAACCAAAAAACAAGCGTCCACAGCGTAGCAGACACAGATTAATAAATAAATGCATAGAATATTTTATGACTGTGTTCGGGCAACGTGTGGATCAAAATCCACGCGCCAGTTGCAAACTTTCTTTTGTGAATGGTTTTTTGTGGCGTAATAAGAAATTTTCAATCAGAAGGAGCAATAAATGGCGTTTTGGCTAGAATGATAGTTACCATGTAACATCGACGAGAAGCACCCTATACGGTGGGGCGAGATAGAATCATCTTTGCCCGAACACAATTGGATATTCTGTGTTCTTTATTCTTGCAAAATTGCCCTGAAGGCTGCATAGCGAAAGCTTTTGCCTGTCCATTGGATAAACAAACAAAAAAAAAAGCAAAATTGCCATAAATAATCTGTGGTATCTATTCTTTTGAGGTTATATTTTTTTTAAGTTAGACGATAAGAAAACATTAGGAATTTCCAGGAAAAACTACTTTTAAGTAACACGTAGAAAATAATAGACAATGCTGGTGTTCAAAAAGATGAGTCGTGCTATTTCATCTTTTGGCGAGCTGCGACAATACTCTACCAGAACCTTTCCACCACATATCGCAAGAGATAGGGCTAAGAATGGACCAAGTCTCAGAGACTTCATAGTGCCTACAGTGACCCATCCAATTCAACGCGCAGCTACTGTACCTTACCTTATTGAAAGTTCACCTTCGAGGAAACAGAAGGTATACTTTGATGTGTACGGTTGCCAGATGAATGTGAACGACACTGAAATCGTCTGGTCTATTCTGAAAGATGAAGGTTTCGAAATGACAAAGGTGCAAGACGAAGCGGATGTGTTCCTTGTTATGACATGTTCCATTCGGGAGGGCGCCGAGAGTAAGATCTGGCGGCGGCTAGACCATCTGCGCGCGTACAAGAGGAAGCGGGCAGCTTCCGTAAACCGAGGACATTCCGTCAAAATTGGTATCCTGGGATGCATGGCTGAGAGGCTGAAGGAAAAATTGATTGAGAAAGAAAAAAGTGTCGATATTGGTAGGATTTTTCAATTTAATTTTAAAATAGCTTTAGTTGGCCCTTTGGTGTGGGTCGTTCTGTCGCAACAATGAATGGAATGGCTCCTTTATTCAGAAGCATGTTTCTTAAGGGTCTTAGGGTCCCCTTATCACACCGCCAGAAACCAAACTGCCAAAAATAGTACCTCCATCATAGCTTCATAATTTTAAGCTGCAGCCTCAAAATTGTCCTTTTCGTTGATTATCCACTAAGGTCTGATTTTTCAATCCTCAGATAGTACTTATCGGACTGATAGTACAAATTCACGTTAGTCAAAAGACGTATAGTAATTGCAATAGAATTATATATTCTATCACAATTATCCGACTATAATTTGACAAATAATCATATGGACTTACTATTTCTATGGATAAGCAGAAGCATAAATAAATTCGTCAAATAGTTAGGTATCTGGCTGTTTATCTGACTATTGAATAGATTAACTAGTTCAACCATAGATTGAACTAGTTAATCTATGGTTTACGTAATTTTTCGCTCTTAGGGCCGAGTGCACAACGCCTCGTAAAATGTTATCCGTTACTGATTACATTTGGCGATGATGTGACAGCTAATCGCCCATCATATGAATTTGAGTTGCACGTAACATATTTTCGGCAAAGTTAGCTTGCCAGCCGTCAGACCACGAATAGTCCCTCGAAACAATCGGCAAAAATGTTTGCTGCATGGCAACTCTCAGCACCGCCTGAGCTGACATAGTACTGTCCTTCTTCCACAATATATTATCAGAAAGAGACAGGCACAATTGAAGCACCATCTAGCATCAATCATTAGTACTAACAAACAAAACAGTTGCTCTTGGAGCCGCGGGGTGGCGCTACTAGCGCCCAAGATGTCGGCTTGCTATCAGCTGTTGGTAGCACCACAGATTACATAGATATGGCGCCGAAATTTTTTATCTGTGGAACCGGGTGGCACGCTAATAATTATGAAAAACAAAGCATTGTATTTTATTAATGGCAACGTTTGCCTATTATTTAAGGTCCAATAAGCCTGCAAAAATGAAAAAATAGTGACTTTTGATTCTTTGAATTATTATTTGACCGTGATTTTGACGGTGATCAATGGGTCGGGAGTGATTACGATTAGAGGTTAACATCAGCAAAAAACGTAATGTTTAAGTTCCGTGCAACGCAAAATTTGCCTGATCAGGCCTCAATCATACGTTGACGGTGATGTTGACGAGCATGATGGTACGTGCAACCAGCCCTTAGCAAATAGGTATGTGTTCAGGAGGTGTTGGGGTCGATTCTTTTTCAAAATGGGAGCAATTGCATACCATTCTTTGAAATTGGTAGAAATACAGTGTTTTAATAATGTCTCAGGAGCTGCAATTCCCTTCCCCCCTGTATTCGCACCTGCTCAGCCTATCACTCAGAAAAGCAAAAGCGAGTTAGTCACAGATGAAACTAAGACGCTCTCACCTGACGTCATCATCAAATGTTATGTTAGTGTCGTCACTCTAATTGGAATAATTATAAATGGACAATACTAGGGTGACTCGTGGCTGTCATTTCATGAGTACGAAAGCGTTGTGACTCGCCGGCGAGTCACCGGTGACCTACAGGTGAGAATCTCATTAGTAGACCCCCCAGAGATCTGTGGTGTAGGCTACCTGTACTTACTAGGTGGTAGCGTTAAGCTTGCTCAAGTTGGTACCATTGCATTGAATCAATGAGGATCATAGCGCCACTGAGCAATGAAATTTAAACGAGCTAAATATAGGGAAGGTCCTGGTATCGCACCTAGTTTTTTCTGGAGTGTGGTGTCATGGGCTAATATGACAGTAGGTGTGATATCAGCCATTCACGTCCATAATAATTAAAGATTTACCTCTGTTTTTAGTTGCGGGGCCAGACAGTTACCGCGATCTGCCCCGCCTGCTGGCCGTCACGGAGAGCGGGCAGGCGGGTGTCAACGTGCTGCTGTCGCTCGACGAGACGTACGCCGATGTGGTCCCGGTGCGCCTTAACGAGGACGCCGTCACGGCCTTCGTGTGAGAACCCGCTTCTTGTACCCTCATGGAATTATTCAGACAAGTAATAGTTGAACCTAATTGTTCGTAGGAAAATGTCATCTTTTTGAGAAGCTTTTCCTCTCTTAAACTTCAACGACAATGGATCTGACCATTGACTTTCCAACATGCTGTTTCAATGCAAGTTACATTCGGCTAGTTCTGATCCCTAGGGTTTTTGATAGAAAAGAGTTTTGTTTTGATAATATTTTACCTATATATACATATGTGTATAAGCCGCGGCAATTAATAATAGATTCTATAATGGTGACTTGTACTTTGAAAGACAATAGGTATCGTCAGCAGAACAGGTTATCATATTGTGACTTTCTAGTTACAATCATAAAACCTAATAATTTGATAATATTTGAAAAGAGTTAAATTAAATATTTTTTTAGGTACTTGGATAGGGGGGATAAATAAAACACTAACAGTCATATTCAGAGAGCATCTGTCAAAACTTAGTACGAGATTAGCAATAGACTAACCATAAAAAACCGGTTAAGTCCGGCGGATTAAAGTTAGTCGGCCCACTCTGAATACAGCTGCTACAGTATCTTTAAAAAAAAATTTATTTTTCTAGTAGAGCGTGAGTGAGATGGTGCAAGTTTGGTTGCCATTTAAGTATCTATTCTTTATTGGCGCGACTTTACCTATTATTGTCTACTGCTGGATAATTTTTAAATCTTCATCAACATAAGGATTCAAGATCTTTTTTAATCTACTGTTGTTCTGAAACGGATGTTTGAATATAAGATTTAAAAAAAAACATTACAAATAATAAAAACATCCTAAACATTTTCTTGTTTAAAATGGGGTTTTAATCTCAGTGTAACTGTGCAATGGTGCAAATCTAAAATGTGTCACTCCAATTTTAGTTCAATTATGCGCGGCTGCGACAACATGTGCACATATTGCATCGTGCCATTCACTCGCGGCCGCGAGCGCTCCCGTCCCGTCGCATCCATCGTGGAAGAGGTCCGGCTGCTCTCACAGCAGGGCGTCAGGGAGGTCACCCTGCTCGGCCAGAACGTCAACAGCTACAGGGACTTATCCGAGGTCACGGTGCCTACGGAGACCCAATTGGTGGACGGCTTCCGAACGGTGTACAAGAAGAGGAAGGGGGGGCTGAGGTTCGCCGACCTGCTGGACAGGGTGTCGAGCGTGGACCCTGAGATGAGGGTGCGGTTTACGTCGCCGCACCCAAAGGATTTTCCCGATGAGGTAGGCAGTATTTTGCAGTTTACAAGTGACAACGATTAAGAGTAAAATCACACCTTTTATTTTTGTATCGACATGGATAGCTTATACCAAACCGGCCGTTATGATATTAGCTTAACACACCACGTGTGAACCATGCCATGCCAAAATCTACCTTATATTGCTCAGTATTGAGCGGCTCGTAGCCTAGTGGCACAGGGACTGGCCTAGCGTACCAGAGACCTGGGTTCAATACCGACATGCACCACTGTCTTTCTCTTTCCGAGTTCGATAAGTGCATTTCGTTACGAATGCGAGCTGCTCCATGGTTCGGAATCCATGTAAAACTGTAGGTCCCCTTCCCCTACTAGGTGGTAGGGTTTATGCCCGCCCGGGTTGGTACCATCGCATTGGATGAAAAGATGGTCGAAGCGGCAATGAAAAATTGTCCGTGTTTTCCATCCAGTTTAATGTAGCCGTGCTCATAAAGGGAAGGTCCTGGCATGGCACCAAATTCCTTCGGGAATGAGGTGTATTGGGCTAATATCATAACGGTAGTTGTGTGGTATTAGCCATCCATGTCAGGTCGCATAAAAAAAAAAAAAGTTAGTCAGTCAGTCAGCGTCTTTGCGTCCACTGCTGGACATAGCCTCTCCAATTTTTCTCCAGTCATCCCGGCCCTCAGCAGTACGGAACCACTGCTTTCCGCCGAGACACTTGATGTCGTCGTCCCACCTGGCGGGCGGTCTTTCCACACTGCGTTTTCCTGTCCACGGGCGCCAGTGTAGGACATTTTCTTTTTTTTTATTTATTTAATTTATAGTGCTCGGCTACATTGAACTGGATGGAAAATACGGAACATCGTTCATTCAATGCGATGGTACTTACCAGGATGGGATCGATCCCCACCATCAACCATGCCAGCCTCGACTCTTGAAAACGGTTATCCAACAAGAACCCACCCGGGTTCAGAGGCGCTTCACCGAGCTTATCGAATCGCAAGGCGTCGCGCCACCGGGCCACCGAGGGCCCTCCTGCGGGAGCGTACTTGAGCGAGCGGTTGCTCAGGTGCTGCAGCTGATATCGGAGCGTGCCAACGTGTGCGGCATGCTGCACCTGCCGGCGCAGTCGGGCAGCAGCGCCGTGCTGGAGCGCATGCGCCGCGGGTACACGCGGGAGGCGTACCTCGCGCTCGTCGACCGCGTGCGGGACCTCGTGCCGGGCGGTGAGTGGACCCGGTACTTGCAAATATGTTTATTTATTTATTTATTAGGAGAAATCACAGAGTCAGGTCCATGCAACAATCGCAAAAAACACACAAAAATAAACACAAAACTTGCATCTACTACGAAATCTCACTGAAACACATTGGAGTATTAACAAAATATAGGTGTTAAACACAAAACGTAAATAATAAGCCATTGTATATTGTGACGTTCGACCGGACACCCTCGCTTTTGCGGCGGCTCCGTCCGCGTCATCACGCGCCACCACTCCAAATTAAATGTAGAATAGGTGTACCCTTAGGGGGTAGCCGAGCCAAGTACTACCAGGGACGGGGAAAAAGAATACGACCAATTTTAGCTAGAATAAAGGCGGACGTTTATTATAAAGAAAAAATAAACAAAATGCTCGAGCGGTACGTAAATGGTTTGCAGTTAGAAAGTCTGTCGTTGAGGCCTCCGTTAAGGGTAGAAAAACTTGGTGGTTGGTTCACTCAGTGGTGGACCACGTCGGTGCGCAGCATGGTGGGTGCGGCGCGCGGGCGTCGGCTCAGAGCAGCGGCGCCAGCGTGTCGGCCGCGTCGTCAACGCCGGCCGACGGCGTGGCGGCGTGGCTCAGCGCTGCTCGGCGCGGGGCGCATCGGCGCGGCTGCGCGGATGGCCGGCCAGCGTGCTCGGCTACCTCGCCGCGTCGCTGTCGGCGACGGCGACCCATCGGCGAGTCGTATCTCGGGTGAACGGAAGACATAACTGGGGCCCACTTAGTGAGCCCCGCAGGAACCGCTGAAGTCAATTTCGTAACACTTAGACGGGCGCTCACAATAAAATGAGGCGTGGGCGCCGTAAAATGGTTACAGGGTGCTTGAGGAGCTAAAATAAAGCCAGGTCAATAGCGACCAAGGAGGAAATGAGTTTAATTAAATGAACAGGGCTGTGAGCAATCGCTAAGAGGTATTAAATTGAAGTTGGGTTACCGGTAGGTGGACCGCGGTTTGTAGAGGTGCGCTCTTTGCGAAGGCTGCTGGTAAAGTGGGCGACCCAAAATGGTCGCCGCACTACGAAATTATCATTTTCGTTTCTCTTTTTTTCTGAGGGTAAGGAAGATTTTAATTAGGTAAAACCACGGAGGGAGCAAGGCGATTGGATTAGCCTTGGCCAAGGAGCTATGAACACTGTAGTGGCTTACCAAAAATCCACTACGTGACACAACCCCCCCTCTCGAGGAAAGAGGACGACGAGCCGTCCGACCTGTCGCCCTCGACAGACCGAGTCCTCGAGAGTAAGCCAAGGCTAATCAGGCACAGGTGAAGCCTGAATGAAATGGGTAAGTGAACAAGGTCGGGTGGGACACAAATAAAAAAACAACAATCTTAAACTACGGGCTACCTACTGGAATAAATGCAGTAAAAAAAAAAAAAGGACAGACCAAAAAAAAAACAAAATAGATACTCCTTCACGCAAAAGGAACACAAATAAGGCTCTACAACTTAAATTAAAAAGACGTGTTGGCTTGTTTATTTATTGTAGGAGTTCCCGTATTCTTCTAACAGAATACGGTGCCGCTCCTGTAAGGTACAAAAGAAAAGTACAGCACAAAAAAAAAATGGCTCATACAGGCTTAGATTTTTTTCATTAGGAGTTAGACTAAATCGTCCTTACCGCTCCTGTGAGGTACAAAAGACGAAGTATAGCACTTAAACATGGCTCATACAGGCTTAGATTTTTTTCATTAGGAGTTAGACTAAATCGTCCTTACCGCTCCTGTGAGGTAAAACGACGAAGTATAATGGGTGCGACCGCAACCGGCTCGCACAACAAGTAAGTTGGCTTCTTTAGTTAGCAGTAGGAGTTGGACCATACAGTGTCGTTACCGCTCCTTTAAGGCACCCAATGAGCGGCTAGCGATCATGCCCTGAGCTTGAGGAGTTCAGGACACCCTTAACCTAGAACTAACCGCTTGGTGCTACGCACATGCCTAAACTACGGGACAACACATTATTTACAAGACCTGCTCTCGCGCCCTAACATGCATTATCTTTCGCTCGCCTCTAACATTCCAAGTCTGGTCATCCTACAGCGGAAGATCAGACATCACCTTGCAGTGGCCGTCCAGACCCTCGAAAGCGCGAGCCGGACGACCGGTGCGGGAGCGGGCCGCTCCAGACGACGTCACTAAAACTAACACAAATCAAATAAATTAACCACTGACGGCACCCCGCAGCATGGCTGGCGAGGTGACGTCGGGGAACCTACAAGTAAAAAAAACAAAACGACACTACAGTCCAGTAGGTACCCGGCAACTAAGTACTAACTTTATCAAAACAACAAACTAAATAAATCAACAAAACCAAACACGGTCCGCTTTACGAAGGGAACCGGTATAGGGATTAAATAGCCCAATAACGAGGTGAGAGAGGGACATAGGTAACTCTCCATAAAGAAAAATTAAAAAAAATCAAAAGCTTAACTTTAAGGACTTAACGACCTACTTACTACTACTTGGGCCTAGGTAGTGGTATTGGAGGCACAGTCTAGGTCTGCCGGTCTGGCATGATACCGTTAGAAAACAGGACGCGTGTTCAAACTGCCTATGTTGCGAGAAAAAAAAATTAAAAAAATGAAAAAAAAAAAATACTTTGAAAGGATTCACAGCCCATGAAGTGGATGAAGGAGGTTCAGGCCCAGTGCAGCGGAAGCCTTATTGCGAAAAAAAAAAATAAAGTAAAAAAACATTAAAGGAATCCACAATCCATGAAGTGGATGAAGGAGGGTCAGGCCCAGCGCAGCGATGAGCTAACATAAATGGAGGGGCATGATCGTAGCCTTGGAGGCAAAACAACAAAACATTATTTTGAAAAAAAAAAAAAATTATTTTGGCACAGTGTGAACACGCCTTAATACCTAGATGACCTAGGTGCCTAGATCCAAAAAAGCGCTCAGCGCACGGGCACCCACGCGGCTACGGCGCGCGCGCCGTCGCTTCAACCGAAACCTAGCCGCCTACACTAGTACAATCACAAAACAAGAAAAAAACGGAACTAAAAGTGGGCATAATGCGCCGAGTAAAATTACTCAACTGAAATATTTTACAATACGAGAACCGATGAAAAGTTTCGTTCGTGAATGAATTAAAACTGAAATGAACTGTTGCAGTTCCGCTGTGACGCGAACGGAACGAGACGAATCGATTTCGGTGGCGTTCGCCAGCGTGCGCGCCGCCGTGATCGCGTCGCGTGTCCGAACGGCCGAGTAATATCAATACTTATTACGCGCCGACTTGCTCGGATTCGCATTCAATACATTTTAAATTTACCATAGGATAGAAAACGAGTTGGAAGCGCGCCGCGAATGTTTGCCGAGTGTCCGATTAGGCCCGCGAACAGAGGGCAAGGGCGGGAGCCAATAAAGGTGTGGGGCCCGTCAAAAAACAAATGCGGCCGGGGACATTCCCAAGTGGAACGTATAGTCCCGGCGGCAGGAAGAGAAACTGAAGGAAAAAAATGAAACATCCGCGGGGCCTTCTAAACTCAAGGCCAGAATACAAACTACGTTTTGACTTGTGGTGAAGGAAAACATTACATAAGATAAGGGTTTAAAAAAAAACTGGTGTCCCCTCCGCTTAAGGTTCGCGGGGCAAAAGGGCGTTTGGCACTCGCCAAAACGGTCAACCATATAATAAAATGAGAACACTTTATTAAAAAAAAAAAAAAAATTGAAATGCAGAGCGCGTTGGGAGATCGGGTCGGAAATACGTTCTTAACTTCGCATAGATGCACGCATAATAAACTATAAAATAAAAAAAAATTAAAAAAAAGTGATCCCCAACGAATGAAGGTTGAGTGATCAGGGCCGTGAAACTACGCGCCCGCGCGACCGCTCCGCGTCGCGACAATTAGATGGAGCGAGGGAAAGAAAAAAAAAACGTGGGTAGTTTCGCGAGCAAAGAAAAAACAACTCGTAAAAATTCCTACGGCACACGCGCCGTCTGAACTAAATTAAAACAAAACGGAATCATACTGGGTAACAGGCGGGATCTACCGAGCGCTAACCAAAACAGAACGAAAAAAAAACGTGAGACCGTATCTAGTTCAGTAGGAGGGAGCGTGTTAGGCAAGTTGAAGTGAACGCGAAATACCAACGGGGAATCGAAAGTTTTAGATTATCGATGCGAAATTATGAATCTGTCGTCTCAAAGTGAGCGCAGTAAAGACATCGCTCGCGCTGTGTCGCGCGGCCATGTTGTGTAGTGAAATCTAAGTTCAATGTGAAGTTATCAAGGGCAGCTAAACATGGAATGAATTTATGTTTTTCAGCTGAAGGCGAAACGTAAGTACTGTGTGAAGTGAGTGGGGCGTAAACAGGATCTACTCGTTCGGTGGTCGAATCAACTTCGAAACATGGTTTCAAGGTTAGGTCGATCGCCGAATCGAACGCGTTATCGTCTCAACCAATGCGATAGCTCACTAGCACACAACAATCACACGTAAAAATGTTACAGCAAACAATTAATGAGAAGAAAAATGGAGGGCTCAACAGAAACCTGGCTTTTTACAAATTAAATATTCTTTTTCCCTCCCAGGCAGTACATAGCTCGGTTTGGAGTGGGGCGCAAAATAGAAACAGGATTCCTAGTCCTGCTCGTCCCCACCAGGGATGCCAGTGTGACGTTCGACCGGACACCCTCGCTTTTGCGGCGGCTCCGTCCGCGTCATCACGCGCCACCACTCCAAATTAAATGTAGAATAGGTGTACCCTTAGGGGGTAGCCGAGCCAAGTACTACCAGGGACGGGGAAAAAGAATACGACCAATTTTAGCTAGAATAAAGGCGGACGTTTATTATAAAGAAAAAATAAACAAAATGCTCGAGCGGTACGTAAATGGTTTGCAGTTAGAAAGTCTGTCGTTGAGGCCTCCGTTAAGGGTAGAAAAACTTGGTGGTTGGTTCACTCAGTGGTGGACCACGTCGGTGCGCAGCATGGTGGGTGCGGCGCGCGGGCGTCGGCTCAGAGCAGCGGCGCCAGCGTGTCGGCCGCGTCGTCAACGCCGGCCGACGGCGTGGCGGCGTGGCTCAGCGCTGCTCGGCGCGGGGCGCATCGGCGCGGCTGCGCGGATGGCCGGCCAGCGTGCTCGGCTACCTCGCCGCGTCGCTGTCGGCGACGGCGACCCATCGGCGAGTCGTATCTCGGGTGAACGGAAGACATAACTGGGGCCCACTTAGTGAGCCCCGCAGGAACCGCTGAAGTCAATTTCGAAACACTTAGACGGGCGCTCACAATAAAATGAGGCGTGGGCGCCGTAAAATGGTTACAGGGTGCTTGAGGAGCTAAAATAAAGCCAGGTCAATAGCGACCAAGGAGGAAATGAGTTTAATTAAATGAACAGGGCTGTGAGCAATCGCTAAGAGGTATTAAATTGAAGTTGGGTTACCGGTAGGTGGACCGCGGTTTGTAGAGGTGCGCTCTTTGCGAAGGCTGCTGGTAAAGTGGGCGACCCAAAATGGTCGCCGCACTACGAAATTATCATTTTCGTTTCTCTTTTTTTCTGAGGGTAAGGAAGATTTTAATTAGGTAAAACCACGGAGGGAGCAAGGCGATTGGATTAGCCTTGGCCAAGGAGCTATGAACACTGTAGTGGCTTACCAAAAATCCACTACGTGACAATATGAAAAAAAAGTAAGGTTACAAAAAAGGATTATGAATGAATGAATGAATGATTTAATGAATGTGCGACTCGTAGCCTAGTGGCGCGGGGACTTGCCTAGCATACCAGAGGCCCGGGTTCAAATCCTCGCCCTGTTCATGCACCACTTTCTTTCTCTTTCTGAGTTGGAGAAGTGTATTTCGTCACGAATACGAGCTCCTCCTTGGTTCGGAATCCATGTAAAACTGGAGGTCCCCTTCCCCTACTAGGTGGTAGGGTTTAAGCTTGTCCGGGTTGGTACCATCGCATTGGATGACAAGATGGTCGAAGCAGCCATGAAAAATTGTCTGTGTTTTCCATCCAGTTCAATGTAGCCGTGCTCATAAAGGGAAGGTCCTGGCATGGCACCTAATTCCTTCGGGAATGTGGTGTATTGGGCTAATATCATAACGGTCGTTGTGTGGTATTAGTCATCCATGTCAGGTTGCATAAAAAAAATGGTTTATTGCAAAAACCAATTAGAGATTTCAGGATACTAATTGAATAAATAAAATGCAATAAAAAAAACTTGTTTTCAGTGACTTACAGATGGCATGCATAATATACCATAAATAAATAAGACATATTTATCGGCCACTGTGTAACACACAGGATAGAAGTTCTGTATGTAACTAAACAATAAGATAAATAAGTACCTTTGGGTGAACCTACCCACCCACCTAAACTGGCCTAACAGCTGTACCATAGGTGGAACCATCATGCTTGCTACCTACCTACATAACATACTAATTAAAATTAACAAGATGATAATCTTCTTTTTGTGTCTTTGCCAAGCGATAGGGCGGGTATTTTGTAAGTGAACTAAAGTACTATCACCAGCGAAGGGAAAGAGACACGTGAAGGGATATTCCAAAATGTTCAGGCGTAACAGTAGTCGCTGCCGTCACTTCGGTGGAAGTGGCGGCAGAAGTGGAAGAAGAAGTAGAAGAATTTTTTTTCCTGACCTATGAATTTTACAATTCATTAATTTTTAGGGTTCCGTACCCAAAGGGTGAAAACGGAACCCTATTACTAAGCCTCCGCTGTCCGTCCATCCGTCCGTCCGTCCGTCCATCCGTCCGTCCGTCCGTCCGTCTGTCCGTCTGTCACAGGGCTGTATCTCAGTAACCGTAACAGATAGACAGCTGAAATTTTCACAGAGTGTGTATTTATTTTGCCGCTATAACAACAAATAGGTAACATTAAAAAATTATTAAAATTAAAGGGGGTCCCCATACAAAAAACGTGATTTTTTTGTATTATTTTTTGTACGATGGTACGGAACCCTTCGTGTGCGAGTCCGACTCGCACTAGGCCGGTTTTGTCAAACTTGAAAGTGCAATGGGTTCGACACGAACTTGCCGCTCTATTGTGTTATTGCATGTATTTTTGTGCTTAACCATAAATTAAATGGATAATAAGCCATCTAGTGCGTTTATTATGAGATCCGCTTTCTCCAATTTACAAAGACTACCAATACAGTCAAACATAGTCGCAGACGTATTGGAGGGTTTTTTGGGGTGGGAACTGACTTGAAGAACGTATTCGCGCGCGGTGGTGATGTTTAGACTGTGTGGCATACGACGCACCGCTGGATTCCCGCACAATTATATGGTCACTTTGACCATACGTCGGAGATGCGATATCGACCGCATGCCACGTCTTCTTCCTTTCTCTTCAGTGTGCTTAACAATAAATGTGGTTGCTTCTTCGCAGTGGGACTGTCCAGCGACTTTATCTGCGGCTTCTGCGGGGAGACGGCCGACGAATTCGAGGAGACTATTAGTCTGATTGAGCGAGTCGGCTATAATGTGGCGTACCTGTTTCCCTACAGCATGCGGGAGGTAAACTCCGTATAATTACTGTAACCCTATTTTATTATTATTGTAACTTTAGTTATTCAAACATATAAGATTATGTATGGTGGTGGGACTCTTAAAAGAGGCACGAATTTGTATTGCATTGTTTATTCATCATGCATAGACAGACATTTAGGTATGAAATCATAATTGTATTATATTATTAAATTGGATGAAAAAAAATCATAACTTATAGACCAGTGAAGTTTCTTAGCGGGTTCTTCTTCACTGGTTGATCAAATCCGTGGATCAATTAAATTTTGACATGACTTAGTGTAGTTTGACTACCAGAAGTTGAATAAATAAAAAAAATGAAATGAAAGTACTCTGCACTCGGATTTGTCATTTTTTATCATGAATTTAGAATAACTGCCTTAGAAATGAATCTCTCAAAAGTTTTGCAATAGTTGGGTTAGAGGAAAGCTGGGGTTATAGAAGACACATTGTTTATTGTGTATTCATAATCAACAGGTAGCACACTGCACTCGGATTTGTCATATTTTATCATTAGCCTAGTAACGAGAATGTGACGAAAGAAGGACGAAATAGATTTACAGAATGGTAGTGAATATAATTTAACGGCAACGTCGTACCTAGGAGAACTTAGCACGAGCAGGTTGACGAAGTACTTCACAAAGGTCAGTTGCGTTCGTACCGTATGGTGCTCTATCATCTCTGTCTACTGTTCTTGGGAAGCGGCGTTATGCTATGTGTGTATAAATATTACATTTCTCATTTTGTGCGAATAGTATAGGACTGTTTGTGTTGATAACTCCAATCATAGATTAACTGAAGAGTATTTAAACTATGCTTGAACGCAAGTGCACTAAAATAGAACTTCAGAACCAATTAGATTATATTAGGGCTTGATACCACTCGTATAATAAATATGTTATGTTAATTAAATATTGCTGCAGCTGAAATTGAAAATTTTGGTATTGAAACAAAGCCATTTTATATTTATTTTTATTTAGATATTGGCTTTTTTATCCCTAGAACAGTCCTGTTAAGTGTTGGACCTAAACCCTGCATACAACATTTCAGAAAACGACCGCGCATCGCCGGTACACGGACGATGTTCCCGAACCTGTGAAGAGGGAGCGTCACCTCCGAATGGCTGAAGTGTTCCGACGGAAGGCGGAAATCATTAACCGAGCCGAGATAGGAAACACACACCTAATCCTCATCGAAGGCCGAAGCAAAAGATCCGACGAATTCCTAGCCGGAAGAAACGAACACAATATTAAGGTTATCGTTCCGCAAATGGAGATAGAGGATTCGGACGGCGGTGCGAAAACACTTATGACACCAGGCGATTATGTGGCTGTAGAAATAACCGAGGCGAATTCGCAAGTTTTAAAAGGGATACCTTTGTGCCACTCTAGTATTAATAGTTTTGGTAGATTGAACACTACTCGTAATAGACTGAGAGAGGAAATTTTATAATATATGCTAATAAAATATGAGTAGCTGGTAGTATTGTATGTATCAGCTTACAATAGACTTAGTATGAATTTGTTGTCTCGGCTTAAATAAAAAATAAAACAACAACATTAGACTGTGCACTTGGATGAGTACTTTTATTTCAATGTAAAAAAATATTCCAAAATATTTAAAAAAACAATAAATATTATTCTAAAGTAATACCTACTCTCTATGTTACATTATTATTGATATAATTATAATCTCTTTCAATGAAATATGTTTTTTCTTATTACAAAAGTTATCAAACATTACACATGGCAAGCATTGCAACTTTTAAGTGATTTGTACTTTAGCAATAATCTAGTAGTTCTAGAGTGCTACAACTACAACTTATAATTAGTTGTGATTTTATTTGTACAAATTATGCACACAACATGGTGGGGTTTCAAAAATACTCAATTTTAATTTTAAAGCGCAAGTGATTTCTAGCGTTTTTCACGTGGGTTCTGTCTTAAACTAAACTGGAGGCACCGATGTGCATGTGAGGGCCCTGGCTGGATCCGGGAGGGGGTCTGCCGTTACCCATGTTCAATCTGTGCGCCGACATGCCTTCCGTGCACTCCACGTTACCGGATAGACTAGGAGATGGGCCCTGCGAGCTGCCGTATACTTTCGTGCTGTATCCCGAATCGTTGTGCGACTCTCGGTCTATTTGGCTCTGCATCTCCGATAGCTGAGTGTTGATCGCCAACGACTGCAGACGACTGTGGAGCAGGTTGTGATCGGGCTGCAACGGAGGCTTGTTCCGAACCTCCAAATGCTCACTCATGTGATTCCTCATAATGCCGTGCGGAGGGTAGACCGGCAGACCAGGGTTGATCCTCTCATCATAGTAACCGCCATGGTCTCTTTCGTTCGCGATTTCTATTTCTGTGTTAGGGTCTAGATGGCCGCTGTAGCAGTGAGGTATTCGCTCCATCTCTCTGACCATGTGATCTTGCATCATTGCGTCAAAGATACCTGTCGGATGGTAGAGGGGATTTCTATTTCGTCCTACGTTTATGTTCGGTGGTGGTTGCACTGGCAGCGCTGGTCCGGCGTTGTCCGTCGGAATGCTTGCAGGAGATGAACACACCGAATACTGGCCATTTGGTAACCCATTTTCGATGGGGCTCGGATAGAATGGTTGAGGAACTATTCTTTGTCTGTTGGGGATATCATGAAAGTACGCATCTTTCGGAATTGTTCTGAGCTGGTCTTGAGGGTTTTTTGATATTATGGGATTTGAGATAATGTGTGGTTGTGGCTGGCTCGCCATGTTTTCATAGTTGGGAAGTGGTAAAGTTTTGAGTAGGTTTGTGTTTCTCATTGGCCCTGGTTCGTTGGAAGACCTTATTGGGCCGTCGTCTTCGTCACTACTTTCGGAGTTGTTCCCGCTGTTTTTAGATGGCTGTTGAAACGTTTTTCTGGTTGGAAATGGTATAAGATTGTGAAGACTAAATCTTTTACTTTTATCCTTGTGTGCTGTGTCCTTGAGAATAGGTGCGGGGCGCAATGGCTGCTCCATGACTTTGCGAGCATGAGGTATATATGGTTTCTGCTCCATGTGATGCACAATGGGTGGACTGGTAGGAGGTAATACTGCTCTCGGGAAAGTCTTAGGCTCTGGTGACGAACATTCTTCTCTTTGCTGCTGCTCTTCAACTTTGGCTATCATCTCCTGAACTGACTTTCTATGATCTGCCTCAGGTGTGGAATTGAATTGTGCAGTACTATTGTCTTCGAAAATCACACCATGTTTTGGGATCCTGATATAGCCATCTTGGGAAATATTCTCAAAGCAGTTTTTCCTTGGATCTTTGGAAACCACTTGAGATATTTCTTTTTCTAACATCACTCTTTTTCTTATATCATCGGCTGTTCTTTGCAAAACTTGGCTCTTCCAAGTTGGAGCATTTTGAATATTGGTTCCATTCAGAATATGGTGACCTCTCATTGCTATATCACAATCGGAATCACTAGTTCTATGATCAGAGTGACTCACGCTTTGCAGCGGTGAATTGGTTTGTAAGTGCCGATTCGGAGAGCTGTACTGGTCTGGTCTACCGCTGAATGATGTTCCAGAGATGGGTGATTGTGATACGGATATGTTAGGAGACTTTACATGTATTTCTGCAGTAACATTTTGGAGATTTCCAATGCCATCTTCGTTTTCCTGCATGGAACTGGAGGTGTAATTAGTGATATTGATTCCTGGAGATCTACAATTTATTCTTTCGCTGTGAGTTGGAGATCGGTTCAACATCTCTGTACTCCTGGACCCTTTCAATATATGTCTTCTTCTAGAGCGCGGCGAAATGGAACCTCTTCCGTCCAGCATATCGGTGCTCCTCGAAGTTTGCTTTTGAGCATTGTTTTCTTTGGTTTCTGTTTCGTAACTATCTGCGTTTTGATTGAAACTTTTTACAATTTTATTGACCCTATTCCATTCTCTGGCATTACAGTCGAGTATTTCCAGACTTCTCGTTCGCTTCAGTGGGGGTATGTCGAGAGATCCCTTTGGACTGTAGTCGAGTTTCTTAACTCTTTCTGAAGCTCTAAATACCATTCCTCTTGAGATCCATTGCTCTAGGTGTAAATGCCTTTCGCGACAGAGAGACCTCTCGGCGGCAACGTATCTTGTCAGCTCAGAGATTTGACCCTGCGTTTTCATCTCCAAGCTTGTTACCTTTTTATCCAATTTATCGTGCGCCTTGTCGATGTGCTGCTTCAACTCCTGCTTGTCTTTGTTGAGTTTCTGCTCCATGTGTTTAAAGAAAGGTGCACAATAACAGGTATATCCGACTCCGATCGGGCCTTTACATATGTTACCAGCCAGATCCAAGTAATACTGTTCACCCTTTTGTAATGGTTCATTAGGAAGAGAATCTAGTCTGGGTTTCGGAAAGCTTTTAGGGTCCGGATAGTAATGACACCCGTAAGGCGACCATTTCTGAGGAGGTTCAAACGTCACGGTTTTCTTCTTTTTCGGAGTTCCTTTGTCTGGTGTTTTTTCATCTTTTTTCTTTAGCTTCGAGTCGGGAACGTCCATCGATCTCTCCTTGCTCTTGTCGCGTTTGTCCTTCTTCTTGTCTTTCTTCGGTTTGGTTGTGGGCATGTCGAGGATCTGGAGGATTTCCTTCAGGTCCTTCCTGGCGGCGATGTCGCGAGCGGTCTCATTCTGCTGGTTGCGGAGCTGCTTGTCGCAGCCGGCCTCGAGCAGGATCCTGGTGAGCTTGCGGCGTCCCATGGCGGCGGCGATGTGCAGCGCGGTGTCGCCGTTCTTGTTCTGCTCGGAGACATTGCACTCGGCCGAGATGAGGATACGCGTGACTCCGGCGTGCCCGTAGCGCGCCGACGTATGAAGTGAGGTGTCGCCATACTGAAAATGGAGACAAAACCAAGGTCAATTTGAAGTAAGGTTGGGGTAAAAGGCGCGGGAGCCGAAGTAAGATGTAGGTATATACTTTATGAAACGTGTACATTTAAATATATGGAAAACGCTAGTGAGGAACAAAGTCAGATAAAGTCAATGTGTGTCAAAAAGACAAAATTGTCCGTGTTTTCCAGCGAGAAAGAAACTTGTTGTATCGGGGCGGCATAGCCGCTTTACATGCAACATCTGTAGTGCCGGCGAGTCAGTTCGCTTAAGAATTCCCTCAATACTGATGTTATCGAGCTTCAATGACAGATAAGAACACATGAGAAAACGTAAAAACTTCACGGGACTATACTCGATGTTGCGCGTCCGGACTTTGTAAGCGAACTAACTAAAGTCAGTGCTTTTCCACAAACTCAGGACTACGCTGCTGTCATACGAATGCGGTTCGGTCGCCATTTCCGTCCTTCCTCGGTGGAAAACAAAAACGGTGCCGCTTTGACCATCCATCAATCAATGGGATAGTATAAATCCGGGCGGAAGTAGGGTTACTAATAGAATTCTTATTCAGAGAGCACCTGTCAAAACTTAGTTTGAGATTAGCATCGGACTAACCATACAAAAATTATAACAAAAAAATCACAAAGCAGATATTATCAAATCATGTTAGAGAAAAAAAAAATTTGCGGTTGATAAATATTATTCGGGCAGTTATCTTATTGTTTTTAAAAAATTAATAATCGTCGAGGAATATTCCATACAGTGCAATTTATATGTCTTATTGAAAGAACTACAAATTCTTGTTAGAGGCGAATTTTTGCCAAGATTAGTTTTGTGCAAAATTAGATAATCTGGCATTGAATCTAGGAGCATTAAAAGCTATTTGGCTTAGGAGAGATGGACAATAGTAGGTGGTTAGGGTTAATCCTACAGTTTCAAGTGCATTCTTAAACACGGCCAGCCTCAACGGTCGAACGGTCAACCATCCAAGTTACGAAACATCGCAAATACAACACAACTCACATTGTTCTGTATGTCGGGATGCGCGCCAGCCAGCAGCAGCTCGCGGCAGGACTGGTTGTGTCCGTTCTGGCAGGCGAGGTGCAGTGGCGCGAACCCGGCGAAGTTCCGCGCGCGCAGGTCGGCGCGCGCCGCCGCCAGCAGCGCCACGCAGCGGCTGTAGCCCTTCCAGGCCGCCTCGTGCGCCGCGGTGTTGCCGTGCTGCGGTAAAAAGAACTAAGTGTCATGGATTTGCGTGTAGACTCCGTGCGGAAAGAGAACCGGCGTGGCGTGCAATGGAATTAACATTAAGATTTTTACATGGCAACCCAACCCAGCCATCTGTCAAATGTCAAACTTCATTTCGTTTTGAGACTGGCGTTTTCAAATGTATGGTGAAATTGAAGAGCGCGCGCATCCGCGACTCCGAGTTTGATTTGACAACTTACTCACCGTCGCTGAATACGTTGACTTTGCCGTTTAGGCCGACTTCGCGTTTTCATATAAATCGGAAGTCCGAGTTTGACTTTCAAGGCTTAAGAACGGCCCGTAAGCTATGCTCCCCATACAAACGTAGTTTACTAATCATTTGGAAACCGCTATTCCAATTAAATTGATATTTATAATCTAATATCAGGTAACAAATATCTGTGTCTGCATCATGGAGGTGAAGACCTCCATGGTCTGCATGCTTTTGTTTTATCGAAAAATCCAAACCGAATGAAATGAATGCAAGAAGAAAATCTTCATACGAATTTTGTTTTAAGAGTCACAGATGCGTGTGTGCACATTTGCTAGGGACACAGATCCAGCGAGAGGGGCCGCAAGAACCGCGAACAGACCACGATGTCTTGCTTGTTGGGGTCGGCGGCGTGGCTCAGCAGCGCGTCCACGGCCGCCACGTGCCCGTCCGCCGCCGCGCGCTGCAGCGCCGAGCATCCGTTCTGCAACAGATACACGGGTTGTTCACGACACAATGAAAACGGGTCTTGAGCGAAAATCTTGCGCTAACAGTGAAAATCCTATCAGTGTCCCACTCTGAATACTAGGTACTGTACGTCTTTATGTTTATTATTTTTATTTTATGTATTTGGCATAAGAAACAAGAATGTATAAAATTAAAATAATAGAAAAAAAACTTAAGACAATAACTAAACACATTCTCAGCACCGTAATTCACGTGGAAATACAAAAAGTGGACTGAGAGCAAAATAACAGAGTAAAAAGATCACAAGCAATACAAAACAAAAAACATTTATATTTTATAGTTAAACAATACAGAAGAAAGAGAAACCAGAGAGTAAATTAAATTAAGTGATTAACAGGAACATTATCTAAGGAAACACAATAAAAGTAAAAAAACCTATTTATATCCGTAACCAGTTTACAACATATAAGAGTAGAAACATAATTACAAATGATTGTGTAGCGAGCACGCAGCGCACGCGACACCGCCATGACGTCGGCCAATGAAATGAGAGGTGTTTCACGACGCGCTCCGTATTTATGCAAGCCGTGGCGCTGCCGTCGCTCCATAGCATATAAGTATGCGAGCACTCATTAATAAATCGTTCAGTACACAACAAGACTTTCAATACATCAGAACTCCTAAAATTGCAATAAAAAAAAAATGTCATAATAAAATAAATAAAATTGAGGTGGATCTGAACAGAGAAAACACAAGAAAAAACAATCAAATACAGATTGCCCCAAAATAATTTTACTATCACTAAAACGTGGCTACGACGACGCTGCCCCTAAATGGATGAGTTAAGTTCGATAAGTTGCAAGACTGTGCTACGATTCACCTTATTATTAATTTCTGATTTACTCAAACCTAACCTAACCTAACCTAACCTAACCACATACAATTTAGCTGACGTTACTCACTAACATCGAGCAATTTTAATAATAGGTCGGGGAAAAAGTCTTTTCGCATTATAGTATGTATGAACTTGTAATAAAATCTCTTTGGCTATACTATTTGTATCTGGCTGGTTTTGGTATCATTGAAAGTTTAAATTTTAAAGAACATAATTCCAAATTCAAATTAGGAAAATGTGTGATTCTCATTTGTTTTTCGTACTGTCAAAATGAGTGAATCTAATGAAGAAATTCGATACATTTTAAAATTTTGCTACAAAAAAGGTAAAAATGCAACGCAAGCCGCGAAAAAAATTTGCGATGTTTATGGACCTAGTGCAGTGTCTGTGAGAGTAGCACAAATTTGGTTTAAGCGTTTTCAATCCGGAAATTTTGATGTCAAAGATGCACGTCGCTCTGGTCGCCCTATTACGGATAAAATGGATGCCATTTTTGAAAAAGTGGAGCAAGATCGGCATATCAGTAGTTACGACGTAGCTGAAGAACTAGGAATTGACCACAAAACAGTTTTGGCGCATTTGAAAAAAACTGGGTACACAAAAAAGCTCGATATTTGGGTACCTCACGAGCTCACTGAAAGAAACCTAATGAACCGTGTACTCATTTGTGATTCTTTATTACGACGTAATGAAACCGAACCATTTTTGAAGAAGCTGATAACTGGTGATGAAAAGTGGATCACGTACGACAAGAACGTGCGAAAAAGGTCGTGGTCAAAGGCCGGTCAAGCTTCACAGACTGTGGCGAAACCCGGGTTAACTCGCAACAAGGTGATGCTGTGTGTGTGGTGGGATTGGAAGGGCATTATTCATTATGAGCTGTTACCACCATGCAGGACCATCGATTCTGAACTCTACTGCGAACAACTGATGAGATTAAAGCAAGAAGTTGAGAGAAAGCGGCCGGAATTAATCAACAGAAGGGGTGTGGTTTTTCATCATGATAACGCTAGACCTCACAAATCTTTAGCCACTCAGCAAAAACTAAGAGAGTTTGGCTGGGAGGTGTTAATGCATCCGCCGTATAGTCCTGACCTTGCACCTTCAGATTTCCACCTGTTTAGGTCTCTTCAGAATTCTTTAGGCAGTGTCAGGTTAACATCACGAGAGGACTGCCAAAACCACTTGTCGCGGTATATTGATCAGAAGTCCCAATATTTCTATCGCAATGGGATCATGTCCCTACCTACAAGATGGCAAAAAGTTATCGAACAAAATGGTACCTACATACTTTAGTTAAATGTAAATAAACCATATTAAAAAATGTTTTGAATTTTCTTAAAAAATGCGAAGAAACTTTTTCCCCAACCTATACATACCCTTGCGAATTAGGTATCTATGCATGCATATTTTACATATTATATACATGCTTCACGATATGTGATATAGGCGTGGTAAGGGTTTATTCACGGTGTGTTACCAACACATTCGAGAAATTGCTCGGTCAGTAAATTGATAGGTTCCATTACCCAGGCTGCGCACAGCGGGTTGTGGTAGCGAGCTCTAACGACATTTTATGGGATAAGTGCCTGTGCGCTACTGTTGGGTCGTCTGGACCTTGCTCTGTCTACACGCGCTCGGAAACCAGCCGTATTTTGCACCGCATCGTCTTTCGGAATTTTTCATTTTAAAGGGATCAAAACTTGAGAAAAGAACTTTACTGGTGTTTGCCTAGAAAAACTCAGATTATAAATATAGACATGCGATATAACATTGACAATATTTCAAAACACAAGCTCAGATAAAACTCGAGAGTTTTGGACCAAAAATGTTGTGCTATTTTATTTAGATTATAACTTTTAACTGTTAACGGAGTTTGTTCCTTTTTTATGGATGTGATAACATCAATTCGCATTGACACTGATAAACTAGGTGGTATATCAGAATATTTCCTTAGAATGAACACGGCTACATTGAACTGGACGGTAAAACGAACAAATGTTACTACTCTTTCGACCATTCTTCATTACTTAGTGTTGTGCCAATCCGGGCGGCCGTAACCATACCACTTGGAATGAGATCTATATTTTTGCACGGGTTAAAAATCATTTGCAAGTCTCCTTTTCAATTTACGCGGTCGTTGAACATGTTTGAAAAATAACGGTTTTTCACGCGGCGGTAGGAGACAGTCGGCTGCTGCGTACGAACGTGGCGGCTCGAAACGTCGGAGAATGTATCCTCCCGCCGCGTGGAAAGCCGTTATTTTTCAAACTTAGTTCAACATCGCCGAACGTGTAGCGCTAGCATGGCGCCCCGTCGCGTTGCATTGCCACTGTCTCCGTCTCGGAAGCGAGGGCACCCACCTAATAAGACGTCAATGCCTTCTATCCATCAGACTTATCGCGATATATACTCATGTATTGCGAGTCACAGTTCTGTATTACCTAATATATTCTAGGTTTCCAACAACCAGCATCACAAAAAAGTCGTAAAGCCTGTGGTCATCTTACTAAGATAATAAAGTTTCGTTGAAGATAATAATATGCTTAAAAAGAAGTTTATTGATTTAAGATCTGTAAGAAAATATAATAACATAATGTACTAATTTCATATTTTATTTTAAGTACAATAAAAAATGAGCAACCCTAACCATCAACCTTCGTCACCAGCCCGCAGGGCGACCACGGAGATTTTGGAACTTGCGACGCACAGAGTGGTCAGTCTGAGTTCTCACCTAAATTGGCGTTTACGGCAATCCGATCGACTGGCGTTTTCCGTAAAAACGTCAAACTCCATGCAAGTTTTTCCTAAATATTCTGTGGTTTTACTTCTTCAAGCTGTCAAAGTCAAACTCGGACTTCAGATTTCTATGAAAACGCGGAGTCGACGTAAACGGCAACGTTGAGTAAGCTGTCAAATCAAACTCGGACTCGCAAATGTTACAATGGGTACAGCGCAGTGGGCGTTAAATTAATTTTGAGCGTCTAAAAAACCGGCCAAGTGCGAATTGAACTCGCACGCGAAGGGCTCCGTACCATCGTATAAGATTTAGGTAAAAAAATCACTATTCTTGGATGGGGGGCCCCATTAGTTTTTAAATATTACTTTGTATTCTTATAGCTGCATTAGGAATACACACTGTAAAAATTTAAAAATGTAAAAAAAACCGTTCCGTCCGCGGGGTTCCGTCGGTACCCTTTGGGTACGGGATTCTAAGTGAAACTAGAACTTATCCAAACTTGGGCCTTCAGACTACTTTAGATGTACGTGTGATCGTAAACTTTGGCAATATTTCTGTGCTCGCCCTCTAGGAACCTACTAGCCCTATTCATTTCCGTACAATATTATCTTGGTAAACAAATAATTCACACCCCAAAATGTATTTAAATAATCTTTGTTTATATTTTGGAAATAATTTTACATGATTTTACACTCTAGGTAACATCCGTCAGGTCGGATTATCTAGAAAGTATATCCTAGTTCCTATGAAGCTTTTGTCCGTGGAATTCCGTATTCACCTAACGTCACATTCGTATTCATTGTGGCAGCGATAAAACTTGCGCGCGCACGTTATATGGCACTAGCATGCGTTCGTAAGGTCGGCCAGACACAAACGGTTCGAATTCCGAATACGATTTCCGAATTGGTGCCCTCCGAACTGCGATTCAATACAATGACCCATTTTTTATGGAACTGGACATAAATGGCTATTACCACACCTACTGTCATGATACTAGCCCCAAGCGCCATACAAATGTCATACCGTTTCGTCGTTGGGAAAGGCCACGCAATCATATGGTTTATAACATATTATTGTAATTATATAAGTTTAGCTATAGTAAGCTAAGTAATGAATGATCCAAAAACCCTGACATTTCTAAAGCCTTAAAATCCTGACATGTCCGGATAGACTTTATGTATCATTGGCCTTAGCTTAAGCTTATATTATCTTGTATCAAAATGTAACTTGTAATCGCTGTTGGTTTTCTAAATAAATAAATAAATAAATATCCTGACGTATGGTAACCCTAGGCGGCGGCATCTCTTTATCCAAACACTAAACGCCTTCTCGTGTTCAAACATTTTGGACTAGTTTTCAGTTTCAGTTTCAGTTTCTTTATTTCCTCCATTAGATGTATATTACACACTCGGATTCGTCTTTTTTTTTTCCTGTCGGTTCGATTACTTCTGGCGAAGAAGAGCCGACAAGAAACTTCGTCAGGCTGGTCATTGTATTATTATTTTTTTCTTTTTTTTTCCAGTGATACTTACAAACTAGTTTACAGTGATTGATTGATTACTACTGCTCACAAAGAACATTATTATAAGAACATTATATACATTGGTGAGGAGCAAACTCTTGACTACTATAATGACATCTTATTCTAAATTAATAGGAATTATGATCTAAATTATTCAGGTGTAAAAAGCCATCGTCATTTTTGATACAAGGTAATATAAAATTAAATATAAGTTAGTAAATAAACAAATTCATACTACAATGTAGTACCCATGTCAGAAAAAAATAATAATAATAGAAAATAATAATAATAATAAAAAAAAAAATTAATTGTTAGTACCATGTTAGGTACCCGGTCAAGTATGTAGTCATGAGCTTTAATTTAAACAAGTTTTCTATCTAATAAGGCTTCCTGGATAGTGTAGTAGCTTTTTTTTATTAATACTGATTTCAATTTGCTCTTAAAACATTTATCTCCTAATTTCCTGATCTCCTCTGGAATTTTGTTGTATAACCTAATACTATTGCATATAAAACTTTTTGAAAATTTTGATGACCTATGCTTAACATTTTGTAAATCAGTTTTATGTCTAGTATCGTAGTCATGTACATCAGCATTTAAGGTATTATGGTGCTTATATTTCCTAGCATGGCAGATATTTTGATACACATATGCGCTAGGTAGGGTCATAATTCCTATTTCGCTGAATACATTCCTACAAGAATCTATAGCTTTCATGCTAAGAATACAACGCAAGGCTCTTTTTTGCAAGACAAATATTCTATTTGCTTCTGCTGCATTTCCCCAAAACATTAGTCCATACAACATGAGACTATCGAAGTAAGCAAAGTAGACAGTTTTTGCAGCTTGCGTGCCACAGAGTTCCTTGATTTTTTTAATGGCATAACAGGCTGAGCTCAGTTTACCAGCAAGACTGTCTATGTGGGGTTTCCAGCAGAATCTATTGTCAATTATTAATCCCAGAAAAGTTAATTCATTAGCCATGTTTAACGATAATTCCTCTACAGTATTGGTTACGTCTTCATTATTTTTACGCCTATGTGCCCCAAGAACAAAATGCATTACATTCGTTTTATTAGTATTTAACAATAGATTATTGTGTTCAAACCATGATGTGAGCGACTTAATTACTGACAAGAAAACCTCCCGTAGTTCAATTATATTTTTGTTTTTCAAAACTACTGAGATGTCATCTGCAAACATAACTAGTTCTATGTCTTGCCCGATTGAACCGGAAATGTCATTCACATAAATCAGAAAGAATAATGGACCAAGGATAGAGCCTTGCGGTAATCCTATTGTAACAGTGTCAACATCCGATTTTATACCACTGACCTCACATATTTGTTTTCTGTTTTCTAGGTATGTTTCACATAAACGTAGCTCTTTTTCTCTTACTCCATAATACTCTAATTTTAATAACAATATATCATGTCTTACACAGTCAAATGCCTTTGATAAGTCACAGAAAATGCCATATGTGTGCTGAGAATCATCCAAAGATGTTAATAAAGTTTTTATCATAGCTGCAATGGCATCTCCTGTTGACTTACCTTTGCGAAATCCAAATTGTCTGAAATTTAGTAGATCGTGTTTAGTGAAGAAGTGAGTCAAACGTTTTTCCATAACTTTTTCAAAAACCTTGCTGAAAACTGGTAGTAAGGAGACCGGACGGTAATTCTCAACATTATTGTGACATCCTTTTTTATATAATGGTATGACCTTTGCTATTTTGAGGGAATCGGGAAATGTGCCATTTTCTAGACATTGATTTATAACTTGTTTTAGAGGATTTATGACACCTGTTAATGACTTTAGTAATTTGGGGGAAATATTCCAAAGATCTTGAGAACGTTTAGACTTAAGGTCTCTAAGAATGTTTTTAACTTCTAAGTATGTGACAGGACCGAAAGTAACTGATGCAGTGCTACGTGCTGTATAATCCTGCAGGTGATTTAATGCTAACTGTGTGTTGGAGTCAATTTTATTTGTTGAGGTTTTAGCCACTGAAGTGAAGTATTTATTGAAGTAATTTGCAATCTTACAACCATCAGATACAATGTCTGCCCCAATTTTTAATTTGAGTTGAGTATTTTCAATAATAGGTGCTTTGCCCGTTTCTTCTTTGATTATACTCCAGGCCATTTTAATCTTGTTTTCGGAATTTAGTATTCTGTCCCTTAAAAACAACTGTTTTGCCCTAATTGTGACCTTTTTAAAAACTTTGCTGTAGAGAGATACATATGACTTAAGGTCTGTACTTTTGTTTAACTTCAATAAATCATACAATAGAAATAATTTTTCCTTTGAAACCATGATACCACGTGTAGCCCACTCTGCAAACTTTTTTTTGTTCGATATTTTTATGCGTTTTAGTGGCATATGCATATTTACATAATTCATGAAGGTATTAAAAAACTGTTTAAAAGAGATTTTTTCAGAAACCTTACCAAATTCAGTATGCTTATTTACAGTTCTTGTCACTTTGAATGAATGTGTGACATTCATTTTGCATTCATTTTTTACAGTTATCAACTGGGCATAATGGTCTGACTGTATACCTGTAAATACCTTTGATCCATGGACTTGACTATCAGTAAAAATATTATCTATACACGATGCACAAGTGTTAGTCACCCTCGTGAACTCAGATATTGTTTGTTGAAGCAAAAAACTATCGAATAAATCCGAAAATTCATGTTTTCCCCCTGCATCTAATGAGAAATTTATGTTAAAATCCCCACATACTATTATTGATTTGCTATTGTTTTTATTAATTTTGTATAAACATTCTTCTAGTTTTTCTATTAAAAAGGATATGTTTCCTGAAGGAGACCTATAAACACATAAAACAAAGAAGGAATTCATTTCTATGCAGCTTATTTCAAATTCTTTGTCAACTGACATGTTTACAATATCTAGCCTATTTTTTGCTCTCACCCCATTTTTGACGAGCACGAGCGTGCCCCCTCGTATAAAGTTCTTTCTGTGACTACTGCTTGCAATTGTGTAGTTATGGAGGTGGTGAGTGTTGATTTCATTTACATCTATCCAGGACTCGCTAACACAGTAGATATCTATGTTATATTTTTTTAATACTAATTCTAGCATTTGATTTTTGCCACGTAGGCCTTGAACATTTGTCTTGTAATGTCATATGCATATTAAACGGATAGTAAATTTATTCTTCTAAATACTTGACCAGACTCGTGCCGAGCTCTCTGTTGACAGATTTAACTACTTAAAAATGTATTTTCTTAGAGACAACCCAACCTGTAAGGGAAAAAACTTTCTTTTATTTATTATTGCATGCAAACAGATTACCTACTTTTTCAAAGTATTTATAAATTTTAATGTTAAATAGCTGAATTACTAGTTTAATGTGAAAAAGTTTTTTGGATTCGGAATAACCGTTTTGTCAATAATTTGAGTATTCAAACAGGTAAATATCAAGTTAAATCCGGGCCTAACTCTAGTGCCGGTATCAAAATTTACTTTGGTGACGACAGCAAATAGTTTAAAATACAATAATTGCAGTCAAAATGCCTAATATGCGAAATCAGCGACATCTACAGTCGCTTACAATATCCCAAGACCCTTTTAACCAAATAATAATGAATGAAGTGAAAAATGCATTTTGTTAATGTTAAGCGCGTCATATGGCGTACGCCAGGACTTTAGGTCCGACGACGCCCATGGGTTTTCGAACATTCAGGGGGGCTGCGAAAACCATGCCGACCGGCCAGGTGCTTCTTCACACCAAGTTTGAAGGACCCCAGGTCGTAATTTGGGGGAAATACCTCGGAAGGGAGTTCATTCCATTGTTAACCGACCCTATAGATAAAAGATCTAGAGGATCGGTGAGTTCTTATTAAAGTTCGCGGAGTGATTTTACAGGACAAGTTTCGCAAAAGCTGCGTTTGTCGACTGAAAGAAGAACGGGAATTGTGGGTAATGTAGAGCGAATAGGCGGCGAAAGAATGACGAAATTAACTTACAGAGCAGAAGTGAGTGGAATGTTCATGGACAGAGCTATGCAATACTTCGAGGATGTTATGATAAGATGTGTCTGTGAGAACGAATCAACACCAATATGTATAGTTATAACTGCGTCCATATTATGGCGGAACCCAGCTTGCATTTCTAATTGCAATAAAATGTATCTAGCGACATTTTCCGGGTATTCAAACGTCTTTCGTTTTAACTACACCGCGGAGGTGTTTTGCATGTAAAGGTATATTCAGAGTGGTCAGTCTGAGTTCTCACCTAAATTGGCGTTTACGGCAAACCGATCGACTGGCGTTTTCTCCAAACTCCATACAAGTTTTTACTAGATATTATGTGGTTTTACTTCCTCAAGCTGTCAAAGTCAAACGCGGACTTCCGATTTGTATGAAAACGCGGAGTGAACGTAAACCGCAACGACGACGTATTTACGGCAACGTTGAGTAAGCTGTCAAATCAAGCTCGGACTCGCAAATGTTAGTTCGCTTAACGCCCGCTGCGCGCGCTCTTCAATTTTTCCATACATTTGAAAACGCCAGTCGATCGGTTTGCCGTAACGCCAATTTAGGTGACAACTGAGACTACCGGCTCAGTTAGGAAAACATATCCCTTGCCCCTATTTAGTTAAAGTTGCCTAGCGTACAGAGGTCTGGGTTCCAATCATCGTCCCGTTCATGCACCGATTTCTTTCTCTGTTTACATGGATACCGAGCCATGGAACAGTTCGCATTTGTGACGGAATGGAGGATGGAATGGATTCAGCAATAGAAAGAGAGTGGTGCATTAACGGGGCGCGGATCGAAACCATCGCCTCTGACATAGAAATCAAGTTCATCTACCCCTGAGCCAGGAGCCGTATCTCCGACCATACATAAATATAATGTCCGTACATTAACCCAAGCTGAGCTTCTAAACTTCCAAACTGCACAGGATTTCTTTGGAGACATCAGAAAGTTACTTGAAAAACTCATCAAAATTAGTCCTGCCGGAGTCCATACATACAAACGAATACACACAACGAATTTTAAATATAAAAATGATTTTCATCGTAGCCTATAGAGGCGCGGGGACTGGCCTAGCGTACCAGAGGCCCGGGTTCAATACCAACTTGCACCACTGTCTTTCTCTTTCAGAGTTCGATAAGTGCATTTCGTCACGAATGCGTGCTGCTCCATGGTTCGGAATCCATGTAAAACTGTAGGTCCCCTTCCCCTACTAGATGGTAGGGTTTAAGCCCGCCCGGGTTGGTACCATCGCATTGGATGAAAAGATGGTCGAAGCGGCAATGAAAAATTGTCCGTGTTTTCCATCCAGTTCAATGTAGCCGTGCTCATAAAGGGAAGGTCCTGGCATGGCACCTTATTCCTTCGGGCATGTGGTGTATTGGGCTAATATCATAACGGTAGTTGTGTGGTATTAGCCATCCACGTCAGGTCGCATAAAAAAAATATATTATATCTACCAGTACAGGTCAGGCCGGTTGGACTTAGCTTGTAATTCGCTCCTCGGCAGATTCTAAGATAGAAATAGCATAAGCATGTGGAATGCGCACAAAAATGTGATATTACCATTATGTGACCAACTGTGGCCATTAACTTGAGGTCGTTTGTCGTTTGTGACTGATTTATGTCCTCTAGTCTAGAAGATTGAACAGGTGAACCAGTCTGCCACTTAATTGTAGGGTAATGCAAATTAGTATGATAAAGTAGTGTTTCTAATATTTATTATTGCATGAAATAAAAATAAATTTATCAAGCTAGGTTATCTCAGTACCTACCATAGTTATCATGTGTGTAATATTAAATGATAATGAATCTTGCACACACTAATTGTTTGATGCTCGATTGTTTGATGTGTAAGTGTGTGTTACCCTACTTAGGACTAATAAATACAATACAATTATCAATAAACAATATAAGTATATTCATCCCCCTGAAACAAATCGAGCGCTGAAAGTATATATTTACAAAGTTTACTAATGATGCTACAAAACACTTTCACAAAAGTTCAATCCAGAAGATAGGTTAAAGAAGAAAGAAGAAGATAGATCGGGAAAAGAAAAAAATACAAGTGGTCCCCCTGAATTTGTTCCCGGGATTTATCTTTCGTGGTTCGGACTTCACGTAAAACCTTTTTCCTCCTTAATTAACATAAACCCTTCCTTAATTACTTGGTGGTGTGATTAATTCCGCTCGCATTGAATGAACGATGGTCGAAGCGGCAAAGAATATTGTCCTTGTATTCCACCCAGTTCAATTTAGCCGTTATCATAAGGGAAGGTTCTGGCATGGCACCTCCTTCAGTGGTGTTAGCTATCCATGTCCAGTTTCATAAAATAAAGGTTCTTCGTTTTATAACACTGGGGACAGCGTTTCTTATGCAGGCGCACTAGATGGCACATTTCCTACCTTTTTAGGGTTCCGTACCCCAAGGATGCCAACGGAACCCTATTACTAAGCCTCCGCTGTCCGTCCGTCGGTCCGTCTGTCACAGGGCTATATCACATGAACCGTAATAGGTAGACAGCTGAAATTTTTACAGACTGTGTTTATATTTTGCCGCTATAACAACAAATATGTAAAATTATAAATAATGGGGGAATATAAAAAACGTGAATTTTTATGTTTAATCATGTACGATGATACGGAACCCTTTGTGTGCGAGCCCAACTCGCATTTGGCCGGTTTTTTATCTAAGATTAAAACCATTCGCGTTCCTCTTAAAAAAAGATGAATAAGATGGAGATATTATCAACAATATATGCCGCTGTCTGTGGTAACAAGTGTCAGATTACTTACACCACGACCAAAACGAGTTGGACGCCTCAAAGTGTTTACTGGTTCACAGTTAACACGATGGGTTAATACGAGAGTGGTGCCCACTTGTGATCGGATTATGAACTATTAGTTTGATGTGCGGAGACAGCCGATGTAAGATTAACATAGCGGTTGGAGGCCTTACCTTTCAATTAACAGGTGCGTAGGATGGATCATTTGGAAACTCGCTCGATGGACGAATAAGATTATTTTAGGCCAGAAACATTAGTCGCTGGATAGTGATGATATCAGTAAGAATATATCCTGGATTCCTTCAATTAGGTTAGGTTGGTTTGATGAAAATCAGAGGATTTTATTTAAATATTGTTTTATCATTGTATTGTTTACACGTATACACCGTCAGTGCCGGAAAATTTAGAGGCAGAGACAGATTCACATATAGTTGAGAGACCCATTCGTTTGGTACGTAAGTTGAGTGGACGTGAATTGGGAAAGGCGGAATCACAAATTCTATTAGCACTCTCCGAGATACAAGTGACTGAGAGTTCACATATCTGGGCAGTTGCAGTGAAACCTCTGGGCTATGCAATCCATCCTTCGACATGTTCATATAAGACGGCGTAAGTTTGTTAACTTACATTTGCTTTGAATTGTAAGGGCCAACATAAAAATAGAGATTGTGTGATTCTTATTTCGGGCTATAAAATCACCTCCGAACTAAAGTGAGAAGAAACCAACTCAATAACATAAAAATATATTTACTGTTGTATTCAGAATGGGCGGACTAAATTTAATCCGCCGGACTAAACCGGTTTTTGTATGGTTAGTCCGGTGCTAAACTCGTACCAAAATTTGACAGGTGCTCTCTGAATACGAATTTTAGTGTAGGACGTGATCGTGAGAAAAGAAGCTGGTCCTTATTAAAAAGGACTAGAATGAAGAAAACTATTTTCTTTATGAATACCCCTTGGAATAAAGAAGGGAATCCCACTTCCCTGTTTAGTACTAATTTTCAAAGATGTTTGCAATCTTCCAGCCGTCACCGTTGGTTTCTCGCGACGTTAGCGGCTAACGCTTTGTGAGGGCTAGCAAATGAGTTCCAACGAAAGTGTTCGTGTGCCCCGGCTCGGTGGTGGTGACAGTTCCGCGAATCTTGAATGCTCGACGGCTTACGTAGTTAGGAGACACTGCCAGTGAGTGTGTTATCGATATTATTGTTTATGCTATGCAGTAGCTTATACCGTAACAAAACCACAACAGAGCACACGATAAAAGCTGATATAAATGTTTATGTTTATTATTGTGTGGTGACTGCTTTTCTGTATTGCATGCCAATTACCAATTAGAATGGACTAAGGACTGCCGACTAGCCTCTCATATCTTTTTTAGGGTTTAGTACCCAAAGGAACCCTGCTACTAATCTTCCGCTGTCCGTTCGTGCGTCGGTTCGTCCGTCCGTCTATCAGGCTGTATCTCATTGACCGGAATAGGTCGTCAGGTGAGCACAGAGTGTGTATTTCTATTGCCACCCAGGACGGCAATAGAATGATACAAGAAACGTGATTGTTTTTCTTGTACGATGGTACAGAACCCTTCGTGTGCGAGTCCGGCTTTTTTTTGTTTGATCGCTTTCATTCTAGAAAGCAATTTCAGAATTTTCAGCAAACTTAACAGTGACAAATGACTGATTCGTCTATATCAAATTGGTAGAGCTAAGAAGCTTGGAAAGTGGGTAGAGTATAAACTTTTTAATGCACGGCAACTAACTTGCATCACAAAAAATCCACGTAAGGATTTTCTTAATCTATGTCACTTGGGAAGAAAAGTGGTTCAAGTATGATTCAGAAATGTTCGTCACAATGGTCCAACCATCGGGACAGGCAGCCAAAAAATCAAGTCAAAGGAAGCTGTTCGTGACTGTATGTGGACTCGGCCGGCATTATCCATCAAGTTCGTGATTTCTGGCACAACAATAACCGCAGACGTGTACTGTCAAGTAACATAAACGATCATGAACAATATTGCTATCAAATATGTAACCGCTCTTCTCCACTACTTTCCTGACAACTGTAACTAGTAACTTCTATGTAACTAGATATTAATGGCTAATACCACATCCATACCGCATTTCCGAATCAGCTAGGTGCGATCCTCTCCTTTATCAGCGTGGCTACATAAAACTAAATGGAAAATACTGCGATAGTACCGATCCGAGTGGTCTTTAAACACTATCAATAGGGGACCTACAGTTATACACGGATTCGAGATTATGGCTCGCATTCATGACGAAATGCACTTAGCTTGCATTCATGACTGAATGAGTTTATCCAACTCAAAAAGAGAAAGAAGCGGTTCATGGGGCGGGAATTTTTGGCAAGGAAAGCAAATACCCGCGCCCCTGACCTACGAGCCAATACCGAGACAATATCTTCAAAATACAGTAAATATCTTCTGTTGGTTTATCGGGCCACAGTTTACTCAAAATAAGAATAAATTATAATGACATTACCGAGGCATCTTGCGCCTCACTCAGCAACATAATTATTAAAATAAAGACATTATGGAATAAATGCGGCGCAGAGCCATTCACATTATTACAGTCATAACTTTAACCGACCTTCGGAGCAATCTAGAATACTTTTGCTAATAAAGGAAACCATATTTCTTACATAATCGATTCATTACGTCTTCATTCGCCCATCGTGCGTACAAATATGAGAAATATCGACACTTCTCCCTAAGCACCTCGTCAGTCAAGGCTCCAGGGACGTGCCAGGGCCGTCGGTGTCCACATACCGATGCAAAAACGCCGCGTCTGCCGCCCGCGGTCCGGTGTAAACGACACTTCAGTCGGCCGACGCTTAATTAAAATGGCGGACAAAAAGCGGTTGCACTAAACTGCGTTTGTCTTTACGTGTCAAACTGAAGAGCGATAAAAGAAAAGACAAGATTTGGTCATGATGGCATGCGACGACATCAGATCGATATGTATTGTCTCTGAAATGCTAACAACAAGGTTATAGCCATAAACACTGTCCCTAATAATCATGCAGGTTTTTTGTAAGGTGAAATAAAACCCTTTTTTTCCATCCAGTTCAACGACGCCGTAAAGAGAAGTTCCTGGCATGTCACCCATGTGGTGTATTGATTTAGTATCATGGTGGTATCCATGTCCAATTACATAAATACCAATTCATATTATATTGAGTATTGACTACGGTAATGGCCTATAAAACTCAAATTAATTTATTTAATGAGTGCTTCGGTACAATAAATCATTGGAAACAAATCACGCCAATTAGCTAGACTATTAAACGGATACCTCCTGGCGCTCGTTAACTTGAACCCACAATTCTTATTTATGCAAATATTTAAACGATTGTTCTTACTTCCCATAACTAAATTAATTACTTAACGTGGACCAAAAAATAAATGTATGGGTATTATTTCAATTCTGTGACGAATTGCTACACAATAGTCAATTTAAAAATCATTTTCTTAGCTATTGTTATAAACGCTGTCTTTACAAATACAGCATCTTATGGGCACAGATGTATACCTGTGCCCATAAGATTCGCAAATGTTGGAACCTAACAGTAATATGTAGTTAGATGAAACTCTATATGACTGCAACAAAGGGTTTCTGTAGGATGCGTTGACCTCAAGTCGACCTCAACCCCACCCGCCTCTGCCCTCTGCGTGACAACGCACAAAAGTGAACGAAGTACGAAGGTACGTGCGCGTCAATAGAGCCTACGCTATAAGGTTTTATAGCTTCTCAATATAATAAGGTTATCGTATCAGTATTCAAGTTTGTATCGAATTCTCCCGATTTTGTATGCCCCGTACATGTGCAGAGATGTCATATGCAAAGGCGAATCCAAATAAAACAACTTTATTTAATAAGTTACAAAACTACATTTTGCCCGTTCTTTTGCTGTGAACTAGATTTAATTTTTAAGCATAATGACCATCTACCATTTAGTGCGATGGTACCAAGGGACGGGCTTAACCTATAATAATATAGAGTTTCCTTTTCTAGACATTCCTTTCGGAACCATTAAATAACCCAATTTTTCATTTTCGGTTAAGAAAAAAAAAGGTCTTGAGAGAAGAAATACAAGAACGTATTTCGTTATCTATATTCTAGAATTAAGACAACGCAAGTAGGCATTGTGAGAATATCGAGGATATAAAATGATAATGCGACAATGAAGACATGTACGGTGACAATTTAATCTCCTTCCAAGCGCCGAAGTCGTGAGGTCGTGACTACTGAATAATATAATAAGCATGATACGTAAAGAATGGACACTTTGCCCGGAATGAAGATGTACCTAAGGAATGCAGTAGTTCTGAAGTTGTAGCGAAAGATGGAGGCCAATTCTTGTGTTATGAGGATAATGTAGTGATCGAGTTCTATACAATGGCTCGTGCCTGCTTCCTCGGTGTAATTAAGAAATATTATTCTGAAAATTTGCACATTAAATAAATCAACTGAGAGCCGAGTTCGCACGTTTTGATTATTTTGATAATTTTTTTTTATGCTACCTGACATGGATGGCTAATACCACACAACTACCGTTATGATATTAGCCTAATACACCACATTCCCGAAGGAATTAGGTGCCATGCCAGGACCTTCCCTTTATGAGCACGGCTACATTAAGCTGGATGCAAAACATGGACATTTTTTCATTCCCGCTTCAACCATAGTTTCATATAATGCGGTGGTACCAACCCGGGCGGGCTTATCCCTACCACCTAGTAGGGGAAGGGGGACCTAAAGTTTTACATGGGTTCCGAACCATGGAACAGCTTACATTCGTAACGAAATGCACTTATCCTACTCAGAAGAGAAAGAAAGTGGTGCATGACCGGGCGAGGATTTGAACCCAGATCGTTCAGATGAAAGATCTAACCCCTAGTCCACGAGCTGTATCATAATTTATCTTATTTGCATTTTATAAGCATCTAAAAATGTGTATCAACATGTTTAAGGGCGTATTCTTTTAATTAGTTTACATACGATATACGCACTCCTGAATCCTAAAATAATAACCTATTCTGGTAAATTTACGGATCGCCGCGCCGATGGGAATGAATATGAACTTTTTCGTTAGCGTTGAATTCGTAAACACAGAAAATGTTTAATTTCGTGCCATTTATACTGTGTGTGGCGCTGCGCGCGATTCTCAGAATAACAAAGTAATTTCAATGACAGAAAATAACCTGCGAACACTCCTGATTCATCCACTCGGAATTCCTAGAATTGGTCTACAGGGATCAAGAAATGTGGCTATTTCTTTATGAGGGTAGAGATCTCTTACGTTTGTATGTCTCGCGAAATCTGTACTGAAAAGGAAAATCAATCATTGCAACTATTGGGTCCTTTTGTCCGATCGTCACAGTCGATTTTTTCAAAGACGATTGAGCGAGGAAACATTAAATTAGTAGAGCAATTAACTCAATAAAAAGTATTAATAGAAAATACAAAAGGCTTTAGAAATATATTTATCCTCACGACTGAAGAGCTGTGATAAAGATTTCAACGTAAGCATTTTTCCCCAAGCCATTTAACTAACGTCGACTTATTTTGGTATTATTTTTTACGGAGATGCACTTACAAATGTTTTGAACCCTAACTCTATTTCACAGGTGACTGGTGCAAAAATGTATCACAAAATGTTTTGATGCAAAGTTTTCTGATTTAAATATTGTTATAGCTCTTTGATTGTCGTGTCGGTCTTTCTACTAGATTACAGTGCTTGTTCATATTATGTGAGTATTATGTAATCTGTGGTTCTCTAGATTAAATGCTTACTAATAACAATTATTGTTTGTTTGTCGTCGAGACAACACCATAGCGAGTCTCATGATATTTGGTAATGTGCAATGTTTTAAACCCGCTTGACAAATTATATCATACAGTGATTAGAAAATAATAAACTTATGTGTAACACTCAATGTAGTCGCAATTGTATACCTTTGTATAAGCATGGTTTTTAGTCAATGCGTGTGTGCCGATTAAGCACATGGTGAAAGGATAACAAGGATTGCTGTTAAACGTTATTAAAACAAACAGTTCTGCAGATATCCGCAAATCGGCTGGTATAGTGCCTCGCTGAACTTGGTTTTGGAAGGTGTATTTGGTGGTTGAGCACGTTTGGTCTCTCGGCATATCGACCTATACCAGTTGTATTATTTAAAAAAGAATGCTTTCACTTTGAAGCTACAAAAATTACACCATGTATAAGAAACTGTTGTGTGTGAGCTATGTACGTGCGAGCGCGGTGGAAACTATGCCAGAAGTGTGTACACTTGGCGCAAGTGTCCGAGCACTTGTCAGATTCGATGAGTAACGTCTTCATAACGTGAGTCGACTAGTGTGTCGTGTTGACCCCAAACGTGATCCAACGCGAGCCTGGCTTATACGGGGCCAATATTGATATTAGATAATGCTATTCGGGACAAACTACTAAAACTCCAAAATCCCGGAATCTTCGGAAAATCCCTGAGATAAATAGTGGCAACAGTAACCAACACTAACCGGAAATAATAATAACTAGTGTTAAAAGAGACATTTAGTACATATAAAATGTGTCAAAGTGAGGTAAGAAAGTACCACTTTCTACTTTATTTTTAGTTTCATTACGATTATTTATCTCAGCCCTAAGGCTGGATATGAAAAAAAATAACACAAAAGAACGAAAAAGTCTGAGCGGTAAGCCCGATTAAATTGCTTTATAAAATTCTTAAAATTGTTTTGAAGACGATTTATAAACTAAATTTAAGAAGAAAAATCTGTTGGGATATTTATTTCTGTAGATAATAGAAGTCAATGGGATAACACCTCGTGCATCAATACACAGCTCGGCCGCGCCGCCGCCGTGAACTATACTTCTGCGGGCTGTAGATACCAGTTCCTGTATATTCTCTGCGCCAAAAGCGAATGCTAATTTTGTAAGGACTACAATACAAGTCTGCGATGTCAATGAACGAGGAGCTCGAATGTACTCATACGCACTAAACACTATAATACAAATCAGTCAGTCAGTCAGTCATTATTGAATACTGAAATGTTACATATTGAACTTAAATGCTTAACGTTGAATAATAAATATTGCGAGAAAACCGACCACTTCGGTGGTTTTAGCTTTACAGAAAATAGCGAGCCTTTCCGTGATTTGAAGCGCCCTGCGCCGTAAAATTCCGTAATCAGTTATCAGAAATCCTGAGTCAGAAATTCAAAGCGATATTCTCGACGGAGAACCATGATTAAATTGACTCCTTGACGACAGGCTGAATGATTAGCTCAAAACGTCGAAGAATGTCTCCTCCTGCCGCGTGAAAAGCCGTAACATTTTTCAAACATGTCTAACGACCGCGGTAATCTCAAAAGTATCATAAGTAACCTCTACGGCGAGGAAACAAATAGTGAAATGCGCTATAGAAGCGGTTTTCGAGACTCAGGATTCCTGATTACTGAATACGGAATTCCAGGAATAGGCCTGCTGCACTGGACCTAAGAGACTTTCGATTGGCACTAAGGCTGAGATAAATAGTCGTAACAAAAACTAAGGCTAACGAAAAGTAGTACTTTGTGACGTCACTTTGCCACATTTTGTATGGACGAAATCTCAAAGTAATGCAAATGACGTCACAAAGTACTGCTTTTCGTTAGTCTTAGTTTCTGTTTCGACTATTTATCTCAGCCTAAGAATTAATTTTGACACCCACATTTATCTCCGTGCACTAAATCTTGGACGGTGAATACAATGTAAAAGACCGAAGGTAATAACCACATCTTGTAAACTACAACATTACGACGAGAGCTCAGTCGACGAGAGCATCAAATCAAGCTTCAGCCGCGGCCGAAGAGTTTTACAAGTGCTATTTCCAAGTTTACACTCATACAATTAATTAAAAATATGGGGGGAAATACAGTTTAATATGTGTACGAGAGGCATTTAAGTAGGACTAAAAAGGGTGGTGTACGCAAAAGGAGAGTTTTTCATTCGAAGTCAATGAAACAATTATTAATGTTAATTCAGTATATAAATAGTAGTGGTAATAATGTAATAGAGAAACATTGAGAGCAGATAATCAGTTGGTTTTGATAGTTTTCCCGTTATAGTACTTAAGCCCACAATTATAGGTCTGCCTAGCCGATAATTACCTGTGTAGATGAAGTTAGCTTGTTAAAGTTTGGTATCTCCAAATACAAGGCCATACAGTCGCGCGTGGGGCGTTTCTTTTTATGACCATTAAATGGTCTCTTCGGACTTTGGTCACTGAACTGACTATATCATATATTTCAATGGCTGAGATATATAGGTAACACTAGCTGAGGTTCCACTAATTTGCGATTGTCAAAACATTGGGGCATTAATACCCGTATTCCAACTTTCCAATGTTCCAACTTTTCAGATAATGGCGCCATCTACATATTGTTTTATTCATCTACCGAGCGTTTTGATTCGTATTACAGCTCCAAGCGACCATATAACTTAGAATTTAATATGTTTTTCATCTTAATAACCCCACGCGTTCTTGAGTAAAAGAGTCTTGACTGACAGATAGACAGACGGGAAACGAAGCGAACCTGTAAAGGTTCCTTTTTACTTTTGAGAAACGGAATCCTAAAAAAGGACGTTTCTGCAACAATGCAATGAATCGCGGCGCTGTAGCAACCATCAAAATAATAATATGAAATCTAAAAGTGAAACTCATAACACCGTCATCAATAAATAATCCGCAGAGCATCAAATGAATAAACCTTCGCTGGTGAAGTCATCGATCATTCGCAGTATTACGAAAACACATTCGAACAAAAGGATTTTGCATTCCTCTACGCCTCCACTGTCTACGTCGTGTTCAGTTGTCCCGCACGCTGACCCATCAACCAAAAACTGTGCAGAGAAATATTTCCGATTCGAATAAAAAAATCGATGTTACGCACAGACATCTACACTAGTGGCTATCTAAGCTGTAGGCCTTGCAAATCTGTATTTTTATAGTTTAAAACTGAAAAAATATTCACCTATTATTTTTCTTATATTTTTCTCACTTTTTACTTAGCCAACGCTTTAGCTCTTCTCAGAAAACAAACAATTAAAAAAAATGGGTCGCCAAAAAATCCATAAAATTGCTATAGAACCTGCTCGTAAAGTTTCACGAGAATCGGTTGAGAAATGCGACCTGTAGAGGAGAACAGCCGGACAGATATACGAAAGCATTTTTGCCCAAACTGACACGGAGATGCTCGTGCTCCGCGCTTCGCTCGGCCAATTAAAGCAATCGGATATTGAAAATAATCAGAAATCATTTTTGGGATTTTTAGATGTCATGACTAAGTGAACGTTGAAAAACCAGCGTAGTTTCTTGCCAGTTCTTCTTCGCTGGGATTGCCGAACTGGCTAATGATAAAATATGACATGCAGTGTACTGTCTATGGATGATGATTAACAATAGACAACAATAAAACATTTAAATACATAAAAATAGAAACGTATTTATTGCAATGAATGATTATAAGACAAAAACGGATATATTGGCAAAAAAATTTTTTAACTGTCGCGATGTATGTTATGTGTGTATTACCTTTTGCCCCTTGCAAAAACTAATGCATTTTTGCCACCTTAACATACATAAAGTCATTCACATAAGTAGCAAATAGATAGAAGATACTATATATCTTCGACACGCATTAACTTTTAATAAAATTAGAGCGGCAACTGAGCGGATTACAAATTGGCTTCGCCTCTCGTTCGCGAGGTCGTGGGTTCAATCCCGACTCGTGCATGCGCAGCTTTCTTTCTCAATCTGAGTTGGATAAGTGCATTTCCTTACGAATGTGAGCTGATAAATGGTACGGAATCCATGTAATACTGTAGAAAAGGATCTGAGCCTCTAATCCCACTTGTCACCTATATTGCCGTTACGCCAAACTAATCGACTAGCGTTTTCAAATGTATGGAGAAATTGTTGACGTTACCGTTTATGCAAACTGCGACTATCATCATCTTGAATAAGAAAAACCACAGAATAAATAGTAAAAACTTGTATGGGGTTTGAGGTTTTTACGTTTCTTCGAAGTTCCGTAAACGCCAATTTAGTTGAGAACTCGGACTGTCCACTCTGTAGGCTGTGTGGGTTCCGGCACATTAATATAATACTGTTGGGCCCGGGCATGTCTTAAGATTCGACTAAGGGATAAGTCGCTCGTGGTTCGGATTCCACGTTAAACAGTAGGTCCCCTTCCTTCCTTACTAGATGGTAGGATTAATCCCGCCCAGGTTGGTAGCGTCGTATTGAACCAAATATGGTCGAAGCGGCAATGAAAACTTGTCAGTTTTCCCATCCAATTCAATATACCTAGCCGTGCTCATAATGGAAGATTCTGGCACAGCACTAATTCCTTCGGGAATGCAGTGTGTTAGGCTAATATCATGTATCAAAGTTTGTGCAGAATAAAAACTGTGTGTAAAACGCAAAAACCGGCCAAGTGCGAGTCGGACTCGCACACGAAGGGTTCCGTACCATCGTACAAGATTTAACACAAAAAAATCAGGTTTTTTGTATGGGACCCCCCTTTAATTTTTATTATTTTTTCATTTTACCTATTTGTTGTTATAGCGGTAAAATCAATACACATTCTGTGAAATTTTCAGCTACCTACCTATTACGGTTCATGAGATACAGCCCTGTGACAGACGGACAGACGGAGGGACGGACGGACGGACGGACGGACGAACGGACAGCGGAGGCTTAGTAATAGGGTTCCGTTTTCACCCTTTGGGTACGGAACCCTAAAAACTATCGGCCTGGGTTGTGATGGTCTTGCGGAAAAAACTGTCCAAAAACAATTTGTGGATGCAACTTGCTAGAAACGTTTTATCTAAGGACATCGTTGCTAAAGAACTTTTGCAGACTACGCTACTATCAGACAGCATTTGCGAAGCTCATATATTAATGAGCCATTATATTTATTGTTGGTTTACTTTATATTTATTTTTGTTTTATATTAAGCGCCTCATATGGCGTACACCAGAAACTAAAGGTCTACGAGGTCTAACGCCCATGGGTTTTCGAACTTTCAGGGGGACTGCGAAAACCATGCCGGCCGGCCGGGTGCTTCTTCACACCAAGTTTGATGGACCCCAGGTCGGAATTTGGTGAGAATACCTTGGAAGGGAGTTCATTCAATTGTTTATAAACCCTATAGATAAAGGATCTAGAGGATCGGTGGGTTTTTATTTTTGGAATGTCGACTGTGAATTCGTGCATTTTCTCCCTGTTCCGTGTTGGGCGAAGGTAAAAAGGGGACGGAGGAACAGCGTGTCGTAATTTGGAGTAAATACCTTGGAAGGGAGTTTATTCAATTGTTTAACGACCCTATAGATAAAGGATCTAGAGAATCGGTGGGTTCCTATTTTTGAAATGTCGACTGTGAATTTGTGCATTTTCTCCCTGTTCCGTGTTGGTTGAGCCAAAGTAGAAAGGGGACGGAGGAACAGCGTTGTGCAGCTCCGACGAGCATTCTCAATGATAAAGAATATCTCATAAGTTTTCATAAGATTATCTCATATACTAGTCATTCGTTGCAAACACAGACCATGCGTGCTTTACCCAAATATTCGGCATTTAACTTACTAAATAAACTGATAACTCAATTATAATTAACGAATATGTTCAAGAACATCCATGTATACGGATGTGATGGATACTTTTTCAGCCACCTGTTGTTTTAGTATTTTTTCCTTTCGTGCACTCAGCCCTTAATGAATGAATAGAATCTACGGACCAATCAAAATGTGTAGTTTGACTACCAGAAAGTTAAATAAATGGAAATTGAGAAGTCAATGACGTAACTTAGTATAGTTTGTTAGTATAGTGGTGTTTTTTTTTATGCGACCTGACATGGATGGCATACCACACAGCTACGGTTATGATATTAGCCCAATACACCACATTACCGAAGGAATTAGGTGCCATGCCAGGACCTCCCCTTTATGAGCACGGCTACATTGAACTGGATGGAAAACACGGACAATTTTTCATTGCCGCTTTGACCATCTTTTCATCCAATGCGATGGCACCAACCCGGGCGGGCTTAAACCCTACCACCTAGTAGGGGAAGGGGACCTACAGTTTTACATGGATTCCGAACCATGGAGCAGCTCGCATTCGTGACGAAATGCACTTATCGAACTCGGAAAGAGAAAGACAGTGGTGCATGTCGGTATCGAACCCAGGCCTCTGGTACGCTATGCCAGTCCCCGCGCCACTAGGCTATGAGCCGCACGATCTTTCCAACGTTTCATTCGTTCGCAAACTTTATTAATTATCCGGAACCCTGCAGCCGGTGGGCTCCTCGAAGTTTTTACCTCCGCGAGAGTCAGCCGCCGTCATTAAAAACTAGTCCGGGCTCAGTCGCTGTTGGAACTGGTCGAAATGACCGTAATGGCAGCTCTTGTTTGTTTTATAGAGATACCTCGATAGAAAACGATCCATATAAAACTGACCTATCGAGTTTATATAATGCATGGACGATCGATTTATTTGCGCTGCAAAAGCGCGCGGGTTTTAATCTTTATGATGGTTGAAGTGTAATTAATTTAGGCTAGTGGTTTAGTTAAGCTTGGATAGTAAAGCTTTGTGTTCTATTTTTAGAAATTCTACAATAATTCGCCGTCCTTATACATTTTACCACAGTCGCTTGACCCCTGTATTTATAGATTTTCCTAAATAAAAAAAAAGTTGCTTATTACTGACTGTTACATACAATGACTTCATAAATGTATCGGAGTAATCTTATGAGTAGCAAAATCTTAATAATAAGTGTTATTGTGAATAGTTTATATTTCTTATAATATTACTAGTGCTATCAAGATATCACTAAACTTTGATTGTACATAGTTCGGTAAGGTTAGGCTAGGGTAAGAACGTATATACGTACGACTGTCCAGAAATGCAGAACCTCTTCACTAGAAACACAAACAGTCATCTCCGAGATCATAGCCTAAAGCTCAATGCCACTGTCATCTCAACAAACCCGAGACAACACTTCCTGTCGAATAGAGGAGTGGAAATGTGGAACAAGCTGCCAGAAGATGTCGTTCAAGCACCCACCACCAATTATTTTAAAACAGGCTTGACAAGCACCTAAAAACACTAAACTAAAGTAACCGTAATAACAAAGCACCAGTGAACCCAGACATGAACACGACAGCTTAAGGTGCCCCCGTAAGCATCAGAAAATTTCGCCTCCCATACAAACGTAGTTTACTAATCATTTGAAAAACCTGTAGCAATTTAATTGATATTTGGTATCACATATCTGGCAACAAATATCCTTCGTTTTTTTCGATAAATGTATACTGAGTCAAACCACAGAAAAAACAAAATTAGTATGAAGATTTTGTTTTTGCTTTCATCTGATTCGGTTTGGATTTTTCAAAAAAACAAAAGCATGCAGACACAGATATTTGTTCCCTGATTTTAGATATCAATTTAATTGGAACAGCGGTTTTTAAATGATAAGTAAACTACGTTTGTATGGGGAGCATAGCTTACGGGCCGTTCTTAAGCTGCTCGTTCATCAAATAAATAAATAAATAAAAATGAAATAAAATAAATATAATTTTAATGTTGCTGCGACACATACATACCTAAATAAAATGGTTTTTAATTTATTGCATCAAAGTTTTCTCCTTAACCGATTTGCGAATGTCGGGAACTCCATTATGTACTAAGGTTTCTTTCGCTGCCGCCGGCGTTGAAGTCTTCTGTATGAATTGAATAAATCGAACTGCGTAACACGCCAAAAAATTCTTTTGATAATTCACCGTCGGCATTTGTTAAACTTAATTAGCATATAAACGACTCCAAACTAGGATATCTGGAATAATAGATAAATCAGTTCGAAAATAATTGTGTAAATTTAAGTAGATAACCGAAATAGTTGCTTATTATTGAGATTTATGTATAGTTTAAAAACTAAAATCTTATCTTAATACAGTCGAAACAGCAGGAATACCTAGGAATAAAATTATTGCCCATTTCGTCCAAACGTCATATTATTTCGTACGCTTTTTTAATACGTTGCTACCGATTAAGCCATAAACAAAATATTAATTTAATATAATATGGTGATTAGATATAAAAAATGTATCCAAAGTACAGTCAACATGACAGAGAGACATTTAATCCGCTACCGGTCACTCAAGTTTTAATATAAATGGCCGATTAATGTGTTAGTATTAATTATTTTAAAGCTGTCTCTAAGTGTACATAAATAATACACATGTATGGCTAAGTGTCAATAAATAAGAAACCTTTTAAGGCTAGTTCTTTTAACATAGAAGTGATTCAACCCAATGTAATCATGCTTTTTATTCTACGGACTGCTATTTTAAATGTGCACAACGCTACAGGAGTAATATTGGAAGATAAAACAAGCACATAACCTTTTGGAATATTTCTTAAATCGCGAAAAAACCCAGCTTCCGTTCATAAAAGTGACGTGACAAAAATGCTTGCAATCTGAGATTTTTTTTGGAGATTTCTGAAATAAATGAGACGGTAAGGTGTTTATTTTTGTCTTCAGAATTACTCTCTGCAGTGACTTGAGCATTCAAACGAGCACCCATTGGTAATGACTATTGATGAGTACTTCATATTCCTGAAGTTTCTGTGGCCTATCCAAGTAAATTTAGCTTATGGTTCTTAGGTGCCTGAAATATTGTTTTCAGGGAAGTGCTCCAGGTACCGGCCCAGATCCAGAATTTCGCCGAAGAAGAGGCAAAAGCCAAATATATATAATTCTTCGTAAATGTATCGTACGCAGCACCCGTAATCGTATAGCATATTTAAACATATGTATGTCTGTAGAAGAAGCGAACAAGGTGTGGTGTGATGTGTGTATGGTGCTCTACCATCTCTGCCTACCCCTCCGGGAAAGCGGCGTATGTATGTTTGAGAGGCAAAAGCTAGCCTCAAACAATAAATATAAATGTCCGGGGGAATGTTCTATTGTCGAATATTCTATGGTCTAATGATTAATTAGACCACCTGCAATCCTATTTAAGATTAAAGACGGCAAGCGATAAAGTTTTAATAATTGCCAGAAATACGTCCAATGTGTGGTTTAACTAAAATGAGTCCACAATTCTCATGCTGTAAAAAAAAATCAAGCGACCATCACAAATCATGTCGACCGACAGCTCTAATCGGCGCAGTTGGGCATGTTTCATTGAAGATTTATTACGACAAGCGGAATGTTTGCCTGTCACGTATAATTTTGGCTAGTTTGACCAATGAAGAGCTTCCCGTTTGATCTTGTAAAAACGGTTTGTATTAACACATTCCATGATTTTTCATGTGCACTGATTTACAACCATCGTATTTTAGATTCCGACTATATCGTCATTTTCAGACTCAAAAATCTCTTTGGAAAAAGTTAAAAGTAATGCATAATATACTATTTCGTACTAGGCAAGACATCTCTTTTTGCAGCGAATATACACTATGATCAATAAGTTCCGGGAATTTGTAGTTTGAATTTAAAACGCTTTACCGATTCGAATATTTTTTTCTCAGGTTGGTACACCTTTCCCTGACGCTCCTGCCAAATGTCAAATATTAAATGTCATTAGTAATTGTTTGGCGTCTGTTTATATCAATCAAGTTTTTTGAAGTTCGTCGCATTTCAAAATAGACAAAATATTGAACAAAGGATTTGTTTGAAGTTTTGTGGTTGCAACGAAATCTCTTGTGCTGATGCATTCAAAATGCTACAAAAAGCCTACGGGGACTCTGCTCTCTCAAAAACAATAGTATACGAGTGGTATTCGTCGTTCAAAAATGGTCTCAAAGAAGTTGACGATGCACCCTTAGATGAAAAAGAATGGATACGGTACCTCCATACTGATGATAGTTCAAAAGCGTTCCTATTTTTTAAAAAACTCACACACCTATACTTTTACATGCACACCAAACTCTAATACGTAAAGGGTAAAAGCGCAGGACAAAGGTATAAGGAAATGCATCATGCGAAAAAGTGACAAATAGATTCATCTAATCGCGGAAGAATGAAATGAGACAACAATTTCCTTAAATTGAATTAGTTATAGCGTGAGAAAAAGGGATGGTGACATTTGTGACATCTGGTCGTAGATATAGTGCAAAATTCATCTTAATCCATCATGACACATCAACGATGCGCGCATCCTAAGCCCTTTATGCAGAATGGCGCGTCAAAACTAAATGAAAAATGAAAGTGAAAACGGCAGGGTTGCCAAAAATGATCACGAAAATAAATAACAATATATTATATTGTGCATTAAAATATTAAGGTTCCTATTTAGTGATAGTGGTCAGAACAAGTAGTACCATGATTTTATAGTTAACAAGGCATCAAATAATCTTTTCGCGAATTTGCAAGCGGGAAAATGAAAAATATATTAATGGAATCATTCATTAAACCATCGTTATTCTGAGTAAAAATCATCGATATTAAGGATAAATTAATAAAGTCGAATATACACAATTTGTAAATATTGAAATCATAAAATAAAATAGACACAAAGAGGGAATCATTAATGTATTGCAAGTATGGGTCAAACATAGCAAAACAAATAATATTGATTATTCTTGAATTGTCCATGTTTGCATTTTATGCATTTAAAAATTTAGTTCAATGCGTTTTAGATGCTAAAAAATAGTCCAAATAATAGTCAGTACAGTGTTATGTAAAACCTGTTGATGATTATTGCCGTTCGCCGTAAATGTGTGATGGTATTTTGATAAACCACTAAGTTCTTTCTTTTTAATTTTTTTTTATTTCCTTCAAATAGGTTTAGTTTATTACGCTTTTGTCCTTTTGTGGCGGCTTTAATCCCCGGATTGGTTTTATGTATATGATAAAGTTTTACATTTACATATTTTTCGATAATAGCCCTAAGAAGATGGAGTCTATGATTAAATGCAGCAGGTTGAAGGAATGAATACTCATTCAATGACAAAAGGACATTTGAGCCAAGAAACGACTTGAGAATTTTAATCTTTATGGAAACGAGCTGTCTGTCACATGTAAAATTTTGACCATTTTCAAGGATGTACCTTTTTATCACAGCCTCAGAACTAAGACATATTATACAAACATCCTAAACGACATTATAAAAAATAATAAACAGTACGTAGACTATTGTTTTTTGGCAGCCCTACTTGTTTTTAAAATAAAATTTAGTTCAATATATAATACTGAAATGAAAACAAAAATAAAAATCGAACTGACAATTTAAGTTTGCTTGTGCCAACCCTGTTTGCGCCTTTACAACACATAAAAGGTTTCAGGTCAACTAAACTAAAAATATACTGAATATGCTTGCACTTATACGTGGAATGTGATTCCATTGCTCTTGTTGTCCTTTATGGCGTTATTTCCATATTTTTCAACAACACAAGACGACATTTTGTTGATACTTTGAAATCTCGCCCAACTGAATTCATCACTGACGTCTGACACCGACTGAGAGCATATCGGCTGACTGAGCTTACTTTTGACGGACCGTAAAATTTGTTTAGTCCTCTATCCATTCCTTTTTCACCTAAGGATGCACCTCGTCGTGGACGCCCTTCAACATCAACTACCGATCATAACGTCGAAAAAGTTCAAGAAATCGTACTCGAAAATCGTCAAACAGTCAATAAGGAGTACTACCTGGCTGTAATTAAGCATTTGAGAGATGCTGTGCGTAGAAAACGACCGGAATTGTGGCAAAACAACTCATGGATCTTGCACCATGACAATGCTCCGTCTCACAAAGCGCGCATCGTGACCGATTATTTGACCAAACATACTGTAAATACAATCCAACAGGCACCGTATTCTCCGGATATGGCACCATGTGACTTTTCCCTGTTCTCAAAACTTAAATTACCCCTTCGTGGAAAGAGATTTTCGAGCATCGATGAAATAAAAGAAAATGCGACGAAGGCATTGAAAGCCATTCCTTCACCGGACTATCAAAAGTGTATGGAAGAATGGGTTAAGCGTTGGCGTATGTGCATCGCTTCATACCTTTGTTATTTTGAAGGTGATAAAATAAATGTATCCGAAAATTAACACATTTTTTTAAATTTATTAATTCCCGGAACTTTTTGATCATAGTATGCAAATATATTTTTGAGCATAGAGCAAGGCTTTGTTTTTTGCGGCTTTCTTTTTTTATTAATGTTTCCGTTAGTTCATTCTAAATGCATATAATAATGTTTGTTATCTAAATAAGTTCACGGAAGTCTCATGCATTACTAGAACAAACATTTTTCAGGTCGTTTTCAAAATAAAATATTTTTTTCCTTCATTTAAATGCTGCTATTTAACTAAAAACCGGACAAGTGCAGCAGGTCTATTCCTGGCATTCAGTAATCAGGAATCAGGAATCCTAAGTCTAGAAAATCGCTTTTGTAGCGGTTTTCAAAGCGATTTACTTGACGAAAATATCCTGGAGCATAGTTTTTTTAATCAATCAAGGTTTTCCGTAGAAAAACTCGCTTTGAAAATCGCTATAAAAGCTATTTGCTAGACTCAGGATTACTTATTCCTGATTACTGAATGCCAGGAATAGACCTGCTGGTCTGACTAGGGTTTCGTGCAACGTAAGTACATAGTTCGTCTAGTCCCACGAAACAATTAAAGATTTTCTGATTTTCCTCTCTACTTGTGCTGTAAGACTTAGCTTTTTGCCAAATTTAAGGCTCCAACTGAGTCCAGCGTAAAATCTGTTATTGGTGTTCTGAAAAAATAGAGCGGGCCACGGCTAGTCAGGAATCATCCAATAGCTTTCATTCTCACGATGTCGCTAGCTCCGGCTATCGCTGGAGCAAATATGATAAATATATTAAAAATAAGTTAGTTTTCCTTCCATTTACATACCAAATTCATATGCTATCGATTTTTTTTAAATAAAATATTGTTAAGACTAGTTTGTCTATTTACTTCTGGGGCACCCCATTGTATAAAACATTGTAATGACTTTAACGCTGCGTGGTTAACAATTTGATGTTTGTTTTAATGTACTTATTTTTCGGACGCATGGATAGACTAATAAGGGACTAACCGAACGAAAAATAATGTAACAAAACGGAAAAAATATGCATGTAAATATCTAAGAAATATCCTTTTATGAAAACACGTCTTATAAAATGTGTTTGATGTGGCACTCAAATATCTCAGCGTGCTCTTCATTCCAAAACATATGGCAGCCCTGGAGAAACGGACATTGAGGCGCTGCTAAGTGAATTTCATCTTTCCGCGCAGAGTGCTAAGCTTAATTTGGCGTAAATATTCTTGAGGTATCATTAGTTTTATTGCTGCCGGCAAACAACTGCGAAAGGAGAAGACTTTGTGTGAAGGTGGCCATCTATTATGAAGTAATTATTAGTATTATCTTTGGTGGGAACGATGAAACCACCCGTCTCATGCAGGTGTTTACCACAATCTGTACCCAGCGCAAGTAACTCGGCCGTGATGCTAGTGCCAAAACAGGTTGCGGGTGGCGGCGGCTAGTCATATCCGCTATAGCCTCTTATATCATTTAATATACCTGACTTCAATATTTTTAAATTGGTTTAAGTATAACATAAAAGTCATTACTTTAACATATTATGTCAAGTAAAGCAACATATTTATGCTATTCTAATAATAGTATTCATAACTATAGCATGAAACTATGTTTGAAGCGGCAATGATTTTTTTCCGTGTTTCCCATCCAGTTCAGTGTAGGCGTGAGGGAAGGTTCTGGGTTGGCACCTAATTCTTTCGAGAATGTGGTGTATTGGGCTAATATCATAACGGCAGTTGTGTGTTATTAGCCATCCTAGTCAGGTTGCATAAAAAAAACTGGGAGGAGCGAATGGGTAACGAAAGAATGACGAAACAAATTTACATAGCAGAAGAATCCATGATAAAATCCAAAACTGTAGGTTTTTATAAATATTCTAAACATTTTATACTAAATTTAAAACACATTGAAAAAATAAATGATTAAGAACAAAAACAATTTTTAGGATTCCGTACCCAAAGGGTGAACACGGAACCCTATTACTAAGCCTCCGCTGTCCGTCCGTCCGCCAGTCCGTCCGTCTGTCACAGGGCTGTTTCTCATGAACCGTAAAAGATAGGAAGCTGATATTTTCACAGATATGTATTTATTTTGCCGCTATAACAACAAATAGGTGAACTTATAAAATAATAAAAATTAAAGGAGCCATACAAAAAACTGTTTTGGTTTTGCGGTAAATCTTGTACGATGGTACGGAACCCTTCGTGTTCGAGTCCGACTCGCACTTGGCCGGTTTTTTTAGTTTGTTGGCGTTAAAATAAAAAAAAACATTAAAACCTTTAACAAATAGGTTAATAATTAAATTACTATTACTGCATACATTATTTCCAAACATCCAAATGTTTCGTTTTGACCACTTTATTGACTTAAAATATGACTTTTATAAAATCCCCTTTTCCTATTAGGTGGTAGGGTTAAGCCCATACCGGTCGATACCATAGCATTGGATGAAAAGATGGAAATCATTTCTACCCATAGATACCTCCAGGGAATTGGCAGAATAAATCATTGGGTAAAATTATAAACAAAATCGACTTAAATTTTATTTCGGTCATTAAAAATGAATCCGAGTCTTTTTATCTTGAGGCGGACCGGACTAGCATTTCCTAAATATTTTCGTTTGTTGCTCATTGTTGATGTTGAACGCTGAAAAAAAATGTCAGTCGTGACTCCCGCCTCTATCACAGAATGCCTCTACTGTGCTCTATATTTGTTTCATACAAAAAATATGCAACAAAGATAACTTGATTTTTACTTACTAAATAAGAAGAATACAGGTAAATCAAGGTATTCCCAAAAGGATAAGTTCGTAAGATGTGTATTTTTAGAGTTATTTGAACAAATATCACCGCAAAAACTGAGAGAATAACTAGCACAGAAACCACGTGCGTAGAGCCCAACGTCAGGGGCGGTACTAGTCGGCAGAGATCAGAAAACAAACGATAATGGCGAATGTACACACTGTATTTGCGTTAGGGTCCATTATTGAATGCGCGTCAGAATCGATTTTGCAGCTTGATGGCGAGCGCGAGGAAGCAAAATATTGTTTACGATTTATAAAATCTATTTTTCGCGATTTCATAATTTTTTGACGGTTATTCACTAGATAAATATGCAATCTTGTACTTTAAAAAAGAAAATTGTATAAATCATGAATAATTTCCAAGCGCTGGAACAAAAACCTAGTAAATGGGCGTCTGCAAACTTATTTTTTTTTGAAGAGTATAAGCATCGCATGAAGCCTGTTTGACGGTCATACACTAGATAATAGTCCAAACTTTGATATTTAATTTTTTTTACTGGTATTTATTCTTAACCGGCTCTGAAATAACCATTGAAATAACACCAAAATATCGTAACGTTAGCGTCAATGGGCCTCTTAATGATAATGGTCAACGAGAATTACCCTACAGGTTTTGATTTATTTGCGAGTGTCAAAATATGGTGCAGAAATGGCCATATTTTTGGAACGCATTGACTTAGAAACTTGATTTACGGCTCCAAGAGACCACAAATGTAAAAATTTCAACTTAATAACTCCTCCCTTTCCTGAAAATAAGGTTTCGACGAACGATAGTTTTTTTTTCCATTTGAAGAACGAAACCCTAAAAAAATACCAAGTGCCTTTTTACCCGACTGCGCAAGAAGGTTTATGTATTTCGAGTGTATGTATGTATGTATGTATATTACTTTGGCACGCCTAAACGGCTTGATGGATTTTAGTTTGAGTGGTGAGACATGAATGACTTACAAGTCACGCTTGTTATCATGCCATAATCCCAACACACCGTTTCCGAAGGTACGTCCTCAAGTACGTCCTTACAAAAACTCTCCAGGAGCAATGTCATAATTGCACCCCTGCCATGTATTGATGATTTATTCGAGCGCGAACCAGCGGACCGGGAGACGATGAATATTAATACCTTTATTAAATTATTGATTATTTATGACGAACTCTCCATTGCAGGACGTGAGAAACTGACGTGTTGCATACAACCTCAGTGTGCAGCGGCTCTTCGCTCTTTTTCACTAAAATTCTCTCTTTTAAGGAACAATAATGAAAAACGCCTTTCAGCTGGATATACATAAAAAGGGTTTTCATTGTTTGCGCGATAAAACAAAGAACAATAACTAATACAATGTTCATACTAGTACGGAAAGAATCAAGACATAGACTGGATACTAGAATAAATATAATCAAACTATTAAAACACTAGCCGAGGTAACAGGCTGCGCTCGGGTTGATGTCGTTTTGGACTGATGTCGATCTGAACATCCCCTATTTCATCATAAAGTTTAATTTTCGCGACATAAGGTAGCCAATGTCCTTCCCCAAGGTCAAGACAATGTCTATACCAAAATTCATCAAAAGCTGTTTAGCAGCTTAGACGTGAAAACGCGACAGAGTTACATACGAATCTTAGTATGGTCTGTATTGTCGTGGTATTTTTGAACCCAAAAACGCGACCTTCCTCGCCAATGTAGTAATGGTCAACACAAAAAGAGCGGTTCCTCATTGAACTATGTATGCTAAGTCTAGCCTGTGATACAATTTTTAAAAAACCATAATTGTGTGTAGTCATTTTGTATGTGACTGGACATAAGCCCAACACACCTCATGTGAACTAGGTTTTTTTTATGCGACCTGACATGGATAGCTAATACCACACACCTACCGTTATGATATTGGCCCAATACACCACATTCCCTAAGGAATTAGGTGCCATGCCAGGACCTTCCCTTTATGAGCACGGCTACATTGAACTGGATGGAAAACACGGACAATTTTTCAATGCCGCTTCGATTATCTTTTCATCCAATGCGATGGTACCAACCCGGGCGGGCTTAGGCCCTACCACCTAGTAGGGGAAGGGGACCTTCAGATTTACATGGATTCCGAACCATGGAGCAGCTCTTATCGAAATGCACTTATCGAACTCGGAAAGAGAAAGACAGTGGTGCATGTCGGAATTGAACCCAGGCCTCTGGTACGCTAGGCCAGTCCCCGCGCCACTAGGTTACGAGCCATGCTTTACTTTTATTGCACAGCTACACGGTGGAAAACACGGAAAACTTTTATTGCCGCATCGATAATCGTAATTCAATGCAATGCGATAGTATCAACCTGGGCGGAATTGACCCTACCATCTATTAAGTGAGTGTCAGTATAACCTACAGTTTAACGTGGAATCCGAACCATGACCGATAAAAACGCAGTAAGCCCAATTGTATTATTTTTACGTGAAGGAACTTACACAGGACCAAAGTTAAAATAACGTGTTGCGTTGCTGTGTCAGACACAGGCAATTTCCTATCGGAAATACTACTCTATCTGTCACAGCACTGACAGATCCGAAAGACTAATGGCAGCTGTCAATGTTGCACAAATGGAAAAGCAAAGGAACTTGCTATGGAGTCTAAGGTAAACTAAACATAAAGATATAACCATTCGTTTGCGTAACACTTGAATACTGACCTCGTCGACGACGTTGACGTCGCAGGACTTGGCGCGCAGCAGACGCGCGACGTGCGCCGCGTCGCCCCGGGACGCCGCGTCGAGCAGCGCCGCGCACAGCGCCATCGCATCGCGACGCCGACGCCGACGCCGAGCGCTGCCGGCCCGCGCCGCCCGCGGGTGCGGGCTGACACTTCACGGCTCTTGTTGGTTGTCAGTCGGACGGTGGATTTTCGTACCCGGTGGCTCAAGTCCGATATATCTTCACGATTTAATTAGGCCCATAGAGCGCTGACGTCACAGTTTATTTGTGCCGTTATTAAGTAGTCTAATAGCTTAATTTATGTCGTAACGTGGTGTTCCAGTTTTTAGGGGCGCTCTGATGTCGCGACTTTCAGCTTTCCATTTCAATGAATTGGAGAGATTGAATTTTCGTCTCAATGAATTAGAACGATTTATTAAGTTCAGTTGACATTCCACTAAAATCCGTTTGGCGACACTTCCTTTGCACAGTCCTCTCTGAGTCGTTCAATTCTGAAACAAGAAAAAAAAATGAGTTAGATAAATAGAGATAGATAGACCGTGCAAATTCAAACATTTGTATATTTTAACTGCTTAAATAACGCTTTAAAGTGCTTTCTATATTTCTGTATCGAATGGCAGAGATCTAAATCACCTGACACAATACCTTGAAATCAAAATGACTGTTCGCGTGAAAGTAATTTGTGGCAGTAATTAAAAGAATTAATTCATACTCAAGTTTTCGAAATTTACCATAAAATGGTCTTCCGCTTTGACGGTTCCGTTTAAGGTTAATGGCGAACCCATTCCACAGTGAAAACAATTTAAGATAACTTTCGGTCTCCTTTTACATTTTCTTTTTACAAAGAATTACAATTTCTGAATTGGCTAGATGTGCGCGCGGCTCCACCCGGTTGGTTTTTTTTCGGAAATGTAGACATTGAACAGGAACAGGCAGGGAATGTGGTTGCATTCCCTGCCTGTTCCTGTTAGAACAATGGTAGAAACGAGACAGAGGGACAGCGTTTTGCAGAAGCATTCTCCATTGTAGAGACGAGAGAACACAGATAGAGTTACTAACTACGTCCAAAACAGAAACTATACTACTTACAAATATGTCATGTCAATGAGTGTCACACCATCCGGAAAGAATAAGGTAAAATAAATGCCATTTAAAATGTACCTACTCCACCATTGTAAAAGTATTCACAGTCACTCCATAAAAATATACGTTGTACGTTGGCACATTCTCGTACGCATGAACTTTGTAGCAAGACCAGTTTTCATTCTCGGCCGACTGCCGCTGACATCGAGCATGGAAGGACAGAGTGGCGACCGAAACTCATCCGTTTAAACGGATCGTACTTCCGTCTATACGGATCGTACATCCCTCTACACGGATCGTACTTCCGTCTATACGGATCGTACATCCGTCTGAACGGATCGTACATCCGTCCAAACGGATCGTATTTCCGTCTACACGGATTGTACTTCCGTCTATACGGATCGTACATTCATCTACACGGATCGTACTTCCGTCTATACGGATCGTACTTCCGTCTATCCATATCCGGAGTACATCTGTCTACACGGATCGTACTGCCGTCTATACTGATCGTACATCCGTCTACACGAATCGTACTTCCGTCTAAACGGATCGTACATCCGTCTAAACGGATCGTACTTCCGTCTATACGGATCGTACTTCCGTCTATCCAGATCCGTCTTTACGCTGCCACTATGGGCTAACAGTTATCGGCTATCGCTGTAGTCACTTTTAAGTGATAAGATATACCCTGATGGTAGCACCGACCGGTCAGTTCGTTGTTTCAAGTTCCAACGACACAGCACAGGTCGCCATTGAATGAAATTCGATAGTGCGCGTCCCGAATTCATAAGCGAACTGAATGGCCGGCACTACCATTAATGTATTACCGCTCGTGGCTACGCTATACGAATGAGTTGGGTCCCCGCTCCCTTCCTTTCTTATTCGATGGCCGCGTACGACGAACGGCGCGCAACGCGCGGCAGGTAGCGGGTAAAAAGGCGTAACTAAATAATAAGCAGCAGCTCTTATTTTTTTGCAAATGCCAAGCCGTATCCACTCACAACAGTTTGACATCGCCTGGCGACCCACCGGAGCATGCCACTCGACAGGGGTGCGAGAAATGACAGGGCGAGGTGTCGTTATTGCCCGGGCGTCGGAATATTTGTCGACATGTTTTATTTTGGGCAAAAGGTTTCGTAATTATCTAGACATGGATGTAGAAACTCTTGCCTGCTCACCTGCCATTCGTCCGGCGAGTTAACTTGCCATGGTAACCCTTCTGTTTTGTCACTTGACTCACTCGATGTGAGTCAAGTAACTTGAAGTGGTGAAACCACCTCTATATGCGAAGAGAACATACTTAATTTCTTGTACTAAATTCGTTAGAAATGGGTTTGGCTAAAGTTGTATTTAAAGGTATTTCTTTTAAATTGTGATACTGATCTAAATGTTTGGATCGTATCTCGAATCAGTGCGGAAATAATATGATAAATCGCGATATATTTCGAACATATATGCTAATATATTTCCCTCGTCTCGGACATGTCGCTAACGAGCTGTAAGTAATTTGTTGCCACCGCAGAATTAGCCGACGGGCTAGTGGTGGCAACACACGCGATTGCGTTCCATCCTATGCCGCGCTCATTGACATAAATATTACTACGTAAGGACAGGCTCTTCCATACAACAAAAACAGGCCAAGTGCGAGTCGGACTCGCACACGAAGGTTTCCGTACCATTGTACAAGATCTAACACCACAAAATCAGGTTTTTTGTATTGGGTTCCCGTATTTTTTATTTTTTATTTATTTTGTTGTTATAGCGGCAAAATAAATACAAACTATGTGAAAAATTCAGTTGCCTACATGTTCATGAGATAGAGCCCTGTGATGGACGGACGGACGGACGGACAGCGGAGGCTTAGTAATAGGGTTCCGTTAGCACCCTTCGGGTACCGAACCCTAAAAATGGAGCAACAGAAGTGGTGTTCTATGCGTCGGGGGACACCACTTTGTCGCCAGACAGCCCCTCGCTCCAAAAATGTCCAAATTGTGTGGTAAAACCGTGCGAGAATTATATAAAAACCGGCCAAGTGCGAGTCGGGCTCGCACACGAAGGGTTCCGTACCATCGAACTAGATTTAACACAAAAAATCAGGTTTTTTTCATGGGGACCCCCTTTAATTCTTATTATTTTAAAATGTTACCTAGTTGTTGTTATAGCGGCAAAATTAATACACACTCTTTGAAAATTTCAGCTGCCTACCTATTACGGTTCATGAGATACAGCCCTGTGACAGACGGACAGATGGACGGACGGACGGACGGACGGACAGCGGAGGCTTAGTAATAGGGTTCCGTTTTCACCCTTTGGGTACGGAACCCTAAAAACGCAAAGAAAGACGGAATATAGGAATACCGCAACAGGCGACAGAATTGCATGAAAGGGCATATCCTTACCTTTTACATATCACTGGCTTCGCTTACGTTCGCGTGTAACGCGCTGCGTCGTATCCGTTACGAACGCGTCTTATCGGTTGGATCAACGCCGTGTGGGCTGGGCGGTCAGCACGAAAGCGGATCAAATATACAATCACGCATGCAATAGACCTACCGTCACTGAGACGAAAAAAAGGCCTCGACTATATTTTGGTTTAATGTTATCTAGTTTTATCGGCATCGGTTTAGTACACAGCAACCATTCGGTGCACGCTTTTACCGGAGTGGTCAGTCTGAGTTCTCACCTAAATGTGCGTTTACGGCAAACCGATCGACTGGCGTTTTCAAATGTATGGAGAATTGAACAGCGCGCGCAGTGGGCGTTAAGCGAACAACCATTTGCGAGTCCGAGTTTGATTTGACAGCTTACTCAACGTTGCCGTAAATACGTCGACGTTGCCGTTTACGTCGACACCGCGTTTTCATACAAATCGGAAGTCCGAGTTTGACTTTGACAGCTTGAAGAAGTAAAACCACAGAATATCTAGTAAAAACGTGTATGGAGTTTGACGTTTTTACGGAACTTCGAAGTTACGTAAACACCAATTTAGGTGAGAACTGAGACTACCGGCCCAGATCATGGTCTATAGCTACCATGATCTGGTAAAGCGTGTACCTATGGTAGATTTATATATTAATTTATTTTCTATGTAACCTGACATACATGGCTAATAATACAACTACCGTTATTAGCCCAAAAACCTCATTTCGGAAGGAATTAGGTGCCATTGGACCTTTTCTTTATGAGCACGGACAATTTGTCATTGGTCGCTTAGACCATCTTTTCATCCAATGCGATGGTACCAACCCGGGCGGCCTTTAACACTACCACCTAGTGGGGGAAAGGGACCTACAGTTTTACATGGATTCCGAACCATGGAGCAGCTCGCATTCGTGACGGAATGCACTTATCCAACTTATCCAACATTAGGCTACGAGCCGCTCAAAGATAGAGTAAGGTTTGATTTAGAGATAAAGAGAGGGTACTTCAGGTTCAAATCCTTGTCTATGGTATATTTGAATCATATAGCATTTGGCACTTTGTATTAGTAACTGGTGCCAGACTGTCAGGCTCTCACTTTTTGTTACCTAATTTTTTGGTTACGGTGAGCCAGTTTTGGTTTCATTTAACCATTTTTATTTCTTAGTGTTAGATTTATGGACGATATGCCACCAGAACTATTCGAGTGGAGTGTTCATGTTTAAATAAGGTAATACGTCATCGATTTTACTAGCTATCTTTCGATTAAAAAAAGATATAAAAACGTTCTAAAATAAATAAATAAAAACCGCTTAATCCGGATTGAACTTCTCTCATGAATTCAATTCGGGCCCTAACCCAACCTTACCTATACCACCTAGATAGCATCGATAAATCCATACTGATATTATAAATGCGAAAGTAACTCTGTCTGTAGGGTTTGCACGATCAAAACCACTGAATCAATTTTGATGAATTTTGGTTTAGAGATAATCTGGACTTTGGAGAAGGCATCCTTTTGTGGTAGGAATTCATATAATAATCAGGAAATAATTCGGCCCGACCTAACTTCAAAATGTCATTGACCCGAGAGGCGCTGGGTACCTCAGCTAGTGATACAATATCCCCGGTGCATACTAACATGAATACGTTCGTAGTTGGCGGTCAAAAATTAGGCGATTCTGAACACATTTTTGATAAATCGATCATCTAATCAGTAACAGTTTAAAAAATCAAGATATTATCTAAAGCGCTCATCTCCCCATACAAAAGGGGGAAAGAAGATCACGCCCATATTTCTTGTCAGAGATCCAAAATTTTGCTCAAAATAGCTTCATTTGATCGAACTAGATGTCTGATGACCGTTAGCATTGTAAAATTGTGTTTGTTTCTAAGTTATAAGGTCCGAAAGTTTGAATTTTTTGCGCGTTTTATACAATAACTTCGGAGGTGAATTACGCAATGATAAAGTAAGAACATCTTAAAAAGATTAGTCATCAGACATAGCTTATTTAATCAAGATTTATAATCTATTTGGTTTTTGTTAGATTTTTGACTACAGCGGTCGTGGTTTACTTTTACCTATAAGTCGTTTTGAAATTAAAATTTTCGTAAATCTTACCAAATCATACACTACGCACATTGTCTTTTTTGTGGACATGTTGCATCTTCCTCATCACGGAACCAGTCTTATTCTTTGAAACAGAGAAGGTCCCGGAGCGCAACAGCACGGTTTTGTACTGTGCCCGCGAATGAGTTAGGCCAGCCGGGTTAGGCCACCTTAATGGTGCAGCCAGCAGTCTTTTGAAGATTAATTGTAAAATTGTGCCTGTTCTGTAGAAACTAAGCGGGTTGGTAGAGTCATTGTGTAGGTGTAGAGATAAAATTAACTTTGCTGCACCAACCATTGGGTTTATTATGAGACATTCTTACACAAATGGGACGTGGATGGGTCAGTGATTCCGTCTTTAGACTCAGTAAAATGTCGTCTTTAGACTTAGGCTAAGAGCTTGCGGTGAAGGAAGTGATGACGTGCTGCCCTTACTTCCACCTGGTTGGGGAACAGATAGGCAGGCCGTCCGTCCGTCCGCCATAGGGCGGTATCTCATAAACCGTAATAGGTAGGCAGCAGAATTTTTCATAAAATATGTATTTATTTTGTCGCTATTACAACAAATACGTAAAATTTAATAATAATAAAAGTTAAACGGTGCCCCCATACAAAAAACCCGATTTATTAAAAAATCTTGTACGATCGTACGGAACCCTTCGTGTGCGAGTCCGACTCACACTTGGCCGGTTTTTAACCGACTTCAAAAAAAGGAGGAGGTTATCAATTCGTCTGTATGTTTTTTTTTATTGTTTTTTTTTGTTTTTTTTTTGTTACCTCATAACTTTTGCCTGGGTGAACCGATTTTGATGATTATTTTTTTAAATGATAGCTAGTGCTTCCCAAGTGGTCCCATTTTAATTTGGTTAAGTTCTGACAATGATATCCATGAGAAAATCATAAAAGTCTTAAATATGTATTAAGATGTGCGCGACAAATGGACGAATAACTCAATATAACGCCAACCGATTTCGGTGATTCTTTTTTTATTGGAAAGGACGTGTACAAATTAGTAAGTGTACTTCAGATTCGCTAAAAATTAACAAATAAAAAAAACATTAACAAAAAAAATAACCTACTTAACTAACTAAAAAGCACTTAAAAATAATGTTCTTTTTATGTAGTTACGATTTCTGTTATTTTTTGAGTCGGTGTCAGCCAAGGTTAGGTTAGGTTAGGTTAGGTTAGGTTAGGTTAGTTTAGGTTTGGTTAGGTTCTCTTGATTGGCGCAGCGCGTGCCCGGCTGACGCCGACTCAAAAAATAACAGAAATCGTAACTACATAAAAAGAACATTATTTTTTACGTTTTAGTGCTTTTTCTTTGAAGTCGGTTATTTTTTTTGTTAATTTTTTTTTTGTAGTTACGATTTCTGTTATTTTTTGAGTCGGTGTCAGCCAAGGTTAGGTTAGGTTAGGTTCTCTTGATTGGCGCTGCGCGTGCCCGGCTGACGCCGACTCAAAAAATAACAGAAATCGTAACTACAAAAATGGAAATTATTTTTTACTTTTTAGTGCTTTTTCTTTGAAGTCGGTTATTTTTTTTGTTAATTTTTTTACGAATATATATGTCTCATAACAAAGTACTGTCATGTTATTAAAATACCACACTCCATCTGAAGAAATTAGAAGAGATGGTGGGATCTTCGCTTTGTAATTTGAGCACGAATAAATGGAAAAGTTTTGGAAAATAATAAATATTATTATTATTATTATTATTTGGTTTATAACACTGGCAGCTATAAGCTGATGCGTGCATATCAGGTGGGCCATTCAGGGCAAAAGTGAGTTCGAGTTCGGGAGTGAGTTAACCTAAAAATAGCTGGGAAATATATTATTATTTAAATAACGGAACCGTTATTTATACTTCACACACGTATAATCGGCAGATCGTATAATTTTATACGTAGTGCATGAAGAAGTTTAAAAAATAAAATTACTTATTTCTCCATGCATAACGTATAATAGTCACAACGTATAATATTATGATCTTTATTTAACAAAAAAAGAAAACCATGCATATCATATAATCAAAAAAAAATCATACGATAAGAGCCCTTATGTTTATGCTTTTAAAGCGTATACTCGCACGTGACGTTTCGACCGTCTCAAATAGCGTAAGGTGGCCTTTCGAAATTGTAGCAAATATCGATTCGTAGCAATTTCAGCCTTAAATGTATCGTTATTAGGGCGCTTTATGCAGTGCTTCTTGGCATATTATACGTTCTGCATGGTTTTCTTTTTTTGTGAATTCATGTTAGGAATATTATACGTTGTGACTATTATACGTTCTGCATGATGCAAAGAGTTGATTTTATTTTTAAACTTTATTCATGCACAACGTATAACATTATACGTTGTGAATATTATACGATATGCATGGTTTTCATTTTTTGGAACAAAATACTGTTATACGTTGCGAATATTATACGTTGTGAATACGACTCATGACGAACACACAAAATGAGAGTTTGTTTTATGAAAAATTATATATGTATATGTCTTGGGATCAGTTTTCCCCGTTTACTTTTTTGATAAATATGTTATGTTTGAAACGGAACCATCGCTGCGTCTTGTACTTGCTCGGTCTTGCCGGTCTTCTCTTAGAGAAATACATCAGGTTCTTGGAAGAATTCTCGTTTAATTTTGAAAATGTTTAGGTCAGAGTTGTATAACAATCAAACGAGTTGCTCGGTGGGAGGCGTGAGAGCGTCTGATGCTGGCCGAACCACCGCTGTGACCTCGACAAACCCACCGCTAATGATAAATTAGCAGACGTGTGAATTGGCATGAGGAATTTATTTTCGTCATTAATATTATTTGATCTCTACTAATTATAAAACCCAATATCTGTTGTCTGTCTTTCTGTTCGCTTATAACTATAAAACGACTGGACCAATTTCTTTGCGATTGTTAATTACCTGAAGGGTGAACAGTGGGGATGAATAGAATAGGAGTTGGAAATAACCGATTGCTTTTCGGCGAACGTGTGTTTTTACATTTTACATTTACTCCTATACAGAAGACATGTAAGTTTTTTTAAAATTTATACGTATACCGTACATGAATAGTTAATTTGACATCTAGCGACATGACATCAGCCTATCACACCGCATTATCGCAGGCAAAAGGTGGCATGCAAGGACCTCCCATTTAGAACGGTTTATGATGTTTGGACCTCATTCATTGTTGTGGCGCCAACCTAACCTAACCCAACTCCTACCATCAATAAATGATGCCATACTGTCTGGTGAAGTCAGGGGTTGCCAGTACATTATTATGTTCGTAGTTGGCAGTGAAAGGTTAGTATTTTAAAAAAATACTATTGAAGAATGTCAAAAATATGTTTATCTTAACCTACTCAAAAGTTTAAGTATAAAAAATGTTTGAGCCAACTAGTAGTAGAGCAGTGGGCATGTAATCCAAAGTTCGCAGGTTCGAATCCTGTATCCGACGAATGTGAAGACCAACATTTTTTTTCAGATTATTTTAAGAGATAACGAAAATATCGTATCCATTAAATACATACAATTATTGAAAAAAAGATTGGTTTAATTTAAACACATTTCAGTGAATTGTCATTTGTTATAAACTTATTTTTATTTCATGTATAACATTTTTTTTATTAAATCCAGCCCGTGCGCCAACCCAATACAAAATAACTAAAAAGTGAATATTGTGTGTCCAGACTAGACGGAGAAGCCACTAATATAAGCTTCGCCGGGTTTTGGCTGTGTGTGTTTATTGTATGTAGTTAATGCATATTTATTTAAGTACAGGAGATACAAAGTAATCATCAACTTGAAGATACTTAAATTCTAATGCATTTCCACGTAACCACCACCATAGTCTTGTTTAAGAGCGAGGGCAGAACGTTTTAATTATTACATAAAATAATAAGTTGCGAGCTCCTGATTACGATTCAAATTTTCCTACAGAATACATATTTGGTGTTTATCACCATTGTGATATTTGATATACCATTACCAAGTATTTTTTTGCATAGAATTTTATTTGTTTTAAAAAACTGAAAAAATTGCACTGCATATTAAATCAAGACATTTTATTTATACTTAATGTATCGTGGAACCGTACACCGCAGAGACAGGAATCATCCCGCTCTACAGGAATCAAGAGCGTTTCCGTTGCCTGTAGTCAAAATAGCCCATGTAATTGTGAACCGATCGCCAGGGTAGACTCTCTCCAATATCTAGGAGTTGTGTGTGTGGTAAGAAAGCTCATACACATTTTCATCAACATTAGAAATATCCTTAATCGAAAAACGCTGATATCCATCTATTATGCCTTAGCTCAATCAGTTATTGCATATGGTCAGATCGCTTGGGGCGGAATGGCAAAATCTAATATGGATCCTTTAATCAAAGCACAAAAAGCTCTTCTCAGAGTCATTGGCAAGAAACCCTTCCGTTAGCAATCTGATTTACTTTTCAGTAAGCTACACTTGCTTGACGTGCGACAAACATACATAAAAATGATTACTCTAAACCAAATGAATGAGATTGAAGACAGTACAATGGCAAACAATCTTTGCAACAACGACTCTTATGCGACTCGACAAAAAAACTTGCTACCACTTCCTTCCACATCCACACGATTTGCACAAAGATTCTATTCCTTCTTGGCACCTAAAATATACAACCATATTATAAAATCCATCCCATATTTAGGCAAAAAAAAACCTCACACGAGGAAAAAAATTCTCCACTGCTGGCTAATTGATGCAGGGAGACAAGAGTGTGAACAAGCCCTTACTTTTATATTACAATAAAAACACATAATTACACTAACACCTCGACTTACACTATAAAAATACTTATTTAATGTTACTTAGTTTACTCTTTATCTAATATTATAATGGAATATTTTATTTATGTATTACTTATTTCATACATAATATACAGAAGACGCCATCTTAACTTAATCAAAATGTTTATTCCTAGCAAACCATTTCACCACGGGCCAAACGGTCTATCGGAATGGTATTAATCCACTTAGATATAGTTAAATGTGAATACTGTATTGTGTATGATGATGGATATAAATAAATAATAATAAATAATAACAATAACTACTTTGGCCGCCTTTGTGTAGGCGGGTTTGTTGATTTTGAATTTGAAATATACATGATTTTATGGGCTTGATTGATTTAACATTTTCGTTCGGTCAACGCTTTGAAAACCGCTATCAAAACGGACTCGACGAAAACAGTCCTTGGAGATCAAAAACCAGAAGTTTCCACGAAATATGGTCGAGAGAGGCGACGGTTGGAGCGGCAGGCGTGATGCTCGTGAACGGGTTCTGTTTGTGGGGACTGGCCTGCTTCAATTAGCAACATGTTAGAAGACGGCCATAATATTTGCAAAATAAACGGATATTGGAATGCAGCATAAATAGTTGATTTTCGTTAGCTAAGTGTATTTGACTGTGTTATGTATGGTAAACTTACTATCAATGCTACTAGGGATTAAAATATACGATTCCCACAATCAGGTACCATGAACTCGAAGTATGTAATCATTGGAAATACTATTGCAAACTTAGACTAAGTGGACGTTGATAAAAATTACAGCGATGTGTTTTGCTAGTTATTTCCAGTTCTTGCGAGTTCAACTGAAAAAAAAATACAGATCCGAATGCAGTGTAGTACCTGTTGAAGTTGAATAAACAACCACAACAACAATAAACCCATCGACCCCTCGGCGACCGTAACCAAAAAGACGCATTTGTAGTTAATTTGGATATAATAAACAAACATAACAATATTATCTTTTACATTTTCAAACCAATGTTCGTGTGAACAATCATGAAGTATTCTATTCACGGTACTACAAGTTTTTCTAAGTCTGCGTGTTAGCTTATTTTATGCCTCATTTAATTCAATAATGGTGCAAGATGGCGTAAACACGAGCACTTAGGTCTTTAAGGATGCGCGTGGATTGACTGGTTTGGAAATGGAAGTTGCTGAGAAAAATGGAGAATCTTTGCATCCTAGTAGTGGTTCTAACAGAACATACAGAAAATATGTCTTAGGTAGTTTTTATATGTACCAATCAACAAATGAAATTAATTAAATATGCTTTTAATAAGAAAAAAAAATTGATGGATTAATATTACTGGCTGAATCTTTATAAATACAATTACAAACCACGAAGGAATACAAATAAGGAATGTACTCATTCACTGCCGGCAATCCCGAAAGTAGGACCAACCGATCCCCTAAATCCTTTGTCCATAGGTTCGGTGAACTATGGAATTCCGAATCCCCCCCAAAGCATTGCTTTCGTCAATTCTGGGTTTTTTCAAACATGGTGTGAAGAAGCTCCTGGCAGGCTGGCATGCTTTTTACAGCCCCTGTGTAAGTTGTCGAGCCCATGGGCATCGCCGGGACCCTTTTGTGTGTGGGCTTGGCGTATGTTTAATATAACGTCTATAGGTAAAGAAGTAACGTGGAAACTGAACAATAAACGACGAATCTCTTAGTATCCTCAGATGGCAGGCACGGGAAGAAATGCATTGGAACCACTTGTGTTATTTTTACGTGCCGGAACCCACACAGCGATAACAAGCTATGCCTCGATCAGCTACAACACTACTAGGTACTTCCATCGATTTGTATGTCGTTGAAATATCAAAACGGTTACTAAGAGTGAGCTCAGGCAGAAATATATCGAACAATTTGCACGAGTTATTTTTTTTAGGAATATAGAAAATGAAAAAAATAATTTATTGAAAGCTTGTAATCCAATTAATAACTCTCTTGCAATAAAAAAAATATGCGTTTGTCAAGATAGTGCGAAATAAGTATCGATAAGTGAAAACTCTCTATCGGAATAATTCGTTTAATGGAAGCCAGTATGCCACCAATTTACATTCCGTTAGCAAAGATGAAAGACACAAACATCTCTACCCGATGTGTGATATATACGTTTACGTCGAAGTATCGAATGGTAATTTCAAACGAAATATATCACCGAAATGGCTCGCATTTATAATGAAAGATGCGAGAGGAATAAAGACATAAAAGTGGACGAAAGATTCGTTGTATCATTCTTGGACTTGTTGGCTCGGAGTGGCTTAAAAAGTAGGTCCCGGGCCGGTTATTGAAAGGTGATTCCAGACTCAACTTCTGGGGATTTAAAACTTATTACGCGAACTAAAGGGGTCAAATAGCCTGAATGTATAACACATACATTCAGGCTATTTGACCCCTTTAGTCAATCTCTCTTTGTAAATAAAAATCTATGTTGGTGTTTTTGAAATTAATAGACTTCCAGAGTTGATTTTTGATACATCATATTTTTTTTCTTGATGTAGTCAGACTCGTGGGCGACATATTTTAAGGTGGGCCTTCACGCTCAATTTCTCACATAAACGTGGATAGAAGATCATGCGCTTATTTCTTGTCAGAGATGCAAAATTATACTCAAAACAGCTTTATTTGATCGAACTAGATGTCTGACGACCATTAGCATTGTAAAATAGTTTTTGGTTTCTAAGTTATAAGGTCCGAAAGTTCGATTTTTTCAAGCGTTTTATGCAATAATTTTGGAGATGGATTATCCAACGATAAAATAAAAAAAATCTTAAAAAGTTTAGCTTGTTTCATGAAGATTTATAAGTGATTTGGATTTTGTTTGATTTATTACTACAGCGGTCGTGATTTACTTTTAGCCATATATCGTTTTGTAATTAAACTTTACGTAATTTTTACCAAATCAAAGACTATGTGCATTGTCTGCTTTGTAGACATGTTGCATCCTCCTCATCACGGAGCCTGTCTTTTTTTTCAAACAGAGAAGTTCCCAGAGCACAATAGCATGGTTTTGTACCGTGCCCGCGAATGAGTTAGTCCCGCCGGGAAGGGCCACCTTAAGTCGGGGTTGTGCTCCTCCCTGAGTATGTACTTGCATTTTACCAGTATGGTATGTATCCGGTGCCGGTTCATAACCGGTTCTCCGATGTTTTTGAGCGTATTATGGATTGTGAAACATGGAACAGTTCGCATTCGTAATGAAACGCTCAGAAAGAGAAATTAAGTGGTGCATGAATAGGCGGGGATTGATTCCATGACCTCTGGCATAGGATGCAAGGCTCCACGCCTCTGAGCTGCCACCCAGAGGCATTCCTAGCCAGCCATACGAGTAATGTCATCTTAGGGCGTTCCAACGTTGACAATAAATAACAAAAAATAATAATACGAGAATGTGCGGTTGATTGAATTCACAGTTTCGGAAGCCTCGTAATGGATGCCACAACACTACAACTATCAGTGGGCCTATTCTTGACATTCTGTCTCAGGAACATTTCAGTTGATAAAACCGCTTTTATAGCGGTTGTCAAAGCGATTATCTCGACGGAAAACCTTGAAGCATTGAAATAACAAGATATAATAAATGAGAATATAATCGTTTTGACAACCGCTGCAAAAGCCGATTTCTTGACTTTTCAATTACTGAGCACGGAATTCCAAGAAAACGCATACTAATATTGTGCTATCCATTATTGCCTTCAACAATGTGAATGCTCTAACTTCTCGTCTTCGTATTTTCAAGAATAGGTACATACGAGTAGTTCGTTGGTGTGTGGACAACGCACAAGGATCGGTCGGCGACACAGCGCGAATGGATCTTCGGACAATGTGCCGTTTGTCATGTCGGGCCCCATTTGCGATACAGAATAAAACGAAATATATTATCGAAATATGTGGGCATGACTTTGAAGTTCAATGACCTGCTGTAGTGAAATCGTAATATTCACGTTGAGGATGTTCCGACCCATACAATGTTTTTTTTACACAGAACGCAAAAAGTATTGCACTTTAAGGCACGAATTCGTCAAAAATATTAAATATAGCCATAGTAGTTGCAGCGAAAACATATTTACGATTTTAGGTTTAATGGTTTCGTCGTAATTGCCGATTAGAAGTTTTACACCGTTAGATGGCGCTGTTAAATAAAAATCGTATTTAAATAAATTGTAACAAAACCAATAATCCTGAAATTGTGAAATTGTTTTCGCTGCAAGTAATACGACTATATTAAACTTTTATTATGAATTCGTGGCTTAAAGTGCAATACTTTTTGCGTTATGTGTGCAAACAACTTTATATGGGTCGGAACAGCCTTAATGTATTGTTGATATTTAAAATGCATTATTTCCATCGAATATTGCGGCGAATTTTCCAGTTATGAACGTAAAGAATGAAAACCTAAATTACAGAATCGAAGTAACAATTTTCGAAGTAGCACTTGCCTTTCATGCGAGAGGTCTGTTTTCAAATCCTCGGCCCGGTCACGCACCATTACAGTTGGATAAATGCATTTTGCTACGAATGCGAGCTTTTTCATATTTCGGAACCCATGTAAAGCTGTAGGTCGCCTTCCCCTACTAGGTGGTAGGGTTAAGCCCGCCCGGGTTGGTACCACCGCTTTGGATGAAACTGTGGTTGAAGCGGCAATAAAATATTCTCCGTGTTTTCCATCCAGTTCAATGTAGCCGTGCTCATAAAGGAAAGGTCCTGCCATGGCACCGAAATCCTTCGAGAATGCGGTGTGTTGGGTTATTATCATGTAGATGGGTGTCATTAGCCATCCATGCCCAGTCACAAAAAAAAAAGAAAAACCGACTTTTTTCCGTCAGAATCTATTGCGGAAATTAATATTAGACTGTTTCTGAAAAAGCTGCCACAAATAGTGAAACAATTAAGATGCATCAAAATATTATTATTAAGAATAAGGTCGTGTGTCAAACATGTTATTATAGTGCATTGAGTAGCCAATGCGCTCGTTCAGCAGACGATGAAAATTATACAGTGTGGTGTTACAGATGCGAGCGCTAGCGAATAAGGGAAATTGCAATAATATTGCTCTATAATCAATAAGATGACATTTTCTATGAATATCTCGTTTAGCAACTTATGGAGGCTAGTTAAGTGGTTTGCGAACACTTTGCGAACCATAATAATGTAGTTTCAACTCACCTTTACATGCAAGGAAAAATGTTCTCTTGAATATGCACTTAATAAAATTAGGAACAGTTAAGATTTTAAATATTTAAATAGAGTAGTAGTTTAAAAAAATTAGTAGAGAGTAGTAGTTTAAAAAAATAGTGCGATCCGTCAAGATTAGCCTATTACACTAGTTTACAACGTATCTGTTGCCGGTAAAAATTTTGTTGTTGTTGGCTACATATGGCACGCTTAGTTCAAATATATAATTAGAATTTTTTGATCAGCTCTAGTTTTTGAGTTTCAGATATGTATGAACAAAAAAAAAATTCAAAGAATATTCAAATCTCAATATAAGATAAAATTAATTCTCTCACGATCTACAAAAATCAGGTGCCCAAGACTTCTCAGTTTTATTTTAGAATATCCCAAAATACAGAAAATAGATATTTTTTACAAACTCTGATAGAGATCTGCTACAATTATTATACACATTCTCCACATATGTAGCAAAAATTATTTGGATCGTTTACACAACTTTTTCTTGAAGTACTCATATTGCAGAAACTTGAGATATTTATCTGAAGAAAGTGAAACACATACATTATTATCATCGAACAAAAACACTTATGATGAAAGTCAGATTTCAAAAATCAAAGTTAGATTTCAAAATAACTTGTCATAAGCACACAACAACCACTATAAAATTCGCGGCAAAGAACAAAAAAATAAATTTTGTAAACCAGTGTTATCAAACGCCCAAGCGTTCTTGACAAAATGGCAAGGTTGTTTAAGTTTCTAGCTTAATCTGGCTCTTTGTAAATTAAGGACACTTTAAAACATATTGCAAATGACACGTGTGTTAACAGAGCACGTGGGTACATTTATCAACGCACGCACCGCGCGGCGGACGGCGCGCTTGCACTACGGGTGGACTGAAGTGGGGCACTCATCCGCCGGCTGTAGTGACGCAATGAGCTGACATGACATGCACCTGAGTTAGGTCGATTTTTTTTATCAGCTTTAAGGGGGTTCCGAACCTAGTTAACCCATGCATACTTAACTGAATGCAACAAGAGGTACTATGGGCAGCTCGGCGGGCATGGAGGAAAAAAAAACTGTATGTATTTTAATGAAGTATGTGATAAACAATATTAATAAAACCGTACTCACACAAGAAGGGTTCCGTACCATCGTACAAAATTTAAGACAAAAAACAAACGTTTAACGTTTTTTATTTTTATTTTATCTATTTGTCGTTATAGCGCTCGGCGGACAGAAGGACGGACAGACGGACAGAGGAGGCTTAGTAATAGGGTTCCGTTAGCACCCTTTGGGTACGGAAACCTAAAAAGAGAAGAGTTGAGCAACCATAAAAATATTTAAAATGAATCGACGTCTACACACAGAAGATCGATTAAGCGTGGCGATCGCATCGACGAGCGACGCGAAGGAAGGGCGAGGCGCGGTCCTTCGCGCGCCATTGAAGATGGAGGGCTTCCTTCCTGCGAGATTCGATCGGAGGGAGCGGAAAGACTGCGGAATTGCTAAAGACGCACTTTTTGACGGCTGACACGATGGATTCAATTAATTTGAAGAGCAGTTTGACAGCAATCTCGAACAATGAAAGGTCCTCAAAGATCATCACACGTGGCATATAATATGCCCATCCCGTATGATTTCATTCATTTAATTTCATTTATTTATTCAACTTCTGGTAGTCAAACTACACCAAGTCATGACACAATTTGATTGATCCGCGGATTCGATCCACCAGTGAAGAAGAACCCGCAAAGAAACTTTACTGGTCTTTTAAATTATGTTTTTTTTTATATATTTTTTCGTCCACATAAATGATATAACACAATTATGATTGACATCACCTTGATAGGATCTCCAACGAGGTGACTTCGGGCGAAGAGGTAACGCTGGCAATGAAATGCCTAACCTCCATCAAGGATTGCTCCATACAGATACCCCACCGGCTTTGAAATGGGATCCTCGCTGGGGAATATCTATGAGCGAGCGAGTCTTGCCTTTTTTCAGACTCGTGCGCCTTCTGCACCCGTCAAAACACCGGCTACTCAAATGGCATATGGGTCATATAATTGTCGCGCTCCAGCCGGGTGCCGAGTGTTTGCCTAAAGAGGCAACTTCCATACAAATATATGTCCATTGGTCAAGGCACAATTTTACACGGCAACTGCCATTCAACTAGCTAAATCGTCTACCTACCTCTAAAATATTTTAATAAATTTTTTTAATCACTTGAGAAAGCTTCATTCTATGTCCGCATCATATTTTTTTTATATCTGTATTTTTCAGTAAAAACAAATCGAAAAATAATGTAAAAAAGACATTTTTCTTAAAATAATTTATTAGCCAATATTTTGCCATGTAAATGTGTAGGTCACCTTCCTTACTTGCTAGGTGGTAGGGCTAATCCCGCCCGGGTTTGTACATCGCATTGAATGAACGGTGCTCGAAGCGGTAATGAAAATTGTCCGTGTTTTCCATCAAGTTCAAAGGAGCCGAGCAATATAAGGAAGGCCCTGGCATGACACCTAGTTCCCATTAACATTTTTAAACATATTCCTACTGGTCCAATCGTCTTTAGAAACCACGCAATCTAGCCCGTCGATGTGATGTTACATGGTGCATATGCAACGAAATCGATAAGTTGAAAATAAATTAAAAGAAGAGTAAATTTTAATTACATCTCATGGACTCCGGCAGTTATTTTGACAGGTGACAGTTGTGCGCGCGGCAACTCGCGGCGGCATGTCACAACGATTCCTTTGAGGTGAACCGGGTTTTGCGTAGTTAGCTAGCCACGCAAATGCCGTTTAAGGAGGCTATTTATAAAAATGTTTCGAGCGCAGAACGAGCACAGACTAGTCCCATCTATAGACATTTTAATGCTTTAATCGGAACAATCGCGAACCGATGTGAAGCCGCAGATTCCCTGACATAAAGCAAATCTCGGAAAATAAACTTCACGCGGCCATTTTAGCTCCCGAGCACAGTGAATATATTCTTGAATATCACTCCGGTCGGCGAGTCGCTTGCGAGTTTTTTCTAGGGAAAGTAGGCATATTTTTTTATACATACAGTTTTACATTTTCTCACGCGAGAACTTCCCGTGTTCGCTTCCTGAGTAGACTCCCTGATCGTTTGGTCTCGTGTTCTCCATTCGTCGTTTTAGTTTATAACATAAATCTACAATTTCGTTGATTTTAGAGCAGATCAAATTTTTCACCATGTTTTCCTCCACCTTAAGCATTCGTACTAAAACGTTAATCAACTATGATGGCATGCAATAATAACTTAAATATACCAGCAGTAAATATCAAATTTTCAAAATTTACTCGTAAAAGGAAGGAAATTATTAAAAAAAAAACAGACTTTTCAATCATACCGCGCTCAAACTTCAATAATTTCAGAGTGAACACTCGGTATTTCATCGGATGTAAATAGCCTGGTATGTGTGAATAGTTGCTATGTATTTTATATATTTTTATATATTTTAGCAGCTCGTGGCCTAGCGTACCCGAGGTCTGGGTTCAATTCCGACATGCACCGCTGTATTTCTCTTTCCGAGTTCGATATGTGCATTTCGTCACGAATGCGAGCTGCTCCATGGTTCGGAATCCATGTAAAACTGTAGGTCCCCTTCCCCTACTAGGTGGTAGGGTTTAAGCCCGCCCGGGTTGCTACCATCGCATTGGATGAAAAGATGGTCGAAGCGGCAATGAAAGATTGTCCGTGTTTTCCATCCAGTTCAATGTAGCCGTGCTCATAAAGGGAAGGTCCTGGCATGGCACCTAATTCCTTAGGGAATGTGGTGTATTGGGCTAATATCATAACGGTATTTGTGTGGTATTAGCCATCCATGTCAGCTCGCATGAAAAAAATATATATTTATTTAAAACCTATCGTTATTAAATCCAGCACTAAGATAACTCTTACAATACTTTAGGTAGGTATTTGTTTTTAATTGATCATTTCCATTTACCAAAACAAGTGACCTGCAAAAGATGGCGGCCATCGCGCCTGTGAAGTCGACCGTGTAGTTATGACTGCTGCTATTTAATATGTATAAAATAGTTTTGAATATTGATTAGTCAAACATAAATACATTATTATTAGATAATTTGTATGGTATCCTAAAACTCGTATGAGTATATTTCTTAGGTTTACCATATCAACATTTTCAAATAAAGACAAAACATTAATGCGAAGTATTTGATATTAAAAAATAATGTAAGAATACAAAAAAGGGTTACGAATATTAATAAGTTATTAAGTTGTTTTATGGTTTTAGATACCTATAATATCATGTCATGAGCTGATCATGCTATCACTAACTTATAAAAGTCCAACGTCTCGCGTCCGTCTGTTTTTCTGTTTGCCTGTATGTCCGCTTATAGGTTCAAAACCATTTAACAGATTTTGATGCAATTTGGATTTACGTACGTAGTTGATTCTACCCATCAATTATATGCTACTTTACATTGCACCAAATCACCTGAGAGGTGGGCAGTGGGGGAAATGTTAGATAAGTAAATGTAACAACAGACTGTCTTTCTTCGGACTTTAACTAGAGCATCATTTAGTATACAAGTTCCAAACAAAGGTAGGAACCGAATATTCGTGCTTCCGCGAGTGTCGAGCTGGAGTTCCACAGGGGTCAGTTCTCGGCCCTGTACTATATCTTATATTTACGGCTGACATACCCGAGTCCGACAACATTCTCAGCGCCACCTATGCAGATGATGCTGCAATTATTGCTTGCTCGACAAATCCTGCCCGTGCATCTGAGATACTGCAATGGCATCTACGCAAAGTCGACTCTTGGCTGGATCTGTGGCGTATACAGGCAAGTCCATCAAAATCAGTGCAAATCACATTCGCGTTGCGGCAGGGTGATTGCCCACCGGTTCAGCTGAGGGGTGAGATCCTACCCCACAAGACGTGTGTCAAATACCTCGGTTGCCACTTGGACAGACGACTCCACTGGAAGAACCACATTAAGGCCAAAAGAAATCAGCTCAACCTACGCTTTAACAGCCTGTATTGGCTAATGGGAAAAAGATCCAGGCTGTCACTGACAAATAAACTCCTTGTTTATAACATCATCCTCAAGCCAGTTTGGACCTATGCATTGGAACTGTGGGGTTCAGCTAGCACATCGAACATCGAAATATTACAACGCTTCCAAAACAAGGTCCTTCGCAGTATCAGCAATGCCCCATGGTTCACCAAAAACGAGGAGATCCACGAATACCTAAAAGTAACCACCATCAAGGAGGAAATCCAGAAGCACTCAAAATCCTACAAATCACGACTACAAAATCACACAAATCCGCTAGCTGTGGGACTACTGGACACTAAAAACGATGTAACACGGCTGAAGCGACCAAGAATTGAGGCCGAATTATAAAATAACAATAATAAGTGCAGTCATATTATATATATATACAAAGAAGTATAAAGCTTGTCATCACTGGACGGCAGCTTTTCAAGTCATATCCACATACCTACACCTCTGATAAAGGCTCCAAATTCAAGCTGATTGCAGAGAGACAAGACACAAAAAAAAAAAAAAAAAAATTTGTATACAACATATGCAATACTAGCTGTGAAACCCGACTTCGTTCGAGTTAACATCGAAAACAATTTTCTGGGATAAAAAGAAGCCTACGTCTATGCAAAAAAAATTGACAAAAAAAATAACCGACTTCAAAGAAAAAGCACTAAAAAGTAATATAATATTTTAATAAATAGTATTTTTTACTTTTTAGTGCTTTTTCTTTGAAGTCGGTTATTTTTTTGTTAATTATTTTTAATTGTTTATTTTTAGTGAATCTGAAGCACACTTACTAATTTGTACGCGTGCTTTCCAATAAAAAAAGAATCGCCGAAATCGGTTGGCGTTGTATTGAGTTATTCGTCTATTTGTCGTGCACATCTTAATACAAAGTTAAGACTTGTATGATTTTCTCATGGATTTCATTGTCAGAACTTAAAAAAAAGGGACCACTTGGGAAGCACTAGCTTTCATTTAAAAAAATAATCATCAAAATCGGTTCACCCAGGCAAAAGTTATGAGGTAACAAACATAAAAAAAAACATACAGACGAATTGAGAACCTCCTCCTTTTTTGAAGTCGGTTAAAAATCAAGTCGATCAGTTGCTCCGTTGCTACGTTGAAGAAGGGCAAACTAGCAAACACACTTTCGCATTTATAATATCAAGCAGGGAATCCAGGGGTACCGATTAGCGCACGGTAACGATGCGTCGACATGCGAGCAGGCGGCGTTAGAAGATGCGAATGCGGCCTGAACGCGGCAGGTTCTATAAGAAACGATTGGCGAGTCCCGCCGACACTCGACTTGCAAGTGATCTGATGATGCGAAGTGATTAGGCAGCACTGGGAATGCAGGGAGCAATTTGATTGCATCATTTTCTTTTTCTTTCATAGGCTGTGGAATGACTGCTTTTTGAGGTAAGGCTGGTGAATACGCCACTGATTTATAAATTACATATGTACCTATACTAGGATAAAATTCAAGATCCTAGTCACAAATAACGTAACAATTTTATATGCAACCTGAAAGAATGGCTACTACCATAGATTTACTGTTATGATAATAGCCTAATACACTATATTCCCGAAGGAATTAGGTGCCAAGCCAGGACCTTCCCTTTATGAGCACGGCGCTTTTGATCTGAATGGAAAACACGGACAATTTTTAATTGCCGCTTCGACCACCTTTTTATCCAGTGCGATGGTACCAACCCAGGCGGGCTTAGTAGGGAAAGGGGACCTACAGTTTTACATGGATTCCGAACCATGGAGCAGCTTGCATTTGTGATAAAATGCACTTATGTAACTCACAATGAGAGAGAAAGTGGTGGATGAACGGGGCGAGGATTTGAACCCAGACCTCCTGGTATGCTAAGCAAGTCCCCGCGCCACTAGCCTACGAGCCGTTTCCCCAGGCTTCGTTAATACCAGTGTTAAGCTATGCAACAAATCGACTTGTCACGAATAATGGCTTATGCCATACCCACCGTACGTGAAGTAGATGGAAAACTTTCATTGCTGCTTATACCATATTTTCATCCAATTTGATGGTACCAACCCACACCTATGGAAATGAGGAGAACTACAATTTTACGTGGAATCAGAACTAATAATACACAACTTACAGCTTACAACAAAAACTTTAGGTATCTTCTACGACATGCACTAGAAGAAATACATTAGGACTAATGATAATCTGATTGACACTTGGTGTCCAAAAACGAAATAAAATTACTACCGGCCAAGTGCGAGTCAGACTCGCACACGAAGGGTTCCGTACCATCGTACAAGATTTAAAACAAAAAAATCACGTTTTTTGTTTGAATTATTATTTATTTATTTTACCTATATTTTGTTATAGTGGCAAAATAAATACACACTCGGTGAACATTTCAGCTACCTACCTATTACGGTTCATGAGATACAGCCCTGTGACAGACGAACGGACAGCGGAGGCTTAGTAATATGGTTCCGTTGGCACCTTTTGGGTACGGAACCCTAAAACCACTTGCATTATCATTAAGTGCCGGAACCCACACAGCCCAAATCATATCATACGGTTCTTATAATAAAGGGCCATTAATAGTCGCCATTAAAATCCAAATGAAAGAAGAACGGTAAAGTCGTACCGAACTATTAAGGTGGCCCATCCCGCTCATCTCCCCATACAAAAGGGGAAAGAAGATCACGCCCATATTTCTTGTCAGAGATCCCAAATTTTGCTCAAAATAGCTTTATTTGATCGAACTAGATGTCTGATGACCATTGGCATTGTAAAATTAAGTTTGGTTTCTAAGTTATAAGGTCGGAAAGTTCGCATTTTTCGCGCGTTTTATACAATAACTTTGGAGGTGGATTACGCAATGATAAAGTGAGATCATCTTAAAAAGATTAGTCATCAGACATAGCTTATTTAAACAAGATTTATAATCTATTTGGTGTTTCTTCGATTTTTTACTACAGCGGTCGTGGTTTACTTTTAGCTATAAGTCGTTTTGAAATTAAAATTTTCGTAAATCTTACCAAATCATACACTATGCACATTGTCTTTTTTGTGGACATGTTGCATCTTCCTCATCACGGAGCCTGACTTATTCTTTGAAACAGAGAACGTCCCAGAGCGCAACAGCACGGTTTTGTACCGTGCCCGCGAATGAGTTAGGCCCGCCGGGTTGGGCCACCTTAAAGTAATATTTTTTAAATTCATTCATTCACATTTGTAAGAGAGCCACCGTGAAGTGAACGAAAAAGACAAGCTTCGACGGAACAAGGAAACGGATATATTTTATTGAATTTTATGTCGTTGTATTTTTGTAATGGACATATTTTGACGTGCCGTTGAATGATAATTGCAGCGTAGGTGTGATTTACAACGATTAATATGTAAAAACCGTTTTTTCGGAACTTTCCGCGGTCGCCTAAAGTCGCCCACGAAGAGGTTGGAGCGTTTATGGGTTCGTGCGATCTCTAAAACAATATAAAATCGAATAGATAGGCGGTTTAGATTGAGCATGCCCAACGACCGTGACGACTGTACCTAATCGAATGCAAATTAAGGCTGTCGCGAAGGCAGCGGAAATCGAAGATTTAAAAGTGTAACAACCCGGGCGGGTTTAAACCCTACCACCTAGGAGGGGAAGGGGACCTACAGTTTTACATGGATTCCGAACCATGGAGCAGCTCGCATTCGTGACGAAATGCACTTATGGAACTCGGAAAGAGAAAGACAGTGGTGCATGTCGGAATTGAACCCAGGCCTCTGGTAAGTTAGGCCAGTCCCCGCGCCACTAGGCTATGAGCCGCTCAAAATTACTTGAGAAGGCTTCATTGTATGTCCGTATGTTATTATTTTTTTACCGACATCACAGACACAATTTTACAATGTTTTTAGCCAACCTAATAGATATACATATTTAAAAATTCAAGCAAACGTAGAATTTAGAGTAATTGTAGAGTAATTTTCAAAAACCTAGTAACAGGCAAGGTTTCCCTCCGCAGAGTTGGTTTTTCTGGGGGACTTTAACGCGCATCATGCGTCGTGGCTAGGCTCCGATAAGACTGACTTTGCTGGCAGGGCTGTGCGCAACTTCGCTCTGGCGCATAACCTGACTCAATTGGTGACGCAACATACGCGCATCCCAGATCGAGTCGGTGACGCGTCTTCCTTACTGGATCTTCTGCTGACCACTAAACCCGCCGGGTACAAGATCTCGGTGCTTGCCCCCCTGGGGTCATCTGACCACTGCCTGGTGAGTTCATCTGTACCACACACGCAGACCGAGAAACGTGCACCTGGCACCCGTCTGGTGTGGCATTATGAGTCAGCAGAATGGGACGGAATGCGAGAATATTTCGCCTCCTTCCCTTGGAGACAGCTCTGTTTTAGCAATATGGATCCGTCGAGCTGTGCTAATGCCGTTGCCGAGGTGATTCAGGGAGCTATGGAACTATTTATTCCTAGCTCTACCAAATCCCTCGGTGGTAAATGCCAGCCATGGTTCAACGCAGAATGCGCGGACGCCTGTTCTACTAAGAATGCGGCCCACCGTGCATGGAACCGTGCAAGAACACGACGTGAACCAGACGTTAAAGCGCTGAAACAGGCCCTTAACGTAGCCTCCAGATCCAGTAAGAGGATAATCGCAAGAGCGAAGTTCGAACATATCGGCAGAATTGGCGAGAAGTTGATCAGGCACCCAACAGGGAGCCGTCAATTCTGGTCCCTAGCTAAATCTGTCGAAGCAAATTTCTGCCGCTCCTCACTTCCACCATTGCAGCAACCTGATGGATCACTCGCTTTTTCCGCCATAGAGAAGGCCGACCTTCTCGTGGGCCTCTTTGCGGCAAAGTCACGCCTGGACGATGGCGGATCAATCCCGCCATCTATTCCTGGGTGCGAATGCTCTATGCCGAACATACAAATCCGCCAGAAAGCGGTGCGGCGTGAGCTCTTCGCCCTAGATTCCAGGAAAGCGAGTGGCCCTGATGGTATTCCAGCGCTGGTGTTGAAGAAATGTGCTCCAGAATTAGCACCTGTCCTAACCCGCCTATACCGCCTATCGTACTCCACTGGATGTGTGCCTACAGCTTGGAAATCGGCCAACGTCCAGCCCGTGCCTAAAAAAGGCAATCGATCAGACCCGGCCAGCTACCGACCCATAGCCATTACCTCTCTTCTATGCAAAGTGATGGAGCGCATTATTAACTCCCAGTTGATGAAGTACCTAGAGAGCAATGCACTCCTCAGTGATCACCAATACGGATTTCGTCCGATTTGCATCTCACATGAGGTGGGTGATGCGCTCGAAAATCATGGCGAAGGTATGGCTATCGGGCTGGATATCGCGAAAGCATTTGACCGGGTCTGGCACAAGGCACTGCTTTCCAAGCTACCGTCCTATGGCCTTCCAACCGATCTATGTGACTGGATCGCCGATTTTCTACATGGCCGCAACATTAAAGTCTTAATTGATGGTTGTTGCTCCAAAGCCATGTCAGTGAATGCCGGCGTACCGCAGGGCTCTGTGCTGTCCCCAACCCTTTTTCTGCTGCACATTAATGATATGCTGAATTTGGGTGACATTGAATGCTACGCAGACGACAGCACAGTGCTAGCCAGGTACACCAGTCACCGGACCGCAAGCCGGGCTGAATTGGAGGAGAATAGGCGGCGCCTCGTTGTTAGACTCGAAGAGACCCTGGAAAAAGTTTCCGGGTGGGGTCTCCAGAAACTTGTCGAGTTTAACGCGAGCAAGACACAGGCGTGCGTATTTAGTGCGAAGCGTACTCCGTTCAGTGTGGCTCCGACCTTCCAGGGAGCAACTCTACGTATTGACGAGCATTTAGGGATTCTTGGTGTCGACCTGACGCATAACCTTAATTTCGGACGCCATATCGAGGATAAAGCCAAGCTCGCCTCAAAAAAGCTGGGAGTTCTCAACAGGGTGCGTCAGTATTTCACGCCTGACCAAAAACTGCTCCTTTACAAGGCGCAGATAAGGTCTTGCGTGGAGTACTGCTCGCATTTGTGGGACGGCTCAGCTCAGCACCTGCTTGGCTCCCTGGACTCGATACAGCGTCGGGCTGTGCGTCTCGTCGACGACCCCAAGGTATCTATGAATCTAGAGACCCTCCAACTCCGAAGGGATGTTGGGTCTCTCTCTGTGTTCTACCGTCTTTACCACGGAGAATGCTCGTCAGAGCTACATAACGCTGTCCCTCCGTCCCCATTCTACCATCGCACGACGCGGAACAGGCAGGAAATGAACCCGTTCACTGTCGACATTCCAAAAATCAGAACCAACCGATCCTCTAGGTCCTTTATTTATAGGGTCGGTAAACTATGGAATGCACTTCCTGCCGAGTTATTTCCCTCAAAGTACAACCTGGGATCCTTCAAACATGGTGTGAAGAAGCACCTGGCCGGCCGGCATGGTTTTCGCAGCCCCCTTATAAGTTCGAAAGCCCATGGGCATCGTCGGGCACCTTAAGTGGTCCTGGCGTATGCCATATGCCGCGCACTACATAAAAAAAAAAAAACCTGAAGAGCACCGAAACAGTTATAACCCGTAGTATGGGGCATAGATAGGGTAGATAGAGATTGAGCGGCACGTAGCATAGTGGCGCGGTGACTGGCCTAGCGTACCAGAGGTCTGGGTTCAATTCCGACATGCACCACTGTCTTTCTCTTTCCGAGTTCGATAAGTGCATTTCGTCACGAATGCGAGCTGCTCCATGGTTCGGAATCCATGTAAAACTGTAGGTCTCCTTCCCCTACTAGGTGGTAGGGTTTAAGCCCGCCCGGGTTGGTACCATCGCATTGGATGAAAAGATGGTCGAAGCGGCAATGAAAAATTGTCCGTGTTTTCCATCCAGTTCAATGTTGCCGTGCTCATAAAGGGAAGGTCCTGGCATGGCACCTAATTCCTTCGGGAATGTGGTGTATTGGGCTAATATCATAACGGTAGTTGTGTGGTATTAGCCTTCCATGTCAGGTCGCATAAAAAAAAAGGTAACGACTCTGTTAAATCGAGAAAAAAACATTTTCGATTAAGATTCCTTTGAAAAACAAAATTACCAAACCATAAATGCACACTTTAAAATTTTATTTAATATGTTTTTATTCTGAAAGTTTAACTAAAAATCTTCAATTCGGGCTATATCCAGTGCAAAAAACATATTTCAGTTTAGATAAAATAACCACAGTACAAATACGAAACCTATACAATATGTTCCCAGCCTATCCGATTGAATAAATGTCACTGAGGGTAGGTAGACTTAACAGCAGTTATTACCCATGTTAGCACATCTGCAGGCCTGGAATTCCGTGCTCAAGAATCTTAAAACTTTCAGTTGAGAAAACAGCTTTTAAACCGATTTTCTTGGCGGAGAGATTCCTGATTCCTGAGCACGAAATTACAAGAATAGCCTTAATGGTAACATTACAAAATACGTAAGAACCTAGCCATATCTACTTTGACCAAAGAAACTCTCCTTTTTCCTCTGCACGTGCCTCTTCCACTCTTGCATCCCGCATCAAAGTGCTAGGTAGTAAATTGTTCTGAATAGCTATCATTACTGCGGTGAAGGAAACAATACAAAATGCCACCATTACAATCGCTTATAACAGTTACTGCTGAGACATCATTCGACAGCTAAACTGGACTATGGCTGGTCTTGCTCCACTTTCCTACGTGTTTGTAATTATGTTGAGTATTTTTTTATTTATTTATTTATTTGTACGAAAACGTTTTAACCTAACCCAAGCCTAAAACTAAAACTGAAGAACAAGAATAAGCACAGAATAAGAAATAGATGCAAGTGATACTGAGCGGTACATGTGGAGGGGGGTGGGGATCTAAAAGAGTGAAGTAAGTTGAAAGAAATGCGAAATGAACAATTTTTAAAAACAGAATTGAACAATTTATTACACAACAATTTATCAAACCAACAGCTAGACGGCGATTCATCACAGTGTACTTGTACCTGTATTTATATGGAAGTGGGACCTGTATATGTAAGAGACACAAGTGTAGAATCCCACTCAACTCCCCATACAAACGTGGAAAGAAGATCATGCACATATTTATTGTCAAAGATCCATTTTTTTTCTCAAGATAGCTTTATTTGATCGAACTAGATGTCTGATGACCATTGCCATTGTAAAATTGTGTTTGTTTCTGAGTTATAAGGTCCGAAAGTTCGAATTTTTCGCGCGTTTTATACAATAACTTTGGAGGTGGATTACGCAATGATAAAATAAGAACATCTTAAAAAGATTAGTCATCAGACATAGCTTATTTAATCAAGATTTATAATCTATTTTGTTTTTGTAAGATTTTTGACTACAGCGGTCGTGGTTTACTTTTAGCTATAAGTCGTTGTGTAATAAAAATTTTCGTAAATCTTACCAAATCCTTTTTTGTGGACATGTTGCATCTTCCTCATCACGGAGCCTGTCTTTTTCTTTGAAAGAGAGAAGGTCCGAGAGCGCGATAGCACGGTTTTGTACCGTGCCCGTGAATGAGTAAGTGCCGCCGGGTTGGGCCACCTTAAAGTAAGTGATAAATGTGTCAGAGAGACTATTGATCAAGTGTTTATAAATCAGCATCGATACTCGAAAAGGGCACATTAAGAAAGTACTTCTATATAGGAAGCAAAGAAGAAGTACACTGTGATAATACCTTAAGCTGATCTATCATCTCTACCTACCCCTTCGAACAATCGGCGGCGTGATGGTATCCCCTCGATGGAATACCTCCTGATTAAAGTGGACTGATGTCGTTCAGTTGATGTGCAGTTGCATGTCATTGGTCAAATCTTCATCGAATAGCTCAAAAGCTTTTACATACCTTAACCATAAGAATAACTAGTAATGCATAATTTAGTATGTTTTGAATAAAAAAAACAAAGTGAAAACAATGCGTGTGTTATTAATTCAAAGAACGTTTCTTAAGTTCTCGAATGGCGCTGTTAAACACGACAGAAAATCTCTTTCTGTTCTAGGAATAAAATTTTATGGTCACCGCGCACGCAGGTTGTGCATCCAGCTGGTTATTTACGATCGGATGGGTTTAGCCCAACCAAAGAGATTGGTTAGAGCCCAACAATGTATGGTTTAGCCGCAAAACGTTATCGTCGCGCCCGCGAGCTGTGGTCACGGCCCATCGAAGTTGTGTCGATTATCAGTCGTCATTGGAACGGTCGAATGGAATTTTGACCACGGAATGTGTACTACGAGTAATACGATGGGGCAGCATCGAAATACTAAAATTCAAAATTAATTTAATCAGTGATTTTCAGTTGACACGAAGTACAAACCAATTTATCACATCATCAAAGAGCGAACTTATCACATGTAGTAATTGATTTGAAAAAAATATACATGAATAGGTCTACATTATGATGTTAGCTTAGCTTAGGTTAGGTAAGGTTCGATTTGTTTGCTGTAATCAGGAATATGAGTGTATTTATATTATAATTAAGAAAATGTATGTGTTGGCACCTTTTTATTGACACTGTTCTTACGTAACCCTAGCGATAGCCCCACGCGGGCCCGTTGGATACTGTCTCAGTTATATATTCACAAGGAAATACAGACATGAACGATAAGATTTTTTTCACCTATTAATCTAGAACTTGCCTGCAAAATAACATTTTGCATTATAACTACTGCTATCACACATCTATGGCAAGGTCGAGTTAGGTCGATAATCTATATTAGGTTACGCAAACAACGATATTGTCATCGTTGAATGTTAAATAGGTACATAAGGTTTGGTTTTTTGCAAACATTAAAAACAAACAGCTGCGGACTTAAATAATCCCGTCAGTTTTTTCTTTAGAAGCATTTAAATTGTACATCAGTGAAGACCGTATAAAAACGTCACAAGGGCAATGAGCATTGAATTACACACATGACGTAAAACAATGGCAGGAGTGGAGATGTGACGTTGGAACAATACGCGACCGGAAATATAAAGTTTTTGAATAGCCGACCGGAAGCAGAAATCCTTGTGCTGACAAGATGTCCGATGTTCTATCTAGGTCGAGCGATTTTGGGTTACTTCATCTCTTGGTTCAGGTATGCTTATGTATATATTGAGTCATATTACATTAATTTTCTTAAGGTGGCCCAACCCGGCGGGCCTAACTCAATCGCGGGCACGGTACAAAACCGTGCTGCTGCGCTCTGGGACCTTGCGAACTTTCGGACCTTATAACTTAGAAACCAAACACAATTTTACAATGCCAATGGTCATCAGACATCTAGTTCGATCAAATAAAGCTATTTTGAGCAAAATTCGGGATCTCTGACAAGAAATATGAGCGTGATCTTCTTTCCCCTTTTGTATGGGGAGATGAGCGGGATGGGCCACCTTAAGTGTTACATATTGTAAGAAAGACGCACACAAACAAAAGACGAAAAAAATCATAACTTATAGAGCAGTGAAGTTTCTTTGCGGGTTCTTCTTCACTTGTTGATCGAATCCGCGGATCAATTAAATTGTGACATTTCTTGTAGTTTGACTACCAGAAGTTGAATAAATAAATGGAATTGAATCAAATGAAATTGAGGGTTAGGATATAGAATAGGCCAGTGAAGATTCCTTGCGTGTTCTTCTACACTGAATCTGCTGATAAATCAGTTATTGCTGAGATTCATAGACGTTACTTGTGCTTAGCTTGGCCAAGGAATACCTTTCGGATGTCTTTGACATAAAATCTAAAATGTGCATCAAGATTTACCGTCGACATTAGACATATCGTTTGATCAGCATATGCAGTTTAACCACCGAAGTTTAAATAAATGGAAAATTTAATTTGAAATCATAGCGCGTCTGTCATCTTGGGCGCCTTGTCTAAATTCTGAAAGATATTTAGAGACTTTTAACAGGTAACAGGTCGACGGGAGTCGTGAGTGTGCGATGAAGAGAAAATCATGCTCGTCTACCAGGAAACAATGTATTTGCTGGTCAATATGTGACTTTCTTCATTCATCTAATTTTTTAGTTCTAATGGCACCGTATATTAATAAAGCCAGCGCAGTACATTCCGTGCCAGCGCGGCCTATTTTGTATGGACCGCCCGCTGTTTCGTGCTACTCCCGGCGGCCGTGTGGTTCCGTCTTTACACGATTGTTAATAGATTATTCTAAGCTCTGTCTACCTGTAGTTAGATCAAATGTCTAAAAAAGAAATTCGAATTGTTGATCAATAAAATGATTGACAACCAGGTTCAGCCAATACAAATATAAGCGCTATCTTAAAGAATGTATGATTAAAAAACATTTTTACATTTGGACGAATTATTTTGCACTCAATTGTTAAGTGATTCTGGTAGTTCTTATGTTTTACGGTTCCGTTCCTCATAAAAAAACTTCCTTGACCGTCTGACGTCTAAGAAAATTGCGTATGTCTACAGCAAAGGAAAAAAACCGAAAATCGTTAGCTTGTACATATATTATATAAAAGCAATGTTTCCCGCATACTGTTTTGTACAGAACCCCCGATTTAGACGCTCCAATCCAAAGATAGGAATATTAATATCCAGTTGTTAACAGAATTTTTTATGTAGAATATTTTGATCCATATTGCATGATAATATGTTATACCTATTGTAATACCTAAAAAAAAGTGAACAGACATGGTGTCTATAATGTGGTCAACCTGTTTGGCAAAAGTGTGTAAGCTATCCCCGCAGACTTTCGGCTAATTTAAAAACGACCATTTCGTAATTGACAAGCAATATGGTAATATCTTGCATATTTAAAATGTGACCATTCATTAGAAATTTCGCATTATCTTGAATTAAAAGCACTCATTGCTGCCTCATCATGGAAGCCAATGCAGTTCCTCTTCAGACGTCATTTGCATACAGTGACCGTGAGTCAGCTGTTGACTAGCAGAGAGGTTAAAGCCTTCATCGTTATTCGGCGGCAAATAAATTAATTCAAGGTGCGGAGTGCATCCGAACATGATAATCGCAAACTTTAATTCGTATAGACTTGGATTAGAGGTTGAATTATCAAAGCAAGCAATGTGGATGTGATTTTTAAAAGGTAACAGCTGCTAGTTGAAATGAAATGCCGGAAAATATTGTCAAAGCCATTTTACGAATACGAAAATGTGTTGCATTTGCTGGAGAGAAAAGGATTGCTTATGTAACTTGACATAATAATGTACATGGATATACCATACCCACCGTCATGGTGTAGTAGTAAATAAAATCAAATTTAATAAATAATAATTTGGATGGTAATTTCCTCGCGATAACTAGTCGGTAAGTGATACACATATAAGATGGGTTGGTGGTCTTAACTACTACATAGGGTCAGGTTGATGCAGAGGTCATTGACTGAGACTATTAAAATTAAATAAAAAGGGTTCATTCATATTGCCTCCGCATAGCTAGTCGGTAAAGAGCTTGGGTAGGGTTCTTCCGTGATAATTGCATCGCAATTTTTGGCGAAAAGCTACTTTATATATTCCGAAAAAGTAAATATTATAAAAATACAATGCTACAATGGTATTAAACAGAACTATGAGACATAAACAGATAGTTGAAGTGAAAGGAATGAGGTGTTTTAACAAATATTATCAAAACCGTTTCATAAATACGATACATTGAGGAAACGAGAGTAAATGATTCGAGAAATAAGAAAAGAAAATACCGAATCGTCAATAAATATTTTCCACATAAGTATGTCTCTAATTAATAAATATTAAAATCAGTCAGCAGCACCACATTCTCGTGTATTGTAAAACATATTGTTTTAATTTGTACAATAAACGCTTTGTGATTTAGCCATCCAACAAACTTCACTGAAGTTTGGCGGATTGACAAATAACTCTAATTTGAAACATGTGCTTGAGTGAATTGCCGTGTTTATTAAAGTAAAAACTAGAGCACAAATTGTCTCTAAAATATTTCCCAACCAACGGTAAGTAATTAAACTTATCGCCATCTAAGATCGCATCGCGCTAACGGACCGGCATACCGCGCCTTTTATGAAATCCAAAGTTCATGCGTCGCCGTGCCGCCATAAATCCAGGGTCCACTCCGGCTCTGCGTGAAGTATTAGATTTGTGCTCGGAGATAATAAATGAAGACAATACCCACCCAGTCGTATACAAATACGACGTCGTAGAACATTAGCAACGCTGCTGGGCACAAATCAGCCGTGGCGGCTTGGCCTAAAGGCCGAACGAACGGGTCGTTTTGGAACGCACGTTTTTTTTTATGAAAAACCGGTATGAGCCGAGGACAGCCGGGAGCAGCTGAGGACCAAAGGTGCTCAGAAAAGCCAAAAACACCTCGCTTAGCGAAACCACGCTCAGCGAGGTGCAATTCCAGCGGATTTGCGCACTATGGCTGAGCTTGTTCAAATTACGCTTGACGACTCCCAGGTTATAGGTATGTGGAAAGGCATCCGCCGGTAGACAGTTCGATATCCTGACGGTGCGGCAGAGAAATCAGTTTAAGAAACGGTTCGTTCTCACGTTCGTTTGTTGACTGTTTATGGCACAGTAGGGTTAGCCTGGTTATCACTAAGTGCTGATTTATTATAATCGACGCTTAAAGGCACTTTGTGGCCTAAAGTGCTGATTATCTTGTACTGGTTTAGATTGCAAGCTGCTAAGAAAGGCCCTTAATATGTGGCGATTAAGCTAATCAGCAGTAAGTGAAAAAGCCCTAAATCTAAAAATTCAATTGACACCGACATGTAAAAAAATTGCACTATATACCTTATAAGGAGGGAAAATTACGTATTGTATTACGTGGGATCCAAACTAGGGAGAGACCCGCATTTGAAATTAAAATGTTATAAAATAAAACAAAAATTAAATAAACGCTTAAATAAACATAAAAAACCACATCACGTTGAAAAAAATAGTTTTGTAACAATATTTATAAACTAACAAAACCCTTTAATATATTTTTTAAATAGTTACTACCAATCCTTTTAAAAATATTAACAAATTGCTATTAATATATAGATCCTGGGCTTCAAAATGTTTTTAAGGGGGTTTTAGCTATTTAATTATTTAAAAAAAAACTACAACATTATTTGAAATTCCCAAAAAGATGAATAATAAATTGATTATTTAGCTGTATTTGAAACCTTGTTTTATGTATTTTTGTTCATGCTTTGATTGCTCAAACGAAACAAGTTTGAGCAATAAAAGCATAGGGGTCTTATTTGTCTTTAAATTATGGCTAGACCATCAATCTACAATTGTAGATTTTTTATCATAGAAATGCTTTGTAGTTATTTTTAAATAAAATTAAATATCTTTTTACTAACGTTCTTATGGAACTGAATGCATTTAGGTGCCAACATCCCTTTAATTAAATCATTCTAATAAAAAGGTCAACATACTGACGTGTAAGTTTCGTCCAATTTAGGTACCATGAATATCTCGCCGGCGGTAACAACGGACGGTAGTCAACGCGCGTTAGGAGTACAAAGTTCAATATTACAGTCGCATATAGAAAGTAAGATAATATTGAAGGTAGGGATAGTTCGGCGATAGATAAACGGCGAGGACAGCTGATGCAGACACTGATTACAGTTGCGCAGTGAAGCGGTGAATGAATAGTGATCCATGGAAGAGTTATGACTGGCTGTGACTCTACCTTCCGAATGCTATAAGGAAATACTTTGTAATCATTAATCATCGATAGTTTTTTGCACAGATAATATTATCTGCACAGGTTAGTGGTTTTTCGAATAGGCTTAGAATGAGTCAACTGACGGATGAGACCAAAATCGTTTCATACAAAATGTATTGAAATTCCTTTTTTTATAAAATAATATTTCTAATTAACTGAGTAGCTTCAAAATGATGATATGAAGCTATGTTTTAAGTTTTACTTTGAAACAATAAGGAAAAGTTAAGAAATTTGATCGACAAAGAATCAGTGGGTTCTTTTTTGTCCGAGTTTTTTACTCCCCTTCACTAAACAATCTGTAAATGCACAAGCCACTATTATTTCTTTAAGTAAAACTAGAGAAATCATAAAGATTTCATAAAAAAAACATTTCACATTTCATGAGCGCGAATCCAATGTATTGATAACGTTTTCAGAAGTTGTCTCATCGGGCAGATGTGTTCCATCTCCCTCTAACTCGCGGTAGTGGTACTTGAATTGATATCTCACTCTCACGATTTGTTTGTCTTGTAAGTACTGCGCGCTATGTTATACTATGTTTTTTGAGTATTGAGCTTTTATTTACAACTTAAAGATCTCAAAGTACAAAAAGCGACATTACAAAAAAAATATTGTAAAACGATGTTTTGGGGGGGGGGGGGGGGCAATCACGAACTGGGGTCCTTCAAACACGACAAACTGATGATTTATTTATTTATTTTATTTGCGTAACAAACAGTCGAATACATACAGAAAAACAAAGTTAACATAAATATACATAGACCAGCGAAGTTACGACAAAATTGGTATCATACAAGTTAATGGAATTCTATTATTGGCCACAATCCTTAGACTAAGAACCATTGTAAAACTGACTTTATGTAACGCTGTTGAATTCCTTAATACTAAATAAATAAATAAATTAACAACAAAGAATACACAACAAAAAAATAAAAACTACCAAAAATAAAATACGTTCTTACTATTACATGAGTAAATAAAAAATAAATCATTATATAAATCTACAATAAATTTAAGGTTTTCTTTAATTTAGATAATGTCAATTTCAGGACATAATCTGTCGAAAGAAGTACATGCTCGTCTAATAAATGAATTTTGTAAATAATTAGTATTAGTCTTATGGACATAAAAAGTATCTGTGGATCGTGTGACTCTTAAAGGACATCTAAAATAAATATTTTGCATAAGGTATGGACTATCAATCAGCGAATATATAACCTTATAAAGCATTGTGACGTCTCTCACATCTCGACGGTGTTCAAGTGTACAAAGAATATCAGATACGCACATATCATTGTGGCGAGTACGATAAGATACATATTTTAAAAATTTATTTTGAACTTTCTCAATGCTATTTATATAAGTGGCATATTGAGGGTTCCAAACCGTTGAGGCATATTCCAAATGCGTATGCGAAATATAGAGTTTTGAAAGTGGTTGGATTTTTAAAAGCTGAACATACTCTGAAAATAAAACCCAACATCTTGAATGCCTTAGGGCCGAGTGCACGAAAGCACAAAACATCAAAATCAACGTCAAAGTATGATCAAACACGTCGCTTTATGTGGACAGTATGGAAGGAACTCTATGCGGATCACTAAAAGTGACGTGTTTGAACATTGATTAACTCGGCCGTCTCTTCGTGCAACCGGGGCTTAGACTTGATATGCTCAACATGAGAACGAAAGAGTAGCTTCGTATCTAATATAACACCCAAATCTCTTATTTCATTTACTCTATTCAGTAATTTGATGCACCTGGTCGGCAGTAATGTTTTTTTTTCAAATTATGAATTTATGATTTTAAATGTACACTAATCAAAGTGCTTACAAAATGGAATTGTTTGACATTGTCGGCATACTTCACTGTTATGTATTATGTAATGTGACTTGTCATGGATAGCTATTACCATATATACTGTCATGATATTAGCCTAACACACCTCATGGGAAAAAGGTGCTATACGACGAATTCCCTCATGTTTCAGTTTAAAATTATTTTTTATTGCTGCTTTAGCCATCGTTTATTCAATGCGATGGTACCAAGCCCGGCGGTGTTAACCCTACCACCTAGTAAGCAAGGAAGGGGATGTGCAGTTTTACCCGAAATTTAAACCACCAACGATTTCTAAAACCCTTAGACGCCTCTTACGACGTGCACTTGTATTTTTTGCCGGAATCCACACGGCACAAAGCATCGTGTCATGCAAAAATGTTACCTAAGCCGTCTCGGTCGCTGCTCGCAAATTTAGATCACGGCATCGAGTCTATTCTTGTAGAATTTCAATCTAATCGAATCCCATTCAACCAATTTGGCAACACCAACAATAAGCTCTATGTGAACCGGCGGAGTTCCCACAGCGAGACTCCATTCGGGCTCGGTGTTGCCAGCCGATCGCGACGTCGCTCCATTATTGCAGCGTCGCAGGCGGAAGTGTGGCTAGCGGAAACGGGCTGCGCGCGCTCAATTGACGTCGAAATTGGCGGGAACAATGGCCGCCGCGACCCCATGTCGCGAATGCACGCCGAGCTTCGCGTCGAGCGTATTTTCAAAACCTACTAAGCTGTAGAGCTGGTGAGTCTGGCTTTGCATAGGTCAAAACTGACTAAATTTTCACCGCACCCCTTAATACAAACTCCTATTCTTTTTATTGTATTTTTCTCACTTGGTACTTACCTAACGCTTGAGGTCTTGTCACAAAACAACAAGTTTTTTTCTACAATATTCTTTTAAGGTGCGCGGTTAACATTTATTCTGTTTTAAGCTATGCAAAGAGAGATTCGCGAGTACGACAACTGCTAGTTCTAGAGCCAGAGCCGGTAGTCTAAGTTGTCACCTAAATTGGCGTTACGGGAAACCGATCGACTGGCGTTTTCAAATGTATGGAGAAATTGATGAGCGCGCGCAGCGGGCGTTAAGCGAACTAACATTTGCGAGTCCGAGCTTGATTTGACAGCTTACTCAACGTTGCCGTAAATACGTCGACGTTGCCGTTTACGTCCACTCCGCGTTTTCATACAAATCGGAAGTCCGCGTTTGACTTTGACAGCTTGAAGGAGTAAAACCACAGAATATCTAGTAAAAACTTGTATGGAGTTTGGAGAAAACACCAGTCGATCGGTTTGCCGTAAACGCCAATTTCGGTGAGAACTCAGACTGCCCACTCAGAGCTGCTAGTTTATTTGTGTTTCCTATTCTGAGGAAAAAGCTACTATTAAAAATACGTAGGGTTGATGGTATTGTTTAATCAAAAAAAGTTCCTGTAATACGGTGCTGAGCGGAGGTAGGGTTTCCAAGTACGCTGGACTCGCTCGCACACACATTTCCAAGATTTCGCTGCAGGAAGGCTGTTCCAACGGCGAAGAATATGGCATGCCCGGGGCGCTGTGAGATTGGCTACGTGTACGGAATGCTTTGTTTGAGAATTTAATCTTCCTTAGAAATTTATGGAAAGGTCGAGGTGAATAAGGTGAGATACATTAAAGTTTCATCATTCAAATTATGGGGACTAAAAACTATCATTACCGTGTTCTGGGCACGTTTAGTTACGAAAATAAGTTAATATTATAGTTTACTTAATTCTGTCTTCATACATATTTCAGTAATTAATATTTTTCGTTATGTGATGTCTGTAAAACGGATTTTACGATTCCAAAAAGAAGTAGTGCAAGGTATGCCAAATCAAAGCCAATAGTAACTAGATGGGCTTTGAACGTTGTTACAAAAAGTACCGCATACCTAGCATGAGAAGAAATTAACTTTATATTGTATTTAACTGCGTTTCGGCAGGGAACATAAGGATCGAACATACATCTAAATATCAAACCCAACTTCATTCTTGGTTTCATAAAAAATATGGAAATGTTATAATCTCGAGACACTGCCGCCCGCTACTTTTGACCATTCAACTGGTCGCCGGACAAAAAGTGGTTCCGTGACGTAGAAGAAGCACTCCCCGGGGAGATCGGAAGAGGAGAGAGACAGAGTAAGAGTAAATTGAGGAAGCCCGAAACTGCATCGGAGCAGTCGGATCCGGTTACAAGCAACATTACACTAAATTAAATTAGATGTTTGGTACCTGATAAAAAGTTATTTGATTCCACCAAGGTCCGCCTTGTAATAGTTGTCTATGATAGATGTAGGGCCGAGTGCACGAAAGAACAAAAAATCAAAATCAACGTCAAAGTATGATCAAACACGTCACTTTTTGTCGACAGTATGGAAGGAACTCTATGCGGTTCACTAAAAGTGACGTGTTTGAACATTGATTAACTCAGCTGTTTCTTCGTGCAACCGGGGCGTAGTGTTCTATTTCAGAATTCCTTGGTGGTCCCAAGGCTGAGTTTTTTTATCACGTTTAGTTTTAAGTACAAACTGTTACCGGTTTGATTAAAAAATATGATGTGGTGTTGTCCTAAGAGGCTTTCGTAAGATTTTTAACCTTGATGAGTCAGTCCCTCAAATATGGTTGAAGAAGGTAATCGATTCGTGAACAGGTTCTGTTTTGTGGACCTTCACCAATTTGCATGTCTTGTTATGTCTTATAGATGTAAGGAAAACAAACTATATACTAACTATAGGTAAAAAATGTCGTAATGAGTTTACGCATTTGATAAGTAAGATGTAGGCAGTGGTAAATATTATTGTGACGAAAGAGTAAGTGGACATTGGAGAAAACGCTTAATTCAACTTGCACTGTTTAGGGATGATATGTAAAGATTGAGAATGAAGAATAAGTCATATATTTTCAATAAAAACAAACGAAGGTGCATGTATATTTGTCGGGATGGATGGTGGCTGGTCCTCTCCGCTAGCAAACGGCTGCGCAGAATCAAAGCTATTTCGGATTTGGGTTCTGCGCAGCCGCTGACGTGGGGTGGGACAATATCCGACAATCCCTAACTTATCGCCTGTTGTCTCTTATAAGTGTAGAGGGAGAGAGAGCAATAGGGTTAATTAACGGATAGTCTCGGATAAAACCACATACCTACCTAGCATGAGTGGAGAGCTTGGAAGTCGAACAGTGGAAGGAGTGAGTGGTGTAAGTTGGAGCGAGACAGAACATACCTACCCGATTCGTTGACTGTTAGATTACAAACATAGATATATTTATATTACACTAAACATTTTGTAATATTGGAATCAAATCGTTTGGTTTACAGTTAAAGTAAGTGGTAAAGAATATATTCTTTGTTTTGCATGAATAAATTAAACATTCAAGCTCAAACCAATATATGTTAACCTACGTAACAGCCCCGCCACACTGTGGTCAAACTATGTCAATCATCACAGTGACAAAACATCTTCACTGGGATGGTGGGTAATTCGGAAATGTACGATTTGCGATAGATTTGGGTTTTGCCATGGGATGCCACGAGCATAAAATAAAGAAGTGTTTAACTTGGGCTCCAGGCTCCATATTTCGCGTTATGGATACAAGGGATATTGGCCATTTCAGGCCGAACATATAATTACTGCTCTACAAGGCATAGATAAGGTCCTGCATGAAGAATTGTTCGCATTTGTAGGATGGTTCAACTAAGTACATACTTGGCTTCGTGGAATCGAAACAGCGCCGTGTCATCTACCCGAGGTATCACAGAATATAAAGGTCCTCGATCTATAAATTGATGCAGGGTCTCTTTCTGAATTGTATCGTCTGTACCACGGAGAACGCACTTCTAAACTGAATAACGACATCCTTCCATCCTCTTTCCGCTATCGCTTAACGCGCATAGGCAGCCCATTCAATGCCTACATTTCTCGACTTCATACCAACCAAACTATTAAATATATGGATCATTAAACTATGGAACGCGATCACTGTGAACATCCCTCAAAATAAAACTTGGGGTCATTTAAACATGATGTGAAGAAGCATCTGTCCGGCCGGCATGGCTTTGCAGTTTAGTAAAAATTTAAAAGCCCATGGTTGAGCACCTCCTTCAGGGCTTAATGCATGCCATATAAAATGCTAACATAAAATAACCAAATAATTTGTAGCGGAGGTGCGGAAGGCAATTCAACGAAGAGCTTGTAGTTTTTCAACGATCCGTGTTTAACGAATTTCTCAAAACACAAACTAATAATTATAATAATTAAAGCCGACTCTAACCGACGATTCCCAACTCAGCCCAACATGTGGCGCCGGCACATGCCTTGCATAGGCGTCGCCGGCTGTTTGTTTTCGCAGGACACGACCGAGATTGTATTTTATTGCGCTAACAACACGCAGATTGGATGGATTTATGTGAGTCCAGAACGTTAAGATTGCGCTGGAAGATTTAGTTGGTCTGTACTGTTACTTCGACCAGTATTTCGCCGAGCGCATTTATGTCAAGAAACTGGCCCTTGAGGAACGTTGTTCAAAGCTCTGATTTCTTTATGACTTCATTATGAATAAGTAAATTAATTTAAATGTTGTTTAGACTTACATTTAGATCTCCTTGAATATATAAGAGCTCTATCTAGTCCGCCCAACTCCAAAACGCACAATCTTTCTTCTATTAAAATTTTTAATAAAATTTTTAATAGCTTTTCAATGAATTTTTTGTATTCAAAACATACCTAGACATAACCTATGTGTTCGTATGTACCTATGTTACCGCTGTTAATTCTCTTAAATAAAATAAATAAATGAAATCAATAATAAATAACCTATGGTATGGGGTCCTGGTGAATAAAAGGAAGAGGTCAAACCTTCGCTTTTAGATTATATTTATTTTTCGAAACACTGTAGACTGAAGTAAAACAGTTTAATTTTCCGTCTATTTAAACGATACTTATTCCGTAGTTTCATACTATACCAAAAAGGAAGTAGAGGTATGAATAAATACGAATAATATATCGCTTTGATAAACATCCGTAAAGCATTGTTGAAATCTTAGCAAATATAAAGAGAAGAAAGCTTACGGCACAACCTCGCGCACCGCTTCGACGAGCGATGACGATCAACTTTCTCCAGTGCGTATGAAATTGGCCCACATACGATCCGATACGACGCAGACAAGCTTTCTGATTTAGGTTATAAACCTTTTCCATGAAGTGATGAGGGGGTAAGAAACTCGTGCCCAGAAACTGTGTAATCCCACCAACATCATGTGTGGCATTGTTGTATTATGTCACTGGGCATGGATGGAATACCAAACCTTACTGTTGTGATATTAGCCCACAAAACCATATAGGCACTAGGCGCCGTGCCAGCATCTTCCTTACGTTGGCTCGGCTATATTAAACTGGATGGAAAATACGGACCATTTTCCATGCAAAATAGTTGGTTGTTTCAGTCACACTTGGACTGAAACGACCAACATTCGAATGATCTTTAAATATGGCGTAGAACTTCAGGGAAGGTTCACGCATGGCAAATAAGTAGGTGTATTGGGCTCGGTATTGGGATAATATCATGACGGTAATTGTGTGGTCATTCCATCCATGTCAGTTTCTATAAAAGAAATACGGTCAGTTCAGTGGGCTAATATCGGTAGGGTTGGTTAATACTAAACGGTGTGAACTACCAGCAGACAGAGCCAAAAGGTGGTGTCAATTACACTGAAGAAATGTTGTTCTGCGAATTTTAATATAAATCAATGGGTAAAAACTTTGATTTCACTTTAAAACAAAAGTCATAGAATAAACGAGTACAGAACAATCCCCTTTCGTCTTTGACTTCTGGAAGCTAAGCATCGTGCATAAATTGAATCTTCTTTTTAAATAAATCACGCAATAGTTATTGAAAATATTTCATCAACTATTGCAGGATTTATTTAGAGAGTCACTGTTTGTTGAGTGTTCACCATCTACAACCGAAAGTTTGTTTGGATTGTCCACAACTGTACTTACTTAAGTATACACGATTGCACAAGAAACGAAATACCAAGTCAGTGAAGCTGGTCGATCATAATTAACGTTTGAATATTCATGTCTCGCACCGTGTAAAAACGTACCTACCTTTGTTTATGAATATACTAAGTGAAGACATAGGTACATATTAGCACAGGTTACTTCCTATTTGAAAACTCACTTGTAATATAGATAATTGAAAACTACGCCTGCCAAATTATACAAAATGTTGAGTTACAATTCCAGTTAAATTTAGCCGTGCTCATAAAGGGAAGGTCCTGGCATGGCACCGAATTCATCCGGGACTGTGTTGTATTGGGCTAATATCATGACGGTAGTTATATGGTATTAGCCATCCATGTCAGAGCCCCTAGTCCCAGTTGTCACTAAAATTGACGTTTCTTTTCGCAATTTCTTTGTAAAGGCATAAAAAACTATTATGGCGACGCTTGTGTGCTAAAGAAATATGAATATCTTACGTCATTCCTTACTACCTTTCATCACGCTATTAGATAGGACTCCAATTTAACATCGTTTGAATAAAATAACCCCGTACCTATAATATTTCTCATATCACAAAACTTCTAGAATGCTAATAAGATATTCTGAATTTTATATTAACTAATTTAAGGTTGTAGCTACTCGTCGCAAGGTATTTACAACAAACTACCGAACCAGTCGCTCATGCCACTGGTCATCCATCAACAGAGACTGTGTGGGCGATCGAATCGAATACACACACCATCTCACACTCTCTGACACACCCTTATACACCCTACCAACACTACACACCAACCTCACTGGTTTGCACCAATATACCGACGCACGTGTGAAGCTGAGACGGCGCAGTGAATATCCGATAGGGCTTTTATTGATGAATCGCTGGATGAAATGCGCTAGGTAACATAAAGGTGAATACGATCATTCAAACTCGATAGGTTGGAGAATTAAATATATTAATAATAATATAAATAATAATAATAAAGCCTTTTATATACTCAGTTTACAGTTTCGTTCTTTATATGTATGTTATGTTATTTCTGTTGTAAGAAGTAGTTTACTGAGTTCCCCATTGCAGGGCATAGGCCTCCCCCATCGAGACCCATGCTCTTCTGTCTTTAGCTGCTCTTGTCCATATTTTTCCAGCTGTCTTTGCGATATCATCGTCCCATCGCTTTCTTTGTTTCTTTTTCCATCTCTTTGATGCCATTCCGTAGTTATTTTGGTCCATCAGTTGTCTTCAGTCCTCACATGAAATACAGTTTGGTAAATATTGAAGAGAGTGTTGCTATTGCTTACATTCATAATGAATACATTGTTGAAAGTCACTGGAAATGCTTAAACGAGTGTTTATGTGACAAAATTTCCATTCCCAATACAAAGGAAATATATATATTTTTAAATTGTTCTTTATTGTTTATCGTTTATTCATCATCCATATATTCATTATCCATGCACTCGGATGTGTCATATTTTATCATTAGCCAGGTCGGTAATCCCAGAAAAGAAGAACTGGCAAGAAACTCCTCTGGACTTTTTTATAACGTCCACGTAAATTAACGTTAATTAATATGAATTGACGAGACTCAACAATTCATGTCATATGCAACAGTTAATGACAAATATCAATTTATTTGTGATGACCATGACCGCCATCTAACATGTTGCCAATTGGAGCAAGCCAGTTCACGTCACACCGGGCACAGCCATCGCCTCTCTCAACCATATTTTAGGGAAAGAGGAGACCCAAACCCAGCATCGCCGCAAGCAAGGATCTTAAGGCAATGCACTACTGCAGTGGAAACATGAAAAACTTGTGAAAACTTGGTAATATTAAGTTTTAATACTTGTTTGAAAAGCCGTAACATTTTTCATACAACCAGATTAGCTGTTTTTCTTATTTATTTAATTATTTATTTATTCATTAACTTATTTATTTGTTTTCACCGTATTGGTTCTGTAGGCAGACATAACATTTTTAAAACATATTTAACGACCGCGGTAATCTCAAAAGTATCATATTTTTAATACTATTACTTCTGTCATGAACTACTACAGTGACCTCTAAACAAAGAGTCAAAATACAATATACATTATTATTCTTACAGCTTAAAAAAACGGTATTATATTAACCCTTTATTAACAAAATAATTGTCATAACTCGCAAATGTCGCAAAAGATCACAGATATTTGTTGTTCAGTTGTAGACAGCACAGATGTAGAGTTGTGACTTATAAAAACTGTGACAAATTGCCACCACAGATGAACGCAAGTATCATACATACATGATAATCTTCATGAATTTCCGGAATAATAAAAACTTGAATGGATCTTGAAGTATTTTTATGACCCCTAGATAAGCTATTCCGATAAAACAAAATTAACTACGGGGCTATAAACACATGTTGCACCTTTATAACATTTTAAATATGTCAAAATGTGTTCTTAAGTTCGCTAAAAGCCAATATCGACCCAGGGTGCAGGCGTAGCAGACCAGCGCTGCCTATGTCAACGCACAAAGAGATGTGCCAGTCAGTGTTGCCATAAACTGCGTGCAACATAATGGCGGCGCGATTCCTTATCTCGTCCGCCACACGGCGCGCGGGGACAAGGAGGGAACAGAGACAACGGACCGGGAGTTAGGAGCCCATGATAGTATCGCCACTGGATATATTAATTACTTGTCACGGTTGGTGGAGTGCTTCTAGGATTAGGCGTCACCTAGCTACGGCCACACGTGCGCATTTTACTAAAAACAAATGCAATGGAAATGCGCGACAGAACATTTTAATTTCGTAGACATCCACATAGAAGTCCGCCTATTCCGTAGAAAGAGAATATGAGCAAGTTATCCGAACTCTTGGTCTATTCTGTATAGAATAGATTAAATAAATTTACCGTCCGAGATGACCATGATCGTACAAAAAAATAAATTACTACCTAACCTACAAATATCTAGGTCGAATAATAAACATTGACGAAGTTTGAATGCCCTTCTCCATGGATACGATACACATTTATTATCAGAATGCGATGTGATCACCTCCGTAACAATACGTACCTACTTTAGGGATTATGTATATATAAATATACATAAGTTGAACATGGTGATTCCCAAAAAGTTCATAATAGCATTGAACGTCTTAAATCTAACATAACCCGTGCCATTGAATTAACTATGAAAATGGCGGAATGTGCATCGATGTTTGTATTTGCTTCTTGCTCACATTTATAGCGTTTCTTGTCTAACAGTCCCGTCAACACAAACATAGCATGAGTTCTTTGCAAGAAATTTGATTTTTTTTCTATTTACAAAATCTTTGGTTCAATGCCACACGTAGCTGACAAGAATGTGTCCGTAAGTAGATTATAACAATATTAATAATAGTACAGTAATATTATTGTAATTTAAGACATAGAATGTGTCTTTAACAATTAACAAACTTTAGCTTTTATTGAAGAGTAAAATAAAAAAAAACACATTTCGCCAACCATGTTCTGGATCTTTCATGTCATGCCAGCGGCTTTTTTCATATCGGTTATTTAATGACACGGGTCATACTTAATGTGATATAACCATAACAAATAACCCTCGATTATTGAAAAGCTTTACCCAGAGGCGCTTTCTTCCCCGTAGCTCTCCCCACCGGCACGGATAGCGGCGCTGGAGGTTCGCTAAGATTTAATTAAAATAAATGCGCCTCCATCTCCCGCCAGGGCCTCTAATAAACCGCGGCACATGTTCGCAACACGAGTTATGCACCCAACATTACATATTTACAACTCGTGTTCACGCCGGCGCATGCGAGTACAATCTGTGCGTGGAAACTTGTGGTCTAAAGTCATTTAACTGACAATAGTTTTACTACATAAATGTACGGAAGTGTTATTTGTGGAATATACTGTTTTTTAAGCTTCTTGTAAAATAAAAATTCTTGTAAAATACAAATTCTTGTTTAAAAAAAATAACAAAGCTTTTTTACAATTTTTGTTTGTAGTAAAAAATTACAAAGTGGTGTCCTCCGGTGTCCTTTCATATCTTTTTTCTTACATTTAAAAGCCAGATAAGCTGCATTTTTTTTTATTTTACGGAATATATTATATATTAATTTAAATATTGGTAATTTCCTAAATTTCCTTTGTCGCGGAAATAATATAAAATGTATCCTTTATTAAAAAAAATGAGTGTAAAGTATTCACAGCTTTAGAAAAACAGCATTGATATTGTTTTCATTTGAACATATGAAATAGAATCTTTATTTTAATGTGCACATTTAAATGTATGTATGTATTTAGTAGTGATATTTATATACACTTATTTTTTGTTAACACTTACGGTTGTCCGTATTTTTTATGTTTTTTCTTTACGGTTACAAGTGTCAAAGTTTCAATTAAAATACAATTTTATTGTTATGGGTTAAGTGTTAACTTATAACATAACGATTATGTTTTTAAATGAAACCCAATTTACCCACATCTGCACAATTTTTAGTACATGAGCCACCACCCTGTCACTGTGTTCACACCAGTTGCTAGAAATGGTTGTTAATTTCCCTAGATGATAGAACACAGATACAAGATAAATATGTTTTCTCATTATTTGTAACTGAGAGGTATTTAATATTCGAGATTCAAAGACCTCACCTGGAGGGTAAGGAAGTACCATAAATATTTAAGTACAAAAAAAAAATGTTTTTTTTATTAATTATGATTGCATTATATTTTTTAAGTCTAGATTATGATAGAATTTTTTTACTATTATCTTTCTTATATAACGCGACTGAATTAGTTTGAAAAAGTAATTCTTTTTACAGTTTTCTTACTTTAGTAATTTATAATTGTTTCATGGTCGATTCTACTTTCATATCATTATCATTTGTAAGGTTCGTTCTCAGTCAATGAAAATAATCCACTACTTAATAAAATTCAGAACAAATCAAATCTATATTTTGTTATGATTTAAATTAATAGAATGAAAATTTACAATCAAGTTTGATTTGAATTAATTCTCTGTTCGGAGATGAAAATCGATTTAATAATTAGCATACTAATGAGTTTGAATGGAATAAGGCACTGGGCTTATTGATTTAGAATGGTATTAAAATGTCTAGACTATTCGTTTTTGAAAATATTTAACGGTGGAGAGATTTCAATAGAAAAAATACTTTTTGAACCCTTACGTGTCGGTCCCGTGCGTGTAAACGTGAACCATTATGTGGCCAGCATTGCTCATTTAGTTATTTAGAACCACCCTTCAACGATGTAGCGCAAACTTACCCTGGACAGACGCATGATGGCATTCATTACCTTTGTATTTAGGGTTTTCTTCTTGGCCATGAACAGTAGTTTATGAATTCTGGGATTAAAACAGTCTCCCGTAGATTTAATTACAATATCTACATCGTGTTCCATGATAAGGATTACTTATTCGCGGGAAAAATACACAAAATACGAATACCATTTGGTTTAGATTGTTGTTTGGAAAGCGCATTATATGCATAAAACTAATCAGCATGCAATTCGAAACCGAGGACCTAAAACATCAAAAAGTCGATCAATTGCACGAAGAATCACTTCTAGTAATTTTGAAGTATATTAATATCAAGCGCATAATTGAATATTAATTATAACCTTATACCTCTTCGAGTTTATAAGACCACGGATTTTGACAGAGAGACAATTAAGTGGTCTTTTGATGGTTATTTTTTCCTTTCGAGAAAAGGAAACCTAAAAATACGAAATATTTCTACGAAAGTGAACAAGATGGCGGTAAAAGTAGGAAAAGTAAATCTCGAAATTCACGACTAACCTCTTAAGAATGGCCCGTAAGGTCTGCTACCCATACAAATGTATACGTCTACTAATCCGTTGAGAACCAAATCAGCAACAAATATCTGTGTCTGCACTTTTTTTTTGAAAAATCCCCACCGAATCAAATGAAAGCAAAAATTAAATTTTAATACGACTTTTATTTCATCTGTGGAACCAGGATACAATTACCAAAATAAAAACCGGTCAAGTGCGAGTGGGACTTGCATGCGAAGGATTCCGTACCATCACACAAGACTTAATACAAACAATCACATTGTTTGTATGGAGGCCCATTTAATATTTATTATTTTTTAATTTTACATATTTGTTGTTACAGTGGAACAATAAATACACACTCTGTGAAAATTTGAGCTGCCAACCTATTACGGTTTATGAGATACAGTCGTGTGACAGACGGACGGACGGACAGCGGAGGCTTAGTAATAGGTTTGCGTTGGCACCCTTTGGATACGGAACCCTTGCAGACACAGATATCTGTTGCTTGATAATAGATACCAAATATCAAGTAAATTGGAACAGTGGTTTTTCAATTATTAGTAAACTGCGTTTGTATGGGGGGCGAAATTTTCTGATGCTTACGGGCCCACCTAAAGGTCTTATTTGTGGTCCTATGAGACTAATGAGACACCATGTGGTTCGGCCGCGGCCCACTTTATAGACTTTATTACGAGCTGTGCTGTCAAACTAAATAAAATGTAGCGTCGATTCGTGTCAAATAAATTACGTCAAATTACAAGCAGCGAGCGTCGGCCCAGATCCGACTATAATATGCGGCTGTTGTCTCCATTTTCTCCGCAGGCGATTTAATGATGCATAAAATTGTTGAAATATTTCTACAAATTATATTAAATCTGCCATTCGAATTTAATAGATATATGCAAACGGCGAATCTGCCCAGTGAAGGCAGTCATTAAAAGAAAAAATAATATTTACTTTAATCAACACTGAACCCTAAATAAAGCATAAAATAAATTTGAATTTAGAGACATCGACATTTGTAATCAGATTTTGAAAATAATCTGAAAAAGTTTAATCCAAATGGATTGTAATGCAAACAGGTTCGAATCCTGCTTCCGACGAATGTCACGAAAACTGCTTCAAATGTAGATGTTGCTGAAATTCAAATTAATGAGATAACGGTTAATGATGAAAAAGAGGCTTTACCTTAAATCGCTTATATCCTTTTTTTAGCCACTTAGATAAATAATAAAATAAAATAAAACTTTGATTTGGTCCTTCCCCTTCACATGTCAAAACCTCTTTTACATAGTTAAAATATTTACGATCTAACTCGAAATCATTTTATCACCCAAGGTCTAGTTGATCGCTAAAACCGAGAGACATCTTTATTTATCCTTAAGTAATCTTCATTAAGATTTTTTACATGTAACTGGTCATGGATGGCTAATATCACACTCACCGTCGTGGTATCAGCCCCACCTGCCCCATTCCCGAATGAATTCGTGCCAGGTCAGGACCATCCCTTTATAAGTACGGCTTCATTGAACTGGACGGAAAACATAGAACGTTTTGTCATTATCGATTCTACAATTATCTTTCTATCCAATACGATGGTACCAACTCGGTTGGGCTTAACGATTCAGAACCATGGAACAGTTCGCATTCGTGATGAAATGCACTTATCCAATTTAGAAATAAAACTATAGTGGTGCATGGACAGGGCGGGGATGGAACCCAAGACCTCTGGCATAAGGCAAGTCCTCGCGCCATTGAGCTGCAAGCCGCTTTTTTTAAAGCAACCTGACATGGATAGCTAATACCCCACAACTACCGTTATGATATTAGCTCAATACACCACATTCCCGAAGTAATTAGGTGCCATAGGACCCTGCCTTTATGACCACGGCTACATTGAACTGGATGGAAAACACGGACAATGTTTCATTGCCGCTTATACCATCTTTTCATCTAATGCGATGGTACCAATCCGGGCGGGCTTAAACCATACCACCTAGTAGGGGAAGGGGACCTACAGTTTTAGATGGATTCCGAACCCTGGAGCAGCTCGCAATCGTGACAAAATGCACTTATCGAACTCAGAAGAGAAAGAAAGGGGTGCATGTCTGGGCGAAGAATTGAACCCAGACCTCTGGTACGCTAGACCAGTGCCCGCGCCACTAGGCTACTTCACTGCTTATAAAAAAAGAGCTACAGTACGCATAAGTAAGGGTTATCTTTCTAGCAAATATGTATTGACAGTAAAGATATTAGGCTGCACGTGCCAACGTTTGTTTGGTGGGCGTTTCTCGGTGTCCGGTTCGATCCGGTTGGCGGGAGAAGAAGCAAGCTGACAGGAGGCCGGTGTCGCGTCGCTGCCACGCTTGCCCCGTAATTTCGTCCAACCCTGCATCATTACACCCGATGGCTGTGTATTAAATGTTTCATAATGGGAACTACCTGAAATGACATGATTGTAGTTAACATTTGTCTTTCCTATCAAGAAAAGCGTGGGGTACTACCTGGATTGATAAATATATTTGAGAAATACGTTTAAAACATTCCCTAAAAAGCGCCCCCACTAAAGACACAGACGGTTTTTAAAAGTCAACAGATTAGATTGATAGCTAGCATTATCAATAGCACATTTTGCTAAGCACGTTTTGTTATTGATAATTAATCCAATTACTAACCTAATCCAACCGAAACTTCTCTACAACCTAATCTAACCTAAAGGTCGATTTTTTGGTAATATTGATCAAGAACCCTAAAAAATCTACTTTATTTAGGATCGTTCATATGAAAACATATTGAATACATAAAATTCCAAGTGAACGTAGTTCTATTGTTTAATGTTTTTTGTTTATTCATCATTCATAGACAGTACACTGCACTCGGATTTGTCATATTTTATCATTAGCCAATTCGGCAATCATAGCGAAGAAGAACTGGGTAAAAACTCCGATGGTTTTTTTAACGTCAAATTAGTCTAACTTTACATCACGCCGGGCATAGACCTCTTAAGTGCAATTCTACTTATTGGATATACAGTATAGTGAACAGGTCACAGCAATCGATTAGAATCGAATGTCTAACTGACACCTGCGCAGAAGAAGTTTTTCGGGTTCTTGGGTGCTCTGTTTAATATTATTATGGCGCCTGTGCGCAGTGCAAGCATTCCCCTGGATTATGTCTATTATACTGATTATCCGATGCAGACCAACCGGTGATTGGCAGATGTGGATTAAAAAAGGCTGTGTCGAATGATCTAGGCTCAAATGCCGTTAACGTGAGAATACCGTAAAATAGTGCAAGAACTAGCGACCCCAATGCGTTGTGGCTTGTCAGGTTCATGTACAATGCATATCGTCGCACTTGAATAACGCTCTGGCTAACTAACAAAAATACATGCGTTGTGGTAATCTAAATATTTGGTCACGACTCATTGTGGTAGTAAGTAAGTAAGTAAATGCCGTTAGTCTTATGTTGCTTTGATTTCAATAAAACAATGTCGTAACTTTACTTAGCTAAAGAAACTTAGGGTAAAGCTATGGTAGGGTTACGGCACTTAAAAAGAATATTCCAAGTAAAACTGTATCCCTTCCTTGGTTTCTACGTGGTTGAGATAATCTTTCCCGGCATGGTATAGAAAATTAATTAATAGTTTTACATGGATTCTGAACCATGGAACAACTCGCATTCATGAGGAAAAGCATATATCCAACTCAGAAAGAGAAAAAAAGTCGTGCACGAACGGAGCGGTGATTTGAACCTCTAACGAGCTTCAGACCAATTTTGTAAGATAGGTAGTCCGTGCGCTATTTATTAAATTTTAGGACCTCTTAAAAAAACGGGCCTGGATGTATTGCAGTGTCCATTTCACTGACAATGCGATTTATTAAATCGACAGACCTCTTAAAAAACGAGCCCGGATGTATTACAGTATCCATTTCACTGACAATGCGTTGCTTGTAGTTACGTTAATTTTATGGTCCATCCGCCTTTTGTGATATCGGAACGCGTGGGTGTGAATAAAAGATGTTTATCGCTTTCTTGCGCTAAACGAAACCAAATCTTCTACACGAGGCAAGTTTACGCTTTCACTTATGTTACCCACTCTAATAGGGGGTCCTAATATGTGTGTGAGGACGGGAAATGTTGTTCCAGTGAGTCCTGGTATTTTTCTCACTCTTGTATCCTTCTAAAATAGCTTAAATTTTCGTAAATTGTAGCCAACTTGTGCAAGCGAACTATTTACAGTTACGTCTTTTACCCACAGGCTTATAATGAAATTATAATGTATTATAACAATTATAATTTAATTATAATGTAAGCACAGCGCGCTATGCTAGGTCTATGCTTTTATCTGAGTCCCTTTCACTCCAAGTTCGGCATCAATGTGATGAAAAATGATCTCAAATTTGCCTCCATTTCTGGTGTAACGACATGAGAATACGTAATCGCATGAGAGCCAAATCTTGGTAAATAATAACCATATTTTTTATGCAATTCTGTCGGACAATCGGCTATTGGAATGGACGGAAAATAATATAAAAATAGTCACAAAAAAATCAGTCTCTATCGGGTTGGACGCGTATCTCTGCAGATGTGAGTTTGATCTGATTTACCATAAAAATAACCGAAAATCAACCAATGCTCAACAGAAACAAAAGTACCAACTGGACATTCTGGGGCAATATAACACTTAACTTAACTGCGGTTAGAGGGCCAACAGTATTATATGGGGTCCAGACCATTTAAGTAAGTTGAAGTTGAAATGAAATTCTGCTACGAGAATCCAGCATGAGAAGGCACGAGGCTAATTATGGGTCACTTACTATGAACTCTAGTCTATTCTCGGTTCTTAAATTGATAAAAAAACCGGCTAAGTGCGAGTCGGACTCGCACACGAAGGGTTCCGTACCATCAACACCAAAAAAATCACGTATTTTGTATGGGCCCCCCCTTTATTTTTTATATTTTTTTTATTTTACCTCCTTGTTGTTATAGCGGCAAAATTAATACACACTCTGTGAAAATTTAAGCTGCCTACCTATCACGGTTAATGAGAAACAACCCTATGACAGACGGACGGACGGACAGCGGAGGCTTAGTAATAGGGTTCCGTTGTCACCCTTTGTGTACGGAACCCTAAAAAGTATTATCTTACAGAAAATAGAGACGTAATTGCGGATAGTTTCTGTCCTATTCAATCGAGAAACACAACTCTTAATTAAAACAGTGTGTGATAAGTAATTGTCTTTGTGCCTTTCCCAAGCTCGTCCTACGTAATTATGCGTAAGCTATGCTAATTATTACCTTGGAAAATACATAGTCTGCTTCGATTCCCAAAGGTGGTAAATCCCATACAGTGCAAACAAGGAAGTGCCGTTACGACCCTGAGAGTGCGTAAGTCAAAAAAAACGTGCGAGAGAAAATTGTGTAAAACTGTATTGTAATAGAAAATGACGTGCGATTCAATTCATACCATTAATTTATCTTAAGGCTGTTCCGACCCATATAAAGTTGTTTGCAGACATAACGCAAAAAGTATTGCACTTTAAGCCACGAATTAATAATAAAAGTTTAATATAGTCATATTACTTGCAGCGAAAACAATTTCACAATTTAAGGATTATTGGTTTTGTTACAATTTATTTAAATACGATTTTTATTTAAAAGCGCCATCTAACGGTGTAAAACTTCTAATCGGCAATTACAACGAAACCATTCAACTTGAAATTGTGAATATGTTTTCGCTGCAACTACTATGGCTATACTTAATATTTTTGACGAATTCGTGCCTTAAAGGGCAATACTTTTTGCGTTCTGTGTAAAAACAACATTGTATGGGTCGGAACATCCTAGGTTTAAGGATCAGAACATGTGCATGAGAAAGCATGACATTTTGTGATTTGTGTGTTTTCTAAATATTGTTACACTTGATTTTTTTGTGTTTAGTGTATAACGTCCTTTTCTTTATTAATATACTGCTACTGGGCATTCATCTAAATCAGGATCTAAAACTGCGACATTGGGATTACATGCCTACTACTCTACCCAACTGAGCTATCCAGGCAACCATTTTCAACAACAGGCCAATCATTTTCGAATCCATGATTATATTTCCACCATAGCCATTATCGTAAAGCCAACCACACCACATATCAGAATGAACTAGTTGCTATACCAGGAACTAACCTAATTAAAGCACGGCCGAATTAGAAGAGATTAAGAAACGGAACAATTTTTCATAGCCACTGTTTCGATTATCTTTTATTCAATACGATCTTACTTAGTGGGCTGCATGCTACAATGACATGTATGTTGTCCGATGAGGAATGCAATAACATTTGTCCGTGCAATTTAATATAGCTGCGCAATATTCCTGCATGTTCCTGGCATGGCACCTAGTTCCCATGAGTACACACAAAAACCGTATGGTAGGATTACTTCACAGAGCAACAATGTAAAGGTGGCCATAGTTTTACATGATTTCCGAACCGCCAGGTGACGAGCATTCTGCACGCCACAGAATATTTAAAATACACCGAAAAGTTGGTGATGAACCACAGTAATGTGAATATTTTCGTAGGCACCCATTTCAATATTATAATTTGTTTATTCTATCGTCCTAGTGGCATGACTACATATGGTCATGATTCACATGATTCCAAGTATGTTTTTAGATCAATCTAAAAATATGACATTTAACGCAGTTTTAAAAGTATTTTTGTGATAATAATAATTCCTAAAGACGGTATAATCGACCCCGAAGCAAGGACACATTAATTGAAGAAAATGCCCTGTAAAAAGTATACATACATACATATCACATTCCTTGGAATAAGCGGCGTACCTGCTTAGTACGAAAAAGTATATTTACTTATCATCATTTCTGTCTTGCAAGATAATCTGTATTTGGTCGGATCTACGGTTGACTGATGTCAATTTCGTATCGTCCAATGGTATTTATAACACACACAATGAATCTATATGTATATGTATTGCTAGAATGCCTTACCAAATCGAAGTTGTTATTCAAGTGCATTATAGAAATGTTATAATGTTCTGTGTGGATTTACAAGTCCACAAGATAGGCATATATGTCCTCATAACATTTGCATAACATACAAATTTTACGTAGCCTATAAATCATAACATTGCCCAGGCAAGACTTCGGTAAATAGAGCTTGTGAGAGAGTTCAGTCAATTCAATATGAAAGAAACCTTCCGGTTTATAGGCACGCTTTTGATAGATCGAATCAATAAATTTGAAATGATTTTCTCTCATTGAATTTATTGAATATATTTGATGCGCATTTGTGTTTCTGTTCTGTAAAGAAGCAATATCAAGTAGTGTAGTTAGTGAATCTAGATATATTTGATCTGTTATTGAACTTCTCTGATAGATTTTGAATTATATTTCATAAGGAATGTTTATGAATCATTTTAATCAGTTTTTTTCTGCTTGTTTGTTTCCAATTAAATGCCGGATTGAAAGACAACAAAAAACTTATTATTTAAAAAATATATAAATTAATATAGTATATTTAATTCTAAGCCTCATCCGTTTTTATGATTTCAATATTTCTCTTGAGATTAAGTTTTAGTTATCCGTTTCTAGTTACATAAATAAAATAAATATATCATACTATATATATTGGACCTATTTTCTAATTTTAGTCAATTTGATTTTGTTGTAATAGCCATTAGAAACTTTGTATTGTTAGTTAACTCTATTCTTTGTAGCCCCATCTCAAACCTAAATATTTCTTATTGCTATTGGTTCATTGGGTACCAGAAATTATTAAAATAATTTAAATTAAATTAAAATGATAAAATATGACAAATCCGAGTGTAGTGTAATGTCTATGGATGATGAATAAACAATAAAAATAAACAACAATAAACAATATGGGCTGGAAACCTTCGGAACCACCTTAACGACCTTTTGTATTGCCTCGATTAGAGAAGTGAGTTCCTAATTCGGCCACTAATCAGTATCCGATCATATGACTGGAAGGTCCCTATGGAAATAAATCAAAGAGGATTTGTTTTATGCGCATGTGCAAATTTATACGCGAATGTGTACTGCCTCCCCTCTCACTCATGCTGCCGCAGAACGCCGCGTTGACAGCTGACCGATCGAGCATGCGAAATAATTACCAATTCAACAGCCTCTGCAATTTCCTTGCATTAAACTTTAATTGCGGAGCTGGGACGTGCAATTTACTGCCGGATGACATTAAGAATGGACATTAATTGTTTTTGTATTATGCATTCATAAACGATCTTACTTTTCATGTTTAGGAAACGTATTTTCTATTTATATTTTCTTCCGACAATGGCAAGGAACTGCTATTCTAGGTCGAAAAAGAGTTCAACGAGAAAAGAACCTGCGATTACAATAATGCAACTTACCAATATCTTGTCGGCACTCGTGTGGTATCTTACATTCATTCCTGATCTGAAATAAAACAAAAAAGTTATTAAAATTTGAAGTGTAAAATAAGAGAAAATTATATTCATGATTTGAATCTCAATTAAAAAGGAAAATAATCCTTTCATATGAAATGATTGGTCGCAATAGAACAAAATGTTTTTCTGCAAAAATCGTCTGGTCCGTAATTTGGAAAAATATTCTCTATGTCAAATTTATACATATAATTAAGAATACATATGCATTCATGTCATCAATGTGTGTGATAGTGAACTAATTTATAGATAAATCCATATTTCAAACCTCATCATCAAAGAATATTATAGGCAACTAAATTTAACTATGTACTTGCATGCCATTATTCTTTAAAGAGAATCACCTCATTGTAGTTAATGAGGTATATATTAAATATATCGCAACTTGCGCGAACTTGCTTGGCAAACTGACTTATTGGTAAAAATATAGACATGGTTTAATATACATTCCAGTGTATATGTGTTCGTAATTTTTCTCCTAAACGGTTAAAGTGAGTTTTATTGAATGTATGGGGTCAACTGTCATAGTCCCTGACTAAGCTGGATTGAGTTTAGAATCTGTTACCGAGATCAAAAATGTTTTTTTAAAAAAAAATTGAAACCATGTCCAAAACGATATTGACCCAAGCGGAGCCGGGAAATTCAGCTAATGTTACATGAAATCTGCTGTAATACCGCTCAAGAATTAGAGATGACATTTATGATAAAGTTAGGAAGATCCAGGTATTCTCCCTATATCCCCGTACAAAGGTCGAACGCCTGATCCACCTTTGTACGGGGTGTTAGCCAACTTTGCCTAAGCACATTAAAGGCAGGCTTCCAGCATTCGACTGGAGGCGCCGAATCGAGTAGAGCCGTATCGCCGCTAAAAACCACCTTTCTACCGATTTACGCGGACCAGGTAGACAATTTAGTGTCAACAGGAATCAATCGATCCTGCAGATTCTTAAAGAAGCGAAAACTGTGGAATATACTCCTTGCTGCGGTATAACTTCGAAAGTAAGACCTGGTCTAGGGGCTAGAGGACTTGCCTTTCATGCGAGAGGTCTGAGTTCAAATCCTCGCCTGGACATGCACCAATTTCTTTTTATTTCTGAGTTGGATAAGTGCATTTAGTTATAAATGCGAGCTGTTCCATGGTTCAGAACCCATGTAAAACTGTCGGTCACCATCCCCCACTAGGTGGCAGGGTTAAGCCCGCCCGGGTTGGTACCACCGCATTGGATGAAACTATGGTTGGAGCGGCAATGAAAAATTGTCCGTGTTTTCCATCCAATGTAGCCGTGCTCATAAAGGAAAGGTTCTGGCATGGCACCTTCGGGAATGTGGTGTATTGTGCTAATATCATAACGGTAGTTGTGTAGTATTAACCATTCATGTCAGGTCGAATAAAAAATGCTTCGTGTTCGACGTCGAAAGACCATGGCATCGTCAGGCGTACCTTAGGTAAAGGTCTGGCGTACGCCTGGCAAGCGTGAACTGTCAAGAAATGTATAATCATGAAATACGATATAGCTGTTCGATTGTACGGAACTCTGTTCTCGTGTGAAACAAATAGCTTTCTTTTATAATATTTATTAGATTTATTGCAAATATAGAGAATATACAAGGTTAATAATAGAATAAGAAATTAAAATTAAATTAAATAGAAAATTTCATTAAATTTATCCGAGGCTGCCATTGTCCCTAATACACTTATGGCATTACCTCTTTGAATTTCCACGCTTATGCGGCGAATAAAGAATACTTTGGAGCGTGAATCACCCGATGCTTCACTTAACAGGTTACCATGCCATCTGGTCTCTTTCCATCTGACCGGCAAAGCCCTGGAGGTTCTAACAGGCTAGGCATACCAGCAGAATTTAAAGACCTTTTGATTATGTTGTTGATGGCGGAATGGCGTGGTAAACGACCAGCACTTCGCTGGCATGCCAGGCCGTGATGGCCGTAGCAGTCGACGCTGGCTCCACAGATGCACGTGTGAGGATGGCACACCTTGGCACCGACACGAAGACCCACACAGATAGCTTAATTTGACTCCCATTCTATTAGCAAATAACCGTAGATAATTGCGGAGCATATTATATAATAAAAGGCCAGATGCAAGTTATGCAAGTCATCGTGCATTTACCACTCCGCCGTGCAACCGACGGACTTTTTGGTTATAAAAAATAATGATGAACCTACAGCGATTAAGTTTGGACTAGGAAAGTTTTATTCTTTGCAATGCGGTAATTTTCGGTGATACACACGAAGTTTCCAATTATGTAATTTTGACGGAAAAAACAAAATACAGATCAGAAAGAACATCCAATATAAACAATAACATCTACGCTTCAGAAGCATCAAATTAAAAAAAACATTATTATTTTTCACCTCGCAAATTTGAATCTTGATTCAGACCCAAAAAACATTTCTGCAATTCAAAATCTAAACTAAAGTTTTTCAGTTAGGTTTCTCTAGACCTACTACTAAAGTTAATCTCACGGACGTCACAAAATTAATACAAATTGGAAGAGTATTTAAAGGTATTTTGAGCATGATATTTAATAAAAAAAATATCAAAACATTAGGTTGAATAAAACATTATTCGATTAAAATTGATTAAGAAATTAAAAACTAAGTTTAGAAACGCTATAGAAACGTTTAGAAACGTTAAAACTATAGAATTCCTACTTCAATCAACACATATAACCATAATTACGGATACAATTTCTGGCTCCCGATTTCCGATATTCGATCTCAGGGTAGCCTGCGGAGCCAGCGGTTGATTAATGTCAACCTTGTTGCGCACAATAATGTGTTAGGTAAAATTATATAATAAAAATGTGTTAGGTTAGGTTAGGTTAGGTTAAGTTAGAAGAGATAACTGGTGGTAGTTTCCTCACGATATTTTTGTTTACCGTAATTTATTTGCGTTACATATTAAATCAAACGGAGTACGAGAAAGAATAGACTAAAATCCAATGTCATAAAGCTGAAATGTTTCCAGATGTTATTGGTTGGAAAATGTTAACTGCTATTCGTATCTTAAGGTCGGCCCGTAAGCATCAAAAAATTTCGCCTCCCATACAAACGTAGTTTACTAATAATTTGAAAACCACTATTTCAACATACTTGATATTTGGTATCTAATATTAGGTTAGAAATATCTGTGTCTGCATGCCTTTGTTTTTTCGGTAAATGTATTCTGGGTCAAACCACAGAGAAAACAAAATTCGTATGAAGATTTTCTTTTTGCTTTCATTTCATTCGGTTCGGATTTTTCAAAAAAACAAAAGCATGCAGACACAGATATTTGTTACCTGATATTATATATTAAATATCAATTCAATTGGAATAGCACTTTCCAAATGATTAGTAAACTACGTTTGCATGGGGAGCATAGCTTACGGGCCGTTCTTAATGTGCTCCATATCTTATTGAAAGTAAAACACCCGCGTAAATCTATGCCACGTCATACTTACAAAAAACATTTAAGTGAGGGTTGAATATCACACCATCTTCTTATAGGTGGTGCGTAGAGACTAAAAAAGCTCCAACACAGGAGAGGAATTCCAAAGTCAGGTAGACAAGAGTAGAAATAAGTGGCCGGTTCACATAATGAGGCATCATCTTTGTAGCCTTGGAAACGCCCAACGCCCGAGGCATGCGTTGGACTCGCCAGGATTTTTACCTGCCTCGTGCTATCGTGGACTTCATTCCTAATAAGTGTGGTGTGTGTAAAATAAACGGTGTATCCGCAGTTTAGAATCGAAGGGTAATTTCAAAAGTTAAAATTGATATTAACTAACAAATAAAGATACCACGGGTATAGTATGTTTCTACGCGATAAATCTTAAAACTAAGATTTGCTTGGGTAGAACCAGGTATCCAGCTTCCCTATGAGGGTTTGTCCGTCCGTCTGTCTGTAGGAACTTATAATTCTTTACAATAGTATAAATTTACACATATGTGCTTGATTTTACCCTTTTCAAATAAGAATCCATACATGTAATAAATCAATGGGTCAATATGAATATGTTCGATAACCACTAGTATTTTTTCGTACTAAGCAAGTACATAGCTTTTTTAGGCGAGCATAAATTTATGTTGAATTAACCGTAAAGCAAATACCTACACCTATACCTTAGATTTATAACTTTGAAACTTTTTGTTATTTAAAATAGCAGAGTGAGGCCTACGAAGTTGACCGCTTATCTTAACCTAAATATCCATCCACCATCCAGTTTCGTGCGCAATAAAAAAATATTAGCACCTCTATTGACGTGGAGTCCTTTCTATAAAACCAATTCCATTCGCATAATCTTGTGTATATATAATCGGTTACGGCGATGACAGAAATAAAGTGAGTTATCTGTTTTCACTTAAGCGAGGCGGGGGAACTTTAGCTGCCTCTTTCGTGTGTGTGTAGGATTGTATCAGCTCTTACTTACTGTCTGTTTTGTATGCTCGATGGGTGAATGAAACAGATTCTGTTCAATATACTTTTTCATACTAAACAACTACGCCACTTTTTCCAACTAATGTGATAGGTATTGTATTGTATTGTATTGTTTATTCATCATCCATAGACAGTACACTGCACTCGAATTTGTCATATTTTAGCATTGGCCAGTTCAGCAAAACAAAACACAGCGAAGAAGAACTGGAAAGAAACTCCGCTGTTTTTTTTTCAACGTCCACTTAGTCTAAGTTTACAAAAGTGTTTGTCAATTATTTTAACAAAAACATAGGTAAAACACTAAATTCACATGAATACACAAAATTTACAATCCATGCAGTTCATGACAAATATCATTTTATTTGCAAAGACAATCCCCTCCAACTAATATGTTGCCAATTTGAGCAGGCCAGTCCCCACAAACAGCACCCGTTCACGAGCATCACGCCGGGCACAGCCATTACCTATTTCAACCATATTTTAGGGAAAGAGATAACCCGAGCCTAGCGTCCCCGTAAGCAGGACCTTTAAGCGATGCACTGTTCCAGTGGCAACACAACTCTGTGATATAGTTTAGTAAAGTATTGTATAGCAAGGACACATTAATTAAAGAAATAAAGCCGTAAAAATAACTTTTATGCGAACATTCTGCAAGGTTGGACTTGTTGAACTAGAATATAAACCTTTCGCTTCCGTCTTCCAACTACATAATTTGGAATTATTCTACAGACTTTATTTAATTAATCTGTTCTTTCCTCACGTTCGATTCTACTACAAAGATATTATAATTGTTGCTTTTGTCTTTTTTAGGTTGCTTCATATCATGCTGTTATGCAGCCAACATTAAAGCCACTTCGTTCTTACTAGGTGACGAAGGAGGAATTAAAAGTAACAGCGGAACGATCCAGTGAGCCTTATTGCATTTTACAATTAAAGTAAACCATTTGCTTTGAATCGTACGAGCTTTCCAAAAATGGTTTTATGTTCCTTCCTTATTTTGTTAATTGATTTGTAACAAGAATATTTTTTTGAAGGCATATCCCTGTTCATAGAACCACACGAGAGAGAACTGACGAGACTTATAAATAGGGAGTTAATTAATTTGCTCTGATCGAACAAGGAGAGCTGACAGCCGCGGGTTTTTTGCGAGACTTGTGCTTGAGTCAAGTGCGTACAATGTGAATATGTTCAAGCATGTGTTTATTCATGTGGATACTTCACTAATATCGTTTTCAAGGTTCTGTGTGAGGTGCTAAACTGCATTGTTTCGAAATCACCAAACAATCTTCTTACGAATAGAGATAAAAATTATATTATACCGGGTAAACACATTTTATGAATAGCTTCTGAATATGTTTATTAAACTTTTCACGCATAATTTGTTTTCTTGTATCAAATAATTAACAGTCATTACCTATTCTTTAGTATAGAAGGTACAATTCGAACTAGATTTAAATTTTTGGCATTATGTGCATTCTATTTATACCTACTACAGCTGTTCGTCGAAAGAAGCATGGTAGAAAAGCACCATCGCTGCCCATTTCTACGAATTCTTAGATGACATCAAGATTATTTATTTCTTCGGTAAGTACACTCGGTTCAATTTTGTTCACCAAAAATCAGGACTTTTTGAGGCAAAAATAATTTTAAGTTTTATTAAATTTTCATCAACGTACAAAATTATGTCATTATATCATTGAAACAATGACCTAATGATATAAAAGTAAGAGTTTACAAAGGAGATAAAAGCACTAAAGATGGATCAGAAACAGACATACAAAATATTTTAATATTGGCCTGATTAGAAATCTTTAAATACTGTTAAATATGACGTAACGAGTACTTATTCATATCATACAATTCTTTAAACCAAGTCACGTTGGCTGCACGACACTACGTCACGGAATGTTGAATTAATTGTATCGGTTCTGGCGGCGTTCAGCGGTTATGGTGGGATAGTATACTTATTTAACAGTTAAGTAATAAAATAACGTTAAATAAAAAAAAGTTTATTCCTGCCGAAATGAAATATATAATTATTTCTTTGTATTTAACACTGCGTTTTGGTGCCTTAAATATTTACAAATTATATAATATTGTGCAAATATGTAAAAAAAATTAAAGACACATTTGTCAGCCTCAGTGGCTCAGTGGCGCGACACTTCGGCGATCGCTCTCCGAAGTTAAGCAACGCTAAGTTCGGTCTGGTCTTGGATGGGTAACCATTAGACCGTTGAGAGAGGCTGGCCGTGGTTCGGATTCCACGTTAAACTGTAGGTCCCCTTCCTTACCTACTAGGTGGTAGGGTTAATCCCGCCTTGCCATCCGCCGATACCATCGCATTGAATGAACGATGGTCGAAGCGGAAAAATCCACAGGATCCCAAATGATTACAGCATACTTTAATATTAGTCGATTAAATTTATAACCCAGTAATACATGTATGTGATAACTAGTCCCGAGAGAGCGACATAATTAAATGTACCTAGTACTCATATTTCTTGCTCAGAGCAGAAAGTTTCTTCCAGCTTTTACCCGTTTTTTGCAGTAACTAAAAGCCGGCTATTCAATGCGTTTGTAGACAACATTTTCTGCAATTGCAGTTTAACATAAAAGACGTCTTCGAAGCGAAACATTTAAATAATAAAAATAAATATTAAAAAACTTATGAACTAAACAATATTTTCTTTCAAAATAAAAATTAAGATTTATCCACCCACCCTAAATACATAACATTTGTTCAGTTGAGGCATTCAGTAGGGTGCATCCATGCTGCTCTTTATTCGGAGAACAGTGAATTCAAAAGATTACACGCAATCATACATTTTACGAATAGAAGCGCGGACCTTCGCCATTCTGAAAATACCTGCTGTTTTTATATTTTTTTATTTTATTTAACAATAAGAAACCACGAAAGTAAAAAAATAAATATACGGTTTTGAACATTAAAATCAAATAAAACAACGTTATCGTTGAAAAGCGAATTAGTAAATATTGTCCAAAAAAAAACTTATTTCCAAGCCAGAATGTTTTGCTATGAGTAAATCTCTAATTTTTTCCTTTTTAGAGTGTTTTCAAATGGAAATACGTGGTCCTTGAATGAAACGTTGACTTCAAATTAATTCAAATCTCTAATGTATCTGTTTGGAATGGAACAGAAAATTTAATAAAAAAGTTTCTACGTTCTAGTCGACAGTGGAAAACAATGTAAAATACGTGATTCTATGACTTACGATCGACGTGTTAAGGATATCCTTATTTTAGTTGTATACTCGAATTTTAATCACTATACATTGCATAGTCAGGAAATAATAAGTACTTAGCATGGTCCAAGTAAAACCATCTTCAAGACAAGGTATCTTTACAAGCAAGTTATGGGGAAGTCATAAAATATACTTCACGGAGTTCGCCTCTCCGCTGCAAAGTGTTCGTAATGCAACCGAGGAAGATTTATCACATCAAGTGTATGCCGTAAGTGCTAACATATTCATATATTTTCTTGAAATACAATGTTGAGAGAGTTATGAGCACGGCACAACTTTAGTTATTATCTAAGGAATGTGATATATATGTGAAGTAAGGACACATTCGTTAAAGATAGAGCCCAGTAAAAATAACTACTCTACAGTTATATTGCAAAGCTGGACCCGAACCAGCAAAACATACCATTCGCGGGTATTGCGTCTTCCAATTTCGCCACCGGCTGTATATCTATAATTCTTTCTACAGTCCGTCCTTCCGTAATCAATGCCTCCTACTAATTAAGTGTCTATGATTATACCTTTATACATTGATTGAAAGCTTACCTGCGGTGTGGATATTAACTGCAAAGATTGAACATTCGAACATATTTCCGTCGTCACCAAAATCGTATTTGGCATCAGACGTTAGAGCCAGTCCTAGGTTGACTAATCTAATAATAATATAAGTATTAATAATACTACTACTAGATATACTCTTAAGTCAATTTACACAAAAAAATATTATAGTTACTGTAATGAAATAGTATAAATGTGTGGAAAATACATTTATATCGACACGGATATGGCTAGTACAACACAACTACTGTTATGATATTAGTCTAATACACCACATTCTTGAATGAATAGGTGGAATGCCAGGACCTTCCCTTTACGAGCACGGCTACATTGAACCGTATGGAAAACACAGACATTTTTTTATAACCGCTTCAACCATAGTTTCATCCAATGCGGTGGTACGAACCCGGGCGGGGTTAGCCCTACCACCTAGTAGGGGAAGAGGACCTACAGTTTTACATGGGTTCCGAACCATGAAACAGGTCGAATTCGTAACGAAATGAACTTATCGAGCTCAGGAAGAGAAAGAAAGTGGTGCTTGACCGGGCGAGGATTTGAACCCAGACCTATCGGATGAAAGGCAAGTCCTTTAGCCCCTAGACCACGAGCTGTTCACTTAAGTACATGCAAATGTACTTAACTTGTTTTTGGTACGTTTTAATGGTTACGACGCGCCGTTAGAACATCGCTCCAGTTTTACATTAATTTTAAGTGTAATTTTAAAAACCCTTTGAACAGCATTGACTTAGCTAATTGGATAGCTCCTTGGTATTAACGGCTCAGGAGTAGCGACCATAATAATGTTATTATTGCAGTAGTTTGTGACTGTAACAATTTCGTCCTCTTACATGTATACAGCTTGTAATATGCTTCTGCTATTACGATATGATGGGTAATTATAGTTTCAATATATATTTAAGGCCATTAATTAGATATTGAGTCATTATCTAGCCACTCCCACTCAAACTGCGACGGACAACAGACAAGGCCGAGAGAGGTAAAACACGCCCCGTCCGTCTAGTACAAGTTGGTCTAGTCTTCACAAACTGGTTGCGAACGTTATTGCGAGCTAATTAGTAAACGCTGATTGGTCCCATGTAGCGACGTGTGTAGGATTTTCAATTTGTATACGTATTAATAGATATACAAAGTAATGTGAGTATCAAGAAATTAAGAGTTATTCTCCTAGTGCGTTTGATTCCGGCACGATCAATCAGAACCTGACCGGGCTGTAGAGAATATCCTATTTGTGCAGAGGATAAGAGCACCCTCTTGTGGTTCACATTATGTTTTTGAGAAGCAACCGTTTCTTAAACTCATTTCTCTGCCGCACCGCCATGATATGAAACTGTCTGCCGGCGGGTGCCTTTCCTCATACCATACCTTGAGTCTTCAAGCGTAATTTGAACAAGCTCGATAGCGGAGCGATAGTTCGCTGGCATGGTGCCTCGCGGAGCGTGGTTTCGCGAGGCGAGGTATTTTTGGCTTTTCTGAGCACCTTTGGTCCTCAGCACAGCCACCTGTACCGGTAATTCATAAAAATCTATATTTAAAGTGACTTACCGGTGTCATATACTTAGAGATATATTTATCTACCTTTTAAACAGTGTAGTAAAAAATTACCAATAAGAAAGAAATCAACTGATTTAACCAGTTACCTACGGAAATATGTTAAAAATCGATCCGCCTACCTGTTGTTTACGGCTGCCAGGCGGTTGCTAAGCGACACGCCTAACAGCTCTCCTTAGTTGGATTCACTGTGCTGCTAGTATTTATACTCAGCTGCGCAGTTATTGGTGGTGGAATAATTTCAGATATGTTTTGTTTGCAACCTGCATTCAATGCGATCACTAAAAGCGTACTTCTACGAGCTTTAATCTCTTCATACTTGATCCTACATTGTTACATGGGTTCCGAACCACGGAACAACTCGCAATCGTAACGAAATGCACTTATCCAACCCAAACAGAGAAAGAAAGCGGAGCATGACCGGGTGAGGATATGAACCCATGACTTTTTGAAAGGCAAATCCTCCAGCCCCTGTACCACGAGCTGTACCTGTGTCGAGTGCACTAATTTAGTAAGAAAAAAGAATCTCAACTCTTATTCCTAGTATTTTCAGTGTTCCGTGCCTTTATCAATCTTTATTAATCTATCAACTCTAGTAGATTAGTCGTAGACTAGTGGTAGAGCTGCAGAAATACACTAATTCAAGGAAAACATAATTTCGGACTTTAACCGTAATATTTATGAGTCTATGTAATAGGCACATTATAAAAACATAATTCGCCATGCTATGAAAACTCGTGTTTAAAAAAATTTTTTTTGAGATCCTCCTATTAGACTCCATTACAATTAATTTTTCACAGATCTATCTTATTTTATATTTTATTTTAGTTTAGTCTCCAACAGGATTTCAAAGCCATAAATCTCCCGTCCACCCACTTAAATCTACTCGTGTATCTGATTGAAGACGAAAGTAAGAATACACATACGTATTAAGTTTCGATTTTTAACACTGAATCTCATTAAATCTTATGGTACACGGAAAATAATTCGGGCCCGAAATTCCATAAACTAATGGTCATGTTCTTTAATTAACTCCGGTGTGCTGCCGGGGGACCGACGGTTATATCAGAACGAGCGTTCCGTGAATTTGGCCTGATTTACTTTTATTGCTTCACAGACAGAGATTAAGTGCGGCGATATGTAATCCATTCCGTGCCTCGTTTTACACGATGGAGATTAGATGTTATGGAAGTGCGAACAACCAAATAAAAAAACCGGCCAAGTGCGAGTCGGTCTCGCACACGAAAGGTTCCGTACCATCGTACAAGATTTGACACCAAAGAATCACGTTGTTTGTATGGGGGCCCTTTAATTTTTATTACTTTTATTTTTTGTTATGGCAGCAAAATAAATACACATTCTGTGAAAATTTCAGCTGCCTACCTGTTACGGTTCATGAGATACAGCCCTGTGACAGACGAACGGACAGACGGACGGACAGCGGAGGCTTAGTAATAGGGTTCCGTTTTCACCCTTTGGGTACGGAAACCCTAAAAATAGCATTTGGCTGTTGGTTACTTGCTGTCTTTCATACAGTGGAAATGGATGGGTATCATACATTCTGTTACATGATCTGTTAAATTTTACATGTATCGTGTGAGTTCCCTTCGTGGATGTCGTAACAGGCGCCTATGGCATTCGTCCTTCGTGGTTCCGATTCTACGAAAAACTGTAGGTCCCGTTCCTTACTTACTTGGCGATTGGGTCTATCACGCCTGGATGGGTACCGTCGTATTGAATGAACTATGGTGAAGCGGCAATCGAAAATGTCTTTGTTTTCTATCTAGTTCAATGTAGCGTGTAATATAAGGAAAGTCCTGGCATGGCATCTATTTTCATAACACACCATCTATTAGGCTAATATAATAACGGTGGGTATAGTATACATGTCCAGTTACATAAAAAACGGACAGTATTTTGTATGCTGTGAAAATGGATGGCTATTTTTAACCAGTTTAGCCTGGTTTTCACCAAGTGCTGATTTATTTTAATCAACACTTAAAGGGCCTTTGTTACTAAAGTGCTGATTATCTTGTACTGGTATTGATTGCAAGCTGCTAAGAAAGGACCTTAAGGTCGGCCCGTAAGCATGATAAAATTTCGCCTCCCATACAAACGTAGTTTACTAATAATTTGAAAACTAGTATTCCAATCTACTTAAGTGTTGGTATCAAATATTAGGTTACAAATATCTGTGTCTGCATGCCTTTATTTTTTCGGTAAATGTATCCTGAGTCAAACCACAGAGAAAACCAAATTTGTATGAAAACTTTGTTTTTGCTTTCATTTGATTCGGTTTGGGTTTTTCAAAAAAACAAAAGTGTGCAGACACAGATATTGGTTAGCTGATGTTAGATATTAAATTGGATAGATATTAAATATCAATTTAATTTGAATAGCGGTTTCTAAATGATTAGTAAACTACGTTTGTATAGGGAGCATGTAGGTGAAATAGACCCTTAGACTGTATTTTACCTATAGTTTGGAAAAGGGTCAAAGATATTCAATTCGAAACAGTACAAGTTGTGACCATTACGTATTTACTTTATATTTAGCAGCAGAAGGCTGCTTTGGATACGCATACCACTGGAGAGGTGATTCGGGAGGAAAACATATGCACATATATTTGTTTGCGTTAAGAGGGGAATGTACATATATGAAATGAGTTTTTTTTTTAGATTTAAAAATCTCTGAACAATCATAGGTGTTTATCTTTGCCTACAGAATCAAATGTTTTTGCTGAAGTAGTATTTAAATCGATTGTGTACATATATTGATGAGGCACCTTAGAATATTATTTAATGGTTGGTTGCATAGTATTAGAAGGCAGTTGGGTGTAAGTTACAAAAGTAACAAAAGGCGCATTCACAAACTTCATTGGCTGTACTTAAAAGCAAAAAGGGCGGCCCACGCGAGACACTTTACATGTCGGTATTGCGTTACACTGGTTCGATCAACTCGTACATTTATGCAGTAATATATACTTTCGACTTGACTCTATTAAAGCAAACAATTATGGCAGCAGAGTGTTATCGGAACCACCATAGTAGGAAGTAGAAATTGAGTTCGATATCATTATTAATTTTGTTGTAAACCACTAACACTTCATTTATCTTTTTATTTAATTTTAAAATTATAATAAAATATAATTTTCATACTAAGTAAGTACATCGTTTTTGTAATGCCTGTGTTTATGTATCGCAGAGTTGGCAGGTGAAAGGTTTGCTTGCTGGTTCAAATCCAGCCTAACATTTGTAAAACTTTTGTGAGTAAATATTTTGACAGTTTTCTTATTTTAATTAATATATCCTTGCTTGACGTCGATTTTATATACATACCAAATTACTTTCAAATAATATTATTTCACAGAGACCTATTTAGAGCTATATTTGATTAAGCAAGAAAGCTAACATTCCCGGCGTCTACCTGTCTTTTTGCTTTGTCCGTCCGCTTGAAAACAACTTAGATGATTTAGATGCGATGATCAACACATTGCTTGACTCATCTTTTCAATTATAGCCTACTTACCATCACGCTAATTCTCTCATACCATTCTCTGTCTCTCCGCCTATAGTGTGACAAGTACTTACCAGATTGGACGTCATGTGTCATATGTCTTATAGTTTCAGTTACAACTGTTTATCCTAGTCTCAGCCTTAGTAACATGACGCAAGATTATTTATTGCTGGCGTAACTGACTGTGCGAAGGGTGTATGGGTGTGGGGAGGGTGAGTGTGAATGTGTGCGATATAACTGGTGTGACGCGGCGGAGTGGGTCGCATCGTGACCGCGCACGCGCGTTAATTAGAGCCCACGTACTACGCCGAGCGCAGTTAGCTATTGCGTTAACCGCTCGCCGCCATAAGGTGAGGTAACCGTTTGGCGAATCTAACAGAACGTGTGGTATTCGCTTAAGGCTCCATATGACGCTAACCTCCAATATTTTCGGTTTATTTTTATTTTATCTCAGCGTCGGTTAAGAATAAACACTCGTAGAAAAATCTAAATATAAGCTAAGACTATTATCTAGTGTATTACCGTAAAAAAGTTTGATGAGTTGCTTGTATTCTTACGAAAAAACATGTTTGTAAACACCTATTTACTAGGTTTTCAAGCCGGCGCGGCGCTTGGAAACTATAAATACAATATAAATATCTAGTGAATAAGCGTGAAACATATATTAATTCACTTTAAAAAGTAGACTTTACGGGTCAAACATTTTGCTTCGTCGCGCTCGATTTTCATATAACAATGAACCCTAACGCAAACTCAATGCTTCCGGAGATCGCCATTATCATTTGTTTGCTGAACGCTGGAGTCAGTTGGAGCCTTAATTGTGACTAGTCAGTGGCATATTTATTCGGTGTCAGCTGTGTTGCCCATGATATTGTTCTCACGCCAAGAATGTCACCTTTCAAATTGAAAGATGTTCGATACTTATTGTCATTCATGTCAATGTTTACTACAAGCGTAAATTCTTTGTTTTATGGAAATAGACATGGATGGCTAATATCACACCTACTGTCATGATATTAACCCATTCACCGCACTACATTCCTCAAGGAAGTAGGTACCATACCTATTTGGTTGTATGGTTGTAAGGACGCCCTTGTAAGCACGGCTAGATTGAACTGGATTGAAAACATGGTTACATCTGCACTGCTGCTTCGAACAACTTTCGTTCAATGCGATGGCAGGTTTAATCCTACCACCAAGTAAGAAGAAAAAGGCATTCTCAATTGAGATGCACATTTCAATCTCGGATAAGAAAGAAAGTAGTACATATCCTGGGATTCGAACCCGTTGTCACTGACACAAGAAAGAACAGTAATTCACCGCTACCCTACGGGCTACACCAAATTATTAAACATCTTTCATGTTTAACGTTTTTCTACTTTGTCAGTAATTATTTTTGCCAAAAGAGTGCTTGCCGTTCTAACAAAAAATAGTTCCAAAAGTGCTCCATCTTTACTAGGTTACTGAACAGTAGTATAATGTACCTTTAACCATTTCCGAGGGTTGACTGGTAGAAATAATGTGGTTACCAATTCATCAATCAAGTGTAAAATCCACAAATGGTCTAAATTTAATTTAAGTAGATAATGCCTTCAAGAAATAACTTCCACGATTTTCAAATATCAACATCATCGTGTATTTCGACCTTTTCAAAATTCAGATTGAGAAGACAGAGAGCAATCAATCAACGCAGCTGGAACGGCGCACGGCGTTTCTAATTCCACAATCTGGTAACTCTGCTTCGGTTCATGGACGATCGGAGCTGTCAAATTCCGGGACCTTTGGCGCACGTTACATTACCATATAAATTTCAGGTTAAAGAATATTTTATTTCCTAAAAGAACATTACATTCACTTATATGAGAAACATTAAATTTAGTATTAGTATGTTGCGTTGTTGCGTTGCGGTTACAATACAATTAATTAATAGTTAGAACCTTAATATAAATATAAAGGATGGAAAGTTAGTCTAAGTTATTAGCAAAATATTTTTTAACAGCTGTCTTGAAAATGTCATCGGACTCTAGGTTTTTTATTTCATTTGGAAGCTTATCAAATATTTGTACACCATCATATAGCAAAGTTCTTTTACCGTAAAGTTAATGAAATAGAGAATTCATTAAAATGATGAGGAAATATTTTTTTGAAAGAATATAAATTTTTTTGGACCATCACCCCAGTGGGACTCGGTAAAATGCGCCCTCGGTCCCCCAGCTACCGCGTCGCATCGCCCTCCCGTGCTATTACTTCGTTTTCGCATTATTTTTCCTCGGCTGCTAAAGGACGTAGCATGATAGTAAATATCGTGTAACTTTCCTCAGGAATTGAGCTATCAAATACAATAGTTTTTTGACATTTCATAGATTCGTGCGTTTAATCGAAGAAAAAAAAGTATTCAGCTCTAATATCCTATTATATACTTTTTCATTTCATTTAATTTATTTAAACTTTTTGGTAGTCAAACTACACCAAGTTACGTCACAAAGATCCGCGTATTCTATCAACCCTGTAAAGAAGAACCCGCAAAGAAACTTCACGGGTTTACATAACATATTTTTCCGTCCACAATTATGAAATACATACTTAGATCTAAATGCTACTGCCAAACAATTCCTTGGTAGAACAGATTAAGGCAATGAACAAACAACAATAGAAACAGCAACCCTCAGTTTAAGTCACTTACAACTAATAAAGTTACGAATGCAATTATTAAATTAATATAATGTATAGCATTACAAGTATACTCTGGTGTAATGTTGCTGAGGTACCCGGCTCCGATCGGGTCAATGATCGCTTTGGACTGATTTCGGGCCGAAATATTTTCCAGATATTCCCCATACAAACAAAAGGTAGTGTATCCTTTACGAAGATTAAGACTATCAATCTCTATACCGGAATTCATCAAAAATAGTTTAGCGGTTTAGGCCTAAGACAGACGGATATTACTTTTAAAGATAGTTACTTTTATGTCTATTCTACTAATTATAAATATGTAACGAGTGTTCATGGAGGAATTTGCTTTGTTTTATAAGATACTGCGTTTGTAGACTTTATGTATGATAATAAAACTAAATTAAATATTTTTTTGAATCTTTTCTGTACGTATGTATGTTCCTCCATAATTCCTAAACTGATTATCCGAATTCGATTAAAGTTACTTCACCTATATTTAATTACATGGGACACAGGATAGGCTAAATATAATTCAGTTTTACTTCTTCCACACTAAAACTTTTGGTCGCCTTCACATCCTTAGGATCCGACATCAGTCCAAAACGATATTGATCCGAGCGGAGCTGGTTACCGCAATTAGTATGGATGTCTTATGCTACCAGCCAACAAAGTTCTTAGATCCTGTTTAAATTATAGATCAGATGTATATCGATGTCAAAACGAATTCACGAATTAACGAATATTCACGGCGGTGATATGATAATGTGACAGCCGCCACTAAGCAGCCCGGGGCGGAGTGGAGGCGGCGGCGGGGTGGGGGGTGGCGGGAGACGAGGGTGATGGGGGTCGGCTAGTAATTAACCTAAGCTGAGACCGTGCGCCTGCGCCGTGCCACGACAACCAACTACACAATGCATAGTGCTCTACTACGACGTATGGTAGAGGTGAACGAGCCAATATTGGACCGGTGGGTTGCTTTTGGAGATAATAATAATAATAATAATAATAAAGTCTATGGTCAGCTGTCACATGTGACGGATGTCGAAATTTTTCGCAAAATGAAAATTATTTAATTGCTTAATAATTTTCATTATTGCTGAAGGTTTGCGACAAAAATCACATGTGACAAGTCTTACTGGATCCCGCGGCCATAGATCCTCACCACTACCGCGCCACTCAAGACCTTGGTTCCCTGAAAAGGGGACCAGCAGACACGGCCCCGCTACCACCTGATGCGGGGCCCACCACTTCTCCGGCGTGCTTGAGGTCGGCGGGCTGCTGCCTGCACCTGATCTCCGCCGCCGGAGGACCGAGGCGCATCACCAGGCGCCGCGCGCAAGATATTCTGCGTGCCGGCGCCCAGCAGTCCGGCGGATGCGGGGCTCTCCGACATGGGGGTGGTGGAGGCCTGCGTGTCAAGGCCACCACCTACCGTTCGAAGCCTGGCTCACGTCGTCCCGGAGAGCGCCGCCCCCACGGCCTGCGCCCACCGGCGCGCTTGGAGGAGCCCCCTCTCGCCGCCGGTGGATTCTCCGTTTCTTAATATTATTTTTATGTTTTTTTATTGTAAATATGTAAAAATAATTTTAAAAAACGTGCAAATAAATATATACAGTATAATAATAATAATTGTTTATTGAGGTACATAGTCCCATTAATTTACATTTAACATTAACCATTAACATACAAATAAAATAAAAATTACATTTTGATAAAATCCACATAAAAAATCTTATTGCAAATAAATCGTATGATATGATTATCACACCGAGCCACGCGTTCCAACAAAGCCGCTTTCCTCTTTATTAATATAGCGAAGAAGTCGTCTAGCCCGTTTTCAGCGAACATGCCAGACGCACTACACCGCCAGCCCTACTTATATATAAACTTAGCCCTAAGGCTTCCTTTCCGGATTCAAAGTTTGCTTCATGTGCGCCTTTTTCTAGAGGTGCCCGCTATAAGGAGATTTTCGCTCCAAAAACTCTGTCAATGTTGACCTTCCTGCGCCCTTTGCAGTAAGGCGATAGCAGGTTAACTTCTTTCTTTGTTGGGCATGCACCCTATGGCTTCTGTTCGGTCTAGTGGTCTATCGCCCGGTTCCACCACCTCCAGCTACAAAAATCCCAAAGTTACCTTTCGGTTACACCATACAAATAGGAAATGTAACCGAAAGTTAACTATCGGATTTCAGGTAGCTGGAGGTGGTGAAAACGGGGGTATATTGACTAAGTTTTAGGAGCTAAAATCTAAGTTATTGCATAGGGCGAAGGAAGGTTGTTATTGAAAGATATTTTGGAGCGAAAATATCGGATGGTGTACTTATCTACCAATAGGAGATTTTTTTTAGGTTGAATGGCGACATCAAGGGACATTGATTGGCTCGTAGCTTAGGACGAGACACCGCTTCTCATTCGATAAAGTAGTAAGTTCAATCCCGGCTTGTGTATTTCTTTCTCTTTCTGAGTTGGATAAGCGCGTTTCGTCACCAATGCGAGCTGTTCCATGCTTCAAAATCTATGTCAAACTGTAGGTATCCTTACTCTACTAGTTGGTAGGATTAAGCTAGCCCGTATTGGCACCATCACATTGGTCGAAGCGGCGATGAAAAATTGTCCGTGGTTTCCATCCAGTTCAATATAACTGTACTCATAAAGGGCAGTTCCTGAGGTATGGGAATTCTTGAGGTGCATCGGGCCAATATTATGTCAGTAGGTCAGAACCATTCATGTCTAGCACACAAAAAATATAAAGTTTTAACAATAAAACAAAGTTTCCACTTTTACAATAGCTGTTTTTTTATTTAATTGTCTTCGATTCATTCCACGCAGCTATTATAACCGATTTGGACACCAATTTGAATCATAACTCAGATGAGGCGAATTATCTATTGGTCATGGTATTGGTCACATTATTCCGCCCAGATTTTCCATTCATATTGGCTACAAAAGAGAAATGTACATATTTGAAATATAGGCGCTTTTTCGACCGAGTAGAGTTAGTATCAATTTAGGCTTGGAATAACTAGACTCATTAGATGTCAATGATGATTATATATATTTTTAATACTATATATTGTTGTTTAACAATCCTTAGTATATGTAATAGAGATCAAATAAAATATTTTGTACCAATTATAATAGCACATAATTAGTTGCACATCACAGCAATCAAGTACGGCATTTCGTTACAAATGTTTCGGTTCGGAATGCAAATAATACTGTAGGTCCCATTTCTCTACTAGGTGGTAGCTGCCTCCCTATTACGGTTCATGAGATACAGCCCTGTGACAGACGGACGGACGGACAGCGGAGGCTTAGTAATAGGGTTCCGTTTTCACCGTTTGGGTACGGAACCCTAAAAAACTACGGTCATTTTACTATTCTTAAACATTGCAGAACTGAACATTCAGTACGTACCCCACTCATCGGGATTTAAGACGTATATCTACAACACGAATTGTTACATCTGGCCGGTTTCATCGCAAGGTATTCTGTTACAGGGAAGACCCTTAAATGCGACCCCACCCTTCGTGCTGGGCTTCAGGCGTGGTGCAAGGCCCCAATAATATTCGATTACATTTTCTAATCCGTCACGCGAGCCGTACGAGTGGCCACGTGACACCTGCTCGAATTAAGCTGCAGGAGCTATAACGTTTCCAAATTTAAATTTAAATTAACGAATTTAACAGGATTGGTAGACTTTTTAAAACCGTAAGTAGTGCTAGCAAGTTAATAATGTGTTTTTTAGTCAATCTAAATAGAGATTGCAAAAATTATGTTTTTCTTAAAACTAAATACAAATCTGAATAAAAACTATTAAAATCTAGATCTTATTTATAAAATGATCACTTTAAAATAATGTTATTTCCTAATTAAATAAATGTATGTATATTTCAACGCTAAAAAACTTAATTTGTAAAAAAAAGTTGTTCCTTATCATGGACCCAAGTGATTAGCCCTTCCAACACACCGCATGAGAAATAGTTGACCTTTGAACAAATCCCCTTTATTTAATTTTCCCCTCACAATATTATGTCGAATCATAGATATATCAAACTCTGCAAAAATATACTTTCCTTCAACGAAAAAAATACTTTAACTTAGACCGATATCGGACTTATACTTAATATAAATATCTCACCATTCCAACTTATTCTGTGCCATTGCTTTACGGTAGTTGTAGATTGGTAAATCAAAATGATCGCATGACGTTTTACCAGCAGGCAAAACCTTATACCTGTACATTTAATCGACAAAGTTTTAGATTTTAGCACTTTAAAAACTATAAAAATAAAAAATGTTTTATTGATCAAAAAATAAAGTCATAAATAACAGAAAATAATTTCGTATGCAATAGGTCATATAGATTTCTTACAGTTTACGATATTTATGTAAAAAAAAGTAGCACTATTTTTCCGGAGCAACCCTCAGGAATTTGACTGTCTACAACACATTTACAATACAAGAAATAAAAGTCAGCTGCAGCAAGTAAAGCACAAAACAAAAAAAAAATCAAACTGGCTTACATTTTAACGCCACAAATATTTATAATAAGCTACCAGAAAACATCAGAAATGAAAAAATAAATCATAATTATAAAAAAAAGTTACATGACTGGCTGTTAAGTAATTCATTTTACAACTATTTTAGAATTATTAGTTAAATTAAGTTTTTTTCTTAACTTTATATAAAATAGGTATAGTATAATTGTTTATACACATGTAGTTACTTTATACTCATTTCAATTTCGACAAAGGTAAATACTAAGAATGTTTGTACTATACATTCTGTGTACTTTATCTGATTAAAAATCTGAATCTGAATCTGAAACTGATTGGCGCATAACCATGTATATACCCTGATCCCTAAGCTACCCCCCATACTATACTATAGGGAGCAGTGGGTATTCCTGTTAATTTAATTTAAGAGGGTAGGGCATTTCAGGAAAAACTTATGGCAAAAACTCTTGAAAAATAACTTTAATCCCTACGATGAGTCGCATAACCGTATCACCTCTCACCATCGATAGCGGTATCACGAACCACGGTGCGACGGCGACGGTTGCGGCGCCGCGTGGAGCCAGCCCGAGCCGCGCCCGTGCTATAGACTTCAACGCACGAGAAAACCGTTCGCCGCTCGCTCGACCCCGAGCGACTTGAACGCTATAACCTCCTACAACGGCTAGTTATAGCTAAGTCGACGTGAACAATGGCCGACCTATAGCTGACTCGTGTTCGTTTCGTGTTACTGCAGCCTTGGAAATGTTGGTAATTTTTTTTCTCAATTGTAACAATAATAAAATAATTGTGTTAATTTGAGCTTGAAAAGCTACAGTTTCGATCAGGATATTTTAAATAAAATGATTTGTAGAAGCATTTATAAAATTAATTAGTAAACGACAATGTCGTAACGATTAAAAAAATACAAGGTATCAAAGGCTTGCAGTTCAGTGACGCGGGGACTTGCCTTGTATGCCAGAGGTTATGGACTCCATGACCTGGACTCTGTAACCATAGGCGCTATGGTTCGGAACCCATATAAAACATTAGTTTAAGCCTATAACAGGGTTAAGGTTGGTAGAATCGCATCGGATTTAAAAATAGTGGAAAGGGCAATGAAAAATTGTCCATGTTTTTCATCTAGATCAATGTAGCCTTGCTCATAAAGGAAAGGTCCTGACACGGCACCAAATCCTTACGGAATATGGTGCGTACATAAACACGGGTTGGACAGTGGTTACGGTATTAGCTAGTCATGTCAATTTAAATAGAAAATGGGTGTGAAATTGGGCCGGGCACGGATCCTAATCTCTAAAATATGTACATAAAGCAAATGCTTGGACCATTTGTATAAAACGACTTTGCTTTTGTAGAAGAGTCTCTCGTCGTATCTCAAGACAATATTAATGCATCCATGGCGAGAAAGGGCGCAATCATTCTGACAAATTACGGCGTTAAATCAAGTGAAAACAATGAGGGTAGAACAAAAAGCTGACGCCTAGCAGCGAAGTTGCGCGGGCGCACCATTCTGCTGAACCAGTAGCAGTATCATGTTACGGCTGGAGTACAGGAGAGGTAGTCTTGTCATAATATATCATCGCGTTGGCACTCATATCGGTTGGTTACTCACAACAATATTTTAGATTTCCGTGGGTCATATCTCGCCGTAATGTCTGGCTAACCGTAATCTCGTTACTTCTTCTCAAACATATTAAATTTACAAAATCGTACATCTGAGATCCATGTCGAGGGTGTAAAAAATGTGTATTAGATATATTATCATTCTTGCAAAAAAATGTTTTACCTATTCGGTTTTTTGTTAATAAACCTAGGAAAATAATGGCATATTTAAAGAAGTTGGAGTTATTTTCGAGAGCCCATTTTTATCATTGCCCACTAAATGGCGTTTTTTGCAATGATAGATGTATTTGCAAATAATATAACATGAGGCGTCGACAGGCTCGATAAATAACGGTGTTAATTTTAACAGATGCAATCTTCAAACCTGCATATTTTGCAACTAATTTTACGAAGATTATAAAGCCATTTGTGGTCACAGACCTTTTCGAAAAAATATAAAATCACAGTGAAACTACAATCTATTAGGTTAATTTATTTGTTATTTTATGCAACTACATTAACTGCAGCCGAAGAATAATAGATATTCGCGTGGACTTTAGAACTTCTTTTTATCTGAAGATAATTGATTACCACTAGTTTACGGATAAGCACGAAGGAGGTACTTTCTTATAGTCTTCTGACTGGACGAATAGGTTCATCAGATCGCATTTCGAACCCTGTTCGCAACGAGGACGAAATTTTCAGTTGCAGAGATTAGCCCGAAAATGTTTATCCGAAAAAACATAAAAAAAAACAAAAAAAACAAAAAAAAAAACATACAGACGAATTGATAACCTCCTCTTTTATTTGAAGTCGGTTAAAAATAGGTATTATGTCTCACGTGAAAATCCTAACAAACAAAGATTGGCCAAATTATTGTATGGTGATTGGAGCAGGTGCAAATTTATAATAAAAAATGACTGATATGACATAACACAGCCAAGATACAAAAATGCCTCTTACAAAAGCGATGGCCACTGAATTCAAGGAACAGTTGAAATGCGTTCGTTCTGAATAAATACCTCAACTGAGCGATTGCATCGTTTTATAAACGGAGGGAGAATAACCAGTCTGCGGTCACGTCCCGCGCGAGCAAAACCAACACACGCACCACGGAACCCTTCATTATTTGGCCCAGCTTCCGGTTTGAGGTGCTCTGCGCAGACACTTGCGGTTATAACCATTCTCTTTTAAGCTTGAGCATATATTTCATATATTTACTGTAGGGTTATTACGATTTACGTTTCGACTATCACATAAGCGCTTCGATGATCGATTTGGCTACCTAACACCATTGAATAGCATTTAAGGTATACACTAAACAGCCCGTCTATGGATCTATCAAAGGAAACATTCATTTTATCATATGCAATTATGCCTCCAATGCTTCATTCTATGACGTAAGTTAGTAAAATCGTCTATAGAAGCAATTGAAAGATATGCCTACTAGTTGAATTCATCACATTATTAAATAATCTGCTTCTTAGTAAGAAATTTGATCAGTCAATTTTGCGGTATACATACATTGCAAGCGAAACTATATTATAATGTAAATATCTGACCTTTATTTATTTATGTTTCGTTCATAGACAATACGATGCACTCGAACCGGTCATTTTTTTAAATTTCGCCAATCCCAGCGAAGAAGAACTGTTAAAAAAACTTTTCTCGATATTTTGAACGTCTACGCTTACAACATATTTACTCTTCTATGACTACTGCTTAAACCATCTGCTATAGACACTGCTCAATTTGTATCAAGTAATCATAGAGTGCATATAATTATATTGTAACCAAGTGTAGCGTACAACTTAACATTAATAGGAAAGCGATAATGATAAAATCATTGTACTAATTTGTATTAATAAATTGATTATGATACATTAAAATACATTAAATTGATACATTAATTTGTACTAATTTGTACATGTCCTTTCCAATAAAAAAATAATCATCGAAATCAGTTGGCGTGATATTGAGTTATTCGTCCAATTGTCGCGCACATACTTAATGCAAATTTAAGACTGATATGATTTTCTCATGGATATCATTGCCAGAACTGAACCAAATTTAAATGGGACCACACGGAAAGCACCAGCTTTCAAATAAAAAAAATAATCAAAATCGGTTCATAACAAACATAAAAAATCATACGGACGAATTGAGAACCTCTGTCTTTTCGAATTTTAAATGTGTATTTTCACTAATGCGGATTACAAATAAGAATAGTATTGATTTGAAACCCGCGTAGTTGGGTAGGGTATTTTTTTGTTATTTGTTATTTATATATTTCGTCTTTGTACACAAAATGCCTCTTAGGTTACTATCAGGTACAGTTTAATCTTGATGATATCACCATATTGGATGGAAGGTGTTGATTTTCGATGAGTACAGTCAACGTACACCCATGGTCAATTAAAGGGATACCTTTGGGATTTTGGATCCAGGGTCTATAAGTAATTAGTGAGCTTATGATAACACAACCTTCGAAAGATGTTCTCATCGGGCTACTGTCATCCGATATCAAATTCGGTAGAGTTCGTTAGATATAAGTGGTTCCCAGATTCACCTTTCTTCTCGTTACCTGACCAACGGGTGGGTAAATATTTTGACAAGGGTTAAGAGCTGACAACTTGAGCTCGGCTTAGTGTCGGTAATCGATCAGGTGCCGAGACGAATGGATGCGGCTCCTGTTACAAGGGATTTTTTATTTATTTTGCTTAATTATATTAAAAGGTGGAAGTTTTGGTGAGCGTGAACAATGCATTATATGTATTTTACGATGTTAATATGAAGGACATTGGCATTTAGATTTATCTTTTTTAAATTATATAAATGATGACTAAATATAAATATATATTATATAGACTGAACTGAAAGTATGCTAATAATCGCAGAATTAAGTTGATAATGGTACCACTTTGACAAAAGTCTAAATGTCTTATTGATTAACATATTTTCATGTCCAATAAATATATATTCCTTTGACAATGGTTTTTCAACCATGAAATCCAAAACCAACAATTTCAATGCTGGAGTAACGGACTTTTCCTGGTGATGAAGGTACAGCTGATTTTTTTTGCATGTAATTTTTTTATTGATTACAACATTACATTTTCGTATTAATTGAATGTATGCAGCCATATCTTATTAAAATTGAGAACATTAATTTTAATCTTACGTCGGCAGGTTCAAATACTGCTTCACGCGAACGTCAAACACAAATGGTTTTCCACATTTTTTTAAAATCCATTTGCAATGCTTTACTTTAAATAATTAGGTTTTCCAATAAATTTAATTATGTAAAATAATGTGCAATCAAAGAAAATCTCATTAATATCTATGTAATGTTGAGTTCTGTTAAGGTTAAAACCCGAAACATTATTTTTCTTGAACGTTATTAGTCTCTTGTTATTAGTATTTCTTCATTTCTACCCATTTGGGTGAACGAATTAAAGAGACAAGCATACTGTGAGTGGTTTCTGGGTAACGATTAACTATTCTCGAAACCCATGTGCGGGGTAATAGAATGTCAAATGGCTTAACTCCGCAAAGACACAATTAAAGGTAACAAGAGGATCCGGTAATTGCAGGAAGGAGCTTGGTGTAGGTATGCGAGTTGCTAACGACATCATTTCAAGGTACTCACGAAGGTAAGCGTGCTTGTTTTATATGGTTTTGTATGCACCACTTCAACTGGGACACAGCATCAGACTCTCTCCGTCTTGGTCTCCGCTGCTTGGTTAATAAAGACCGAAGGACACATGTTCATCTGATATACTTAGTTATCTGTGCATGGAGCCACACGAATAAAACATCATTTTTAGGTACTGATGAAGGTAAGCGTGTTGTTTTATATGGTTTTGTATGCACCACTTCAACTGGGACACAGCATCAGACTCTCTCCGTCTTGGTCTCCGCTGCTTGGTTAATAAAGACCGAAGGACACATGTTCATCTGATATACTTAGTTATCTGTGCATGGAGCCACACGAATAAAACATCATTTTTAGGTACTGATGAAGGTAAGCGTGTTGTTTTATATGGTTTTGTATGCACCACTTCAACTGGGACACAGCATCAGACTCTCTCCGTCTTGGTCTCCGCTGCTTGGTTAATAAAGACCGAAGGACACATGTTCATCTGATATACTTAGTTATCTGTGCATGGAGCCACACGAATAAAACATCATTTTTAGGTACTGATGAAGGTAAGCGTGTTGTTTTATATGGTTTTGTATGCACCACTTCAACTGGGACACAGCATCAGACTCTCTCCGTCTTGGTCTCCGCTGCTTGGTTAATAAAGACCGAAGGACACATGTTCATCTGATATACTTAGTTATCTGTGCATGGAGCCACACGAATAAAACATCATTTTTAGGTACTGATGAAGGTAAGCGTGTTGTTTTATATGGTTTTGTATGGACCACTTCAACTGGGACACAGCATCAGACTCTCTCCGTCTTGGTCTCCGCTGCTTGGTTAATAAAGACCGAAGGACACATGTTCATCTGATATACTTAGTTATCTGTGCATGGAGCCACACGAATAAAACATCATTTTTAGGTACTGATGAAGGTAAGCGTGTTGTTTTATATGGTTTTGTATGCACCACTTCAACTGGGACACAGCATCAGACTCTCTCCGTCTTGGTCTCCGCTGCTTGGTTAATAAAGACCGAAGGACACATGTTCATCTGATATACTTAGTTATCTGTGCATGGAGCCACACGAATAAAACATCATTTTTAGGTACTGATGAAGGTAAGCGTGTTGTTTTATATGGTTTTGTATGCACCACTTCAACTGGGACACAGCATCAGACTCTCTCCGTCTTGGTCTCCGCTGCTTGGTTAATAAAGACCGAAGGACACATGTTCATCTGATATACTTAGTTATCTGTGCATGGAGCCACACGAATAAAACATCATTTTTAGGTACTGATGAAGGTAAGCGTGTTGTTTTATATGGTTTTGTATGCACCACTTCAACTGGGACACAGCATCAGACTCTCTCCGTCTTGGTCTCCGCTGCTTGGTTAATAAAGACCGAAGGACACATGTTCATCTGATATACTTAGTTATCTGTGCATGGAGCCACACGAATAAAACATCATTTTTAGGTACTGATGAAGGTAAGCGTGTTGTTTTATATGGTTTTGTATGCACCACTTCAACTGGGACACAGCATCAGACTCTCTCCGTCTTGGTCTCCGCTGCTTGGTTAATAAAGACCGAAGGACACATGTTCATCTGATATACTTAGTTATCTGTGCATGGAGCCACACGAATAAAACATCATTTTTAGGTACTGATGAAGGTAAGCGTGTTGTTTTATATGGTTTTGTATGCACCACTTCAACTGGGATACAGCATCAGACTCTCTCCGTCTTGGTCTCCGCTGCTTGGTTAATAAAGACCGAAGGACACATGTTCATCTGATATACTTAGTTATCTGTGCATGGAGCCACACGAATAAAACATCATTTTTAGGTACTGATGAAGGTAAGCGTGTTGTTTTATATGGTTTTGTATGCACCACTTCAACTGGGACACAGCATCAGACTCTCTCCGTCTTGGTCTCCGCTGCTTGGTTAATAAAGACCGAAGGACACATGTTCATCTGATATACTTAGTTATCTGTGCATGGAGCCACACGAATAAAACATCATTTTTAGGTACTGATGAAGGTAAGCGTGTTGTTTTATATGGTTTTGTATGCACCACTTCAACTGGGACACAGCATCAGACTCTCTCCGTCTTGGTCTCCGCTGCTTGGTTAATAAAGACCGAAGGACACATGTTCATCTGATATACTTAGTTATCTGTGCATGGAGCCACACGAATAAAACATCATTTTTAGGTACTGATGAAGGTAAGCGTGTTGTTTTATATGGTTTTGTATGGACCACTTCAACTGGGACACAGCATCAGACTCTCTCCGTCTTGGTCTCCGCTGCTTGGTTAATAAAGACCGAAGGACACATGTTCATCTGATATACTTAGTTATCTGTGCATGGAGCCACATGAATAAAACATCATTTTTAGGTACTGATGAAGGTAAGCGTGTTGTTTTATATGGTTTTGTATGCACCACTTCAACTGGGACACAGCATCAGACTCTCTCCGTCTTGGTCTCCGCTGCTTGGTTAATAAAGACCGAAGGACACATGTTCATCTGATATAATTAGTTATCTGTGCATGGAGCCACACGAATAAAACATCATTTTTAGGTACTGATGAAGGTAAGCGTGTTGTTTTATATGGTTTTGTATGCACCACTTCAACTGGGACACAGCATCAGACTCTCTCCGTCTTGGTCTCCGCTGCTTGGTTAATAAAGACCGAAGGACACATGTTCATCTGATATACTTAGTTATCTGTGCATGGAGCCACACGAATAAAACATCATTTTTAGGTACTGATGAAGGTAAGCGTGTTGTTTTATATGGTTTTGTATGCACCACTTCAACTGGGACACAGCATCAGACTCTCTCCGTCTTGGTCTCCGCTGCTTGGTTAATAAAGACCGAAGGACACATGTTCATCTGATATACTTAGTTATCTGTGCATGGAGCCACACGAATAAAACATCATTTTTAGGTACTGATGAAGGTAAGCGTGTTGTTTTATATGGTTTTGTATGCACCACTTCAACTGGGACACAGCATCAGACTCTCTCCGTCTTGGTCTCCGCTGCTTGGTTAATAAAGACCGAAGGACACATGTTCATCTGATATACTTAGTTATCTGTGCATGGAGCCACACGAATAAAACATCATTTTTAGGTACTGATGAAGGTAAGCGTGTTGTTTTATATGGTTTTGTATGCACCACTTCAACTGGGACACAGCATCAGACTCTCTCCGTCTTGGTCTCCGCTGCTTGGTTAATAAAGACCGAAGGACACATGTTCATCTGATATACTTAGTTATCTGTGCATGGAGCCACACGAATAAAACATCATTTTTAGGTACTGATGAAGGTAAGCGTGTTGTTTTATATGGTTTTGTATGCACCACTTCAACTGGGACACAGCATCAGACTCTCTCCGTCTTGGTCTCCGCTGCTTGGTTAATAAAGACCGATGGACACATGTTCATCTGATATACTTAGTTATCTGTGCATGGAGCCACACGAATAAAACATCATTTTTAGGTACTGATGAAGGTAAGCGTGTTGTTTTATATGGTTTTGTATGCACCACTTCAACTGGGATACAGCATCAGACTCTCTCCGTCTTGGTCTCCGCTGCTTGGTTAATAAAGACCGAAGGACACATGTTCATCTGATATACTTAGTTATCTGTGCATGGAGCCACACGAATAAAACATCATTTTTAGGTACTGATGAAGGTAAGCGTGTTGTTTTATATGGTTTTGTATGCACCACTTCAACTGGGACACAGCATCAGACTCTCTCCGTCTTGGTCTCCGCTGCTTGGTTAATAAAGACCGAAGGACACATGTTCATCTGATATACTTAGTTATCTGTGCATGGAGCCACACGAATAAAACATCATTTTTAGGTACTGATGAAGGTAAGCGTGTTGTTTTATATGGTTTTGTATGGACCACTTCAACTGGGACACAGCATCAGACTCTCTCCGTCTTGGTCTCCGCTGCTTGGTTAATAAAGACCGAAGGACACATGTTCATCTGATATACTTAGTTATCTGTGCATGGAGCCACACGAATAAAACATCATTTTTAGGTACTGATGAAGGTAAGCGTGTTGTTTTATATGGTTTTGTATGCACCACTTCAACTGGGACACAGCATCAGACTCTCTCCGTCTTGGTCTCCGCTGCTTGGTTAATAAAGACCGAAGGACACATGTTCATCTGATATACTTAGTTATCTGTGCATGGAGCCACACGAATAAAACATCATTTTTAGGTACTGATGAAGGTAAGCGTGTGTTTTATATGGTTTTGTATGCACCACTTCAACTGGGACACAGCATCAGACTCTCTCCGTCTTGGTCTCCGCTGCTTGGTTAATAAAGACCGAAGGACACATGTTCATCTGATATACTTAGTTATCTGTGCATGGAGCCACACGAATAAAACATCATTTTTAGGTACTGATGAAGGTAAGCGTGTTGTTTTATATGGTTTTGTATGCACCACTTCAACTGGGACACAGCATCAGACTCTCTCCGTCTTGGTCTCCGCTGCTTGGTTAATAAAGACCGAAGGACACATGTTCATCTGATATACTTAGTTATCTGTGCATGGAGCCACACGAATAAAACATCATTTTTAGGTACTGATGAAGGTAAGCGTGTTGTTTTATATGGTTTTGTATGCACCACTTCAACTGGGACACAGCATCAGACTCTCTCCGTCTTGGTCTCCGCTGCTTGGTTAATAAAGACCGAAGGACACATGTTCATCTGATATACTTAGTTATCTGTGCATGGAGCCACACGAATAAAACTTCATTTTTAGGTACTGATGAAGGTAAGCGTGTTGTTTTATATGGTTTTGTATGCACCACTTCAACTGGGATACAGCATCAGACTCTCTCCGTCTTGGTCTCCGCTGCTTGGTTAATAAAGACCGAAGGACACATGTTCATCTGATATACTTAGTTATCTGTGCATGGAGCCACACGAATAAAACATCATTTTTAGGTACTGATGAAGGTAAGCGTGTTGTTTTATATGGTTTTGTATGCACCACTTCAACTGGGACACAGCATCAGACTCTCTCCGTCTTGGTCTCCGCTGCTTGGTTAATAAAGACCGAAGGACACATGTTCATCTGATATACTTAGTTATCTGTGCATGGAGCCACACGAATAAAACATCATTTTTAGGTACTGATGAAGGTAAGCGTGTTGTTTTATATGGTTTTGTATGGACCACTTCAACTGGGACACAGCATCAGACTCTCTCCGTCTTGGTCTCCGCTGCTTGGTTAATAAAGACCGAAGGACACATGTTCATCTGATATACTTAGTTATCTGTGCATGGAGCCACACGAATAAAACATCATTTTTAGGTACTGATGAAGGTAAGCGTGTTGTTTTATATGGTTTTGTATGCACCACTTCAACTGGGACACAGCATCAGACTCTCTCCGTCTTGGTCTCCGCTGCTTGGTTAATAAAGACCGAAGGACACATGTTCATCTGATATACTTAGTTATCTGTGCATGGAGCCACACGAATAAAACATCATTTTTAGGTACTGATGAAGGTAAGCGTGTTGTTTTATATGGTTTTGTATGCACCACTTCAACTGGGACACAGCATCAGACTCTCTCCGTCTTGGTCTCCGCTGCTTGGTTAATAAAGACCGAAGGACACATGTTCATCTGATATACTTAGTTATCTGTGCATGGAGCCACACGAATAAAACATCATTTTAGGTACTGATGAAGGTAAGCGTGTTGTTTTATATGGTTTTGTATGCACCACTTCAACTGGGACACAGCATCAGACTCTCTCCGTCTTGGTCTCCGCTGCTTGGTTAATAAAGACCGAAGGACACATGTTCATCTGATATACTTAGTTATCTGTGCATGGAGCCACACGAATAAAACATCATTTTTAGGTACTGATGAAGGTAAGCGTGTTGTTTTATATGGTTTTGTATGCACCACTTCAACTGGGACACAGCATCAGACTCTCTCCGTCTTGGTCTCCGCTGCTTGGTTAATAAAGACCGAAGGACACATGTTCATCTGATATACTTAGTTATCTGTGCATGGAGCCACACGAATAAAACATCATTTTTAGGTACTGATGAAGGTAAGCGTGTTGTTTTATATGGTTTTGTATTTACCACTTCAACTGGGACACAGCATCAGACTCTCTCCGTCTTGGTCTCCGCTGCTTGGTTAATAAAGACCGAAGGACACATGTTCATCTGATATACTTAGTTATCTGTGCATGGAGCCACATGAATAAAACATCATTTTTAGGTACTGATGAAGGTAAGCGTGTTGTTTTATATGGTTTTGTATGCACCACTTCAACTGGGACACAGCATCAGACTCTCTCCGTCTTGGTCTCCGCTGCTTGGTTAATAAAGACCGAAGGACACATGTTCATCTGATATACTTAGTTATCTGTGCATGGAGCCACACGAATAAAACATCATTTTTAGGTACTGATGAAGGTAAGCGTGTTGTTTTATATGGTTTTGTATGCACCACTTCAACTGGGACACAGCATCAGACTCTCTCCGTCTTGGTCTCCGCTGCTTGGTTAATAAAGACCGAAGGACACATGTTCATCTGATATACTTAGTTATCTGTGCATGGAGCCACACGAATAAAACATCATTTTTAGGTACTGATGAAGGTAAGCGTGTTGTTTTATATGGTTTTGTATGCACCACTTCAACTGGGACACAGCATCAGACTCTCTCCGTCTTGGTCTCCGCTGCTTGGTTAATAAAGACCGAAGGACACATGTTCATCTGATATACTTAGTTATCTGTGCATGGAGCCACACGAATAAAACATCATTTTTAGGTACTGATGAAGGTAAGCGTGTTGTTTTATATGGTTTTGTATGCACCACTTCAACTGGGACACAGCATCAGACTCTCTCCGTCTTGGTCTCCGCTGCTTGGTTAATAAAGACCGAAGGACACATGTTCATCTGATATACTTAGTTATCTGTGCATGGAGCCACACGAATAAAACATCATTTTTAGGTACTGATGAAGGTAAGCGTGTTGTTTTATATGGTTTTGTATGGACCACTTCAACTGGGACACAGCATCAGACTCTCTCCGTCTTGGTCTCCGCTGCTTGGTTAATAAAGACCGAAGGACACATGTTCATCTGATATACTTAGTTATCTGTGCATGGAGCCACACGAATAAAACATCATTTTTAGGTACTGATGAAGGTAAGCGTGTTGTTTTATATGGTTTTGTATGCACCACTTCAACTGGGACACAGCATCAGACTCTCTCCGTCTTGGTCTCCGCTGCTTGGTTAATAAAGACCGAAGGACACATGTTCATCTGATATACTTAGTTATCTGTGCATGGAGCCACACGAATAAAACATCATTTTTAGGTACTGATGAAGGTAAGCGTGTTGTTTTATATGGTTTTGTATGCACCACTTCAACTGGGACACAGCATCAGACTCTCTCCGTCTTGGTCTCCGCTGCTTGGTTAATAAAGACCGAAGGACACATGTTCATCTGATATACTTAGTTATCTGTGCATGGAGCCACACGAATAAAACATCATTTCAAGGTACTTTTGAAGGTAAGTGTGCTTGTTTTGTATGGTTTTGTATACAACACTACAACATGGGAGCATCAGACTCTGTCAGTCTTGGACCCCTCTGCTTGGTAAACATAGACCGAAGGACACGCAAGTCACAATGGCACCATCTGTTATCGTTAGTTGTCTGTGCATGGAGCCATACGAATGGATGTTACAGTAAGTTCACAATATCTAAATTCCGGGGCACCAAAATAGTCCTGACGATACCTCCGAGGTGACACAGGTCGGCCCAGTACCCCATCGCGCACCGGGAAAACGTAAGTCCGATTCACAGCAATGATGTAAAATTGGGAACGCAAAAAGTGTGTTAACGGCCATTTGGTCGAAACGTTAATTGGGTATTCCTAGGCATATTTGAAACAAACAAACGGGCAGTGCGAGTCGGACTCGCACACGAAGGTTACGTACCATCGTACAAGATTTCGTCCGTCCGTCCGTCCGTCTGTCACAGGGCTGTATCTCATGAACCGTATTAGGTAGGGAGCTGATTATTTTACAGAGTGTGTATTTATTTAGCCGCCTAGGAACCTGGGCAACTTGAACCTTACCCGTTAACACCCTCAATATGTAATATGGTTGCGGAAAAAAAACTTATTTCTTTACTTTTTCAAAATATAAAAAAAAAACATAATGAAAATCCAGGTGCCTCGGCCGCCGGTAGAAAATCATTACGCTTTAATACCATTCCTGTATTTTTATGCCCTCGGTCATGCTACGCAAATGCTCGGTTCCAGTTAACTGGGCAGTAAAATGGCGGCGGCGGCCACTCGCGGGTAACGGGAGCGCGCCGCGGCGGCGGTTGTGCTAAACGCATACGTCCTTATTAAGGTTATCTCCGGCCATGACTTATCGGGAACATTTTCCGCGCCGATTATAATATCAACAGGAGCCAGTGAACGGCGAGTCGGGGGACACGTACAAGAGATCGAGAACACGCCGATCTCAGGAAACAACATTCCACCGTCGACTACAAAGGAAAAAACTGGCCAAGTGCGAGTCGGACTCGCACACGAAGGGTTCCGTACCATCGTACAAGATTAACAAAAAAAACACGTTGTTTGTATGGGGGCCCCCCTTTAATTTTTATTATTTTATAATGTTACCTATTTGTTGTTATAGCGGCAAAATAAATACATAATCTGTGAAAAATTCAGCTTCCTACCTGTTACGGTTCATGAGATACAGCCCTGTGACAGACGGACGGACGGACGGACGGACGGACAGCGGAGGCTTAGTAATAGGGTTCCGTTTTCACCCTGTGGGTACGGAACCCTAACAACAGCAGAGGCGAGCTTATGAGTTGGCTACAATAGAAAAGTACAATTCCACAATCGAGATCTAAGATTTTGTCACCATCACGACATTAGCCAATCACACCGCATTACCGAAGGAATTAGGTGCCATGCCAGGACCTTCCCCATATGAGCACGGCTACTTTGAACGAGCCGATCGAAGCTGACTTGTAGATCGGACTTGCCTTGAACGCCAGAGGTCATGGGCCATGGTTCGGTAGGTCCCCTTCTGCTATTGAGGTGGTAGGGTTAAGCCCACCATCTTTTTATCTAATGCGATGGCGCATCGGATGTTCGTCGAAACGCCAATGAAAAATTGTCCGAGTTTTCCATCCAGTTCAAAGTAGCCGTGCTCATATAGGGAAGGTCCTGGCATGGCACCTAATTCCTTCGGGAATGCCTTGACTTGGAATATTTACTGAGTCAAGGGTTGATTGATTGCTTTGAGGCGATACTTCTTTTTTTTATGTAACTGGACATGGATGGCTAATACCGAACCGACCGTCAGATATTAGCCTAACACACCACATGGGAACTAGGTGCCATGCCAGGACCTTGCTTATATTGCTCGGCTACATTGAACTGGATGGAAAACACGGACAATTTACCATTGCCGCTTTGACCATCGTTCATTAAATGCGATGGTAGCAACCCGGGCGGGATTTACCCTCCCACCTAGTAAGTAAGGAAGGGGACCTACAGTTTTACGTGGAATCCGAACCACGGCCAGCCTCAATGGTTGAAAATGGTCACCCATCCAGAACCCAACCGAGCTCAGAGGTGCTTCCCCAGCTTATCGATTCGCAAGGCGTCGCACACTAGGTTGACAGCTGACTTCGAAAGCGTATTGCCTCATTATTGCCGCATTAGAAGGTGGACTCGGAAAAATATTTGAGTATTGGTCTGGTATCCATCGCTATATACAATTAATGTGAAATATGGTATCTGTATTTTATTTTCTTTGTTTGTTTTTTTAGTAAGTCTTTATAAAATGTTTGTTTTTGTTGTATAGTTTTGTAAGAATACGGACTACGTCTACTTATAGTACTACGAATAGCCTTACAGTACGGATCCCCATGGACGTCTCTCGTCGCTCGGGGTATCTCGATATAATTAAAGTTACGACTTAATTACTCTATATTGCATTAGTGGGCCGGGCACAGCAGTAACTACACCCGCGCATAGCTCCGAAGGCACACACCTTGAAGTGGAAATGTTTGGAGGGGAGCGTCACGAGACAATGGAAGAGCTGCACGGATTTACATGGCGCTACCACGCGATTATTTGTTTTCCGGCGGACTATTCGATTGTTGGAGGTCGGTATGAACGTTATGATTGTGTGTACATATGCGACGGTGAGCTATGGCTGAGCTAACATCTTCTGAATAATTTAAGTTGAGAAAACATCAGCGGAGACTAAAGATGTGCTTTACAAAACAACGTTTTACCAATAAATGTATTTTAAATGAAAATGTTGCTTAAGGTGGGCCCTTCCCGACGGGACTAACTCATTCGCGGGCACGGTACAAAACTGTGCTATTGCTCTCTGGGACCTTCTTTGTTTCGAAGAAAAATACAGGCTCCGTGATGAGGAGGATGCAACATGTCCACAAAGTAGACAATGCGCATAGTATTTAATTTGGTAAGATTTACGAACATTTTAATTACAAAACGACTTATAGCTAAAAGTAAATCACGACCACTGTAGTAAAAAATCAAACAATTACGAAATTGATTATAAATCTTCATAAAACAATCTAGGTTTGACCTTTTAAGGTTTTTTAATTTAATTTAATAGGATAAAAGGATAAAACAGAAATAAGGAGAAAAAAACAGAGAATATAAAACTAAATAATTAAATTAAAATAAATAGCTCCTCCATTGGGACTGTTGCCATTGTCCCAATGGCCGAAGCAGCGTTTCCCCGCTGAATGGCCAAGCTTATATATCTTTTAAGTATTTTTTGTTTTATCGTTGAATAAATAACGAAATCAACAAATGCGCGAAAAAATCGAACTTTTGGACCTTTTAACTTGGAAACCAAACACTATTTTGCAATGCCAACGATCATCAGACATCTTAGTAGGTATGCATGTTTGTATAATCGACAGTGAAGCAAGAACTTATTACTTTAAGAAAGAGCCCAGTAAAAATAACTATTTTACGAACATACTGCAAGGCTGGACCCGAACCAGCAAAACATACCATTCGCGGGTATTGCGACTACCAATTTCGCCACCTGCTGTAATTTTGTAATTCTTGTACAGTGATCAATACCTCCTACTAACTTGGTGTTTAAGATTAACCTATACACATTTATTTGTGTGAATTAAATAAATCAGTGTTTTATCACTAAAACGTGGCTTAGGTACACTGCCGCGGACGAGTTTCGGTCGGCATTTCCGTCCTTTCTTACTAGATGGCGCGTACCCTGCGGCTCCGTGTTGCGACGCGGAGCCGGCTGCTCGCGCCCGCAGCGCACCGATGGCGGGCGACGCGTGTTTATTTATAGTCCGTACGCGTACGCACGCGGACAATGATCTGCGTCTTCTCGACATGACGGATTTGCGAAACGAGACCTTGCGGTTTCGTTGCAGTGGATATAATGAACTCGTAACTTCGGAGGGTCGTTCTGTGACCAAACACGGATCAGTTTTGTTTTAAGATTTTTGCAATAACTAAAAAACTGCCCAAGTGCGAGCCGGACTCGCACACGAGGGGTTCCGTACCATCGTACAAGATTTAACAGAAAAAAATTTGTATTGGGCCCCCTTTTTAATTTTTATATATTTTTTAATTTACCTATTTGTTGTTGTAGCGGCAAAATAATTGCATACTCTGCGAAAATTTCAGCTGCCTAACTATAACGGTTCATGAGATACAGCCCTGTGACAGACGGACGGACAGCGGAGGCTTACTAATTGCCCTTTGGGTGCGGAACCCTAAAAAATGTAAGTCCGCATAATGCTAATGGTAAGGTATCGTGAAGTCTCGATGATCAGCAAGATTCTTAGAACTATGTTTTAAAGATTCTCCTTAAGGTTAGGAAATACTTTTTCCTTCGCAAATTGAGCATGATTTCGAATGAAGGATGGTCGAAGCGGCAATGAATGTTTTCCGTGTTATCCATTCAGTTCAATGTGGCCGAGCAATATAAAGAAGGTCCTGGCATTGCAACTAGTTTATGACAGTTGGTATTAGCTATTCATGTCCAGGTACATAAAAAGGACTGCGTCCTGGTTGCGGCTGGACATCATAGATAATGTTCATATGATAAAAATTAAAAGATGATGAAATGGTCAGAAAAAAAGGCCCTGAAGCTATTTCCCGATCAATTGGCAACAAATTATTTCTGCTGAACAAAAAAGACTTGCCAGCTTATGACAAATGGGATCGCAGGGGGGCAATTCTCCCTCAAAATAGAAGTGTTTGCATCCCTCGCTTTGGAATTTGTCGAAATAAATTGCCTTAGTGTTACTGTATGAAAATGTATCTATGCTTAGGTAGGATCATTCAGTTTTTGACCTAACTTGGTGTAGCTTGACTACGAAAAAAGTTTAAAGAAATGAAATGAAATATAAAGAAGCAAACTTAAGAAGCTTTGGACCGTTGTTTATTTGCATGAAAACCGTTCAATTTGTATTGAGCTGCTATGAGCTGCTTGAGCAATATGACCGGCTCAAAGTTTTCATACTAAACTAAACTAACTTAGCTGAGTTAATTCAATCTGCAGATCATACAGTTTGTGACGTAACTGGGTGTGCTGTGACTACCAAAGTTTAAAATCAATAAAACGGCCAACACTGAGGGTATCCCAAACCAAAATTTCTCAATATATGTGATTAATCGTCTCTCTTCACTCGTGCCCGCATCTTTAGATTCGCTATCATTAGGATTGCATGTATCGTTATGCACTCGCGTTCAATGAGCGAAGGAATGCAAAGGAGCAGCGGAGTCAGGCACGCCGGCAAGGGAGGGAGGCACGCCTGCAGGGGAGGGAGGCACGCCGGCGAGGGAGGGAGGCACGCGGGAGGAGGCGCGCAGAGCGAGGGGAGGCACGCTGGAAGGTGGGGGGAGGCGGAGCGGACGCGCACCGGCCAGCGCGCCGCGGGCTACGAATTCTCGAAGGCCAATTTTCTGAGACCTTGACGAGGCCGACGAGACGGAGCCGGGATTCAAAGGCTAACCTACGTCTGAAGCTGCGTTGTCCTGCTGAGCTTAGTTGGAGTTTGGATCAGCAACAAGACGAATAATCGGGATTCATGTAAGGCATGACATACATCCGGATACTGTCGAAAGCAAGCAACTGTGATTTCATCCCGGATTATATTTTATTATTATTTTTTTATTGACACATTTTAAAAATTACTTTTACATACATGTTTGTAGAAATTATATAAACATAACTATATAAAATCAGCCACGAGCAGTGGGAAAAAACCAAGCTATTGGTGACTGGGTCCCAAAGAAAGAATCCTTCGGACGATGCGTCGAGTAGGACCGCCTTCTGAGCCAGATCCTTTAAATTATTCAAACCAAACCTCTCAAGGTGTTGGTTGTGGCTTTTTGCGATTAGCCCATGTGCCGAAACGACTATGGGCACGACGATTGTCGAATGGATAGGCCACATTATTATTATTATTACGGACAATTTATTTAGTGATATATTAATTTCACGGGACATGCTCATAGAAACGGTAATTTTTGAACATAAATATAAAAACCATAACTTTTTTATTTACTATAGATTAAAAAAGTCATTTTTAATGATAACATTTAACTTCCACTCTACTCGGTACCTAACGATATAATGAAATTAAAGAAGTTCAGTAAAATTATTAATACACATATAATATATGCCACAAATTTTTAATTCATTAGTGAAACAGTCACGTCACGGCTTTGACAATATTTTGTTTTTAGTTACACTTTCTTTATTTCCTCCATTAGATGTTTATTACACACTCTATTTTAATTCCCAAGACTTTATTTGATCAGCATAAATATAATAATTTATTTCGAGGGGATTGAGTCATTTCAATAACATAGGATAAGTTTTGACAAATATTTTAGGTTAGATCGCCTTGACGCCACCTGTCGTGATAAATAAGCAGTTTTCTTTCCCATTGTCCTAATGCAAGCTCATTTATCCCGATCGCTTGTTATCGATCCATCCTGGATGACTGCGATCTTGGCTGACCGCAAACATATGCAATTTATATCGACTCGCTCTTACGCAACGTAACTCAACACCCTGCGGCAAGAGCCTGGATTATATAAGCACCGGGCGAGCGGAATCAGCGGGAAGTTTATTTATACCTCCCAGAGAGTACATATACAAGCACAGATTAATTTAATGTGCAAGCCACAGATACAAGCTGTGACGCCTTGGGCTTACGACTAGAAATGTCTGGACAGGAAACTACACGGAAGAGACGAATTTGGTTGGAATGGCGGTTTTTTATGTAATTGGATAAAAAAAATTATTAACACACCCACGGTCATGATATTCACCCAAAAAACAGCATTCCCTAAGGAATTAGGTCCCATGCAGGGATCAACCCAGGCGGGCTTAAACACTGCCACCTAGTGGGGGAAAGGAACCTACAAATCTAAATGGATTTCGAACCATGGAGTAGCTTTCGTAGCGAAATTATTGAACTAGCAAAGAGAAAGTGGTCCTGGGTCCGTGGGCATGGAAGGCAAGTCCACACGCCCCTTAGCTACGAGCTGCTCAAAATCACTGCCGGAAGTGCATTGTTTAAAATTATCGTTCCATGATAAAAACATGTCTTCAATAAAGCAACAAAATATATGAAAGTAAAAGTCAAAAATAAAATTTTTGAACTAGTTTTTTTAATAGAACTTTTAAAAACATTGTTATCTCTCAGTATAGTCTCTACAAATATGAGTTTTGTTTTTGATCGACAAGGGAAATTGTGAGAGTTTTCAGATTCTGTATGTTTCTAGGAATGAGCACAAATATCGTTAGTGCACGAACAACAATTAAATTAAAATGAAAGGTTGTGAATCAGGAATTAATTTAAGTTTCTTGTTTTTTATGATTTGTCTGAAAATTTATAAACGTTATTTTCTCTGGTTTGAACATTGAATTAAAATATTTCGATCCATTTCTAAATCAAACATACTCGTAATATAAACACCACAACATGATCAAGAAATTATTTGTATTTATTCTGTGCCATTCGTATTTTGCCATCGCCTTTACTGGAACAAGGAAGAAATCTAGACGCCTAGGGGCTTCGTGTTGAAAACAACGTAGCGTGAACTTGATACGATTGGCTTGGAATTAACTGTAATCTCACGCAAAGGTAAGTGCAAAGACAAGTGAGGTAAATACGCACGCTTCCTCAAGTATGAGTGTGGGTAAATAAGTACATAGGATCAAGGACTTCGAAGTTACGTAAGAAGTCAAACTTTATACTAGTTTTATGAATTATTCTGTGGTTGTACTTCTTCATCCTGTCAAAATCAAACTCGGACTACCAAATGTGTATGAAAACGCGGAGTCGGTAAACGGCAACGTCAACGTATTTTCGACGACGATGAGTAAGCTGTCAAATCAAAATCAGCCCCGATTGCACGAAGTGACGGCTGAGTTAATCAATGTACAAACACGTCACTTTTAGCGAACCGCATGGGCTTCCTTCCATAATGTCCATGCAAAGTGACATGTTTAATCATATGTTGACATTGATTTTAATTTTTTGTCCTTTCGTCGCCTCAGACTCGAACATTTTGTCTGTGTTCTATCGTCTATACTATGGATAATGCTTCTGAGCTGCGAATGCCATCCCTCCGTCCCATTTCTACCATCGCTAAACGCGATATAAGCAGGGAATACACCCATCCACTGTCGAAAGTCCCAAAATAAGAAAAAACCGATCCTCTAGGTGGGATCGGTAAACGAGGTATTTCACCCGAAGTACTACCTGGGGTCCTAAGTTTAAAGAAGCACCTGGCCTGCCGGTATAATTTTGAATTAGAAACATCACCAACTAACTACGTTTAACTATAGTGATCATTAGTTTTATAAACCAAACAACTTAAATCGAATTCTGAGTTGATTACAATTTTCAACTTCCCTATTAAACGAGTCGCCTCTTAGAAAGAGTGCCGCGACTATCTCGTTTGATGGTCCATGTTTAGGGACATGTGTCTCCGTGCGCGGGAGCAGCCAGGGCCGGAGTGGCCGGGGGGGGGGGGGGGGAGCGGTAGGGTTAACGACCTCGGGCGCAATTTCGTTCATCTCCCAGTCGCAGAAACGGCTGCATGGTTATATTGCCGAGCGGGTGTGTCCCGCAGCCACCGTTTCAGCTCACGGCGTTTACGCCGCACCGTCATTTGATCACCGATCACATTTTTATATCCGTGGTGGTCACAGAGTACTTTATTGATCCCTCAACCATCACTTTAATTGTATGTGAAGGTTCAAGTGAACGCGTGGCGTAGTTCGAACAAGCTCGATAGCTCAGCGGTAGACCGCAAATCCGCTGGCATGGTGCCTCGCTGAGCGTGGTTTCTTGACTTTTGGTCCTCAACACAGGCCACCTATACCGGTTTTTCATAAAAAAGTGTTAAGTTGGTTAAAGTACGATTTTTTCTGAAGGTAAGTCGAATATCCTAATTCCGAGTTTGATGAATGCATATTTAAAAGCTCTCTGTTTACAGCGCCCAACTCCAAAACGCACACTAGTCATTCCGTAATGACTTTGTCGTTTTTATTTGCAGCTTAAAAATTTTACTTTATGACGACTATGCTCCTAAAAATGTTTACAATTATTGTTTTGTTCCCTGTTTTGTAAAAAAATATTATAATTATTCCTTTCTCAAAAAAAGTCTTTATTTCTCCTGTGAGTTAATAAAATAGGCTAGGCTTTAAAATCAGATAAATATAAATTAATTTAATTAAAGTTCATTTATGTATAATATTATAATAATAAAGTATATTAAGTATCATTTATGTTCAGGTTGAATTACATTATTTTGGATTTTAGAAGACTTAATTTTGTTCTTTATGTTTTCTGTATTTTTCTCTGTGTTTTCTCCTAAATAAATAAATAATAAATAAATTGGTTTCGTTAAGTTTACTGATTTATTTATAATTTTTCTTCAATGTTTTTCTCGTCCTCAACTCAACTCAAAACTCGTCCAAATTGTTTTCGTTAAAGCAAATGGCGTTCATAGACAGTTCTTCTTTACCTCCTGGAGCTACAATTTATCAACTTTCAAAAGCCTAGTTTTCTTTACTCATTAGTACATATTGAAACAGTGTCCACAACAAACAGGAATGAGCGTAGTGTGACCACATTTCTGACACTTTGACGTCAGCATGCTCAGTCCACACCAAACATACACCTGTCGCATTTGAATAACTAACGAAAGTATGTACTTATTCCTTATACTTATGAGCGGTTTGTAGCTCAGGGGCGAAGCCACTTGCCTTGCGTGCGTCATGGGTTCAAATACCCGCCTTGTTCATGCACCACTATATTTTTCCTCTGAAGTGCCTTTCGTCACGAATGCGGCATATGGCTTACGCCAGGACTCACAAAAAATGCGCCCGATGACACTTATGGGATTTCAGACTTTCGCAGGGACTGCGAAAACCAAGCCAGCCGGCCAGATGCTTCTTCTCACAAAGTTTGAAGGACCCCAGGTTGTACTTTGAGGAAAAAACTTCGGCAGCGATTCGATTCTATAGTTCACCGACCTTATAGATAAAAGATTTAGAGGATCGGTAGGTTCTAGTGAATGAATGCACTGACTGCCTGTTCCGCGTTGTGCGGTGCTAGATAGAGGACGGAAAGACAGCGTTAAGCAGCTCCATGGTAAATACGATAGAATACAAAGAGAGACCATACATCCCTTCGGAGTTGAAGGGTCTCTAAATTCAGGAACAATTCGGGATCGTCGACGAGACGCACGGCCCGACGCTGTATCGAGTCCAGGGAGCCAAGCAGTTAATTTGTAAGTCGATATGAAAAGTTGTCATTGTTGTCCATCCCGTGATGCAGCCGTGCTCATAAAGGGAAGGTCCTGAAAATATACCTAATTCCTTTATTTTCTAAAGGAATGCGGTGTGCAGGGCTAATATCATTACTGTGAGTGTGTCATCCATGTCCAGTTACGTTAAATCAACGATTTGTATGCATAGTTGATTGGAATCCGGGGACTGCGGGTTCGATCCTCCGCTATGCATTTTCAAGTATATTCGTTGGACTTAAGAACGTTGGCAACACCTGAGTTTCTCGCTACTCTCCAGCGCAACAAAAACGGATGCAATCTAGATCAAGGTGCCATCATAGAGAAGGAAGTAATTCAAGGTAAAGATATATGCCTATTAAGGCGGACCCATAAGCTTCAGAAAATTGTGCTATTTGGGTTCCGCAAAGTTACAATAAATTAATTGGGCCCACCGAATTTATTTAAGTCTATAGGTCCTCTTCCTTACAAACTAGGAAGTAGGTTTAATCCCACCCAGGCCGGTACCATCGCATTGAAAGAACTATGGTTGAAGCATATATTTTATCCAGTTAAATGTAGCCGTGCAAAAATAGAAAGTTCGTGCCATGGCACGATGAGTTGTGGCATTAGCCATCCACGTCAGTGACATAAAAAAATATGCTTTTGATACCAACGTAGTTTTGTTACCCTACAGCTTAAATTTACTTGATTTTTTATCAGTCAACTATAACCTAATTTTAACTACGTATGTGCACTTTTCGAAGCAAAGCTTCTATAGCCTCGTTTCGCGACAAGTAACCGGTCACTGGGAAGTAAAATACGAAAAAAGTCACCGACCGCCATTCTGACATCGTAATTGATAGGTTCGTTACAAAATGGACTCGCCTGACACATACACCGACAGGTAGACAAATGAACTCATCCAAAAATGCATAGAAACTTTGCTTTTAGCTAAAAACAAATCAATTATATCAGCACAGCGCATGTTTACAGATGTTTTGGTGTCAAAATATACGTGACCCTGCTATAAATAAATAGTCCCAAAAGCTGGCGATTTATCAAAATCTCCCGCGTCCGGCTGTCGCTTCAAACGAGTTTACAATTCACGCAAAGGAGAAACGAGTTTGGTGCGGCGGCCATTGTTCGTGTTCTCTCCGTGCAAGAAAGGAACCGAGTCGGAATTATCCACGGCGAAATTCGCCGCGGGCTAGGGCCGTTTATCGATAATTTTCTATAGCGAAGACTGTTGTCCGTGCCACTGAAATTGTGTTTATGGTAAGCGATCTTACAGCTTAGTGTATCGTCTTCGTCGCCATGGTAACTGGGATATCAGAGCCGGTAGTCTCAGTTGTCACCTAAATTGGCGTTACGGCAAACCGATCGCCTGGCGTTTTCAAATGTATGGAGAAATTGAAGAGCGCGCGCAGCGGGCGTTAAGCGAACTAACAGTTGCGAGTCCGAGCTTGATTTGACAGCTTACTCAATGTTGCCGTAAATACGCCGACGTTGCGGTTTACGTCCACTCCGCGTTTTCATACAAATCGGAAGTCCGCGTTTGACTTTGACAGCTTGAAGAAGTAAATCCACAGAATATCTAGTAAAAACTTGTATGGAGTTTGGAGAAAACGCCAGTCGATCGGTTTGCCGTGAACGCCAATTTAGGTGAGAACTCAGACTGATCACTCAGATACCTCAAGGGAATATGGGACCAGTCAAGTATATTATTATTATTATTACATTACATTCAGATTACGTTCAGTTTGATAAGGGCGTAAAAATAATATTGAATTATAATGAAAACAACTTTTGATGAACGAAGGATTTTATATTAGTAGATAGATGGTTTGGCTATATATTGAAGCCTCTAGTGCTTGGATATCATAAATTATGCAAATATTCATAAACATACATAAAACGTTTAAACATAATATACGAGCGTCCGATATTTACTGTCATATAGCTAGATTAATAATGTCTCTTTAGTATTTTTGAAATTTCCAAACGAGTGTAGTACTGTTTTTAATAATCACATCTTGTGTCACTTAGGCCCTTATAGAATGGAATAAAATTAGATTAAACGCCCTTATAAAATAGCATTGTTGAAATTACTTTCTTTTAATCACGGAAGAGAAAGGGAAGAAGAATTGGCCTGCGGTCGATTTCGCGTCTCCACTGTATGGTCAAAGCGGCCATATAATTGTATGGTAATCCGTCGGCGCGTCGTATGCCACAGTCAAAACATCACCACTGCGCGTGAATCTGCTCTAAAATGCGTTCGTCGAGTGAGTACCCATCCACACAAAACCTCCAATACTTCTGCTACTATGTTTGTGTGTGTCATGTACATTTAAATTGGGTTGGTAGTGTTTGAAAATTGTAGACAACGAGCCTCATAGTAGGCGCGCTCGATGCTGCATCTACTTCCCTTTTAACCATTGTTTTCACCCTAAAATGTGTACGGATAAACTTAAAAATACAACACAAATTGTAAAATACAAAATAAAAGGCTTCGTAGGGAATTAAAATGAGCACCCAATTATTGATCGCCCAGGTAACACTTAGAAGTGATTACTGTGTCGGCTTTTGGGAAAACGAATTTATTAACGTGCTCACATTCTTTTTAAAGGGATACTTTATACGCAGGATGCATGCAGAGTTTGAGAGAAAATCTTTCTGATTGAAATCGCTAATATTACTACTACATACTTACTAGTTATCTCCATAAAATGTAGCCTTATAGATAGTGGTGTGATGATTCACAATTTAAGAGCGTCCAATTAAAATTTCTACATTAGCATAACAATGTATCGTAAGTTAATTTTGAACTGTCAGATTGTTATTTAGAATCACTATCTAACCCAATCCAAACGAGTTGGATGGCGTTTGGAAGTGATCAATCAAGATTGTGCCCTAAGTTCATCATTACTAACTGTGAAAGTATTTATCTATGCTATATTATTTAGTGTATGTATGTATTAATATGTAAAATATGATTGTATTATGCGTATATATTTGTAATAATTTTATAAGTTTAATATATTGTATTATATAAGTAGTTATTATAGATATAAGTAGTTTATATATATATATATATACACATGTATTATATATACATATATATATTATATATACATAATATATGTGTTACTGACTTTAGGCATAAGGCTCTATTGTACACTTTATCGTGCAATAAACGTTATTAATATTATTATTATTAAGTTCAACCAAGAGGGATGCAGGCATATTAGGTCGTTTCACCTGCTAGGTAAACTGCCTGGCAATGCTGTGCCTGACTTTGAATTGGCTTAAGGGCCTGGTACTAGCCAAATCGCAAAGTTAGACGAGGCACCCCAAGTAAACTAACTAAGTCTGACGATTATAAGTGTCATCCTTACAATGTATGATTCCTTGTCTAGGAATCGAATGATTTTCGTTAATGTATGTTTCCTTTTTCTATACAAAATACATTGCGGAAACGGTGTCCATTTCCGAACTTTTTTGACTAAATGTAGAAATCTAAAAGCAAATGGAATTTTTTGTTTATGCATATATGCTGTTTTTGCTTATATCTAGAAATCGAATGACTTTCAGATTTCTAATGAGAAAAATCAACTTTTTTTATTTTTATTATTATTTAAATAAATGATGGAATAAAAAAATATTAACAATCCATTATCAGTCTGGAGTTCTATTTGGATTTGCTGAAGCGTTTCACTACATATTATTACATTTGTTAAAAAGTGCATTTGTATGGCGCGAGTAGTTGGCTAGTCCTAGCGCCTTAAGTTCAAGGCTGTTTCAAGCCAACAAATCTTTTTGTGCACACAATGCAAAAAGTATTGCACTTTAAGGCTGTTCCGACCCATATAAAGTTGTTTGCACACATAACGCAAAAAGTATTGCACTTTAAGCCACGAATTAATAATAAAAGTTTAATATAGTCATATTGCTTACACTGAAAACAATTTCAGGATTATTGGTTTTGTTACAATTTATTTAAATACGATTTTTATTTAACAGCGCCATCTGACGGTGTAAAACTTCTAATCGGCAATTACAACGAAACCATTAAACCTGAAATTATGAACATGTTTTCGCTGCAACTACTATGGCTATATTTAATATTTTTGACGAATTCGTGCCTTAAAGTGCAATACTTTTCGCGTTCTGTGTAAAAAAAACATTGTATGGGTCGGAACATCCTTAAGCCACGAATTCATTATAAAAGTTAAATATAACCATATAGCAACCATCTAGGGCTATAGGTAATCAGTGGCGCCGCCGTCACTTGCTCGACTTTTAGCTAGGTCAGACTTGCGGGCTTAGGACTTTTTAGCCGGGGTTTTTGCCAAGCCCCGTGTATGAACTGGCATGGTACCCCATCCCGGTCCATATCGAGTCTTAAGTCCCCGAAGTTTTTTGTTGAGCATAACACTCCGCGTGCTCACCCCTCAGGGAGTCCGGGATGTGTGTAACAGGCTGTATGCCTTTACACATTTTAAAAAGTGATGTTTGAAAAGAGCGTCACTTAGCAACGGTTGTTAGAAGTGAAAAAATCGAATATATAATCGTTTTGCTCAAAATTCCTAGTTTTATTCCTTACAAGTGGAATTCAAACATCACTTTTTAAAATGTCTAAAGGCATACAGCCTGTTACAAGTTGAGCCGAAGAATTTTAGAGTTATCGGTTTTGTTGTAATTAGCGATAAGATGTTCTACACCGTTCGATAAAAATATTATTTTGTAAATTGTAACAAAACTAATAAACCTGAATTATAAACCTATTTCACTGCAACTGCTATGGCTATATTTCACGATGTGTTCTATGACAATTATTAATATGGTTCGGAACAGTCTTAAATGGTAATGTGGGTCGCGCTACATCGCACTGGTGTTTGGATTTCACCTATGTGGTTGTTTTCCGCTGAATTTTACGAATTTACTGTTCAGATATAATCATCATCCTATTCTATATTCATAACCATTGGTCAAACCCACAACAAGACATATTTTCATTCCCAAACAATATCTTTTGGCTACATGCATATAAATAACCACAAAATAAAATTATAACTGTCATAATCAAGCCAACACCAATAAATATTTTCCCGTTAGTAATAAACCCAGGTCATCCTCTGAATAGTTTTATATAATGTTTGGTCGTTTGCATTGACATAATGTTTCGAATTCGGGGTTTTTACTTACTGACTAAATTATTGCTTGTGCTTAGAGTATTGTTGCAGTAAAAATTTCAAATGATGTTATTTATTAATTTCTTGTTTGAAAAGATTTCAACGCGTCCAACAAAAGAAAACCAATTTCTTCAATAGAGTCGCTACACGCGTTTTTATTACAAAAAAACCAACGAAATAAAATACCTTAAAAGCTATAAAATTAATCCAATTCGTCGGAAGTTTAACGACAGAAACCACATACATTATTATCGGCGACACAGAATATGATACAGCGATATAACGCGAGTAAGACGTTGGTGTTAGGAAAGGTCTCGGAAAAATAAGCAATCGTCTGCCGAGGCGTCGACTCGCGCATAAACTCAGATAATAAAATTGTTAACTTAAATAAACCAATAAGAAGGGACCGGTCGTAAATTAGGGTTTAACGAGAACTTATCAATGGCAAGAACTTCATCCGATTTTATGGAACGACTGAGTTTAATAACACGGGGCAGATGAGTACTGTCGTGTATTCGAATATTGTGGATTTAAATATATTTAGGTAAGTGTTTTATTTAGATACGATTGAGATATAATAATTCGTCCCTTTTCGCATATGAAAGGCTTTCCACTGACCACAAAACCCTGCTTTCCCGGGACAGCTTTCATTCTCGTTCATCTTTATTTATTATATCCCTCTACATAGTACACTTAGTGTTGCATTTTCTTTATTGTATAAACACGAAATAAAATTTAAATTAATATTAGTCCAATATCTAAAATTAAAATCTAAATGAAAACTAAAACTAAAGGAAAATGTGGATCGGAGAGCGATCCAATAAAATATGTTACGTTAAATGTAAAATATTTTATTGAAGGCAGCCGATGTTTGCCACAAAGTGCCTAGAAAACTCGCCGCGTTGCCTCTTTGAATTTCGAGAGCGATTCTACGGATAAAAAAGGCTTTTGCACGACAATCGCCAGACTTCTCCACTAGGATTTTTCCTGGAGAGTGTACACCTAGTTAGTTTTATGGTTTTGAATTGTTTTGTATGTGTGTTTTATTCACATGCCCTGAGAGGATCAGTCTGTGAATGCCGTTGTGTTGAATCCATTAGCATTGCATTTTAAAAATCAAATTTAACATTTGAAATAACCTCATGGACTAAAGTTATTTATTTTCCTTCTCTATGATCATAATAATGTGAGTGTATACTGATTTTATATAATATCCGCTGACAAATACAATATTATGTTTTGAGAGCAAACATATTGTTATTGAGATATTGAAATCACCAGATGAAAATAAATATATTTTCAGATCGGGTGTAAAGTTCCCTCGTAATTTTAAATACGAGTTGTATTTTTTAGCGATACATATATATTATTTAAAATTAATTTTATTTCTTTCCAAAATGGACAGTGATAATGACGATAAAGGACAAAATATCATCATATTAAGGTAAGATCAAAGATAATATTAATAATTAATTTGTAAGATTTTCCTGTAAAAAAATATTTATGACAATTGTCAGCATTAAAGTGACTTAAAAACTGACTAGTGGTATCTTTTATGTTTCCCCCCTTTGGCCAACTACAGCTGGATATGATGTGTACGAAGAACTCACAATTCGACCGGCTTTAAACATTCCGACCAGTGCTAGTACAAAAACTGACAAATATGCTCATAAGCCGACTATATCAATATAAATATATCCAACTGGCTGAGTATATATACAATAGAGATCCATACTCACACACACTTAAGCTGCTATTCTGACATCTCATTTTAATAATAAAGATTTCAAGGTGACGCCTGGAATATGAAACTTGTCTAGTAAGCTCAGCACATACCCCCTCTTCTCCTGGTGTCAAGCGAAGAAACACAAGTCCAAAAAGCGTGGACCAGAAAACGAGATGTTTTGGCGAAGGAACGAACTAAGGTAGCCAATGAATTTTGAACATTTTGCCCAAATTTTAAGGCAGTCAGGATATTATCAATAATTTTCTCTCAACAGTCTAAACTATTAAAGTTATTTAATTTATTTTTAGCCTACGCTAGTAATTTTAGGGCCGATTTTTCAATCCTCAGATATTACTTATCAGAGTGATAGGACCAATTTACGTTGCTCAAAAGACGGATTGTCATTGCCGGAGAATTATATTTTCTATCACCATTATTTGACTATAATTTTACTAATAAACTTATGGATTTACTATATCGGGTGGATGAGCAGAAGCGTAAACAAATCCGTCGAATAGTTATTCGGCTGTTTATCTGACTATTGAAAAATCAGCCCTTAGTCATATTTTTGTATTCCATCGAGGTCAAATTATGTAAGCATAAGGTGTTAATATTATTAAACCTAATTTACTCGAAATAAACTTAAATAAATTCACCCGCAGTTCTCGCGTGTGTTAAATGTGAATAGAGGTTTTATTAACAGCGCAAATTGATATGTACAGGGGCTGTCATAATCCGAACGAATAAAATCGAATCATTTATTATTTAACATCCACCTGTATCTCGCTGTATGGTTCACAGTCACAAATGGCGATTGTGTCAATATTCCCCGAGTCGAGCTGCTAACATGATGCTCGACATTTGCATATATCGAACGGGGAGGCGCGGAATGTGACTCGTGTTCAGTTATATTTATTTGTAAAATTATTTCAGGTTAGGTTATGTTAAGAGGTACTTACTGAAGAGGTAGTTTGATTTGACGATTATTAATTTGGGTATATGTACAAAGTTAGTCTCGACCTCATAGTGACGGACATAGGGACCTTTTGTGGCCAAAATTAAACTCGAAGAAGATGAAATAGGGGATGAAAATTTGTATTCGGAACTTATATGATATCTGGGAAATAATTTATCCAGACATCAGTCCAAAACGACATTGACCCGAGCGGAGCCGTGTACTATAAATACTTACAATTGAAAACCATAACATTAGAAAAAACAAATTGACCTTTTTTGTCCGTCGTAGCATGAAAACAGACGAATTGAAAGCACAATTAACCAGCCTCTATATAAGAAAATTTAAAGATTCAACACCCTATCAAATTTCACGAATCTTTTTGACCTAGTCATTGACTTTCGAGCTTCGCACATTTCTATTACACATCGTAAATGCTCGTGAACACACATTGCACATAAAACGGTGGGTTTGTTCTAACAGGAAAAAACAATATTTAATGTCGGTTAATGCTCTCCAACTTAGCACAAGAGAGAGTCGAAAATAGCGTGCTTTACTGTGATGTCGATAAGTGTCTAGCGAAATTAAAAAGCCGAACGCGAGCAAAACTTCAAATACAATAGACTAGGAGGTCGCGACAAAAATGGTAACGATAACGTAAATGGCTGAATCTGGGTTCACGTGATAAAGACCAACCCTCTAAAGCTGAATGTGTCGGTCTGCCTGTCCCAAGTGGTTGCGTTATATAGATAAGGCGATTGAAAAAGTATTATTGTGACAAACAATATATATGATGAGGCAAATGGATTTAAATGACGAAGTATCAGTACATGCTTGCTTAGCAATACAAAAACTGAACAAATATTTGGCTGCATTTCGTAGTTATAGGCGATTTAGGTTACAGATATAACTTTAGGTATATTTAAGTATTTAATTAAAAAACCGACTGGTTATTGTTGCATAATTAATACATATCAATGTTTCTAGACAATCAGTATATTCATCAGCATGTACATAACAGCCTCTATTTTATATAGGCAATCTAGATAACGCAACCACTTGGCGCAGGCAGACCGACATATTTAGCATCAAAAGGTTGGTCTCTAACATGTGAAACCAGATTCAGCCATTTACCTTATCGTGACCAAAAATGTTGTGACCTCCCGGAATACAAACATTAGGTTCGCATTTTACCAAGATAACCTGAAATTAAGAACAGTAACTTTAATTTTGTTATAAATGCATCGGACTTTCTCTGTACGGTGAAGACAGAGAGGGCATGTGTACTAAAATGTAAATAAATGTTAGACCCTAATTAGTAATTTGGTAGCAATTTACAAATGTATAGTTTCTAAATCGTACTTTTGTTAAAGCGACTGGAAATTGTATTCATATTTTTTATGGACTGGGCATGGATGGCTAATACCATCTTCACCGTCGTGATATAAATCCAATGAACCGCATTCCCGCCGGAATTAGGTGCCACGCCAGGACCTTCCATGAGCACGGCTAAATTGAACTGGATGGAAAACACGAACAATGTTTAATCGCCGCCGCATTTTCATCCAAACCGGTGGTACCAACCGTGGCGGTACAAACCCTATCTCCTAGTTACCTGCAGTTTTAGATGTATTCCGAACCATGAAACTGCTCGCATTCGTGACGAATACAGAGCCGGTAGTCTCAGTTCTCACCTAAATTGTCGTTTACGTAACTTCGAAGTTCCGTAAAAACGTCAAACTCCATACAAGTTTTTACTAGATATTCTGTGGTTTTACTTCTTCAAGCTGTCAAAGTCAAACTCAGACTTCCGATTTGTATGAAAACGCGGAGTCGACGTAAACGGCAACGTCGACGTATTTACGGCAACGTTGAGTAAGCTGTCAAATCCAACTCTGACTCGCAAATGTTAGTTCGCTTAACGCCCACTGCGCGCGCTCTTCAATTTCTCTTTACATTTGAAAACGCCAGTCGATCGGTTTGGCGTAAACGCCAATTTAGGTGACAACTTAGACTACCGGCTTTGATCCAACTATGAAAGATAAACACGGACGTTGCATCAAGGAAGCGTCTGGCCTATGCAAGCAAGTCGCTCTACTTGATCCGTGTATCGAAGCCTGAGCTCGTTTCCGTGCGACCGAGATGGAGACATTCTCCACAATCGATGCGCTCCGAGATAAGGATCTGCGGTCGCGGAATGGCCGCCGATGTATCCTGGAGACATATTACCAGAAGGGCGGTTACTAAATGAAATTGAAAATTGAGTTTTAAGTTAATGGTTATAAGGTTTAACTCAGAGAAATATGAAATCGCCTCGGTGTTTGTTATTGTTTCTTTCTTTAGCCATTGCCAGAACTAGTGGTGGCCTGGCGCTCCAGTCCTATAGGACATTCATTTTGGGCGGTAATTACATCACTGTCCATTTTTAGGGTTCCGTACCCAAAAGGTGTCAACAGAACCTTATTACTAAGCTTCCGCTGTCCGTCCGTCCGTCCGTCCGTCTGTCACAGGCCTGTATCTCATGAACCGTAATAGGTAGGCGGCTGAAATTTTCACAGAGTGTGTATTTATTTTGCCCCTATAACATCAAATAGGTAAAATTAAAAAATAATAAAACATAAAGGGGGCCCCCATACAAAAAAAGAGGTTTTTTGGTGTTAAATTTTGTACGATTGTACGGAACCCTTCGTGCGCGAGTCCGACTCGCACTTGGCCGGTTTTTTGTAAGGTAAGGTGAACATATATTTCTGAAGCATTTATGTATATGTAATGGGGTGCATGAGCGACCTCGCCTTAAAAACGTCAGACTGTCCTTCGTGTCAAGTTTGGTTAACGAGTTTTTAGATGAAAGATGTACTCCATGATGCAGTTAGAATAAGGTGCTTTCGTTTGTCTTCAACCATATTTAAATGTTATTAACCAGCACAAAATATGAATCGAAATATTATAGGTTATGTTTTTGTGATATTTTCTTTCCCAAAACTTCTTTTATAATAAATATTTATTTATTATTAATAAATAAATAATGTGGCATAATTAAGAAAAATTTAGTTTTGGAAAAACATGCAGAAAATTGAGTCATTTCAATTATACAGATTGAGTAAATAACATTTTACAATTGATTCTGTTGGATTTTATATGGTATCTGACAGCTTTGACAGATATATCAGGTGAGCCCGACCTATCGTAATAAATAAGTAGTTTTATGTAATTTTAGAGGGGGAACGGCAGAACGTCTAATATGCCGATCGTATAATGTGATATTTTAACAAAATTTTAAAACCATGCACAACGTATAATCGGCAGATCGTATAATTTTATACGTAGTGCATGAAGAAGTTTAAAAAATAAAATTACTTATTTCTCCATGCATAACGTATAATAGTCACAACGTATAATATTATGATCTTTATTTAACAAAAAAGAAAACCATGCATATCATAGAATCCAAAAACTTTTCATACGATAAGCGCCCTTATGAATATACTTTTAAAGCGTATACTCGCACGTAACGTTTCGACCGTCTCAATTAGCGCAACGAGGCCTTTCGAAATTGTAGCAAATATCGATTCGTAGCAATTTCAGCCTTAAATGTATCGTGATTAGGGCGCTTTATGCAGTGCTTCTTGGCACGTTGGTACGTTCTGCATGGTTTTCTTTTTTTGTGAATTCATTTTATGAATATTATACATTGTGACTATTATACGTTCTGCATGATGCAAAGAGGTGATGTTATTTTAAACTTTATTCATGCACAACGTATAACATTATACGTTGTGAATATTATACGATATGCATGGTTTTCATATTTTGGAAAAAAATACTATTATACGATGTGAATATTATACGTAGTGAATACGACTCATTTTAGACTAGGAGGTCGCAACAAAAATGGTATCGATAAGTAAATAGCTGAAACTGGGTTCACGGGATAAGGACCAACCCTCTGAAGCTATATGTGTCAGTCTGCCTGCGCCAAGTGGTTGCTTTACGTAGATAAAGCGCCTGAAAAAGTAGTTATGGTGACATAAATATATAAGGTAAAGTAAATGGCTGTAAATAACAAAGAAATTAAAGTATCAGTACATGCTTTCTTATCAATACCAAAACTGAAGGAATTACTTGGTTGAATTTCGTAGTTATAGGCGATTTAGGTTACAGATATAAGTGTAGGTATATTTAAGTATTTAATAAAAAAACCGACTGGTTGTTGAATAATTAATAGGTATCAATATGTTCAGACCATCAGTAAATTCATCAGCAGGTACATACCAACTTCTATGTTATATAGCCAATCTAGATAACGCAACCACTTGGCGCAGGCAGACCGACATATTTAGCATCAGAGGGTTGGTCTCTAACATGTAAACCCTGATTCAGCCATTTACCTTATCGTGACCAAAAACGTCGTGACCTCCCGGAATATTAGGAACTAGGTACAATTAGACGACTTCAAAATATGGTAGGTAATGTTTGATATAACGTATGTACACGTAGATATTTAGCGCTGTCTATTTTAAAGCGGAGGAATTGTCTTTTAGATTGGATAGTGAAAATGGATATTCGATGGATGACGTTAGTGTCCGGATAGCTAAGAGCCTCTATAGAAAAATCGCTAAGATCATCGATGCCGCAGATTTACATCATTGATTAGAGCATGCATTTGGATTTCGATATTTGTGCAGATGCATATTTTAAACACACTTATATTTCTTCATATTTGTACACAAAAATAAGAATCTGTGGACGGGCGATTAAGTGTGTAAACCTGCGGCAACGATGATCATAGCTATTTTGTTTATTCGATATGTGAGGTAACTGGTAATAGAAGCTCTGTATGTATATCTATTGAGTATCGAGCATATATAATCCGAAGGTTGCCATTTCGTGCAAGAACTTGTGCCAAATGTGCTCATTACCAAAATCGAATTACAATTATTCTTCTAATTATCATAGGTTTTTTTTTAACATATTTATATCTTTACTTACAAACTATGCAAGGAAAGTACGTATATAGTAACATATATCTGCAGACTGCACATTTATACAGATTGACGGGGTAAAAAAAGAGAATTGGGAGAGTACCTATTAATTCAGTAATAAAATAAATTGAAAAATATGTGATTTTAATCACTAGCACAACGTATAGTTAATAAATATCATAGCCCTAGGTAGAGTACATATAGTAGAGTAGTAGAGGATACAAAGTATTTTAATTTAGAATGGAGAAAAGAGCGAGTTTACTAAAGGTAATGGTCGGGTCGTGCGGGTCTCTTTGGCGAGTTCCTCGCCCGAACAATGGGGACCGCACCTGCGCGTGCGCCGTGCCGCCGGAGCTGCGCGCAGCCTTCCACCTCCACGGTCGCGAGTGCGGCCTCGCGCGCGCTTCCAAACCCTAACACGTCCCGACCCTTCATTGATACGGACAGTCAGATACAACAAACCCTACCACGTCTCGACCCTTCATTGATACGGACAGTCAGATACACCAAACCCTACCACGTCTCGACCCTTCATTGATACGGACAGTCAGATACAGCAAACCCTACCACGTCTCGACCCTTCATTGATACGGACAGTCAGATACAGCAAACCCTACCACGTCTCGACCCTTCATTGATACGGACAGTCAGATACAGCAAACCCTACCACGTCTCGACCCTTCATTGATACGGACAGTCAGATACAGCAAACCCTACCACGTCTCGACCCTTCATTGATACGGACAGTCAGATACAGCAAACCCTACCACGTCTCGACCCTTCATTGATACGGACAGTCAGATACAGCAAACCCTACCACGTCTCGACCCTTCATTGATACGGACAGTCAGATACAACAAACCCTACCACGTCTCGACCCTTCATTGATACGGACAGTCAGATACAGCAAACCCTACCACGTCTCGACCCTTCATTGATACGGACAGTCAGATACAGCAAACCCTACCACGTCTCGACCCTTCATTGATACGGACAGTCAGATACAACAAACCCTACCACGTCTCGACCCTTCATTGATACGGACAGTCAGATACAGCAAACCCTACCACGTCTCGACCCTTCATTGATACGGACAGTCAGATACAGCAAACCCTACCACGTCTCGACCCTTCATTGATACGGACAGTCAGATACAGCAAACCCTACCACGTCTCGACCCTTCATTGATACGGACAGTCAGATACAGCAAACCCTACCACGTCTCGACCCTTCATTGATACGGACAGTCAGATACAGCAAACCCTACCACGTCTCGACCCTTCATTGACACGGACAGTCAACTACAGATACAATACGGAATAATGTGGTGCGTGGGTTCCGTCACTTAAAATACTACAAGTCCTGCCATTGTATGCCGTAAGAGTCGAAGGGGGGTTGCCGTTCGTAGTAAAACTGTAGGTTCCTTACTGACTAGGTAGTTGGGTTAATCCTGCCCGGAATTATGCAACCCAATTCGTTCATTCATTCGTAATGCTACACTAACATATTGCCGAAGGAATTAGGTGCCTTGCCAGGACCTTCCCTTTATGAGCACGGCTACACTGAACTGGATGAAAACCACGGACAATGTGTCATTGCCGCTTCAACCATGATTTCATCCCATGCGGTGGTACCAAGCTGGGCAGGCTTAATCCTACCACCTAGTAGGGGAAGGGGGCCACAGTTTTTCTCGTGGGTTCCCAACCATGGTACAGCTCGCATTCGTAAGGAAATTCAGTTCTACAACTCGGAAAGAAAATAAAGTGGTGAATAAACGGGGCAAGGATTTGATTCCATAACCTCTCACATGAAAGGCAAGACCTCTACCCCCTACACCATGAGCTGTACAATAAGAGCTACAAATTACGTAGTTGTAATTTTGTATTACATTTCATTCAAAGTTATCCGTGTGTTAAGTTATATTTTGTTAAATATTTACAACACATGGAGCAAGAAGGGACTACTTTTTTTGATTCTGTATATATTTCCAACTATACAAACATTTTGCAATAGTATAGAGTTTACCTAATCACGCAGGGTTTGTGATCACGCTTATTTGTACCCAAGCGAAGAGCTCGAATACAGGGCCTGGGGCATTGTTGCTTATTAGGAAATAGAAAAAATACCATTCCATTCAATTCATGGCGATGTCGCTCTTACTGGAAAAAAACTTTGTAAGATGATCGAATACTAGCATAGTCATAATGGTTAAATTTAACAGCAAGAAATAATCCCTGTGACACAATATCCATTATTAAAATACCTACATTTGAAACCTTAAGCGAATTAGTTTGTGTAACCATTTCATGAGATGTATGAGCCGAAAGGCAGTTGATAGGTACTTAGGGCCGAGTGCACAAAGGACACAAAATCAAAATCACCGTCAACGTATGATTAAACATGTCACTCTTTATGGACAGTACGGAAGGGAGTTGAGCCAACTCCATGCGGTTATCTAAAAGTGACGTATTTGAACATTTATTAACTCATTCGTCTCTTCCTTATAGGCGGCCTTAGACGCAAAGATATATGGGGAGAATGAACATTTTTGTCTGAAACAAATTTGAACGAAAAAAAACAAAAAAACGAACTCGGCACGTTTTTTGCAGAAGATCTTTCTAAAGAGAATTCTTGAGTTTATTTAACGTAGAAAGAATAAAGACCAATTAATCTGGTTTGACCCAATATCATTTTCGTATGCCAGCGATAGTTTCCTTTCGCAATGCGTTGATGTCTTTCTTTCTCTACATCGCGAAATGGATTTAAATAACTTTAATGAAACTGGCTCTTTGGAAAACCTATAAATATTTGATTCGCGTTTCCTTATATTTGCTAAATAATATGCTTAAAACTCACCTTTTACGGTCCATTCAGAATCCAACTGGAATAAATGCTCAAATCACTGCACTCACTATAGATAGGCACATTTTCACACACGTACAGAGAAACCAGCACTCATTACGTTTCCCCTCATGGCATTGCGTACATTCCTAATCCATTAGCGCACATTTTTGTTTACATCACACATCGCTGCACACATTCAAAATTAGAATTTCATAAACGGAAACTCAAGCGAAGCATTTCGTGTCGAGCTTACGGTTTTAACTGTTATCCAGGGTTTTTGCGGCGTTCCGTGTATTCACTGGCGCGGCCCGGCGTCACCTTAGCTGGCTACGTGACATTTTGGAGGGTAAAAAACGAATAAAAATGGCGGCAACACGCGACAGGTGAGCGGGTACACCTTCCGCGCGCGAAGCGGCGCAGCGAATGGCGACTCGTTCGTGGAGGCGAGGCGACGGCCCAGTCGGCTCGGGATATCATGGCGCTTGGTTCCGAGGATTCTGCCACGATGCGCGGGTTAAACGAGGTCGGAGGGACAAGCGTAGAGATACTCTACTGATAGGGTGCACGGCTGAGGAACCTTCAAATATATCTCCATCACTCTCGCGCATGCGCGTTGGATGTATAGTTCTGCTGCATATAATTCGATGGGAAGCGACCATCGTTCATTCAATGCAATGTTGCCAACCCGGGCAGTATTAACCCTAACACCTTGTAATGAAGGGAACCTACATTTATGCGTGGAATCAAAACAACGGGCAACCTCAATGGTCAAAGCGGTCACATCCAGAGGCCGACCGTGCCCAGGGTTTTTTTGTGCAACGTGACATGGATGGCTAATACCGCACAACTACCTATATAATAATTATATCAGCCCAATATACCACATTTCTGAAGAAATTAGGTGCCATGCCAGGACCTTCCCTTTTATGAGCACGGCTACATTGTACTGGATGGGAAACACGGACAATTGTTCATTGCCGCTTTGTCCATCTTTTCATCCAATGCGATGACACCAACCCGGGCGGAACCTACAGTTTTACTTGGATTCCGAATCATGGAGCAGCTCGCATTCTCGACGAAATGCATTCATCCAACTCGGAAAATAAAAGAAAGTGGTTCATGAACGGGGCGACGATTTTAATTTTATATTACTTCGTGTATTTCAGTAAAATAAGTAACTAAGAATGATATTTCACTGGTGAGTTCCTACAAAGTCAACTTATGTATCCTATCCAACTAGCGAGATCCTATGTTTGCGTGGCTAATGGAAATCACAGCAGTTTGTTGCACTAAATAGCGTTCTGTGAAGTTCTTGGGTGCTCTTACGTGTCGTTAGAACTCGAGAAAATTAGTGAGTGAACTGACTCGCCGGCGCTACTATTTTAGTATGTTAAGTGGCTCCGCCGCCCCCCTAAAACTTTCCTAGCTACTCCCATCCGTCCATGCTCGCTGGCTGTAGTAGACTAATGGGTTCTGCTGATGCTGAGTGGGCTCTGGGACGTAAAAAGAATGTGTATTACCGTGCTTGTCGTATGACGCGACTAGGGGATTATTCTTTCGTGTTTCGGATTCCATAGTAAATGTCAATGTAAAAATGTTATAGTTCGTTTTTTGAATACGACTTTACCAATGCGCGAATTTTACTCTCGCAATCTCATGTCATTTCTTATCCATACGTAGGATACCTACACTTGGACACGTTATCAATCTGGCGGTTCGAGAAGACCCGACATACAAGTTTAATTAAATAAAATAGCTTTAGTTGTCCCATTTTCAATACTACCGCTCACAATTTTGAGTAGTTTACATTACACATACAAAATTTTACGAAATTGAGGTTTATAGACACACAAAATTATCCTAATTACTATGGGATGCCAATGTCATTTTGATGAACTATCAAATTCCAGAGATTAGCGCGTACAAACAAAACAACAAACTTTTCAGTTTTATTATACATATTAGTATTGATAACCTCTCTATGTTAATTTAGACTTTCACTGTGGTTACAAATTATTATTAAAATGTTTTCGGATAAACAGTGTTATGATGATCGCTTACTTGTTTAACGCCCGGTTCCACCACCTCCAGCTACAAAAATCCCAAAGTTATCTTTCGGTTACACCATACAAATATGCAGTGTAACCGAAAGTTAACTATCGGATTTCAGGTAACTGGAGGTGGTGAAAACAGGGGTAAGTCGATGTTTCGTCTACCTCATTGTCCTGAGAAAATCCACAATGAGGTGGACGAAATGTCGACTAAAACATGTAAGCAATAATTATAACACTGTCTATCCGAAAACATTTCATAATAAAGTAACCTTTCGTTTGATAATATCCATTTTGTTTCGACAATGTAGTGAAAAACTAAACATCTAAAGTTGTCATGCATGAAAAAAAAAACAAATTTAAGTATTCTTATAATTATAATATTGAACTTAATTATATTACATTGACCACAAAACATTTTATTTACATGGTAGGGTCAAAAAACTAATGAAGCAGATTTACAAGCGTTTGATGAATTTCGGGTTTGTAGGCAATATTTTTATTTCATAAGTATTTCTGAATTATATTTCTCATTTGCTTCAACACTTTAACTGTTTCAGCATAATCCTCTAGAGAATCATCGTCAACAAGCTTACTTTCAACTTTCAAAATATTGCCATCATTGGTGGACACGGCTCTCGATAACATTTGCACAGGAATGCTTTGCCCAAAACCTTCCGAACAGTTTCTAACGAGCATTAACATTTGGTTGTGAGTAAACAATTTGAGAGTCTTCTTCGTAAACATGCTGAAAATATTCAAAAACATAGCTCGATCACTCGTCGACAATACTGATGTAAGCGGCAAAAGATCTGTCAAAAGAACGAGAATCTGCTGCTCGAGCTCCTTATTGATTTTCAACTCGCCAAAACAATTAACATCGATAAAACCATCCTTTTCGGCAGTTTTCCTAACATCACTCAACAATTTTGCAAAAGAGATCATCGAAATGCTCCGACTTAGATTACTAATCAAACGGATGGTCGTACTGATAAGGACTCTATCGTCTTTTCTTAAGTGCCCGACGACGCTGCTCAGCCAAGACATGATACCGTAGCCTTCGATTAATATTTCAGCCGCTCTCGGCACAGAAACAAGGGCGGCCAAAAATCCTAGGATACCATCCTTAGTTTTCCTATCGGACAATACTGTGGAGTAGAAATCCATGACCATCTTCAAAGCCATCGTTTTGAAAATGACATTGACATCGGACATGGTCTTGGTTCCGTCTCTCATGACTGCCAGGATCCAGAGCCTTCTGTCGGCGGATTCCAAGTCGCTGTCATGGAAGAGACTCAAGAAGTCTGGGATGACTGTGAGATCGATCTGCTGTTTAGCGATCAAAAAGTTGTTGACCGGCTTATATAGAGGGTCGAAGGGGGCAGTAGCAGCATTGAGGGCCCTTGCGAGGTATACGGCAGCCATGGCGGGCAAACGAGGGTTCTTTTGGTCCTTGATGGCGTCTTTCTCCCTTTGAGCGGTCACGATGGCCGTGGAGAGGCTCTGGCGAAGTGTGTCGACGAAATCGGTAAGGAGCAACTTGTCGTTTCGGTGTTTTCTGTGAATTGAACTCATTGTTACCGACAATAATGATAGATGTGGAGGAGTCTTAGAACAGTGCTGCGCTATGTCAAAAACCTAGTCTAGCTGAGCCATTGGACGAATACAATGGACAAATTAGTTTAATCAATAGCAGTTCGAAATATTTCAAAGAGGGGAAATGGCGGAACAACTGGTACTTCTATTGGATAAAACTTCACGCTTTATTCAATGCATGCAAAACATTAAAAATTCTTTCCAAAAAGTTCAGAAAATCAATTTCTATTCTGTTAATCAATAACTAATTGGTAATCCATAATAATATTTACCGATTTATTTATTTATTTTAACACATATTGGATATTACATACAGAAAATAGTTCAAGTCTAAGCCGTTGAACCAATTTTGATGAATTTTGGTACATAGACTGGACCTTGGAGAAACCTCCGCTATACCTATACCTAAGCTTAACAAATAATAAATGTAATAAGGAAATTGGGTAATTCTGGAGGAACAGGTTTGGAGAAAGCTGTTGAATTTTGACTGCTTGAACAAACTGTAATTCCTTCTAGTTAGGTGATCAATACAATTCAAAAAGAATCAGGAAAATGTTGCTAACTTTCCTCCTCCATTAACAAAATCTGATCTCATTCACATAATAGGCTAAATAACAAAATATGCAGACATTAAAGGTTAGGGGGGTATATCTGATCAGAATGTATGAATATGTAAGTGTTTAGCTAAAACAGTTTTAAGAACTCACGTCTCCGCCTCGAGCTGCAGACAGAAGCGGTGCAGCACGTGGTAGGCAGCGGCGCGCATCGAGGGGCAGTGCGACGCCAGCGCAGCCAGCGGAATCGCCAGGAAGCCCAGCCTCACCAGCTTGAAGCACGACACCACAGATCCCGGCGCCAGCATATGACTCATCATTGGCAACACAAACAATGGGTCGTAGATCTCATCGGCCTCCCTGTCCTCCTCACAATGAGAAGATGACGTGAATTCCACCTCTTTGATCTTCTTTATCAACCTCTCATATTTATTTTTTAGGAACACGCCTTTTATGAGGCCGGCAATGTCTTTTATGGTTTCAGCTTCAAACACTCCATCACTTTTCATTCGTTCTAGAAGTGATCCGGTGGATACGTCGGGTTCATCAATCGGTGGAAGCTCGTAGTGATAGTCCAGCCTCTGGTTCACCGGGAAGTGAGCCACTGTGTTTTCGATTACCTCTTTTTCTAGAAGGTTTAAGATTTGGTTCGGCGTCGGGTGACCCCAAAGAGATGTAGACCTGTTCTTTCTGACCGAATAGTAATTTGCACCAGAATCACCCCAGACGTAGGGTTTGTACTCGTGAACGGGTTGGCCATTTGTCTCATAGAAATGCAAAATGGTGAGGATTAATCGGTCGCAGGGATCTCTCGTGGCATGGTAAGCGCTTAGATATACAGGTATCTGTTGTCCCTTCATGACAGATTTATTTCTTAGTATGAGAATGTACACCAACTCGACCAGTCTTGATTTAATATCGGCGCTATGATGACTGAGCATTACATTCAAAAACTCAGAGTGTGAAGTCACCATGTCAAATAATGAGACAATATCTTCATGATTGAATGGATAGAAAAGTTTTACTAGAGTCGAGAGTAAATTCAGCATTATAGGGCCGATAATATCACTGCTTTCATTAGATTTTTTTATTTTCATTGAATGTTTGAGTGCTGCTTTACAGAAGTTTTGCCACACAGAATTTTCAATTATTTTTTTAAAGTTTTCTTTATTATTTGTCTCAAACGTTTTAATGCCTTTAGAAATCTGTGAAATATTTAAAATGTACATTGTTATTTCTTTCAAGAGATCATATTCGGATTCAGCATTCAGAGCCGATGCCAGTAGATTTATCATCATAAGGAAGTAATTAAGTAAATATTCCTTTTTTGGTGAATCTGGTGATACGCACACTTTAAGAAAAGTGGATTGAAGCAAATGTATGTGGAAAGGTTCCAATGTTTCGAATTTGTGAACCTTCCCAAAGAACTTTTTACAGTCTTCTATGTCCATGCATTCAAATATTAACTTTCTGATAAATTTCCAATTACTGCTGTAAATTTGACCAACTTTGTGAGGCTTCTCCAACACCTTCGCAATGCTTGACTTGTATTCTTTGTAAATGCTTTCTAATAATGGTTTATTATTATTAATGAACTGCACATGATCAACTACCGCATTGCCGAGAGGAAGGGCAAGTTCTCTTTGTCCTATAACGTCAGGATTTTGAATTTCTTCCTTGAACACTTTACAGAAGTTCGAATTTCGCTGCAACAAAGCGGCGGCCAATTCCGATGTTGATTTTCGAATAACTTTGGAGGAAAAGAAATTTCTAAAGCTATCCTCGCTTATTAATTTCACATGGTGTGGTTGCTTTTCAAAATATTCCTTCAATATGCACTCAAATTCAATCATGCTCACATTGATTTCAGGATTTTTTAGGATATTTGTGTACAAATCAAATAAGTTTGTAACAACTTCAGATGGTAAAGAGTTCAAGGTATTGACTGAGAATTGCATCATTGTGAAGCCTAATACTTTAATTAGCAGTGAAGGCTCATTGCTGTCAGTTACCATACACGCAGCATCCATATTTAAAATAACATTTACTGTTGCTAAGGTGTCAACATTGTTCATACCAATTGTTTGTAAAATCTTCATTGTATGGTCATCATCAACAACAATCTTCTTTTTTGCAATCTTTTTTATAACTTTTTTAACTTCGACGAAAATTTTCTGTTGGTATGGATGAAGTAATTTTTGCTTAAGTTGAAGGTAATCTATATCTTGTGTGTATTCTTCAACTATACCCAAAAGGAACTGAGTGGCGAGCTTATGAGATGGATTTTTAGTTTTTTCAATAGGGCAAAAAAAATTTAGCATAAGTGGGTTAGAAAAAAAGGTAGAAATTATCTTGTGGCAAATATCAAAATTTTTTATATTTTTTGCGATAGCCATTATAGCGTAAAAGCATTGGCTAATTCTATCAACTTGTGTGCTCGTTAGAACTTCTAATTGAGTGAGCTGCAAAAGGTAGAATGTTGTAATGTTTGCCCACACTATCAGCTCAGAACTATCTACATTTATAGAGGTCATAAATTTTAAAAACATACTGCCGATTTTATGTTCACATTCATCTTCAGAAACGATTTCAAAATAAGGAAATATTTCATCAAAACTCATTTCTTCTTCGTTCAAAATATACTTACTAACTTTATTTAATATTTCATCCCTTGGCGCAAGAGATTCATTCAAATATATTGGTTCTTCAATCCAGCCCGTAATGTAAGTTTTTGCTTTAAGTTGGTATGATTCAAGCAGGTTTGATATAAGGATAGGAGATGTGTAGTAGTGCAATAAGTTTACAACATACACTGACAAAAAGTTCTTTAAAGCTTCTCTCTTGCCTTTGTTTTCTTTAGCCAATTGTAGACACCCCAGGATAAATGGAGAGGGGATTCTTTCGTCAATCAAAATGTGGCTATCAATATTCTTAATATTATCGGACGCTAGGTCTTCAAAGAGTTTATCCATAGTAGAATCATTCATAGCTTCCAAGAACCCCACATTTGCAGTTTGTGTTCTAATAAATAATTTTAGTTCCTCAGCATGCGCCAGTGTGTGCTTCATTGCATAAACAAGTAAGGAGGCTGGTTCCACCTTAGCATTCCGCAGGGCATGTAAAACCAAATCTATCTCACCTTCTGCACTTTCAAACATGGATGTAGATTTCAGAAAATTGTACAAAGTATTTTTGGACTCCAGGGAAACAGATTCACTGTCGTGAGTATATACTTCCAACATTATTAAAAATAGATCAGAGAACATAGGTTTTTTCAGTGATATTGCACTTGGATCAAAGCTGAGCCACAGTGATACAATTTTAAATTTTAATAGCAAAACACTCTCCGAATTTAACGTGTTAGCAAAGATCAATATTTTCTTCATGTCAAGGTAGCCTTCGATTCCTTCTAATCCCGTGGGATGTATGTCATGAAATATGAGCAATAAATCGATTAGTACAATTAGGGAAGAAGCTTTGTCTGGCTGAGTGACTTCAGAATCTTGACCTTTTCCTTCCTTTTCAGCTCTCATGATCTGATGGATGATCGACACGATAGTGTCAGGTGAGGGCAAATGTTTTGGAATAAACCCCTCTAATCGATTCTTTACTAGATCAGCAATAGTGTTGTTATTAGTTTCAAGTAAATCTAAATACTTCTTGAGAGTTGCCAGCATTTTGACGACTACTTTGACACATTCAGCAGTGATAAATATATCTCCCTGGCTGACTCCTTGCTTCAAGAACTTCAGGAGCGGTATTGGAAGGGTGGTGAACCTTATAAAGTTGGTAATCTGCACAGGGTTGAGATGGTCCATACGTGCTATAATATTTTGAGGTTGTATCTTATCCAACAACTTGACCACAAAATTTGCACTGTTCAGCCAAGCAGGTGAGTTTTGGGGCTCAAAAGACTGTTCAATTACAGTTATTAGCGCTCGGTGCAGATCAGGACATTTGTTGACAATATTAAGAATGAGTTCGCATTGGTTTTTATTTTCCCACGGACGTTTCAGGGATAGTATTGCTTTGTACAAGTTTTGGTTTTTATGAGTGTCAGTTGTTCCCAGAGATTTATCCAGGAAATATAGTCCGTACTTGTGAGATGTAAAAAGAATAAGTAATATTTCTGAAAGCAATGTAGACACGGAAGATTGCATTTCTATTTTGGAGTGATACTCAACTTCCGGAGGGCCTCTCCAATAGAATATCTTAAACACATTGTGTAATACTTGGTGGCTGAATGTGCGTAGTTTCATACTCTTAGATATGTTGATATTTTCAACAACATTTGTCTTTAGAATGTTAAGGAACATCAGGACTGCCTCTCCATCGTCTTGGACTAGCCCAGGGATGACTAGCGACACTAGACCTTGTTTTTCAAGCAATGCTTTAATCAGCGGCAAATGCCCTTCTACTAGAAAAGATGTAATAAAGTGTACAAACGCAGTCCTCACATTATCTTTCTCTTTATAATTAGCTTTCTCGACTATGTACTGCAAATGTTTAGGAGTCAATGGAGCTTGATTCAATATTTCAATACCCAAATCTGGGTTTAAAGTGACCATAGAAGTAAACAGTTTCAGAATAATCTTCCTGTGCCGAGGACCTGAGTGCTCGCTGATCATAATCTCCACGGTAGGCATAAATGTGTTGAGGAAATACCGGCAAGCTTCTTCAGTAATCGCGATCATGTGTGGCATAGAAGACTGGACCTTCAGGATGATGAGATGGAAGAGATGAAAGGTAGGAGTGGCCAGTGTGAGGTTCTTCTTATTATCCTGTGTAAGCTGGCGCAGAATCTCGTGAGAGTTGCCTCCGGCCTTTAGGTACTGAAGCATGTGGTCATGTTTTGCGTCTGGATTTGTACACACCTGCAGAAATTGTGTCAGCGCTGAAACAAAAAAACTAACTGATAAAAAAACATATTAAACACTGTGGTGGCTCCCAGCTTCTGATACTGACACTATATGCAATATTATCGCGAATCCTTCAAGCAACCAAGTGTGTCACTCAACGTAGCCAAGGTTCTCTTGACTAGCACGGCTGACGCCGACCCAAAAAATTACAATAATCATAATTAAAAATATGGCAATTATTTTTTACTTTTTAGTGCATGTTACCTAATTGGTTTTGAAATACTTTTTTATTGATGTCAGTTTTGTTTTTGTTTAAATGTTTTTGATCCTTATATTAATATAAGTTACGTGTGCAATTTAATATTTTTTTTATTTAAACCCAGCTGTGCTGAGACAAAGTTGCTCAGAAAGGGCAAATCCAACTCAACTCGCAAAATAACGCTCACTGAGACAACATGCCATTTCTTATGTTTATAAGCTAAAAAAGAAATGTCACTCTAATGGGACACTTTTTTTTAAATTTGTACTAAACGCATGTACTTTCATAGTAATGTGTATGAAAACCTAACAGGAGTTTACAGCTACAACACTACAAAGTTATTCTTTATAAATGGTTTTTTATTAATACATTATTTTTTAAATGGAACCCGAAAATTTCTGTCATATTAGCCGAATAACATTACGAAAGGAATTAGGTGCCATGCCAGGACCTTCTCTTTATAAGCGCACTCAACTGGACGTAAAATACGGAGAATTGTTCATTGCCGCTTCAACCTTAGCTTCGTCCAATGCGGTGGTACCAACGTGGGCGGGTTTAACCTTGCCAACTAGTAGAAGGGGACCTACAGTTTTAAATGGGTTTCCAACCATGGTACAACTCGCAATCTCAAACTAAATGCACGTATCCAACTCAGAAAGAGATAGAAAGTGGTGCATGACCGGGGCGAGAATTTCAACCCATATCCTCTTCCATGAAAGGCAAGTCCTCTAGCTCATACACCACGAGCTGTACAAAAGAGTACTTAGTAACATTATACATATAATTAGGTTGATTTCGCAGAATCGCCAGGTGCCGCCTGTTAGTGACACTTTAATTTTTAAAGCGAATAAAAGTAAAACTAGAACACTATTAGAACCAAATTTTAGTTTGACGAAGTGGCACAGTGGCAATATCTTATAAAACATATGGGTAGCGGGGAAAGAGTGTGGCAGAGGAAGCCGCACGCGTCTAAGCCAGCCCTCTATACCGTTGGCTAGGCTCGGCCATACCAAACATGAGGTAGCAGCAGACAGATGTATTTATAACTGACACCCACAACCTACCTATGGTCTGTCCTTGTTTCGCGTTCAACTCTTTGCGGAAATGTTTAATGTTGAACTCAGAGCCACCGTCTTCATTGTCATCTCCCGCTTCACCTTCTTCAACGCCGCTCGTTTCGACTTTCTTTGAATGCTTCGAAGACGTCCCATCTTCTTCCTCGGCGGTGCTTTCGTACTTTCTTTTACCCATTTTAATATCGGGAATTTCAGTCCCTTGCAACCATGATACTTTTTGTGTAGAAAATAGTTATATATGTTATTTTACAGAATGGGGTAAAACAGCAAAATGCTATAACGAAAACATTCATAACCTATCAAATGGCCCGCGTGTTTTTGACGTTGGTTTGACAGTTCTTTATTTTTCTCTATTGCGGAAAGGCAAGATCTTGGACTATACTTGGGCTTTTTCTAGTGCTTGTTGATTCAACTGGCTAAAATTCTTCTATTGTATCTTATGTAATTAACCATTTCACCGCCAAGGGTTTTTGGCATAATCCTTCTCAATACGCCACACTACAATTATTATTTCGATAATATGCAGCCTTGAATTGTTGTTTGTTTTGTTGCAAATAGTGTTTCCACTGTTGAAACATTAGAAATCTAATGAACGCTAGTATGTACTGTGCAATTATGTAAATAAAACACCTTATTTCGTAATCAGTAAAGTTTTATTAATGTTTGAAGTGGAGTAGTTTTCTGTCGGATATATCCGACAATGGCAGAATGCCTTGCTCTGACGGATATATACGTTCCTGGCGGGGAAAGGGATATGAGTTATTTGGAAGCTTGTGATAATATCTCTTTCAGGTGGAACGAGAAGTGTTTTTTTTCCGTTATGAGCATTTTCCAGAGATTTAAGTAAGAAATTCTTAATATTTTTAATAATTTGTTTAGTATAAAAAGCAGTGCTTTAATAAAGGTAGTGCAAGGATTCGTCAGTGAAGATATGAATAAAAAATCCAAATAACCAAATAATGGTGTAAAGTTGCGGAATCGAAGAGCACAGCGGAATTTCGAAAAGTGATTAGTAATTCATTATAGAGGCTCTGAGCACTTTCAGTGCGATTCGGACCAACTGTAGCTTTGAGTTTTCTTCCTCGTTGTTACCAACGCGGAATGGCAATGGACTTACCCAACCAAACTTGATTTAACCCTTAATTTATCTTATGGGTCCAATGGACCCACATCAAAAAATTTTTAGCTTGTGTTTTTGCAGTGCGCGGAGTGTAGTGGCTGCCCTCCGCGATACCTTCCTCCTGTAGTGTCCCCGATGCGGTGACGAGAGGGCGCCTGCGTGCGACTCTCAGTTTGGTAGGTATAGATAGCGTATGGGACCACTGGACCCATATAGATAAATTACGTAACATTTTGTTTTTAGTGGTAATAATTTTAAATGTACTTTTTTTAATTTCAGTGTCCACAATGGACGCCAACCTACCTGGAACTAGTATAGTAAGGGTGTATGATTCGAATGTACCAAGTGTAATCGATAAGTGGCTTGAAGAAATTGAAAAATTGGACGTTCCTAAAGAAAACCACACACTGCCCGAACAAGAAGTAACGAACACATTTCGAGACGACGATTTTCTGATTTAGATGACAGTGACTACATACCAAGTTATAACGACACTGAATCAGGATGTTCGCGTGAATCTCACGATTCATCCTCAATCCTTTGCTCTAAATTCAGGTAGCCAGTGTGCTTGAATTGTTCAAAAACCGGCCAAGTGCGAGTCGGACTCGCACACGAAGGCTCCGAAGGGTTTAACACAAAAAATCACGTTTTTTTTATTACTTTTAATATTTTTTTAAATTTTATTGTAATATTTATTGTTATAGCGGCAAAACAAATACATACTCTGTGAAAATTTCAGCTGCCTACCTATTACGGTTCATGAGATACAGTCCTGTGACAAACGGACGAACGGATTGACGGACGGACAGACGGACAGGCGGACGCACGAACGGACGGACGGACGGACTGCGGAGGCTTAGTAATAGTGTTCAGTTTTCACCCTTTGGGTACGGAACCCTAAAAACGTTTGCAAGATGTGCTTTATGGAGTAAAATAATTAGGAATATTCACCTCCTGCATAAATTTTACCCAGAGAAGATTTCCTTATTATTTTTTTAATTTTATATTGGAACGTTCGTCCTCTTTTTAGATTTTTGAGATAAGTACGATATTTTAGTTTTTTGTTTGTTAAATTCAGTCTTGAAGAAGAGGCTATGCAGAGGAGTACGTGTTTCGTAATGTTTTGTTGTGACCCAAATATAGTTGTTACTGTTTTTGATAACTTTGTAATTATTTTCGTTCTTGTAAAGCGTAAAGTTATTATAATGACTACATTAAAATTTCTCTTTCAAAATGTATTGGTTTTATTTTACAGTAATTTGTAGATGTATGGGTCCAATGGACCCATATAGATAAAATGTGTGATTTTAAGTCACGGGATAAATTAAGGGTTAAGGTGGCCCAATCCAGCGGGACTAACTCATTCGCGGGCACGGTACAAAACCGTGCTGTTGCGCTCTGGGACCTTCTCTGTTTCAAAGAATAAGTCAGGCTCCGTGATGAGGAAGACGCAACATGTCCACAAAAAATACAATGTGCATAGTGTATGATTTTCGAATTACGAAAATTTTAATTACAAAACGACTTATAGCTAAAAGTAAACCACGACCGCTGTAGTAAAAAATCTAACAAAAACTAAATTGATTATAAATCTTGATTAAATAAACTATGTCTGATGACTAATCTTTTTAAGATGTTCTTACCTTATCATTGCGTAATCCACCTCCAAAGTTACTGTATAAAACGCGCAAAAAATTCAACCTTGTAACCGAAACTAGAAACCAAACACAATTTTACAATTCCAACGGTCTCTAGTTCGATCAAATAAAGCTATTTTGAACAAAATTTGGGATCTGACAAGAAATATGGGCGTGATCTTCTTTCCCCGTTTGTATGGGGAGTTGAGCGGAATGGAACCTTAAATGTTGGGAGCATGGCATTATCAATGACATAGGCCCAACAAAGCGCATTCCCACAGGTATAGGTGCCATGCCAGGACCTTTCCTTTACGAGCACGGCCAAAATGAATTGGATGGACAACACGGGACAATGTTTCATTGCAGATTCTACCATTTTTTCATTAAATGCGATGGTACCAACCCGAATGAAAGTGGTGCATGAACAGGCCGGGGATAATACCCATGCCTTTTGACATGGAAAACAAGTGCCTGTGGCCCTTAACCCGCTTAATGATCAATAACAATATTTACCCTTTCAGCTCCATGGGATTGCTCTGCCTTTGGTTCATGGCAAACTATTTGACGAAATTATCTGCAACTTAAATATTTTTTAATGAGGTATTGATTTTAAAATACTTGTATGGTATTTTTATTATTTTTTTAAAATAAGCAGACCATTTTGTGTTGAACCGACTATGAGGGATTACAGTAGAGTTCCAAACTAGTATTTATGGAATTCCATCAATGGCGATGTTTCTGTTGTATTTATTTTTCTATGGGACTACCAATATAAAAAAAACAGCTTTTGACTCTGAAATTTATTTATTTTTTATTTATTTATTTGATAAAAACCGTAGTTACAAAAGTAAATGTTACCTTCTATACTAAACTAGGTTTGTCCTATAGGAGGCAACCTCAAGTTTACAGTCAAGTGCTTTACATTAACAAAGAATGAGCTATAATAAGCATTGTTTTAAAACAATATAATTATTGGTAGGTACTGAAATTTTTATTATTATTTATTGTAGGTATATGCTAATGTAAATACACATTGTTGATGCGTGGGCAAATTGGGTTTTCAATACTTATATAAAATTAAATACATAAAATAAATGAGTGTATGTGTAGGTGGGAATGTCATTTCTATTTGAGACCTATTGGCTGGCAATTGTGTACATACTTTTTTTTATTATTATTATCTGAGTGTTATTAGCACATCCTCTGTGTCACCGTAATCGAGGGTAATTAACCATTTATGAAGTGATCGTTTAAGTGATTTTCCGGTTTGGTTTTCTACTTTACATTTCACTTTTATTTTGTTTAATAAATATGGTCCTAAGAAGTGTTTAAAATGTTGTGCAAATTTAGTTTTATTTGGGACTACTGCGTTGTTTCTGAATCTACTTGCACGTCGGATACAATCATGTGCAGGCTGTTCAGGAGTGACGTGACATGAAGTGACTTATTTTGAAATGAATAGTTGTCGAATAGTTAATAAATCTGCACTTTGATGTAATATTGTTGTACTAAAGAGGTAAGGTTTTTTGAAGATGACTCTAAGTATCCCTCGTTGAGCTCTTTCCAATTCTATAAGAAATGACTTTGCAGCTTTGTAATACTATAACATCATAACTTCAGCATCAGCGTTTAAAATAAGCAATCAACCATCGACATACCAAAGCAATAATCGATGCAATCAACGTAATGATTAACTTTTGAGCAACACACATTTTGACCGGCTTTATCATATGTTGACATTGCTATCCTTTCGTGCGCTCAGCCCTCTGAAGTGTGACCCAGGATATATTGCAACAAAAATGTATTATGTGCAGACCGAGATATTTATTTTATATTTATGTTGCATATAAAAATTAAGTGAATTGGAACAGACATTATTAACTGTGTAGGTATTTAATTAAATAAAATAATGAGTGAATAATTGACGCTGCCCATACATTTGCAATTTTCGAATGCTTGCCTATCCTAGGCCTAGGCCAGGCCTATCTTAACAGGAACTATAATAAGTTAAGCTGGACCGCAAAATATACTACCTACCACTTAGGTACCTACTGTATAGAACTCGGAAGCAAGATCAAATTCAAGCCAGTCCACATCAATGATTACAAAGAAAATAAAATAACAGGCGTCGTTAGGAAAAGTAGCTATATTAGGGGAGGATTGTACTGGAATAGATTAATGGAAAGACATAAAAAAATTATAACCAACATGTAGAAGTCCCTATGTAAGTAAATGGTAATACTTTTGCAATACAATAGGTATCTAATTGGTAGTATGTATACATTTCTGGTAAAAAGTAAGTATAGCAAAAAGAACACTTATGTGTATTTAAATAGTTGAAGCAAAAATAACAACATAAAACTGTACAATAGAGCATAAGCTACTTGAAACTATGTATCTTCGAATTTACAGGTTGTCAAAGACTAGATTGACCTGTATACAAACATAACTAACCTCTCAATTGGCAAGTAAATAAAATATTATTAACAATAATTTTAAATTTTCAACTTTGTTGAAATAAAGTTATTAATTTTATATTAAAAAATAAAAACATATGCAGAGTAGCAAATATCTTGTTGTACGATTACAGCAAAACGTTTTGGGATGCTTTACTGGTTGGTAAACGGAACGATTATATTTGCTTAAATTATGTCCTCATGTTTCCCATATTTGAGTTATTATGTATCTCAAACAGCAAACCAGCTCAAAACTTAGTTAATTTGACATACCCCTATTTTCACCACCTCCAGCTACCTGCAATCTGATAGTTAACTTTCGGTTACATTGCATTTTTATATAGTGTAACCGAAAGATAACTTTGAGATTTTTGTAACTGGAGGTGATGGAACCGGGCGATAGACAAGCACTTTAGAAAATACAACTATATTACTTAATAAAAATACAATTTACTCTATTCAATTCCGCTTAGCAAGGAAGAAATCTATCAAAATGGATTATTACATTTTACTTAAAATAGTTAGTAACTTTAGCAGCCCAATGCTTCAGCTTGATAAAAGGCAAAAATAAATTAACTTCTTTTTAATTACTTTTTACAAATAAGAAAGATAGATGGTTGAACTATATTTTAAAAGTTTACGGTAGATTTGGGAATGAAATCAGCTGCTAACACACCCTTAACCACTGCTCTGTAACGTCGGTCATTGTCACTGTCGAATTTTCTCACACACATACGACTGACTACAGATAAATTAACAAAACATTCTGATATACTTAAGAGTGTCTAATAATTAAGAGTGGACATATAATCCAAAGGTTGCAGATTCGAATCTTGCTTCCGACAAATGTCACGACCAATACTTTTTCAGATTATTTTCAAAATCTGATTACAATGCTTCAAATGTAGATGTCGCTGAAACTCAAATTAATACTTAAGGTGGCCCAACCCGCTCAACTCCCCATACAAACGGGGAAGGAAGATCACGCCCATATTTCTTGTCAAAGATCCCAATTCTTGCTCAAAATAGCTTTATTTGATCGAACTAGATGTCTGATGACCGTTGGCCTTGTAAAATTGTGTTTGGTTTCTAAGTTATAAGGTCCGAAAGTTCGAATTCGCGTTTTACACAATAACTTTGGAGGTTGATTACGCAATGATAAAGTAAGAACATCTTAAAAAGATTAGTCATCAGTCATAGCTTATTTAATCAAGATTTATAATCTATTTGGTTTTTGTTAGATTTATGACTACAGCGGTCGTGGTTTACTTTTAGCTATAAGTCGTTTTGTAATTAAAATTTTCGTAAATCTTACCATTGTCTTTTTTGCAGACATGTTGCATCTTCCTCATCACGGAGCCTGTCTTTTTCTTTGAAACAGAGAAGGTCCCAGAGCGCAACAGCACGGTTTTGTACCGTGCGCGCGAATGAGTTAGTCCCGCCGGGATGGGCCACCTTAAGAGTTATTTAAAATTTAGAAGAAAACAATATTTATGAAATCTCCTAGGTTTATTTCAACAAGTACCTATGCTACGGCGACACACATAGACAAAATCAAAACAACTTATTTATACTATAGCAAAACAATAACATTGAATCTAGGAATTTAAAAAAAACCGGCCGAGTGCGAGTCGGACTCGGGTACTATCAACACAAAAAAATCACGTTTTTTGTATGCCCCCCCCCCTTGAATTTTTTAAGTTTTTTATTTTACCTATTTGTTGTTATAGCGGCAAATTAAATACACACTTTGTGAAATTTTCAGCTGCCTAGCTATTACCGTTCATGAGATACAGCCCTGTGACAGACGGACGGACGGACAGACGGACGGACGGACCCGTAAACCCTACGAAAACGGAACTACTCTTGTTCACTAACAAAAGAAAAATTGAGAAACTTAGGCTTCCCAAACTTTTCAACTGTGAACTAACCCTTTCATCTCAAGTCAAATACCTGGGCCTTATACTTGACACGAAGCTGAACTGGGGTAAACACCTGGAATACAAACTAGGTAAGGCTAGTATAGCATTTTGGCAGTGTCGCAGAATGTTAGGTAAATCTTGGGGACTAAACCCAAAAATTACCCTCTGGCTTTACACATCAATAATCAGACCAATGGTAACATACGGAGCAGTAGTCTGGTGGCCCAGAACCAAACTTAGTACGATTAGAGATAGGTTACAGCGTTTTCAACGCATAGCTTGTGTCACAACAACAGGTTGCATGCGAACTACTCCTACAACCGCTATTGAGACGATGCTGTGTCTGCCGCCACTAGATCTGTTTATACAACAGGAGGCGGCAGCTGCAGCCGCAAGAATCAATTCACTAGGACTTTGGAGGAATAATGAACTCGCCTCTCACACAACCATCTTGCAGAATGCCATTAAAGAAAATCCGCTAATAGCTGCTATGTGTGATAGGATAAGTAAGACGTATGTGTTCAACAGACAATACAACATCGAACATGTCGAACTGCCACAGGATCAATCGGGTATCCACGAGGTCAGGATCTATACAGACGGTTCAAAGACGGGGACAGGTACAGGGGCAGCAGCCTTTTCTTTAGACCTCAATATTAACAGATCGCTATCTCTGGATGCTAAAAGTTCCATCTTCCAGGCAGAATGCATTGGCATCATTGAAGCTGCCTCGGCAATTCAGGACAGGGGTATGTCTGATTACAACATCAGAATTCTTACAGACAGCGCAGCGGTACTCCGTGCATTGTGCAGCTACACCTTCAACTCAGGGCTGATTCTCCAGTGCCACCGCGCACTGGAAGTTATAGCGAGGAGAAACAAGGTAACATTGCAGTGGATCAAAGGTCACAGCGGATCCCACGGCAACGATGCAGCGGATGAGCTCGCCAAAAAGGGCTCCAGCCTGCGCCCAATCGGCCCGGAACCGTATGTACCCTTGCCATTTAGTGAGCTGAAGGCGTGGCTTCGCAGGCGTACGACTTCAGCGCACAAAGAACGATGGTTAAACTCCAGGGAGTGCAGACAGTCGAGAGCGGCCGTTCCAGAGTTAGATCCGCGCCTCTCGAGGAGACTTCTTCATCTTAGCAGGAGTAAGTTACGTATTGTGATAGGCCTCCTAACGGGGCACTGTCCACTAAATAAGCATTTATTCACTCTTGGTGTCACCGACAGCGCCCTCTGTAGAGCTTGCATGGAGGAGGAAGAGACCGCCGCTCACGTTATCTTGGATTGTCCAGAGGTGGCTAACATACGACTCCAGTTCCTTGAAACCACAGGAACTGCCCAGGAAGTGTGGAAGAGTCCAAAAAGGCTGCTGCGCTTCGTGGAAGAGCTTGGCTGGCTGACGTGACAGCTGGTGGAGCTTCTTGACACGTACAATGGATGTATTGCCGTCTAAGTGCGGAAACAAGCCCGAAGCAACAACAACAACAACAACAACAACAACAACAACAACGGACGGACGGACGGACGGACAGCGGAGGCTTAGTAATAGGGTTCCGTTTTCACCCTTTGGGTATGGAACCCTGAAAAATAGTAATGCACTAAATAATTTGGTAGAACGTACAATTTTTCTTTAACTGTTTGTCTTTATTAATAATTGGTATACAGTGTATAAAACTAATAATACAAACTAAAATCTAGCATCCATATTAAATAAAAAGAAACAATATACAATTTGTATTGAGTAATAATATGAATGGAAACAGAAAATTGTATGTACGATGTATTGACGTGGCTAAGATCCACTTTTAGTGGCCATGCCGAAATAAATTAAACCCAGATTATTCAATATCGCTTTAACCAACCTTCAGGTCAACAGACTGGAGCATATTTATCAATAACCAATCTTTCGGGGGTTTTATTATGTGTGAACATAACCCTTTATCATCCGTCTGGTCTACTCTAATGGTTCAACTATTAGCCTACTGACAGATAAACTCTTCCCCACGATTTTAGTCACACATCAATAAAAAAACCCTACTACAAAAGTTTTTTTACTAAACTCCAAGCTAAATAGTGCAAGCAATACAAATTAAATGTAAGAATTTTAAGTCTGATTGTATTCATGGAACATTCCCCGACAATTAGGTTGGCTAATCGAGGTTCCTCAGTATTTGGTATTAGCACACGTATTTCTGACAAAAATACTATACTCCACCCTATCTGAAATTTCTCGCATGCATGTATACTATATTTAAGAGACTGCACTTATAGTGACTGTTCCTATACTCCTACTCTTTAAGAATTATACCTTGCATTTGTAACTAAACACGATTTAGACATAAATGTGGACTGTACCAGAAGTTTCATTTAACCATTTTGAGATGATTCTTGGGAAAAAAAAAGGATTTGTTTCATTTCTTGGAAATAAAAAGTTTCACGGCCCCGCAATATATTTCATGGGACATATTTTTAATTTTTTTATTTTTTGATTGTTCTGTCTGTAACTTGGCGATCTGTGTAAACACAATGAGCCATTCAGATGAGTTTTGCGTTGTGGTTTTGTTAGCCGGAGGGATTCTTAGGAGGCCCTTTTCATTTGCTGTGGTCAAATCTCGTGGCTAGCGTAGGGACACTATGCCGCTTAAGGCGCTAGGACTTGCCAACTACTCGCGCCATACAAATGCACTTTTTAACAAATGTAATAATATGTAGTGAAACGCTTCAGCAAATCCAAATAGAACTCCAGACTGATAATGGATTGTTAATATTTTTTTATTCCATCATTTATTTAAATAATAATAAAAATAAAAAAGTTGATTTTTCTCATTAGAAATCTGAAAGTAATTCGATTTCTAGATATAAGCAAAAACAGCATATATGCATAAACAAAAAATTCCATTTGCTTTTAGATTTCTACATTTAGTCAAAAAAGTTCGGAAATGGACACCGTTTCCGCAATGTATTTTGTATAGAAAAAGGAAACATACATTAACGAAAATAATTCGATTCCTAGACAAGGAATCATATATTGTAAGAATGACACTTATAATCGTCAGACTTAGTTAGTTAACTTGGGGTGCCTCGTCTAACTTTGCGATTTGGCTAGTACCAGGCCCTTAAGGTGGCCCAACCCGGCGGGCCCAACTCATTCGCGGGCACGGTACAAAACCGTGCTGTTGCGCTCTGGGACCTTCTCTGTTTCAAAGAATAAGACAGGCTCCGTGATGAGGAAGATGCAACATGTCCACAAAAAAGACAATGTGCATAGTGTATGATTTGGTAAGATTTACGAAAATTTTTATTTAAAAACGACTTATAGCTAAAAGTAAACCACGACCGCTGTAGTAAAAAATCGAACAAAAACCAAATAGATTATAAATATTGATTAAATAAGCTATGTCTGATGACTAATCTTTTTAAGATGTTCTTACTTTATCATTGCGTAATCCACCACCAAAGTTATTGTATAAAACGCGCGAAAAATGCGAACTTTCGGACCTTATAACTTAGAAACCGAACACAATTTTACAATGCCAATGGTCATCAGACATCTAGTTCGATCAAATAAAGCTATTTTGAGCAAAATTTTGGATATCTGACAAGAAATATCGGCGTGATCTTCTTTCCCCTTTTGTATGGGGAGATGAGCGGGATGGGCCACCTTAAGTCTGGAATGTGTGACGCTTCCTGTGCCCACTAGTTTTGATGCTAGTTCATTGACGTGACTCGATATCCTCGTCTGATAGCTTTCGCTATGTTTAGCGATTTCTTGTTTGACGGTGTTAATTTTTAGGTCCTCGTGTATGTATCTGTTGCTCACGTAGTAGGGTATGTCTAGCATGGCTCTCAATGACTTGCTCTGGAATCTTTCGAGAATCTCTATGTTGCTATTGCTAGCAGTGCCCCACAGCTGGATTCCATACGTCCAAATTGGTTTGAGGATGGTCTTGTAGATGGCTATCTTGCTTTCATGTGACAGGCTTGATTTACCACCCATCAACCAGTACATTGACCTGAGTTTCATATCCAATTGTTTGCGTTTGGATGGGACATATGACAAAAATATATGTATTAGTGTGCATTATTGTCATAATGAAAACAATATTTATGTTTTCTAATCAATTAATTTATCTTTCCTATTTTAATTAACTCTAATGGTCCTCCTTATTTTTTTTTAAATTATAGAATTTTAGGTCATGATATAAAATACTTATTTTATTTCTTTGTCATGATTTTAAAAAAACTTTGAAAAGTCATGAGAGGATCAATAATGTATCGTGTCATTTAACCACATTGATCAAAGTGTAAAGTTTTATAATGCGGCTATTCAACAGCTGCCAAAGAAAGTCTTTCAAGTTCCATACAAACGTGGAAAGAAAATCATGCGCAATTTCTTGTCAGAGATTCAAAATTGTGCTCCAAACAGCTTTATTTGATCGAACTAAATGTCTAATCACCATTGGCATTGTCAAGTAGTGTTTGGTTTCTAAGTTATAAGGTCCAAAACATTGAATTTTATACAATAACTTTGGACGCGGATTAGTCAAAGATAAAACAAAAGCATCTTAAAATGGTTATTCATCTAGCTTGCTTGTTTCATGAGGATTTATAATCAATTTGTTTTTTCTTTTTCTTTTTGACTACAGCGATTGTGATTTACTTTTAGCTATAAGTCGTTTTGTAATAAACATTTTCGTAAATCTTACGAAATCAATCACTATGCGCATGGTCTGCTTTAAAGAAGTTCCCAGAGCGCAACAGCATTGTACCGTGCCCGCGAATGAGTTAGTCCCATCGGGAAGGACCACCAGAGCTGTGGTTATGAGGGTGTCATAACCACAGCTCTGTTGGCACATACTACATAACTATGCATACGCACAGCCGAAAAAAGGTTTGCTTACAGGTTTTGTTGCCAGCTCAGCCTTGCAGTATATTTATAAAGTAGTTCTTTCTTTCATTGTTTAATGTGTCCTTACTTCACGGTCGATTCTAAATCACATTCGTTGAAAAAAGGGACGTACTTGCTTAGTACGAAAAAGTATATAACTATTACTGTAGTCATTTTGTCAACATGGGATCAACAAGTGCGTTGTCACCTGAAGTACGTAATGAACCTTAACTTGTTTTATGTAATTTCCATAGATAGGTGATTGAATACCGTCCAAGCACCACATGATGCCGCATAGTACAATACGATGTGATGATTTTTTAAATAGAAGGCGTTTTGTAATGCGCCTACATTACCAAACCAGCACCGACATTGACACCTGACCACAGATGTCACGAAGACGACTCATTCAACAGTCCTCATTAACTCCTCAAAATTAGGTTCTATTTCTTCAATTTTCTGTAACAAAACTTCGGCTAAATTTTGTTTCGGGTCCGTATCTGAAAAAATTACATTAATTATAGTTATTTTATGATACAATGATAAAAGAAAGGTCATTCGCATCTGAGAGTAGATAGTTCGTTAACAGACAAGGTAAAAGTTACAACTATCTTCACAGATGTTTCAGAAAGACATGCACAGTTATTTTAAGCATTAACATGAAAAAAATAATGGTTCAGAGATGTTTATAGTTCTCTATCGTCAGCCTCGGTAAACCCAGTGATGCAACACGACGAATTCGATAAGCTCGGTGAAGCAACTCTGAGCGCGGTTGGGTTCTAGATGGGTGACCGTTTTTAACAATTGAGGCTGGCCGTGGTTCGGATTCCACGTAAAACTGTTGGTACCCTTCCTTACTTTAATAGATGTTAGGGTTAATCCAAGCTGCAATGAAAACTGTCCGTGCTTTCTATCCAATTCGATGTAGCTGTGCAATATAAGGAAGGTCCTAGCATGGCAACTAGTTTCCATGTGGTGTGTTAGGCTAATATTATGACATCGTTTTAGCTACCCATTTCCAGTTACATAAAAAAACAACATTAATTAAAACATTGATCAATTATAAGATATTTTGTAACTTGAAATATTTTATAACAGAACTGTGAAACTTTACAAGGTTTTTTTAGTTCTGTTGCTTTTGCATGAATAAACGGATAGAGTTGTGTGGAACCAAATCTAGAAACCCTCCAGAACTCCTATTATACAATGCTGCTTATCAAAAATTTAACAAAAAAAATAACCGACTACAAAGAAAACTCACTAAAAAGTAAAAAATAATTGCCATTTTTGTAGTTACGATTTTTGTTATTTTTTGTGTCGGCGTCAGCCGGGCACACGCTGCGCCAATCAAGAGAACCTTGGCTACCTTGGCTGACTCCGACTGAAAAAATAACAAAAAACCTTAACTACAAAAATGGCAATTATTTTTTACTTTTTAGTGCTTTTTCTTTGAAGTCCGTTATTTATTTTTTTTTTTATTTTTTTATTTGTTTATTTTTAGTGAATCTGAAGGACACTTACTAATTTGTACACGTCCTTTCCAATAAAAAAAGAATCACCGAATTTGGTTGGCGTTATATTGAGTTATTCGTCCATTTGTCATGCACATCTTAATACGAATTTAAGACTTATATGATTTTCTCATGGAACTTACCAAATTAAAATGGGACCACTTGGGAAGCACTAGCTTTCATTTAAAAAAAATCAAAATAAAAATCGGTTTACCTAGGCAAAAGTTATGAGGTAACAAACATAAAACAGACAAATTTAGAACCTCCTCCTTTTTTTTTTGAAGGCGGTTAAAAATACACCGTGACTATGGATACCAGTGGTTAAGGTAGTTACCCTTAAAGTACAACCTAGAGTCCTTTAAACGTAATGTGAAGAAGCACCTGGCCGCGTTCGTATGGTTCTTGCAGCGCCTGAGAGCTGTTCGAAAGCCCAAGGCTTTGTCAGGCGCCCTTTAGTGAGGGTCTGGTGCAAACCATTGTTGCCGTTCTTTACATAAAAAAAATATATTTTTAAAAACGCATGCAGAAGCGTCCTGACCAGATGGCCTGCAAACTGTTGAATATGTGGCGGCATGCTTTGTAAGCATACCGCACACACACACGTGTATAGGTGTTTCCCCCCGCCTCAGTCCACGCGCGCTGCGACGCGCGCCCGAATTATTTAGTGAATATACGCCCTTCTACCAGATTGCACGCGTTTCACTCCGGACTGGCGAGTCGACATTTACTTACGCCAAAGTGGTGACCCCGACGTGATCTCGACGAAAACGTTTAAAAAAAAAATGGCTCATCCCGCCGGACAGTACGCGAACATCCTACCACCGGTGGCACCGCAGCCGGCAGCGACACCTTCCGACGTAGCGGGAAACCTGGCCGCGATATCAGTATCCTCCCGGATTCCCGAGTTCTGGAGGCAGGAACCACGGCTGTGGTTCATTCAGTTCGAGGCGGCCACGGCCTCGCAGCGACTGAGCGACGAGCAACGATGGCAGTCCGTCATCGCGAAACTCCAGCTGACAGATCTACAGCAGGTTAGTGATATGCTGACGTCGCCGCCTGCAGAACGGAAGTATGAGGCCCTAAAAGAAAGGCTCATCTCGGTCAACGCCGACACCGAGCTCCGGAGGTTCCAGCGACTACTCGGCGAGATGGAGCTCGGGGACCAGCGCCCGTCCCACCTACTACGGCGGATGAAAGACTTGGCCGGGACCAAAGTTAGCACGGAGGCGCTGAAGTTCCTGTGGGCAGGCCACCTCCCCAGCACCGTACGCACAGTGTTGGCTGTCAGTGAACCTCAGGATCTAGAGGCACTGGCGGCCGTGGCGGATAAAGTGATGGAGAACACAATACGGACGGACATCGCCCCCGTCTCCGCCAGTGATACCGCCACACTACACCAGACAGTGATGAAGCTGGCACAGCAAATAAGAGGGATGATGATCGAAATAAACGAAATCCGAGCCGATAGACGGTGGGACCGGAGCCGCCACGGCAGCCGCAACCGCAGCGAGAGTCGACAGAGCCGATCGCCATCAGCGTCGCGTGACCGGCGCAACTCGGGATGGCAGGAACGCCGGGCAGCGAAAAATCCTGACTGGCTGTGCACGGCGCATTTTAGGTACCGGGAGAGAGCCCGCACTTGCCGTCAACCATGCGCATGGCACGCGGGAAACGAGTAGCGGAGCAGCGGTCGACCTCGGCAGACCTCTGCTCCATGGGGAAACCCAACAGCCGGCTGAAGGTGAAGGACACAACATCCAGTTTAGAGTTTTTAGTGGACACTGGTGCAGGCGTTTCCGTCGTTCCGGCGCCAAGGGGAGCGCAGCGCGACCCGAGCCATGTCCTATATGCTGCGAATAATACAGTTATAAGGACATACGGCGAGAAAACAATGCGGCTCAATTTAGGTCTACGACGCCCGTTTGTGTGGACATTTATAGTGGCCGACGTCAAATACCCCATTCTTGGTGCCGATTTCCTCGAGAACTTTAATTTAATGCCGGATTTGCGTCGGAAAAGACTAGTGGACGGTGAGACGAGACTCGAAGTTGTAACTGTAGTGGACCGCAATAGTGATTATAATAGTATTAAAGCCCTAAGCACGAACGACCCGCTACACGAGGCGTTACGTAGGCCAGCCCATTGCACGTAGTGGTTAAGAACGACGGTGAATATAGGTTATGCGGGGACTACCGACGACTTAATTTAGTGACGAAACCCGACAGATACCCGGTACAAAGGTTGCAGGACTTCATGTACATGGCTCACGGTAAGTCGCGTTTTACGAAGTTGGATATGCAAAGAGCATACTATCAGATCCCTATAAATGAACCCGACATAGAAAAGACCGCAATTATCACTCCCTTTGGGCTATTCGAGTTTCCCCGAATGTGTTTTGGACTTCGATCTGCTGGGCAGACGTTCCAACGATACATGCGTCGGGTGCTAAGAGGACTCGATTTCGTTTTCGTGTACCTCGACGATTTATTGATCGCATCCGAAAACGAGGTCGAGCACCTGAAACATGTCGACATAGTGCTCGAACGACTCAACACACATGGCGTGAGGTTAAATGTGCAAAAATGCACATTCAATCGGACATCGCTGCAATATCTAGGCTACCAGGTGTCCAGTGACGGCATACGTCCGCTGGAAAACAAAACACGAGCGATAACAGAATTTCCGCGCCCAACGACAGTCCAGGAGTTAAGACGTTTTTTAGGGATGCTTAACTTTTATAGGGACAGCATACCACATGCCGCTGAAAGTCAACGCTTACTGAATATGTACCTAGCACGAACGAAAAAACGGAATGACAACACCACCTTAACCTGGACTGACGAAACGAATAGTGCGTTTGAGCAATGCAAAAAGAGCATAAATAACGCCGCCACACTCGTGTTTCCCTCGGCAGAGGGGGGAGAAGTACATTTGATGACCGAAGCTTCTGCGAATTGTATTGGGGCAGCCCTGTATGAAAACGTCAAGGGCGTCAAACAACCTCTTGGTTTCTTTTCCAAGGCATTAAGCAAAGCGCAGGAAAAATATTCGACCTTCGACAGGGAACTCCTAGGGATATATATGGCAATAAAATATTTTCGACGGCTCGTGGAAGGCCGCCTGCTCACGGTCTACACCGATCACAAGCCACTGGTTCATACATACGAGAAAGGCTGCAGCGATAACGATACCCCACGCCGGATTAGGCAGCTCGGTTTTATTTCAGAATATTGCTCGCGACTTATACACGTACCGGGGACATTGAACCCTGCCGCAGACGCCTTAAGTCGCATAAATGCAATAACATGTCCATCACCGGTCGACTGGGTTGAGCTAGCGGATAAACAATCAGACAAGGAACTACAGGAATTAATTGCCCGAGATCCGCCGCCTGTGATGAAATACGAGACGACTGCCGACAAGGTCGCTCTATATTGTAATGTGCAAGAAGGCAAAATACGGCCGTACATACCAAAGGATTATCGTTTCAGTATTTTTCAATCACTACACGGGATCGCCCACCCAGGGATCCGTGGAACGCGGCGATTAGTAACGCAGAATTACTATTGGCCTGGGATGAAAAAAGATGTTGCGACATGGGCGAAAGCCTGCGTAGACTGTCAAAGAGCAAAGGTCACTAGACACACGCATGCTCCACTTGGGACTTTTGAGAATGCAGGGCGTTTTGAGCACATTCACGTCGATTTTGTAGGGTCCCTACACGTCTCGAAGGAATGTAGGTACGTCGTCACTATTATAGACCGACAGACATCGTGGCCCGAGGCGATTCCTACCAAGGACCAAACAGCTGAAACGGCCGCGCGGGCAGTGTACAATCACTGGATTACGAGGTTCGGTACACCGATGGTGATCACTACCGATCAAGGACGCAATTTCGAGTCCGAGCTATTTGCAGCCCTCAGCCAAAGGATGGGAATGAAGAAGGTGCGCACGACAGCGTACCACCCACAGGCGAACGCAAAGGTAGAAAGGCTGCACAGAACCTTAAAAGCAGCCCTAATGGCTCGCGGGGACACGCAAAATTGGGTCGACGAGCTACCAACGGTCATGATGGGACTTCGAGCAGCGCAGAGAGACGATACATGTGTCAGCCCAGCGCAGCTGGTGTACGGAACGACAATGCGCCTACCGGGAGGGTTCTTTCAACCACATAAAAGACAGAACATACCGATGGAAGAAACGTTCGTAGAAAGGTTACAGACCCACATAGGAAACCTGGCAGCGGTCCCCCAACGGCAGGCGCGACAGAATTCCGTTTTCGTCCATCCCCAGCTCCGAATGGCGTCACACGTGTTCATAAGATGTAATAGAGTGACACCACCATTAACAGCCCCGTACACCGGACCATATGAAGTCGTACGGCACGGAGAAAAATGTTTCATAGTACGGTTACCGCGTGGAGAAACCACTGTCTCGATCGATCGGTTGAAACCAGCCTTTATAGCTAAAACAAGCGAGACATCTTCGCCGGTGCATCCGGTCGCAAACCAGCCACGGAACCCAGCATTAGTCACTACAAAACCAGGACATAGCGTACGTTTTCGGAGCAACACGGCGCCATTGCCTACCACACGGCTGCCTCCGGTTGCATCCGCGGAGTCTGCAAACACCGCGCAGGCAGCGGCGACGCCTGCATCAATTCTTACAACTCGCTCAGGCCGCGTCATAACAAGGCCATCGTGTTACTAGGCTGACGAATACACAGGTACCGACGGGCGACCATTCCGAAAAGTAAAGAATAATATTAGCTACACATCGAGCAGCCAAACCCAGATATTTCATTAAAAGTTGCACGACTTAAAGTACCCTTCTCAGTAATTGCACCATAGCAACGCAAAGTTGCATATTGCAAATATAATAGGTACCTATCAGCTCGACGTAAATTACCTCGTAATGAACTTGTGAACAATGTTAAATCGCAGTGTAGCATTTCAGCTGGCAAACATGTTGTAAATACGTAGGTATGTCGATTGACCATAAGCATTCTTCAACGTCGAATGGACGAGGAATTGTATTACTTGAATTGTATGATTGTTTTAATCAATGACAAGCAAATATTTTCAGGTCATGCAGTTTTATGTACACTTGCAATCATTTATTTCTTTACACTTTAGAATGTTTTATTATTTTGTATTTGATGTCTGTATTGTATTCAATGTGTGAACGTGTTTAAACTCTATTAAATTAATTTTAAATAAAGTTTTTTTAAAGGGGGAATTATGTGGCGGCATGCTTTGTAAGCATACCGCACACACACACGTGTATAGGTGTTTCCCCCCGCCTCAGTCCACGCGCGCTGCGACGCGCGCCCGAATTATTTAGTGAATATACGCCCTTCTACCAGATTGCACGCGTTTCACTCCGGACTGGCGAGTCGACATTTACTTACTCCAAAAATAAATATAGACCTGAGTGGTCAGTCCGAGTTCTCAAGTAAATTGGCGTTTACGGAAATTTGAAGTTACGTAACAACATCAAACCCCATACAATCTTTTACTACTTATTCTGTGGTTTTATTTCTTCAAGCAGACTCGGACTTCTGATTAGTATGAAAACACGGGGTCGACGTAAACGGCAACTTCAACGTATTTACAGCGACAGTGAGTAAGCTGCCAAATCAAACTCAGACTCGCAAATGTTAGTTCGCTTAACGCACACTACACGCTAGTCGATTGTTTTGAAGTAAACGCCATTTCAGGTGACAAGTGTGACTAGGGGCTCCGAGGAATTATAAACCACATAAATATATGGACTCCAGCTAAATGGTTGCATGGAAATATTGTCACATAAAGAGAAAAAAGAGGCCAAGTACGAGTCGGACTCGCACACGAAGGGTTCCGTACCAACGTTCAAGACTTAACACAAAATTATTAGTTATTTGTATGAGGACCCCTTTACTTTTTCTAATTTTTTTATTTTACCTATTTGTTGTTATAGCGGCAAAATAAATACACACACTGTGAAAATTTCAGATGCCTACCTATTACGGTTCATGAGATATAGCCCTGTGACGGACGGATGGACGGACGGACGGACGGACGGACGGACGGACGGACAGCGGAGGCTTAGTAATAGGGTTCCGTTTTCACCCTTTGAGTACGGAACCCTAAACAAAGTGGTAATGGTGTGGTCTCTAAGACAAGCACCAAGAACCAATATTGTTATTAACAAAAAATCTTTGGAACGCACAAAGTCTGAAACTTACCGTCAAAGTGCACGAGCACACACTTGCGGTGACACTCGCGGTTCTTTTCGAGGATGCTCTCCAACATGGAGCAGAAATCGCTCACGATGCGATCAAAGTCCGTCTCTGCCAATTCTGCAATCAATGCAAACAAATTAACTGAGCAGTGTCGACGAAATCAGTCGTGTCTTTATTGACATATACGATAATTTATATTTATTATTCTAACATATTCTTAACTATCTGTATTCTTATTTTCCACTGACGCTTTCAGTAATCATTCACAAATACTTATTTTTTTATCGTCAATATGAATTAGAACAGGACATAACTTCGCATTAGTACTTTCGTTGTCACAAGATCTGTTCGGGCAGTCTGCTCCGTGCCATTCCGTCCGATAAGGGAGAAAAAAAGTTCTTATTACGTACTTAAAATAATCCTTGGACTAATGTGAAGGATTGTTGGTTATAAAATATCAAAGAGACAATAAACTCTGCCTTTTTATTGCGTTTGGATTAGAGCATTTTGATCCACACCGAGCTCGCTGGTGTCTCTAAAACATTCATAACCTCAAAACCTCATTTTGTCAATAACTTTAAAATGGCCAAATTCATAACTCGAAAAATTATAATATTTTCTAAATTATAACACTGGTTTGGAAGATGGACACTAACATTTTGAGGGGCCCAAAATGTATGGGGCAATGGGCATTCTCCTTTTTGACATTAGGAATTTTGCTCTCAAGTAATTATCAATTTATACAGGGTTGAATTGATACCTTCGTAAACGGCACTCCGCTCCTTGACCTTGTGCAGTGTGTGTAGCGGCGTGGCGCACTCCGCCGCTAGATACACGGGACGCTGGCCAGGCCGATGGATCATATAAGCGGAGTTCTTGTACGAGCGGCCCTTCACGCCCGCCACGTCACGAATCTGCTCCTCGAGAGACTGCAAAATGTAATGTGGAATTTTGGTATTATTCGGGCTACTACGGGTTGCAACACATGGAACTGTGGTTATATTCAGGCTACTATGGACTGCAACACATGGAAATATGTTTGAAAACTAACGGGTTTTCACGCGGCAGGAGAAGACATTCTCGAGACATTCCGAAGAATGCTGTTAGTTTTCAAACATGTTCAAGGACCGCGGTAATCTCTAAAGTATCACATGGAAATATGGTTATATTCAGACTACTATGGACTGCGACACATGGAGGTATGGTTATATTCAGACTACTACCGTGATTTGAAGTAGGGTCACAAGTAAAAAAAAAGTTAACTGAGATTATAAACTTGATCAGGTGGCAGAATTGGTACCCACTGCCTTAAAAGATTTTTTTTTGGTCCAGTCTTCTTGTTTGTTATGAAATACTTCTATTTACAGCTTTCTTTCTATAACTATTGTTTAATTGCTTCAAGGTCGATTGTACATTCGAAGCATATGAATGGATCTACGGTTGCAGCCTGACTACTGGATGCTGGTCCATAGGTACGTGGATCGTAGGACAATGGTACATATGAAGGCATTGTTTTATTTGGACTGCTATGGATTGCTACACATGGAGCTATTGTTATTTTCTGGCGACTACAGACTGCAACTCATAGAAGTACGGTTAAGTTGACTTCTACAGGTTGCAACACATTGAATTATGGTTTTATTTGTGCTACAGTGGATTGCAACACATGGATTTATTATTTTCTAGCGACTACAGACTCCGACTCATAACACTACGGTTAAGTTGACTTCTACTGATTGCAATACATGGAATTATGGTTTTATTTGTGCTACTATGAATTGCTACACATTGAACTATTATTTTCTAGCGACTACAGACTCCAACTCATAACACTACGGTTAACTTGACTTCTACTGATTGCAACACTTGGAACCAGCGTCGGACTTAAGATCTTGGCCGCCCTAGGTCTCATAAGTCATTGCAACTAATCAGCCGTTTCTGTTTCATTGACTGAGTGTCCATACTGAGCGAGCTATGGTTCTTAACTTATAGTGCGTAATCTCTCTTCTGCCTTCGTTCTTCTTACCCCATCTGACCTTTTTCATTATTTTGCTAGTTTGGGTTTAGAATAATGTTGCAGTAAGTTCATAGATTCACGAGTGTATGCACCTGCTGAAAATTGTCTTGTCTCCTGACACCGAAAATAAAAATACCAATACTGGCTTTTTATGTAACTGGACATGAATGGCTAATACACACCCACAGGGGGTCCATTCAGGTAAGAGTGAGTTCGAGTTCGGGAGTGAGTTAACCTAAAAATAGCTGGGAAATATTTTATTATTTAAATAACGCAACCGTTATTTATACTTCCAACGTATTTACGAGACAGACCAGATTTTTACCTAACTGTATGATGTTCACGAAGAGTGGAAACATAAACTATTTAAAAAAGTGAGTTGATATTTAGTGACGAATTCGAACTCACTCTTGCTCTGAATGGACCCCCAGGTTATTATATTAGGTCAACACACCGCATTTCAGAAGGAATTAGTTGACAGGCCAGGACCTTCCCTTCATAAGCACGGCCCCTGAGCTATAAAGCACTGAATATTTAAATCGTAAATATTTTCTGTTTTTTTTTTCATTGGTTTTTCGAAAAAGTGTTCAATGTTCTAAAAATAATATAAATGAATATTTGGGTTTTCCAATAGGGACTTCCGAACTTCGACAGTGGATAGCAGCCATATTGTTGAAGCTACATATTTCAAATTGGCTGTAATTTTTTCAGTCTGTTTTGCCAAATCACCATGGACGGATATAGCGTTTAACAACACGTGCAAAAGATTAAATTGTTTTATCGAAATGGGTGTTCTGTACGGACATCGTGCCCCACGCTTTGTCCATTTTACGGTCACCATAGTCGTCCAACCGAGAAGACTCAATTGTCAAGAATTATGATACCAATCATCATGAGATCCAAGAGCGTCCAGTGCATCCCATCAAAGTAACTGGTGTGGATTTTGGGCTGGCGACGTCATCGGTCCATATTTTCTAGAGAATGACGTTTCTCAGGTCATCACGGTCAACGCGAGCTCTATAGGTCCATGATTACCAACTTTTTTTGGCCTGAATTGGAGGATATGGACATTTGGTTTCAACAGGACGGCGCTACGTGCCACACAGCTCATGCCACATCGGACATTCTGCACTAGCGATTTGAGGGGATGGTCATCTTACGTGGATTTGAACAATGTTGTATTCCACACATACATATGGGCTTCGTTAGACCTTTCAAACTAATAAAAAAATTCAATGATATTCACACATACTTTGTTTTAATTAAATCGAAAGATAGAAAGCGTTTAATGAAAGACCCATTACATAGGGTGGATCCCTATGTGTACCACATTTTAGCTTTATTGGTAGGATTGTTACATACGGCCTACTATTCACTAGCTATTAGAAAAACTATGTTATATTTTTACAAGAATACTAAACTTCAAAAACCGTTATATACTTACTGACGAAACCACAATACAGGGCCGGCGGCAGTGTGGCTGTCCCGTGATGGGCCGGGGGTATGGTGGTAGAGGGGCGGTGGCGTGCACTGCTGTCCTATTCGCCTTTCTCACCTCCAAACATTATATCACGAAAGTCTATCTACGAGATTCTAACCTCATTTCGACCGTCTGGGTCTTCCGAAGTTATGCCAAGAAATTGGTGGCCACATTCGTAAAGAAAACAGATCAATTGGAGATTGAACAAGAGGATTGTAGGACGGGTAATTCAGAGTTCTAGGCTAAAGTCAAATCACTTGAGATTGGAAAAGCAATCCAAACCGATGCATCATCTTCCACCATGTAATTCTAGACCACTATTGTTGATGTGACTTGGTGTGAAACAAAAAAATATTGCCAGGGGCATTTATATATTATGCAAGTTGTGACTATTGCTATTATTCATCATTATATTATTCGTCATTGCTATTAGGAAACATCGCCATCATTTACAGCCTTCATTGTACCATTAGCAATGAAAACATTGATATATTTTTTAAAGTGAGAAAAACATTTTTGCGAAATTTTAAATAAAGTAGCGCACTCGATTTAGTTCATCGATCACTGAACATCCCCTCAGATACCCTAAAAATATATAACCTAAAAAAATATTATATCTATTTTTTGCCTACATACTGAATCCACAACTGTGCAAGTGATCACTTGGGGTGAATGACAAATCAATGGCTTTATAGAAATTTACATTTACATACAGTAATGCATTATAAACTCACAAATAGAGCCAATCAGAACCATCCGTTCTTGAACAATACAAAATAAAAACCTTCCGAGGAGAACAGTATTTATCAACACTTACTTACACCAAGTAATTAGGAAAAGATAAAAGAATTTTGGGTAATTTGTCTTACCATGGTACGATGTATGCAAACTGTTACTTACTACGCATGCCTCGAGATGTGGTAGTCTTTTGTCAGTTTTATTGAAATCTTTTAAACAAGGCGGGCTGTACAGCGACTTGGTGATGACAAGAAACAGCTTCTTGACCGGGAACCGAACTGTGTGCTTCGACTCATACAAGTTGATAACTTCCTCGAAACCATAAAATTTGGTTCCATGATTTGGCAATATGTATGCCAGATATCCTTCGAAAAAGCTACATGCCATTCCAACGCCATATCCTATGGTGGTATTTATTGGTAATTGTTCTTCTTTCTCTTCCTGGAACACAAAATAATGGTAAGAAAATATCAAGTGGCAAGCCGAACTTGAATTGTGCTGCCTGGTCTATTTATGCCACGCACACTTAAGTTTTCATCGACATGTTATTTTCGCTAGTCCAAGCACAAACTAGGCAAGTAGGTAGCACATGTTGTTCTTCAGCTTTGTGCAAACCTTTTATTTTAATGCACAGTTTTAAATCTATTTATTCGGTGAGTTCAAAAGGTGCATTACCTATGTTAAGAAATGATTACGGAAATATTTGAATATTGACAATGAAAAAAAAACAGGCATATCTGGGACAGTCTTGAAATATAACATCAGATACAATTAAATTGCATGTCATCAAACAGTAACAGTGAATCAGCTAACATACCTCATATTTTCCTACTTCTCACACCGAAAATATCTCAAGCAAGATAGCTAAGTCACAACACATCAGTTCACTGTTCCTACAAATCAAGTTTTCATTTTTATTCATGGTATATAATATTAACTCAACACATTTGACAGCAGCCAACTTTGGGATGTACCTGAGGTCTATTGTGTTTGGCTTTCCAAAAAAAAAAAGGTTTCTTCTCTGACTCCAGATAAGGTGAAGGGGAGGTGATGGTGTGATAGTTAAACATTGCCATATTTAAAACAATCCTAGATACAAGAATGTTTAGCAGCTTAAACATTAAAACATTTAAATATTATATATAACATTAAAATAATTAGAACATTAAAATACTGCTCTAAAAATTTGGATTTAGCAAAAGTGTTTTGTTCATAGTTTACAAAATATTTGTATTTACTATAAATGGCAATTTTAGAAAATGTGAATCCCTTGGTGCCCATAGATAACCTCTCTGAAGGTCTCTCAAATCTTTTACAAAAGTATAACCATCTCTTTCTCTCAAGGATACTGAGATCAATAGATCTGAGATAATTCTAAAAATTATCAGACACACCAGAATTATTAATGAGTGCTTGCTTGCGTGAACATACACAGAAAGTGTGCTATTTTTCTCAAAAATATGTCCATCAAACACAAATTCATAGATAAAATGAGGAACAGTGAGTGGGATGAACTGTTAAATGTGTTGCTAAACCCAAAGTAGGTATGTGTGATTGTTATTTTACCAATTATAAGGTTATGAAAGATCAATTATTTTTATGCTTTAGCCACTTCCACAGCCATGAGTATGTTCTGACAAAACAAATTAAAGGTTAAATGAAGTCAGTGAACATTTCACATTTGAATGGGGTTTTGGTATTGGATTTCCTCGAGTATCATGCCATGCTGTTGGCCAGTCTGGCTAGTTCACAGAGGTTCTATTGCCTCTTTCAATATAATACTGTCCTATTGCAGTTCTTGATATTTTCTTGTAAATGTTAACTTTTCTCGGGTATCAGCTCGGGTATTAACTTTTATCAGCCTCAGTGGCCCAGCGGCGCGACACTTCGGCGATCGCTCTCCGAAGTTAAGCAACGCTCGGTCCGGTCTGGTCTTGGATGGGTGGCCATTCGACCGTTGATAGAGGCTGGCCGTGGTTCGGATTCCATGCTAAACTGTAGGTCCCCTTCCTTACTTACTAGGTGGTAGGGTTAATCCCGCTCGGGTTGGTACCATCGCATTGGATGAACGATGGTCGAAGCGGCAATGAAAATTGTCCGTGTTTTCCATAAAAAGTTTTCCAGTCACATAAAAAAATTATATGTCATTTATCCTACTAGAGAGTAATTTACCACTGGTTCCCAGAACTGCTCAAGTTCTATCTAAATTTATTTGAAATTACATCAGTCCAAAACAACATTGACCCAAGAGGATCCGGGTACCTCAGCTAGTATAGTAATATTTTAATAAAATAATAGAATAAAATTTCATCATCATTATTACATCACAACACCATAGCATCACACCGCTTCCCCGGAGAGGTAGGCAGAGATGATATAAGAACCATACGGTACCTATGAGCACAACACACATCTTTCGATTCCTCTACATTCTCTACGATTACAGAAGCTACACCTGACCTTTACGAAGTATTTCGTCAATCTGGTTGTGCTACGTTCTCCTAGGGAGCCCGTGCAAGACACTTCCGCTATGGAAATCTGTTTTATCATTATTTCGTCACTCATTCGCTCAAAACCACAACAAACTACCCTTCTCAATCCTCATCACCACGTCGTCTTTCAATTGACACTGCTCTATAACGCAAATAACAACTTACCATATCAGCAATTCTGCAGAGGCAATGCACAATCACGAAAGGTAATGTGTGTTGGTCCGCTAGCACTTCACCAAAACATTTCAATAGCAAAGTTGTTCCAACAGCTGATAATAATCTTCTTGATCGGAGCAAAATTAGGCAGTGATTCCAGCCGAAAATGTCTCGGTTAATTGCCTCTAATGCTTTCACGATTAAATTGACAGCGTTCAGGTTGATCCATACGCGAGCTGAAAGATGAAAAACGTAAAAGGATTAGAGAAAAAAAAAACAGTCTAATGGCTTCCCCTCGTGACCTATGAAATAAAAAAATCACAAAAATACACCTACAAAGGAGAATGCTCAAGCCAGTATGAGCTAGAAAAGCGCTAGAAAATTGCATGCACACGAATTAAACTAATTTGCTTTTATTCCTCGTGTCATATAAGTAACAATCTGTGCATTTTACTTTTTTCTATAATGGGGATAAGTTAGCAAACACAGCTAAAGATGAACTTTAAGATTATTTTGATCAATAGAACAGTGCTGGTCTGTGTTTTGCTTACATTGTACATACCATACAGAAGCCATAATATTTAACGCCAGCCCAAAGTGGGGTTACTTACAGGTAGATAATTTTATGTATTTAATGGATACGACATTACCGTTATCTCATTAATTTTTCAGATTATTTTCAAAATCTGATTACAATGCTTCAAATGTAGATGTCGCTGAAACTCAAATTAATACTTACAGGTACTCGTATCTACACGTACAGCCCGTGGCCTATACATGCCTTATGAAATGAGGCTCACGATGTAATTTATGATTTTTTTGACAATTTCGTGTGTAGTGTGCTACCAAATGAATGCTGAATTATGAATAAAGAAATAATGAATCGACCACGCCTCAGGCTGAGATGAATAGTCGTAATTGAAACTATGACTAATGAAAAGTCACTTTGACACATTTTTTTATAAAATCTCAAAGTAATACAAAGTGACGTCACAAAGCACTACTTAATTAGTTAGTTGAGAAAAATGATTTCCGCGCTAAGCCTACTTCACAGAGAGGCCATTTTCGTAACAAAAGTGACTATTTAAGCCATCCCAGCTCGTCCCAGAAGTCCAGCATAACCTTTACATTCCCACACGCCTCTGTAAGGGATCCCAGTGCTCCCAGGGTCTGCGCCCGTTGGTCGGCCACATTCTTGCACTCCAACAGTACATGGGCGGTTGTTTCCGTCGTCTCCATGCAGCCACAACTAGAGGGGTGTCCGTTACCCCAAGTTATGGTGGTTCATGTTAAGCAAACAATGTCTCATCATTGTTCCCACCATTGTGCGTAGATCATTTATCTTTAGATGCAAAAGCTTGTGCGTTAGGCGCTTATTGAGGGATGGGATGACCTCTCTGGCCTGCCTGCAATCTACCAGGCGTTTCCATCCGGTATTTAGAAGCAACTTGGTTCTATCCTGTAGCCAGTTTTTGAATTCACTAAGTGGTATAGGCACTATCGATTCTGGACCCATTAGTACTGTACTGGATCCTCTTTTGGCCAGTTTATCTGCAGTGTCCTCTTATCCACTGCAGATTTACACGATTGAAATTACTACTTTTCGTTAGTCTTAGTTCCTGTTACGACTATTTATCTCAGCCTAAGTTTATACCTGTGAAACTATTCAAGCTCCTGATTAGCTGATTAATACACTTACCAGTTATGAAAAGCAGTGTCTGCCAGCTCTCAGGTTCTGAAACATAAATACCCAAAAAAACCTAAAATCATCTATTTCTTAGGGTTCTGTAGCTAAAATATTTTCACATTCGTGATTACTTGACACAGGCAATGTTTAAATGTTTTGTAAGATTTGATATTTATTTAGTACTAGGTGGTCGAATACTTGAAATGAAGTGTAGGTTTTGACATCACGAGCCTTTGTGAATAGTATGATAGTAGTATTTACATTGACCGAGTTTTCAACCAGGTCTTTTCTTTATAAGAAAATTCTTTCCAAGGTCAGTCTTGGAAAAAAATAAATTTATGTTAGGTAGCTTAGATGTGCAAGTTCTGCTCGCTAAAAAACCTATTAAAAATCTTGCGACTTCAGCACCAAAAAAGTCCTGCAAGGAAATAATCTCCATGTAAGCATGTGATGGATTATTCAGAATAATCAGGCTTCATTCAGGCTCAATTAATGTTCTGTAACTTAATGTAATCTTGTATGGTTTTAATTTGAAAATATTTTTTTTTTTTTTTTTTTTTGTGTTGTATCTGCTTCATGGCAATCTGTTTAGGAAACAATAAGCCACTTCTTTATTTGATGTTTCTCTGTTTTGGTTGTCTTCTCCGAGAGTTTCTTTTTATTGGAATGATCCAACAGACTCCCTTTTTGGCTTAGGAGAATCTATTACTCAGACTACAGATGTCGTTTCGTTTCAATCTAGTATGATGAAGGCCACCCTCTCCGCTCAATGCCACTGCGAGTTCGTTTACATGGTGTGATAGCTTCCTTTGGTATTTAACACTGTGTTGGGCTATTTCTTGTTTGACTGTCTTTATGTTAAAGTCAAGATATATATATTTGTTGCTTATGCATAGTGGGATATGGTACATCGTTCTTAATGTCTTGCTCTGAAATCGTTCGAGTATTTCGATGTTGCTATTGCTAGCTGAGCCCCATAGCTGTATGCCATAGGTCCATATTGGTTTCAGAATCGTTTTATATACCATCATTTTGCTGTTGTCATTTAGTTTGGAGTTGCGTCCGATTAGCCAGTTTAGGCTGCGAAGTTTTATATCGAGCTGCTTTCTCTTGGTCCAGATATGCTTCTGCCATGTCAGTCTTCTGTCGAGGTGCATTCCTAGGTATTTAGCATGATCTTCTTGGGGAATTTCCTCGTTGTTCAACCTTACTGGAGGGCAAGTTTCTTTTCTGAGAGTAAATGTTACATGTGTAGATTTGCTCTGGTTTGCGTTAATTCTCCACTGTTTTAGCCACTTCTCTACTTGATTTAGGTGTTTTTGTAGTGACAGCGAAGCAGTTCTAGGGTCCACGTGTGCTGAGAGTAAGGCGGTATCGTCAGCATACGTTGCAGTCGTCGTGTTGTCACTCGTCGGGAGATCTGCAGTGTAAATGAGGTACAGTACTGGTCCTAGTATGCTGCCCTGCGGGACCCCAGATCCGATTTCGTGTAGGGCTGAGCGTTCGTTTTTGTACTTAACCTGGTAACTTCTTTTATCAAGGTACGATTGAAGTGTTGGTAGATAGGAGTGTGGGAGCACCTTTTTTAATTTATACAGTAGACCTTCGTGCCAGACCTTATCGAATGCTTGGCTAATATCTAAAAAGACAGCGGAACAGTACGATCTATTTTCTAGGCATCTGCTGATAACATCAACAATGCGGTGTACTTGTTCGACTGTCCCGTGTTTCTCTCGAAATCCAAATTGGTGGTTCGGTAGTATGTTGATTAGATGATCCTTCATTCTATTGAGCAATATTTTTTCAAACAATTTTCCAGCAACTGGCAATAAGCTAATAGGTCGGTACGAAGATGTCTCATGTGGGGGCTTACCAGGTTTAGGTACCATCACCACTTCGGCTATTTTCCATTGACCAGGGAAATGTCCTAATCTCATGCACGCATTGAATATGTTGACCAGTCTCATACATCCTTTGTGGGGGAGATGTTTTAGTAATGTTGCATCAATGAGGTCATATCCAGGTGATTTACCTTCTTGTAGATTTCTTATCTCTCTCGTAACTTCTTTAGGACTTGTGTTTTTCAGAGGAAGACTCATTTGTGTTGCTGATTCAAGGTATTCCTTTATCTCTGCAGTATGCTCTTTGTTATTCTCGGGGTGCGGTTGGAAGACTCCACTGAGGTGTTCTGAAAAAGTGTCCGCTTTCTCCTGGTCAGATCTGGCCCATCCACCAGTATTCTTTTTGATAGGTGGTATCTGGGTCTTCGGGCCGTTCAGGTTTTTAGTTGCTTTCCACAGTGAGTAGTTTGTATCCAGCGTCGGAGTTAGGCTTGAGAGAACTGTTTGGAAATTATTGTTGTTGAACGTTTTTATAAGTTTTTTCAGTTCCTCCGAGTAGCGATTAAATATAGTTTTGTCAGTCGGGTATCGAGTAGCGTGCCAAATTCTTCTTAGTCTGCGACGTTCTTGTATTTTCTCCTTGATGTCTTTTGGATATGTATTTTGTTTGGGGGGATGTCCTTTATGTTTAGCTGTGGCGATATTAGCAGCTCTGTGGATGATTTTGTTGAGTTCCTCAACTGCATTTTCCAACTCTTCCACATTACTAAGTCTAGTATTCAGTTTCGTTTCTGTAGCTATCAAATTTTGGTACAGTTCCCAGTTTGTGTTTCTAAGGTTATATATTCTGGAAGGGGGTTCAACCAGTAAAATGTTTGTATTAATGTTCAGGATAACCGGGGTGTGATCTGAGGTTAGGTCTGTACATGATTCCACCTTTATATAATTACTGTCTACATTTCTACTGATGAAGAAATCCAGCAAGTCAGGGATCTTATGTCTATCTGTCGGCCAGTAGGTAGGTTCCTTACTAGTGATGCATTCCAGTTTCATGTCTTCTGTTGCTTTGAGTAGTTGTCTTCCTCTAGGGTTGATAAGTCTGGAGCCCCAATGCAGATGTTTTGAATTCCAATCCCCACCACTGATGAATCTTGCACCTAATGAAGAAAAGTAGTCGGTGTAATCTTTAGCAGTGATTGTGTGTCTAGGAGGACAATAAATGGCTGATAATACTGTTTCGATTTTATTGTCTATGATTTTTATTGATGTAGCTTGGATTTTTTCTGTTCTGTATTCTTCTATGGGATAATGTTTAATGTTGCTTCTAACAATTACTGCTGTTCCTCCGTGGCTGTTTCCAGAAGGATGATTGGTTGTGTACATTGTATAGTTTTGGAAAACGATGTGTGACTTGGCTGTGAACCTTGTTTCTGATATAAGTGCTATGTCAATCATTTCTGTTTGCAGGAAAGTTTTAAATTCTTGACTACGTTCGGTCAAGCCATTGGCGTTCCAAGTTACTACTCGGAGATTGGGTGTCATTTTTTCACAAGGCTATTGACTAACTGGACCATGCGGTCTAGCATTTTGTCCATCATCTTGTCCATCATGGTTAGCATTGTCTGCTGTAATTTTTCTAGCATTGTTTCCATTATATCTGACATATCATTCAGATCGGTCTTTCTTTCCTTGGACTGAGAAGTCGGTCTTGATGATGTTGCTTCAGCATATGTTTTATTCTGGTTGTAATAGTGGTAAGGTGCGTGAGCAGGACGGTTAGGTTTGGTCTCTAAGTTCTGGACGGCTTGTTTTTCATTAGGTTTTGGTGCAACCTTTTGTATTTTTTCTTTGTACTGCTTGTAGATTTTGCATCCTTTGTAGCTGGCTGGGTGTTTATCTTGGCAATTTGCACAAGTGGCATCAGTGTCTGGTCTTTTTATACATGTCGTGGTAGAATGGTCATCGCCACATTTGACGCATCGGAATGGTCTATAGCATTGGTTCTTTGAGTGGCCAAATCTCTGGCACCTCTTGCATTGCAGGATTTCCTTTTTTTTGTAAGGAGCTTCGAATGTGACCTTCATGTTATTAAGGTATTTTACATTAAATATGTCTTTGTTGTTATGTTTTGGTTCTAGGTCCACATAGAAGATAGGTAAAGGATCTTTTGTGACTCGATGTCGTGCATTTACCACTTGTCTGACGTCATGACCGATTTCCGCCAGTTCTGTTGCTATTTGTGAAGTGTCTTCCGATGAGTGTAGTCCACGCAGCACTACTCTGTATGCTCTTTCACTTTTTAGCTGGTATGTGTAATGGGAGATATTTTTGGTTACAAAGTTATCTCTGATAGTCTTATATGTTTGTATGTCTGTAGGCATAATTTTAATTATGTGACCTGATCGGAGCGTTGTCATTGTGTATAAATTATTTTTTACAAACATATTCAGAGTTTCTTTTAATGATGCTATGTTGAGGACTCCTGTCACAAATATTGGTTCTGGCTTTGGCACATATTCCCTCTTTGCCTTATTTGTTTCTTCTGTTTGTTCATCTTCTAGGATTTCAAAACTGTTATGTGTTGGTATCGCGAAAGTGGATGCATTCTTTGATTTCTTGTTGTTGTCCGTATGAATTGGACTTGTTTCTTTTCTTTTCTTTCGCTTGGCTGGAATTGAATCTCTTTGCCATTCGTCTTTATCTATGTTTTCTAGATGGCTGGGATTTATCGGTCTCTTTGTCTCCATCTCCTTCCCTTCTTGCTCTATCATTTGCTGGTTGTTGTTGTTCACAGGGTCCTGTTGCTTTGTCGGAAGTGACGGCGTTGAGTTGCTTCTTTGCCTTGTAAACATACACTTGTGGAAGGACTGCTGTATCAGCTTATTTGAGTTTGATGGGATTTTTGGAATTGGTTTAGTTTGGGGGTCAGAAATTGTTTCGGTCGTGTTGTTACCAGTTTAAATTTTTTGAAAATAATTTGAAAATATTAATCAAACATTTTTATTTTTTATTGAAATCTTTGACGAAGGCTATTTTTTGCTTAAACTTTCATAACTAACTGAAGTAAAATCTACACATATCATGTATGTTATTTCTGACGTATCCAAATGTGCATAGTCACCATAAGGAAAAACTAATTAAATAAAGAAGTTGGCAGAGAGGCGGAGAAAGTGGGAAGCACCCTAGTCAAAGCAGCATAATACTAATAGCAGGAATAATAAAATAACCAGCAGATAAAGCGCAACGAACACAAAGCTGCAGCAAAGCCACTTGTAGATTTTATTATTTTTCAATTTTACCTATTTGTTGTTATAGCAGCAAAATAAATGCATACTCTGTGAAAATATCAGCTGCCTACCTATTACGGATCCTGAGATGCAGCCCTGTGACAGACGGACGGACACCGGAGGCTTAGTAATAGGGTTCAGTTGTACGGAAACCTAAAAACTAATACATTATCAGGTTTGTCAGCCTCGGTAGCTCAGTGGAACGACGCCTTGAGATTTGATAAGCTGGGTAGGCACCTCTGAGCGCGGGCTCTGGATGGGTGACCATTTTCAACCGTTGAGGCTGACCGTGGTTCGGACTCCACGTAAAACTGTAGGACCCCTTCCTGACTTACTAGGTGGTAGTGTTGATCCCGCCTAGGTTGGTACCATCGCATTTAATTAACGATGGTCGAAGCGGCAATGTAAATTGTCCGTGTTTTCCATCTAGTTCAATGTAGCCGAGCAATATCAAGTTCCTGGCATGGCACCTAGTTTCCATGTGGTGTGTTAGGCCGACGTTCAGTTTGGTATTAGCCATCCATGTCGAGTTACATAAAAAAAAATGTTTTGATGTTTTAAAACAAAGTTTATGTAAATACCCATAAAATAATTAATTACAAAAATTTGAATCAGTTTAGTATTCATACAATCATATTAGTATCGTAGAAGACAATTTTTTGTTAAACAAATTAGGTATTTTATAGGATGTTATAAAAATAATTGTAATTTGGACAAATCCTTTTAAAATGTTTTTATATTTTTAGGGTTCGTACCCAAAGAGTGCCTAACGATACCCGATTACTAAACCTCCAAATAGAGAGATTAGTGAGACTTGCATGTTATAAAAGTGATCAGTGTGTCAGGCAGTGCAGGAGCAGGTAACATTTACAATGCAAGAAGTATCCTTGAATGCACTACTCACATACATAAGCAAAAAGCAAGCACATTTGTCAATTTAAAATGAAATCGAAATTGATAAAATTCACACACCAGAAAGCGAATTTAATTACTCAAGAGCAAACTATGCTATGTTCAGTACCTATATTCCTTACTTTTGAACGTTCCTTACGAATGGAATGTATTATAGACTAGGAGGTTGCGACAAAAATGTTAACTATAACGTAAATGGCTGAAACTGGGTTCACAGGATAAAGACCAACCCTCTGAAGGTAGATGTGTCGCGAAGTGGTTGCGTTACGTAGATAAGATGCCTACAAATATATGATAAGGTAAATGGCTGCAAATAAAGAAGCATAAATGTATCAGTACATATTATCCGCCTGTTTCCACTTTGCCGGCCGTGACGTCAGCAAGGTCTGTCTTATCAGTAGGGTGAGCAAAAAATTAAAGTATACAAAAAAATCGAAACAAACTATGTAGGGTTCTTCAAAAGTTATAAAATGTAATTACTATACAGATTATTTTTATTAGAATTTTACTTAAATTTTTTTTTTGACAGATCATTGTCAAAAATGCCTCTTGCTTGACTCTAAATAAAAGAATAATACCGTTGCAGGAGGAGCTACACACACAAGGTAAAAACGTAAAAAGCTACATATCACCCGTACAGTCAATTCATTCTTCTTCCTCAGCCCATGTCAACTAAAATTGATTTACGGCCAACAGAACACAAAGCTCAACTATACTTTTAATATAATAAAAATATCACGGTTTATAAACAATGAACCAACTGAATGACAGCTTTTTTAGGGTTCCGTACCCAAAGGGTGAAAACGGAACCCTATTACTAAGCCTCCGCTGTCCGTCCGTCTGTCACAGGGCTGTATCTCATGAACCGTAATAGGTAGGCAGCAGAAATTTTCACAGAGTGTGTATTTATTTTGCCACTATAATAACAAATATGCAAAATAAAAAAATTATAAGAATTAAAGGGGGGCCCCATACAAAAAACGCGATTTAGTTGTGTTAAATCTTGTACGATGGTACGGAACCCTTCGTGTGCGAGTCCGACTCGCACTTGGCCAATTTTTTTTATCTTTACTTTAAAGAGCTTCGGTACACGAAGTGACCATTTTAGCCCTGGCAGCATGAACGACTGCTAATGAGTAACAAATTCCGAGAATTTACGGCAAATAAAATTCAAGTGTGTTGTGTGCACTTCGCGGCGTTGTTATCTGTACCGAACAGGCAAGCGTGGTGTGCGGCGAGAGCCTGGAGTAGGGAGCCTGCAGTGGGGACTAGACGGCAAAGCTGAATCAGACATGTAATACTTGCTAAGCACTACCAAAACTGAACAAATCTTTGGGTACCTTTCGTAGTTTTAGGCGATTTAGGTTACAGGTATAACTTTAGGTATGTTTAAGTATTTAATAAAAAAACCGACTGGTTATTGTTGTATAATTAATAGGTATCAATATTTCTAGACAATCAGTATTTCATCAGCAGCATCTATTTCATACAGCCAATCTAGATAATGCAACCACTTGGCGCAGGCAGACCGACATATTTAGCATCAGAGTGTTGGTCTCTAAATGTGAATCCAGATTCAGCCATTCACCTTATCGTGACCAAAAATGTCATGTCAGTCGTCAGTCAGTCAGTCAGCGTGTTTGCGTCCACTGCTGGACATACGCCTCTCCAATTTTTCTCCAGTCCTCTCGGCTCTCAGCGGTACGGAACCACTGCTTTCCACTTAGCATTTGATGTCGTCGTCCCACCTGGCGGGTGGTCTTCCCACACTCCGTTTTCCTGTCCACGGCCACCAGTGTAGAACACAGTTAATCCAACGGTCGTCGTCTCTTCGGCTGACGTGGCCAGCCCACAGCCAAATGTCATGACCTCCCGGAATATGCTTGTTAATTGGATTTTTTTGGTTGTTTCTTCAAGGTGAGTGAGGGCCTCTACAGCTCCTCTAATAAAAGGGAAGTCAAGAATACCTGGCTGTAGAGGAAGACCCGAAGAGCAGTGGAGCGCAGGATAGGTCAGGTCGGTCCTCGGGTCAGTGTTGCGGCGGCCAATTATACAGTCTCATCGCATGGAACATACTCCTACCACTACTAGGTAGTGATCAGTGAAAAAGTAACCTTTCACTGGAGATTGAAAAATGTTCATAAAATGCATCCATTATGCATTTAACTCATTAATATTCCCATTCCATATGTTAGGCAGTGATAGCAAGCACTCAACCAGTAATGTGAACCCTTCAAATTAAAGCAGCCATTGCCCATAAATCAATAAATTTAATAATGTAAGAAAATATAAATGCAATTAATATTTAAAAAAATATTTTTTAAGCAAGCGAAACAAGGATAAACAAGTAAAATGTCGAGCATAGGTGTTGGCCGGTCTAGTTCAACATTAGCTGTGCGTGTTTCTGTAAAATAATTATAGTTCACGTACAACCCTAACATCTGCTGAAATGATGTCAAGAGAGCTGCAACATGTTTTGTCCCTATGTATTTAAAAGGGACATATTTTATGTTACCTGATTTACGTCATATATGTGTCCTGATATTAGTCTATCCCAAAGGAACAATATGCCAGCGACAGTTAACTAATGCGAAGAAAGCAGAATTTTAATTCCCACTACAACCACCATCTTTTTAGGGTTCCGTACCCAAAGGGTGAAAACGGAACCCTATTACTAAGCCTCCGCTGTCCGTCCGTCCGTCCGTCCGTCCGTCCGTCCGTCCGTCCGTGCGTCCGTCCGTCCGTCCGTCCGTCTGTCCGTCTGTCACAGGGCTGTATCTCAGTCACCGTAACAGATAGACAGCTGAAATTTTCACAGATTGTGTATTTATTTTGCTGCTATATCAACAAATAGGTAAGATTATAAAATAATTTAAATTAAATTAAATTTAAATTAATTAAATTAAATTAAAAAAACGTGATTTTTTTGTTCGATGGTACGGAACCCTTCGTGTTCGAGTCCGACTCGCACTTGGCCGGTTTGTTGATACAATGTGATGGAGATTCAGAATATAAAATGTAGAGTGTCGAGGGTGTGATATCAGAGAACAGGCAAAGACTGTTCACCCCGCAGCTATCCGAATAACTTGGTGTAAATTTGCATCCATTACACCATTGCATCAACCATTGTTTTGTGTACATGATTGGGCATACATGCAGTCCAGACCAGCCAACATCTGTGCCAGTCATAATACAGATATACAAAAGCAATGTTCTTACCAACAAAACAACCAATGATGGGGATCGGAAGGAAGTAAAGGAAACGATTAGATTTCTTCATCTCCAGTCACAGCACCTTGCTAACAGAGCAGATATGTAAAGTAAATACATAATTAATCAGTTTCAGGTGCAGGTCTATTTGCAATATTGGTTTGATCACGTTTCATAGACATGAGCATCTAATTACCGAGCGCAGAGACTGATGTTGATACTACAATTAATCTTTGCATAGCCTAAACTACATCTGCCTTACAAGCAGGAAGTATCTACCGGACAGCAAGAAACACCAGAGTAAAATCAATAGTATAAATGTTTATAAGGCAATGTATCCATGAATTCCGACATGAGTTTCACTTTTGCTACAAGTTTAGTATTCAGAGTTGGCGTGCTTCTTCGACGAGTTTAATCGTGGATTATCTCCGGACGAAACGGCAATGTATAAGCTAAGTTTCAAATAATCAGCGTTTTAAATCTTGACAGCCCTTTCTGAATACGACTGAAAGTTTATTGATAGTTCTAGTTGGTATCCACTGGACTATCATAGGTTTGCTACCTACGTGCATTGCAGTGCTTAAGTCAAGTCTTGATTCTTGCACAAATATTTTGTATAGTGCTAGCAGCTAATGAAATTCAAATATGTACATCACATCAAAATCATAAATAAAATAAGATTGTGCCCAAGATTAGACACAGAACATTGATAATTTGACATGACGGAAATTTCAAACGCCGGCTAACAACAAAAGAGTTGTAAATAATCAACTTTTTTTTCCAGTGCCCTCTGTCTCAAAGGGAGAGACAATAGGAAAGAAAACTCAAAGCTTATTGTAGATGTCGCATGAGCGACTAAGCCCGGTTGCACGAAGAGACGGCTGAGTTAATCAATGTTCAAACACGTCACTTTTAGTGATCCGCATAGAGTTCCATACTGTCCACACAAAGTAACGTGTTTGATCATACTTTGACGTTGATTTTGATTTTTTGTTCTTTCGTGCACTCGGCCCTAAATCCCTCGATGGTAAAAGCCAGCCATGGTTCAACGCGGAATGCGCAGTCGCTTGTTTTACTAAGAACGCGGCTCACCGTGCATGGTTCCGTGCGCGAACACGATGTGACCCATACATAAAGGCGCTGAAACAGGTCTTTAACTTAGCCTCCATATCCAGCAAGAGAATATTTGCCAGAGCGAAGATCGACCATATCGGCAGAATTGGCGAGAAGATAATCAGCCACCCTTCTGGGAGCCGTCAATCCTGGTCCCTTGCCAAATCTGTCGAAGGAAATTTCTGCCGCTCTTCACTTCCACCATCGAAGCAGCCTGTTGGATCACTAGTTTTTTCCGCCAAAGAGAAGGCTGACCATCTCGTGGGCATCTTTGCGGCGAACTCTCGCCTGGATAATGGCGGCTCCATTCCGCCTATTATTCTTGAGTGAGAATTCTCTGTGCCGAGCATACAATTCCGCCAGAGAGCTGTACGGCGTGAGCTTTCCGCCCTAGACTCCAAAAAAGCGAGTGGCCCTGATGGTATTCCTGCGTTGGTGTTGAAGAAATGTGCTCCAGAATTAGCACCTGTCCTAACCCGCTTTTACCGCCAATCGTACGGCACTGGATGTGTACCTGCTGCTTGAAAATCGGCCAAAGTTTAGCCCGTGCCTAAAAAAGTCGATAGATCAGACCCGGCCCACTACCGACCCATAGCCATTACTTCTCTTATCTGCAAAGTGATGGAGCCCATCATTAACTCTCAGTTGATGAAGTATCTACAGAGCAATAAACTTCTCAGCGATCTTCTCGTCCGAATCGATCTGATGGGGATCTCCTAGTTTACGTCTCACATGAGATGGGCGATGCGCTCGAAAATCATGGCGAAGGTATGGCTATCGGTCTGGATTTCGCGAAAGGATTTGACCGGTCTGGCACAAGACACTGCTTTCTAAGCTGCCCTCTTATGGCCTTCCACCCAAGCTGTGTAACTGGATCGCCCACGGAATATTGAGGTGGGATCGCCGAATTCCTGCATGGCCGCAGCATAAAAGTCTTAGTTGACGGTTACTGCTCCAAAGCCATGTGTGTGAATGCCGGCGTGACTCATGGCTCTGTGCTGTCATGTTAATTTCGGACGCCATATCGAGGATAAAGCCAAGCTCGCCTCAAAAAAGTAGGGAGTCATCAACAGGGTGCGTCAGTATTTCACTCCTGACCAAAAACTGCTCTTTTACAAGGCGCAGATAAGGTCTTGCGTGAAGTATTGTTCGCATTTGTGGGACGGCTCAGCTAAACATCTGCTTGGCTCACTGAACTTGATCCAGCGTCGACGATCCCGAAGTGTCCCTGAATTTAGAGCCCCTTCAACCGAAGGGATATAGGGTCTCTCTATGTATTCTATCATCTTCACCATGGAGAACGCTCGTCGGAGCTGCATATCGCTGTACCTCCGGCCCCCATATTTTCCTCTACCTTCGTTCAACGCGGAAGAGGGAGAAAATGAACAAATGCACAGTCTATATTCCAAAAATAAGAACCCACCGATCTTGTAAATCCTTCATCTATAGGGTTGGAAAACTATGGATTGAACTCCCTTCCGAGGTATTTCCCCCAAGGTACAACCTGGGGTCCTTGGAGCTGTCACAACGTGTGAAGAAGCACCTGGCCGGCCGACATGGTTTTCGCAGTCCCCCTGTAAGTTCGAAATCCCATGAGCGTTGTCGGGCAAATTAAGATGTCCTGGCGTACGCCATATGCTGCGCTTAACATAAAAAAAAGGAAAAGAAATATGTATTCCATGACGCAGTTGCACTAAGGTTTTAAAGGAAAATAAGAGTTTTTTTGTCTTCAAACAAATTTAAATGTCATTGACCAGCACAAAGTATGAAACGAAATATTTTAGGTTATGTTTTTGTGATATTTTCTTTCCAAAGACTTCTTTTGATTAGCATAATTAAGAACTGTTTATTTTCCGAATAACATGTAGAAAATTTTGTCATTTCAATTACAGATTGAGTAAATAAAAATTTGAAAATCTAATCTGTTTGATTTTGTATGTTATCTGACAGCTTTGACAGATATTTTAAGAGAGCTCGCTTAGATGCCATCTGTCGTGATAAATAAGCAGTTTTATTCCCCAATTGCCAATGTCTAATTTCACTTCTTGTTATTATTTACTAACTTTATAGCTGAACAGAGCTTGAAATATTTATTTTACGCGAATAAATAGATTATATCGCAAGGATTTGAAAAACCTTGGGGTGAGAAAAAGACTGAATCAAAAGTATAAAAAGAAAAAACTGTACTTAGCACTTTATTTAGTTGTGCCCACGATCCACTATAGTTAACGCTATTAATAGGTTGGCAGCTGAAATTTTCACAGAGTGTATATTTTATTTTGCCGCTGAAATAGCAAAAAGTAGGTCAAATTAAAACATAATAAAAATCATAGGTGGCCCCATAAAAAAAAAACATATTTTACTGTGTTAAACTTGTATATGGTACGGAACCCTTCGTGTGCGAGCCCGACTCGCACTTGGCCGGTTTTTGTAATAGTTCGGCTCACAATCAACCGTTCCACAACCGATAAGCGGCATACGGAATCTTCTAGCCCAGCGGGTGATCCTGTGCAGTTTGGAAGTTTAAAAGCTTCACTCCTGCGAAAATTAAATTGAGCCGAACCGTGCGCAGTTTTCTATCAAATGTATACACAGGGTAGAGAAGGAATTCCTGAGTCCTTTTACTCTATGGTTGACGTCAGCATGACAGACAGAGATCTCAAATTTGTCTATTTCCGGTGTATACATTTCAGAGAAAACGACAATTAGAAAATTATAAGTTGATGTCATTGGTTTTTATTAATTTCAACGCTATGTTAAGTAGGTACTGACAGTAGTACCGAGAGTGGGCGTGCTAACTTTAATACGCCGATTATCTCCGTACTTAATCGCATTTTGTATAGTGTTTCTGGAAATAATACACGTATTAAATTTTGACAGTTCACTTTTAATACGACTGTAAGGTTGATCAAGGGTTAGCAGCGTATTTATGTTAGCGGGAAGAGCAATTTTTATAATCAGAGAGTACCTAATTTAAATAATGATATAGTTTTATTGTTCGCCGTACAAGTAAAAAAATATGCATCTTTTTCATCTAAGATGTGATGAAAGTTTTCTTTTATGGCAGATTTTTGTGTTTTGAAAACCATGGTTTTGTAGGTATTTCGGGCGTAAAGATGCGTAATGTCTGCCTGTTAATCTTCTGGACCGAATCGAATCAATAGACCAGCGTTCGTAAAGCCTTTTTTTAAGGTTCCGTACCCAAAGGGTGAAAACGGAACCCTATTACGAAGCCTCCGCTGTACGTCCGTCCGTCCGTTCGTCCGTCCGTCCGTCCGTCCGTCCGTCTGCCACAGTGCTGTATCTCATGAACTGTAATAGCTAGGCAGCTAAAATTTTCACAGATTGTGTATTTATTGTGCCGCACATAGGTTAAATTAAAAAATGTGAAAAATTCAAATTCCATACAAAAAACGTATTTGTGTTAAATCTTGTACGATGGTACGGAACCCTTCGTGTGCGAGTCCGACTCGCACTTAGCCGGTTTTTTTAGAGGAACGGAGTAAGTCTGAGGGTGGTACATTGTTATACTTAGGTATGCTCACCAATTGCTATCGCTTTTTTTGTTATACCTACTGTCTACAAGTTCATTGTTTTCAATGACGAAATTAACCCTAGGTAGGTAGAGGCATGCATGAAAAAGGAAGGAGAATTGGTATGCGCTCGATATCGCGTATCCGTTATATGGTCAAAATTACCATGATGCAACATTGTCGAAATATCGCCACCGCGCGCGAATTTGTGCCACCCACACAAGCCTTCCAATACGTCTGCGACTATGTTTGCATGTAGCATATACTTTTAAGTTGGATTGGTAATTTTTGAAAATTGAAGCCAGCGGGTCCTATACTAGGCGCGCTCGATGCCATATATCCTTCCTTTCATGCATAGTATGCCCCCTCGAGCGTCGATATTCGAGCAGAGGAGTGCGCTGACAGGCTTCAGGCAGTGGTGACATTTCTTCAGTTGCGTGTGAAGTAGAAAACGATGTTGAAGTAGTTTCTTATTGTAGTTTTTTATATATCCCCAAATCAAAAGATTGAGGATGTAACGGCTAGACAGTAATTCGTAGGGAGGTAACAAAACCAGTGACTTTCATTCACTTTTCACAGTTAGATTTTCTTCTTTATCAATCACGCCACACAACACTATACTCATTTTAAATCTAATAAATCCAAAGAGTCTGAGTTCTCAATAACATCACGACCGACCGAAACGGAAATATATTCAATTCAGATCAATTTGTTATTAATTTTATAAATTTTTCAAGTGTTTTTAAGGGACCTGGGGGTCTATTCATGAAAGCGAAAGCGAGAAATTCTCTTGTTCGGTTCTGTCAAACTCTATATAGAAAAAATATGCTAACTTTTTCTACATAGAGTTTTCGGTTTCCTGTAGCCCTACCATGAGTTTTGGTGATGTTCACTTCGATCAACGTTAACGAAATTTTTGTATGGGGAAAATTGCAGCGCCTCTAGCGTACGATCTTATTACTAAAAACGGCACTACGAGTTCATATTCACTCTCGTTGTCGAGCATCACGAACGTTATCGAACGACGACGCGATACGGTTGTATGAAAAACGGTACCATGAGTGTACATTTTAACAGTTCAACGTGATCACTTCGATAACGTTATTCGAATTTCTTTTCACTAGTCATATCTTGGGTGAAAGGACGATCGAACACACATTTTAGTGCCAAGGATGAAAAACCCAGCGTATTTCATGTCAATTTCTGAATTCAATATTATGTTAGCAACTTAATAATGAGTACACTACAACTCTACGTAAAAAAATACTATTCGAAATATTTTTTTAACGGTTTATTTTATTTATAAACGTTTCTTCAAACCTGTTTCAGGAATTAATTTATTTTTAAAAATTTAATATATGTAGGTGTATTCCTCAATACATATTTTTTTATGCAAAGAAAATAAAGCATTCAAAACATAACCTGTATCGGTAATCAATAAGAAAAATAAAACAATGATAATAGCATCCAAGAAAACCAAAGTCAAACATTGACAAAACATTTGCGCGAAATGGGTAACTAGGTATATGATGACAGACAGATGGTACGCCTTATGAGTCATGCTTATTGTCTCACGCCACCCGCCGCCGGCAAAGTATCGGTCAACAAATATCGTCACAAAATATCGGCTGCCAACAATCGACGGTTAGTGGTATGTTTTTACTAGTAAACTTAGCAAATTTATACTCAATTTATTATAGTGCGGTCCTATTTTATCTCATGCGAAAGAAGATACGGACACTGTTAATCACGGCCTACTCACTATCTTCCATTATTTCTTGTCTCTGGTCGAACGCAACGTTCATCGAGCGTTCGATAAGCGATCCGTCGGTGAATAAAGTAACCCATGGTAGCGACTGTAACGCTGTTCGATCTCGTTCGTGAACATTCGATGATATTTTTCGTTCGTTCGATAGAAAACTCATGGTAGGGCTACTGAGTAGGAAGGCTGCAGTGCGAGTATAGGGAGATTGCTACTTGCGATTGACGTTCCTGCAATCGTATCATATTGCAGGAACTTCAAAACCGCAAACAAAATTGCAACCGGTAGTAAGTTTGATTGAAGATTCTCCACTCAAAATCTCACTCAAATCTCGACTTGCGGTAAAAACATGCAAATTATCGAGAGATTCAATTTAACGGTCGATACAAATTAACAATTTGACTCTTCTGCCAAGACAAAGATGATAAAAATACATTAAAAGTATATTTTTGTTTGCTAAGAAGTTTCGGCAAAACATAACAATAGTGGCTCACTGAACTGTAGACCTCGCGAGTATGTCTGCCATAGATTAGTATTGGATAGGGGGTATTGATAGGAACTTCGCTAATTTACTAACTAGCACAATCTATTCAAATAATGGAAAATAAAACTCAAAATCACTGATCAAAGAAATTTTAAGAAAGAAAAAAAAGTTTTCTAAAAGTTTTGTTTCCTAAAAGTTAATTGATACTTAAAATTAAATTGGAATTTCTCATCATTCTATTAGCCCTACAGCTAGGAATAAAAAATCTTTTAATGTTTCTAACATAACATAGCATCGAATGAAATATGATCGAGGCTGCAATTAAAATTGTCCGTGTTGGTTGGGGAAAAAGTTTCTTCGCATTTTTTAAGAAAATTCAAAACATTTTTTAATACGGTTTATTTACATTTAACTAAAGTATGTAGGTACCATTTTGTTCGATAACTTTTTGCCATCTTGTAGGTAGGGACATGATCCCATTGCTATAGAAATATTGGGACTTCTGATCAATATACCGCGACAAGTGGTTTTGGCAGTCCTCTCGTGATGTTAACCTGACACTGCCTAAAGAATTCTGAAGAGACCTAAACAGGTAGAAATCTGAAGGTGCAAGGTCAGGACTATACGGCGGATGCATTAACACCTCCCAGCCAAACTCTCTTAGTTTTTGATGAGTGGCTAAAGATGTGTGAGGTCTAGCGTTATCATGATGAAAAACCATATCCCTTCTGTTGATTAATTCCGGCCGCTTTCTCTCAACTTCTTGCTTTAATCTCATCAGTTGTTCGCAGTAGAGTTCAGAATCGATGGTCCTGCCTGGTGGTAACAGCTCATAATGAATAATGCCCTACCAATCCCACCACACACACAGCATCACCTTGTTGCGAGTTAACCCGGGTTTCGCCACAGTCTGTGAAGCTTGACCGGCCTTTGACCACGACCTTTTTCGCACGTTCTTGTCGTACGTGATCCACTTTTCATCACCAGTTATCAGCTTCTTCAAAAATGGTTCGGTTTCATTACGTCGTAATAAAGAATCACAAATGAGTACACGGTTCATTAGGTTTCTTTCAGTGAGCTCGTGAGGTACCCAAATATCGAGCTTTTTTGTGTACCCAGTTTTTTTCAAATGCGCCAAAACTGTTTTGTGGTCAATTCCTAGTTCTTCAGCTACGTCGTAACTACTGATATGCCGATCTTGCTCCACTTTTTCAAAAATGGCATCCATTTTATCCGTAATAGGGCGACCAGAGCGACGTGCATCTTTGACATCAAAATTTCCGGATTGAAAACGCTTAAACCAAATTTGTGCTACTCTCACAGACACTGCACTAGGTCCATAAACATCGCAAATTTTTTTCGCGGCTTGCGTTGCATTTTTACCTTTTTTGTAGTAAAATTTTAAAATGTATCGAATTTCTTCATTAGATTCACTCATTTTGACAGTACGAAAAACAAATGAGAATCACACATTTTCCTAATTTGAATTTGGAATTATGTTCTTTAAAATTTAAACTTTCAATGATACCAAAACCAGCCAGATACAAATAGTATAGCCAAAGAGATTTTATTACAAGTTCATACATACTATAATGCGAAAAGACTTTTTCCCCGACCTATTACAATGCACTGCCAGGAAAATGGTGGTTTGAGGGACTTGCCATACATACGAGAGATCTGGATTCAAATCCCCGCCCCGTTCCAGAGGCGTACCAGAGGCCCGGGTTCAATACCAACTTGCACCACTGTCTTTCTCTTTCAGAGTTCGATAAGTGCATTTCGTCACCAATGCGAGCTGCTTTATGGTTCGGAATCCATGTAAAACTGTAGGTCCCCTTCCCCTGCTAGGTGGTAGGGTTTAAGCCCGTCCCGGGTTGGTACCATCGCATTGGATGAAAAGATGGTCAAAGCGGCAATGAAAAATTGTACGTGTTTTCCATCCAGTTCAATGTAGCCGTGCTCATAAAGGGAAGGTCCTGGCGTGGCACCTAATTCCTTCGGGAATGTGGTGTATTGGGCTAATATCACAACGGTAGTTGTGTGGTATTAGCCATCCAAGTCAGGTCGCATAAAAAAAATGCACCACTATATTTCTCTTTCTGAGTTGGATAAGTGCATTTCGTCAGGAATGCGATATGTTACATAACTATCGATAAAGTTACATTTACTGCAAACATATTTTTTAACTTTTATTTAAAACAGAAAGACGTACATGAATTTAGTCGAATATCAAATTATACTTTATATTTAGTTAGGTCACAGATATTTTAGTAATTCTCCCGGTTTGGAACCGACGTATTGAATAAGAGTTGATCGAAGCTGTAATTGAAGGTTCCGTCAACATTAATGAAGCCGTGAAATATGCGGAAGGTCCTGGAATGGCACTTCGTTTCCGTGTGGTGGGTTAGGTTTATATCATGACAGTAGGTGTGGTATTAGCCATCCATATCAAGTTCCATAAAACAGGCCCTTGCATGACGCCTTATTTCTATGGGATTGTGGTGTGTTGAGGGCTTTAATCATGACTGTAGGTGTAATATTGATATTAGTCATCACTGTCCTATCGTGGAGATTGTGGGTTTCATAAGTTATCCGATTCCAATGTGTCGATACATACTGCGACATGGTCACATCACTAACTTGTTTAACATTAGAATATTAACAATTACAGTGCACTTACATGTGATGTGATGTTCTATGTGTTTGGATATTCACATGTTCACTACATTTTTTACATATTTTCACCGCCCAGATTGGCCTTTCGTCAAAAAGCAAGAACGATGCGCTCGCGCCCCTCGTACAGTAGCACTATATGTCCGGCTTGTGGCTTGCTCGCTGTAAGCGCAATTTTGCGTTTATGACGCCGACACCATCCCGTGCGCTTTAACCCATCTAGCGCTTATTAACTTAATCTGTGCTCAAAATTAAATGTGAAACAATTAAATGTGCGACATCCCCTTGAAAACGTCAAAACTGTCATTCCCGACAAGTTTGATTTACGAGTTTTTAGATTAATGATGCAGTTACAATAAGGTTAAGAGGACAATAAAAGCTTTTGTTTGTCCTCAAACAAATTTAAATGTCATTGACCTACACAAAGTATAAAACAAAATATTAAAGATTATGTTTTTGTGAAATTTCTTTTGATTAGCATAAGTAAGCACAATTTAGTTTCAGAATAACATGGAAAAAATGGATTCATTTCAATTACATAGGATTATGTAAATAACATTTTCAAATCTATTCTCTTTTATTTTGTATGGTATCGGACAGCTTTGACAGATATTTTAGGTGAGCTCGATTAGACGCCACCTTTTGTGATAAATATGCAGTTTTTTTTCCCATTTTAATATTTGAACGTCATTCTTTGAGTGAGAAAATTTATGACTCACCGGTAAATCTGAATTTCCCAAAGAGTTCGGAGAAATCGCTGCGCTCCTACATAGAGCGAACATAAAATACGTACTATCTGACGGATCATTACAACTCTTTCCTCATATGAAGCTATGGCAAGAGTGAAAGAGATGACAAGCTGAAGTCTAATGCGTTCAGCAGATCGACCCTGTAGCCACTAATTGCAATGTTTGTTGACTCACTAGTAAGTCAAACAAAGTTTTGAAGTCCCGCTGAAAAGTTCGCAAACAGCAACCAATCCACGAAAAATTGTGATCAAGTGATTTTAGGTGCAACATGGCATGCGTTGCAGTGTTTTGTGATAATCATAGCGGATTTTATAAAGAGCTTCGTGGAGATATATCGTTTTATGTGTAAGTAGAAAATGAAATGATATCGCTGATTCACCTGTTATTCAGGTGAGGTTACACCTTGCATAGGTGCATAGAGGGTTTTATTATTCGAATATGTCGCATGATGTGCCCCAGTCGATTTGGAATTGAAATCGATATTATTGATATCGATTAGTTCATGGTATCTTGATAATGTACATAATGATTTTCTACGAATGTATTGTGTCCTAAAATCACATTAAAATTCAAAAATTCACTGGAGAAGCATTATGAACAACCCATAAAAGATAAATCTGTGCCAGTACGTAATCAAACCAATGTTAATTCTGCTAATTATTGAGCATGGGCAATTCATTTTAGCAAGTTTACATAAAAACCATTCCAAAATATCAATATTACAGGGGCAAGCTACGTTAGCGCCATATTTTGTAAAATGTTCGGGCTGGCCATCCCCTATTGGATTTAAAGACAGTTTCTAAATGGAGAAGAAAACGCCTGAGCGACCTCACCTTAAAAACGTCAAAACTGTCATTCCTGTCAAGTTTGATTTATGAGTTTTTAGGTTAAAGATGTACTCAATAATGCAGTTAGAATAAGTTTTACAGGATCAGAAGAGTTTTTGATTGTCTTCAGACAAATTTATATGTCATTGACCAGCACAAAGTATGAAACGAAATATTATAGGTTATATTTTTGTGATATTTTCTTTCCGAGGACTTCTTTTGATTAACATAGTTAGGACCTATTTATTTTTGGAATAATATGGAAAAAATAGTCATTTCAATTATACAGATTAAGCAAATACTATTTTCAAATCTATTCTTTTTGATTTTGTATGGTATCCGACAGCTTTGACAGATCTTTTAGGTGAGCTCGCTTAAACGCCACCTGTCGTGATAAATAAACACTTTTCTTCCCCATTTGCAGTTCAATGGTTACTTTAATTTCATACATTTACTAATCTGTGCCGCATTTGATATCGATAGCTTCTTTTGGACGTCACTAATACACAACATATGTAATATAGGTATGTATAGCCAAAGAGACACTCTAATGTTCATTCTAGAGATTCTCTTTCTACGGAATTTCCCGAATAAAATTTTAAACTCTTTGGCCTTTCTGTCACTGTCAGTGAGTGCAACCAGTGATCGTTTTAATGTTTTCAAAAATTAAATTAAATTATCCAAGCAGGAAAAAACTAGTTGATTTACCAATAATAGGTTTGTGCTTTGCGTTAATTTTTGGTGGTTGTTGCTAAGGTTGGTAATGTTTAAATTAACCCACCATATCTTGTATGGGAAACAAGTTATTTAAGAGATATTTTCTTTAAACAAATTCTGCCTAACTATTTCTTAATCCTGTAATAATAATATGCGCAACAGTAAGATGTTCGAAAACACACAGGTACTGTTCGTTTAGAAGGGGCTAGAGGACTTGCCGGGTGAAATTTACAAGACTGCGCCGTTCTTAGCTTCTAGCTGGATATCTGGGATGGTAGAGTAGATTTTTAGAAGCATTTTTGGTCAAGGATCATGGGCGCGAAAACGAAGTTTTCTATCCAAAATATTTTTTTTTAAATATTAAATCTCGTCAGCAATATTAACGTTCGTTCTGTATTCCGACGCGAACAGGTCATGTTGTCAAATTAATATTGCAGGTGTCACGTAGTGGATTTTTGGTAAGCCACTACAGTGTTCATAGCTCCTTGGCCAAGGCTAATCCTATCGCCTTGCTCCCTCCGTGGTTTTACCTAATTAAAATCTTCCTTACCCTCAGAAAAAAAGAGAAACGAAAATGATAATTTCGTAGTGCGGCGACCATTTTGGGTCGCCCACTTTACCAGCAGCCTTCGCAAAGAGCGCACCTCTACAAACCGCGGTCCACCTACCGGTAACCCAACTTCAATTTAATACCTTTTAGCGATTGCTCACAGCCCTGTTCATTTAATTAAACTCATTTCCTCCTTGGTCGCTATTGACCTGGCTTTATTTTAGCTCCTCAAGCACCCTGTAACCATTTTACGGCGCCCACGCCTCATTTTATCGTGAGCGCCCGTCTAAGTGTTTCGAAATTGACTTCAGCGGTTCCTGCGGGGCTCTTCTTGCGAGCCCCTAACGACTGACCGCGCGAGGCACGGCTCGCGAGGGGTCGCCGTCGCCGGCAGCGACGTGGCGAGGTAGCCGAGCACGCTGACCGGCCATCCGCGCAGCCGCGCCGATGCGCCCCGCGCCGAGCAGCGCTGAGCCACGCCGCCACGCCGTCGGCCGGCGTTGACGACGCGGCCGACACGCCGGCGCCGCTGCTCTGAGCCGACGCCCCGCGCGCCGCACCGCACGCGCGTGCACCCACCATGCTGCGCACCGACGTGGTCCACCACTGAGTGAACCAACCACCAAGTTTTTCTACCCTTAACGGAGGCCTCAACGACAGACTTTCTAACTGCAAACCATTTACGTACCGCCTGAGCATTTTGTTGTTTAGTTTTCTTTGTAATAAACGTCCACCTTTATTCTCACTAAAATTGGTCGTATTCTTTTTCCCCGTCCCTGGTAGTACTTGGCTCGGCTACCCCCTAAGGGTACGCCTACTCTACATTTAATTTGGAGTGGTGGCGCGTGATGACGCGGACGGAGCCGCCGCAAAAGCGAGGGTTCCGGTCGAACGTCACACTGGCATCCCTGGTGGGGACGAGCAGGACTAGGAATCCTGTTTCTATTTTGCGCCCCACTCCAAACCGAGCTATGTACTGCCTGGGAGGGAAAAAGAATATTTAATTTGTAAAAAGCCAGGTTTCTGTTGAGCCCTCCATTTTTCTTCTCATTAATTGTTTGCTGTAACATTTTTACGTGTGATTGTTGTGTGCTAGTGAGCTATCGCATTGGTTGAGACGATAACGCGTTCGATTCGGCGATCGACCTAACCTTGAAACCATGTTTCGAAGTTGATTCGACCACCGAACGAGTAGATCCTGTTTACGCCCCACTCACTTCACACAGTACTTACGTTTCGCCTTCAGCTGAAAAACATAAATTCATTCCATGTTTAGCTGCCCTTGATAACTTCACATTGAACTTAGATTTCACTACACAACATGGCCGCGCGACACAGCGCGAGCGATGTCTTTACTGCGCTCACTTTGAGACGACAGATTCATAATTTCGCATCGATAATCTAAAACTTTCGATTCCCCGTTGGTATTTCGCGTTCACTTCAACTTGCCTAACACGCTCCCTCCTACTGAACTAGATACGGTCTCACGTTTTTTTTTTTCGTTCTGTTTTGGTTAGCGCTCGGTAGATCCCGCCTGTTACCCAGTATGATTCCGTTTTGTTTTAATTTAGTTCAGACGGCGCGTGTGCCGTAGGAATTTTTACGAGTTGTTTTTTCTTTGCTCGCGAAACTACCCACGTTTTTTTTTCTTTCCCTCGCTCCATCTAATTGTCGCGACGCGGAGCGGTCGCGCGGGCGCGTAGTTTCATGGCCCTGATCACCCAACCTCCATTCGTTGGGGACCATTTTTTTTTTCCCTGAACTTTTGATGTCCATACTGTTTCTTCTCACTTACCGTGCGCATGCACCTCGTGCGTTTCAAGACTTTCACAGCCCGATCACTCAACCTTCATTCGTTGGGGATCACTTTTTTTTATTTTTTTTTATTTTATAGTTTATTATGTGTGCATCTATGCGAAGTTAAGAACGTATTTCCGACCCGAGCCCCCAACGCGCTCTGCATTTCAATTTATTTTTTTGGAATAAAGTGTTCTCATTTTATTATATGGGTGACCGTTTTGGCGAGTGCCAAACGCCCTTTTTGCCCCGCGAACCTTAAGCGGAGGGGACACCAGTTTTTTTAAACCCTTATCTTATGTAATGTTTTCCTTCACCACAAGTCAAGACGTAGTTTGTATTCTGGCCTTGAGTTTAGAAGGCCCCGCGGATGTTTCATTTTTTTTCTTCAGTTTCTCTTCCTGCCGCCGGGACTAATACGTTCCACTTGGGAATGTCCCCGGCCGCATTTGTTTTTGACGGGCCCCACACCTTTATTGGCTCCCGCCCTTGCCCGCTGTTCGCGGACCTAATCGGACACTCGGCAAACATTCGCGGCGCGCTTCTAACTCGTTTTCTATCCTATGGTAAATTTAAAATGTATTGAATGCGAATCCGAGCAAGTCGGCGCGTAATAAGTATTGATATTACTCGGCCGTTCGGACACGCGACGCGATCACGGCGGCGCGCACGCTGGCGAACGCCACCGAAATCGATTCGTCTCGTTCCGTTCGCGTCACAGCGGAACTGCAACAGTTCATTTCAGTTTAATTCATTCACAAACAAACCTTTTCACCGGTTCTCGTATTGTAAAATATTTCAGTTGAGTAATTTTACTCGGCGCATTATGCCCACTTTTAGTTCCGTTTTTTTTCTTGTTTTGTGATTGTACTAGTGTAGGCGGCTAGGTTTCGGTTGAAGCGACGGCGCGCGCGCCGTGGCCGCGTGGGTGCCCGTGCGCTGAGCGCTTTTTAGGATCTAGGCACCTAGGTCATCTAGGTATTAAGGCGTGTTCACACTGTGCCAAAATAAATTTATTTTTTTTTCAAAATAATGTTTTGTTGTTTTGCCTCCAAGGCTACGATCATGCCCCTCCATTTATGGTAGCTCATCGCTGCGCTGGGCCTGACCCTCCTTCATCCACTTCATGGATCGTGGATTCCTTTAATGTTTTTTTACTTTATTTTTTTTTCGCAATAAGGCTTCCGCTGCACTGGGCCTCACCCTCCTTCATCCACTTCATGGGCTGTGAATCCTTCCAAAGTATTTTTTTTTATTTTTTTTTCTCGCAACATAGGCAGTTTGAACACGCGTCCTGTTTTTCTAACGGTATCATGCCAGACCGGCAGACCTAGACTGTGCCTCCAATACCACTACCTAGGCCCAAGTAGTAGTAAGTAGGTCGTTAAGCCCTTAAAGTTAAGCTTTTGATTTTTTTTTATTTTTCTTTATGGAGAGTTACCTATGTCCCTCTCTCACCTCGTTATTGGGCTATTTAATCCCTATACCGGTTCCCTTCGTAAAGCGGACCGTGTTTGGTTTTGTTGATTTATTTAGTTTGTTGTTTTGATAATGTTAGTACTTAGTTGCCGGGTACCTACTGGACTGTAGGGTTGTTTTGTTTTTTTTTACTTGTAGGTTCCCCGACGTCACCTCGCCAGCCATGCTGCTGGGTGCCGTCAGTGGTTAATTTATTTGATTTGTGTTAGTTTTAGTGACGTCGTCTGGAGCGGCCCGCTCCCGCACCGGTCGTCCGGCCCGCGCCTTCGAGGGTCTGGACGGCCACTGCAAGGTGATGTCTGATCTTCCGCTGTAGGACGACCAGACTTGGAATGTTAGAGTCGAGCGAAAGATAATGCATGTTAGGGCGCGAGAGCAGGTCTTGTAAATAATGTGTTGTCCCGTAGTTTAGGCATGTGCGTAGCACCAAGCGGTTAGTTCTAGGTTAAGGGTGTCCTGAACTCCTCAAGCTCAGGGCATGATCGCTAGCCGCTCATTGAGTGCCTTAAAGGAGCGGTAACGACACTGTATGGTCCAACTCCTACTGCTAACTAAAGAAGCCAACTTACTTGTTGTATGAGCCATGTTTAAGTGCTATACTTCGTCGTTTTACCTCACAGGAGCGGTAAGGACGATTTAGTCTAACTCCTAATGAAAAAAATCTAAGCCTGTACGAGCCATTTTTTTTTTGTGCTGTACTTTTCTTTTGTACCTCACAGGAGCGGTAAGGACGATTTAGTCTAACTCCTAATGAAAAAAATCTAAGCCTGTACGAGCCATTTTTTTTTTGTGCTGTACTTTTCTTTTGTACCTCACAGGAGCGGTAAGGACGATTTAGTCTAACTCCTAATGAAAAAAATCTAAGCCTGTACGAGCCATTTTTTTTTGTGCTGTACTTTTCTTTTGTACCTTACAGGAGCGGCACCGTATTCTGTTAGAAGAATACGGGAACTCCTACAATAAATAAACAAGCCAACACGTCTTTTTAATTTAAGTTGTAGAGCCTTATTTGTGTTCCTTTTGCGTGGAGGAGTATCTATTTTGTTTTTTTTGGTCTGTCCTTTTTTTTTACTGCATTTATTCCAGTAGGTAGCCCGTAGTTTAAGATTGTTGTTTTTTTATTTGTGTCCCACCCGACCTTGTTCACTTACCCATTTCATTCAGGCTTCACCTGTGCCTGATTAGCCTTGGCTTACTCTCGAGGACTCGGTCTGTCGAGGGCGACAGGTCGGACGGCTCGTCGTCCTCTTTCCTCGAGAGGGGGGGTTGTGTCACGTAGTGGATTTTTGGTAAGCCACTACAGTGTTCATAGCTCCTTGGCCAAGGCTAATCCAATCGCCTTGCTCCCTCCGTGGTTTTACCTAATTAAAATCTTCCTTACCCTCAGAAAAAAAGAGAAACGAAAATGATAATTTCGTAGTGCGGCGACCATTTTGGGTCGCCCACTTTACCAGCAGCCTTCGCAAAGAGCGCACCTCTACAAACCGCGGTCCACCTACCGGTAACCCAACTTCAATTTAATACCTTTTAGCGATTGCTCACAGCCCTGTTCATTTAATTAAACTCATTTCCTCCTTGGTCGCTATTGACCTGGCTTTATTTTAGCTCCTCAAGCACCCTGTAACCATTTTACGGCGCCCACGCCTCATTTTATCGTGAGCGCCCGTCTAAGTGTTTCGAAATTGACTTCAGCGGTTCCTGCGGGGCTCTTCTTGCGAGCCCCTAAATGTAACGACTGACCGCGCGAGGCACGGCTCGCGAGGGGTCGCCGTCGCCGGCAGCGACGTGGCGAGGTAGCCGAGCACGCTGACCGGCCATCCGCGCAGCCGCGCCGATGCGCCCCGCGCCGAGCAGCGCTGAGCCACGCCGCCACGCCGTCGGCCGGCGTTGACGACGCGGCCGACACGCCGGCGCCGCTGCTCTGAGCCGACGCCCCGCGCGCCGCACCGCACGCGCGTGCACCCACCATGCTGCGCACCGACGTGGTCCACCACTGAGTGAACCAACCACCAAGTTTTTCTACCCTTAACGGAGGCCTCAACGACAGACTTTCTAACTGCAAACCATTTACGTACCGCCTGAGCATTTTGTTGTTTAGTTTTCTTTGTAATAAACGTCCACCTTTATTCTCACTAAAATTGGTCGTATTCTTTTTCCCCGTCCCTGGTAGTACTTGGCTCGGCTACCCCCTAAGGGTACGCCTACTCTACATTTAATTTGGAGTGGTGGCGCGTGATGACGCGGACGGAGCCGCCGCAAAAGCGAGGGTTCCGGTCGAACGTCACACAGGTTAAATGTTGCCAACACGTAATCTCCCATAATTTAGGGTAAAATTAACAATTGCTGTACTCGTATTGCTCCAAAACCGACTTAGCTGCCCCGACATTACACGTTGGTGTGCGTCATCCCTCAAATGTTTTTTAGAAGTGCGGAGACGAAAGCTTGCGCATTAGGTCCTGAGCGGAGGTCATGCGCTCGCGTAGCGAAAGGGCCGACCAAGCGAGTCTTTCGGCGTAGCCATCAACTTACCTGCCTGGGCTTCGAGGTGCATTTAAAAAAGGCTTTTTTTAAGCTTATTTAGCTGATATTAGAGTTAGAACCTCACGGAATATATCATTTGGCGTCTGGCAACACTTTTCGGTTGCAATGTTAGCAGGTGATTAGTGAGTGGCGCAATTGGACGCGGTGGTAGTTATTAACCGGTTAAGTTATTAAGAACGAACGTTTATATTGCTGAAAGGATTTCATATTTTCAAAAAAATATTTTGGATAGAAAACTTCGCTTTCGCGCCCATGTTCCTTGACCAAAAATGCTTCTAAAAATCCACTCTACCATCCCTGATATCCAGCTAGAAGGAGAGGTTAAGGGTTGAAATCCTCCCCCCGGTCATGCATCACTTTCTCTTTCGATTTGGATGAATGCATCTCGTTTCGAATGCAAGCCGTTCCATTATTCGGAACCCATGTAAAACTGTAGGTCCCCTCCCCCTACTCGTTAGTGCGGTTAAACCCCGTCTGAGTTGGTATCACTGCATTCAGCCTCAGTGGCCCAGTGGCGCGACACTTCGGCGATCGCTCTCCGAAGTTAAGCAACGCTGGGTCCGGTCTGGTCTTGGATGGGTGACCATTCGACCGTTGAGAGAGGCTGGCCGTGGTTCGGATTCCACGTTAAGCTGTAGGTCCCCTTCCTTACTTACTAGGTGGTAGGGTTTATCCCGCCCGGGTTGGTACCATCGCATTGGATGAACGATGGTCGAAGCGGCAATGAATATTGTCCGTGTTTTCCATCCAGTTCAATGTAGCCGTGCATTATAAGGAAGGTCCTGGCATGGCACCTAGTTCCCATGTGGTGTGTTGGGCTAATACCATGACAGAACTTGTGGTATTAGCCATCCATGTCCAGTCACATAAAAAAAAAAAAAAATTGGATGAAATTACGGTTGAAGCGGCAATGAAAAATCATCTGTGTTTTCTATCCAGTTCAGTGCAGTCATTGTCTTCAAAGGAAGGTCCTGGCATGGCACCTAATTCCTTCGGAAATGTGGTGTGTTGGGCTAATAAGATGGTAGCCATCCAAAAAAAATATAACCTGTATTCAATCTCAACCAAAAATTTCTATGCGCTCTACATACAAAAACTAGATTGTGAGGGCAAATGTTCCGAGGGAAAATGGACGCACACCGCAAAACGCTCTGCACCACCCGGTTCAGCAACCAGCGCCGCGGTCATCATTCTACATAACCGGCACGACCCGCAAAACATGCTGTTTTTGTGGGTGACTTCAACGATAATCACCAGAAGTGGTTTCTATCACTTGATCTGGATGTCACTACCACAGTATCCCATGGATCGTCGCCGTTTTGTCGAGATACACCCACATTCCTGACATACTTCCGCATAAGCCTAGCTGGCCAAACCTTGTGCTAACTTCTGAACCTAGAGGAGAAAACATCAGTGTCAAAGCTCCCCTTGGGAACTCCAATACCTCTGTGCCCTTCTTGGAAACCAGTACATTCTTATTTGAGGCCATAAGTATTGAAGTTCTAAAGGATCTGGTCCCGAATTTAGGTCGCTGATAGCATCTCTATATTGCCTCATAGGCAAATAAAAATGCAGAAATACACATTATACATACATAGTAACCATTACATGTTAAGAGAAGGTATACACATAAATTATCGAACTTTATGTTACAGCAAAATGGTGGTTTGCAAGTTCTTCCGAGAGGGCTACTGCCGCTATGGCTCGGAGTGCCGGTTCGAGCACACCAACTCTTCCAAATACACCTACCATGGTGAGCTTCTGCAGCAGATCAGAAATTACAATTTCAGTCCATTTCGGTCCATTGTCAATTTCCAAAATAAATCTTACTACAAAATGACATCATTGTAGAAATTGTCTGTAATCACATTTCATTATAATGTGTTAGTTCCCCGCACAATTTGATCTGTATTGATATCTAAGTAAAGCTTTTTTTTGACATTTGATTATTCCAAAAAGTTTGTAAATATGTTATCTTGGTGCGATCCGAACATTGACTTCAATTATGTATGCATGTACACCTATATAATGTAACAAATGTCCAATTTCACATTTTGCTAAACTTTAAAATATAAACACAAAGAAAGCCAAAGAGATGTAAATTTTTTGGTATAATTTACAGCACCTCCGAAGTCTACACCACCGCCGGCAATCCCTTCTGTCCCCACCGAGAAGATTGTTGCACAGGTAGGAATATTTATATTTCGTATTATTTTGCAACCTTAGTAGCCTACCGGGCGATATCTGGGTATTTGATCATACAAGTAGAGCTTCACTGGCCGAATTCAGGTTCTGAATGATAGCTGCTAGCTGATAATAGGTGGTAGTATTCATCCCACTTGGGTTGGTCCCATTGCATTGAATGAAAGATGGTCGAAATGGCAATGAAAATAGTCCATGTTTTCCATACAGTTCTATGTACATGGCAATATAAAGAAGGTCCTGGCATGATTCGAACCACAGGGGTAATCTCCATACTACGGGCTACACAAAATGTACCTTTGCATTGAATTAAAGATGGTTGATTAAAGAATAAAAAAATGGTTTTCTATTAATTCTGTCCAGTTAATGTAACAGTGCTTAAATAAAAGGTTCTGGCACATCACCCATTTCCTTAAGAAACTATGTGTAATAGGCAAATATCATGTGCAGCCCATTTAAGCATGATTCCATCGCAGGTGGCGGATGAGGTACGGGCCGTGCTGAACGGTGGACAGTGGCTGCTGACGTGCTACGCTCCCTTCTCGCGTAAGAATTTCCCGGGGTTCATGGACATCTCTCCGGAGGAGGCGAGACTCGCCGTTTATGAGGCGAAAGCTGGCAATACTGTGGACCAAGTTGTGAGTAAGATGTATGTGCTTGCTTCGTTGAAATAATAATAATAATAATAATAATAATAATATGCTTTATTGCTTCCATACACATAGGTACATGCAAGGGAGGACTTATTGCCTAAAGTCAATATCTTCCAATCAACCCGATTATGGGACAAAAATATTCAGGTAGCAACAAAAGAAAAGTAACCTAAGATAGTTTCTTGTGCACTATTTATACTCTAAATTAATTATATGTAGAAAAAAATATATATCTGCAGGCAAATGTCAGCTAAAGAAAAGAAAAAAAAAAAAGTTACATAAACTTAAAAATATAAAATTAAAAAAAATATATATATACAATAGTTAAATACAATGAAATAGAGAAGTTTAAGCAATGAAGCAATAAACTATTGTTAGAAAAACCATGCCGACCCAACTATATTTCACCGCACTATCCGCTTCACATATCTGTCAGGTGTCTCATATGATGAAGAGATTTTATCTACTTTATAGATTTTATTCACATAAAATTAAATAAACAATGAAAAAAAAAACATGTGGTAAAACAAATGATCACTTTTCAGATTGCTGATTTTCACACCCTCATACTAGAAGCCAATGGAAAATATCGAAAACTGCTACAGCCCGATAGTGCCATAGCAAATGCGCTGAAATCTGTTTACCTGCAAGAATCTCCACAAGATCCATTCGGAAGATCCACTACCAAATCTGGAATGTTTGGTGGAACCTCGAACAATAGTTTGTTTGGGGGCCAAAGTACGCCTGCCAGTGTGTTTGGGGGGCAAAGCGCTCCTGCCAGCGTGTTCGGAGGGCAAAGTCACCCATCAGCGGCCAGTGTGTTCGGAGTTCAAAATAACGCACCAAGTTCATTTGGGCAGTCCGGAACTTCCACTGTTTTCGGAGGAACACCCCAAAGTGTTTTTGGCACACAGAATAGTTCAACCAGCCCGCAAAGTGTGTTTGGACCGCAAAGCAGTTCTCCGAGTCCGCAAAGTGTGTTTGGGACGCAAAGCATTCCACAGAGTGTTTTCGCGGGCCCAACTAATAATTCGGGTGCGACAAGTGTTTTCTCCCCGCAAATTAACTCACCGAGTCCACAAAGTGTTTTCGGTGCACAAAATAGTTCGCCGAACCCTCAAAGTATTTTCGGAGCACAAAACGTTCCAGCAAGTCCACAGAGCGTTTTTGGAACGCAGAACAGTTCTCCGAGCCCGCAGAGTGTGTTTGGAACGCAAACTAACACACTAAGTCTGCAAAGTGTTTTCGGAACCCAAAATAACCCAAGTCCACAGAGTGTTTTTGGAGTATCGAGCGACTCAACGGCTGCCCAAAGTATTTTCGGATCCAAACCTCAACAACCTAATGTTTTTGCAACGAGTCCACATCCGTTTGGATCAACTGGTCAAGATGTGTTTAGCAAGCAAACGCCACAACCGATAAGCACCCAGGGTCCATTTGGCAGCTCTTTGTCAACTGAACCAGTGGACATCACTGTGTACTCCAAGGTTGAAGATTTGAGTGCGCAAGATTTGGAACAGTTCAATAGCGACAGATTTGAATTTGGTTTTATCCCCGAGTTGCCGCCGCCACAAGCATTGTGTTTCTAAGAAGCATTCTTAAGGTGGCCCAACCCGGTGGCCTCAACGGCACGCGTACAAAACCGTGCTGTTGTGCTCTGGGACCTTCTCTGTTTCTAAGAATAAGACAGGCTCCGTGATGAGGAAGATGCAACCTGTCCACAAAAAAGACAATGTGCATAGTGTATGATTTGGTAAGATTTACGAAAATTTTAATTTCAAAACGACTTATACCTATATATACTTTTGTAAACCACGACCGCTGTAGTCAAAAATCTAACAAAAACCAAATAGATTATAAATCTTGATTAAATAAGCTATGTCTGATGACTAATCTTTTTAAGATGTTCTTACTTTATCATTGCGTAATCCACCTCCAAAGTTATTGTATAAAACGCGCGAAAAATCCGAACTTTCGGACGTTATTACTTGGAAACCAAACACAATTTTACAATGCCAATGGTCATCAGACATCTACTTCAATCAAATAAAGCTATTTTGAGCAAAATTTTGGATCTCTGACAAGAAATATGGGCGTGATCTGCTTTCCCTTTTTGTATGGGGAGATGAGCGGGTTGGGCCACCTTAAAGTATCTATATCTGTCAATACTTGTAAATATTTTTATTATTGTAAGAATAGTCTTTTTTAGCCATATTAATAATACAAATGCGAAAGTAATTCTGTCTGTTGTGTTTTCACACCTAAACCGCTGAATCAATTTTGATGAATTTCGGTATAGAGATAGTCAGGACCTTGGAGAAGGACATAGGCTACCACGTGGGGAGAAAATTAAACACGAAGAGGGTAAAATAGGGGATGAGATTTTACGAGGAACTCATATAATGTCCAGGAAATAATTCAGCCCGCCATCAGTTCAAAACTACATTGACCTAAGCGGAGCCGGGTACGTCAGCTAGTCAAGTATAAATATTAAATATAGCCATATATCTTGTGGTCAATTCCTTTTCGTTTTGGCCTCATAAATAAAAAAGGCATAGCGCCATCTAATGGTAAAACATTTCAAATGACTATTGGAACAAAACCAATGATTCCAGCTGATTTTATATAATTAAATTCACAAATAAAACACCAGGTACCTACCATATTTTATACGTAATAATTACATTGCTTATAGTAATAATGAATGTCCAAATACAAAATGCATTAAACACAAACCTACATAAATGTTTTTCCATAATCGGGGGGAAAGACAATTTTAACCATTCATGATCAACCATTGTGAAGCATCGCCTACGATCCGACTACGCATCAATCTTTTCTCTCATGAGCATAGTCGCTACTGCTCTGGGCAATGAGCGGGCATTCAATTAAGAGGTTATACGGACAGTCATACACAAACACGACTATTCGTTTTGTGAATATGATACCCTTAGCGTGTGAACCAATGTCAATACGGTAACGAAGTCACAGACTGCTCAAATAATGTCTTGAATGTGCAGGTTGCATTTCGGTGCTCATTGCCCTATTAGGTAACCTTATTTTTCTTCACAAATCAAAATACCGGACTAACCTCATTGCAGTTACCTCAGAAGGGTGGCCAAATAACTAGCAAGTAATCTCAAAGACCACCGAGACGCATGATGTACCCTCGCTAGCCTCACTTGCTTTTCTTCATCGGACTACTGATTGTCTGGAAACCCAGTAATTATTGCATAATCTCTTCGTGAAGCAGTTGCTAGTTGTCGATTTCAATCATGGACAGACAGGACGACATTATTTTGTAATATATTTACAGGCAACTAGATTGGGTGGCCATATTGCTGGAAAGCAATCTCTTCCTAGCCACGCCATCCTAAAACATTTTGTTAGTCAACGAATGTGATATGCACATATGTAGAAACGGCCGTGAAGCAAGGCACACTAATTAAAGAAATCTGTAAAAAAACAACTTTATGAATATACTGCAAGGCTGGATTTGAACTGGCAAGGAAATCTTTCGCGGGCATTGTGTCTACCAATCGCACCACCTGCTCTGTTCCCATAATTTGGAATTCTCTATCTCAGTCCCTCCACCGTAATTTGTTCCTCCTACTAACACAATGTTTAAGATTATAAATCTATTGATTTAACGCTTTACCTATGTTGTAGAAATTAACTGCATGGATTGAAAATTCAAAGATATTACTACATACACATAACATTCGTTGAAAAAGGCGATGCACATGCTCAGAGCTCCTAGTCCGAGTTGTCACCTAAATTGGCGTTTACGGAACTTCGAAGTTACGTAAAAACGTCAAACTCCATACACGTTATTACTAGATATTCTGTCGTTTTACTTCTTCAAGCTGTCAAGAGTCAAACTCAGACTTCCGATTTGTATGAAAACCCAGTCAGCGTAAACGGCAACGTCGATGTATTTACGGCGTCAGTGAGTAAGCTGTCAAATCAAACTCGGACTCGCAAATGTTAGTTCTCTCGTGCTCTTCAATTTCTCCATACATTTGAAAACATCAGTCAATCGGTTTGCCGTAAAAGCCAATTTATGTGACAGCTGGACTAGGGTCTCCGTACTAAACATTTGATTTAACTTTTCTTCAGTCGTCGGATGCGCGTTCCCTAGTTGTCGATCTCGCCCAGATAGATGGTCTTGTCGCTGGAGGCGGAGAGCAGGATGGGCTCGTCGCGGTGGAAGTCGACGTCGTTGACGCTGCCGTTGTGGCCGGGCAGCTTGTAGAGAACACGACGGGAGGTCGTGTCCCACACGTACACGTAGCGGTCGGCGGAGCCCGCCGCCACCTGTGGGCGGCACGTTCCGCACACTTACTAACAATGTAAATATAAAACTGGCAAGCGTAAACGTGTGAACATGCCGAGGGTTTCATCACTGCTTGCACTATACTTTCTTTTGTAAATTGTTTTTTTTTTTTGTGGCGTAATAAAGAATTTTCAATCAATCAATCACTGCTAGTGAATTATAATTTTTTTGCATTGTATATCAAAAACTTCAGTGACAAATATAAAAATAGGTTAAGAAACCACACCAATGAGCTGGCAAGAAGTCTGCTCAACTCCGAAGAATCCATATCACGACTTAAACGCTGGCAAATACTAGACCTGGACAACAGAAGCTGAAGAGTTCCTCAATTGAAGGGATAAGACATTTAATGGAGTGTCTCCCATAACGACATGTCTATAATCATAAAATCTGATTATGGCTACATAGCCGATCGCAGATAGAAGCATATGAAAAAATAATATATATTTTTATTTAATATATCTAAAAATACACCCTAATTTCCAGGTTCTAAATAAAAGTAACCAAAGATTATTAGGACTGTTGAACGTTTAGTAAACAGAAATGCTTTACATTCCGAAAAAAAGAAGGTAGAAAGGGGACGGAAGGGCAGCATTATGCAGCTCTGACGAGCATTCTCCATGGTAAAGACGATAGAACACAGAGACCCTACATTCCTTCAGAGTTGGAGGGTCTCCGAATTCAGGGATACCTCGGGGTCGTCGGCGAGACGCACGGCCCGACGCTGTATCGAGTCCAGGGAGCCAAGCAGGTGCTTAGCTGAGCCGTCCCACAAATGCGGATATTCCACGCAAGAGCTAATCTGCGCCTGACCCAAGGGCAATTTCACAATCTGATGTATTTTTACTAATAAAAAAAAAATGGTGGGAAATTAATTTACATAATCCCACCACTGCGATCTTGCAGTGACTCATCATTGAGGGTTTACAGTGTTTTGGTCATTGAAAATAATTGAATTTGAGTCAATATGAGTCAATTTCCATCGTGTTGTTTTGCTCGCGCGAAAAATTCATTCAACAAACTGACCTTGGCGCCATCCTTGGACCAGACGCAGCGCAGCAGATTCCGTTCGAAGTTGTGCTGGTGGCCGGAGAGTAACTTAACGCAGCGCTCAGCCGGCGCAAACGGTCGCACGTCCCAGATGCGCAGGGTGTTGTCCATGGCGTTCGACAGCAGGTATGAGCCATCGCTCGACAGTGACAGGCCTGCCGGGTTGCAAACGTTTTATTGTTTTTATAATTTGTCAATGTAGACACAGGGTACTGGCATGGCACTTTATATTGGCTAATATAATGGCGGCGGTATTAGCTCTCAATATAAAAATGTGTGATTTATGTGCTAGCATAAATGTTTAAATACAACAAGGGTACGAGTACCCAGACACGTGCTTGATCGCCGTGCAGACGTTTTTAAAGCGTTCGTGTATACAGAAATAACCGAACTCTCAACGCTGGAATGAAAAAACCCACTGTATCAAACAAAAACGTCAAGTGCTTGTGTTTGAACAAATGTATTTGGCTCCATTTGATCTATTGAAATGTTATCTATTTATGGCCACTAAAAAAGGCCCTTGGTTCTCATCCGTACTGTGGGAGTCTTACTGTTAAATATAAACATTAAATCATATTCAGAGAGAACCTATCAAAAGTTAGTACGAGATTAGCACCGGACTAACCATACAAAAACTAGTTATCCCGGTTGCACGAAGAAACGGCTGAGTTAATCAATGTTCAAACACGTCACTTTTAGTGACCCGCATGTTCCTTCCATACTGTCCACACAAAGTGACGTGTTCAATCATACTTTGATGTTGATTTTGTTTTTTTGTTCTTTCGTGCACTCGGCCCTTAGTCCGGCGTATTAAAGTTAGTCCGCCCACTCTGAATACGACTGAAAGTGATTAACGCTTAAAAGACTTACCAGTAACCGTGTCCGTATGCCCCTTGACCTTGTACGAGATTTCGTTCATCCTCATGTCCCACACCTTGATGACGTTGTCAACGCCTCCCGAAATCACCTTCTCTGTTGTGTCATTGAACAGCACCGCCGTCACGGGGAACTTGGCTTCAAACGTCATTACAGGGTTGCGTTTGCGCGCGTCCCACACTTTGACTGTGCCATCGTCTGACCCGGAGACAAGTAGCGGAGGACCTCGCCGTGCTCCTGAAACGGAAAGGAATCACTTTGACATGGAATAAATTTTTGACATAGAATAAATTATACTTTTAAAGCTCAGGCAGTAAAATAAAAAAAATAAAAACAATCACTCTAACTCGCAACCGTGACATTGCTGTTTAAGCCGACTTAGCATTTGAATTTGAATTGTTAGTTTGAGTCGATTTTTGACAGGTTAAAAATTTATGTAAATGCAAATGCTACGTATCTCTAAAATGTAAAGACTGTTCTTGCTAGACAGACAAAAAGACAGACGGACGGACGGCATGTCCAACCAGCACGTATTGAGAAAACGCTTCAAGATTAGGCTGGCCACGTCAGCCGAAGAGACGCCGACCGTTGGAGTAACCAAGTTGGAGTAAGTGGACAGGAAAACGGAGTGTGGGAAGACCACCCGCCAGGTGGGACGACGACATCAAGTGCGTCGGCGGGAAGCAGTGGTTCCGTACCGCTGAGAGCCGGGAGAACTGGAGAAAAATTGGAGAGGCGTATGTCCATCAGTCGACGCAAACACGCTGACTGACTGACTGACTTATGCTAGCAACTTTCAAAACAACACACATACAGTAATTGGAAGGATTCCTAAATCAAGACATTCCGAAATACTAAAACCGTGAAAATGATCAACAAAACCGCTGTGGTTACAGTAAACTCAGACAACCGTTAGCAAACTTCTTGATGTTTTTGATTTCTAAGTTCCGAAAACGCCAGTCCAGAACTCGGACTACGGCCTCAGAGAAGAAGTGTGCAACCATAGTGCAATAAGTCAACATGACAAGATTGATGACTGACTTCGTAAAGGCAAAGCCCATAATCATTATTAATTTATTCTAATATTATTTTACATTTAATACATTTTATGTAAATCTTATACTATAGGACGTATAAGATGAACGGTCGTCTTATACGAACTACTGCCAAAATGGTTTTTACATAGGTATAAATACGACTAAATGACTTGCCATGACTCAAATACAAAAGTGGTAAATACACAATATAATGAGAGAAAGAGTGTAAGATGAAGATGGCTAATGATAAAAAACAAATTTAACAAAAAAAATAACCGACTTCAAAGGAAAAGCACTAAAAAGTAAAAAATAATGTTCATTTTTGTAGTTACGATTTCTGTTATTTTTTGAGTCGGCGTCAGCCGGGCACGCGCTGCGCCAGTCAAGAGAACCTAACCTAATCTAACCTAACCTAACCTAACCTAACCTAACCTTGGCTGACACCGACTCAAAAAATAACAGAAATCGTAACTACAAAAATGAACATTATTTTTAACTTTTTAGTGCTTTTCCTTTGAAGTCGGTTATTTTTTTTGTTAAATTTGTTTTTTTTTTTTGTTAATTTTTAGTGAATCTGAAGTTTACTTACTAATTTGTACACGTCCTTTCCAATAAAAAAAGAATCACCGAAATCGGTTGACGTTATATTGAGTTATTCGTCCATTTGTCGCGCACATCTTAATACAAATTTAAGACTTTTATGATTTTCTCATGGATATCATTGTCAGAACTTAACCAAGTTAAAATGGGACCACTTGGGAAGCACTAGCTATCATTTAAAAAAATAATCATCAAAATCGGTTCACCCAGGAAAAAGTTATGAGGTAACAAACATAAAAAAAAAAAAAAAAAAAATACAGACGAACTGATAACCTCCTCCTTTTTTTGAAGTCGGTTAAAAATGTGACAAATCTGAGTGCAGTGTACTGTAATAAACAATAAAACAATGTGCTTGGCTGTGGGTAACTGTGACATACAACAAGCTGTCCATAGACCGTTTTGAGATTAGACTGACCGATTAAAAGTAATTTTAGTACATGATTGACACTCATATAGAATTAGTAAGGCTTCTGTTCCTTTGAAGAAAGCGAAAGAAGTTTGCTGTGATCGTACCAGGGCTATATCATCCCGGCCTAAGCCTTTCGGGGAAGCAGCGGTAGGGTGGGTATGTTGTATGTAAGACGAAAAATTTTCGACCTTGCACAGAGTTGACGAAGGCGGTGTGGCCTCGGAGCCGCTTCACGCGCGCGCCCGTTGGCACGTCCCACACGCCCAGCGTTGTGTCCGTCGAGCACGTGTACAGGTTGCTCCCGTCCGGCGAGAAGTGCAGCTCCATCACGGCGCCCGTGTGCCCCGACATCACCGACACATTCTCGCACTCGCCGTGCACCATCCACATGACTGAGACAGGCGATTCACACTTTACACACTGAAGTAGACCGATGAAGAATTGACAAACACTTTGCGAGTCGGTCGGAACAGCAGATTTTCCAAATCAATGTCGCTCAGTAAGATGGTGCCAATTCCCTCTACACAAACAACTTGTAATTTGTTTCCAAAAAGAGTACTAACTCCTTTAAAAATGGTTGAATATTATGCACGATAATACACTATTACTCTTCAATTTAACCCTTCGGAATACGTGTTTTTGCGCTATGGTTGGTTTTAACATCAGTCCATTTTGGGAAAATCAAGGTGTTAACAAACATTAAACTCAGTTTAAACTAATTTTGTTGCTTAATTTTTTGGTATTCAAAAGAAAACGTTCTGAAACCACCTGTATTTTCCTATATTGGTAGAGGTGCGGGTCGTGGCAATTAAATAAAAGTAAATGACAGAAAAGAATGCATAGTGCAGCTGACCACTAACCACTTTACGGTATATTTTTAATGCCACGTAAAAGTCGCATGTGGTGCACCCGCCAGAATTTAATTTTCCTACGATTATAGATGTTAGTTTTAATTTAACATAAATGATATCAATGAAGCATCTATCATAAAAAGTACGTCTTTAATCATACATTGACATAATTTTACAGTCTACAATACAATCATTTTATTAACTTTATAAATACATGACTTCCTCCAAAATTTTAAAATTATGAGATTGTGGTAGTCCAATCATTGCTTTGCATCCGCTGCCATTATATTGTATAGAATCAAAATGAATGCTTACAGATTTTCCTATCAAATCCAGCAGAAGCAAGGTGCCGCCCCTCCGGATGGAATTCGGATGTGAATATCTCTCCTTGGTGACCCTCTAGTAGCATGATCGGGGCCAACAGGCTGGATGTACGTGGTACCTGAACATTAAAATATTATGATATTTTTGAGATTACCGCGGTCATTGAACATTTTACGGCTTTTCACGCCAACTGCTGCGTATGGACGTAGCGGCTGCCTCCTTGACAACGGGCTGAACGATCAGCTCGCAACGTCGGAGAATGTCTCCTCCCGCCGCGTGAATAGCCGTAAATTTTCAAACAAATTTTAGTTAGTAGGACAAAAAGGATTGACCGAGATATTTGTACTCTTCAGCTTGGTATCTAGTATCTATTAATATCTAGTATGTATTAATATGATGAAAAAATGTTTACCTATTATCAAAAAATCTTAAAATTAAAATTCATTCAGCCGAAAATCAACAGAAAAAAGAACCTAATTTTAGATTCGATCTAGAAATGTATAAATATGTTTTTACACAGGGATGGACACGGCTGAGCGGCCAACTAGTAAAGCATTTTATAGGTAACTACTATAAGTATAATGTAGGTTGCTTATTAGTACTCCGACTTTTTTTTAGAACCTTGCTCAATAATACTGATTATCTAGCAAATTGGGTGTATTCCTCACAATTGAAATCATCCCTGATTATTTTTGTGGTATTGGTTGTAAAAGGCGAAACGGTTTCAAAAAGAAATGAAAGAAAACTCCCTCTCCCTTCTTCTCCCCCTTTTTTTTTTTGCCTGGACACGAATGGGTATAATGACATCTAGCACGGTTCGATCATCTCACATGAATTCTGAATCTCGAGTGCAGTGACCTGTATTCTCAACAAAAATCTAAATCAAGAAAGAGGTTTTGTTACTATGTAGTTATCGCAAACAATTAAGAAGTCAGACAAAACTTTTTATCCTCGACAAAATAATCCCCAGAAATAATATAACACACATGATAAATAAACATAATTATCATTTATTTTATATGCCTATTAGCATTTAGAAATACTTATCATTGGACTTTTTCTGTAAGCAAACCACAACGGCGGTTGTTAACAATGTAGCCCCTCTTTGACTACAGTGCGCACTGTGCGCGTGCATTACAGTTTCGGCGGTAACCGGCGGTAAAGAGTCGCCGGCTACAAGCCGCAACGAAGTAATCTAATAAATATTATAAAGGGGAGAGTTTGTAATAATGGATGGATGGATGGATGGATGGATGGATGGATGTTTGTTACTCTTTCACGTAAAAACTACTGAATGGATTCTAATGAAACTTTACAATAATATAGTTTATACATCAGAATAACACATAGGCTACAATTTATAAAGATATTGTGCCCATGGGCTTTAGAACTTTCACGGGGCTGCGAAAACGATGCCGGTAGCGCTACTTCACACCGGCGGGAGCGGGGCCGGGGGCGGCGGCGGGAGCGGGTGCGGGGGCGGGGCGGGCGGTCCGACGCGCGGCGGGGGGGAGGGGGGGGGGCGGGTACGGCTTGGTATTTCCCGCAACTTTAGGACTACTTGGCAAAATCTTTGAGAACCAATTACTCGATTTAGATGCGGATTGTTTCTACGTCTAGCCTGATTCTACTCAAAACTTCTCTGGGAGCTGTCAGGTTCGAGATGGGTTACTGTTTTCGATGTTGAGGCTAGCTGTGGGTTGGAGTCCACGCAAAACTTACCTACATTACACGTTACTTACTTCCTAGGTAAACAATGTTGCAGTGCAAGTGCAGAAAGGTTCTGGCGGCAAATGCTTATTTTTTTTAAATAGCCACCAAATGTCAACGAAGCTCTAAATGGCAATTAATGGATGTTTCTCATTAAATCATGCTATTTCATCTCGAACGATCTTGATTAAATATGGTAGATGGATACATTGTCCTGGACCAGTTTGACCCTATTTTGGATCAGCCATGTGGGCTACTTTTTATCCATGATATAATTTAGCCGACACTAACCCGAGCGGAGCCGGGTCCCGCAGCTAGTTATTAATATTACTAACTATTACTCGTAACCCCAGTTACGAGAGTTGCCTGCTTCAAGCCGGTTACAGCTACATTGCGCGAGCGAGACAGTCGCGGCTGGCGGGTCGTTGCGTCTAGACGTCTCGCAACCTACGTGCTTTCGTTGGCGCGCCGCGTGCACGATCCAGTGCGCTACAAGAAATTTGTAGCGGCCATACTGCTCGGCGTAAAATGAATACTTCGTTTTTACACTAGTAACAGTTATACAAACCCATTTCTCTTTTCTCGTCCCACGACTACTACGTACGCCTTTCTACATTGCCTTCTATTAACCAGCTTGCCACCCGTGAGTAATTAGTTGTTTTGTGTGGATGTGTTTCCGTGTGGATATGGGTCATGGGCAAAAAAGTGTCACATTTTTACGATATTTCATGTCCACCTGCTTTGAAAATTTAAATATTCAATTAGGTGTAATAATTAGTATTACAGTTTGCGTTTTCAGATGCCAGGGTCAATCAACAGTGATATTATTTAAATCTCAAGGACAATGCATTCAAAATTTTTTTATAAATTTAATTTTGTTTGAGCCATGAACCGAGGCTCCATACAAATTTGCAGTGTCCACCTAGGGGGTGTTTATGTAAAAAAAAATTATCTCAAAATGTTGTGTGAATATTTCCAGTTATTTCATAGATATGAATACCATATTAGTCTTGTCTTATGTTAATTTATGTTATTGTAGTGGGGAGGGTATTTAAGATAATAAAAAAATAATAAAAATAAATGTCCACCATATTTTCTAATTTTCGTTACTCATGCTTAGTTACCATTTTTCTTTAAAGAAAAACTTTCAAAGTAAGTGTAATAAGGTAGATTATATGCTGGCACTACTGACTGAGTTGTCCAAGTCATAACTGTCAGTCAGTGACAGTTGGGTAGTCTGTTGTTTTCGTTTTGAATATAGTGGTCACTTCAGCGGCGGATTTTGCGAAATTGTGATGGTGATTACAAAGGCAACAGTAAGTAAATCTTTACTATTCAATCGTATTCGTAAAGGTAAGAACTGGCTTTTCAGTAATATGCATGGAAATTGTGTCCACAGAAAGTTTACATTTGTCACAAACAGTTTCATGCAAAACTTCTCCCAAAAATCTCATTTTCGTTACTTTTAGTTACTTTTCGTGGCATAAGGTACAGTTTGATGGTGATTTTGCCTTGACCTATGGTAATTTACTTTCAAACAACTTTTGTCATCATCAAACATTTAGAAAATTAGATTTTCAGTGTGTGTTCTTTTTTTAAGGTTTTAAGAAATTATGAATAGTTGGATATTGAATGTTGGGAATTTAGCTTTGTACAGGGCCGGTTTGATCGCAAATTGATAGTAAGGGTATTGTGTAGACCGAGTTAAAAGATGAATTCTAGTGAAAGAATTGATGCGAGGAGATGGGTAGTTTCGGAGAAAATGTTTTAAGATTTTTTTTTTCGTTTCTCCAACTTCGTCACACTCACTCGCTTGCTGTACACATAAGCTTACTTACTACTACTTCATGTGACTAGGTACCAACCGGGACTTGAACCGGGCTGATGTTGTTTTTAATTTTTCTATGTTTTTAATCATTTTAATTATTAAGTATCATTAGAATATTTCAATTAGGTTATGTGATTTTTTTTTATATCCAAAAAAAACTTCGCAGGGTGCAAGGTAATTGCATTTAATTATTTAACTTACTTATAACTTCAAATTCAAAAAATACAATTTAGAAATGTTCAAAAATAACCTATCATACATTTAATGCATCCTAATGAGGTAATTGTATACCAAAAGGTGCTAGCTCAGCATAATTCCTAAGCGGCCAGTACTACCTGAGTTGAGCTGACTGCAAGGTGCTGATTTTCAGCAAGTACCTGCCAATAAATTTATTATATGTGAAATTGTGAGGCGTCGCGCTGCTCACCTCGTACGTGGGTGAGGAGTGCTGCGATAATAGTATCACAAAAGTAAACTTTAAGTTTGCACTTGTACCGCACTAGAATATTTGTAACATATAATATGTAACTATTAAGAGTGTGGATGTGTATGTACATAGGTTTTGTGTGTGAGCGTTGCTAAGGTAGGAATTAATGCAGGATTGTGAGTTTGCATAGAACTGGAATCTTATTATTGTTATTAATTTTTCGTTTTTAGTTTTAGTGTTAGTGTTAAAGTTTTGTTTCATCATTTAAATTTTATTTTTATAAGGCTGTAATGTTTTTTAGATTGCCGCATCTCTCTGCTGCCCCAGGAGCAGTCTCAAGCACGCAACTTAGCAGTAATGTTTTTTATTCACTTTATTGATTATATTATTGTTACAGATAATAATTAAATGGGATTGTATTTGAATAAAGCCCCTAGAAAAAAAATAAAAAAAATATATATACCTACTAAATACCTCAAAAACATACGTTTGCGCGACATGAGAAGTTGCGGAAACCAAAAAAAATCACGTTTCAAAAAATCAGAAATCATGCTTGAGAAAGCTATCAAAATGACGTCGGTATCTTGTTTGTCCGCCGCGAAGTAAACCGGAAGCGAGTTGCCCACTGTTAACACTAAAAACAGCGACGCAACACAGAACACAAAGCATAAACTAATGTATCTAACCTAACCTAACCTACACCGCCGCCGCCTGCAACGCCGGGGGGCGGCGACACGGACATGCTCAATACGTTAAACACAAAGAGAAAACAATAACAGACCACCGCACAGTACTACCAAAAGGCGACTGAACAGTCGACTGAACAGAATGTAGGGAGACTAATCGATTGCATTGATCAATCTAAACCAACTGCACAACGTGTGTTACCACTATATCATACTATAATTACCCCGACCTATTCTTTTTATGTATTTTGGTTTTTGGATCTATTTCGAAAGCCCAACCAAGTGAAGTTGGTGGCTACGCCGAAAGACTCGCTTGGTCGGCCCCTTCGCTTAAGCGACTGCACTCGACCTTCGCCGCGGCGGGGTGGTCGCCCGCTCGCTTTGCTCGCGACCTCCCACCGCCACGCGCCTACGGTCTCGTACCGTTCGCTACGCTCGGGACCTCCTGCGCGAGCTTTCGTCTCCGCACTTCTAAAAAACACTCTAGGGATGACGCACACCAACATGTAATGTCGGGGCAGCTAAGTCGGTTTTGGAGCAATTTAAATACACCAGTATTAATTTACGTCCAAAAATACTACAATTAACACACAATGTGGGTTAATGCATTTCACCTGGCAACTACGTAATGACCGTGAAACGGAGTGATCCATGAGCGAGCGCGCGCCAATTGATAATTACAAATTTTTGGAAAGTTTGAATTTTTTTTTTAATATGAAGGAATTGTTTCCGCACTATAATATTTTCATGGGTAGGTCCTAGAAGGTCGATCTTTCATCCTATCCATCCAGCTAGCTTCAAATCCAGGGGCTTTATTCAAATACACAGCCAATTAAATTTTTCGGCTCTATTCGTAACAATTTTGATCGTGAATGATAATTTTGAACCTCTGGCAAAAAGTATTAAAAATTGTCGAGCGAGAACGCAACTTTACATTCTCATTTTAGTTACTTTCTAATTTTCGTTACCTAAATTCTAATTTTCGTTACCGGAACATTTTTTGCCCATGACCCATATTACATTATTTTCGTTATTGAAAAATAATATATTGCACGGGTTTTTAATGAATCGATGAAAACGATTAACAAAAAGGAGAAGGGAGATCCGCTATGAGTGGTATTGTAAACATAACCTCACCGATGTGGTGACAACTGCTTTTTCCCTGCTGCCGATAACTGACACCTCACCGCGCGTCCTCTTGGCTGGTGCCAGAGAGAGTTCGTCCGCCTTCCTCTTCAGTTCCATGGTTGGCATTGCAAGACCACGGTCACAATGCTGAAAAAAATAGCCGATTGCAAAACTCTGCTAAAATATTTTTTTTTTTTTTGTTTCTTTATCCAATGGACAGGCAAAAGCTTTCGCTATACAGCCTTCTCTTTATTGTATCTTATGGATTGTAGTCAATTCTGGAGTGTCATGTAGTTAAATACTTTCTATTGTCTCATGTATATATAGAAATATGGGTTCAAAGTTGGTCGGTTGACTTAATATCTTTTTCAGGTCGAGCGGGATTTTTTCTCTTTCTTTGTATGTAATTTCTAAGCATTTATATAGTTTTTCTCTTTGCTCATCAAAAGCACAGCAATGAAAGAAGAGGTGGTCCAGGGATTGATCAGCTAAGTTGCAGTGTGGGCATACGGCGGTGTCGATAAGGTTTAATCTGTAAAGATGGGATTGAAAAAGACAATGTCCGAAACGTAGACGACAAATTGTTGTATAATATTTTCTTCTTTTTGGTAAGGTTTTATTGAACCAAGGTGTTTTCCCAACTAAATCGTTTATTTCGGCGTACCAACGACCCGTATTGGACATTTTCCATTGTTCGGTCCATTCGTGGATAATTTCCTGTTTTATTTTCGCTACAAATTCCGATTGCGGTAGGGCAACATTCTTAATATGGCAAATATTCAGGTTGCTGTCAGCTATCGTTCTAGCTAGATAATCTGCTGAGTCGTGTGGCTTCAAATTTATGTGGCCGCGAATCCAGAAAAAACATATTTCGTAGCCTTGCTGTATCAAGGAAAAGTGTTTATCCCGTATTTGGTGTATGACATAGTGAGTATTGGCATCTAGTTTCGTATTCTGTAGGGCTCTATGAACGCTCATGCAGTCGCTTATTATTATCCACGTATAGTGTTGTTGAACTTCGATGAACTCGAGTGCGATTTGAATTGCCAAAGCTTCAGAAGTGTATATTGATGCAGAACTAGGAATCTTAATGCCATAACCTCTCTTGGTTGTCTCGTCATAGATCGCGCAGCCGACCCCACGAACTGTTTTCGAACCATCGGTATATATTCTTCTGTAACCTCTGTAACTTGAAATTTGTTCTAAAAATTCTTCTTTGCACTCCAAGTTTTCGTCTATTTGAATTGGAATTCCGTAGAATTTGCTGTCATATTTTCCCAAATAGCAAGGAAAGTTGAAATTGGCTTGTATTTCATATTCATTTTTGTAATGTAATATATTTGAAAAGTCTCTCAGGATGTAAGGATGATGACTAGGATCGGATGGGATGGAAAGGAGATGTTGAATTTTGGTAAACAGAGGATGATTTGATATGGATAGAAGCTTTAACAAAAATTTTAATTTCAGATATTTGAAGCGGATTCTCAGTGGAGGAATGTTACATTCTACTTGCATGGATACTATGGGAGTTGACATCATCGCTCCAGTTATTAAACGTAAGCTTTTATTTTGTATTTTTTCCAGTTTCTCTATAAGTTTCCAATGATGAGAAAAACATAGAAAACCATATTCAAAATGGCTACGTATCAAAGATTTAAAAAGCATTATTAGGATTTTCGGATCCGCGCCCCAATAGGTGCCCGCTAAGGACCTCAAAATGTTGTATGATCTTAACGCTTTGTCTGCTATGCCATCGACATAAGAGTTCCAAGATAAGTTACTGTTAAATATTATTCCTAAAAACTTAACGGTTTCAACTACCGGAAGAAGAGTGTTATTGTAGAAGACTTCGGCTTTTAATTTGTATTTATTTTTACTAAATATAACAACTTTGCTTTTCTCTGGGCTTATATCTAAATTTAACTCAGTAAAATATTTATACAAATTCTCCATGGCTTTATTTATACAAGTCAATGTAGTCACTCTATCACCAATGGAACAATAAATAACCAAATCATCTGCAAATTGGAGGTTATTTACATCAAATCCTAGTTTTGAGTTTAATTTGTGAATATAAATTATAAATAAGAGGGGACTTAATATCCCACCTTGAGACGTTCCCCTATAGGAAAATCTGGGACCAAAAAGAGAGTTGCTGTATTTCACATATACTTCCCTGCCATTTAAAAAATTATATATCCAATTTATTAATTTTGCTGGAATGCCCAAAGAGTTCAAGATCGATGCAAGTGTAAAGTGATCGATGTTGTTAAATGCGCCGACGACATCTAAAAAAACACACACGGTATCGTGATTTAATGAGAAAGCTTTTGAAATATCCAGATGTAGATGGCTGAAACTTTCTCTAGCGGATCGACCCCTCCTAAAACCAAATTGATTGCTAGGTAAAATGTTGTTTCTTTCTATAAAAAATTCTAAACGTTGTTTAATTAACTGTTCAAAAATTTTTCCAATGCACGAAGTCAATGCCACAGGTCGATAAGAATTTGCATCGTCTTTACTTTTGTTTGGTTTAAGTATTGGGATGAGACAATCTATTTTCCATTCCCATGGAATTATGGAAGTACACCACAGCTTATTAAGCGTGTTTAAAAATATTACCAGACTGTTGTGGTTTAAGTGACGTAGCATTTTATATGGAATCATATCTAATCCACATGCAGTATCTCGTCTAGAATTTAAGGCAGATTTCAGTTCTTGTAAAGTAAAATATTTTGTAAGGTACTCATTTTCATTATTGTTAGGAACAGAACTATTGATTGAATGTAGTTGATTTTCAACATAATCGGGTGTATACTTTTGCAAAAAATCATTAATCCAGTCATGATTTGTGTTGTGACTATTACTTTGGTAGGTATTATTAAATGTTTTAATAGTGTTCCAAATTTTAGAAACGGGTGTATATCTGTTAAATGATTCACATAACCTTTGCCAGCTTTCGCTTCTTTCTCTTTTTAAAATGAGTTTTTTAAGTGCTTGCAACCGTTTGAATTCTATGTAATTTTCGTCATTACAATTTAGTTTAAATGTTGCATATGCTTTCCTGGAATTTTCTACAGCTGAGCTGCATTTTTCATTCCACCAGGGAACAGAAAGTTTGGGTTTTGAATGCCGAAAAGTGGAGTTAGGTGTGGATGAATGCTTCCGTTTGGGTATAGACTTCTCAATAGCTGCATTTAAAATATTACAAAAAGAATCATAAGATTCTATTGGGTTAAGATTATCAAAGTTAAAATGTTCGAGCTCTCTCGAAACTAAATCTGAGTATATTTTCCAATTTACGAGTCTAAAGTTTGGATGCTTTGGAAAATTGTTTGCAGTCTCTTGATTGTTGTATGTGTTGTTGGCTAATAATATTTTTGTTATTGTTGGCAGGTGATAACTTCCGAGAGGGTCATCATGGACCGTCCAGTTACAAGACAATGCTAAAGAAGAAGATACCATTGTGAGATCGAGTGCATTTGGCCGCCATCTACTGGAACCAACTGTTGTCACTTCACCGTTATTCAAAAGAACAAGATTGTTGTCATCAATTATTTCCAAAATGTCCCTTCCACGTGAATCAGTGTTATTGCATCCCCAAAAAGTGTGATGAGCATTAAAATCGCCCGCAATAATCGTTGGCTCAGAGATATTTTTTACTAATCTATCGAACTTACTTTTTGTGAAAGGTGGAGTACAATTCGGGGGACTGTATAAACTAACTATAGTTACAAATTTGTTGTTGTAAGATAATTTGATAGCTATATTTTGTATCGAGTTGTCACTTGTGGTGATAATTTTTGTGTAGCTTAGACTATTATGAATTAATATTGCTACTCCATTGTGGGAATTTCCAGAATCAGATCTTTCCAATTGATATCCTCTAAATTTACAACGTTGTTGTGGTTTTAACCAAGTTTCAGAAATTATTGCAATATGTATATCATTTTCATATAAAAATTGAGTGAGAATATGTCGATGACATAGCAAACTTTGCGCGTTCCATTGTACAACATTCAAAGTAGACATTATATAACAGGTTTATTTTTTCTAATAGAGTCGTGAATAACGCTTTTTATGTTTTGCGCAGAGATAGGAGCCTCGCCAGTTTTGCTCATTGTTATAACTTTTACAATCATTTCGAGAAGTATGTTCATTGCCTTTTCAGAGTTTAACAAATTATTCAGGATAGAGTCGACTGAATTTTCTTTATTCGTGTGTAATATTTGGTTATATTTTAGTTGCGTATTATAATTTTTTTCTGTTTGATCTGTGTTAGTGGTAGGTAAGGAAGGGAATGACTTTTCATTAAATAATTCATTGTATTGAACTTTTCTGGTTTTATTTTTGTTTTCTTCAATTTTCTTCTTTTTTATAGGGCATAACCCTGATATAGCGACATGATTACCTTGACAATTATAACAGGTAGCATTGGCATGCTCCGTAGAGCAATTTCTATAATTGTGCCCTTCGCAACTGCATATTGAGCACCTCTCTCCGTTTTTACAATATTTTGATATGTGCCCAAAGCGCAAGCATCGGAAGCACTGTTTTAAACGGGGTATGTATTGAGCCACTCTAAATCTCCATAAGTTCATGTCAATATAGTCCGGTAGAGTATTTGATGCAAATGTAATGGAAATAGTAGGAGTGGGTTCTAGTTGGAAACCATTTTCATTCTTAACTTTACGCATGAATCTTCTTACTGATATAATTTTTTTTGTGCTTGTTATGTTGGTAAAAATTTTATGATTGGATAAGTTGGTAGGGACCGAGGTGATGACACCAGTGGTTTCAGTTGCAGATGCAGGTATCGAAGCCTTAAGCTTGAATTGATCCAAAAAAGTTTTGTTACCGAGAGCTGCATTGGCTAGCTCTGGTTTTTCAAATATTGCGCCTATTTTGTATCGATTTATCCTCTTGAACTGTTTGATGCCCTTAATGTATCTTTTGAAAGAGTTTGATAAGCTCATAATATCTCTGTCTCCAATCGGCTTGTTAGGTTCTGTGCTTTCTATGAATACGATAAAATCCAGTGCTCCCGAATCCTCAGGGTATGCACGGGTGTAGTCTTTAATGAAGAATGGTTGGTACTTATCGAGTGAATTCAATTTTGATGTAGTAGCTGTGGTGTTGATGTTGAGCTCAGTAGTTCCCGCCTGTTCCACAAGATCATCTTTTCCCGCCAAATTTTCACAGTCCGATAAATCGGACGAAAGTGACTCCTCTGGAGACCTCTTGTCTTCCTTTTTCCGTTTCCTCTTCGCCTTCATCTTCTCGACCGGTTTTCCGCGAAGAAAGACCACAAACAAACGAATTGGCAAATAAAAACTCGATAGCAAAAAAATCTCGACTTGTTCGGATTCCCGCCAAAACCGAACTCCTCTGCTAAAATAACAAACTTTAAACACAGAAAACAAGTATTGAGCTGTCACCCACCACAGATTAACAATTCAAAGCTGACAACTGACACGCACTTTTTATATCTTTTCTACTAAAGGGAAGAGATTTTCCTACCTATTTATAAATATGCAGCCATGGAGGCATTGACTTATATATTACTTCGTAAGGACCCGGTCAACGCACACGACTAATGGCACCAGTACGTTGGCCCTAAAATATTCGTTTTAGGGCCAACGCGACTCAGTCGTCTGCGGACCACTGCAGAGTGATGTTGAGTCGTGAAAATGCCCTTGTTGCGTAGTAAAAGGATGCATAAAAAACGATACGAAAGTTACAAAGACACATGTAATAACGTATCAACGATAAGTAAACTCAGATAATATTTTTTTCTGTTTAACAATTGAATAATTGCATGTTCAATTGATAATTTAATTAACTACCAAACTTCATAAGCGGGCAAGTGACGCAATGCCGCGCGTCGCACGTGTAGGTGAATTAACCTTGTACGGGCGTCCTTTTTCTTTCTGGTTTTTTTTGGAGTGGATATGAGTATGAGTGGGTAATCAAAGATTTTTTTTTAATGTGATCTATCATGTGACCACTCGAAGTAAACGTCCCGACCTGATCTACTTGCCTGTTATGTCAAAATTAGTTTTCGTTATATCTTGGAAAACACTGGTCATAGACCTATCATGCGACCACTCAATGTAATCGTCCCGACCTGATCTACCTGCCTGTTATGTCAAAATTAGTTTTCGTTATTTCTTGGGAAACACTGGTCATAGACCTATCATGCGACCACTCAATGTAATCGTCCCGACCTGATCTACTTGCCTGTCATGTCAAAATTTGTTTTCGTTATATCTTGGGAAATACTGGTCGTAGACCCATCATGCGACCACTCAAAGTAAACGTCCCGACCAGATCTACCTGCCTGTCATGTCAAAATTTGTTTTCGTTATATCTTGGGAAACACTGGTCGTAGACCCATCATGCGACCACTCAAAGTAAACGTCCCGACCTGATCTACCTGCCTGTCATGTCAAAATTTGTTTTCGTTATATCTTGGGAAACACTGATCGTAGACCCATCATGCGACCACTCAAATTAAACGTCCCGACCTGATCTACCTGCCTGTCATGTCCAAATTTGTTTTCGTTATATCTTGGCAAACACTGGTCGTAGACCCACCATGCGACCACTCAAAGTAAACGTCCCAACCTGATCTACCCGCCCGTCATATCAAAATTTGTTTTCGTTATATCTTGGGAAACACTGGTCTTAGATCCATCATGCGACCACTCAAAGTAAACGTCCCGACCTGATCTACCTGCCTGTCATGTCAAAATTTGTTTTCGCTATATCTTGGGAAACACTGGTCGTAGACCCATCATGCGACCACTCATAATAAACGCCCCGACCTGATCCATCTGCCTGTCATGTGTTTCCCAAGATATAACAAAAACAAATTTTGACATTCCACATGAGTTTACTTTGAGTGGTCGCATGATGGGTCTACGATCAGTGTTTCCCAAGATACAACGAGAACAAATTTTGCCATGACAGGCAGGTAGATCAGGTCGGGACGTTTACTTTGAGTGGTCGCATGATGGGTCTACGACCAGTGTTTCCAAAGATATAACGAAAACAAATTTTGACATTACAGTCAGATAGATCAGGTCGGGACCTTTACTTCGAGTGGTCGCATGATGGGTCTACGACCAGTGTTTCCCTAGATATAACGAAAACAAATTTTGACATGACAGGCAGTTAGATCCAGACCAAGCAGGTACAAGAGAAAATTCAAATTGTATTTAACTTGAATACCTTGAAATTACAAAAAACATTTTTCATTCATAGAAGTTAAAAGAACTTAAAAGTTTAAATTAAAAAGAAAACATTTAAGGACGCAGGTACAAGGTTACATCGTTAGACCTAATGCAACATGGCGGCGAGTTGTCAACACGACTTTGACACGGTGCTCACGTAGTTCTTCCGAGTTTGGATAGATGGCGCTACTTTTTGCTTGTATGGAGAAGATTTGTTTCAATTCTATATAAGGGCGTATCCTTACCTTTGAAATCATTGCATGGAGGTGATTTCACCTCCATGCATGCAGCACAATGTCTGTCTAGAATCTTTTTTGAAACAACATGGAAGCAAGACGACATATAGCGCTTTAGGAACGTCATAATGTGACACTGACAGTTGCACTCACAGCTGTCGTTGGGGTCTCCTGCACGATTTTGTGTGAAGATACAGGCCTGAGGGTATCCCTTATTACCCGGACTGCTTCTCGGTATGTTCTGCAGTGCCGTACCTTGATCAGCCGCTATAAGCTAGCGGCGGGCTGGGCATTATATCATCGATACTTCGGGCGGGCGGTGCATGCAACCACGGCATTCCTGGCAGGATGACTAGGAGAGCAGTAACTGGCCTTGGTTACAGGTGCGCAAGGCTGGTTAGGTGTGGATGTGGTGAAGCATCGGCGGACTCAAACATGCGGCGCGCGAGCTTGAACGCATAAGTTATTGGCGATTACAAGCACCCGGCCCCCACTATAATGAGGGGGGTGAGGTTTTGCTGGACTTGGATTCTCTTCACAGTGCCCTACTTCCAAAGCACTGTGTACGGAATTTGTCTACTTCCTTTTTAAATCAAACAAGTTACGTTTACGCTTAGCTTTCGCCTGAAACCATTGTTGAAAAAAAAGTGGTTTCATAGCACTCTAATTTGATCAATTACAAAGGAATAGAACCACTAGGGTGAGCGTCAATCACAGGAGGATATATATTTAAAGAGTAGAACCCATGTAGAATCCCAGCATACTCTGGGTGAGATTGTTGTTTATTGTTTATTGTTTATTCATCATCCACAGGCAGCACACTGCACTCGGATTTGTCATAATTTATCATTAGCCAGTTCAGCGTTCACGGCGAAGAAGAACTGGCAAGAAACTTCGCTGATTTTTTTTAACGTCCACTTAGTCTAAGTTTACAAATTTGTTTGCCACTGCTTACAGAAATACGGGTTATTGGTACCCGTTTATGTCAATACATAAAATTAATATTAATTCACAAAAATCTACCATTCACGCCGTATGCAACAGTTCATGACAAATATCGGTTTATTCTGCAAAGTCATGTCCGTCATCTAACATGTTGCCAATTGGAGCAGGCCAGTCCCCACAAGCAGCACCCGTTCACGAGCATCACGCCGGGTCCAGCAATCGCCTCTCTCAACCATATTTTAGGGGAAGAGGTGACCCGAACCAAGCGTCACCACTAGCAAGGACCTTGAAGTGATGCTCTGCTCCAGTGGCAACAAGAAGAAAAAATAAAAATTGTTTTACATGTCCACGTTTAGTTTTATTACTATTATTTCTGTCATGAACTACTACAGTGACTTGATCACATAGCAACATAACGAAAAGCTAAACTTATTATAAATTTAACTGATTTCTGAAAAATTTATTCCGACAAAATGAACTAATGATCAATAAGAATCTGGCGTAAAGAGCCTATAAAAATTAATAGCAGTAACAGTGACTTTACACTTGAGACATTTCCATTCAGTCACCTGTGATTCACTAGCAATTCACTGGTGAGTCACAGGTGACTGCAAAAACACTAACCAAAATAAAATTTCGTCTATACAAACATAGTGCGTGTTCCCGTAGACCTCTTCGTGCCATTCGGTGCAAGAAAAGGGAAGAAATAGCGATTTAGCTAACAGAATGACAGTTCTGCGTATCTACGTCGGCCGTTTTCGCTGACCATTATAACCATTATAACGGTTCGGAATCACTACTCTTTGCTCCACTTCTCCGTGAAACCGGAGCAAAATCTGTCAACTATGTCAGATATAAAATCGCCTACAACTATGTTATTTCCAGTTTAATTTCGTATCGATTGGAAATTAGGCCAGTTGAATATAAATTGATGGGTTTTCAGTTTACGTTACGAGGTTAGAAGGATTTTAGTTTGTGAAATGTATTCAGTGTAGGCGGACGAAACCGGTTTTAGTATGGTTACTCCGGTGCTTATCTCGTACTAAGTTTGGACAGGTGCTCTCTGAATAAGACTTTAAGTGACGTTCATTTGCACTGTTTAGGGTTCCGTACCCAAAGGGTTCCAACGGAACCCTATTACTAAGCCTCCGCTGTCCGTCCGTCCGTCTGTCACAGGGCTGAATCTCATGAACCGTAATAGGTAGGCAGCTGAAATTTTCAGAGAGTGTATATTTATTTTGCCGCTATAACAAAAAATATGTAAGATTTCAAAATAATGTAAATTAAAGGGTAGATAATGTAAAATACAAAAAAACAGTATTTTTTGGTATTAAATCATGTACGATGGTACGGAGCCCTTCGTATGCGAGTCCGACTCGCACTGAGCCAGTTTTTTCGTTTCTGCGTTTGAGGGTTTCCCTAAACCGTTACGAACACGAGAACTTCTCACCTTTTCCCGAACAAAGAATTTGGAAAGTCACAGAATATGACAGTTACAGTAAAAACAACTTTTCTTGAGATAAAAAGTAAGGTTATGAAAAATTCAAAAATTTTAAGACTTCGGTTTTCTATTTCGTAAAATGTGTGAAAATTCAAACAAATTGGCGTCATGACTAGATTGCAGCTTACCCTGGCCATTATAAAGCCTCATATCGTAAAGAATCCCGTAGCAGTCTCATTCATTCGGCGAATGATCAAAAACAATTTTATAGTCGTCAAAACGAGACGGACTTTTCTCACCAGGGATCTTGCTAGTGACTTCTACAAGGAACACTACGGCAAGTTCTTCTACAACCGTTTGGTTGGTTTCATGAGCAGGTGCTTACTTTCCTATTTTAGAATACATTATATTTTTAAGGGGATTTTTAACACCTTTAACCATTGAGATATATGTATTAGTGCTAGAGGAGACACAAGGGAGCAGACTGCTGTACCAATCGATCTTCAGATCACACTGATCTTTTTCACGAATAAAAATACAAGCAGAGACAGGTCTTGATGGATAGGTCAGGTCAGACAGGAGGACTGAAACCGTCCGGTCATCGTAAAGTCCTGTGTCCCCTCCCCGCTACATAGTTTGGAACATTTAAAGAGATTTTGTTAGGCAGTGCCAACTCTAGTATAAGTACATAGATTCCAATGCTATTACTAAGCAGAATTAAATCAACAACATTGACTATTATCATACCTATCATGCAAAATTCATGTTATCTGAATGCTTGGTATCATCACAAAAATTAAAGTAGTTTATGCTATTATAGTAATCTTATCCATACCTACGCATACTGCACTGTTGAATTAGAAATTTAAGAGGGAGTTAAAATAGTGTTTGAAGGGATAATGTATTGTTTGGTTTTTAAAAACTATCGACGAAGCATCTTTGAAAATGATGCGAAAAGTGTATGGAAAGAGTGGGGCAATAACTTCTTAAAATCAAATTTATATAAATTTTATTTGTTAGAATGTCCCTTAAATTTGAATACATTCGATTTGTGCGCAGCGGCTGCGTAGACGTACACATAATGGCACACGAGAACGCCATAGAACAGTGGAGGCACTTGATGGGCCCCACCAAGGTGTTTCGTGCCCAGTTCGAGGATCCAAACTCATTACGTGGCATGTTCGGCTTGTCTGACACGAGGAACGTAGCCCACGGCTCAGGCAAGTGTTTAATTGGCCCTATATTCCCTATCTAAAAACTTTATACTTTTACTTTGGCCTGGACCCCAACTATTAGGTTGGGGAAAAAGTTTCTTCGCATTTTTTAAGAAAATTCAAAAAATTTTTTAATATGGTTTATTTACATTTAACTAAAGTATGTAGGTACCATTTTGTTCGATAACTTTTTGCCATCTTGTAGGTAGGGACATGATCCCATTGCTATAGAAATATTGGGACTTCTGATCAATATACCGCGACAAGTGGTTTTGGCAGTCCTCTCGTGATGTTAACCTGACACTGCCTAAAGAATTCTGAAGAGACCTAAACAGGTGGAAATCTGAAGGTGCAAGGTCAGGACTATACGGCGGATGCATTAACACCTCCCAGCCAAACTCTCTTAGTTTTTGCTGAGTGGCTAAAGATGTGTGAGGTCTAGCGTTATCATGATGAAAAACCACACCCCTTCTGTTGATTAATTCCGGCCGCTTTCTCTCAACTTCTTGCTTTAATCTCATCAGTTGTTCGCAGTAGAGTTCAGAATCGATGGTCCTGCCTGGTGGTAACAGCTCATAATGAATAATGCCCTTCCAATCCCACCATACACACAGCATCACCTTGTTGCGAGTTAACCCGGGTTTCGCCACAGTCTGTGAAGCTTGACCGGCCTTTGACCACGACCTTTTTCGCACGTTCTTGTCGTACGTGATCCACTTTTCATCACCAGTTATCAGCTTCTTCAAAAATGGTTCGGTTTCATTACGTCGTAATAAAGAATCACAAATGAGTACACGGTTCACTAGGTTTCTTTCAGTGAGCTCGTGAGGTACCCAAATATCGAGCTTTTTTGTGTACCCAGTTTTTTTCAAATGCCCCAAAACTGTTTTGTGGTCAATTCCTAGTTCTTCAGCTACGTCGTAACTACTGATATGCCGATCTTGCTCCACTTTTTCAAAAATGGCATCCATTTTATCCGTAATAGGGCGACCAGAGCGACGTGCATCTTTGACATCAAAATTTCCGGATTGAAAACGCTTAAACCAAATTTGTGCTACTCTCACAGACACTGCACTAGGTCCATAAACATCGCAAATTTTTTTCGCGGCTTGCGTTGCATTTTTACCTTTTTTGTAGTAAAATTTTAAAATGTATCGAATTTCTTCATTAGATTTACTCAGTTTGACAGTACGAAAAACAAATGAGAATCACACATTTTCCTAATTTGAATTTGGAATTATGTTCTTTAAAATTTAAAATTTCAATGATACCAAAACCAGCCAGATACAAATAGTATAGCCAAAGAGATTTTATTACAAGTTCATACATACTATAAAGCGAAAAGACTTTTTCCCCGACCTATTATGTTGATTTGAAATTGTCAGCTTGGTGAATATTTCGGCATAATGCGATCAATTCACAAACTGTTCAGGACCTCGGAGGGTGTTGTGTATAAACTATATAAAGTACGGCTCTGTAAAGTTCAGATAATGTCTTGCGTGGACTATTTTTGGAGCTGTGGGACGGTTCAGCTAAGTACTTGCTTGGCTCATTTTATTTTCATGTAAATGGACATGGATATAAGCCCAATTCATTTGTGAGAATCATCTTTTGATCCAATGTGAAGTGCCAACGCGGACAGGCTTAACCCTACCACTACCACTCTATTCACCATTCTCACACCCCCAATCAGAACCAACCGATCCTTTATGTATAGGGTAAGTCGTGTGAGGAATGCAGTCTCTTCTGAGGTATTTCCTCCAAAGGTGTGATGAAGTACCTGGTCTGCCGGCATAGTTCCTGCAGCCCCTTATAAAGTTTGAAAGCCCATAGGTGTGGTCGGGCAACAATTAGTTCAGGTGCTGGCATAAGCACATGGCGTAAGCCAAATCTCAAAATATGTCTAATAAAAAAATATACCTATATACATGATTGTCAAATGTTTGGTTTGTCTAATGATCTTTAACCAGATTAATATTTTTTGGTTGTCAAAAACATTCTTGCTCTCTTCCAGATTCCCAAAAATCTGCCGAGCGAGAAATCCAGTTTTTCTTTCCTGAATTTTGCCTCAACAAGTGGCACGGCACAGAAGAACCGCTGCTTCGAAGAGGGCCCCTCCAGTTTGATGAACAATCGTTTCAACATGCAGGAAAAAGATAGAAAAGGATACAATTTCTAGTCAATTTACTAAAAAAAAGTCATAATTGCACGTTTTAACAAGTTTACACCTGTGCTGATAAAGCTGTAAAATAAGAAGGGCTTTTGTTCAAAACATGTTATATTTAAAATAAAAAGTATTCAAAATGTTACGAATATTCTAATATTTAAAAATAAAAATATACAATTTAAATTAATTTGTACAATTTCATTTGAACGAAGCCACCATATGTCAATTATAACTAATTTAATTTTAACAAAAACATTATTCACTCTAAAATGCCCTGTAATTTTGCCAAGTCAAACATGTATCACAAGAATTTTTAAGTATTCTACAATATCACCTAACAATACAATGGACGAATTAACTTGTAACTTCAAATACTAACTAAAATACTTCACTGGACGGTTCACATTTCACATGGCTTTGGGTAGTCTTTGCACGACTTGTCCCTTGTAAAATTGTCTGTAATCTCACAGTAACATTTGTTGGTTCTGACCAAATTATGTACATTATTCTCCGATCTTTACGAAGACTTTCGGTCGCGAGAACACTTTGATGCCTTCTTCGAGTTTCGTAAGTTGCTTCTCCAGTTCCATTTTGCGGTTGCGCATTTTCAGCGTGTCCGTCCGCACCGGCATTTTGTTCAGTTCGCTCACCAACTCCGCAAAACCTGATGATAATATTTCCAGAGTTAAGCAACTAAATAAATATCAAAGAAAAAAAACATTCAAACCTTGCTCGAGTTAACCCTACCACCCTAACACCTAGTTAGGAAGGGGACCTACAGTTTTACATGGATTCCGAGCCATGGACCAGCCCAAATTAGTAACGAAATGCACTTATCCAACTCGGAGAGTAAGAAGAGTGTCAGCCTCTGTGGCCCCGTTGGTGCGAAGCCTTGCGATTCGATAAGCTGGGTGAAACACCTCTGAGCGTGGTTGGGTTCTGGATAAGAAACCATTTTCAACCGTTGAGGCTGGCCGTGGTTCGGATTCCACTTAAACTGTAGGTACCCTTCCTTACTTACTAGGTGGCAGGGTCAATCCCACCCAGGTTGGTACCATCACATGTTTTCCATTCAGTTCAATGTAGCCGAGCAATATAAAGGAAGGTTCTGGCATGGCAGCTATTTCCCAAGTGTGTGTTAGGCTAATATCTGGGGGTCAGTTTAGTAGCAGCCATCCATGTTGTTATATAAAAAAAAAGTGGTGCAGGGATTTAAACCAAGGCCAGAATGTAGGCAGTCCTTGCGTCAGTAAGCTACGAACCGTCCGCTACCATACTTGTATAAAAGTTGATCTAAACTGCAATAAAAATTGTGTGTAAGGAAGGGGGCCCACAGTTCTACATGGAATCCGAACCACGCCAGCCTCAGCGGTCGAAAACAGTCACCCATCCAGGACGCAACCTTGCCAAAGCAGAACGCGGTTACTGTCCCCAAAGATAAGTATGTATGACATACTGCTCCTAAGCATGCGAAGTGTCTCGCGACGCTCATTGTCGGGTAGTGTGACGTGCCCGGGCGGGCAATCTGCCCCCTCCCTCGCACCGTCTGCCTCGTCCCCGGGGCCGCGCCCCCGCGCCTCCTCCGGTCGCCGCTCGCGCAGGTAGCGTGGCAGCACACCCTTCTGATAGCCTGCAATAAATGCCGCAGATAATTATGTAGGTGAAATCACTCTTTGTGATAAGTCTGCCTCTGCAATTTTGTTGTTATTTTGTATTGTTCCCTGAAACAGTAATATTTATATTTATGAATTTATAAAAATAGTCCAGATACCATATAGAGACATGCAGTATTAATTCCGCTGAACGGGTAGCTGTAGAAACTGCAAAAACTGCTTGGTGGAGTTACTGCTTTATTCCTACCGTGACCACAATCAAATTCTAACGTGACACCTAATTCCTTCGGGGATATGGTGTGTTAGGCTAGTATCATGACGGTAGTTGTGTTGCTGTAGCCATGGATGTGCCATGGATGCCATGGACTAGGTGGTAGGGTTTAAGCCCGCCCGGGTGCGTACCATCGCATTGGATGAAAATATGGTCGAAACGGCAATGAAAAATGTTCCACGTTTTCCATCCAGTTCAATGTAGCCGTGCTCATAAAGGGAAGGTCTTGGCATGGCACCTAATTCCTTCGGGAATGTGGTGTATTGGGCTAATATCATAACGGTAGTTGTGTGGTATTAGCCATCCATGTCAGGTAGCATAAAAACAAAGTCAGGTTGCATATAACAAAATTAAACTTAAATCAGTGTTTTAAAAGGCCATTTATTCACCATTCTAATGGAATTGTCCTACTTCCATATCTTTACCTAAAAGCGAATCATTCAATCTGAGAGAGTTGATTGACTCACCAGCAGGTAAATGTGGATCTTTTTCCTTCTTATCTGTAATGCGTAACTTGTCCCAGGTTTCCCTATCTAAGTTGTCGTCTTCATTCGGGAATTGTCCATTGTACATTCTAGGGCTTTTTTTAACGTCTCCACTCGCTTTTTTCGACCCATCGTCCTTGGGATAAATGACTGTTAATTTTGCTCCATCTGGGAGTTTCTGGGAGAGGTTTGACTCGATAGTCTGACAGGCGACGTCCCGGAGTCTCCCTGAAGATTCTGATTCACATTGCGGAGGCTCTTCTATTGTGGGCTGCTTCTTAAGCTTGAGCAAGCGCTGTTCCTTCCTCTTGAGGAATTCAGCCATATCTCCTTTCTTGATTTGCATCTCGGGACTCAGTTTCTTGCCCGGAAGGGATGCAGCTTTCGGCACCTGCAGTGTTAAATTTGACTTTTAGTGCCCATATAGTACATTCACTAAGCGAGGAGTTCTTCATAAACAAAAGCAGAAGTTCCAGCAGTTCGAATTTTTCGAATATATTTCTGCATTGATTGGCAGGCCAACATGCCGCAATGCCATCAAAGAGTACCCGATGATGTGGGTTCTATTTGACACAACTTTATTTTCACGAAGCATTTTCAAATAGAATATTCACAGGATCAATTGGGAATGTATGAGTTCAGAATATACACCGAAGGCTCAAAAACCACATCAGGCAAAGGAGCCATCTCTCTTGACATCAACATCAAGAAATCGGTACCATTAGAGACCTACAACTAAATCTACCAGGCCTAATGCATGGGAGTAACAGAGGCAGCAATGTCAGTACAACAAAGATGTGGAGACTTGGAGATCAGAATACTGTCTGATAATGGTGTGGTATTTCAACTGGTGTTTAACAACTCCACCATATCTGGGCTGATTGTGCAGAGCCAGCGACATTACAAAGCTCGGTCAATCAAACCGTCCATCCAGAATCGTCTGTACCTTTTAATCAGCTGAGCTCCTGGCGTTCACAAAGAACCCTTGTGGAAGGACAAATAGCCGAGGATGAATTGTATTGATTGTAGGCAGTCAAAGAAGTAATTGTATACTGGAAACAACTCGGAAAAAAGCAGCTCAGTCTACACTACCTCTGTGTAGTCTGAGTAGTTCGTACGGTGTTGGAGCTCATAAACTGGTCACTGTATGCTTAACAATGTCTGTTTTCCAGGCGTCACTTACAGCCTACTCTTTAGAGGGAGACCCCTCGATGTTCGATCGATGTTAAGCAACCCTGGGAGCGGTCGGGTCCTGAATGGGTAACCATTCGACCCTTGATGTTTACAGTGGTTTGGTTTCCACATATAACTGTAGGTTGGAAATAACAATTCCTTATTACTACGTCGTAGGGTTAATCTCGCCTGTCATGGAATCACATTAAATAAAAGATTCCCGTGTTTTCCAACTAGCTCAATAACGCCGTGCAATGTATAGAATGTAATGACATGGTACTCAGCTCCCATGTGGTGTGTTCAACATTCAAATCCAGCTCACTAAAAAGAAAAAGAAAGCAAATGAGCATCAAAATGTGAACTAAACCTGCAGTGGTGGAGGTTTGGTGCTCTTGCCAGAAGAGGAGGACTTGACAGAGGGTAGGGCTTCACTGAGGCGGGAGCCCCGCCCCGAACGTACCACGAACTTGGGCTCAGGTGATCCAATGGGCTTAGCTTGAGCTAGCTTTAGCTGCTTCACATTCTCTTTTATGAAGTTCTTTTTGTGTGGTTTTTCTGCAATGAACGCAATTCTTGACTAAACGGACAATGGTGATAAAATGAAACCTTTAATGGAACACCTGGTAATGCAATACAAACATTCAGTTCTGTTATGTTTTGAAAACTTACGGTTTTCCAGTGTGCAATGCAGTGCTTGGCCGACATGTTACCGTTTGACGAGCCGGGCTATCAGACGTAACTCCGGGGCAACGAAGTGGCCCTGACGATGCTTCCGTCGTGGGACGCGAAACATGTCGGCCAAGCACGGCATTGCACACCGGAAAACCGTAAGTTTTCAAAACATTACGTACAGCGACGGTGTAAATCTAAGAACATATTCAGTTCTGTTTTACATAATTAGACAAATTTTCATCAATAACATATTTTTTTTACCACAGGGCACTAAAGATCATTTTTGAGAATTTGTTTTATTAAATGAAACTGACAAATTGTCTTTGCCAGGCCATAATATCAAAAATATAATGTTTAGTCAATCATATCATAGGTGACACAATCAAAAGAAAACTCAACCACCAAGTTTCCATCTCTATTATCGCAAAAGATCATTCGTTAATTCTTCCTTTCTTCAATGCGGTGATCCTTTAGAACCACTTCACCTGAGAATACGGCTGGCGTTGCAAGGGGTATGCTTCGAAAAAATATTAGGTAAAACTACATAGGTACATAGAATTCTATATCGATTGTGGCAAAAGAGTCTTCCCGTTTATCTAGGTCCAGGCAAGTACTTGCCTAAATAATCACAAACATGTTATAAAAATGAAAACCTCCAAAATAGAGCGCCAATAGTTTGAAAACAAAACTGTTTGCAGAAAGATATTTGCTTAAAATGATTGCAGATCGGTGTGAATAGAGTACGTAATTTTTTCTTTAAGGAGGATCACTATAATACTTACTTGGCTCAGGAAATACCCCCTTGAGTGAATACATTTCGTTTGAAGGGAGTCTCGGTGTTCAGAGAGCGTGATAAGTCCTGGCAATCATTCTTGAACGGTGGCTAGTGCTCGTCTTTAGCTTTTAGGCTACACCAGACGAGCATAACGATATCCCTCAGCTGTTGAGGTTTTTATTTTGCGCTAGGTTTTCAAATGCGCTTGCTAACGTACGAACTGTCAAAATGGGGTGGCAAGTGACAGACAAGCAAGTGGCGATTGCCGCAGTTTTCCTGCCAGTATTTCATGCAGATCAATTGTATACAGTATTTGAATCCAACATGCCTACCTACGAATACAAAATGCGACAGTGAAATTAGGAAAACGAGTTTGATTTTTTAAGGTTCCGTATGAAATACAAGTAAAATACAAACAAAATTCGGAACGCGAAATATTTTGTTATTAATCGAACTTCTACTTCTATCTTTAGATTCAGAATTGAACTATGTATTTTAACTCTTCAGTTTCTGGGCTACTCAAAAAAGTGGGCTCAGTAAGTTGCGTGTTATCGAATGCATTTTTTTTTTTGTTATTTTTGTGACTTTCGCGACGAAATTATGTTACCATATGGCAATCTTTTATGGAAAAATACGTAAGTAAAATATCTATACATCATGTTTATTTGATATTTAAAACTTTGTTAGAAATTCATTGGTCCATATTTGAAACAATATGCAGTAGTGGATATATTGCATTGTGGTTATATTTGGAACACTATGCAATAACGTAAACTACAAAATATTATAACATTTATGAGCTTGTATTTCAGTTAATATGGCAAATCGAACGGGTATGTGCATATACAAGTTGTCTGATACAACTTCAATTCAATATTGATTTTTTTTTGTGTGTTTGCGTACAGATAGTGATGAATAAAAAAGTTTTTTTTTCTATTTGACCTAATTATTGACCCTGCTGCATAGTGTTATGAATTTGGGCATTTATATTTTTTTACACGTTTTTTGTGAATAACTTCAGATTTATTGATTTTTTTTTAATATTTTTAACGTGATCTACGATCTAAATATTTTTTTTTTACTGCTCACCGCTGCCGGCGGCGCTTGGAATCGGAAGGACTCGGTTCGCGCCAGATAGTATACCTAGATAAAAAATCACTTACAATGTTCGTAGAGTAACCTTAACTTAACATTCATAGATATTAATATGTTGATCTCTGCCCGATACCAATCAGATTACATGAATTCAGGGCCCATGGAGCGTTAGGTCCCAGGTGGCAACGCCCACGATTGCGTTTTCGGGCGAAACGTTGAACTTTTTTGGTCATGATAGTGGTTTCAAGTTTTGACGACCACGCCCCGTCACTGGTCTCTTCACAACTTTGGATAGTATTTCATAAATAACTCTTTAGAATAACTACCACCTAATCAATTGAATAAATTGATGATATCTGAAATAGCTAAAGGTTTATGAAGCATTAAGCAAAAGTAATTAAATACTGACTGCAAGGTGAAAAAAAAACCTCCTAAAATTTTTTGGACTTTAAAATTATGCCATTAACCTTGAGAAAACTGTACGGAGCCCTCGATGCATAGCACTTGGTATTTTTGTTTTCCTGATAGAAGCATTAATTGATTTTTGTAATCTTATCTATTAATCCTTAACCCTTTTCGGAGTGCTGGATCACTGAAAGATATGGGTTGTGTTCGAGGTGTTGACTACGGACTGAAACGAACTGAAAAGAACAAAATATTTTGGCGAATTCTATTTCAGATTTCTGGCGATTTCGCTGATCCAAAATAACCAGTTCTGTAATGTTCTTGCTGCTCCACCACACTGAGGTTTGCTTAGCTGGAACAAGAAATAGAAACCATATCAGCATATATACTCATGAACACGAGTTCAATTCACAGATAAAAGTGAAACGTTTACGCTTAGCTTTCGTCTGACATTGAAACATTGTGTGTTGTGTCATCGTACTAGGGTGTTGCATGGTTTTCATTTCATTAACAAAGTTTAAGATTACTGTGAATCATAGAGCAGCCTCCAGTAGAGTATCCAGTATAAATATATGTCCACAATAAAAATGCCCATTATTATGTCGATTAACATTTTGTCTAGGTGTTTTAAAAATAAGTTGGATCTTTCAATTAATGTAGATCATTGATATGATGTAGACCTTCTTTGTTTAGTTTTGTGCATTGGCTGTAGGCTAGAAGCAGCATATCTACTCAGGAAAGCGAAAACGAGTTAGTCACAGATGAAAGTGAAAAGCTTTCACCTAGCGTCATCAAACATCATATTTTATGTCTGTGTCATCGCACTCTAATTAGAATATTTAGAAAGGGATAACACTACGGTGACTCGTGGCTGTCATTTCATAAGAATTAAAGCGTTGTGACTCACTGAAGATTTACCGGTGACTCACAGTATCAGTATCGGATATAAGGAGAACATGTTAGTATTATTAATCAATTTTGTCAGCCTCAGTGGCCCAGTGGCGCGACACTTCGGCGATCGCTCTCCGAAGTTAAGCAACGCTGGGTCCGGTCTGGTCTTGGATGGGTGACCATTCGACCGTTGAGAGAGGCTGGCCGTGGTTCGGATTCCACGTTAAGCTGTAGGTCCCCTTCCTTACTTACTAGGTGGTAGGGCTTATCCCGCCCGGGTTGGTACCATCGCATTGGATGAACGATGGTCGAAGCGGCAATGAAAATTGTCCGTGTTTTCCATCCAGTTCAATGTAGCCGTGCAATATAAGGAAGGTCCTGGCATGGCACCTAGTTCCCATGTGGTGTGTTGGGCTAATACCATGACCGAACTTGTGGTATTAGCCATCCATGTCCAGTCACATAAAAAAAAAAAAAATCAGGGAAGGTCTCGATGGTATCTTTAATTTGAGTACAAGCAGGATGATGAGTCCAGCACTAGAAGTTCCAGAGATATAACACAAAGCCGACTCTTGAAACTTCCACGAAAAGAGATGCAGTGGATATATTTTATGCATGTTAACATAATAATAATAATAATATTCTTTATTGCTATCATACACATGGTACATACAAGGGCGGACTTATTGCCTAATGTCAATCTCTTCCAATCAACCTGATAATGGGACAAAAATATACACAAAGTGCACTTTTTATTTCTATAAAAAAAAAGTTACAGACCAATTTAATAACTATAGACATAAAGTATGTCAGCCTGAAAATGTATATACAGAATTTATGCAAAAAAAAAGAAAAAAAAAACACATAACTAAAAATATTACAAAAATTGTTTACAAGTAAGAAATTCTGTTTTTGTTGAACATAACTCATTTAGTTAGGAAGTATAATTTTAATCGTTTTTTGAAGATTTCAAGTGAAGCAGAGCTCCTGATATCAAGAGGTAATTTATTCCAAAGACGGGCCGCATTAACTGTAAAAGAGTTGCTAAAAGAAGTACTATTGTGTGACGGTATCAGAAGACGAAAGTACACCGTACAAAGAACACCCGTCAGTATATCTACTCAGGAGATTCTCACCTGCGAGTCACATATTTTTCTACGTACGAAAGTGTTCGTATTTCGTATTCGTATTAAATTTGCGTTTTTACCTGTTGTAAGCAGTGGCAAATATTTTTGTAAACTTAGACTAAGTGGACGTTGAAAAAAACCAGCGGAGTTTCTTGCTAGTTCTTCTTCGCTAGAGTTGCTGAACTGGCCACGGAATATTGAGGAGGCAGGAAGTGAAACGTTTGTAAATTTGTTCCAGGACCGCTGTTACCGTTTTACTTAAGACCTTTCCCTAGTAGCATTTACTGTTGGCATCCATTCCCCAACGGTTGGGAATTTGTTGGGATACGGTTAGTTGGCACCCCAACTGAAATCCAACATTGGGCCGATGGAGCAAATTATTATCATTTCTCCCAACCAACTGCCTACAATGGCCCTACAGTGATATGGCTACCGTTGGGGAGATGACGTTGGTATTTCAGCTATATAGATACACTAGGGCCAACTATGAAATTCTGATGGAGTCCCAACGAATGCGAGACGGGTTGACAACGCTTGCGATAGGTAGGTACTCAATGTGAAAAATAGATTGTACTAATATTATCTATTTTTCGCATTAAGCGGCTTATGTGAAAAATATTTCATTTAACATTTCAATTTAGTTCCAGCAATAAAGATGTTGATGAAGTGAAACAATTTACGTTTCGGTACCGCCGCAACTGCACATCATATGGAAAATGAAGTACCAATGTATTCAATGCGGAATTTTAAATATATTTTCGGCAACACGTATGGTCAAGCTGTTTTTCCTTCTCCGCGTAAATGCTCTAAGTTCTCCGCCTCCTCCCCTCCTCCCCTTCCCGCCGCCACCCCCTTTGCCTACCGCCTTTCCCGCGCGCCGCCGCCATTCCCGCCGTGTCGTGCTCGTACCGGCTGTCAAATTGTTCGTGTCAATCTTCGGGTGTATTGCGGGAATCTGTGTGTAATGTTCAAAGTGATCGAGTTTGAGGATTCTGGCGATGGAGGAGGGCTTAGTGTAGTTAGGGAGCAGTGGCTCACGCCGAGGAAAAAAGAATGTTTTTGGCCGCCTTACAAAATAACCTCCAAATTTAACAAATGCCTCACCTCATCTACGCTTGTGCCGGATGAAAACTGGTGCGTCTACCAAATAAAACGTGTTTTGTACGAGACTGGTGAGTTTTGTTTCTGTTTTGTAAAAACTTGTCAAATCATGGTCTTTTCAAACCCATGCTTCCTTGTAGGTTTGTAAAACGGGCCAGACCTTTACTATTTGCGGTAGTGTCCTACAGTGAGTTTATCATATAGCATTTCTTCCCGAGCACCAGCCGTGAGGCTTTATCCCCTAACATACAAGTGCGCCAGAGATCATATACGGTAAATCATGCCGCTGCTGGATTGTTGAAAAGAAATGCTCCAGTACTTTTTAAACGTGTATCAGTGCCTTGTGTACGCTCAACAGTACGCTACCATTTTACCAAAAGGATTCTCATCACCCGTAACACATGCACATGCTAATAACAATTTAATACTTATTTGTGACTCCAGAGAACTGGCTCCCATATCTCTAGTATGGTACCGGATCTGTCATGGAATGCTCACCTACTGCTGTACTTATGAGTACAGGTCTGAAATTTCCTTTCTATGTGTCTTGATAGACCGGCGCAATTATAGCTTTGCACTTGTTGCTCTGCAGGCAACCGTCGACGGCTCGGGAGGCCTCCCGAGCGGAGATGCCTCCCGACCGAATCCGTTTGGCTATACAGGCGACTCACGTGCCTCTCACCGACTTCCACTCAAGCCAAAACTGGCCAGTAAAACCAGTTGTCAGTTTCTTTACCACATGAATATAGGGAGCGGCACATCGCTCTCTTTCCGTCAAAATTAATATTACTCAGTGCTGTGGGCACTCTTCGTCTTGTGGGGGTCTTCCGAAATATTATAATGTTGCGTATGAAGTGATCTAACTTAAGCGTTTATATACATAGCAAATTTTATTTATACCAAAACTTTTTTTAGATGACTTGATGAAAGCCCGAGAAAAATGTAAGCAAGCTGAGAGTGAGTCAGAATTGCAAACAACTGATTTGGAAGAAGGGGAAACAAGAAAAAGGAAGAAGAAAACTCGCTCTATTCAGTCCGATAGTGAGGAAGAAATCAGAGAAAATGATGCAAATCATATCAGAATTACCTATCCCAATCCACCAAAACAAAAAATTTGCCGAAACGGTATGTACACACCTACGTTATGAAATCATCATTAAATCAAGATTACAAAAACATTTATTAAATCAAATAAAGCCATACAAAAAATAACAAGTTACATAAGATGCTTTCTAAGTTTCGGACGGTCTCCTCTGATTGATTGATTGTTGTTTTAAAATATTTGTTATATTGCAGATCTGATGCCTACCCCAGGTTCTCGGGCCAGCACTCCATCAGTGATAACAGACAGCGACATTGATTTTCCAATATTATCACCTAAAGCCACCACATCGAGGTCTTTTGCACAAGGTATTGGCATTGATAACTAATATAATTTATTGCAATACCATTTGTATGGTACATAGTTTTGCATTAGGATGTTTTATTCATAATAAGGACTTGCTTACAGATACTCCGATTCAACCCGATTTATTTTACGATTTAGTCCGAACAGTACGGACTGGCATCGCGTTAGTTTTTAAATTAATGTGACTGTCCAGCATTGCAAGCACCGAAATTTTAATCGCTCGCGATCCAGTCCCGCTCCATAGTTGTCGCAAACAAACTTGCGTGGCATCCAACAAGTATGGGTGAGACAGCATCAACGTGGGACTGAGTTGTAGGGCGATTATATTTTCCGTTCTCCGTCGGCCGGTGCCGTCATCACTTTGGAATAACAAGGGGCCTTTTTTGACCGGAAGCAGATTTTAAAATAGTTTTCATTGTTGGATGAAAGAAAAAATATAATTTTACATTCACATGAACATGCTTTATGTGCCTCCAATGAGCACTTCCCTTCAATTTAAGCTTTGGCGCAAGTAAGCTGCAATAATATAATTTTATGTATTTTGATTTTAGGTTCATTGACATCGACACCAAAAACCCAGCCAAATATTTTGCCAAAGTCAGCCTTAGAGAAGATCAATGCTGCTTTAGGTAAATATTAAAATATTTTTTTTAGTGTTCTTCTAATGTTTTTCTTATTTTGTTGTTCTCAACTATTTAATTGTTTGTATATTTTTTTAGATGTCATCGCCAAACACCTTGGCGATATTAAAAGCGAAATTAAGGAAATTAAGCAAACACAAAATGATATTTTACTAAGGATATCGTCATCTTCCACAACATCACCTGCATCAGCGACGTTACCAGAAAATATATCGCTGCCATTAAGATTTGTTATAGACGCTACCGACATCGAAAATTGGCTTCAAGAACAAGAAAATCAAAATCATTTGGTATGTTTGCAAATCTTCACATGAGCGTCTATTGTCAATACTACCGCAAAATGAACCTGTAGGCCCCTACCTTTGCTTACTGGGAGGTAGGGCTAATCCCTTTTGTTTGCAATTGATGCATCCGTATTGAATGAACAATGGGTCAAGCGGCAATTAAAATTATTCATATTTTCCATCTAGCTCAATGTTGCCATGGACGGTGCTGGCATGGCACTTCCATATGGTGTGATGGGCTAATATTTTGACAGTGGTTTTAGTATTAGCTATCATGTCATGTCCTATAAAAAAGGAATAGATAATTGCTTATTTGGAGGCTTCTTTCCTGTTGCACTGGAGGTTCTAAGCTCCTTCCTAATTTTTTTACTATTTGCTAAATATAATCCTTTTTTTTTTAGGTAAATAATCTATCCTATATTGGTGGTAATAAAACTCCAACTGTCACCAGGAGAATACTCGAGCGAGTTTTTTCAAATAATTTAGCAATGAAATACAACTGGACGGGCAAAAACAACAAGTTGAATTTGAAAGATTTGCGGCTAACTAAAGTGATCATAGGTATGGTATGTCACAAAATACATTTTATCGTTTTACAGTTACGAAAGTATGTTCACAATAATAATATATAATTTCAGGCTTCCAATAACAGAATATTCGGTCTCAAGGTTCCCAACTGACTATGTTCTAGCCTATGTCCGCTGACTTCGGGCCAGCTTAGACTGAAATGTGATGGGGTGTGCCATTTTAAAAAATCTATTCAAAATAGATATTATTATGTACAGGAAAAAACGCTGTCCAAGCGACATTCATATGCACTGCACTTTTCTATGCAGTGCAATATGTATCCTTGCATTGCTTGGGCCACGGCTAAGATTAGGGACATCGGCCACTTGCACGGCACGTCCACTGCATAGCAAAACAATGCTTTAAGTTGTATTCTGTAGGTACATACATCGCCGGTGTCAGCGGCATCTGGGTGAGAAAGTAAGGGAGTAGATTCCACCGATCAAGAGGGCAGATTTTATGAAATAATCGGTGTCTCATTGGTGGAGAACCGGTCGAGTCTACTCTCTTACATTCTTACACAGACGCCGTTGCCACCCCTGTGGCGTGTATCAAACCAAATTAAATATCTTAACAATAATATTATTTATCGAAGTACAGATGCGACAGTCAACATTTTACTTAGGTTGGCATTTGTTGCTGCTGTTGCACATTATTCCTAAGTTTCATACACATTTGTAAATTATTAATATTTTCAGGTGCAGTACGCAGAAACAAGGTGGCAGAGACTGCAACAGAAGCGGAAATAACGGACACCATTACCAACTGGTTCAGGTTTGCCAAAGATCGAGATGGAGGACGAGAGAACCGAAGAACGCCCAGAACATCATAATTCCAAAAGAAAATACTCGGGTTTATCCGTTAGGACAAAAAAAAGGCACCGCAAAAGAACACAATCTGAAATTAGACGCGAATTAAGAGTCCGTGATGAATGCACCTCGAGTTCTATTTTAAGCCAGAGCCCAACATTGAGTAATGAGTGCAACTCAATAGAACATCTTTCTGATAATGATTGTGTCCAAATACCTACAGAATTAGATAAGCATTCTGCTAGGGAAGCTGTTCAATTTAAATCTGATGCTTCAAAATGTCAGGGTAGTGATCTTACCACAGCTCTGATTTTGTGGTCTCAAGAGCACAATATTACTCATTCTGCTCTAGATGATTTATTAAAGTGTTTGAAACCGCATCATCCCTTTTTACCAAAAGATTCACGCACTCTATTATGTACACCAAAGGACATCAATGTTGTAGAATGTGATGGGGGTTCATATATTTATTTCGGACTTCTACACAATTTGATAGATAGAGCTTCGTCTGGATTGATATCACAAATGTATCCTATAGTTGATAAAAAAATTAAACAAATGGACAGTGATTTCCTTTTATCTGTAACTCTTAATGTAGATGGTTTGCCAGTACATTCCAGTACAACTAACTCATTTTGGCCCATTTTATGTGTGCTAGACCAGAGTGTCAATAAAAAACCTTTTATTGTTGGGCTATACTATGGTGCATCAAAACCACATAATGTGAATAATTATCTTCGTCCTTTTGTGGATGAGTGTATTGCTTTAGAAAAAAATGGCATAATTTTTAATGGTAAAAAGTATGCATTTCGTTTGAGTTGCATTATTGCTGATGCACCGGCTAGAGCGTTTCTAAAGTGTATAAAATCTCACAATTCGCTGTATGGCTGTGAAAAATGTACCCAAGAAGGTGTATACATTGGTAGAACCACCTGGCAATATGCTCCAAACTTAAATCTTAGAACTGATTTTGCATTTCATAATGAACAATATGAGGATCACCAAGTAACAAATAGCATTCTTACAGAACTGGAAATTGGATTAGTAACACAAGTTCCTTTGGATTATATGCATTTAGTGTGTCTAGGCGTCGTAAAAAAAATGATTCGTGTTTGGATTGAAAATGGACCAAAAAAGTGTAAATTGAATGCTTTAAAAATAACTCAAATTTCAGAAAGGTTGTTAGCAATTCGACAAAAATACTATCCATCTGAATTTTCTAGACGCCCTCGATCTATTAATTTGTTTAAATTTTGGAAGGCGACAGAATTTCGGTCTTTCCTTTTATATCTTGGCCCTGTAGTTTTGTCAAATATCTTGTCGAAAAATCTGTATGAACATTTCTTAACTTTACATTGTGCTATTTATATATTATGTGGAGATTTGTGTGCAGACAGTGAATGGCGAACATACGCTAATAAGTTGTTACATTGTTATGTCCGTGTTGTCCCAATTTTATATACTAAAGAACTTCTTGTATACAATTTTCATAATCTTTTACATATTACAGCAGATGCAGAAAATTTTGGTAAACTAGATAACTTCTCTGCTTTTCCTTTTGAAAATTTTATGACCAAAATTAAACAAATGGTTCGATCCCATAACCATCCATTAGAACAAGTAGCCAAGAGGATGGGTGAATTCAAATTGATTCATGAAAAGTCACAAAAATCAACCGTTATAAAAAAGAAGAATAAAATAGTTAAGGTTATTTTAGACAACAATTGCAATGTATGTATTGATTCATGCTTTACTACCAAAAATGGAGATATTGTTAGGATAAAGTCAATTAAAGAGGTCCCGCGTAGTTCATTTTATAAATTGGAATGTGATTGTTTTGTAGATAAAGCTGACTATTATAAAGTTCCTATAGAAAGTAGTCGCGTAGGTATATACAATGTGCGTTGTTCAAAAAAAATGTATGTGTGTTCATCTGTTTTGGACAAAAAGTGTTTACTCTTGCCTAGTTTTAATGAAAGTGAGTCATTTGTTTGCATGCCATTTGTAAATATGAATTTATGTCACTAGAATTGATATAAGTTTTTTTTATTCCAAATAAAGTTTTCATTTAAAACCAATTTATTTGTTGAACTTACGGTTATCCGGTGCGCACCGGACAACAACATATGTACAGCAACAATGTAAACTTAAAAAAATAAAACCAATATAGAAACAAAAATAAATAGTTTTGTAGGTTATTGATCTTAAAACCACAAAAAATTGTTTAGGTTAAGGTAGAATTATTTAGAGTATAATAAATTCTAAACATAAGGTGTAATTTCATTTAAACCTGTTTTTTTTGAGACCGTTCATAGTTTCGATATGGAAGTAATACAATTTTGCTTACAAACATTTTTATATAAATGATTATACATATATAATCATCGCTTCTGATTTTTTATTTATGCCGAGTAGCTAGTTTGTTCTTCGTGCACTGTCATAACTAGAGAACTGGATTATAAAATGAATTAATTAATTATCGGGTCAAAACCAAGACCCAACCAATAGCCTACCGTTGGGATAAAACCAAGACCCAACCGTTTGCCTGCGTTGGGTAGCTGTCAATTATATCCATAGGCCCTACTGTGGGTTGGCCAACGGTAGGCATTCCTACGTTGGCCCACCATCGTTGGCCCAACCTGAAAAAAAAGTGCCAAATCTAACTGTTGGCCAACGAACTACTGGGTGTGTGGCCCAACTGAATGCCAACAATAAATGCTATTAGGGTTTTGCTTCGCGGATGTATAGCCGTCGCAATTGGCTATCCCTTCTTAATTAATAACCAAACAACAAATCCACATTTGTTCAGTTAATATGAACCTTAACGTAAAGGATCTATGTTGGAATTCCAATACTGTTTGCAATCAAATGTTACGTCACTTTCGAACACGGCCGAGCGCCTCACACGCACGCAGTCACTAACAGAGTAGCGAGACATGACCCGGCAAGCAAAGCGACGCCGCGACGCCATATTGTTTCGTAGTGTTTTTGTTGTAAGTTTTATCGCTATACATGTGAATGAAACCAACCGGTGATATGAAACTCCGCCATTATGAAGGTTGTGCACCCGGCTGTCGCGTTTACACGTTATTATGGCACAGTACGGCATTACTCCTTTTCAATTTTAGATTGTATCACGGATAAGTTAATGCACAGGAACGCCGCAGAGGAGTGAATCATGCGCGTATGAAGTGCGCGGGTCCCCGCTAAAGACCGGCGCGCGAGTTCCGCCCACTTTACAATTCTTACCTCCTAATTGTTCTGTGGAACTGGCTAATGATAAAATATGACAAATCCGAGTGCAGTGTACTGTCTATGGATGATGAATAAACCAAATCTGTGGCACTGGTCTTCCCCAACAAACCTTGGTTTTTGCATGAAATCTACCCCCAAAAAACACCCAATTTAAAAAATAAGACAAATAACGACAAATCTTGACGTCAACTTAAAAAAAATACATCGTTATATGACCTATTATATATTATACACACAATATATTCTATATACATTATATTATATATATATATATAAAATTACGCAGCTGTATTCAGAGTGGGCCGACTAAACCTGTTTTTGTATGGTTAGTCAGGTGCTAATCTCGTACTAAGTTTTGACTGGTGCTCTAACAACATCCTATTGCTGTCGAAGGCGTAGTCTTATGTGGTCATCCTCCATGCAACATTATAATTTCCGTTCGCAATGTAATTCGCAATTTCCGTTCGTAATTCCCGCTCGCAATATCCGTCCGCAAGGTTTTACTTTTTATGAGTTAGGCCTCTTGTGAACCGAAAGGTGAGTACGGACTTCCGATTTGTATAAAAGCGCAGGATCGGAGCAAACGTCAACGTCGATTTATTTACGCCGAAGATGAGTAAGCTGACAAATTAAACTCGGACTAGAAAATGTTAGTTGGCGCTATTCAATTGTTCTGTAAATGGTTTTTAATGTAATTTGCACAATAAAGAATTTCTTTCTTTCTTTCTTTCTTTCTTTCAATTTCTCCATACATTTGAAAAAGCCAGTCGGTTTGGCGTAAATGCCAATTTAGGTGACAGCTGGGACTACAGACACGGATGTTTAATTGCATTTCGCACCGCGTGCTAACTACGTCAGTAACTTTGTCGAATAGCACGTCCCTTGACATTTATCATGGCACGAAATCTCCCCAACAAATCTCATACTGAAAACTGGACACGAGTGCACGGAAGGACAAATAATCAAAATCAATGTTAACGTATGATCAAACACGTCACTTTGTATGGACAGTATGGAAGGAACTCCATGCGGTTCACTAAAAGTGACGTGTTTGAACATTGATTATCTTCGCAGTCTCTTCGTGATATAGGGGCTAAATCTAGGTTAATATTCAGCCAAACATTCCTGGTAAACCTTGGTTCCATCGTATCAAAATGAATACATTTTCTACTTCTAATATTTGCCGCCTTAGAATAGTCCACTGCTGTTCCCCATTCTTCACCTCCATGCTGTTACCCTATTCATTTAGCTAGACTTCATATTAACCTTTATGACGGGAATTTGGAACATATTTTTTTTTGTAGTCCCTTGATCAATAAAACTGCTATTTATACGATTACTTCCCTATTCTCACAATTACTCTTCAAGCCATTATTAATTGCTTGCTCTCTTCATCTAACTTTAAAATTCAAAATTTGCTTGCTTCATTTATCATTGGAAATGATTTAAAACTGTAGTTTTATTTAATATTTCTTTGTCAACTAATTTCAAAACCTTACCTACTATTTGTATATAGCTATGAACTTTGACATTGGCGAAATGTGCTGGAGGCAAGAAAGCCATAAGAAGGGATCCAAAATATCCTGAAAAGAAGAAGAAGAAAAAGAAGAAAATAAAATTATCCATTGACACAATTGGTTGAGCATGCCGTGCGTGTAATGTTCAGTGGTGTAATATTGTATACTTTCTACTGCTTCAATTCTAGGGATGGGAAGCCCCAGTGGTTCACCACCGGTGAGCAAGAGCAGCCACAACAATCTGAGGAGTGATAGACGCGGTCGAAAGCTACAGTATGCAGATTACCAACGACTTTTGACCGTTTTGCCCAAAGATGTTCCGGAGAGAACCTGGTGAACACATTGATCCTTTTTAGTACGAGAGCGGACCGTCGTCAACCCTACGTCATCGAGTAACACCATGGGACCCATTTGAGCTTGTGCAGATTAGAATAGGCTTCCTAAAAATACTAGGTTGCCTGACCCAAACCTGGAACGTTTTGTGCAGTAGGTAATATTAAATCACTTTTTTGGTAGAATTTAACGTCATCGAGTAACAACATGAGACCTAGCACAATCGGTAAAGGTCATCAAGAAAAGCTTAAAAAAAGTAGGTTGGCTCGTCCTACCCTGGCACGTTCTGAGGTTGGCCGGTTTTAAAATGTCGAAAAATAAAAAAAATAACGTCATCGAGTAACAAGATGACACTACCACCATTCGATAGTCCTATGAACATGCTTCATAAAAAAATTAGGTTGCCTGCCCTGAGCCTGGCACGTTTCTTTCGCGGCCATGTTGAACGTCGGATGCGCCGAGTTCCTCTATTCAATCAATTGTTATAATAATATAATATAACAGTTTTGTGGTATGTCTATCTATAAACAGTGATGTTTTCATTGATATGAACTCACCTTGGATAGGTAAAAAAAACAAAATGAAATATTTGTGATATTTGATTGATTGGGTGCAATGGTTGCAAATCATTTCATTTCAACAAATATTTTTCTTCTGTCGCGCAAGATACAATTAAATACATCCAATAAATTTTACATCTCGCATTAGAGCACCTAAAAATATTTTTACCACGCAATAAGGAGTCTGTCACTTTTAAATCTGTTAGCTGTTATGAGATTCAAAAAGTAACTAAAGACTTTAAGTCAAAAGGATCGCAAGATTTATGGAACATTTCTACTAATTTGTTAAAGCCCATATCGAGCCCATATCTTGAAGATGGCACATTTCCAGACTTAATAAAAATAATTAGGGTAATACCATTGCTTAAAATGGGATCTCATAATTATATTGAAAATTATCCGCATGTGTCCTTACTACCAGTGCTTAGTACATTTATTTTACATTTAAAGTGTTATTATTTATAATCAATTCGGATTTCGTAAGGGTAGGTCGGTCAACAGGAGATTCCATTGCCTTGATGTTAATATCTATTTTAACTTCTCTAGTTAAATCTGTGAGCACCCACGGCATTTTCTGTGATGTATCAAAAGCTTTTGACTGTGTAGATCACGAAATACTTCCAGGGAAACTAAACTTATGGTGTTAGGGAAAATAAATGAGGTATTTGTCAATTATATTTATTGAAAAGACAACAAATTCGTGAAGTAAACGGTAAGTAAAGTCTGATGTAGAATCAAGCACTATGGGTGTGCCGCAAGGCTCAGTTCTAGGACCGTGGTTTTTAGGGTTCCGTATCCAAAGGGTGAAAACGGAACCCTATTACTAAGCCTCCGCTGTCCGTCCGTCCGTCCGTCCGTCTGTCCGTCTGTCACAGTACTGTATCTCAGTAACCGTAACAGATAGACAGCTGAAAATTTCACAGAGTGTGTATTTATTTTGCCGCTACAACAACAAATAGGTGGGATAAAAAAATAATTAAAATTAAAGGGGGCTCCCATACAAAAAAACGTGTTTTTTTTGTTTTTTTTACGATGGTACGGAACCCTTCGTGTGCGAGTCCGACTCGCACTTGTATATGTTGTTATAAATGATATTTCAAGCTGCATCGGAACAGATATTGAGATGATTTTATTTGCTGATGACAAATCAATAATTCGAAAAAATCGCAATATGTATATCAGAACTACGGGAGTCCTTTATACAAGCTATGAATTCACTTAAATTATGGTGTGCAGCCAATAACCTACTTTTAAGTGTCAGTAAAACGAGTTTAATGCATTGGGGACCCAAAGACGTAATGTGAATTGTGATGTATTAAATAAAGCAAATGATCTGTCTTCAGCAATACCTTAAGGTGGCCCATCCCGCTCATCTCCCCATACAAAAGGGGAAAGAAGATCACGCCTATGTTTCTTGTCAGAGATCCAAAATTTTGCTTAAAATAGCTTTATTTGATCGAACTAGATGTCTGATGACCATTGGCATTGTAAAATTGTGTTTGGTTTCTAAGTTATAAGGTCCGAAAGTTCGCATTTTTCGCGCGTTTTATACAATAACTTTGGAGGTGGATTACGCAATGATAAAGTAAAAACATCTTAAAAAGATTAGTCATCAGACATAGCTTATTTAATCAAGATTTATAATCTATTTGGTTTTTGTTCGATTTTTTACTACAGCAGTCGTGGTTTACTTTTAGCTATAAGTCGTTTTGAAATTAAAATTTTCGTAAATCTTACCAAATCATACACTATGCACATTGTCTTTTTTGTGGACATGTTGCATCTTCCTCATCACGGAGCCTGTCTTATTTTTTGAAACAGTGAAGGTCCCAGAGCGCAACAGCACGGTTTTGTACCGTGCCCGCGAATGAGTTAGGGCCGCCGGGTTGGGCCACCTTAAGAAATAACCTTACTTGTGATACTTTTGAGATTAACGTGGTCGTTAAACAAGTTTGAAAAATGTTACGGCTTTTCACGCGGCGGGAGGAGACATTCGCCGACGTATCAAGCTGATCATTCAGCCCGTTGTCAAGGAGGCATCCGCCACGTTCGTACGCAGCAGACGACGGACAACTAGGCTCGCCGTGGTGCACACAAATAAAAAATACACAATAGATTGTGAGAAGGAAGGTACTTTGGCGTTCTTGGACGTACTTGTTGCTCGACGATTGGATGGAGCCCTAAGCCACACAGTGTACCGCAAGCCGACACACACAAATCGTTATCTTCAAGCTACTTCGCACCATGCTCCGGTGCATTTGGAATCGGTCGCAAGAGCATTGAGACTCAGAGCACAGCGGTTGTGTCCCAAGGACCATATCGTCACCGAAATGGAGACTGTGGACAGGGTGCTTCGAGAAAATGGGTACAATTTTATTACGTGTTTGCGTCCAATGCTGGACATACGCCTCTCCAATCCTACTCCAGTTCTCCCGGCTCTCAGCGGTACGGAACCACTGCTTTCCAACGACGCACTTGATGTCGTCTTCCCTCCTGGCGGGTGGTCTTCCCACACTTCGTTTGCCTGTCCACGGTCGCCAGTGTAGGACACGGTTACTCCAACGGTCGTCGTCTCTTCGGCTGACGTGACCAGCCCACTGCCATTTGAGCTTAGCCACCCGATGTACAATATCAACTACTTTGGTACGTCGGCGGATTGCCTCTTTACGTACCATATCCCGTAGCGATATTATCAGCATGGCTCGCTCCATTGCTCGCTGGGCAACTTTCAACCTTTGGACCGTCAGAGTCCACGTTTCACACCCGTACGTCATAACCGGGAGGACGTGCAGGTCATATATTCGGGTCCAGACCCTCAGAGCGAATTTAAGCTTTCCAAAGGCAGTTGAATCCGGCGCTCAACCTCTATAGACAGTCATTGTCTGCCAAGCCGCAGGATTTGACCGAGATATACGTACTCTTCAACTGTTCGATCACTTCTCCGTCGATAACGATTTGTCCTCCCGTCATACCCTCAGTCGCCATGACCTCAGTTTTATCCCGGTTCATTTTCAGACCTACCTTTATCGATGCTTTATAAAGGTCATCCAGCATGGTTTGAAACTGAACTCGGGAATTTGACAGAAGAACAATGTCATCGGCGAAGCGAAGATGACTGAGGAAATCTCCATTAACGTTGATATACCCATGTTGTCCCATTCAAGCGTCTTGAACACATCTTCCGATGCGTTTGTGAAGAGCTTGGGTGAGATCACATCCCCCTGCCTAAGGCCTTTGCCAAGAGGGATGTTTTGGGTATTTTCATGGAGCCTCACAGTCATCGTCGCGGACCGATACATATTTCGGAGTAGCTCGATGTAGCGGTGGTCGACTCTGCACCTCAGGAGGGAGTTTTCGACGGCCCATTTTTCAACTGAGTTGAACTCCTTCTCGTAGTCTACGAAGGCTATAAAGAGCAGCTTGTTGTACTCCTCGCACTTCTGCACCACTTGTCTCACAGTAAATATGTGATCCATTGTACCGTATCCTTTCCTGAACCCAGCTTGCTCACGAGGCTGGTACTGATCCAGCCTCTGTATTAGCCAACTCGTGATGACTCGTGAAAACGTGCACTCCTTGTACACGTGGTTTAGAAGTGACATAGGTCGATTATTCTTCAACTTCGCCCTATACCCTAACAGGACAACGACACTATTTCGCCATGCAGCCGGAACGACACCATTTTCGAGAACTGCATTGAACAGTGTTTGCAGTTCCTTCAAGATGGCTCTCCCACCAGCCTTTAGCAGTTCCATCGTTATCCCGTCCTCATCTGGAGTCTTGTGTTTTTTGAGTACTTTCAAAACAGCCTTTATCTCATAGACACTAATCTCCGGCAGATCCTCGGTGTAGTATCTAGTGAGCTGCGCACGCCTATCAGAGTCGACTGGTTTGCTTGGGCTCGAAGCTTGATTTTTTTTCCACCGCATCAAGTATATCCGGCTTTCTTGCAGTGACAACACCATCAGCTCGCTCGAGTTTTTAAATTTGGTTAGCGCCGGTAGAGAAGGCACGGGCAAACACTTTACTGCCGATTTTCCTCTATAACGCTTTCAACCAACTTCATGTTCTCTCGGCGAATATCTGCTCGGAATATTGCTACGGGATATGGTGCGTAACGAGGCTATCCGCCGATGTACCAAAGAAGTCGATATTGGACACCGGGTAGCTAAGCTCAAATGGCAGTAGGCTGGTCACGTCAGCCGACGAGACGACTACACTGGCGGGCGTGGACAGGCAAACGGAGTGTGGGAAGACCACCCGCCAGGTGGAAAGACGACATCAAGTGCGTGGGGAAAGCAGTGGATCCGTACCGCTAAGGGCCGGGGATCGGAGAGGCATATTTCCAGCAGTGGACGCAAACACGCTGACGGATTGACTGACTGTTCTCAAACCATTGTACTCTTATTTTTTTGTAGGTGGTAGGTTAATATTATGTCGTTTTTTTAGCTGTAAGAATAGTAACGTTTTGTAATTTGCCTCTTTGGTTACAGGTCACTATAGTAGTTCATGACAGAAATAACAGTATTAATTTTGGATCTAACACTAGACTCATCAGAAGGACTAAATCGTACACAGGTTTTACAATGTTTTCTTGTTGCCACTGGAGTGTGCATCGCTTTAAGATCCTTGCTTCACGATTCACATAACGTTTCTGGGTCCCCAGCACAAAGTGCATTAAATTCGTTTTATATACATTTAAAATAATGTTATTGGCTTCAAACCATAATTTAGTGAGTTCATGGCTTGCATTAAGGATAACTTTAGGTTATGATGCACGTAGCTCCGCATACTTGAAGAGTAAAAACCGGAAGTTTCATCTATATATGCATTCGAAATCTACCCTATAGATCCTTCAACGTGGGGAATCGCAACCCCAGTCAGCCCATGCCTACGGCATTAGAGGCGCACACTTTACGTTCTGCCACGGACCTCGTCATTACGTAATTTTAAATCAGATTGAATTAAAATTGAAAATTAAAATTAAACCATGACAATCCATGAGCTGGCACACAGTCATTCCCGCACTTCTCAACCCTTTGTTTTCTCCATAGTTACTTGCTGTGAAATAAAAAAGATTGTCCTCTCGATCAAAAGCAAGGCAGTTGGTTGTGACGATCTGAGCAGAGACCTACTTAACCCAATATTAGAAGAGATATTACATAATAGGTCGGGGAAAAAGTCTTTTCGCATTATAGTATGAATGAACTTGTAATAAAATCTCTTTGGCTATACTATTTGTATCTGGCTGGTTTTGGTATCATTGAAAGTTTAAATTTTAAAGAACATAATTCCAAATTCAAATTAGGAAAATGTGTGATTCTCATTTGTTTTTCGTACTGTCAAAATGAGTGAATCTAATGAAGAAATTCGATACATTTTAAAATTTTACTACAAAAAAGGTAAAAATGCAACGCAAGCCGCGAAAAAAATTTGCGATGTTTATGGACCTAGTGCAGTGTCTGTGAGAGTAGCACAAATTTGGTTTAAGCGTTTTCAATCCGGAAATTTTGATGTCAAAGATGCAAGTCGCTCTGGTCGCCCTATTACGGATAAAATGGATGCCATTTTTGAAAAAGTGGAGCAAGATCGGCATATCAGTAGTTACGACGTAGCTGAAGAACTAGGAATTGACCACAAAACAGTTTTGGCGCATTTGGAAAAAACTGGGTACACAAAAAAGCTCGATATTTGGGTACCTCACGAGCTCACTGAAAGAAACCTAATGAACCGTGTACTCATTTGTGATTCTTTATTACGACGTAATGAAACCGAACCATTTTTGAAGAAGCTGATAACTGGTGATGAAAAGTGGATCACGTACGACAAGAACGTGCGAAAAAGGTCGTGGTCAAAGGCCGGTCAAGCTTCACAGACTGTGGCGAAACCCGGGTTAACTCGCAAAAAGGTGATGCTGTGTGTGTGGTGGGATTGGAAGGGCATTATTCATTATGAGCTGTTACCACCAGGCAGGACCATCGATTCTGAACTCTACTGCGAACAACTGATGAGATTAAAGCAAGAAGTTGAGAGAAAGCGGCCGGAATTAATCAACAGAAGGGGTGTGGTTTTTCATCATGATAACGCTAGACCTCACACATCTTTAGCCACTCAGCAAAAACTAAGAGAGTTTGGCTGGGAGGTGTTAATGCATCCGCCGTATAGTCCTGACCTTGCACCTTCAGATTTCCACCTGTTTAGGTCTCTTCAGAATTCTTTAGGCAGTGTCAGGTTAACATCACGAGAGGACTGCCAAAACCACTTGTCGCGGTATATTGATCAGAAGTCCCAATATTTCTATAGCAATGGGATCATGTCCCTACCTACAAGATGGCAAAAAGTTATCGAACAAAATGGTACCTACATACTTTAGTTAAATGTAAATAAACCATATTAAAAAATGTTTTGAATTTTCTTAAAAAATGCGAAGAAACTTTTTCCCCAACCAATATAATTACTCATATCATTAACAGCTCTCTAGTATCGGGGTGTTTTCCAAGCTCGTGGAAAAATGCATTTGTCATACCTCTGCCAAAAATAAATAATCCTCTTACCCCTTCTAATTTTCGTCCCATTTCTATACTTCCGTTTCTATCGAAAGTACTGGAACGGGTAGTGCACTTTCAATTCAACAAATACCTTTGCGTCAATTCCTTATTAAACCCCTATCAATCTGGATTTCGCCCATGCCATAGCACTACGACAGCTCTTGTCAAAGTCACCGAAGACATCCGCCAAGCTGTAGATAACCGGCAGCTCACCATAATAACGCTACTTGACTTTAGTAATGCATTCAATACGGTTGACTTTGACATTCTACTGGCAGTCCTTGAATCTCTTCATGTTTCACAGCAGGTACTGGATTGGTTCACATCTTATCTTAGAGGTCGCCAGCAAAGAGTTCGTCTGCATGATGCTCTGTCTGATTGGAGTGAACTTCTTGCTGGCGTTCCGCAGGGTGGCGTACTTTCTCCTCTTCTTTTTTCTGTTTTTTATAAATACACTCACTAGTAAAATAGCATGTCTCTTTCATATGTACGCCGATGACCTGCAACTCTACCGCCATTTCTCCATAACTAACATTCTCTCCACAATTGACCTCGTCAATGTCGACTTGTCTCGCATAAAAGATTGGTCTGAGAGATTTGGTCTCATAGTCAATCCCAAGAAATCTCAGTTGATAATTGTAGGAAGCAACAGGTTACTTTCCAAGGTCAACAAAGACGAATTGCCTGCAGTCAGTTTTAATGGTGTTGTCATCCCTTACAGTAGGACTGTTAAAAACTTGGGTATAATCATAGATGAATCACTGACTTGGACTGATCATATCAGCGGTGTATGCCGAAAAATATATGGTGCTATGCACAATCTAAAACGACTGAACCGGTTCATTCCTACAGAGACATAAATTACCCTTGTGCAGACCCTGGTTCTCCCCATCCTTGACTATGGTGATGTGTGCAACTTAGATCTAAATGAGGACTTACTGAATAAGCTTGATCGCCTTCTCAACTATAGCATAAGATTTATTTACGGACTCCGCAAATATGACCACATTTCGGCATACCGTGATCAGCTTCAGTGGCTAAATATTCGACGTCGAAGACAATTGCATGTCCTTTCTCTTTTATACACAGTCCTCAACAACCCACGTGCTCCCACATACCTTAGAGATAAATTCAATTTCTTGTCCTCCCATGGTTTACCACTCAGGTCAATCGACAACCTTCTTCTACTGATACCGTCACACAATACCACTTGTTTTACGGATTCATTTACAGTAAATTCAGCACGACTTTGGAATCAATTGCCACTTGACATCAGGAGCTCAGCTTCTCTTGATATTTTCAAAAAACGTGTAAAATCATACTTCCTCGCAAAATGAGTATGTTCTACTTTTGTCACATTTCAGTTTTATTATCATGTTTCACTTTATTTAATGTATGTATTTTATATTTTACCATTGTATTTAACTATTGTATATATATATTTTTTTTATTTTATATTTTTAAGTTTATGTAACTTTTTTTTTTCTTTTCTTTAGCGGACATTTGTCTGCAGATATATATTTTTTTCTACATATAACTAATTTAGAGTATAAATAGTGCACAAGAAACTATCTTAGGTTACTTTTCTTTTGTTGCTACCTGAATATTTATGTCCCATAATCTGGTTGATTGGAAGATATTGACTTTAGGCAATAAGTCCTCCCTTGCATGTACCTATGTGTATGGAAGCAATAAAGCATATTATTATTATTATTATTATTAATATAAACCTAATGTAATGAAGATTTTTAATAGTCATAATAAAATAAATCGCCACGCAAGTATCACACAGTTACTATTCTTTAATTAACATGACTTTAGGTTAAATATTCTTGGTTATTTACTTGAATTAAACTTAGTTAATAATTAGATACGGCAATGTACTGAAATCATTGCACCCAATCAATCAATATATATCACAAATATTTCATTTTGGTTTTATTTATCTATTCAAGGTGAGTTCTGATCAATAAAAACATCACTGTTTATAGATAGACATACCACAAAACTGTTATATTATATTATTTTAACAATTGATTGAATAGAGGAACTCGGCGCATCCGACGTTCAACATGGCCGCGAAAGAAACGTGCCAGGCTCAGGGCAGGCAACCTAATTTTTTTATGAAGCATGTTCATAGGACTATCGAATGGTGGTAGTGTCATCTTGTTACTCGATGACGTTATTTTTTTTATTTTTCGACATTTTAAAACCGGCCAACCTCAGAACGTGCCAGGGTAGGACGAGCCAACCTACTTTTTTTAAGCTTTTCTTGATGACCTTTACCGATTGTGCTAGGTCTCATGTTGTTACTCGATGACGTTAAATTCTACCAAAAAAGTGATTTAATATTACCTACTGCACAAAACGTTCCAGGTTTGGGTCAGGCAACCTAGTATTTTTAGGAAGCCTATTCTAATCTGCACAAGCACAAATGGGTCCCATGGTGTTACTCGATGACGTAGGGTTGACGACGGTCCGCTCTCGTACTATTTAGTCTATGAAAGTTCTTTCGGGCTCCTAGATACCTATCACTACAACTTTAAATCAGCCTTTGACAAAATAATTCTTTAGCTGGTATGTGCATTTTCATTAGAAAATGGGTTTCATGGTTAGGCACCCATTTAAAACTAAAGCCAGGGGGGCTTTTACTTGTGTTTTTGATGAAATGAAAGGTGATCGAATCGATAAAATACGCAGCGATTGAAATATATTGCAACTGATTTCAATCGCCCGCCTGATCGCCAATCGCGTACCTGCTATTGCATTAATTTAAAGATTGTCAAAGGGAAAATAAAACTATCCATGTTATTTATACAAATATACTCGGGGAAGGTATGGTATTAGTCACATACGTCCGGTTCTAGAAGAAAAACTTTACAGGCTTGAAGTGCTGCAGAAAGAAGAGCAAGATCTTTTCTTCTTCGAGATCCGGGAAGAGATCGTCGACAGAGCGCTGGACATTTGCTACGAAGCCTACATGGAGAGGCAGACGGTCCCGTTCACCGTGCACTGCGTTGCCGAAGCGTGGCTGAAACTCATCGACTGGCATTTCTTGCGTCATGACCCCGGAGAGGACGCAAGCGCGTACCCACCTTGCGACATCCCGAACAGGGCTGAGTCGTGGGTCCCGGATGCAACGCCTGCGCCTTCTCCGAAGGATACTTACGCGTGCAGGGTCCTGAAGGTGCTGGAAACCACCGGAAGCAAGCTGAAGAGGCACGGCAGCAACGACTCGTTGGAGTATCCCGACTTGGATCAGATTGCACCAGAATATTGGTAAATAATAACACATCGAACGGAGCCAATGAGCTATAGTTCGCTATATAATACACTGAATTTTGTCCTTTTCCCTTAGTTACCTCACGCGCTCACTTAGTAAACAAAACCAGAAAAACTTAAAAAAAATAATGGAAAGTTCCAAATAGATAGAAGAAAATTATAGAATTGATATTTAAGTTGTGATTCAAGGCTATACACCTTTAAGCAATTCAAGAAATATTTAAATTCTTTGGTATATTCCAGTTTTATGCTGTAGGTAATTGGCCACACAAAGGCCTGGGGGCTAGGTACTGATGGAGCGAACACGAGAAGTTTTCACAAAGAATAGCTAAACTAAAATGTAAAAATGAATTAAGTACTGATTCCATTTTTTAGGTTCCCAGGAAAAGTGGAGATAGCAAAGGCCCAGTCTGAAGAATTACAAATAGAAGTGAGTATTAAACAAAAAATAATGAATTATGTTGATTCTTTTTTCTCGTTTATTTAAGCATTCGTTAATTGTCTTCTTCTTGGATCTTCAGCCGACTTTTTGATTTATGTATTTACGTTTACAAATCTGGCGCAAAGGTAGCTTGATTCTAAACCGTTCCTGGTTTTAAACGGTTTTTGATTTTGTTTTTATTTTTTATTTTAAACGGTTTTCCTAGGCGCGATTTTGCTTTGGGCCGACATATATCTGTGGATAAAGGGGCGTCATCAGAAATGCTAGTCTCAGCTGTCACCTAATTTGGCGTTTCCGGCACTGTGCGGCAAACCGATCGACTGGCGTTTTTAAACGTATGGAGTAATTGAAGAGCGCGCGCAGTGGGCGCTAAGCGAACTAACATTTGCGAGTCCGAGTTTGATTTGACAGTTTTCACCAAGTGCTGATTTATTTTAATTGACACTCAAGTGGCCTTTATTACTAAAGTGCTGATTATCTTGTACTGGTATCGATTGCGAGATGGTAAGAAAGGCCCTGTAATGTGAGGATTAAGGTAATCAGTACTATCAAGTACTGGAAGTTTTGAAAACTAATTGTTTTCCAGTCTGCAATGCCCTGCTTGGCCGACATGTTTCGACTCCCACGACGGAAGCATCGTCAGGGCCACTTCGTTGCCGGCCAAGCACGTCATTGCACACCGGAAAACCGTAAGTTTTCAAAACATTATGTACAGTGACGGTGTAAATCTAAGAACATAAATCAGTACTTGGTGGAAAAGACCATAAGTCACTCATTTGTTCCTTTCGTCGATCGTTTTTAGCGATTCGTCAAAAAGGCGTTCTTTGCTTGATGTCACACACGTTCGTTGAAAACGAAAGGAAAAGATATCCGTTTGGATATAATTTATTCTGTGGGAAACGATTTGAGAAAAGATGGCGCCTAATCAACAAACGTTTTAGTGGACTTTGGGAAAATCACTCTATAGTAGCTGTTAAATATAATTATAAGAAACAAACTTCATAAGTAGGTACATTTAGTATTGATATTTTACTTATGTATTTTAGTTTTTATTGTTATACTGGGCGTATTCGGGTAAAGTATTCTGTCCTACATCCCGAATGCGGATACTACGGGGGAGATACCATGGTGAATTAAGTTGCCGGGTGAATAGCCAAGTGAGTGATTACGAAATGCAATTGTTTCAGATAAGTTCACGAAAGGACAAAAAATCAAAATCAACGTCAACGTATGATTAAACACGTCACTTAGTATGGATAGTATGAAAAGAAACTCCACGCGATTCATTAAAAGTGACGTGTTTGAACATTGATTAACTCAGCCGTCTCTTCGTGCAATCGGGGCTTAATCATTGACTTGCTTGTTCACTCGCCGAGTACATTTACCATGGTGAAGCCCAAAGCATAAGATGCGGGCGGCGGCCACTCCGGACGCTTCATGCAGAGCAGATACGCTCACGCTAGGTTTAAGAATTTTCGTGAATCGGAAACAATGCCACATAAATCGCAAACATCTTTGCTTCACTGAACGGACACAGCCACGCGGCGAAAGCATGGAGATAAATGTACAAATATAAACATGTATCTCAATGAGCCAAAGACGTGGTGATTATCTCTCTATAGTCTGTGGAAGTGATTGAGTGACAAATTCAGACATATATTTCATTTTCACGCAAGGCATAAATTTTATGTGTACATCTTTGTGAACATTTCTACTATGCATATACCAAATAAATAAATATACTCTGGTCGTTTAATACAAAAATATACAGCGACTGACAATAGAACTCGGTTCCAATTTCAACGAAACGAAAGCATCACACCAGTTTTTTAAACGAATCGTTCAAAAGGATCAACGCAACGAACAAATGCAAACACCTTTAAAATCCGATATCGCACACATTCCTTGAAAACGAAAGGCAAAATGGCGTCTGCTAAACAACTGATTTAAGGTAACAGTGATGAAAAAAACTGATGCCAGCATTGATATGAAATAAGAAGAAACACGTGTTTTATTGATTTTTGTAATAGACATTTCACTTTTTATTGTCATTCGCCGACCCGCAAGCATTTTGTCCTAAATCACGCATGGGGATAGTTCAGAGACCACAGAGCATGAAGGTTCGGGCTGTTGGATGGCCAGGACTTTCGCCGCTGCCATTTCGGAATCTTTATGCAGACACATACGTTCGCTTAGGTTTTCGATTTTTTTTATTAATTGCTATAATGCCATACACATCGCTAAAGAAGCAGAATTCGCTAATAGTTTCTATACACCTGTAGATATAACCATCGCATTGTTTTCCATCCAGCCCTGCTGACAGTATAAAGGGAAGGTCCTGGAATGGCACTTAGTTCATTCGGGAATTTAAATATACGACGGTGTTGTATTGCAGGAAGAGGCCCAATGCAGTGAAACTGCCTCGGCGAGCACAATGGTCATTGCAAACGAAATGTTGGAAAAAGTAACCGAATACAACAGAGATATCGTCAGTCCTCAGGTAGGAGCTATTGGTTCTCTGAAAAATACTATATTCATAAATTATTTTTGCATTTAATAGCCGAATTCCTAAGGTAGGTTAAAGGTATAACGGAATGACTGTGACATGGGACTTTAGGCGCATTTCGGGTTAGAAAAGCTTATCTATTCATCTAAATCTTTGACATTTACCTTACGAATGCCACACTGTAATGCTCTCCGTACATCACGTTACGATCCTTATGAGCCGAGCAAAAAGAAAATAATTGTAAAGAACGCTTAGCGAAAACGAAGCGCAGACGGGCAATGCGATGCTGTTTTATATCTACAACGTTGTTGGCCCCTGGCCTAGCGCCCTTTTACCGGGCTCCAAAACGCTGAGATTGTCCAAAACTAAATCGACCCGCCCAGATATTTTTGAAATTGTTTGCAATCGCCCGCAGCCAGCGATTAGCAATCCAATCGTGTACGCTTGTCAACCGCCAATGGCGCTACTAAAACGTCATTCAAAAATACGAAACTGCGTTTTGAGCATTCAGAATAGCAACTTGCTGCAGCAATTTGGTAGGTCGTTTAGCCGGCAATTTCCGCTAGTTTCCGCAAAATTTGCAATATCGTGATACAAATCTTAATAACTTAAAAAAGTATAAAGTCGAGTTCTGAATTTGAGCTCATGCTGAATTTGGGAAAAACTGCGAAAGCCTCCTTTAAACCAAAGGAAGATATTTTGATTTGCATTAACAAATGTAAGTAGATAACAATTTGAAGCCGAGAACAAAGCCTTCTCCAGACAGAAAAAGTTTCGCGGTTAACACAGAATAGGTACTCATAAGTCTATCTCTTAGGGACGAGTGCACGAAAGGATAAAACATCAAAATCAACGTCAACGTACGATTAAACTCGTCACTTTGTATGGACAGTATGGAAGGAACTCCATGCGGTTCACTAAAAGTGATCTGTTTGAACATTGATTAACTCGGCCGTCTCTTCGTGCAATCGGCAGTGCAATTACGAAGCACAAAATTGGGTGTAGGTTGCTGTACTTACGGCAATATGACAGCTTTTGCGATTACGAAATCGATGCATTCACAAATGGTGCGGCACTCAGCGCTACCCGCAGCAATTAGGTCAACTCCATATATTTCGCGTCGAATCGGTATTAAGAAACGGCAAAGAACTGTCAAATGCGGGGAGGTAGACGCCTATTTCGTCTGCTCGTCTAGTCAAGTACCTCAGAAGTTGACCAATTGTCGACACAGATTGGTCCGTGCTGGATGTAGGTGGATGAAAAACGGCTTCGTAATCGCGCTTTAGAAATGACGGGGGCGCACCTACACGAACCGCGGCACCATCCTCAAATTTTGCGTAATTGCACTGCGGGGCTTAGAAAGCAAGAACAAAGAGCGACAATCGGCCAACATTTCGGAAAAGTTTCGCGCGAACGTTCCCGGGAACGTTCATGTGCACGGGCGAATCTCACTCTTATTTCTTTCATCTAATGCTGAGATTCATAGACCTTACTCGTGCATGGCATAGCCAAATAATAGCTTCCGATTGTCGAATTTGACATTTGTTCCATATATTTCATTTCACAACTGACAGTCGAAAGGCATACTGTGGGTCAGCCAAGTACGTTATTCTATCGCAATAACTCATCGCAACGGCAACGCATTGCTGTGTCATTTTGTAAAGGCGTTTGAATTTTAGGTTTTGGATTAGGGTGCGAGTGTTCTGTCATATGTACATTATTGTCGAATGTTTCATTTTTCTTTTCATTTTTATTTGATTTTTATATGTCAAGCTCGGCATGTGGTGTACGCCAGGACCTCTTAAGGTGCCCAACGACGCATGGGATTTCAAACTTTCAGGGGGGGCTGCGAAAACCGTGTAGGCCGGCCAGGTGATTCTTTTTTTACACGATGTTTGAATAATCCCAGGCTGAATTTTGGGGGAAATGGGATGTTCATTCCATTGTTTACCGGACCTATAGATAAAAGATCTAGAGGATCGGTGGGTTCTTGTTTTTGGAATGTCACTGTGAATTTGTGCATTCTATCCCTGTTCCGCGTTGAGCGAGGCATGGTAGAAAGGGGACGGAGTTTGTGCAGTTTCGATGAGAAAACCGGCCAAGTGCGAGTCGGACTCGCACACGAAGGGTTCCGTACCATCGTACAAGATTTAACACAAAATAACCACGTTTTTTGTACGGGACCCCTCTTTAATTTTTATATTTTTTTATTCTACCTATTTGTTGTTATACCGGCAATATAAATACACACTGTGAAAATTTCAGCTGCCTACCTATTACGGTTCATGAGACGGTTCAGACGGACGGACGGACGGACGGATGGACGGACGGACAGCGGAGGCTTAGTAATAGGGTTCCGTTTTCACCCTTTGGGTACGGAAGCCTAATTAAATGGTTGTGTCTATTGAAGGTATCAATTGCTGACGTTGGGACAGAACTTTCCCCGAGCTGTCCAAATATGGATGGGGCGCTTGGCGATGTCGCCTCACCCAAAAAGTCTTTACCGAAAAAGGCTGGCTCTAAGAAGAAAAAGAAAGTAGACATTGTCAAGTCCAGGTATTAATTTTGCTCATATTTAATCCTTTCAGTTCTCAAAATTTACGTGCATCGCAAACTAGTCGCCTGAATGGGTTGGTTTGGGTTAACTTATTGTATGCATTATGATACCTTTTCTTATTCAGATCGAAGATATCCCTTGCCCCCTTGAAACTCAACAGGGGTCAACTGAATCACTCCGCTGTCAGCACCCCATCCGACTTTCGTCGTCGAAATCTCAGGTTAGCTTTACAGTTATAATTTCTCAAAATAATTTTAAGAAAACCGGCCAAGTGCGAGTCGGACTCGCACACGAAGGGTTCCGTACCATCGTACAAGATTAAAAAAAAAACAATTTTTAATTTTTTTCAACCTTTAATTTTTATTATCATATAATGTTAGCTATTTTTTGTTATAGCGGCAAATTAAATACATAATCTGTGAAAATTTCAGCTTCCTACCTGTTACGGTTCATGAGATACAGCCCTGTGACAGACGGACGGACGGACGGACGGACGGACGGACAGCGGAGGCTTAGTAATAGGGTTCCGTTTTTACCCTTTGGGTACGGAACCCTAAAAAGTGTCAATTTCCTAAAGTTTTGGACTATTTTTGAATATTTGTTATGCATGAATTAATTTATACTTCAATCTAGCGATGAAACTTCTTTTAGCGCATTTAAAAAAAAACATATGCAATAAAAAATACCAATGAGCCGTTGTCAGTCAGTTCCGTTTAGAAGTACTAAGATTGCTCAATTGCTGTACAAATTAATTGATCCATTTATTTGTCTATTTAGTTGTCAGTGTTCGTTTTCTTAAGTTTAAACACTATTACAATATTGTTTTGAAAACTTACGGGTTCCCGGTGTGCGATGCCGTACTTGACCGACGTGTTTCGCCTCCAACAAAATAGATATATGTTATACTAGCCGAGGTACCCGGTTCCACTCGGTTCAATTGTCGTTTCGGACTGATGTTGGGCTAAATTATTTCCTGGATAATATATGAGTTCCCTATATAAATTTTCATCAACTATTTCACCCTTTTCGAGTTTGATTTTGTTTACCAAAGGTATCCTATGTCCTTCTTCAAGGTCCATATTTTCTCTACAATGAAATGAATCAAAATTGGTTCAGCGGTTTACATGAAGAATTATTAATATTTTTAATAATACGATAGTAATAGAATATTAGTATTTTTTTTTATTTTTTTTTATGTGACTGGACATGGATGGCTAACACCACACCTTCTGTCATGGTATTAGCCCAACACACCACATGGGATCTAGGCGCCATACCAGGACATTTCTTATATTGCACAGCTACATAAAAATAATAACGTTTATTGCATAGGTAAAACTTAATGCCTAAAGTCGTCTTCTACCAGCTTACTTAGTAAGTTAGTAACTTAATTAAAATTAATTAAAACACATATATATATATATATATATATATATATATATATATATATATATATGTGTATATATATATATATTTTTTTTTTTTTTTTTTTTTTTTTATTTTTTTTTTTTTTTTTTTATTTTTTTTTTTTTTTTTTTTTTTTTTTTTTTTTTTTTAAATACAGAAAACGGATGTATATATATATATATATATATATATACATATATATATAATAACTACTTATATAATACAAAATATTAAACTTATAAAATTATTGTAAATATATACGCATAATACAAAAATATTTTACATATTAGGTGGCGTGGATTAAATCTTATATATATAAAAGAAAGTCGTGTTTGTTACAACACTTATAACTCGAGAACGGCTGGACCGATTGCCATGGTTTTTGATTTGTTGGATTTGTTTCCGTCCCGAATAGCAGAATACATCTTAAAAACAATGAAAACTCGATATGTGTAATGAATACTTAATCATTTCAATAGATGCTGATTTGTTTATTACATGTCAAACATTTGTTGTCCAATCGTGTCAAATAGTTTTTGGAGCTTATGGCCTGGTTGCTGAGACCTTTCAGCCACAACTTAATTTTTTTCTGAAGACATCATGTGTGCGTTCAGAAATTTATTAATAAAAAATCAGTTGGTAAAGGTTATAAGATTAAGGAAAAAAAATCTACAGGTACAATACAGGTAAATAGGGTAAATGTCTTTTTATAGGTTGTCTATGATTTTTATATGTCTATATGTCTATGATTTCATACGTAGTGGTTATATACTCTTTGAGCTATTGGCTGTGTCTCGAGAGTCTATGTCTATGATTTCATACGTAGTGGTTATATACTCTTTGAGCTATTGTCTGTGTCTCGAAAGTTCAGGCACTGTTATTATATTTGGTGGTTTTATGCGAGTGCACATTTTAATAACAATGCCGCGTCCTAGAAGATCTAATCTTTCCCAGCGAAGCCGAAATGCAATTAGGCAACGGAAAATTTGCGAGTCAATTTGCACGAGAACAGCGCCGCGTTAGTATGGAGCAAAGAAGGGCCTTAATTCGTGCTTCTCACACACAAGAGCAAAGAGAGGCAGCCTGTGAAACGGCTAGGTTAGAAACGAGAAATCGTCGAGCTTATCGTACAGATGAACAGAGGAATAATCTTCGAAGTGCAAGAAGAAATGGTTCAAGTATTGATTTGAATCGAGCAGCGTTTCTGTATGATTGCACCATCGACTACAGCTTGCATCGTTTAGTTTGCATTGGTCCAATGGACGTTGCTTGCCAGCATTGTGGAGCATTGAAGTTTGCTGGTGAAACGCCTGGTTTGTGCTGCCTTAGTGGTAAAGTGAAATTGCCATTATTGGTCTCGCCACCAGAGCCATTGTGCTCCCTGCTTTATGGCGAAACACTAGAATCACGACATTTTCTAGAGAAAACTCAAAAATACAATGTCTGTTTCCAAATGACTTCATTTGGGGCGGAAATTATCGAAGAACACGGATATAATCCGACATTTAAGGTAATTTACGTTAAAAACTTTATTTTCTATCATTGTAAAAAAATTCTGGAATGTAGTTTGCTAGATTTCTGTATTTGTTTCTGAAATAAAAATGGCATGTTATTATTTGAAAAAAAAAAAGTGTTTGTAAAAAAAGTGTTTGTAAATCTTACTATAATTATGGTTTTGACTTTACAGATTCAAGGCCAGATTTGCCATCGCATTGGATCATTGCAACCTATAGAAGATGCACAGCATAAATTCTTGCAAATATACTTCATGGGCAATATGATTATTTTGTATCATTATTTTACGTTCATCAAAGCCTAAATTAGTTCAGCTAAAAAGTAACACGACATTCATTGACTGTTAGGCGGTACGAAGTTCGCCGGGTCAGCTAGTATAAAATAAAATTTACCATCGTTCTCAGAACTACATAAATGTAATAATGTTTGAAAGTTATATGTGGAAATGTGACGATTCTGAGTGCAGCGGGGGGCTGCCTGTGGATAATGAATACAATTCATATACAAATAAAAATTACATTTTTCGAAGGTTCACCATCAAACAATCATTTCCAGGACATAAATTAGGTTCTTCGGCTTAATAAAAAAAAATGTACTTGTCGAGCGGATATCGTCTAAATTTTGTCTTATTTTAAATTTTATCTTTAATTAACTTTATCATAAACATTAGCTTTACCTTTAATAAGTATGTGAAAATAATCAATAATGACTTTATATTTAATTAGTGAATATTTCCATCTTGTTTTCTTGCTTCATTTTTATTAACATGTTTTGAAATGTATAATTGAAAACCTGAAAAACTATACTAACTATAAACCTGAAAAAAGAGATTACCTTGTATGGCGCTGCGAGATGACTCGCCCTATAGCTTCCTACTGCCTAGTAGGTCAATCATCAATTTGGCGCTGTCCTAGTAGTCCGTTATGATTACACTGTTTGTCGGACACGTGCCTCCCACTATTAATCGTGGGTGGAAGAGACCGGGAATTATGGGGATTTGGAGGCCATTTCTGGGAAATCAGAACTGATTAATCAGGAGAGAAACTTACTTTGACATTGGTATTCTGGTAATCGATTGCAGCGCAACACGGAATGACTGGCACGAAATTAAACATTCCCATGAATTTCCGAATTCGGCGTCAATTACAATTACATTTCCATTAATCAGCTAATCTTAAATGTACTAGAATAGGTCGGAAGTTATATGGCGTATGCCAGTACCTCTGGTACGGGAAATACCTCGGTGCGCGACGACGCCCGTGAGCTTTCGAACTTTTAAGGGGGCTGCGAAAACCATGCCCGCCGGCCAGCAGCATCTTTACACTATGTTTGGAAGACCCCAGGTTGTACTTTGGGGGAAATACCTCGGCAGGGAGTGCATACCATAGTTTAACGACCCTATAGATGAAAGTCCTATAGGATCGGTTGGTTCTGATTTTTGGAATGTCGACTGTTCCTGTTTCCTGCCTGTGTTGTGCGATGGTAGAAAGGGGACGGAGGGATAGCGTTATGCAGCTCCGACGGGCGTTCTACATTCACTCCATATACTGATTCAGCGAGGATTCGGGCGCGTATATTCCGTGTGTAAACTAATTAGCCCAAGAATTGACCAGCTGCACGGATCCACTCGCGGGTGATAGAAGTATGAGGGGGGGGGGGGGGGATTAGATGTGTGTGTATGAAATTGTATACGCGCTCCAATTAGTACGCTCGGCGATATATGATCTTGATTGAGAAGGGTGCTACGTTTGTGAGTCTGCCCGTATGTACTCGCGGCACAACTTCTGGCCCCCTACTACGAACGCTGTCGAGGAAGCGCTATCGAGAAGGCGATGTCGCCCGTCAAAAATATTGTATGCGTTTGACAGTTGGTATCTAAAGCGATCTCGATACCATCTGTCAAACGCATACAATATGTATGACAGGCGACATCGCCTTCTCGATAGCGCGTACTCGATAGCGTTAGTAGTAGGGCTCCTGATATTACCGAAAATTATAGTTTGTATCTGAGTGGGCAGTCTGAGTTCTCACCGAAATTGGCGTTTACGGCAAACCGATCGACTGGCGTTTTCTCCAAACTCCATACAAGTTTTTACTAGATATTCTGTGGTTTTACTTCTTCAAGCTGTCAAAGTCAAACGCGGACTTCCGATTTGTATTAAAACGCGGAGTGGACGTAAACGGCAACGTCGACGTATTTACGGCAACGTTGAGTAAGCTGTCAAATCAAGCTCGGACTCGCAAATGTTAGTTCGCTTAACGCCCGCTGCGCGCGCTCTTCTGTTTCTCCATACATTTGAAAACGCCAGTCGATCGGTTTGCCGTAACGCCAATTTAGGTGACAACTTAGACTACCGGCTCTGTTCGTATCGGGATGTCTGGGTGGAAAAGTGGTATGTTGTACGGATGCACAGACGGTCATGACGGAATCGTGACAGGCCCTTTTGAAAAAAAAAATGTTTAACATGGCATATCGCGCACGCCAGGACGTCACAAAAAAAGGCGCCCGACGACGCCCATGGGATTTCGGACATTTTTAAACGGACTATACCTATACATGAAACTATTAATGAAACAATCGACACTATTAAAAATACTGGAAGAATTCAACGTTACACATTTTAAATTCGAACTCGAGCCCCTAGTCGAACTTCTCACCTTAAGGTGGCCCAACCCGGCGGGCCTAACTCATTCGCGGGCACGGTACAAAACCGTGCTGTTGCGCTCTGGGACCTTCTCTATTTCAAAGAATAAGACAGGCTCCGTGATGAGGAAGATGCAACATATCCACAAAAAAGACAATGTGCATAGTGTATGATTTGGTAAGATTTACAAAAAAATTAATTTCAAAACTACTTATAGCTAAAAGTAAACCACGACCGCTGTAGACAGAAATCTAACAAAAACCAAATAGATCATAAATCTTGATTAAATAAGCTATGTCTGATGACTACTCTATTTACGATGTTCTTACTTTATCATTGCGTAACCACCTCCAAAGTTATTGTATAAAACGCGCGAAAAATTCGAACTTTCGGACCTTATAACTTAGAAACCAAACACAATTTTACAATGCCAATGGTCATCAGACATCTAATTCGATCAAATAAAGCTATTTTGAGCAAAATTTTGGATCTCTGACAAGAAATATGGGCGTGATCTTCTTTCCCGTTTTGTATAGGGAGATGAGCGGGATGGGCCATCTTAATTGGCGTTTACGGAACTTCGAAGTTACGTAAAAATGACAAGTTTTACTACTTATTCTGTGCTTTTACTTTTTAAACCTGTCAAAATCAAAATCGGACGGAAAAGAAGTAAAACTGATATGGGTTTGAAGTTTTTACGTAACTCTGAAGTTCCATAAACGCTAATTTAGGTTAGAACTCGGACTTACTATACTGAAGTGGATGATTTGTACTTACTCCTTACTGTTCATGATGGTGGGAGCGGGTTTTATTTGTTAGCGTCATATCATGTCATGTCATGTCAGCGTATTTCACCACTGATGAATATGAAGATTAGCTGAGACCAGCGATCATGAAAGCTGTTCCATAATTAGGAACCATAGACAAAAAGGAAGGAGATATGCCATCTAGCGCGCTGTCTCCAATTTTCAGAAACTACCAAGCCAACTTAAATGTACATTCCGCATGCATACATAGTCGCAAACGTATTGCTGGGTTTGTGTGGAACTGTCGAATTGTGTGAGTTGTTTCGTGTTCAATCTAATACAAGCCGGCCTGGCATGGTACCTAGTTCTCATGAGGCATGCGGGGCGATTGTCATGACAGTAGGTGCTGTATTAGTCAATTATTACTAAACAGTTTCCTACCTCGTACGTTTCTGAATGCTCATGGGTACGGTTGCTCTCCTAGACCTAAAGGCAAAGTCCGCTAATAGATAACTCTACTTTCGAGCGTTAGCGTTATGAGATAACACAAATTTTGGTACAATTTTGTGTGATTACGACGTTATCTCATAGCGTTAAACGATCGAAAATGGAGTTATCTATTAGCGGACTTACGCTTCTAAACGGTACCATTTGTCACGCCTTCTTATTCCAAATATGAATTGGCCAGCTGAAGTATGAAACACTTTTTAAATTTCGCTCGCCAACTCTGAAAAACACTATCTATATTTATTTTCTTCTTCAGCACATTCCAAAGTCGACTGGTTACCATGAAAGTATACGAATGAGCGACAATGACATATTAATTCAATAAAATGCAATCTCGCTCAAGAGCGTTTATAAATATTGAGTTGTATATATTAAGGGTGGTCTTTGATAAAATACAACTTTTTCCTGGTCATCGAACTCAGAATTTCAATGGAAACATATGGTTAATGGATCTGCCCTATAAACAGACAAAAGATACAATAAAAAACGATTCCTAAAAAAGGGACGCCATTCAAAACAAATCACCGGCATTATTACATATTCTTTGTCACCGGTATAACACGTCGTATTATAATAGTTCAGTGGATTCTTCGAAATCGTAATGCGTTCCCAACGCATTATGCGGAGATTTTATTGAAATGTGTGAAGGGACCTGAGCGAACCAGAGAACTATGAGCTCGAGGGGTCATTGGCCGATTTAAGTCCAAAGATGAAAGTTGTTTCCCTACTGACTGGCCTTCTGAATGTAAGCAAAAGGCCCGATGACACTAAATCGAACAAACTGTATCTATCATCAAGGTTTTAAATTAGGTGATCACCGTATTTTTACTAAAGAAAGGAATAAGCACAAATATTTTTGGTGTCTAATGGACTTGCTTGTTCGCGATGACGGTTCAATGTAAAAACGGTTTTGTGCTTTTTAAAAACAGCGTTGCCGATTCAATGAAAAATAATATTTTATTTAACTCGATTTTGACCCAAAATAAAGGTGGAGCGAATGAGTACAACATGGCGCTTAAGGCAGTCTTAATTAATAGGTTTATCAAATGTAATGTTGTTATGGGACCTAGGTATAAGTATATCCGAGATGAGTTATTTGCCGACTCGTCAACGCTTTTTAGGGTTCCGTACCCTAAGGGTGCCAACGGAATCCTATTACTAAGTCTCCGCTGTCCGCCTGTCCCAGGGTTCTATCTCATGAACCCTAATAGGTAAGCAGCTGAAATTTTCACAGAGTGTGTATTTATTTTGACGCTATAACAAGGTAATTTGAAAATTTTAAAATTCAAATTAAAAATACAAAAACGTAGCCGATTTTTATAGATAATATATTTTTTTTTTTTTTGTTTTTGTTTGTCGTTAGGACTACTGTAAATAAGAAATGCAATGTCAAGTGATTCCATAAGCGTTCAAACAAATACAGATGGTGCCGCGACTTGCAACTTTTTGCGTATTCTCCGTTATCACAAATACTGCATTACACCTCGGCACAAAACTTTGAACTGTGGTTCCGTACGCGTTTCGTACCACCCGGCCTATAAACTACTTGTGATACGACTAAGGGTGTGCACATTAATCACGTGAGGTTCTTCGGGCCTCTTTTTTACACCCCCCTCTCTCTGCTGATATGATAGGTTTCAAGGGCTACCCCATTATTCCTACCGCATTTATTATTTTGCTTGTAGGTGTTCTATAAAATTGACATTAAATAAGTTTTACAGGTTTGCTAACTACCCAAACACAAAATATAACTATATAAAAAGTAATATATATATATATATATATATATATATATATATATATATATATATATATATAATATATATAACTATTAATCATATTTACTTATATCGATTATATATATCATAATAACTATTTATATATATAATATATCTAATAATATAATAATATATATAGTATATATAAATAGTTATTATGATTATTTTGTACGTACACAAATTACAATTTCTTTGATTAGCATATCTTCCCATGCCCACACCCCCTCCCCCTCACAATAAAGAGTAATTAACCCCCTCCCCCCTTATTGAGCCTTACGTGATTGCTGGTCGATCCCTTAATACCCTTAATAGAGAGGGTTACATAACAATAAAGCAGGTACATACCTCAGGGGCCTGTCTTTGTGTCGATACACGTGCACTGTGGGGTTAAGCTCTTTGTTCGAGTGCACGTGTGTCCTGCATGGGAATTACAGGACATTTATTTGCGGAAGACCTGCGAAGGATAACCAGAGCGTATTGATTTAGTAAATGGGAAACACAGCATTACTTGCGAGTATTAAAATTTCATGCAATATAAAATTAAGTTAAATAAATAAATTAATCTACCTAAGGTGATTCGACACGCTTGCTGGTTCTTCAATGGAATCTAGAGGGCGCAATTATCTAAAGATTTTGTAAAATATATTGAGCTGAGGATCGACCTAGTTGTACTTTATATTTGCAGAATCCTCGTAAAATATATATTTGCAAAAACAAATTTCAATACCTCACAAACGCGTAAAGAAAATATTTGAAAATGGGAATGTGATTGTACTATTTTAAGATTCAGTTTTGGCCGTCTCATTCGCCTCCCGCGGCACAATTGCGGTGTCGACACTTTTTCAGCTCCATCAGTTCTCCAGTAATTTCTTCACCTCCTTGCAAACGCCTCTTTCACTCACCTTCTCACGCGAGGATGAAGTGAGATGGTATGCATGCATGGACGATCAGCATAGAGAATTATTAATTAGAACACCCCCGACCGCGACCCTAAAACGGTTATTGAAGACGTGACAACCCTGGCATATGTGGTTGGCGCTAATTACTCTTCCCTAGTCGATATCACACTTTCTCGTTTTGCTCGAGAGTTTTCAAAAAAATGTTTCACGCAATGTGCTTGTTTGGGCTGGCTGCCCAATATTGCACTGAACAGGGTGTCAATTCTTGGAATTCCGCGCTCAGGAATCGGGAATCTTTGAGTCGAGAAAATCCGGTTGTCAAAGCGTTTTTCTCGACGGAAAGATTCCGGAGCACGGTAAACCGTTGATTCAAGATTTTCCAGCCGGTTAGCGGACGATCGACTTGCACAATCTCCGGTTATTGTTAGTATTAGGTTGCCAGTCGACAAAATGGTGTTTAATTACAATTGTTTGATTTGCAGATAATATAGACTTAGGATTGCGACTAAAATAGGTTATTTTATTTTAAAGGCTCTTCTTAATACCAAAATAAGTTCGTCGTCGATTTTTGACGTCGCCCGGGTCGGACGCCGCACGGCTTCCAAGCGGATGGAACGCTGCACGGCACGGTCTCCACTCTACTCTAACCTGGCTGTCAGTTAAATACAGATTGCTTTCTGGCCCGTCGCATAAAAAATATTCAGCAGGTGCATTAAGTGTGGAGTAGAGCGTGGGAAGACCACCCGCCAGGTGGGTAGACGACATCAAGTGCGTCGGCGGAAAGCAGTGGTTCCGTACCGCTGAGGGCCGCGAGGACTGGAGGAAAATTGGAGAGGCGTATGTCCAGCAATGGACGCAAACACGTTGACTGATTGACTGACTGACTGACATAAGTTTGTAAACATTGAAAAAACTTTTGATAGATTACACTTATTGAAATAATGTTCAAAACATGTCGACCGTCGGGTTTGCGTAGACCTGGTGTAGTGACAGCTCTGCTGACATTGACAGACGTCAGTTAGCGCCATTTTTAAGTTTAGCCGCACATAATCGAGTGGTTTCGAAGTCATTTGCATATTTTATCTTCCGAATCTGCTTAACCGGTGATTATGCACTCCTGCAGCCTTAATTTTAACTTACGGTTTCTGGGTGTACGATTCCGTTTTTCGCCGACATGTTTTGGCTCACTTCAGTGCCCTGGAGTTACGTCTGATAGCCCAGCTCGTAACAGGTAACTTACTCGTATGTTAATATCAAAGATGGAAATCTAAAAACAAATTATTAATTGATCTGAAATCCTTCAACGCCTCGGCAGTCTTGAACTCGTCGCTAGGATTCGTGAAAACTTATCAATGCTCCAACCTAAATGCCTTTAAGGTGGGCCATCCCGCTCAACTCCCCATACAAACGGGGAAAGAAGATCACGCCCATATTTCTTGTCAAAGATCGAAAATTTTGTTCAAAACAGCTTTATTTGATCAAAACTAGATGTCTGATGACCGTTGGCATTGTAAAATTGTGTTTGGTTTCTAAGTTATTAGGTCCGAAAGTTCGAATTTTTCGCGCAATTTATACAATAACTTTGGAGGTGGATTACGCAATGATAAAGTAAGAACATTAGTCATCAGACATAGCTTATTTAATTAAGATTTATAATCACACAGAACACGAATCTACAGCGTTCGTGGTTTACTTTTAGCTATAAGTCGTTTTGTAATAATATGTTTCGTAAATAATAATAACTAATAATAATGTAATAATAGACTATGCACATTGTCTTTTTTGTGGACATGTTGCATCTTCCTCATCACGGAGCCTGTCTTATTCTTTACAACAGAGAAGGTCCCAGAGCGCAACAGCACGGTTTTGTACCGTGCCCGCGAATGAGTTAGTCCCGCCGGGTTGGACCACCTTAAATTAATTTCCCAAGACGTAACTGGATCAGCGATTTGTGAATATTATCGAAACAGATTTATTGAGGGATTAAAGCAGATAGTTATATAGTGAATGGGGAATAGTTAAATATGCGCTTTATATCGTTCAGGCAATGAAAGGCATTTATTAACTCCGTATCAGACGTTGTAAATCTATTTATTACAATATATAGCACTGCGGTACAAGAGTCACAAGGTACAAGAGATAAGCAAGGATGCACATGTAAATTTCTATGTTAGCATAATAACTTGATTTTAGGATCCCGTCGCATATAGCGAAAAAAAGGGTCCTTATGGTCTGGCTCTGGTGTATTCGGTAACACGCATTTTGTCCCGAATTCTGAAAAAAAAATTACCATTGTATGTACACTTGTGTTGATGTTCACCAACTCATCACGTATGCAACATTTAGGGTCTCTGCCACCAAGTACTGATTAGCTTAATGCTCAAATTAAAGGGCTTTTCTTACCATCTCGCTATCGATAACGGTACAAAATAATCAGCACTTTAGTAATAAAGGCTCTTTAAGGGTCGATTAAAATAAATCAGCATTTGATGAAAACCAGGCTTATTTTTTATTTTTTTTATGTGACTGGACATGATGGCTAATACCACACCTTCTGTCATGGTATTAGCCCAACACACCACATGGGAACTAGGTGCCATGCCAGGACCTTCCTTATATTGCTCGGCTACATTGAACTGGATGGAAAATACGGACAATTTTCATTGCCGCTTCGACCATCGTTCATTCAATGCGATGGTATCAACCCGCAATGTTTCAATCTTCCATGTTTAAGCCTGTGTAAATAAAAAAAATACCAAGTAAGCGTTCGCGTCGTAGAATATAAAACGTCCGGTCAAGCGTGAACGTGTTCACGTGCCGTGGGTTCCGTCACTGCTGGACATGCACATGGGTCATGTTGGGAATATCACTACGGGATAGAGTGCAAAGCGAAAATAATCATCCTCACATGATTATTTTGCAATTTCATATAAAATGAGTGCTTCAGAAATCTAATCTTGCACATAAAATCCTACTTATTGAGCATAAGTAATAATTCAGTGCACAACTATGTTCGATTTTTTTTAAGAATTTTCAAACAACTGTTGATAGGAGAACAATTCTGGACAAAATGCCTAGGAACAGTTACGAACAACGTAGAAAAATAAGAAAGACATGCAATATACCATAGTAATTAAAATTAAATCAAGCTATGCAAAATGAACTATGAATATTAACAAAAACCATCAATATAAATGTACATAAATATAATAAAAAAATACTAATATACATGCCAGAGGTCATGGATCAACTCACCGCCCCGTTCTTTCTCTTTCTGAGTTGGATTAGTACATTTCGTGCAATGCGAGCTAATCCATGGAATCCATGTTAAACTGTAGGTCTTCTTCCCGTACTAGGTGGTAGGGTTAAGCCCGACCAGGTTGGTACCATCGCATAGGATAAAAAGGTGGTTGAATATGGCCCATCCGGTTCAATGTATTTATGTTCATGCTCATAAAGAGAAGTTCCCGGCATGTCACCTAATTCTTTCTGGAATGCGGTATGTTATACACAGTATAACAGTGATTGATTGATTGAAAATTCTTTATTACGCCACAAAAAAAACAATTTACAAAAGAAAGTATAGTGCAAAAACAACATAAGTGTTATAACATATAGTGTTATTACAGTATAACAGTGTTATACACGGTATAGTATAGGCTAATACCATGACGGTCGGTATGATATTAGCCATCCATGTCCAATTACATTATATTATGTGCTAATTAAGGATGGTTTTTGGTTTGATTTTGCAAGAATCATCAATAACTTTTAAAAAAACTTAAAGTCCGGCATCTGTATGCCTGTGCGTTTATAACTTGGGGTCTACTCACCTGATTTAGATGAAGTTTGTACTTACATGTAGCGTAATTCTTCTTATCATTAATTATCAGTGATGTAAGATTTTTACTATCAGCACGCACGCATGGAGGTGAGGAAAGTATGGAGAAATAACTTCCATACAAAGAGCGTGCAAAAAATTACGCCGCGCGACTTACAACATTATATCGCCGTACACATTTGTAGCGCAGTGATGAAAACGAAAAAAATCCAATTTGATGTCTCTCAAATTTTTCAATAAACCAGATGGTTGTTACGTCATTCTTCATTCGTAATGATTGATTCAGCGAGAGCCGAATACAAAGAATATGTGCCGAAACAAAGGCCAAATTCCTCCGGCGGCACAATTGAGGTGTCGACACTTTTTTAGTTCCATCCGTTCTCCTGTTATTTCTTCACCTCCGTGCACGCACTGGGTTATATATAGGAGAAAAGGGAAAAGCACACGGTTTTTCGTTAGACTTTAACGCGGGCATAGTCGCAGGCAATCTCTACTATTTGTATGATTTAATCATGTCATGTGTTGCAGGCTGGATACGACCTGCGAAGTGTCTTCGGAGAAGATGAAACCCCGAGAAGAGAATGCACCTAAAAAGAAATGATTTTCGCATAACTATACATTTATTAACTACTACATTTTTATATTAAGACAACTCATTAAATGTATTGTTATGTAAAAAATCTTATTCAATTATAATTACTTCAATTGTAAATATAAATATTGTTCAAAGAAACATAGTGTAAGATAAAAACAAGTGATCATACTCTCGTTCAAGTGGTTCATAGACTTGCTACTCAAATAGAATCCGCGAATGTGCACTGTCCTGTCCTCCATTTGGAAAAGTAGAATTCGCAACACCATTTCCACTTAGATAACATCCGAATATACAATTGATGTGTAGGTACAAGGAGATTTGGGAGTTTTCGTAAGCAGCACATGAAGCGGGAATCTCAAATCAAGATAATGATAAAATATGGCTATGGCCACTCTGTACATCCATATTTTCTTATACATGTACATTACTATCTAGGTTTCTTTTATGTATCCTGACATGAATGGTTAAGGCCCTGGTACTAGCCAAATCGCAAAGTTAGACGAGGCACTCCAAGTTAACTAACTAAGTCTGACGATTATAAGTGTCATTCATACAATATATGACTCCTTGTCTAGGAATCAACGTATTTTCGTTAATGTATGTTTCCTTTTTCTATACAAAATACATTGCGGAAACTGTGTCCATTTCCGAACTTTTTTGACTAAATGTAGAAATCTAAAAGCAAATGGAATTTTTTGTTTATGCATATATGCTGTTTTTGCTTATATCTAGAAATCGAATTACTTTCAGATTTCTAATGAGAAAAATCAACTTTTTTTATTTTTATTATTATTCAAATAAATGATGGAATCAAAAAATATTAACAATCCATTATCAGCCTGGAGTTCTATTTGGATTTGCTGAAGCGTTTCAATACATATTATTACATTTGTTAAAAAGTGCATTTGTATGGCGCGAGTAGTTGGCTAGTCCTAGCGCCTTAATCACATCTACTGTCATTATATAAGCCCAATAGACCACCTTCTCGAAGGATTTCGATGTCAAGCCAGGACCTTCCCTTTATGAGCAATGGACGGAAAATATGGACATTTTTTCATTGCCGCTTCGACCGTACCTTCATCCAATGCAGTGGTAACAACCCGAGCGGGCTTATTCCTAACACCTAGTAGTAGAAGGGGATCTACAGTTTTACATGGGTTTCGAACCATGGAACAGCTCGCGTTCGTAACGAAATGCACATATCAATTTTAGATAGAAAAAGATAATGGTGCATGACCGGGCGAGGATACGAGCCCATATCCTCTCGCATGACAGGCAAGTCCTCTAGCCCCTACACCACGAGCTGTACAATATTGTGCGTTCTTAGTATGTGGTGTATCCGGGACAGTGTAACAAAGTAAAAATAAAAACACATTTAAACACTAAATAAGATTTAAATTACGTATAGACGGTCTATGTGAACTTTTATGTAATTGATTTTTTATTACATTTAATTTTTACATAAGTACTTATATATTGTTTTGTCTTTATAAGTACAGTCGTTTCCTATCAAATGTATACACTGGAAAGAGAAGAAATTCCTAAGTCCCTTTTACTCTATGGTTGACGTCAGCAGGTCAGAAAGAGACCTCAAATTTGTCTCTATTTCCGGTGTATAGATTTCAGACGAAACGACTGTACCTAATCGATTTGTATACAAATTGGCACAGTAGCGATTTAGTTCTACTAATATACTTGTATCACATGCATATTTTTTTCGGTAAGGCCCAACAAATGTTTTTTGGAACCAATTTGTGACCCTCATTTGACAGCCTACACTGAAAAAAAAAATGGTTTTCCTGACACTCAGTCTGCACTGGGGATACACTCAAGATAGTGACTTTATGGACAGCAAAAATAATTGGTAAGTGTACATTTAGCTAAATGTATTTGCGATTTAACAATCTAAATAGTATTTACGTGGACAGCAATCAGATGATTACTGTTACAATCAATAAAATGTAATTTAAATTAACAATCTGCATAGTATTTACATGGACCGCAATCAGAAGACTACCATTACTATCTACTTATTGTAATTTGTAACTAAATTCTGCCATCATAAATTATACAGGGAACACGCTTCTATGGTTGTCTTTACAATCTATGTTGTGATCTTTACAGTTTAAATAGTCTCAGCTATAATCTATAACTTCTTCTACCACCATCTGGTTATAATGGGTACTTTCGAAGATAGTAGTGAATAACTACCTTATCGTCTCTGCTACTATACAACTGTATTGGTTATTGCACTGAATAGTCCCAGCTAAAACCTGAAATAGTAACTTCTTCCATCTGGTTGTAGTAGGTACTATTGGAGATAGTTGTTTATATACTATCGTATTGTTTCTTCTACCATCTGACTGTAAAGAGTATTAAAAATAATAGTCTTAACTAAAATATCTAATCGTTACTTTTAGCATCTGCCTACAGTAGGTACTCTTAGAGATAGTTATGTATATACTATCGTAGTGTTAATTTTACCATCTGACTGTAATTGATATTAAAAATAATACTTTTAGCTAAAAACTCGAATAGCTACTTCTACCATCTGGTTATATTAGCTACTCTTAAAGATAGTTGTTTATACACTATCTTATTGTTTCTCCTACTACCTGACTATAATGAATATTGTACTGAATAGTCTCAGCAAAAACCCGTAATTGTTATTTCTACGATCTGGCTTTAGTAGGGGCTATTACAGATAGTTGTTTATATACTATTGTATTGTTTCTTCTACGATCTGTCTGCAAAGAGTATTGGAAATAATAGTCTTGGCTACAATCTCCATTTGTTACTTATACCATCTGGCTATAGCATTTACTCTTAGAAATAGTGGTTTTTAACCTAACTTATCGTTTCTTCTACTACCTGAATGTAACTCCTATTATACTGAATAGTCTCAGCTAAAACCCTAATGGTTACTTCTACCATCTGGTTTTAGTAAGTACTCGTAGAGATAGTTGTTCATATACTATCGTATTGTTTCTTTTACTATCTGACTGTAATGGTTATTGTACTGAATAGTCTCAGGCAAAATCTCTAATCGGTGCATCGACCATCTGGCTGTAGCAGATACTTTTAGAGATGGTTGTTTACACACTATGCTATGGTTTCCTCTACTATCTGACTTGTTGTCATTACTGTCAACAATATTGTAGACAAGCATCATAATTGTATTTTCTACAATATTCTTCCAGTAATTCCAACAATACGCCAAATTGGTAATTACAATTACCTTATTGTGGTCGCCACATTCAGCCAATAGTCGCTTCCTGGTTGTAATTTACAGTTGCATGTATCTGTGTTTGTGCTAATTTTTATACAGATAAATATTTACTTATTAATTCATGTAATAATGACATGATTTAATAAGTAAATATTTATCTGCATACAAAGTAGTTACATACACAGATAACTGAAACTGTAAATTGCAACCAGGAAGTGACTAATGTCTAAATGTGGTGACTGTAATAAGGTAATTGTAATTACAAAAATGGCGTACTATAGGGATTATTGGACGACTATTGTAGCGAATACAAATTTAAAACCAAGTTTCAATGGGCAATACTAAGTATAAGCTTAAATTTATTTACTATATTTACCTCACTCCAGAAATTAAATTAAAACACAAAGCTTATATAAAGTATTGTAACAGGAAAGGTGAATGCCATTACTAAAATACAGTTTGCTTTAGTTTACACGTTTATTGTTAAAATAAAAAACATTTAGAGCAATGCTACATGATAATTACGTACCATAATTACGTATACGTATCTAAGGTATAACACAAAATACACTTTTGAGCACAGAATATGGGCTAGAATATCTTACAAACTTCTTATGTTAGGTATTTATAATAGGTATTCAACGATTGAAATAGATTTATTCTTGGTTTCTATTTAGTTTCATACTTAAGGGATTTAAGAACCTTTCCGAACCATCCAATGTTTCTTGTATATGTCGTAGTACACTTAACATATTTAACTTACAAGTTTCAAGAAATTTGTTAAGGCTGTTCCGACCCATATAAAGTTGTTTGCACACATAACGCATAAAGTATTGCACTTTAAGGCACGAATTCGTCAAAAATATTAAATATAGCCATAGTAGTTGCAGCGAAAACATATTCACAATTTCAGGATTATTGGTTTTGTTACAATTTATTTAAATACGATTTTTATTTAACAGCGCCATCTAACGGTGTAAAACTTCTAATCGGCAATTACAACGAAACCATTAAACCTGAAATTGTGAATATGTTTTCCCTGCAACTACTATGGCTATATTTAATATTTTTGACGAATTCGTGCCTTAAAGTGCAATACTTTTTGCGTTCTGCGTAAAAAAAACATTGTATGGGTCGGAACATCCTTAAAAGGTATTTCATCTTGCAACCGTCCTTAAATTTTACATTTCAGCAAACTCGTAAGTTGGCTGACCCTGGCCAGTTAAGAGTATAATGAGGTGATCGAGTTCCATAAAATGGCTCGTGCCTGTTTTCTTAGTCAAATTAGGAAATATATTTCTGAAATATTGCATGAATCAACGGAAAGCTACATCGGTAAGTTTTGAATTCTATCAGGAAAAATGTAAGTTAAAATGCCGTTTGAAAATGTCCGTTAACTTGCAAGTTTCCTATCTTATAAATTTTAAGAGTTCCACCTACTGACCCATCTCAACGTGCCATCCTGTACAACACTTATAAAGTAATGATCCTTGAGGCAGTAATAATCATTAAATCTTCAATATATAGTTAAAAATGTCTGGTTTATTGGGTTTGGTTTTAATAGAGATTAGAATGTTTTAACAGTTAGGTTAGACAACTAATAAACTTCGTATGGCTCGGACACGTTTGGAACTCCGTTAACATTTACATTGAGAAAGTATGTGAACTTAAATCAAGGGTGAGCGAAGAATAACATAAGTTTTCCCATCAGAACTTTTAATCAGATTATTAGGTAGAGGTGCTAACAAACTATCAAAAGAAATAAAAATCTTATTATCTGTGCACACAGTTTCGTAGCAACATAAGTGATCGTCATAATCAATAGTATTTAAAGAAGTACACTGAAATAGAACCTTATCGTTCCCACAAACGTAAACATTTTTTATAATTGCGAACGAAGGCAAATTGGTACATTCTGAAACATCAACTGTAACGACAACTTGGGCTCTGTATAAATTGCCCTTTATTTTAGCCCACGAAATGCAATAAAGAATTTCATTTGATTCGTTTAAATCAAAATCAGACAAGAGCGTGGTCAATATTTCCTCAGGTATTGATTTACGTGATGCTGTTTCAATAAAATGAGGCAAGACATCTTGCATAAAAAGATAGTTGAGCTGTAGTTGGTTTCGCATTGCAATAGATTTGCAAATGTTCACTCTGTTAGCAGATGAACGAGCTATCATTTTTGATATTCTATGCTTAGCTTCAAATCTCATAGTCCACACATTACAAAGTGGACCAAATTTCTGAAGCATTTTGGAATAATGAGTTAAAAGATGAAACTTTGGTTTCAGATATTCTTTAGTGCATTTTATATACAGTGCATTAAACTCTGCGACAATGACTCGCAATTGCTCATTATTTTCTGGGCGTGTACAATTGCATAGTAAAATTTCCAATATTTTACGCATAAGTAAATACAATTCCCACACTTGGTTATGGTGAGGAACATATTCCCCTATCAGTATGCCAAAATACCGTACAAATGTGAGCATCTCGGAAGCTGACATTTTGATATTTATTTTAGAACGTTCTCCCCACGTTACAGTGCAAGGTTTGGAACCTGAATCAGGACCATAGTCAAAAGCAAACATTCTTTGGTTCAGGGCATCTAACTTAAAAAAATGACCCACCTTAATGAGGTGCTCAATTATAAATGGCATGACATATCTACAGCATCCTTCCAGCATATCATGAAGAATATCTACCCCAACTTGCTTAAAAAGATCAAAATCTTTTAGATTGAGCCAAATACTCTTCTCTTTAATACCTGTAGTGCTTGGGCTATTTAGTTCTAGGTCAGAAATATACCCCCGAGTGGTCCTCAACAGCAACTCTTCCTCATAACAAAGTGTTTTTATTTCAGATTTATTTGCTTTGCAAATCCTACAGGGATAGTTAGAAGAAAAACTCTCAACAAAACCGGTCATTGCATTCAAGCCTAAGTTATCACCAACAAGTGCCACTACTTTGAACTTTATTATTACCTTGTAATTTGGAATATCAATGATCACACCGACCACATGCAAGTAGTTTAATTCATCTAGAAGTTTTTGGAAGATAACACCATTGCCAAATTTAACTCTGTCTGATGAGTGAAATAAGCAAGCCATAAAAATGTTGTTCAAATGTGAAGTGTGATGTGGTGGTAGTGAAGGCACTGACACATAGACCGCGCCAAGTTTGTGAACACCTGCCCGACTACCTAAGGGGTTACCTATCTCATAATCGTCAAAATAAACAAGCAGCGGAAGCTCAATTTCATTCTCATTATTAGTAGTTTTCTGTTGAATGATGGATTTCCAAACACATCCTTGTGTGATATTTTGAATAACTGGCATATTTGACATAGAATCCATGTAATCTAAGGTTTCCTTCAAAATATTTTGCATAGAAAAAAATTTTTGCAAGACGGACCTTAGAGGTATCATTTGTTGAGTTGAAACCACAGGATTGAGATTCATTCTATTATTTCTACGCCTAGTATCAAGTCTTTCACCTATGACTACTTCTATAGGAGGAATATAGCTTCCCAGCTTTTGAAAGTAGGCTAAACGCTTGTACTCAGTTGTAAAATTCTGAAATGGCTCATTAATAACGTTTAATAAGTCTTCGAGGACACGAGGTGATCCTTGAAATATCTGGTCTCTAATTAATTCCTCTGCCCGTGTTTTCAAGGCTACATTAAAAGAATTAGTTAGAAGGGTTTGCATTCCTTTTATAACCATTTGAATCACTGATCGCGGAATGAGAGGGTTTGCATGTAGAGATGCTAAGAAAGTACTTGTATCCCGAGTTAAGAGGTTACTTGCATTCTGCACACTTTCTGAAGTACTTGATTGTTCTTGTTCATGCGTTAATAATTCATCGGAACATGAAGAGGCTAAAGAGGATACTGAGATTAGATTTTCATCATTACAATAATTGTGGGCATTGATAATGTGTCTCCTAAGAGATGCTGAGAGGCCAAAGTTACGGTGACAACCTGTCTCCCCACACCAAAAATTTTTAGATGACGATGTCGAAATATGATTGCATAAATTGCGTATATGGTGCATAAATTTACTTAATGAAGCAAATTTATTTTTGCATGCGTAGCAAGTCAACATTGTGTATTTTCTTCTGGTGAGAAATAGTATGTAATAGAGAGCCACGTGCTCAATGTCATGAATGACAAGTGAATGCCAAATTATTGATTCCACCTATTATTGTTTGATTCCAAGCTCTGTAAAAAGCACACTTACACTGCTATAGAATTTGTCCCACTTTGTATGGATATCGTATAGACCCTTTTGTATAAAGTGCCACACTCCACTAGACTCGGTAGGATAGTATGCACCAATGGCATGAAAAATTTTAAAAGCAGTGTCTATCGCTGTTATAATATTATCAAATTTATAAATAACAGTATCTACTGCCACATATGCAGCCTCAATGTTTTCTATGTCTGCGCCTACAAAAATAACCAGGGGCTGGAACGTCAAACCGAATTTGAGTAATTTATCTTTCCGGCGGCTTACCGCCTCCTCCAGCTCCGCGACGCTTTTGATTTGAGTGACGAAGCCCTCACGGATCTCTACCTTCGAAGGCTTCCACACCGACTTTCCTCTCTTACGTGAAGTAGCTCCCGAAATCAAGTGTGGCAGAAGTAGAAGTGCTGCCACATTTGCTGTGTCGACGTCTCCTATAAAGTTTACATACATAGATTAATAAAATAAGAATTTAAATAGATGTTAATCCTCATAAAGGGAAGGTCCTGGCATAGAACCTAATCCCTACGAGATTGTGGTGTGTTGGGCCAATGTCATGACTGTGGGTGTGGTTATTAACAATAATGTCGAGTTAAGACTATTTCTCACATACCTAACCGATTGCTGAATGTTTTTGAAAAGACACATTCCAATGACATTAAAAAAAGTTCTTAGGTTCTTAAGTCGTAGTTCTCACCGTTGCTGCACATAACATTTGTCGAACCTACCGAAGTTTACCGATGCGCGATGCCATAATGGACTGACATGATTCGCCACCAACGACGGAGGTATCCTGTATCCGTCGCTGGTGGCAAAATATTTCGGCCCAGTACAACATCGCGCACCATGAAACTGGAAGTTTGACAAATATAATAAAATGTTTTCATCAGACCACACAAACGCGGTTTTAAAATTGTCTTTGTGTATAGGCAGTCTAACTAAGCGCAATATTATCTGAGTATGGTATGAATTTTTTTTTATTTATTTGGTTATGGTGCTGTCTCTACAACAAACACAAAAACAACAATCGTTGTTATTAATATTATGTTTGCCTACAGAGCCAATACGGTAATTTATTTACTTATTTTTTTTTTATTTATTAACTTATTTAGTTATTTTTACCGTATTGGCTCTGTAGGCAGACATAATGTTTATTTATTTCACGTATATATATTAGATTTATATTATTTATATAACATGAAGCCTAATCCAAAAAAAGCAGAAAAAGGAAGTGGTAAATAGTAATATCACTAGAGAAATTATTATATTGGCTTTGAAAAGATCGGATATCATTTAAATATTTTACATACAATGTAGTATAATAACTTACTTTCAGCTGCAGATATATAATAGTCTATGTCCGTCTTAATGTCGTTGTCGCGGGTGGTGGTTGATTTTCTTCTGGCAATCTCTAGTATTCTTGCTTTGTAGGTGGCGATGTTTATGAAGAGGCAATGTTCCTTATTTTTGTATAAATAATCAAAATCGTGAATCAACTGAAACAAAAAAAAACATGCAATAGTAATAAAGGCTGATGTAAAAATTGTAGATAAGTAAGCTTAAGGTGGGCCCGTAAGCATCAGAATATTGCAATCCCCATTCAAACGACGTAGCAGGCAGACAAAGTTACTTTCACATTTATAATACTACACTAACATGAGGCCAGCAAGGCCTTAAGTTAGAGAGAGACATTTGTAGATTTTGTTATGTTTACCGTGACATATGGCATGCATACAGACGAGATACAAATTGGATAAGTAGTTCTCAAATTAGAAGTTGACACACGAAAGATCTCATGAGTAACTGCTAGTGAAGGCAAAAAATACTTACCAACTGATATCCGTTGGGCTTCTTTAAACATGGATATGTATTCAGATATTCAAAGATTGTGCCGGTTTTATCATAGACAGCCTTTAGCCGGCTGCTCGCGGTGTCTGCCCAGAATGCCTCGACCATGTCCCATGGGTCGGAAGACGTTTTCAGCCATTGCTCCTTGATTTGTAAGTCAGCTGGAAAAAAAATGATGGTTTTATGCTCAATGGGTAGCGGTAGTGGTAGTTGATGTTTGCAAGAAATTTTCCAGTTATCTGAATCAACTAAGACACATTATTGTGTTTCGTTTTGAAAATAATGGTGTGGGGAGTATTTATTACGTTATACATTACCAGAAGATTCATTCGAAGTTGACGGGGACGCCAAAACGTCCGGTACTGCAGGAGAAGCTGGGGGCGTAGATGAGTTGCTCGACCTCCTAGAGCCGCGTGCGAGGCCTGACTTCCTGTACTCCCTTTTTCTATTTGCGTAGCAATCTTGGAGTTTTCCGGAAGCCAGTCTCCGGAGACCGAACCCGTAACTTATATATGGTATGTAATAAGTGGACGGAGACTCAGTTTTGAATACTTCCGCAATTTCATGTGCCCAACGCAGCAGGTGTGACCCTGGAATAGTCACATTGGCATCCTTTTCCAATTCATTTTTTATAATGATATTGCACAGGCGGTTTCTCGCTGGCCCCTCCAAACGGCCAAGAGTTTTGTATTGGCTTAAGAGACTCTTTCCATCATTTGTTCCATTTAAAAGTGAAATCAGGCGCGTCTGAAATTTAATAAAAATGTGTACATTATTGAAAAAAATATATTATGATGATCGTTCTATGATCGTATTGGTTAAGGGCTTCTTAAAAGTAAGCAAAAAGTAAATCACCTGAAAAAACGCAGTGATAGTATGAACATATGTAATGACCTAGTTGCAAATCAACCTGATATGGTTTTTTCACATTTAAAATTAGTTTTTGTTTAATTATAAGATACAAAAACACAGAAATAAAGTTGAAATTAAATGTATACCCACGTTTGTACTCCTATCTTCCAAAGAAGTTGTAGGAGTGAGAGTTTCATTGGCAGAGGTATTAATTTCATTTCCCAGTTCTCTCAGAACATAGTTTTCGAGAACTGATTCCGGGAACTCGGCAGCGTTTTTTGTTTGCTGCGTTGTCAGAGCTGAGGATGTATCTGGCTGTGAAATTAATACATTAAAATAAGTACATACACTACATTTTCAAAGTTAGATATATATAAAAACATGTATAATTATAAAAAAGATTATAAAAACATTCACATTTTCATCTTGAGCAGCTATCATAGCCCTCCATTGATACAGATTGGTCTTAAATCTGGTACGGTCCCCAATGATTGGTATAAGGGCATTGATGTCCTCTTCAGTGATTCCTTGTAGGACGCCTGAATCAATGCGGTTTTCTGAAAAGACAAAATACAAAAATTTTTAAAACTTCATACCCACATGTAAAAAGAGCATGAAGTGGATCCCCATGACAAAATATTACCGATGTATGTATGGAAATAGTCAAACATTTCACAAAAAAATATATGTAAAATATGACATTCCACCATAACTTGTAAATTGAGAGTATGCTATTTTAGGCCGAGCTCTCATCGTGCACCATATGCTGAATAGCAAGTCGACTAAGAGCTAGCTATGCAAATGTAGCACATGCCTGTGCTAGCGCTAACCTCAATTATTTATTTTGTGACTAAGCTGTTTGCAATCGGATTGTGCAACAGCACCTTGCAGCTTTTGATGCCATGCGTTATGAGGAAAAACTACAACAACGCGGAACAAGACATAGTAAATATATATGTGCACAGCATGAGGTCTGCTTACTGCCAAAATAGGTACATTACAAACAAACATTTTCTTACCTTCAAACAATGAAGCATAATCAATCAACCCCCACTTTCCCAGCAAATCAATCGTATATTGGTCCATACTACACACTGACCTCAAGGTACTCAACACTTCTCTAGACAGCCGCAACCATTGAAAAACTAAACGGCCTCCACTACTCGCGTCTCCTGCAGGACGGTGCAAAGCACACATAGATTTTATAAGCGGGCACAACCGGCACCGTACAGCGCATAGACAAAGGAGAGACCATAGAGGTCGACAAGACGACCACAGCACAGATTAAACACGTACCGGCCGAGTGACGTTCACAACAAAACAGACAGGAATAATCGTGTTCCTTCGTTTTATATCAACATTAACTTTTTAGTATATTATTGTCAACATAAAGATTTTAAATAATATTATACAATTATTGTCACACTATACTTCTAAATGCTGACTTTACTGTGACATTGTGTACACTGCAATCTGATTTTACTAAGAACATTTTGATCATGTTCGTTTGAAAATTACGAAATGTCGATACAACTTTATTTACGTTTACCATTACTATCTAGACATGTAATGACAACAATAAAAAAAAAATCCTAGAACAATCTGTTTGTTCTGCTAACATCACAGATTGCTGCCATAGAAATTATAATTGCTGCCATCACAGAATAGTACTGTAGTCAGAGAGTTCTGAGAAGTCGCTGCGCGATTCTCTTTATACGACTGTAGTAGATAGGTACTAAGCTTTATTCCAAATTTCCATCGACCATGATAGAAATTTGCGAGGCGTATGTACTTAATATTATACTAAATTTTAGTAACTAGCTACAACTAGTTAGTGTAATCGACAGAAAATTATTTGTTGAAAACAGATTTACCTTCGTTCTTATTCGTCAGTAACTCGAAGGGTATTCAGTAACTTACAAACGCTTGTCGCCAACGTTAATATTTTTGCCAAGCGGTCTCTATATCTATAGATTACGAAAACTTGAAAAATAGAAAACGTACCTGTTTTTAGAAGAAACATTTCTATTTACTTTGTTGAGAAGCTCGACTATGGCCGCGATTATGTACTTTTATGCACCATGATGTATTTCGTTCGATCAATCATTTTACAAATATTCCATGCAAATAAACGTTTAACATATTTTAGAGTAGAACTTACTTTTTGGAAAGTTAATATTTTTTGCTAGATAAAAGATAACGATAAATAATATTTAATTTCTTAAATACCGAAAGTCCGCCGCATTATAAAAAATATGTATTGTATTAGAATAATACAAAAAAAGATATTTATGGTTCTATGCTGAAAGTCCCTGCCTTTCCGTGTGAACAAAGACACAAAGAGAAGTAACATTTCACAAGACTAACCTCAAATATGCATTTTTAAAAGTGTCTGACGGGTTATTCCGGCTGTGAAAGTAAAGTAATAATAATACCCTTTTATTTCTCCTATTTATTTTACACGCTAGTTTTTAATCTATAAGAAGATTGATATTTTATTTATACTGGAGACGCCCGCTTCTAGGCAAAGGCCTCCCCCAAAGAGGTCCAATGTTCCTTGTTGTATGTATGCCGCCACCAGAGGGGTTGATGTTTGTCTAGTTCGTCACGACATCGTTGTCGTTGTCGCCCGACAGAGCGACGAGCATCTAACGGCGTCCACTCGGTCGCCATCCTCGTCCGTCCGACATCCGCATCACGTGACCGGCCCAACTCCACTTTGATTTTTTAGCTTGTTTTATAGCATCTTCAACTTTGGTAATATTTCTTAACTTATCATTTGAGATTCTATTTCTCCTACTGGTCCCAATCATAGATCTTTCCATTGCTCTTTGGCATACTGCCAGTTTATTAGCTTGTTTTTCTGTAAGTGACCAAGTTTGGCAGCCATATAGTAGAACTGGCAGTATGCAGGAGTTGAAAACTTTTCGTTTTAGGCAAGTGGCGAGTTTGCTTTTCATAATACATTTAAGGGACCAATACTTCCTCCATGATTTATTTATTCTAAAGTCTATTTCTTTGTCTTGTCTGTTTGTGAAGGATATATTTTGCCCTAGGTAAATATAGTCGTCTGTAAACTCTATGGCCTGGTTATTTATAATTATGGCTATTCTCTGATGGTTTGTCATAATTTTGCATTTTTCTTTGTTCATGTAAAGTCCCGCTTCCCGGCATTCGTCGCTTAGAGATTGTATCATTTCTTGTAGTGTGTTATGGTCTTCAGCTAAAAGTATTATATCGTCTGCAAATCTAAGGTTTTGTAAGTATTCTCCGTTAATTTTGATACCTTTATTTTTCAAAGTAGTTTTTCTAAAAATATTTTCCAAAACACTGTTGAAAAGGATTGGAGAGAGTGGGTCGCCTTGCTTCACTCCTTTCTGGAGTGGAAATTCCTGGCCTTCTTTGTCTGTTTTTACGATTGCTGTGCTTCTTTTGTAAATGTCTTTGAGGATGTTAATATATTTCTCTTCCACTCCTTGTTCTTTTATTGCTTTAAAGACGTATTTGTGTTCCACAGAGTCGAAAGCTTTAGAAAAATCAATGAAAGCGATATATAAATGTTTGTTGTATTCAATGCATTTTTCTATAACCTGGTTTATGGTATGTAAGTGGTCAACAGTTGAAAAGTACTTTCGAAAGCCTGCTTGTTCTTTTGGTTGTTCGTCGTTGAGTGTTCTTAGAATTCTTCCAGTGAATACGGTCATGAATAGTTTGTAAAGGCACGACGATAGACTGATTGGGCGGTAATTATTGAGATCATCCTTTTTTCCCTTCTTGTGTAGAATAGAAATGTTTGATAATAGCCACTGTTTTGGTACAGTTTCTGTCTTTAGAATTTTGTTAAAGATAATTGTTAGTGGCTTAACGAGAACTTCACCGCAGTGTTTTATGATGTCATTAAAGTAAAGTAAACCATATTAATTATTGTGTGTAAGCATGTGAGGAATAAAAATACGTTTGGTTGATACGGTATTATTGTATTGTATTGTTTATTCATCATCCATAGACAGTACACTGCACTCGGATTTGTCATATTTTAGCATTGGCCAGTTTAGCAAAACAAAACACAGCGAAGAAGAACTGGAAAGAAACTCCGCTGTTTTTTTTTTCAACGTCCACTTAGTCTAAGTTTACAAAAGTGTTTGTCAATTATTTTAACAAAAACATAGGTAAAACACTAAATTCACATGAATACACAAAAATTTACAATCCATGCCGTATGCAACAATTCATGACAGATATCATTTTATTTGCAAAGACAATCCCCTCCAACTAATATGTTGCCAATTGGAGCAGGCCAGTCCCCACAAACAGCACCCGTTCACGAGCATCACGCCGGGCACAGCCATTACCTCTTTCAACCATATTTTATAGAAAGAGATAACCTGAGCCAAGCCTCACCGTAAGCAAGGACCTTTAAGCGATGCACTGCTCCAGTGGCAACACAACACTGTGAAACACTTGCACATTAGGTTTTAATACTATGAGTTTTGTCATAAACTACTACTGTCAGCTGATCACATAGTTACATATCCCTTTAAATGCTACCACCTGCAGACAATTAAGAGTATAATGGTTTGAGAGCATCCCTATCAATAAAGTAAAAATAGATTCCTATATGAGATTTTGACCAATACCGAGAAACTATTGTATAGATTGTTTAAGTAGTAGCGCTTTTCTGGCCCATAGTAAAATCGGCAATGTCCTTTACAAACCGACGATCTTTTTTCATGCTTATAGAGTCATTGACGTGTTATTTTAAAAGATTAAATTCACTGAAATCTGACGAGTAATTTACGAGATGTTCGCATTTGAATACGCTAGAAACAGTAAATTTTCCATACTTTTAAATTTAAAACGTTGTTAAAGTCATTTTCACCGATCCAACGTTATCTATATTCGATATTGAACACATTTTTCATGTTTTATAAGATCGGTAAAAATGCCTTTTAAAATTAGGTTTAAGTTTTAAATGTATGGAAAATTTACTGTTTAGACAGTATTCACATGCGAATATTTCAGAAACGAATGATCAGATGTAAATGAGGTTTTCACCATTAAATATAGCACATCAAAGACTCCATAAGCAAATAAGATGGACAGTATATATAGTTTCATCCATTTAAAATTTAAAACATTGTTTAGAAGCGTTTTCAACGGAACAAATTTACAAACCGATGCTTATGGATTTTTATGCTTATGGAGTCTTTGATGTTTTATTTTAAATGATGAAAACTTCACTAAAATCTGACGAGTAATTTACTAGATATTTATTTCAGTTACATCTATTTATCGGAGCGCCGTATTTTTCGCTCATATATCACTATTACTACAAATAAGTTAACTAATGAAAGTAATTGCGCACGCCTCCGGGCGCACGCGTATTATATGATCGGTGGGAGCGAATTGCGGGGTGTTTTTGCAGGCGTGCTCGGGTCTAGCGCTTTCGGCTCCTATCTGCCCTGACGCCCAAGGTCATTGGCGACTCTAATCGCCTTAAGATGCGCGCTAGGCAAAAACGGATTCGCGAGGTCTAAAAATCAGAAAGCCACTAGTGTTAAGTTGTTTACAATAGAGAAAAGCATTGGATATTTTCAACGTTGCAACACCTCTTAAGGTGGCCCATCCCGCTCATCTCCCCATACAAAAGGGGAAAGAAGATCAAGCCCATATTTCTTGTCAGATATCCAAAATTTTGCTCAAAATAGCTTTATTTGATCGAACTAGATGTCTGATGACCATTGGCATTGAAAAATTGTGTTTGGTTTCTAAGTTATAAGGTCCGAAAGTTCGCATTTTTCGCGCGTTTTATACGATAACTTTGGTGGTGGATTACGCAATGATAAAGTAAGAACATCTTAAAAAGATTAGTCATCAGACATAGCTTATTTAATCAAGATTTATAATCTATTTGGTTTTTGTTAGATTTTTGACTACAGCGGTCGTGGGTTGCTTTTAGCTACAAGTCGTTTTTAAATTAATATTTTCGTAAATCTTACCAAATCATACACTATGCACATTGTCTTTTTTGTGGACATGTTGCATCTTCCTCATCACGGAGCCTGTCTTATTCTTTGAAACAAAGAAGGTCCCAGAGCGCAACAGCACGGTTTTGTACCGTGCCAGCGAATGAGTTGGGCCCGCCGGGTTGGGCCACCAATCAGTAAACGTACCAATCATTGTGTTTTGGGTTGTACAGAGACAAAACAATCTTATTATAATCTCAGTTTCAATCTCCAATAATTTCGATACCTACCTACTATACCTTACGGATTAGCGTAGATAAATTAGTTGACGCTAGAGCAGCAGACGTTAAAAATGTAACGATAGAGATGTTACCTATCATTAGTGAATTGATCTTTTTTCACGTTAAAACGATCATCGTCAACGTTAGCTACGCAAAATATGTTAGTGAATACCTCTACATTACTAAAGCGATTATTTTTTATATTTGATTACTGTGTTATACTTGTAAAATGCGATAGCCATTTTGAACTTCTTAGTTATCGAACCGATTTCCGATAGATGTAGTGTGTATTTATGTGATATTTATATCTCTTATTTTATTTTTATTATTTTTTTTATTTAATGCGCTGCCTCAGATATTCATAAAAACATTTAAAGTTATTGTTATTTCAGATATTCGTGATAATAACAGAGGTACTACTTTATTCTTCAATTTGCAATACCTAGGTGTAGCGAACATAATAAGAGACTGTTACACGTTACCTCAGATATTTACAATAATAATTACAGCTAGTATTCTTTCAGATATGTGTTCTAACAAAACATATAGTTGCAATAATGAAAGCTCATTGTATTTGATAAAAAAAACTGGCCAAGTGCGAGTCGGACTCGCACACGAAGGGTTCCGTACCATCGTACAAGATTTAACACAAAAAAAGTCAGGTTTTATTTATTTTTACTTTTTAATTTTACCTAACTATTTGTTGTTTGCGGCAAAATAAATATACACTCTGTGAACATTTCAGCTGCCTACCTATTAAGGTTCATGAGATACAGCCGTGTAACAGACGGACGGACGGACGGACAGCGGAAGCTTAGTAATAGAGTTTTTAGGGTTCCGTACCCAAAGCGTGAAAACGGAACCCTATTACTAAGCCTCCGCTGTCCGTCCGTCCGTCCGTCCGTCCGTCCGTCTGTCACAGGGCTGTATCTCATGAACCGTAATAGGTAGGCAGCTGAAATTTTCATAGAGTGTGTATTTATTTTGCCGGTATAACAAAAATAGACAAAAAAAAAAAATTTAAAGGGGGTCCCATACAAAAAACCTGATTATTCTGTGTTAAATCTTGTACGATGGTACGGAACCCTTCGTGTGCGAGTTCGACTCGCACTTAGCCGGTTTTTTCATATCGATGGTTTTCACCCTTTGCATACGAAACACTAAAGACCAAGTACCATTAAAATTGCAATACTTCAAATCTAGGTGTAGCGATATTCAAAAAAACATTTATAAGAGTATTTTTTCCAGTTATGTACTCTTACAATACAGATAGTTGCAGAAAAGACAGCTAATTGTATTCGATAAATACCGATTATTATTCAAATTGTAATGCTTAATATCTAGGCGTACAGAATATCGTAAGAAAATGTTGCACTTTACTTCAGATATTCATGAAAACATTTAAAGTTAATATTGATTCAGATATTTACGCTAACAATAAAGATAGTTGCAGTAATGGTAGCTTATTGTATTTGGTAAATACCGAGTACTATTCAAATTGTAATGCTTAACATCTAGGTTTAGCCAATATTATAAGAGACTGTAACGCATTACCTCAAATATTAATAAGAACATTTAAATTCAGTATTATTTCAGATATTTGTGTAAACAATACAGGTAGTTGCAGCAATGACAGCTCATTGTATATGAAACATTGCATTGGTAGCTGCTACATACTGTTTGTTATTACAGTTTCTACATTTTCAGATTGTTATAGCAATCATTTCAAATAGTACTAATAACACTCTGTTAGTGTAGATATTTACACAATAAGATTGTTTGCATAAATATCTATTGTCGCAACTACATTAGAGTGTATTCATTACTTTAGGATGTAACACCAACTCTCACTAGTCATTAAATGTTACAAACAGGTATAATGTATTTGATCCTTTTTACACTCAGAGACTGTGCGGTTTACTATCGAGTGTTGCGGTAATAGATTAGACATTTGGAGTTACAAGGGATTGTAATTCCCGATTTTACTATTTCATGATTGTAAATACAAAAAACCGCATTGTAAGAATATTACCATTTCATAGTCACTGTGGCACGTAGATAGTTGTGATTAAACACAATTCACTTTACAATCACTGATTGTATCATGCTTCGGCCTCATTTTTCTCAGTGTATAGACTAGTTTAAGGGACACAGTCTCGCTCGGCCATATTCAAAACAAATCATACATTTAATGTTAATATATTTCATATGAACATTGTATATGTAAGCCCCGATAATCAATGTTCAAATACGTCACTTTTAGTGAACCGCATATGGAGTGCAGTTCCTTTTATACTGTCCATACAAAGTGACTTGATTTTGTTTTTTTTTCCTTTAATGCACTCGGCCCTAAGTGCTTTGACTATGTGTAAACAACGTTATACAATAAACTATTTTAATATTATTTTTGACTAATAGGGGGACCAAATTCACCGGATCCGACATGTGTAACCTGTTTAAGAAATAGAGTATTCCACAACAGTTCTACACACTTCTGTGCACTCCTCACTGTTTTAATTGGGATTAGGGATTGAGTGAGACATTTGAAAAATTGGATCTGTATTTTTTTTATGATGTTTTTCATGTTACATAAAAAAAATACAGATCCAATTTTTACAGCTCCAGGGGACCATAGACCTGAAAATTTGATATTAATTCCAACTTAATACCTCCATGCGTTCCTTCGAAAAACGGAACTTGACGGACTGACATCGAAGTTAGGGTTCCTTTTTAAATTTGAGGAACGGAACCCTAAAACAGTACATTTTTCATCAATGATGGAAATTATACACCGTGTCCGGAATAAGGTTCCGAATACTTAAACCTAAGAAAGGTCTAAACATTGTAAACAACTTTTCCGAAGAAACTATATTTATATACCTAATAGTTTCCGAGAAAAAAAATAATTCAACTTTATGAAAAAGCAGAATTTCTCCAGTGTGAAAAAGCACCATAAATATAGCGGGGCGGCGGCGGGGAGCGGAAGGGCGGCGGGGTGCGTTCCCCAGCTGTCTTGCTCGCTTTGTAGGTAGTATTCCGAAGCGGCGGCGGAGCAGCTTCAAAGGCGGGGTCTCTTTGAGACAAAATGCCTACTCGCACCAATTTGCAACGCAGTCAGTGTTTGCGTGGCCTTGTAACTGTGAGGTCGAAAGTGTGTCAAGGTCGCGTATTCGCTATGAACGCGAACGTTTTTACTGCTCGGGAATATGGAGACATGATATTGGCGTATGGGAAGTGTCACGGGAATGCCTTGGCTAATCGGTTTCCGAACAGGCGTCATCCTGCTGACTCAAGAACAATAACCGCTGCTTTTCAGCGCATTATTGATAACCGACCCTTAGCACCAACTATGCGAGAAGGTGTGTTAAACCCCCGCGCTCAAGAAGTGATAGATTATTTTCGCCTACATCCTAGGACGAGTACAAGAAAAGCCGCACGAGTGTTAAACATGTCGAAATCAACAATTCATAGTGTGTTAAAACGTGATAAACAGCATCCCTATTTAATCAGAAGAACACACGCACTGCTGCCAGCTGATCACTTTCGGAGAGTTAACTTTTGCCAATGGCTTCAACTCCATCAGCAACGCCAACCAATGTTTGTGGAATCTGCGTTGTGGACGGACGAGAGCATGTTTACGAACAATGGAATGTGGTGGCAGATCGAGCGGCGCGTGGGCTTAGAAGGGGCCGCTGCCGCCCTCTCCTAATGTAAACGTAAGTACCTAAGGTACATAATCTACCTACTATCTTAGGTATTGTGGTAATGTGATGCGCGATGCAACAAATTAAACCGATGCGCGGTGAAGATGGCGCAGCGCGCTCGCAGTAGTTATTAGGGCGCAAGTATACTGATAAATAATATTTTTAATTTTTTTTTTCAACTTACTACTTTCGAACTTTCTTTGTTATGACGAGCTTACGGATAGGATATATGACCTGCCTTTTAAGTATTCGTAACCTTATACCGGACACGGTGTATATAATTTGATATAAGTTCATCAAAATCGTTCAAATGGTGCTCATATTAAAAGCGAACAAACAGATATAAAGACGCTGGCAAGTTGATTTTATAAGTGTTAGCGATAGTACATTAACACATATTTAATAAATGCTTAATTGACTTGTTTCCTATAAATCAAAGTCATAAAAACATTACTCATCTGCATAATACATAAACAATATTGAATAACAGTTGTTATCTTAACCAATGTTTTAAAAGTACATATTACGATTAAGTCAGATTTATTCATTCTTCGGAACCATGATGCGAAACATTCGATTCTGTGAAGCCAGATTTATCTGTTTTCACAATTATAATGACTAGCGACCGGACCCGGCTTCGCACGGGTTAAGTACCGGGTGGTTATAATGTCATTTGCTCGCGAATAACAAAAACAATTCTGTTGTTCCGATTGCTACCAAACTTCACAGTATCACACGTTGAGCTAATCTGAAATTGCGTGAAAATATCGCCAAAATCAGTCACAAGGCATTTATTTGATTTTAGATATTCACCCGAGCGGAGCTTCTAAACTTCCAAACTGCACAGGATCACTCGCTGGAATGATCTGAAGATTGCCTGATTTTAAAAAAACATTCAAATTTCATCAGTAACATTCAGTATTGTAGTTTTGGTTGTTATAGTTCTATCTCCTTTCTTCTTCAGGCGAAAAATAAGGATATTATAATTTTGAAAATATCACTAACTAGAGATGATGCAAATGTTTTACGGTTATTATTTATTAATGAGCCAAACATTTACAAAAAGCGTAAATAGAATAAAAATCAATCGTGATTTTACACTAATTTTAACACAGTAACTTTTTACTGAAAAACCTTATTAGGAAAGGAAAAATACTAAAGCTAGAAACAATAAGAGAAAACAGATATGGCACACAGTTCAAAAAACCAAAGATACAGTAACATTTCTTGTTAAAGGTTAACTATGTTCACTCAGTTAGAGTAAATTTACTTAGTTGTCTCTATTTTAACGGATCAGAATTGCAGTTATGCATACAGACACAGAATTTTACTTACTAATTTGAATACTAATAGCACAATAATGTAATCGCTCGATCAACCCCAATCGCCAGAACAGCAGTATTATTATTCTGTGCCAGAACTGATATGACGTTAAATTATCCTGGAATACCATCACTAACTATTCATATACAGGCTGTCGTAATGGCCTAATAGTTAAAGCCCGAAGTTCGAGATCTGTTTCCTTGAAGGTTACTAAGATTTTCAAGATATTCCCATGTCGAGCGCACTAATTTCGATTTTATAGTAAGAAAAAAATAAACTCAACCATTTTTTTTTGATAACCATGTTGTACTTTTGAAACTGATTTCCAAAGAACTGTGCAACTGTGTTTCCCTATACATGTTTACACGATTTTCAAAGACTCTTCGTATGAGGCACACAACTGTGTTATTTCCAGCAGTATAATAATTCCATTCGGTATGAAAAAAAATATATTTCCTCTTAAAATTTAATTTAGTAATTGTAATGGTTACCAATTGCATCGGTTTCTGGAAAGTGTTTTGTCTATTCGGGAAATCACTGATTAACTCATGCACGGCTGGAAATCAAAACCGTGGAGAAGCATTCTGTATGTACGCCATGATATCGTGCACGCTATCCAAACCGTCGCTAAATTAAAAAAACCGGCCAAGTGCGAGTCGGACTCGCACACGAAGGGTTCCGTACCATCGCACAAGATTTAACACAAAAAAAACACGTTTTATTTTATTATTTTTTTATTATTCCTATTTGTTGTTATAGCGGCAAAATAAATACACACTCTGTGTATTGATTTTCAGCTGCCTACCGGTTACGGTTCATCAGATACAGCCCTGTGACAGACGGACGGACGGACGGACGGACGGAAAGCGGTGGCTTAGTATTAGGGTTCCGTTTGCACCCTTTGGGTACGGAACCCTAAAAAAGGAAATATCGTACCGTGACAGAATACAGCCTCCGGCAGTGCGATTACGAAGCACGAAACGGGGCAGGTTGGTTGTATCTGACAGCTATTGCGATTACGAAATGGAAGCATCGGCAAACGCAGTGCGATTACGAAGCGCGAAATAAGGTGTAGGTGCGGTTCGTATCCCAAATTGACATATTTTGTACTCGAAATCCGTCAGTTTGCTGTCAATTTGGGATAGCTGCGGCACCTACACTCATGTCGCGCTTTGTAATCGCATTGCGGTTTTGAGTCGGCCTGATAAAACACGCTGATATAATCACCTCCTGGAAATGTGAGTCATATGTTAATCGTGTCATATATGTATGTATAAACGCATTGACATGTTTTTCACTATAACTATGACGGCTTGCTGCCCTGGTCAATATTTTATTAATCAGAATTGTGATAACCCATTGGACCTGCGAAGCATAAAATGGCACGTCACGTTAACTGTGGCGACATTTGAGCATCATGTACCGGCACATAGTAGCTGCCCTGACACTTGCGTCAGTCGCGTTGGCGGACGCCTTTGACCTACCACCGCCACGCATCGCACCTTCGCACCCCGTCGCCCTCGACTACTACAGCACAGCGGGAAAGTTCTACAAGCTACACACCAACGCAGCGACCTGGGTCCGAGCGCGAGAGATATGCCGTCAAGAGGGCGCCGAACTCCCGTACCCCTCCACCAAGCAAGACAGAGTGGTTCTTAACACCATTAAAGGCAGCGGGGAACTGTGGCTCGGGGTCTCCGCTAGCTGGAGGACCCTAGACGACAAACCGCTCGCAGAGACGACTGGCTTGACCGGCATCGGCGCCTACCTGACGATCGACAACCGAGTGCGGGCATCCGCCGACTCCACGGTTGAATTCCCTTTCGCGTGCCAGGTGACCGCGGCGATCCTCTGCAACACGTCGGCGCCAGGATACGCCCTAGGCCCTGACGGCCGGAGCTGCTACAAGCTGCACGAGAGCAAGAGGACCTGGTCGGAATCGCTGGCGGCGTGCGAGGCTGAGGGAGCCCACCTAGCGATCGCCAATAGCAATGAGGAAGCAGATCACCTTGTCTCTATCATAGCGGAGGCGCCGACCAATTTTAAGTTTGGTATCCACAGCGGGTTCCACGATGCCTTAATGGATGGTGTCTTCACCACGATAGACGGGGACTCGCTCGCCTCTGCGGGCTGCGCGCTCTGGGAGGATGGCCAGCCGGACAATTCGAGCCGTATGGAGTACTGCGGAAATTTACTTCGGAATGGAAAGTTAAACGATCTTGGCTGCACGTGGAGGCTTCCGTACATTTGCGAGAGAGAAGTGTCTACTCTGAGCTATGTGCCATCGGAAGTTTCGTATGATGTCGTACGGGCAGACTAAGACAGTTCCAAAGTGTTGTAGAGCCTTCGGGAAGACTTCCGTCTTGCTGTGAAATTATTGAAAATTCGAAACGCTTGCTAAATATATATGACGCCATAATCTTAAATTTTGGAATAAAAAATGTTAAAGATCAACAAAATTTTACAATTAAAATTTAAACCTTTTCTGTGATTCTTCCAAATGTGATATTTCTATTACTCTAATCTGTGAATGATAATTTTCTAATTACTTGCCCGTTTCTGAAGCACTAGATTTAATGCATTATTCCACCTTAGTAAGGTACGCACCGAGGTACGCACAAATGCTGGTGTTAGAGATCCTGTTAGACGAATGTGCCAGCTGTACAATGAAAAGATGATTAACTCAGATTTGTTTTTCGACTCCACACGTACATTTAAATATAATGTCAGAAATCTCAAGCTATTGTAAGCAAACATGTGTACCAACTATATATTTTATTCTTATTAATATGTATGTTCCTAGTTTGTAATTCCACATGCACCACGTTTTTACCAATGTTTTGTTATGTATCAGTGAGGAATAGCTTTGGATACGAGCAAATTCAAATTATTTGTTATTGTTACTGCTTTCATTTTTCGTATCTATATTTCTTCCTAAATAAATAAATAAAAAATAATAAATATAAACCGACCGAAAATGTCCCGCCAATTTGTCCCGCCGTTTTGACCCAAAGGGTCAAAACGGAACCCTATTACTAAGCCACCGCTGTCCGTCCGTCCGTCCGTCACAGGGCTGTATCTCGTGAACCGTAATAGGTAGGCAGCTAAAATTTTCACGGAGTGTGTATTTATTTTGCCGCTATAACAACAAATAGGTAAAATAAAAGAAATTAAAAATAAAAATGTGTTAAATCTTGTACGATCATGCGGAACCCTTCGTGTGCGAGTCCGACTCGCACTTAGCCAGTTTTTTTAAAATCTAAATTACATCGTCATAAAATTGCTGAAAAAAAGAGAATAAAAACATCAAAGTGTACTTATTGCTTGGAGGCAGGGCAGATAATGCTAGTGCGCTGAGCTGATTAGCATTTGATGGGCAAGAGATCTATTGCAACCACAGAAATCGGAATATCGGAGAATCGGGATTTCCGTGGCGGCCTTATACCCAAAATTGGTTATAAGCAAAAGTGACGTCACGCCGGCCGCTCAGTTCGTACCGGCAGTACGATTACGAAGCACGAAACGGGGGAGGTTTGTTGCATCTGACAGCTATTGCGATTGCGAAATAGAAGCACCGGCAACAGTATTGCGATTACGAAGCGCCAAATGAGGTGTAGGTGCGGTTAGTACCCCAAAACTGACATATTTTATACTCAAAAAAGCCGTCAGTTTGCTGTCAATTTGGGGTAGGTGCGGCACCTACACCTCATGCCGCGCTTCGTAATCGCGTTTGTCCAGATTATTGTCGAAATGCCTAATTGTTCAATGCGGATCTGCAAAAACCGAAACGAGAACGTGTCCTACAAAAACAATGGCATCACATTTCATAGGTAAGCCAATTCTAAAACAGTTATTTGTATATTGAAATCATTTTTCGAAATAATTTCTCCGCTAACGCAGTCGCGTTGGGTAGTGATGTGACAAATAATTAGTGCTATCGATTTTATTTTTTGGTGTTATGGTTATTCTTCTATTAATTCTGATTTCTGTGATTGCAACCACTGAAGAGAAAAGGAAGTAAAAATGGCATGTGATCGTTATCGCGACTCCACCGTTTGAACAAAGTGTGCATATAATCGTATGAGGAGTCGGCTTCCCATTATATACGCCCTACGGGCAGGGATCGAACACTTGACCTCTCGCATGAAAAGCAAGTACTCGCGCCCCTGAGCTAGGAACCGTTCAGGGGGCCCATTCAGGTCATGGAACTACCCGCATCTGTAAAGTAAACAACGTGTAGCTTAGCTCTGCACTAAAAAACTTGATTACTAGTTAATTACCAAAAAGAGTGACTTCGAGTTCGGGAGTGAGTTAACCTAAAAATATCTGGGAAATATATAATTATTTAAATAACGGAACTGTAATTTGTACTTCCAAGGTATTTATGGGACAAACCAGATTTTTACCACACTAAAATGATGTTCAAGAAGTGTGGAAACATGAACTATTTAAAAAAGTGAGTTGATATTTAAAGACGATGAAGAATCACTCTTACCTGAATGGGCCCCAGATCTATCTAACATAAGTACTACAAGTTAGTATGTTTTCCTTATAGAAACCATTTTTAGGGTTCCGTACCCAAAGGGTGGAAACGGAACGCTATTAATAAGCCTCCGCTTTCCGTCCGTCCGACCGTCCGTCCGTCCGACCGTCCGTCTGTCACAGGGTTGTATCTCATGAACCGTAATAGGTAGGCAGCTGAAATCTTCACAGAGTGTGTATTTATTATGCCGCTATAACAACAAATAGGTCAAATTAAAAAAAAACATTTTTTTGTGTTAAATCTTGTACGATGGTACGGAACCCTTCGTGTGCGAGTCCGACTCGCACTTGGCCAGTTTTAAACTATTTATAAAATCGCCACACCTGAAACAATAAAGATTGAAGATTTCTCATTTCGATTTACACGTGTCACCCAAAGTAACACAAAAGCCGGCGGCCCCACGTGTTACATAAGAATAGATCAAAGTATATTTTTTATTAGTATTATTATTTTCTTTATTGTAAGTTAATTTACTAATCAAGTCCTTAAAAATAAAAATACAATCTAAATAACAAATTAAACTATTAATAACCTGACTAAAAATGTGTTGCACAAAAAAAATACCAAAAAAAGTCTACCTACCTTTGCATTACTTTGAGATTTCGTCCACACAAAATGTGTCAAAGTGACGTCACAAAGTACTACATTTCGTTAGTCTTAGGATGAGATAGTCGTAATCGAAACTATAAGACTAACTAAAAGTATTACTTTGAGATGTCCGTATGGTTTTCTTTTGGGAAATATCTGTATTTTTCAGTAAAAACAAGTTTAGAATGAAGTTAAAAAAAGATTTTTTCCAATGTTTTTAAGCCAATATTCTTCAATCTAAAACCTATATTCAAAAAAATTCAAATATTGACAAGCACATTTTGACAACATATTAATTGATAACATAAAGGAGAATGCCCATTGCCCCATACATTTTGGGCCCCTTAAAATTTTAGTGTCTATCTTCCAAACCAGTGTTTGAATTTAGAAAATAATATAACTTTCCGAGTTTTGAATTTTGAAGACCAAATTAATCGCCATTTTAAAGTTATTGAAAAATACGGTTTTGAGGTTACTAATATTTTAGAGACACCAGAGAGCTCAGCGTAGAGCAAAATGATCAAGTGCAAACGCAATAAAAATGGACAGAGTTTAATGTATCTTTGACATTTCATAAGATATTTCATATTTGATATTTTGACAAGCAACAATCCTTCACCAATGTGGACAATTTTACATACGTATTTACGCCTTTTTTTCTCCCTTACCGGACGGAATGGCATGGAGCATTCGGGGGAACGGCATAACGTATAATATGCAGATCGTATAATGTCATATTTTAACAAAATTTTAAAACCATGCACAACGTATAATCGGCAGATCGTATAATCTTATACGTAGTGCATGAAGAAGTTTAAAAATTACAATTACTTATTTCTCCATGCATAACGTATAATAGTCACAACGTATAATATTATGATCTTTATTTAACAAAAAAAGAAAACCATGCATATCATATAATCCAAAAACTTTTCATACGATAAGCGCCCTTATGAATATACTTTTAAAGCGTGTACTCGCACGCGACTTTTCGACCGTCTCAATTAGCGTTGTAGCAAATTGTTACTCTTCAACAGATATCGATTCGTAGCAATTTCAGCCTTAAATGTATCGTTGTTAGGGAGCTTTATGCAGTGCTTCTTGGCATATTATACGTTCTGCATGGTTTTCTTTTTTTGTGAATTCATGTAAGGAATATTATACGTTGTGACTATTATACGTTCTGCATGATGCAAAGAGTTGATTTTATTTTTAAAATTTATTCATGCACAACGTATAACATTATACGTTGTGAATATTATACGATATGCATGGTTTTATTTTTTTGGAAAAAAATACTATTATACGTTGTGAATACGACTCGAGCATTCTACCCGAACACGTCTTGTGACAACGGAAGTACTTTGCGATGTTCTGTCCTTGTCCTATTAATATTGTTAGTAAGAAAAGAAGTAATTGTGAATGATTACTTTTAATTATATAACCAGTAACCGGGCGTGAAAAATGGACATTCAGATAGTTTAGCATATGTTTCAATAAAAGACGCGAATTATTTCTAAGGCCTGGATTTGGGCATTCTCCTTTGATAATCTCATAAAGCAGTGAGAGCAGGTAAACAGTTATCACCCGTATTATCTGGACACTGTAGTGCCGGTACAAACATAGCAGATATGGTTATTTACTTTGAAGGTTATATTTTGTTTTCCCCCGGAAAAATAATTCTTATCTTATTATTGTTTATTGTTTATTCATCATCCATAGACAGTACACTGCACTCGGATTTGTCATATTTAATCATTAGCCAGTTCGGGGATTATTTTTAGTCCAAAATATTGGTGACCAAGTCTTCCCCAAATATAAATAGCTACATAATCATAAATATAAACCAATGTTGCTACATATCATTCACAGGTACAATGTTCATGAATTGCCAAAATCGTTAACATTTTTTTTTATTATCTATTCTCGATTGGGATAAGAACAGCTCGACTATTCATACGTGCCGTGTTCACGCATAAAGATTGTGGCTTTAGCCTTAAAAATCATCTTTAGCAGACTGTGTGGATACATTGTGGGGCAAAGAGCGCCTTAAACGTTTCTCCTAAATCGCGAAGAAAAATATGCCTAGGTTAATATTTGCGATGAACATAGTAGTAATGTACTGAAAAGATTCATTTCAAGGATAACACGCTTAGATGTTTACTTTCACTGATTCTAAGAATAGGAGCATTGTTATATTACAAGTTTTCTATATTGTTCACGTACTTGTTTTAACAGTTGTACATGAATCTACAAATAATTAGTATATAAGCCCACCATAGGGTCATTTGAATCAATTCAGTCACCACCAGTCTGTCCGGGTTATCGGAATCGAACTGTCCTTTAGTAAATTACTCTTCATTCACCAACAAGATGGCTGCCGGTATCCTAAAAGTTCTGTCGACTTTGGCTCTAATTTGTGCGGCCGCTTGCAGCGAGTCTACCGGTAAATATATTTAATGTTTTTAAGGAACCTTTTTAGGGTTCCGTATCCAAAGGGTGCCAACGGAACCCTACGACTAAGCCTCCGCTGTCCGTCCGTCCGTCTGTCCCAGGGCTGTGTCTCATGAACTGTAATAGGTAGGCAGCTGACTTTTTGCACAGAGCGTGTATTTAATTTGCTGCTATAACAACAAATAGGTACGATTTAAAAATAAATAAAAAAATAAAGGGTGAAAAGGTTAAAAAAACGTGATTATTGTTTTTTAAATCGTGTACGATGGTACGGAACCATCGTGTGCGAGTCCGACTCGCCGGTTTTTTTTTCAGCTAGCTTTTGCCCACGGCTTTGCTCCCAAGAACTTAACTTTTTCTGTCAGTCAGTGTCAGGTAAACATGTTTACCTGAACATTTCATTTATTGTTTCTTCGTCTAGCTTTTGTCCGTTGATCTGAAAAAAATAAAAAAAACGTTGGATGGTTCAGTGAGAGAATGTACTTTTTCAATGTTAATCCTATCACACGACTTTACCGACACTAGCTCATCTATAGGATCGATTTTGGGATTGTCGACTAGTGCATTCCCTGCTGCTTGGAAAGCAGTGCCTTGCGCCCACGGAGATCGACGATCTCCGTGCTTGTGCCAGACCCACTCAAACGCTTTCCCGATAACCATGCTAATAGCTATAATTTCGCCATGCTTTTCGAGGGCATCGCCGATCTCATTATTCATGGTTTATCTCTGCATTTTTTTGTTTTTGCGTGCATGCTGTTCCGCCTGATTATGTCCTGTGACAAACAGAACATGGTAAATAAACTCGCCAAGTGAGTCAGTCAAATGAGTGATTATATTTGAAGTTTAGTTGGATTTCGTACCCAGTGTCAGATCTAGCGGGGGCGGTGAGAAGGGGCACTTGCCCCGGGCGGCAAAGACTAGGTAGCGCAGCCCAGCTACAAGTCAGTACCTCCGAGGGCAGGAAATTGGCACCCTGCCCCCCCTTTTTAGAAATGTCGATCAGAGGCTGTTCGTACCATGCTGTCAAACGCCGTGATAATCGCCCAAACGAAGTGACATTTACCAGTTAGCAAGGTACGAACACTTGTCAGTTCACCCGGTGAGTTTATTTACGATGGTAACCCAACCACAGCCTCGGTAGCCCAGTGGTGACGATTAGATAAGCTGGATAGGTACCTCTGAGCGTTGGATGAGGTTCTGGATGGGTGACCATTTTCAACCGTTGAGGTTGACAGTGGTTCGGATCCCACGGAATATCTGACGTTCAGTTTGATATTAGCCATCCATGTCCAGTTACATAAAAAACACCCAGGGCATATTAGGATCGGTCAGCTCGAAAAACGCCTTACCTGCACAGGTGTGGAGCGTCCGTGCGGCGAGGCAGAGGCGGTGGACGTGGCGTGTGTGCGCACGCATCTCGCCGCCCGCTCCGGCTGCACGCCCGTCAGCGGCGGCGCAGGCCTCGATCCCTACTACCCCCCCGACGTCTACATGGTCTCCAACTACTACAACCTCACTCTTCTCAAGGTCGGAAGCACCTACCGAAATCTCTCCGAGAGCATCGTAACTGATTTCGCGTAAGTCCTGGTGTTACTGTTAACTCAAAACATCTAGTTGTGCTTACGCACCCATCACCGTAAGCATTCATCAGACTCTTTGTTTAGAGGTCACTGTAGTAGTTCATGACAGAAATAATAGTATTAAAACTAAATCGTACAAAGTTTTCACAACTTTTTATCGTAGTCACTGGAGTAGTGCATCGCCTTAAGGTCCCCGCTTGCGGTGACGGTAGATCCGGGTCTCCTCTTTCCCTAAAATATGGTCGAGAGAGGCGATGGCTGTGCCCGGCGTGATGCTCGTGAACGGGTGCTGTTTGTGGGGACTGGCTTGCTCCAATTGGCAACATGATTTCAACGTCCATTCAGGCGCTAGGACTGGCCAACTACTCGCGCCATACAAATGCACTTTTTAACAAATGTAATAATATGTAGTGAAACGCTTCAGAAAATCCAAATAGAACTCCAGACTGATAATGGATTGTTAATATTTTTTGATTCCATCAGTTATTTAAATAATAATAAAAATAAAAAAGTTGATTTTTCTCATTAGAAATCTGAAAGTAATTCGATTAATAGATATAAGCAAAAACAGCATATATGCATAAACAAAACATTCCATTTGCTATTAGATTTCTACATTTAGTCAAAAAAGTTCGGAAATGGACACCGTTTCCGCAATGTATTTTGTATAGAAAAAGGTAACATACATTAACGAAAATAGGTCGATTAATAGACAAGGAATCATATATTGTAAGAATGACACTTATAATCGTCAGACTTAGTTAGTTAACTTGGGGTGCCTCGTCTAACTTTGCGATTTGGCTAGTAAAAGGGCCTTAAGTGGATGTTAAAAGAAACGAGCGGAGTTTTTTGCCAGTTCTTCTTCGCTGGGATAAAATATGACAAAACCGAGTGCAGTCTATTGTGTATGGATGATGAATATACAATAAAACAGCAATAAGTACTTAGATTAAACATACAAATTTTGTTTGGAAGTAATTTTGTAACCACTGTTCTAATTCACTTGTATATTCGTATTAAAGACCAGTCGAACTATCTGTGTAAAAAAACCCGACAGCGTAAAAAAATGTAACTTAAAATTGACTTAGTAAACGAACTGAAAAGATAGAAACAAGTTGAAAAATTAAATATTTGTTGTGTTTGAATGATCATGGTTGACAGTGTTTACAAACGCAGTCGGAGGCATCAAATAGCCCCAGTACGTTCCATAGTAAATGACTAGCGATTTTATGGATTATTTCGGTGGAGCAAGAAAATACGTGGTGGGGGAAGTTCCAATATCCTATCTTTCATTTTTATGTCTAAAGTGAGGTTTTTTTTTCTCGTTCTCGGTGTCACCGATCATCATGAAATTTACATAGGTACACTTTTAATGAATTTAATAACAAAAAAATAATATAAATCATAGTTCAACTATTTGATGCACAATATGAATTATATAATGATATATTATATATTTCCCAATACATTCCATTATTTATGACTAGCGATTTTCTTAGTGATATGGGTATAGCAAAAATAAACTTATTGAGACAAATTATAATCTCCTAACTGTCATATAATAAATACGAAAGTAAGTTTGTCTGTTTCGCGAACTCAACCGACCATCGTGAAATTTGCATAGGCACACCATTGAAAATATAAATCGTAGTTAATGTATCTTATGCCTCCGACTGCGTTTGTAAACACTGTCAACCATGATCATTCAAACACAACAAATATTTAATTTTTCAACTTGTTTCTATCTTTTCAGTTCGTTTACTAAGTCAATTTTAAGTTACATTTTTTTACGCTGTCGGGTTTTTTATATTTTTAAATAATTTGTTTTATTTTAATTATTTTTAGTTCTCGTACAGCATGCATTTATCATTTAAATATCTGCACGTTAATAAATTCCAACGAAAGTAAGGTTAGGTATTATTATGGAACCTGACATGGATGGCTAATGTAACACAACTACCGTCATGATATAAGCCTAATTCAACAAATTCCAGACGGAATAAGGTGACAGGTCAGGACCTTCCTTTACACAGAATCACGGCTGCACACGGATACCATGGGTGGAAAATACAGACAATGATCTATTGCCACTTCGTCCATAGTTTTTCCTAATGCGGTGATACCAACCCAGGCGGGATTAACCCTGTCACCTAGTAGGGTAAGGTAACCTACAGTTTTACATGGGTTCCGAACCATGAACAAATCTCAAGATAAAGTGGTGTATAACAGATGCGAGGATTTGAGCCCATAACCTCTTGCATGAAAGGCAATATTTTAGTCCCTACACTACGAGGTGTAACAAATAGAGTTTTTTGATTAATATTAAAACAAAACTACATTTTCTAAAAGTTTCTTCATGTTATCTTTAAGTCTTTAATGAACTCATCAGTTCATAGAATGAGATTCCCTCATTCAACGAATTTTGATCATATGCCGATATATACAAGGTTTTAGTGGAGGTATGGTCCAAACGTTAACGTATTACTTGGCATATTTGAAACAAAAAGGATATACATTTTATTTGTAGGTATTTAAAATGTATGAGGAAAATCTTTTTCAAGTCGTACAAACAAAATATCTTCTACCTTTTTAGCTCCAAATATGCCGAGGAATACGTGGTTAGCTTTTGGACCATATCTCCGTTAACACCCTATATATGGTTTTTTTAGAATCTCCCTCTCATCATCGTTGATTACAGTTACACTCAATTTATAAGCGAACAGTTCGACACTCAAATCCTGTGGTTATATACAGGGTCCGTCACTCGAAGTGTTACCAATTGAAAATGATGTTATTTAGTTAATTGAAGTACGGTTCGTCAAAAATTATATCACAATAAAACATTTAATTTTAAGACAATAATTGTTATTATTCGATATAGCCTCCTTTGATCCATAGATAAGAGCTTTCTGAGACGATCCTGAGTGTTGTTGGAACGTCCAGCGTTTCGTACTGCATTGTTTACACGTGCCCATGGTATGAGCGCCTCATTTAACACCTTTTGCACACACTTGCTGGTTGACTTTGACGCCCTTCTCGATAAACACGAGTGAATAGAGACCATTTGCGGTCACTGCAGCCGAGACCATAACAGAAGCGGGCGCTTGCTTACGAACGGGAACTCCATCGTCTAAATTCTCGTTGGATTTGCCCTGTAGCCAAACACGAAAATGTTGTTTGTTTATATACTGTTAGACAGTAACATTTTTTCATCAGAAAAAACAATATTTTCCAGATCGCCACGCAAGACTTTCATTGCTTGAGCTCTTTGTAGTCGAACTGTCTTCTGCGCTGAACTAAGATGCTGTAATTTGTGTATCTTGTTGGTAGGGCTTCAGTTGCATTTCTTTTTGTTTCAGTATGCGCCGATTACTTGAGTCGGGTATTGTCTGACTTTTCGCAAATTTTGCAGAACACTGGTTAGGATTTCCTTGAATTCGAGCCTTTACCTTTCGAACCATATCATATGATACTGCTATTTTCAGATGACCGCCTCTATGCCGTTTAGCAATGCTAGGTTATAACGCTTAATGGTTCGATGCACTAACATTTTGTTCACATGTAAATGTCGGAGCTCCCGAACGATGACTGGTTGTGATTTTCCGGTCAAATACAAAACGATCACAATGTTAGGTTTAATATCCATTGCGAAAATTTATTATACAATTCAAATTTGTTCCCGCTCTTTTCGCCCACTTAAAAACAATGAAACAAATTGACGTTTCACCAAAATTTGGCGCGCTGTCATTATTATTTTGAAAATAGAAGTAACAGTTCAAGTGACGGACCCAGTAGTAATCGCTTTGATCGCAGGATTTCATCCATGTATAAACTAACTGCTAGTTAAAATTCAATAATCTCCATAATAACCATGATTATAATATTTATATCCACTACTTCAGAAGACTGGAAGTTGTCTCTTGACTGACAGCTTTGAATGTGAGTCAAAAACATTGTTAAAGCCATTTTTATTTAATTATTGAGCTAGTTAAGTTCCAGTTTCACAGCTTAGAACTTTAACTGGATGCGGCGAAAGAGACCTGGATTCATCGTTTGCAAATATATGTGGTCCCGAGGTCCACAATTGCCCTATCGAATGTGTTACCTTGGAGCTTATAAACTGTTACATCCCAACTGAGCGTTTATTGTTTTTCTTGCCTCCAAAGCCCATCAAAATATAACGTTCATGATTTAATCCGTACATGAACTCCTGGTTTATTATTTTGAATAATATAACGTGTTAATAATATGTGATATATGATGATAAACCCAACTTTGGCAAAGCCGTGCTTTTCCTTCCCACTGCTCCCAAGGACGCACGGTTAAAGATCAGCGATATTATGATGACGATCATATTTTATGTACCCTATGTAACATAGGTCCTCATCAGAGGGCTGACGACATCTTCATGGTAAAGCTTTTAGATATTATCAGATTGATACCGATTTTGAGCACCACAGTATCTCGGCACTGTAGGGTCGCCCTATTGTGGAACAAGCGGACCTTCCCCAGCGTGACACCCATCGACAACGGAAGTATGGATTTATGAGCTGTGCAGGTGCAGAATGCTGATAGTAAAGCAATGATGGTGATATCGGTCTATGCGGTGACCGAGAATGTCGAAAATCTATCTGACTATCGCCCGGATCCACCACTTCCAGTCATCCCAAAGTTATCTTTCGGTTACACCATATAAATTTGCAATGTAACCGAAGCTACATTCCATATAGCTGGAGGTAGTGAAAAGAGGAGTATATGACCTGAGTTGGTGTGACCAGCGCGCTTGCGTAAACAAAAATCATTTGAATTATTTTTTAACGTTGAATATTTTGATGTTTTTGGAATTTCTTATTCCAAATTACATTTAAACATATAAGTTGCATACCTTTTTGTAAACTATTTAAAAAACCCTTTAGTTTGATACCCCACTCGATAGGTTTCAAGAAAAAATATATTTGAAAACACATAATTTGGCGCCAAAAATCAGCCATGATTTTTTTTTATGATTTTGATATACCCAGTGTCACTCTCACAATTAAGACGAATGTAACGACACCTCTCAAGCTAAAATCCATCAAGCCGTTTAGGCTGCAGGGGGCGACAAAGAAATATACATACATACATACACTCGAAAAACATAACCCTCCTTCTTTCGCAGTCGGGTAAAAAACATGGCCCATGCCACAGAGAACAAAGGAGATGAATTAAATCTATACACCGTTAGGCTCGAATTTTTAAATTCGAGTTCCGTCAATTAAATATGTACATAGATCCCGAAAGGAAGCCCTGAAAGAATATATGTACTGCATAAAAATACATTGACATTCCCTGCAGAGCATTTTCAAAATAGTATCGAATGTATGGAAAAGCCTTTCCAGTGGTGAAATGTAAAAACCTTTTTTTATTAGGTACTCCTGTATAACTAACTAACTTTTAAGAAGTAAATAATATAGCAGCATACAATCATACACATGCACCCACGTTACTTTCAAGGCCGATGAACAAGCTTTAGCTTTGCTAAGCTTTTAGCTTTAAGCGTAAGTCGGCTGGTATGTTTCCTCGCTGAGTGTGGTCTCGCGGGTCTGTTCTGAGCACCTTTAGGTTCTCGGCACAGCCTAGCGGAATTAAAGGTTTTTAGGGTTTCTAAACAGTAATGATTACCCCCATTGCAGGAGACCTACCCTTCGTGATCTTTTAAAAAATGAAATAACCACGAAAGCTTTAATTTCGAAACCCTCGATGGGTTTGCGGTTAGACAGATGTGCTACAGCCACGGGCGAATAGATTCCTTTCCCTGTATTTTTTTTTATGTGACTGGACATGATGGCTAATACCACACCTTCTGTCATGGTATTAGCCCAACACACCACATGGGAACTAGGTGCCATGCCAGGACCTTCCTTATATTCCTCGGCTACATTGAACTGGATGGAAAACACGGACAATTTTCATTGCCGCTTCGACCATCGTTCATTCAATGCAATGGTACCAACCCGGGCGGGATTAACCCTACCACCTAGTAAGTAAGGAAGGGGACCTACAGTTTAACGTGGAATCCGAACCACGGCCAGCCTCTCTCAACGGTCTAATGGTCACCCATCCAAGACCAGAACTTCGGAGAGCGATCGCCGAAGTGTCGCGCCACTGGGCCACTGAGGCTTATTTGCTCATTGTCTTAGTTCTCTGGCGTACCGTCAGGTTATGGAACTGCCTGCCGGCGGGAGCCTTTCCTCATACCCATAACCTGGGAATCTTCAAGCGTAATTTGAACAAGCTCGATAGCTCAGCGATAGTCGGCAAATCCGCTGGCATGGTTCCTCGCTGAGCGTGGTTTCGCAAGGAATCGCATTAATTTATCTTTATTGTTGCTTTTGTTTTAATGAGTGCAAACTTTTTTCAGTGTGGACAGCACCAACAATGTTACGATCATCTCCTTGCGTCATCCGTACATCAATCTCACCGGACCGATGGACATTTTCTTCGGAAGGGTTAACCAGGCGTCTCTGAAAGTATCAACCGTGTATCAGGACCAGTACAGTGAGTATAAACTTTACATACAAAATACCGATATGCGTGTGTTCGTAATTATAATACTCATGAACGGCTTAGCCGATTCTGATCATTTTTTGTACTTATCACCTGGATGGTTCTTAGCTATAGTTGGACCTTGTAGATGGAGCTCGAGATCTAGATTTTTGTATTGACTTCTGAATAACATGCCCCAGTATTCATATCACATTTTACCGGCGCCGCTCGATGCCGGGACCCTCAGCTAGTTGCAGGCGAACAAAAAGTTCAAAAGGGCGTACAATGCGATTCAAATAAGAACAGGATAGGATCACCGCCATTTTGAATGTCAAACTGCTCACTTCACTTCACAAACTTCTAACTCACTTTCCCTCGCGATTTCATGTGAAGTTACTCTCGAGCCCCGTCCTATTCTTATTTGAATCGCATTTTACTTACCTACCAACATTTATTTGGAGCAAATGACTACTTACATGACATACTTACAAACAACTTTGTCTACCCACAGCGAACTTTCTGACGTGGACTCTGATTCCTGGCACGACTTCATTGGACCTCAGCAAACGGCAGACGCACTACTTCGAGACCACCACACCTATTATAATCTTCGGTGACGACAACCTTACATCTTACATCGACAGCGGTATGTATAGCTTCTTTCGTTTATGCGTTTACTTCTGTATTCCGTACAGTATTTCGATCGAGGGATATAAGGTAGTTTTTTTAAATTTATTTAGAGCATCTTAAAGTTGGCCCGTAAAAATCGTAATATGACAAATAAGTCGAAAATAAAATCGACCGTGGTTTTACGATTTCTAAATTGATTGGGGGACCTTCCCTTTGAGACGAACATTATGAAAATCCATTAAAAAATTATAATTTTCTAAGGCATGGTTAGAATACACTATTTGACAACCTAACCACAGAAATAGAAGCACGTGCATCGGTGTTCGAGTACTTAAAAAGTTGCTCATTGTATCCTAGAGTCCAACCAAACCTAAAAAAGAGGAAGTTACAATAAGCGACAAACTTTTACAGGTTGGTGCCTACGTTTGAATGAACAGACAGCGACAATAGAGAAATAAATGAAATTAGAAAGATACTAAAAATGTTATAAGTATAAAATATATAAAATGGTTCGCGTTGATGGCCGCCCAATGACTTAATGACAGTAAAATACAGTAAGGAACAGAAAAATACAATACAACGATTGTATTAGTTCTCACATTCATCATTTCAAACTGTGCCGTCCCCTGCTAAACGTAGGCACACATTATTAGGCATTGAATTTTGTATCGATGCCTGGACGTTTAGCTTTGAACACCGTTCCCTGTCATTAACATTTTCCATGTTAACGCTATAGTCATGTGTATTTTTATTTCAGCTTTTAGTTGTCCTGTCATCTCTGTCATCTGAGGAATTTTAAATACCTAGAATTTCTTAAATCTATCGACAGCTTTCCGGCAATTTTACATTCATGTTCAAATTAAATCTATGTTACACATGATTATTTTTAGAAATGTTTTGATAAAAGTACACGATGTAATCTTTGTACGCACATAATCGTTTAGCAACGGCCACTACAGGAATTTGGGAGCATAATCTTCATGTTTTTCCAAGACAAAAAAGGGAATGTCTTTTTTCTCTAAAGTAACTAGGTAGTTACCGAGGTATTAATTTATGAAATTTATGTTTTCGTCTAGTGTATTTTGACGCGACGTAACCGTGCATAAGGAAGGTCTTGGCATGGAACCTAGATCCCACGTGGCGTGTCAGACTAAGGTCATGACAGTAGGTGTGATATGAGCCATCCATGTCTAAGTACATACAACGTTCCCACGTTTTTGCGGAACGTTAGATTATTTTTACACTAAATTAATGAATGACTTTGAATAGAAATTCTAACTTTGTATATATGATTCAAGAAAAAAGTTATTTTAAATGTTTTAGAGGCGTAAGTACGTACTCCGTCGAATGGTTTCCTGTGCCGGCAGGACGTGGTCGTTAGTATTTGGATCAAAGCTTCCGTTGCGTTGAGTTCCGGCGGCGTCTCGAAGCACGCGCAGTTGCGCGGAAGACGTTGCCTCCTGGCTCCACCCCTGGACACGAAGGCTATCCGGCCACTACACAATGCCTGAGCGAAGCACCACATTAAATATTCGCTTTTGTCGGCAAAACGCGAGGAACGCGATGCGAAATGAACCGGACACGAATTCACACGATTGACAACCAACCACAGAAAATTGCCAAGTCTTCTCTTTGACAGCTGGCAAACTACTTTCTAGTGGCTTGCAATTTGGGACTAAACAATCTTTTTTGTTCATAATTTCCTATAATTCATAATGTTAGTAATTTCCCAAATTTTCTGTAGTGGCCGTTGCCTGTATATCAAGATCAAAAAAAACAAAACGATGAATGTTCTTAAGTACGGTCTGTTTGTTCTAGATCCATTGGTGGCATCCGTGGTTGAAGCTCTTAATGCGAACGTCTATATAGTGGCACACGATTCACTATACAGCATGTCCAAGGTGTTCGCGGAAGCTGTCATCGGCCTGAATCTCTGCTCGCTGAGTGAGAGGGAGCCCTTGTTCCAGGGATATACGTTGTAGTTTGCCTGGCTGGTGGCTAACCTTTTACTTTTATGAAATTAAGATTAGAACATTTCATATAAACTCGTTGTTTTATTTTAAGGTGGCCCAACCCGGTGGGACGAACTCATTCGCGGGCACGATACAAAACCGTGCTGTTGCACTCTGGGACCTTCTCTGTTTCAAAAAAAAAGACAGGTTCCGTGATGAGGAAGATGCAACATGTCCACAAAAAAGACAATGTGCATAGTGTATGATTTGATAAGATTTCCGAAAATTTTAATTACAAAACGACTTATAGCTAAAAGTAAACCACGACCGCTGTAGTCAAAAATCTAACAAAAACCAAACAGATTAATAATCTTGATTAAATAAGCTATGTCTAATGACTAATCTTTTTAAGATGTTCTTACTTTATCATTGCGTAATCCACCTCCAAAATTATTGTATAAAACGCGCGAAAAATTCGAACTTTCGGACCTTATAACTTAGAAACCAAACACAATTTTACAATGCCAATGGTCATCAGACATCTAGTTCGATCAAATAAAGCTATTTTGAGAAAAATTTTGGATCTCTGACAAGAAATATGGGCGTGATCTTCTTTCCCCTTTTGTATTGGGAGATGAGCGGGATGGGCCACCTTAACTGCAACTGGCATCGATACTGTCACTTAAACCTGCTCGTAGCCAAGTGGCGTGGGGACTGGCCTAGCGTACCAGAGGTCTGGGTTCAATTCCGACATGCACCACTTTCTCTCTCTTTCCGAGTTAAATAAGTGCATTTCGTCACGAATACGCGAGCTGCTCCATGGTTCGGAATCCATGTAAAACTATCCCCTTCCCCTACTAGGTGGTAGGGTTCAAGTTGAACCCTACCACCTAGGTTGGTACCCTCACATTCGATGAAAAGATGTTTGAAGCGGCAATGAAAAATTGCCCGTGTTTTCCATCCAGTTCAATGTAGCCGTGCTCATAAATGGAAGGTCCTGGCATGGCACCTAATTCCTTCGTGAATGTGGTGTATTGGGCTAATATCATTACGGTATTTGTGTGGTATTAGCCATCCATGTCAGATCGCATACAAAAAAAAGAAAGAATTTCATCTAAAAGTAAGCATTTTTGATCAGGCCCCAGAACATATTCAAATTCCTAATAAAAAGGTGATATTAATTGTAAAATCACCTAGAACCATTTGATTTTCCAGCTTACTTTCGCAACAGAAGTAATATTGGGGATCAGAAGCGACAATAAACTATGATACCTATAACATAACTTATACAAGATACACTCAAATATGATATATTTAAGTGTCGGAATGCAGATCGGATTGTACCTATTGGATAGATGACTTCTAAGCTTATTTCTCGAAACCAGGTGTGTATGTATCCATCCATGCGAATTATCTCAGTAGTTTGTCTACGCAAATGGAAACATCACTAACCGTGCGCTGCCGGGTGACATTAATATTGATGGGGGGCATTTTTCACCGCTTTTTGTATGCTGCCGTTTCCCTCATTGCGGACGCCGCTGCACGCGGCTCGGGCCCAGGTTTATTAACATTTGAACCTCCGGATCATTGACCGCACTGGCTCGGTCTGCTGTATTTTAAGGCCCTGGTACTAACCAAATCGCAAAGTTAGACGAGGTACCCCAAGTTAACTGACATAGTCCCGATTGCACGAAGAGATGGCCGAGTCAATTAATGTTCAAACACGTCACTTTTAGTGAACCGCATGGAGTTTCTTCCATACTGTCCATACAAAGTAACGTGTTTAATCGTACGTTGACGATGATTTTGATTTTTTGTCCTTTCTTGCACTCGGCCCTAAGTCTGACGATTAGAAGTGTCATTCTTACAATATATGGTTCATTGTCTAGGGATCAATCTATTTTCTTTTTCTAAACAAAACGCATTGCGGAAACGGTGTCCATTTCCGAACTTTTTTGACTAAATGTAGAAATCTAAAAACAAATGGAATGGTTTGTTTATGCATATATGCTGCTTTTGCTTGTATCTAGAAAATATATTACTTTCAGATTTCTAATTTAAAAATTCGACTTTTTATTATTATTTTTATTTAAATAAATGATGGAATAAAAAAATATTAACAATCCATTATCAGTCTGGAGTTCTATTTTGGACTTGCTGAGGCGTTTAACTACATATTATTACATTTTTTTAAAGGTGCATTTGTATGGCGCGAGTAGTTGACTAGTCCTCAATGTTTTTTTTACACAGAACGCAAAAAGTATTGCACTTTAAGGCACGAATTCATCAAAAATATTAAATATAGCCATAGTAGTTGCAGCGAAAACATATTCTCAATTTCAGGTTTAATGGTTTCGTTATAATTGCCGATTAGAAGTTTTACACCGTTAGATGGCGCTGTTAAATAAAAATCGTATTTAAATAAATTGTAACAAAACCAATAATCCTGAAATTGTGAAATTGTTTTCGCTGCAAGTAATATGACTAAATTAAACTTTTATTATTAATTCGTGGCTTAAAGTGCAATACTTTTTGCGTTATGTGTGCAAACAACTTTATATGGGTCGGAACAGCCTTAATGCCTCATTTATTGATGACCGATGATGATTGATGTCCACGGCTCTGCCTGCGTTAATGTCCGATGACCAATAGTCAGTTTTCCCACTACTTCTACTACGTTCGGTTTTGTGTTAAAGTCTTAATTTGCTTCGTTCTCATTAAACACACAATTAGATATGACGGAACTTTTAAATAGCCTTCCAGAAATATGATGCACACTCTCTCAAACTCACTTCTGTCAGTCACAAACACATTACATTTAGGTGTATATAAATACATCGCATTGAAAAGCCTCAGGCTGGAGTAGTTGCCATGGTAAATGATCTCGTCGGGTGAATATGCTAGTTATTGATTAGATCTAACGTTTAGTTGCATTTCTTACCATGCTAGTTAGTAAATTTGAGTTCATGATACTTTAGAGATTACCGCGGTCGTTAGACATATTTGAACGTCACCTCAGTCGTCTGCTGACAACGGGCTGAAAGATTGGCTCGAAACGTCGGAGAATGTCTCTTCCTGCCGCGTGAAAAGCCGTAACATTTTTCAAACAAATTTGAGTTCAGTTAACACGTTGTTTAAAAGTTACCATAATAAGAAATCCAATAAATGTCAAATCATCACTCACTTGCCTGTACATTTGGCGATACCTACCATCGCCTTAGAGTCTTCAATGCGATGAATTTATCAACACTCCAATGTGATATATTTGTGACTGAGAGAAATAAGTTTGAGAGATTGTACATGATATTTATTTATTTATTTATCCATTCCTTACACCGTTAGGCATTAGATTTTTTTTAAAACATAACAATTTAATTTTAACACATAATAATACCACATCAATGTGTATCAAATCAAAATGAGTACAATATTATTAATTTTCTGGAAGATTACTTAAAAGTTAAATCATCTATATCGAATTTAATGTTTAGTGAGAATGAAGCAAATTAAGAAAATATAAACTATTATTTGCATATTATTATTGTGTTCCACCATACAGAAATTCAGTCTACAGGCGTTTACTTTAATATCGTTACACTTCCAGATGGAGAAATTATGAATAGCTTTACATCCCTGCTTTATGTTACGAATTATGATTTAACCCTTGAATCAGTATCGCCCCGAGCGGGACGCTGTCCAAATTGGCGCAAGTCAGTATCGTCACTCCCAGGGACGCTACGACTGCCACTAAATATAAGTTTCGCCAGGTCTCGAGGAACATTCGGAGCCGTATTCGTATTGTTTCATAGAAAAATGAGATACATGGAGGCAATTTTCCAATACTCAATCTGGCAACACGCAGTGATGAGTAGTCTGTGCCATTTTTTGAAATTGACAACGCCATTTTACAATCAGATCTCAGTCTAACTTGCGCAGGTTGTACCCTTATTATTATATTTTTTTTATATGAAGTATGGTTAAGTTTTTTATACAGTTTTGTCTGCATATGTGTCTAGATTCAGGAAAAGAAATAAAATTTATATGTCATCGATTTACTTTCGGAGTTATGACTTTTTTCCTTACCCAACATAGGTTTTTCAGTTTCAAACATTTTTAAAAATTTTTTTGCTGCACAAAAATATCTGAAATTAGTATAATTAGAAGCAGCATTCAATACAATATTTTCAGTCATCTAACGGGACAGCAGTGTTTCATAATAACTAACGAAGGGCACACACATTCGGCCATTTCAGACAGTTAACGCCGTCTAAAGGGACTGCAGTGTTCCATAGTAACTAACGAAGGGCACACACAATATATAGTTTAGCATACCTATGGTGTAAATATTTCAAAAAACGATCAATTTATTGCAACATGCCGAAAACGCGAATCTCGCCTGTTGACCAGGGGTGGTCGCGGTTCCGGAATTGTGTGGACCAGGGGGTTAATTAGTTATTTGATCCATATCGTATTAGAATAAATGGAACTATGATATTAACAAACATTAAAGGAGCTCTAAAATATGGTTTTATTCATAATTTTTACATGAAAGTAAATGACTGCATCTGCACAGTTTCTTTCCCCAAAGTCCTTCAAATGAAATGTGAAGATCAAACTGGGACGGCCGTCAGGGTTTTCTCAGCCTACGAGAAAGTTCGAAAGCCCACGGGCATCGTGAAGCACCTCTAGGTGAGCGCCTGGCGTAAGCCACCATTTAAAATCTTTAATAATGTCAGCTGCAACGACCAACAAGTTCCAGACGTGCAAAGGTCGTAGACGGTTTCTTTGGCATTTGTCCGTGTCATTGCTCAGATAATGCATGGGAAGAATCATTTTGAATTGTTTTGAATAGGTTATGCTCTCGCGGTGCATGGTTGATGCAGTTGCCGACTGGCTGCATATTGTTGCACTTAAAGTATCATTACTTCTATAACCATGATGAAATCGGCGCCCCAGCTGGAAAATGGACCAAAGTTATATACTTACGATCTACCTGAAATAAAACTAATGAAGATTTAGTCGATTACGAAAGTTGCATAGAAAATGATATCGTATGCAGGAATCAAACTCGGGACTTTTGGATCACATGTCCACGGGTCTAAAAATTTAATGGTCCATAGAATTAGTCTTTCCTTGATTCAAACAAAAACACTCTGACTTCATGCATAAATCCTAAGCCAAAGCATCTCTTACCATATCGATTCAAGATGCAATTTTTTTTAAACTGAAATACTAGAACAATTTAAAAATAAGATTTGAACTAACATTAAAAACCACAGCTAGTGTTCGACCACTCAACTACAAATAAGCTTTTAATACTGTAAACCTGCACCGGGAATCGAACGGTACACCTTTGGTGCTTATCCATCGTGAAGAGGCTTTAGTTAGAACGACCTGCCTTGGTTAGAATATTTTAGGGGATAATGCACTTTAGGTGAACTCTACAATGATCCTGTCAAAGTCATTGGATTCCTATTCATTTTTCCTGTTTTGTCTGGCGATTGAACGAATATTTTTATATTGACGATGGCATATGAAACATTTTCAAAATTAAGTCGTTGCAATATATGTATTTTGCTTACTAAATAGTACTCATTTGTAAGCACGTCGCTTATTCTAAGGAATGTAACATGTAAGTTTGTATAATCGACCGTGAAGCAAGGAGACATTAATTAAAGAAAGATCCCTGTAAAAAAACTACTTTACGAATATACGGCAAGGCTGGAGCCGAACCAGAAAAACCACATGGCGCAGAGAGACCGAAAGATTTAGTATCAGAGGGTTGGTCTCTATCATGTGTCATAATCAAGTTTCAGCCATTTACGTTATCGTTACCATTTTTGTCGTGACCTCCTAGACTACTGCAAACATCCATCCGATGGTCACAAGCTCGTGCCCCGCTTCTTATTCGTGTTATGCTTGCTTATTTGTCGAATGTTTTAAAGTGTTAAACCAAAATTTCATACAATTAAATAGATAATAGTTAATATTACATTATAGATTAATTTAATAGGTAGCTATGGCCAAAACAGGACATATTTACAGACATCTACACCGCTCCTGGTAACAAGTAAAGATACCTCGATGCGCTAATTTTAGCGTCCTACTTTTGTCTCGCGCCGCATCTGCTTTCGCTCTCTCGTGCTTTAATCCCAATTTCGCTCTATTGAGCCCATTAAAGGGTCAATTCTATTTTTATTGAGATTAATTCGCGTCGGGCTCTGACAACACTCGCGCCCCGCGTGAGGCACGGACCAAGTTTGAGAATAAAACTAAAGATCTGTTATGTTTATTTTTAAGTTTAATGTTTGCTCGCGCCTAACGAAATAGTCGGTTTTCCCCGACCTCTAATTTTGGACCGCACTGCTTACCTCTCGGAATTTTTAACGTGATGGGAAGTAGTCAAATTGAGCCATATACGTATACGTTTTGCGATAGTCAGGAATGAGATGCAGGTACTCAATTAGAGGAACACCGAAACACCGGTTTTTTTTTGCTAGCCCCCATACACTTTGTTGAAGTCAAATTTATATGGGGGTCGCAAAACAATTTCGATTTGTGTAAAAGCATTTTCTTCTTCCAATTGAATACAAACTAATTCCTAAAGACTCTGTAGGTTTAATCCCGCCCGGGTTGGTACCATCGCATTGAATGAACGATGGTCGAAGTGGCAATGAAAATTGTCCGTGTTTCCATTCGTTTCAATGTAGCCGAGCAATATAAGGCAGGTCCTGGCATGGCACCTAGTTCCCATGTGTGTTAGGCTAAAATCATGATGGTCGGTCTGGTATTACCTATCCATGTCCATTAAGGTGGCCCATCCCGCTCATCTCCCCATACAAAAGGGGAAAGAAGATCACGCCCATATTTCTTGTCAGAGATCCAAAATGTTGCTCAAAATAGCTTTATTTGATCGAACTAGATGTCTCATGACCATTGGCATTGTAAAATTGTGTTTGGTTTCTAAGTTATAAGGTCCGAAAGTTCATTATGTAAGAACATTTTAAAATGATTAGTCGTCAGACATACTTTATTTAACCAAGATTTATAATCTATTTGGTTTTTGTTCGATTTTTTACTACAGCGGTCGTGTTTTAGTTTTAGCTATAAGTCGTTTTTAAATTAAATTTTTCGTAAATCTTACCAAATCATATACTATGCACATTGTCTTTTTTGTGGACATGTTGCATCTTCCTCATCACGGAGCCTGTCTTATTCTTTGAAACAGAGAAGGTCCCAGAGCGCAACAGCACGGTTTTGTACCGTGCCCGCGAATGAGTTAGGCCCGCCGGGTTGGGCCACCTTAACATGCAAAAACGTTGCATAGTACAAATCGGATCAAAATCGGGTTGAGAGAGAAAGGCAGACAATAATTATTAGTCATATATACGACCTTCATGTATTTCATTACGAATTTGAAATACTTCACGCAAATCATTTAAAATTGTAGGATGGTAGAGACATGCACAAATTGATCCAATGCATTGTATTTATTGCATCATTTTATGATGTTGATATATTTGAAGAAACAAAGGTAAATAAAGTTTTACGCTCGACTTAAAATAATTTTCTCCTCTTCATACATTTTGTGTGCAGGTATCAACAAATATGTATGTGGAGAATGTGTTTATAAGACGTTCAAAAAAATTATGCCTACCTAAAATATTGTCTAACTACAATCACGTGTTTGCATATATTTTATGCAAACACGTGAAGTTTATTTGCGGGTTCTTTACTGAATTGATTGAATTCGCATATATGTATATGGTTTGTGACGTAACATATGTACTGTGGTTTGACTACCAAAAGATGAAATTAAAAATTGTTTACACTATGAATGTCGAATTTGTGCTAAATTCTTAACTTAACACATACTGGTTGTGACAATTAGTTAGTGATACATGAAAGGGAACATTTGCTAGCCAATTCCGCGCTTTTCGCAAGAAAGTCTCACGAAATTGCTGTCGAATTTTTGCTCTTATTTATTGCTGGCTGACAGATATGAGTAATTTTCCGTGATTTCGCAACCTCGCACTTAGCACAGAATTTTTATATCTCTCAGTAAGTAAAATTAGACCCATAAATCCGCCAGAGATTTGCATGAAATCTGACCTGTGTTTTGCTCGAAAATGGCTTTGTAGGAGAAAGCATAGATGCAGTCCGTCAGTCAGTCAACGTGTTTACGTCCACTGCTGGACATACGTCTCTCCAAGTTTTCTCCAGTCCTCCTGGTCCTCAGCGGTACGGGGCCACTGCTTTCCGCCGACGCAGTTGATGTCGTCGTCCCACCTAGCGGGTGGTCTTCCCCATCACATACCACAGTCGTTGATAAATATTTCTGATTCCTATAACTCACCAAAAATAGGAAGATATACATACTATAACTGTATTGGTGAGCACCATTGGTTTCTTAGTGTGAGAACGCTAAGCAGTCATGTATTTACGTCATTAATGAATTTGTGAGATAAATATGAAGCAGAGTGCAAAAAGTTGCTAATTGTGAATGGCAACTTTTAGCACACGAATGTAGCGCCATCTACTTTCGCCAGCGTTTCACACGAATCTCTTGCGATATCCCGATTGGTTCACATTGGTACAGATTGATAGAGTAGAGACCTGCTATTTTGCCCTAATAAGGGCCTTTTTCACCTATTGCTGATTAGCTTAATCACTATATATTAGGGGCAGTTGTTAGCAGCTTGAAATCAATACCATTACGAGATAATCAGCACTTTAGTAATAAAGGCCCTTTACGTGTCAATTAAAATAAAGCAGCACTGGTGATAGTACTGTTTACTGCTCGCCCTACTAACTCTACCGCTAACTGTACCAATAGCTGTCTTCAGGGCTTAACTTAAAAACTTTAGTACTACATTATCCACGGAGGTTATTGACAATTATAAAGGCATATCTCCATGTCGAGTCCGGTCCAGACAATACATCCAAACAACCACCCCTCAAAAATGTTCGAACACTGCGCCGAAAGGCGACACCGCACGCCACGCACCGTCAACGCACTCGTTGTACTCTCGTCAAGATAAGCCGTGTCGCCGCGAAGAAAGGCCCCACGTGTCAGCACTCAGACAATGAACAATGGAGGCGAAGCGAGGAGAAAGAGTCGCGAGCGAAGGTCACAGTTCGCCGCTAGATGGCCCCAGATTGACACGAGTCACTTCGCTGTCACGACGACGCCATGAAAGTGTTTTCTCGTGTTCTGCGAGTCGAATGTTGTCGACGCCTACCTTGTTGATGTAGGTAACGCTCGTTTTGTACGAATTATATTATGTTATAGGTGTTGTGATCATTAGTGCCCTTTCTCTAAGGCCTTATTCTAATATGCATGAATGATCTAAAATATTCATCAGTTTATTAAAAGTCCACACTTTTCATCATTTTTAAAAACAAGCTGTTATTATTATGCACTAAAAAGAACAAAATACACTTTAAATTAAATCAAACCCATCCATTTTAAACATTATACAATGTATGTATGTATATGATACAAAAGCAAATTTATGGAATACATATTTTTTTTCTTAGATTGACTTCTTGTTTATTTCTATTTCTTCACCTCCATGAAGGGCATGAAGGCCTGATGACAGGTAATTCTCGCGACAAGCTTTTAGATAATATCCATGTCATGTCATGGCTACACTTGAATGGGTTATCATAATTAAATCCGTCCTAATACACAGTTTTACGTGGGATCCGAACCACGGCCAGCCTCTACGTTAAAAACGCTCACCCATCTAAAACCCAACCCAGCTTATCGAATCGCAAGGCTTCGCGCCTCTGGGCTACCGAGGCCGACGTATAATGGCTATGAACATGTCCTATTTAACGTTCTGGCTGTGCTCTATCCATGCCCTTCGAATTGGACCATCGTGCAGTCAAAGGCAACGCATTCATTTAGTCTCAATCCCAGGCGACGTGTATGGAAATAGCTCGACTCCCTCATGCCGCCTCGTAAATCAACCGGTGTATGTCCGCGAGCAATGAGATGTCTATGTTACGACCCCTGAAAGGTAACACGAGGTCCAGGTCAAAACGATTCAAATAAAAAATATACAACCAATTTTGAACCGTTCGCATTTGAAATTAGAGTCACATTTATTTGTTGCAGAGGGGGAGATCAGTGGATTTCGATGGAGCTACGGCGGCGATGTGTTATGGTGAAGCCGCAAGGGCATGTGTCTCCGCTGTCATTTGTTTTATTTTTTGAATTTGGAACGCACTGCGTGAACGTTATTGTGAATCTGGTTGTGTTATTTATGGCGAAAGTGTAGGAGACACGACAATAGACTCATAATGTGCAGGGCTCGCGGGGATAAAATACTTTACCTTAGGAATTGTATTGGTAATAAATTTTCAGTTCAGCCTTGAACTCAATTTATAAAGTAAATAACACGTACACAACACTACGTTCTTTCTCCGGAGGGGTAGGCGGAGATGATGGAGCGTCATGTGGTAATACATGTGGTACGACCATACTTACGTCGCTTCTTCAACAGGGATGTATCTCTTCATACATGTACACACACAGTAGTAGTTTATGACAAAACTCATAGTATTAAAACCTAATGTGCAAGTGTTTCACAGTGTTGTGTTGCCACTGAGCAGTGCATCGCTTAAAGGTCCTTGCTTACGGTGACGCTTGGCTCAGGTTATCTCTTTCCCTAAAATATGATTGAAAGAGGTAATGGCTGTGCACGGCGTGATCCTCGTGAACGGGTGCTGTTTGCGGGGACTGGCCTGCTCCAATTGGCAACATATTAGTTGGAGGGGATTGTCTTTGCAAATAAAATGATATTTGTCATGAACTGTTGCATACGGCATGGATTGTAAATTTTTGTGTATTCATGTGAATTTAGTGTTTTACCTATGTTTTTGTTAAAATAATTGACAAACACTTTTGTAAACTTAGACTAAGTGGACGTTGAAAAAAAAACAGCGGAGTTTCTTTCCAGTTCTTTTTCGCTGTGTTTGTGAAAAACGTGATTTTTTTGTGTTAAATCATGTACGATGGTACGGAACCCTTCGTGTGTGAGTCCGACTCGCACTTGGCCGGTTTTTTTTTTAGTTTACTACTATATCAAATCCAACTGTTACGTATCTTGTCTGGTTACAATTAGAAATGAATTTTTACTGAATGTGTAAAATACTTTTATATGTTACTGGCCATGAATGGTATTAGACCATGCTTACTGTCATGATATTAGCCCAACATATCATGATGGATTGCCAGGACCTTCCAGAAAATGGCTACGACAACTGCTTAAAAGCGGTTTTTATCGACTGAAATATTCCGAATACCTGAGTAATGAGTGCTCATGTTAGCAAGTATTGTATGGATTACCGCTAAAAATACAAGCGTTTCAGTTGAGTATTCAACTACTTGTACAACGTACATATCCATACTAATTTTATAAATGCGAAATAAACTCTGTCTGTCTGTCTGTTGAAACCATGCTGAACCACGCTGAACCAATTTTGACGAATTTCGGTATAGAGACCTCGGAGAAGTGTTATGCTAACTTTGGTGGCGAAAATTAAACACGAAGATTGAAATAGGGGATGAAAGTTGATATGGAGAGCTCTCACAATACCAGGAGATGATTGGGCCCGACATCAGTCCAACAAAGACATTGTCCCGAGCGGAGCCGGGTGCCTCAGCTAGAAAACAATATTCGTTGAAAAACACTTCATCAAACTACTTGATAATAACGAAGAAGTAAATATTTTACCTAACCTAAGGTCAGCAGACACCGAGCTGTGCATATTCTCAGCACACAACAAAGTGTTTTTATTTAATTAATTATTTGATTACTTAGCCACGCATTATTTTGCGTTCTTGATGTGTTTTTCGACCTTGACTAGACCACGGTGCGGACCATCGAGCGAGGTAGGGCGGGAGAGGCGACCGAACCTCATACGTATAACTGCAGCGCAGTCACTTTAATATTTCAAAAAATAAAAATAAAAAGTATTTATTATGCTTCGCCAGTCTGTCTTTTTGAACATTTGACATTTTTAAACATTTTTCAAAATCTTGTAAACATTTCAAAAACGGCTCGACTAAAAAAATCTAACTTACTCACAAAAGGAGAATGCCCAAATTCAAACCCCTTAGAAATCATTGGTGTCTTTTATTGTCACATATGCGATAATTTATATTTATAATATAAATACATTTTAAACTATCTAAATCCCCATTTTTCGCGGCCGGTTACTCGTTAAACAATTAAAAGGAATCGCTTCTTTTCCTACTAAAAATATGAATAAGACAAGGACGGAACATCGCAAAGTACTTTTGTTGTCATAAGACGTGTTCGGGTAGCCTGCTCAATGCCATTCCGTCCGGTAAGACAGAAAATACGTATGTAAAATTATCTCTAGGTTGGTCCTAGACGATTGTTGCATATGAAATATCAAAAAGACATCAAATTCTGTCTATTTTTATTTCGTTTGGACTGGAGAATTTTGGTCTATACTGAGGTCTCTCGTGTCTTTAAAACAGGAATAACCTCAAAATCGCATTTTGTCATTAACTTTAAAATTACAATGCATTTGGTGTTCTTAATTCATAACTAGAAAAGGTATATTATTTTCAAAATTTTAACACTGGTTTGGAAGATAGACACTGACATTTTGTGGGGCACAAAATGTATGGGGCAGTGAGCATTCTCCTTTCACGAGAACAGCCGGACATACGAAAGCATTTATGCCCAATCCGAAACGAAGACGCGACGCGCGAGCTTCCCTCTTTGCTCTGTCAATAAAATAAAATAAATCATGTATTATAATTAACTTCATTATAACCTAAATGATTAATTAAAAGCTAATAATTTTCGTAAAGATGTTTGATTGTAACCCCCAATAGCTCATATAAGTGAATAAATTAAAATCATTGTAATTAAAGGGTTACAATTATAATAATAAGACAATAAAATTAGGGTTATTTTTTGTCAAGTTAATAATGAATGGAACAATTTAATCAAGATAAAATTAAATCCTTCTATTATGTATGGCTAGGTAAATAAAAAATGAAAGAAGCTATTGATAGAGAATATTTATTTACATAACTTCTTAAATTACGCCAAAATTCATAAATTAATAAATAATAAATGGCCTGGAACTCGAGATAACCAGTAGTGGACGAATTTGCTAGCGAACTGACTAGCCGGCGCTACCGTCAGTTTTAAAAAGTGTCTAAACTGCCTCTACTCGCATATGTTTCGGTCTCCACTCTTTTCCTTACTTACTCCATGGCGGCGGCTGTTCGGAACTGGGAGTGGCTGGAGCGGACACAGTGTATGGCAGCCTATATACGTAATATTTCAAGGCTATGCAGCCGATTTATTAGGTCAAACTATCCAACATAATTCATTTATATTTTTAACCGACTTCAAAAAAGGAGGAGGTTATCAATTCGTCTGTATATTTTTTTTTTGTTTTTTTTTTTATGTTTGTTACCTCATAACTTTTGCCTGAGTGAACCGATTTTGATGATTATTTTTTTAAATGATAGCTAGTGCTTTCCAAGTGGTCCCATTTTAATTTGGTTAAGTTATCCATGAGAAAATCATAAAAGTCTTAAATTTGTATTAAGATGTACGCGACAAATGGACGAATAACTCAATATAAAGCCAACCGATTTCGGTGATTCTTTTTTTATTGGAAAGGACGTGTACAAATTAGTAAGTGTACTTCAGATTCACTAAAAAAAACAAATAAAAAAAAATTAACAAAAAAAAAACTACAAGGGATTTAGATAATAAAAAAAGTACATTTGTAGATTGATGGTCTAGCCATAATTGAAACACAAAACTGTTAGACCCTGATGCTTTGATTGCTCAAACGGGGCAAATATGTTTAAAAAAGCGTAAAAAAAGTTTTAACAAAGAAAGGGAGCCTCAGATATATGTATATAATTATATGTTACAAATTCAGCTGAATAATCAATTTATGTCGATTTTTTTATTTCAAAATGTATTGTATTCATATTTACAAATAATAAAATGTGCTTTCACTTACGCCCTTATGGAACTGAATGTGATCGGGTGCTAAGCTATAATATTATATGTGATACCTTTCGGAAATCAGCGTGATGGAAAAAAAAATAACAAAAAAAATACCGACTTCAAAGAAAAAGCACTAAAAAGTAAAAAATAATTTTCATTTTTGTAGTTACGATTTCTGTTATTTTTTTAAACCGGCCAAGTGCGAGTTGGACTCGTACACGAAGGGTTCCGTACCATCGTACAGGATTTACAAAAAAAAAAACATTTTTTTTGTATGAGGCCCCCCTTTAATTTTTATTATTTTAAAATGTTACCTATTTGTTGTTATAGCGGCAAAATAAATACAAAATCTGTAAAAATTTCAGCTTTCTACCTATTACGGTTCATGAGATACAGCCCTGTGACAGAGGGACGGACGGACGGACGGACGGACGGACAGCGGAGGCCAAAGGTTAGTACCCAAAGGGTAAAAACGGAACCCTAAAAACAACTTATTACTTACTAAACATTTGCCGTAAGTATCTTCGACTGCCCCAACGTATCCGTGAATGTAGAACCTTGGCACCTTATCATAGCCCGTATCTTAAAATATCATATATACGTTATATGTTCACTATCTGTAGTGGCAGCCTCAAAATATAAAAAAAAAACATTTTTCTATTCAAAAGGTTTAATACAAAAAAAATAGAGCTATATCACCTCTGATATTTAAATTTAGTCATGTGGTGTTAGGTCGGCGCAGGTGTCATTAGCTAAATGTGTTCACAGCTAAGTAAATACTTTTCGTGAGACCGTACTGTGTAAATGTCACTCAATATATGCGCATCACCCAACATTGTCAGTACAAAAATATCACAAACATACCTTTTGAATTAATATCATTTGATGCTTTTTTAAGTGTTCAGTACCCAAAGGGTGAAAACGGAACCCTATTACTAAGCCTCCGCTGTCCGTCCGTCCGTCCGTCTGTCCGTCCGTCTGTCTGTCACAGGGCTGTATCTCATGAACCGTAATAGGTAGGCAGCTGAAAATTTCACAGATTGTGTATTTATTTTGCCGCTATGACAACAAATAGGTGAAATTATAAAATTATACAAATTAAAGGGGGGGTCCTGAAAAAACGTGATTTTTTTGTGTTAAAATCTTTTACGATGGTACGGAACCCTTCGTGTGCGAATCCGACTCGCGCTTGTTTAAGTGACTGCTCGTTGATGTTAATACTACACCCACTGAGGCCAACACAACGCATTCCCGAAGAAGTTAGTTGCCATGCCAGGACCTTCCCTTTATGAGCACGGCTACGTTTTACTGTATGGAAAGCACAGAACCATTTTCATTGCTGCTTCGAACATCGTTTCATCCAATGCGACGGTACCAACCCGGGCAGGCGTAACCCTACCTCCTAGGAGGGGAAGGGGACCTACAGTTTATGTGGAAACCACGGCCAGCCGCAACGGTTTAAAACGGTCACCCATCTAGAACCCAACCGCGCTCAGAGTTGCTTCATCAAGGTTACCGAACCTCTATGTCTCGCGCCACTGTGCTACCGAAGCTGATAATACAGAGGCTAAGGTGACAAGGTGTATAACTTAAAATCAGTGGTGTCCCGAAGACCACATACTACTTCCCATTATTTACCCTTGATTGAAAGGTGCAAGCAACAATTTAGATTAGTTTTTATATATGTATGCTGGCTATACAGCACCTACTGTCATGATATTAGCCCAACTCGGCAAGTCGTCATATATCACATCTGCTAAAATTGTACCTACGCATACTTGCTTCACATTAGATTCTACATACATACCACGTCGGTTTATTTTTTTAAATTTTATTTTGGTTATGGTGCTGTATCTACAACAAACACAAAAACAACAATCGTTGTTATTAATATTATGTCTGCCTGCAGAACCAATAGGAAAAATAAATAAATAAAAAATAAATTTATTTTATTTTGCAGTACAAAATCTTCTTAACCCGGGGTCGCAAATTCCGTCAAGGATTTCGCTCCTAACAACCGAGAGTGACGAACCCGCGACTGTCTAGCTATTTCTAGATCCGGACACCGGCGAAGTGTAGCGGGTTTCCTCAAAACAAATTTCAATAAATCAGGATTCATAATGTTTACACGGAATTGGAGATTATTCATTCCTGGAAGTCCTCGACTTGTCCGAACGACCCCAGAAGCAATGTCGTCTAGGGTTCCGCGGCAACACTTCTATCATGAAATACATGAGCGAAATTATTGTGCAATTAAACTACGTACGTAATAGGAAAGTTTAGCATAAGTAAAATTTGTATGCATCTGGACATGGATAGAAATCATATTATCGTAACTTGTATCTGAAGGTACTGTTATATGTAAGAGCTATGCCAGGACCGTCCCTAAACATTAGCACAGCTGTACTGAAATGGATGGTAAGGATGGCAAATTTTTGATTGCCACATCGATTATCTTTCATTATTTACATCCTAGTGATTAGGGAATCTTCTGTTTAACATGGGTTTCGAACTAAATCCACCTCATCTCGCGAAACCACGCTCATCGAGTCACCATACCAGCGGGTGTGTAGAATGAAGGCTGTCGTGAACTCACAGGAAATCTGAGATTTGAAAAATTTAAGAAATGCATTCTTTGTCCATTGGCCATTGCACAATTATGTACGGCAACTGCCTTAAAAATACCGTAATCGTCTTCCAGGTCCTAACTCCACCTAAACGTTGTAAGATTTTAATCATTTTTTTGTATCACTCGAGAAAGCTTCGTTCTATGTCTATACGTTCTTTTTTTAAATATCTGTATTTTATTGTAGGAATATTGTACACAGGTGCAGTATTTATTTATGTTTCTTACAGGTTATGGTACGGCGAATATATATGGTTTGACCTGTTGAATAATTCATTTGAATTTCAAATTTGTTAATCATTACTAGATATCTATTTTTACCATGATAGTTCCATGTGTCCATGGCTCTTATTGGTTAAGAATTCTTTTAGCGGGACCCTAAACTAATAGGCCAGTTCACTCTACTGATTAAAAATTTAAAACGGAAGCACCATGAGGTCCTCGAACTCGAATAAATTCTGATCTGTCAAAGAATGGTTGCATGAATGCATGCGTTCGATACGATATTCAACAGACTCATACATTTAGATCAGACGCCCGCCTGTCCGCGTCTCGAGTGATGTACTGTCACGGATTGTATCACGTTTTCCTCATGGAGAACCAAGCCTATTCCAATGCGCACACATAAATTGCCTAATGAGAAATTGACACGTGGAACATCGCGTTCCAGGATTTAGTTTAATGGCAGCCGCATGAGATATAACTTCGAAACAAACTCTGAATGTGAAAAATAGACTCTATTATTATTATTATTTAAATGAATGATGTAATAAAAAAAAATTAACCATCCATTATCAGTCTGAAATTCTATTTGGATTTGCTGAGGCGTTTTACTACACATTATTACATTTGTTTAAAGGTGCATTTGTATGGCGCGGTAAGTTGGCTAGTCCTAGCGCCTTAACGAACATTGGTGAACGAGGTACAGATTGTTCACATGAACATCTCGCATGAAAAGCAAGGCCCGCACCCTGTTCTACGAGCCGCTCAAAGGTGCCTTGCATAAAACTTGTATCATTTTAGTTTCGGATTCGACGTAAAACTGTAATCGCCAATTGCAAACAATACTGGAAATGTTCGGCGTTCAACAAACAAGACTGGTCAATTGCTCAAGCCTTCAGGACAACGCTCGAACACACATTGCGTGACAGGCACGGAGGTGAATTCATAATGACAGGAGGTCGCCGAATTAGAGAAGCTCTCACTCGAAACACACATCACCGAATACAGAGACCTTTTTATAAATCCAAGACTTTATAAACGATCTAAAAAGTATTTATTATTCTTCTTCTCAAAATGTGCAAAATTTTCTCGTATTATATTGTGTAGTAGCTGAGGTACCCGGCTCCGCTCGGGTCAATGTCGTATCGGACTGATGTCGGACTGAACCTAGCATTTTATGTTAAATGAATTCCCCATGTAAGCGTTCATCCCCCTTTTCACACCCTTTGGGTTAAATTTCGTTACAAATGGTTTTTCAAGGTCAAGACTATCTTTACTCTCTCTCCTACTCTCTACTATACCAAATTTAATCAAAATTAGTTTAGCGGTTTAGGCGTGAAAATCCAAAACACTGATAGAGTCACTTTTGCATTTATTATATTGGTATAGTTTTCAATTTTACAGAAAAACTTTTTGGTAAAAGTATGGTATATGGGGTTTCTCGCCAAAAACTACTCTAGCTAATTGTCCGTGATTTCGATCCAGTTCAATGTAGTGGTGCTAATAAAGGGAAGGTCCTGGCATGGAACCTAATTCCTTCAGAAATATGGTGTATTGGGCTAATATCATAACGGTAATTGTTCGCAATCATCAAATTCTGAAATACAGCCAGATTTAATGGTAGTTCGCAACGAGAATATGTTGCTGATGATATCTAAATGTTTCAAACGGAAACTGGACACAATGTACCAAAAATATTTTAATGCCATATCTGCAGTCTGCCCCTAAAGCCTTATTTTGCATTATCCAAGTTAACAACCTGCCCTGTGCATAATGATAGACATTTTGCCAAGAACACGTTGCACTAAGCCCAGCTTATATTAAGCCAATAGAGCCTGCAATTTTACTTCAAAGCTCTCATCAAAATCAACCTTAACATTAAACGTCAAAACCTAAAATTGAACTTTATCGGCATAGGAAAAAAGCCTATTTTAGGGAAGTAAATTTTAACAATATGATTTATTTTGCAGCGATAGATAAAACGAAAGTTACTCATTACAAATATAGTTCTAACACCAATGTAATAGAGTCGAAAGTCAATTAAACATAACATGGAAGTGTTTAAAGTGTCATAGGAAGCCTCAAATATGCTAACAGGTGCAATAGCTGAGTGGACGAATCCGAGTTATGCAAGCTTGTATCTTCTGCTAATTCTATTTGGAGACGGAGGCAAGACGGTGGTCGCGTTACAACGTTCTACTCGAAGCATATTATGCTACGGTTTATCAAACTTTAACTAGAAAGATTCAGGGCCGAGTGCACGAAAGGACGAAAAATCTAAATCAACGTCAATGTATGATTAAACACATCACTTTGTATGGACAGTATGGAAAGGAACTGAATGCGGTTCACTAAAAGTGACGTTTTTGAACATTGATTAACTTGGCCGTCTCTTCGTGCAATCGGGGCTAAGTTGTATACGGCCGGAACTTGTAATACTGCCATAACCAAGTCTGGCTACCATACATCACTGTAGGCATCAGCACGCCGTCATATTACTCCATCCTAGCTTAAGGCGTAATCATCCAGCCCGTACTTTCCTTTCAATTTCCATTACACTTTAAATGATAGGACAACAGTTGCTTGCATACGGCTATGGAGATCTTTGATCTCTGTATATGTGGCATAGCCAGATTTAAAATGTTTCCCAATGAATTTGGAAGTGCAAGTTACTTTCAGTTATAACATTGCATTTTTAAGTTAATTAATCAATAAATGAGTAAATAAATAAAAATCTTAAATGAGCGTTTGACCTTTCTAGGGCTAAATTGCTGCTTCTTCTCTACACCATGTTTAAAGGAACCCAGGTTGTACTTTGAAGGAAATACCTCAGGAGTTTATTCCATTAGATATATTAAATATTGTAGCAGGCCACCTGCTACATTCTTCTAAAATTGTTGCCTAGCAACGATTGTTTTCAAAGAGAACGCGTTTTTGCATTAGCTACGCGACTCACCTTTTTTCCAATCTTCTAATTTAATTTTCTTTCTTTTAATGTATTACTTTCATTATTAATAAAGTCCACTAGCAGAAGAGTTGTGGGTTTTCTTCCATACAACTCTTCACAATATTCGACCCTATAGATAAACCCTGTTACTAATAAACCCAGATCCCTTTCCCTCGACTTCGAAACTGTATGCCAATGCAAAGGACAAAACATTGTATAAATATTTATAAACATTATATAGATGATGATCTGGGGTTAGTAGTAAGATGGAAAGTATCTGGTGGATCTGTGGGTTCCTATTCTTGGAAGGTCTACCGTGATTGGGGGAAATTATCTGCCTGTTCCGCGATGAAGCAGTTAATAACTTATAAGACTAGCCTCCTACTCAAGTTTAACTAGCCGGCCAATTTTCACTTATATAACATACTCCTTACAGTTTGTCCACGCATAAGAAAATTTACTAAGATTGGGCACAACTTCAACCCCTTAAATGCAATTTACAAGGTAATTTTAAATTATTTTAACAAGCTTTTGATATATGTCCGTGCATCGCGATACTGCTCGCCCCATGCAACACGAAATTTCCACACCTCCGGCTATTAATTCGCCCGGACAAAGGCTCTGCTTGTTGAAATTTCCCCGTTGTATCACCGCACCGTGCGGTGGTGCAGGGGTCGGCAGTAGGGTTATAATTTCCATCTATATTAAAGCTGAGTAGAGCACGCATAAATCCGGCGACGCCGCCATTATCGTCCCCTTCAAATAGCCGTGCCCGCTTCCTTTGAATGTAGTATATGCTAAGTCAGAAGAATCTGTATCATTGGAACTTGTAGGCAATGTGGAGCACAAATCGACTTCTGTGTTCGCTTTATTGTTGTACTATTTTTTGTGATTTTTTATAGTAGAAAAGTGATTTGAATTTATTTGAATAACGAATATAATAAGGATCATCCATTCAAGTTTCAAGGTTCATTTATTTAACATTTGTTAGTCAAACTACACTAAGTTACGTATCAACCTGGTGAGGCTGGCCGTGGATCGGATTCCACGTAAAACTGTAACTCTTCCTAAATTATTGGGAAGTAAGGTTAATCCCGCTACGCTTGATACCATCGCATTGAATAAACGATGGTCGAAGCGGTAATTCAAAATGTTTATATTTTCCATCTAGTTCAATGTAGCCGAGCAATATAAGGAAGGTCCTGGCATGACACCTAGTTCCCATGTGGTGTGTAAGGGTAATATCTGACGGTCAGTTTGTTATAACGCACGTTATTCCGTCCACAGTAATGAAATACATACTTAGATCTAAATGATAAAATTCAATGTTCTAGTACATCCATTGCATCAAATTACGTCATATTATTGAATTCTTGAAATCAGTAAAACATCATACCGATGTGTAGTGATTTATAATTAAGTTCTGTCATTCATTTATTATTGATTTCACCATAATTACTTAATGCGCGTTTGTCCAATCGTCTTTCTGTCCATCCAGGTCCATTCGGTTGTGTGTCTTTTCGTGATCTTTAATACAATGGCTAAGATTATAATTACTTTGGAAGCATGACATCGCCATTGGGAAGTAAATTAATAAAATTCTATGTGAGCGTGCACACCTGTCCGTGCGTACATCGGACCGTCATTCCACAGATCCGCTCACCTGTAAATCGAATCTATTCTGGATTTATGAGTAAAATTTCGATTAAAGTACTTTCCTTCGGAAAGGTAATAATTCTGACTTGAAGTTGATTTATCTGAAAAATTTCCGTGCACAAGAACGACTCTTATTTTACCATTTTTCCAGTAGCAATAACCGCGGCGGGTGCGGCGACTTCGAAAATAATAATGATAAGTTATTGTTTTAATTTCACAACGTACAGCTATTTATACCGCAAGGATTTATTCTCTGCGGAAGGTTGAAATATTAAATTAAATTCCTTATTATTTCAATGTGAAGTATAATTTCTGGCATATTTTTTTAAATTTAAATAGAATATTATTATGTAACGGTACCCTATTGTGTGAACAATATTTCTCTTAGCGCGCTTATGAACACCGAGCTTTGAAATTACAAAGATGAACTCTAACTCAGGTTCAGCGGCTCGTAGTTCAGGGGTGCGGGGACTTGCCGTGCATGCTAGAGGTCATAGTTTCAAATCACCACTTTATTTATGCACTACTCTCTTTCTGCCTCTGCGGTAGATAAGTGCTTTCCCTGACAAATATAAGCTGTACCATGGTTCGGAAACGATGGAAAACTGAAGATTCTTTTTCCTTCTAGGCGGTAGGGTTGGGCCCGCCCGGTGTGGTACCGTCGTTTGAACCAAAAGATGGTCGAAACGCCGATGAACAATCGTCCGTGTTTTGCATCCAGTTTAAATGGCCGTGCTCATAAAGGGAAGTTCCTGACCGGACACCTATCGTTCGTTAATGCGGTGTGTTGGACTGACGGTGTATGGTTTAAGCCATATATCTTCAGTAAATCAATGTTATTTAGTATTTTTAAACCGACTTGAAAAAGGAGGTTCTCAATTCGATTGTATATTTTTTTGTATGTTTGTTATTTGATTACTCCGCCAGTTAATAATAGATTTTAAAGATTATTTTTTTATTTGTGACGTCATACTTTTGATTATTTAGGGCTGAGTGCACGAACGGACAAAAATCAAAATCAACGTCAACGTACGATTGAACACGTCACTTTTTATGAACAGTATGAATAGTACTACATACGGTTCACTAAAAGTGACGTGTTTGAACATTGATTAACTCAGCCGTCTTTGCGTGCAATCTGGGTTAGGCTGAGATAAATAGTCGTAACAGAAACTAAGACTAACGAAAAGTAGTACTTTGTGACGTCGCTTTGACACATTTCGTATGGACGAAATCTCAAAGTAATGCAAAGTGACGTCACAAAGTACTACTTTCCTTTAGTCTTAGTTTTTGTTACGACTATTTATCTCAGTCTAGTGTTTGCGGCTCGTTCACGGTTCGACCGTCCATTTGATTGCGCACTAACGTACGTATCCCCCTCTCCCGCCGCGCCGCAGCCCGCATTCTGCCGGACAATAGGCGCTGATTTATCTTACAACTTTGACTTTCCGTAGATAATCTCCGATACCTTGTCGTGAGCGGCCGTGCGGGAGAGAATCCAATACAGCTAGAAAGCAAGGATCGCAGTGGCGATCGAATCTCTTTCGCATGGCGGTAGCGTAGTCACGTTTTAGTGGAAATAATTTTTTTATGCGACCTGACATGGATGGCTAATACCACACAACTACCGTTATGATATTAGCCCAATACACCACATTCCCGAAGGAATTAGGTGCCATGCCGGGACCATACCTTTATGAGCACGGCTACATTGAACTGGATGGAAAACACGGACAATTTTTCATTGCCGCTTCGACCATCTTTTCATCCAATGCGATGGTACCATTTTACATAAATTTTATTTCATTTCTTAACCATAGGTAGGATACCTACATTGTAGTACTACATTTGAGCGGCTCGTAGGCTAGTGGCGCGGGGACTGACCTAGCGTACCGGAGGTCTGGGTTCAGTTCCGACATGCACCACTCTTTCCGAGTTCGATAAGTGAATTTCGTCACGATTGCGAGCTGCTCCATGGTTCGGAATCCATGAAAACCGTAGGCCCGGTTGGTACCATCGCATTGGATGAAAAGATGGTTGAATGAAAATGAAAAATTGTCCGTGTTTTCCATTCAGACCAATGTAGCCGTGCTCATAAAGGAAAGGTCCTGGCATGGCACCTAATTCCTTCGGGAAAGCGGTGTATTGGACGAATATCATAAAGGTACCTGTGTGGTATGAGCCATCCATGTCAGGTTGCATAAACAAAATCCTGCAAAGCCAAATATAAAAGGCAATACCTTAGATAGAACTTATCGAACTGATAGTACACATTCACGTTGGTCAAAAGACGGATAGTCATTGCCGGATAATTATATTATATATTCTATCACAATTATCCCACTATAATTTACTTACTACAAATGTTGCTTCTTGTATAACTTTTGTTTCGTTCTGGTTCTGTTTTGGTAAAAAGTTTACATTTTGTTACTAATTTGGCTATATTTTGTTTTTATTTGCGTACGTAATGGTAATAAATGGGATTTTTTTTTGGGGGTAGCATAAGCATAAATAATATGTCTTATTATATTTGAATGTGTTCGTATGTACCTATGTTACCGATGTTAATTCTCTTAAATAAAAATAAATAATAAATAAATCGGATGGATAAGCAGAAGCGTAAATAAATCCGTCGAATAGTTATCTGGCTGTTTATCTGACTATTGAAAAATCAGCCCTAAATAAAATTGCGCAAACTGGAGCGTAGAATTCAATTGTTATATCTCTTAAGCGTGGCTACGTACGTACGTCGCTCGCTCTGTTGTTTTTGTGCAGTAAATATCAGAGTCCCGGGCACAGACTCTCTCCGCAATAATTAAAGCTACGCGATAGATTTATGACTTTTATTTATGGCTACCTGCTGTTGTTCCCGTCGCTTTTGGTACGGTGAATTTTACATTAGGCGTTATGTATGAGCCCGTATTCCGTTTTGACTGGACGGCTTTAGCTTAAGGCCCTGGTACTAGCCAAATCGCAAAGTTAGACGAGGCACCCCAAGTTAACTAACCAAGTCTGACGATTATAAGTGTCATTTTTACAATGTATGATTTCTTATCTAGGAATCAACCTATTTTCGTTAATGTATGTTTCCTTTTTCTATACAAAATACTTTGCGGAAACGGTGTCCATTTCCGAACTTTTTTGACTAAATGTAGAAATCTAAAAGCAAATGGAACTTTTTGTTTATGGATATATGCTATTTTTGCTTATATCTAGAAATCGAATTACTTTCAGATTTCTAATGAGAAAAATCAACTTTTTTATTTTTATTATTATTTAAATATATGATGGAATCAAAAAATATTAACAATCCATTATAAGTCTGTAGTTCTATTTGGATTTGCTGAAGCGTTTCACTACATATTATTACATTTGTTAAAAAGTGGATTTGTATGGCGCGAGTAGTTGGCTAGTCCTAGCGCCTTAACGGCTGCAACTTTTTCGGGTAATACGGACGAGTAAGGTGACGTTTTTTTTTAAAAATAGATTTTGCTTATATTGGAAGTATTTAAATCCTTCCAGATATAATACTACATTTTTAATCCCTTGACTTCCTCAGGTATTTTTAGGGTTCAGTACCCAAAGGGTGAAAACGGAAACCTATTACTAAGCCTTCGCTGTCCGTCCGTCCGTCCGTCCGTCCGTCTGTCACAGAGCTGTATCTCAAGAACCGTAATAGGTAGGCAGCTGAAATTTTCACAGATTGTGTATTAATTTTGCCGCTATAACAACAAATAGGTAAAATAAAAAAATAAAAATTAAAGGTAGGGCCCATACAAAAAAACGTGATTTTTTGGTGTTGATGGTACGGAACCCTCCGTGTGTGAGTCCAACTCGCACTTGGCCGGTTTTTTCCGCATGCTAGATTCGCCCTTTGCTATACACGGTGTTAAACAAGTTCGCGACATACCCGAAAGGGGGTTATTTTGGGTCGCATAATGATTCCGAAAACGAAGGATTTTTCTGGTTTTGAGCTTTTGTTTTTAAATTTTCGATTTCTAATACTAGTATGAAAACATAGTTTTTCGTTATAGGAATTGTGGCAACGTTAAACTGTTGTGCACTGAAGTGCAGGCTGTCACTTTTGACAGCTATCGCTGTGACGCCCTCTCCTACACGTGAGCTGTGTGATATTCGTGATATTAAACCGATACCAGATTACTACCAAGTTCTGCCTTTGTTTACCCCTGTGGGCTCCTCGGACTACGCAGCGGACTCCGCACGTGTGGGACACGTGCGGATACGACAATTGGCGACGAGGTGGTGTCGGCGCTGGGAGCGTCGATCGCGTCATCTTTAGCGACAGCTGGGAGCTGTTGGACAAATTAACATCGGCTGGGAGCTGACTTCTTGTGGTGTAATGAGTTGTGAAGAGGTTCTTAAACACATAGAACTCTGTAAAACTACGTGGATATATACCCAATCAAAGGCGCAACTCATAGAATTGGCGGCGGATCTGAACATTAAACTACCCTCAAGTGCCACGGTAGAAGATATAAGGCAAATACTAAAGGCGTACGTTTCTGGTAACGCTAGTAGAGACGTGAAGATGCCGGGGAACATGAGCAATCTAGACAGTTTCGGCGGTGGGAGCTGGGAAGCATACCAACAGCAGTTGGACTGTTACCTAACGCTAAACGAGGTCAAGCTGGAAAAAAAGGTACCATTCTTGGTAACAAAAATCGAAAACCGAGGTGTTCGACATCTTGATAAGTCTATGCACACCAAAAAAACCAATAGACTTGTCATGTGAAGATATTTGCAAAAAAATGCAAAACCACTACAACCCCCCAACAAACAAGGCTTTAACAAGAGCAGAATTTAGAAGAAGGGCTCAGAAGCCGGGTGAGACATTGTTAGACTATGTTTTAGCTCTTCGACAGTTAGCGAGGAAATGTGATTTTCAAAATTGCGATGACCAATTAAAGGAGCAGCTATTAGTAGGTGTGTCTGATGAGTTCCTGAAGTATGAACTGCTTAAATAGGAGACAAAAGTTTGGAGGAGGTGATCGAAGTTGGCAAAACTGTGGAGACAGCTTATACAAGTTCCAGAAACGCGGAGAAGACAGAAGAATCAAAGCTATTTAAGTTATCGAGCCGAACAGGCGGAGCCGCACACGGAAGCAGATCGCAGTGGGTAGGGGCAGGAAGAGGTGGATGTGGCAGCGGCCGGGCGTCAGCAGGCCCGGTCCTTGCATCGGGTGCAGTCGGAGGAGTATGTTTCTGCTGTGGGCGCCATGGACACATGAAACGAGAGTGCTCGCTAAAAATTTTGTAGTGAATGCGGACGTCAAGGCCATGTATTTAAAGTGTGCCGTGGTAAAAGTGAAATAAAGGGCAACATAAAAAGTGCTAAAAACCTTACGGCGAGAGCGCATCGAGCGCTACAGAGGAAAGGCGTGACGAATGTGATCCATATTCCTTGTATGCGATAGCAAGTAAGTTTCACAAAATAGAACCTATGTTATTACAGGTGAGAGTGATAGGCAAAATTGTCAACTTTGAGGTGGATACGGGAGCAGAGGTTACAACTTTAGAACTAAGCGAGAAGAATAAATTATTTTCTACTGTAGATATAGAGCCGAGTAAAATTATATTTAAAAACTATGACCAATCTACCTCTTCACCTGTAGGTGTAATGAATCATCTAGAGGCCTGTTATGGACCAGTTATAGCAAAAAATTTAAAAATTTACATAGTGAAAGATGGTTTGCCTTCTATAATTGGAAGGGATTGGTTAGAAGCATTGGGAATGTGGCCGCTAAAGTTAGAGCAAAAGATAAACCATACTACTGACTTCCCCATAGAAAACACTGTTTAACAATTGAAAAAGGAATTTGTGAACTTGTTTAGTCCGGGTTGGGGTAATTTTAAAGACGGATCCATATCCCTAAAACTTAAACCAGGTGCCGGTGCCAAAATTCTTACCAGCACGCACAGTACCGTTCGCTTTAAAAAATAAAGTCAATGATGAGATAGAACGCTTACTGCAAAATAAAAGAATAACTCCAATCCAGCACAGCATGTGGGGAACCCCGGTAGTGCCTATTTTAAAGAAAGATGGTTCAGTGAGACTTTGTGGCGACTTTAAAGTTACCCTTAACCCATACTTGGTGATTGATCATTTTCCGCTACCAACTATAGAACATATATTAGTAAAATTGCAAGAAGGAGATTGGTATTGTGAATTCGATCTGAAAGAAGCATACCTGCAAGTACCCCTAGATCAGGAATCACAAAACTTAGTCACAATAGTTACCGAAAAAGGTATTTACAAATATTTATTTCTACCATATGGTGTAAGCACAGGTGTCGGCTCATTCCAAAGATTGATAGTCCAAAAATTAATGGATTTACAAGGTGTAATTGTATATATTGATAATATTTATATAGTCGGAAATGCTTTTGAACAGGTGAATGAGCGCCTCAGAGCAGTGTTGCAGCGTCTTGAAGAGTCAGGTTTGAAAATAAAAATGGAAAAATGTAAGTACTTCCAAAATCACTTAGACGTGTTTGGTTTTTCTGTGAGCAAGACTGGCGTACAAGTTATTAAGAGCAAAATTGAACCAATACTGGCTATACCCAAGCCACGGAATATAAAAATGTTACGCTCATTTTTAGGTAAAATAACCTACTATGGTAGATTTCTAGAGAATATGGCAAGTATTTTATATCCATTGTATAACTGTACGAAACTGAATACTTTTAAATGGCCGGAGGAATGTGACGTTGCATTTGAAAAGATAAAAGAAGCATTGTGCAAAACAGAAACATTGGCAAACTTTGACCCAAACCTACCTATAGTGTTATCATGTGATGCGTCAGATATTGGTGTAGCCGCAGTACTGTCAAACCGAGATAAGAAGGGAGTAAGCCGTCCAATAACATTTGGCAGTAAAAAGCTAAGCGAAGCTCAAATGAAGTACCCGGCCATAGACAGGGAGGGTCTAGCAATAATTTATGGAATAAATAAATTTTATGAGTACCTTTTCGGACATCCTTTTGAAATAGAAACTGACAATGCAGCCCTCGTACACATATTTGGGCCAAAAAAAAAGCATACCTAAACTAGCGGCTAAAAGACTCGAACATTGGAGCATTTTTCTATCTGCATTTGATTACAGCATCAGGCATATTAGTACGAACAAAAATCCAGCAGATGTTTTATCGAGGAACCTAATTCAGGACGATACACCAATATCTGAGTGTCACGCTATATGTGAAAGTGGTGGATTAAGTTACATAAATATTTATACAACCAGCTCCCAGCTGAACACATTAAACTGGAGGACAGTGCAAAGTGAAACAAAAAAAGACAAAACACTAAGCACTATCCTTCGGTTTAATATGGATGGTTGGCCAGTGCAGAATGATTATGGGCAGGGATTTACTCCGTTCTTTCAAAGAAAAAACAAAATTACCTCTGATAGAGGATGTGTATTATGGGGATACAGAGTAATCATACCAGATTCCCTGCAGAAAATGGTTTTACTGGAACTGCACGCAAGTCATCTCGGGGTGACAAGAATGAAAGAAATAGCCAGGTCATACTTCTGGTTCCCAAATGTAGATGCAGAAATAGAGGAGACAAGTCAAAGTTGCATAGTTTGTCTTCAGAACCGAAAGAATCCAGCTCAGGTACCTTTACAAACATGGCCCCAACCGCCCGCAAACTATTTTTATATTTAAAAGTTTATACATCAGGTATGGTTACCCTCTCCATTTAGTTACAGATAATGCAGCTACATTTACAAGTTATGAGTTTAAGGAATTTTGTAATACAACTGGGGTTCGCCAAAGTTTCTCACCGCCCCATCATCCTGCCACAAATGGCGCGGCCGAACGTTTTGTGGAAACGTTCAAGAGTCACATACGAAATATTGTAGAGGATAAAAAAACAATTGAATATGCTGTAAATCTATTTTTATTTGATTATAGAAGTAGTCCGCACAAAACAACCGGGGTGAGCCCCGCCAAATTAATGATAGGTAGAGATTTAAGATGCAGGTTTTCCCTATTAAGGCCAGCGCCAATAACTGAAAAGATTCAAACGGAGCAAGATAATCAAGTAAAATATCATAAGGGGGAAAGGAAGATAGATTTTAAGGTAGCAGAAAGAGTAATGGTCAAGGACTTCAGGGTTAGAAGTAAGTAGTGGACAGTAGGGACAATAGTAGCAGAATCAGTTCCAGGGTTGGTATACATAGTAGATGTAGAAGGTGTACACTGGAAAATACATGTAAACCAAATTCTCAAGTGTTCTCAAAATGTTAAAGTTGATTGTTAATTGGCTTTTCATAACTTTGTATGTATGTTGTTACCTACATACTACTACTATCCTTGTAATAGAGTATTGGAACTATTTGTAGCAGGGGAGAGTGTGGCAACGTTAAACTGTTGTGCACTGAAGTGCAGGCTGTCACTTTTGACAGCTATCGCTGTGACGCCCTCTCCTACACGTGAGCTGTGTGATATTCGTGATATTAAACCGATACCAGATTACTACCAAGTTCTGCCTTTGTTTACCCCTGTGGTCTCCTCGGACTACGCAGCGGACTCCGCACGTGTGGGACATGTAGTACATTTTTTAAAATAAATGTGAAAATTTACATTCGGATCGACGCGATACAGCAGTCAGCTGCGAGACAGCAAATGCGTGACCTTGGCAGTGGGGCGTACACATGGCGGGCTTACACCATTCCAAAGGGAAATTGTCGCTGAGGTAAAAGTTTGGATTAAATCTGCATTTTGTTTTTTACTATTTTAGATTAAATTTTTAAATACCACAAAATGATCAGTATACGAAATAATTAAATAATCGGTATTAAAATAGTAATGTCGCGAAACAAATTAACACCGTGTATGTAAGGCGCATCTCTCAATATCGACCTTCTTTTTCTCTTTGCAATTGTTTATTGTTGTTTATTGTTTATTCATCATCCACGGACAGCACACTGCACTCGGATTTGTCATATTTTATCATTAGCCAGTTCAGCATTCACGGCGAAGAAGAACTGGCAAGAAACTTCGCTGATTTTTTTCAATGTCCACTTAGTCTAAGTTTACAAATTTGTTTGCCACTGCTTACAGAAATACGGGTTATTGGTACCCGTTTATGTCAATACATAAAATTAATATTAATTCACAAAAATCTACCATTCACGCCGTATGCAACAGTTCATGACAAATATCGGTTTATTCTGCAAAGTCATGTCCGTCATCTAACATGTTGCCAATTGGAGCAGGCCAGTCCCCACAGCCATTGCCTCTCTCAACCATATTTTAGGGGAAGAGGTGACCCGAACCAAGCGTCACCACTAGCAAGGACCTTGAAGCGATGCTCTGCTCCAGTGGCAACAAGAAGAACAAATAAAAATAGTTTTACATGTCCACGTTTAGTTTTATTACTATTATTTCTGTCATGAACTACTACAGTGACCTGATCACATAGTAACATAACGAAAAGCTAAACTTATTATAAATTTTACTGATTTCTGAAAAATGTATTCCGACAAAATGAACTAATGATCAATAAGAATCTGGTGTAAAGAGCCTTTGAATAATGCGTATTTGAAACATCGGTCAAAATTTATTGAAGCCAGAGCCATACATAGCAAGGAACCTTGTGGAACGCCTGATGGGATATTTACCCAGTTTGATCTAAAACCACTTGTGACCACAGCTTGAGAACGATTGCTTATGTAAGAAGGGAACCATCGCAAGAGGTCTCCGTGTATACCTGCGGCCTCTAGCTTGTACAGTCGAACAAAGAGTTTAGGATACACATCCGGTTAAATGAAAAGATGAACAGTCGAAATACTTTGACTTTTAGAAACAATTATATTGTTGAGTATTGATTCAAACATAGTTGAGGATGTCTACTAGCTACTGAGTAAATAAACACTAACAAAATTGAATCAGAGGTTGTATTTAAACACCATTAATTTTTACGTTTAACCGGAAGTGTATCCTTTAATCTTTGGTTGACTGTACATCAAAATTGGGTGGTCAATACCATCAAAGGCATTGCTATAATCGGTGTATTGTAGATTTAATGATATTCTAAGGATATCCGGTGATATTGTAGTTTTAATTGTGTATTGGTTTACCTGAAAATAAATATTATTATTAGTAATGGTTTCTCATAAAAAATATCAAATCCATATCCCATTACGGGCATATAAATACGAGTACATGTAATATCAGCCACGCAAAATGACTTACAATCTTACTTGCACAATCAAACAACTTCGTGTTGAAGTGAAGGGCCTGCCATGACATTTAGTTCCTACGGTAATTTCGGCTAATATCACGTAGGTGATACTGAAAATGGATAACTAACCATAACCTTAAATAACCATCCCTGTGAATAAATCTCTATCTCTATACTGCTCTACAGTGACTTTGTTCTTCCATTAACATTATTTACAGACTAAATATCACAAAATAAAGTAAACATATTAAAAAAAACTCTGGTAATAATTGCCGCTCCATAAGTCACTAGTACGTAAGAAAGATAATAAAGAATATTTTTCTTCTTCGCCAGACGTAATCGACCCGGCAGATAGAGAAAAAGAAAAAACAAAACGAATCCTAGTGTGTACATAAAAAAAAAATGTAAATAAGGAAACAGAAACTGAATGTTTAGGGCACTATGTTGGGCTTCCAACGCATAGCATATTTAAAATAAAATAACTAAGTTACTGACATGCCTTTCCAATATACTGTAAATATATTTCCGAATGTTTGAAGAGAATTATTTTATTTTGCGCCCATACAAGCTCATTAGAGAAATATTATATTAAAAATGCCATGAAATATAACTTATGGCTTCGACAGACTAAACATTAATTTCTGAACTGTCCGGTGCGCTCTTAATTGTGAAGTTTGTAATGCCAACAAGTAGCACACGGCTTGTCCGGTTCATCTACAGTGTTGCCAGTGTGGTAGCGACACTATTATCTTATTATCCAGCTTGTTCTAGGAACCACTCGGCTGCTGCCAAGTCGCCGCCGGCGCTCACAATACTGGCAAACCAGGGAATAGAGAAACTCAGAAGTGGCTTTTTTGGTTGCTTGAACATGTAGAAGTTGAAGCATATGGTGAATGGTCCAGCTGTTAGTTTCATTTCATTTAATTTATTTAAACTTTTTGGTAGTCAAACTACACTAAGATTAAGACTAGATTCGCGGTCTCGATCACCCACATCAAAGAAGAACCCGCAAAGAAACTTCACGGGTTTACATAACATATTTTTCCATCTACAATTATGAAATATACACTTAGATCGAAATGCTACTGCCAAACAATTCCTTGGTAGGACAGATTAAGGCAAAGAACAAAGAACAATAGGAACAGCAGCCCTCAGTGTCGTGACAAGGCGAACTCGCACTTCAGCCGCAGAAAAATCTGCTTATCCCAAACACACAAAACATTTTGGATTATTAAACATTAACAATGTTGTAGCATTCGCAGAGGAGACCATGGGGACGTGGTCCATGAAAGCAAACTGAATGAATTACTATAATATTGCTACGAGCGCGCCATCTGTTGGAGCTCGGCTGCAACGTCGATGCGTTTCGTCAACAGATGGCGCTGCTTACAACTTATATCGCGATAGGGATTCGGCAGTGCTGGTACAATATAACAAAAATGTTTGGCGCATCTGGCTGAGAGCAATTTCTGGAACGGTCGGGCGATTCCCGATGGAGATTGTTCTCGGCTGGCTCGCCAGGTGGGGGGCGCCTAGAATTCTGTGGAGTTTTCTAGAAAGAAGCTCCACCGATATAAAAGGCGCCTCAGCCAGCACTGCCGCCAGATCAGAGGGATACCAAAAGAGATCCGAAAGGAAGAGATCCGGGAGGATCTCGTCAGCCAGGGTCTACCCGTGCAAGAAGTGCACAGGCTCACTAGCCGCAAGGACAAGAGCCCTCTGGACCTTGTCCTTGTGGTCCTAGACCACAGCGAAGAAGGCAAGCGCATCTTCGCCGTCAGGACCGTGTGCCACATGGGTGGACTCCGATTTGAGAAGCCCTACAAAACGGGACTTGTTGGTCAGTGCCACAAGTGCCAAAAGTACGGGCATACCTCCCGGAACTGCTTCGCCCGACCCAGGTGCGTGAAATGCCTAGGTGATCATGGCACCCAGGACTGTTCCCGCACCAGGGAATCGGTCGAACCCCCGGCGTGCGTCCTCTGCGGGCAAGCTGGGCACCCGGCCAACTACCGCGGATGCAAAAGAGCTCCGCAGAGGACCAAGAAAGGATCTCAGACCTCCCGCCCTGCTGGGCGGAGGGCACCCCCCGCGCCCTCAGCGCAGCCCGCGCCCGCCACTACATATGTACCGGCACCCCTCCCCCTCTCCAACCCGTGGAAGGAGCGTGCTCCGAAGGTAGCGAGCCCGCCCCCCACCACGTCGGCGGCGCCGGCTATAGGCACCTCGCCACCAGCTCTACCACGGGCCTCTGAACCTGCCCCGAAGAGACCGACTTTGGTTCCGGGTGCCGCAACAGGCGGCGCCCGGAATCCTCTCGGGGCCGGGTCGAGACTCGCGTATGTGGCATCCCTCCTCAAGGGTGGTATCCTCGACCAGATCGAGGCCGAACTCGAGAAGGAGACTGGCGACGGCATGGCCACGATCAATGTGTGCTTGAAATACAAGCACATAATCGACGCCCTCGGCGGCAGACCGACTTCACACAACTGACGGACTTCCAATGGATGTACAACCCACATCCTCTCCCTCCCAAAGGATAAAGCCAAGAGCCTTATCCATTGTGTACTTCAACGCGAATGGACTCAAAACCCAGCGCGATGAAGTACACGATCTCCTGTCCAAATATCAAGTCGATGTGATGCTAGTGCAAGAGACCTTCTTGAAACCTAGCATACGCGACCCAAAAATAGCAGGATACGCTATCGTCCGAAACGACCGGTTGAACGGCCGCCTCGGCGGTACGCTCATCTACTACAGAAGGTCTCTGCACTGCGTTCCCATCGACCCTCCTGCCCTGACGAACATAGAAGCATCAGTCTGCCAAATAGCAATGACCGGCCATCAGCCGATAACCCTAGCCTCAGTCTATCTCAGCGGTGGCAAAGAGGTACTCGAGAGTGACATCGAGGCACTCCTTAACCTAGGTGACTCTGTCCTTCTGGCAGGGGACCTAAATGCCAAGCACGCACGTTGGACATCCAACTACACCAACCCGAACGGGAGCCGCCTCGATGCACTGGTCGACAAGTGCCACTTTGACATCATAGCTCCTATGACGCCCACTCACTATCCCTGGAATCCTGATCACAGACCTGACGTCCTCGACATAGCCCTCCTGAAAAACGTAGCACTCAGGCTGGGACTCCTAACGACGCTACACGAACTAGACTCGGACCACAGACCTGTACACCTCAAGCTAGGAGCGCAGACTGATGCCCTCCCTCCGACCAAGACAATAACTGACTGGCGCAAGCTCACCACGATCCTCCAGACCATGTCGTCGCCCCACCTGGATAGGATCCCCAACGTGTTGACTTCGGGCGAAGAGGCAACGCTGGCGGTCGAGGCCCTAACAGAACACCTTCAAACCTCCATCAAGGAGTGCTCCAGACAGATACCAGCGGCAAATGATCGCCGCTGGGAACTGCCTGACGATATAAGGAACCTGCTTAGGGCCAAGAACAGAGCCATGCGTGACTATAGTTTCTTCCCCTCAGACGAAAACCGTATACAGATGCGTGCCCTGCAGAGAGAGGTCAGGCACTGCATGTCTGAGCTCAGAAACAATAGTTGGGAAAACCTATTGGGGGAGATACGTCCCTCCCACCAAGCATACTGGGGGTTGGCGAGGGCCCTCAAGTCAGACACTGTCTCAACCATGCCGCCCCTGGCAAGGGCGGATGGGACAGTCGCCTTCCTCGATGAGGAGAAGGCAGAGCTACTCGCCGACTCCCTCGAAGCCCAATGCTCTCCTAGCCTCCAGCCAGTGGATGCACGGCACGTTGACCAGGTCAACGAGGAGGTAGAGCGGAGGACTTCACTCCCTCCCACAGCCCTTCTACCCGAAGTCACTACTGATGAGGTTCAAACCCTCATCAAGAACCTCCGACCCCGAAAAGCCCCGGGTGCTGACGGCATCTCAAACAAGGTTCTCAAGAACCTTCCAGTCAACCTTATTGTCCTCTTAGTCCACATTTTCAATGCAGCCCTGCAAAGCTGCACGTTCCCAGCGGCTTGGAAGGTGGCTACCGTAATAGGTATCCACAAACCTAACAAGCACCGCTCGGAACCTTCCAGTTACCGCCCCATCAGCCTCCTATCCTCTCTGGGGAAGATCTATGAGCGAGTGATCCTAGCCCGACTGAAGGATTACATCGACTCATCGAACCTCCTCATCAACGAGCAGTTTGGCTTTCGCGCCAAACACTCTTGCATCCAACAAGTACACCGCATCACGGAGTACAACCTCAAGGGCCTCACCCAACGCCGTCACCCCAAAAGCACGGGAGCACTCTTCTTCGACGTAGCGAAGGCATTCGACAAAGTCTGGCATAGCGGCTTGTTATACAAGCTGTACAGTCTACGGGTGCCAGACAGACTGGTTCTCATCCTCCGGGACTATCTCAGAGAACGAAGCTTTCGTTACAGAGTCGAAGGGGCGCTCTCGTCGCCTCATCCCATTCGAGCCGGAGTTCCGCAAGGCTCCGTGCTATCCCCCACGCTCTATTCTCTCTATACCAACGACATTCCGCGTGTGCGGGATGTCGAGCTGGCTCTATTCGCAGATGACACTGCCCTCTACCGGACAGGTCCATCTGCGGCCACGATCTGCAGACACCTCCAGAGAGGAGCCAACGCCCTGGGCGATTGGTTCCTCAGATGGAGGATCGAAGTGAACCCCGAAAAAAGTGCAGCAATGTACTTCAGCCGGGGCTCCTCACGTCCAGATCGCACCCTCCCTCCCATCACCCTTCTTGGTCGGCCCATCCCATGGGTGGAGCAGACCAAGTACCTGGGCGTCACCCTCGACCGTGGGATGACGTTCAAACCCCATATCAAGCGCGTGCGTGACCACGCCGCGTTTGTCCTAGGCCGTCTCTATCCTATGCTAGGCAGGAAGAGTAAAATGTCCCTTAGAAATAAGGTGACAATTTACAAAACCTGCATCCGTCCCATCTTCTCCTACGCCAGTGTGGTCTTTGCGCATGTAGCAAAGACCAACCTGAAGCCCCTCCAGACCCTCCAGAACCGCTTCATGCGACAGGCGACTGGTGCCCCCCTCTACGTGCGGAACGTCAATCTCCATCGGGACCTTGGCCTTCCAACCGTAGCCCAACACTTCAAAGAAGCCTCTACCCGCTACTTTGAAGGGATCCCTTCCCACCCGAATCCGCTGCTCGTGAAGGCGGCAACGTACGCCACCTTCCCGAGCATCCGACCCATCCCACCGCACAGACGTCGCCCTCGTCACGTCCTGGTCGACCCAGACGACGAGACGACCGTCCTCAACGCGGCCCTAGCACCGCCACCATGTCCTTCCCGCTCCCGTCCCCGACTCAGGACGAGCAGGCCCCGCTGTACTTTCAGCAGGTTCCGGCACGTCCCAGGTCGCTTCTCCCCGACACGCCCCAGCGCTCCACGCAACGTCCCTTAGTTGCACAATACACCACACACACTTTTCAGGCTCGTGCGCCTTCTGCGCCCGCCAAACGACCGGCTATCCTTTTTAACGCCGACAGGCCAAAGGACATTAGGGGGGTGTTTTAGTGGGTAGGTCTGGCCTAGGGTTAGGTTAGACTCGCCAACCAGTCCCACATAACCTGATTCCGGAATCAGGTATGCGTAAAGCATTTCACCTCCCCAGCCTCTTGCAGCCTCCGCTGGGCTACAAGAAGGTTCGAAAAAAAAAAAAAAAAAAAAAAAATAAACACTGCCGCCAGTCTATTTTGAATAGTGAAACGAGCGACAACAAGCGATAGTGCAGTGAGTGAACTAGCTCTCAGTGATACAGTTCAGCGATAATTAGAATTTGGTGATCGAAGTGACACAAAATTGTCGTTGTTTGTGTTTCATTTGTGAATTGTTTTCAATAAAGGAACATTTGTTAACTTTTGGTGTTTCTACTCTAATCCGCACCCTACCCGCGTAACAATTGGTGTCAGAAGCGGGGATTAGAGATGCCGATCACACCAAGGGAAGACAAGGAACGTATGAGGACCAGGAGCCAAACAGCAGTCGATCCAACACCGGCTGAGGATGGGGCTGATTCAGGGACTCTAGAATGCGAGAGCCATCAATCAACGACGAGAACTCCTGCATTGGACTTGGGCGCATTAATGAACTTCATGCAAGAGCAGGCCCGCCGTCAAGAGGAGCAGGCCCGCCGTCAAGAGGAGCAGGCCCGACGTCAGGAAGAACAGCAACAGGAGTTAATTCTGGCTGTTAAGGAATCCAACGCTAAAATAAAGGAGCAGTTGGATGAGTTCAGCTCAAGGATCGAGGAGCAAGATCAAACCCTTGAGCGTCATGAAAAGCGACTTAACGGGCTTGAAACCAAAATAACCGAAGAAGTGCAAAAGATCAAGACTTGTGGAGTCACTGTGGCTTCGTCGGCGACAGGGGGAACGAGATTTAAGGTTCCTCCTTTCGATGGGACGACGTCTTGGGCGGCGTACAAACGCCAGTTCGAGTCAGTCATCAAAGCGAATGGATGGAGTCAAGACCAAGCCAAGACTGCTCTGACCTTGGGATTACGAGACAAGGCGCTCCATGTACTTGAAGCTCTTGGCGACGAGGTCACCTATGATGAGCTTCTTGAAGCACTTGAGTCAAGATTTGGTGACAAGCACTTGGAACACGTTTATCGCGCTCAACTACGTGACCGAGTGCAGCGATCCAGTGAAGGACTTCAACAGTGGGCCTTGGAAATAGAAAAACTCGTTCGAAAGGCCCATCAATCATCACCAAAGGCTTCATTAGACGACTACTTGGTGCAGGCTTTTGTGGATGGCATCAAGGACATTGAAGTGCGAGCGGCTGTACGACTAGGCCACCACACAACGGTGAAGGACGCTCTTGCCCACGCATTGGAGGTTGAAGCAGTCCGATCAGATCCTCGAGCGCATCGGGTAAGAGAAGTGGTAACTTCGGAAACCAGAACACCTGGTAGACGTAAATTTACTCCACGCTGCTACGGATGCAATGAGCTGGGGCACCTTCGAACCACCTGCCCCAAGACCCAAAAAATAATCTCCGATGCTGCGGTCGAGGATGCGCAGCAGGGAAACGAGTGAAAGCCAGTACCTGGGGGCGGGTGCTGGCTGGTAGAATAGAAGCCCCGAAAGTCACAATTTCACAGGCATTTACTGGGAACAGCCTGCTCGTTGAAGGTCAAGTGAACGGGATAAAATGCAACTTGACCTTAGATACCGGAGCGTCTCGTACAGTCGTTAAGTCGAAAACCTTTGGCCACGTGACATGGAATCGTCGCCAATATTTCAATGTTTGCAGGCTTCAGACAGCTACCGGCCAGCACATACCCGTCCATGGAGAGATGGAAGTGACAATTAAAATTGGAAGTAAGACTTATCGTCATACCGCCATTTTAGCAGATATCATCGATGATTGCATTCTCGGCTTGGATTTTATGAGAACCAACAACTGTAAAATAGATTTGGCAAATGGCGTGCTCATTTGTGGCAGAGAAGAAGTATCCTGGCTACGCAAATGTGATGAAGTTTCCTCAGATGCGTTGACCACAGGGAGATCTAAGGTGGCCGCTCTTTTGGAAGACAGCAGACGGAACCTGACTGTTGATGAGTTGCAGAAGGCAACAAGTCTGCTTACGCGATATTCAGACATCTTCTCTTCGCACGAAGGAGACATTGGTAGAACTAACATGGTTAAGCACCGGATTAATACAGGAGATGCTCTTCCAATACGCCAGAGGCCACGCCGCGTTCCCGTAGCTAAGGAAGAAGAAGTTCAGAAAATGATAGCGGATATGCAGAAAAATAATGTTATAGAGACTTCGTCAAGTCCATGGTGTTCACCCGTAGTTCTGGTGAAAAAGAAAGATGGCAGCACCAGATTTTGTGTGGACTATCGACGCTTAAATGATGTAACGAAAAAGGACAGCTATCCGCTTCCTAGGATTGATGACACGCTGGATACATTAAGTGGCATGAAGTGGTTCACAACCCTGGACCTGAAGAGCGGCTACTGGCAGGTGGAAATCGACCAAAAAGATAAGGAGAAGACAGCATTCACGACAGGGCATGGGCTGTGGCAATTCAAAGTGATGCCGTTTGGACTCTGTAATGCTCCCGCGACCTTCGAAAGGCTTATGGAACGAGTACTTTTTGGGCTGATCGGGAAAGCTTGTTTAGTGTATCTGGACGACATCATCATAATAGGGCGGACATTTGATGATCACATTAAGAATTTGGAGAATGTTTTGAGCAAAATCCGCCAAGCTAACCTTAAACTAAGTGGCAATAAATGTTCTTTCTTCAAGCGTCAGGTTAGCTATTTGGGTCACGTTATCTCCGAAAATGGCATCGAAACTGACCCAAAGAAGATCGAAGCCGTACAAGAGTGGCCAGTTCCGAAGGATAAGACAGAAATTCGTGCGTTTTTAGGACTGTGCTCTTATTACCGTCGTTTTGTCCGAAATTTCTCCGAGATTGCTAAGCCATTGCATCGACTTACTGAAGATAAGCGACAATTTACCTGGGACGAGGACTGCACGAGTTCATTCCAAGAACTTAAGCAACGTCTCTGTAACGCTCCTATCTTGGGTTATCCCGAAGCCGATAAAGAGTACATAGTCGACACCGACGCGAGTAATACCGGAATCGGCGGGGTACTCTCCCAACGTCATGGGGACAAGGAGATCGTTACAGGTTATTTCAGTAAATCCCTTTCAAAGCCTGAAAGGAATTATTGTGTGACAAGGCGAGAGCTTCTGGCGGTGGTGAAGACTTTGCAGCATTTTAGCAAGTATCTTCTCGGCCGAAGATTCCGCTTAAGGACTGACCACGCTGCGTTAAAATGGCTGCTTCAGTTTAAAAATCCAGAAGGGCAGGTTGCGCGCTGGCTGGAACAGCTGCAAGAGTATAACTTTGAAACAGAGCATAGAAGTGGTAAATCCCATGGAAATGCTGACGCTTTGTCTCGTCGACCCTGTACAGAAGAGTGTAAACACTGCATCAGGGAAGAAACAAAGGAAACTGCCCGTTTAAAGGCGATCCGAATGGATAACATCAGTGAAGAATTGAGCAATGAAAACATGAAGCTAGCACAGGAGGAGGACGAAGATTTAATGCCCATTATTCGCTGGAAGCGAGCAGGAGAGGCAAAGCCGGAATGGAAAGATGTTTCCGCAATGAGCACTGCGACTAAGAGTTACTGGGCTCAGTGGTCGAGCTTGCTACTTCATAACGGTATCCTTTACAGAAAATGGGAAACACCTAACGGTAAGGATACCTCTTTGCAATTAGTCATTCCCAGAACTAAGATAAAAGAAGTTCTTCGTTGCCTACACGATGGAACTTCAGGTGGACATTTGGGAATAAAGAAAACGCTCCTGAAGATTCGCCAGCGGTTCTACTGGATTAATTGCCGCGACGATGTTGAAGATTGGTGCCGCAAATGCGCGTCCTGTAGCGCTGTCAAAGGTCCTCAGACACGGAGCAAAGGAGCTTTAAAACTCTACAATGTTGGAGCTCCGTGGGAGAGAATCGCTATTGACGTGGCTGGCCCTTTTCCCCCAACTAATGACGGCAACCGTTACTTTATGGTTGTGATGGATTATTTTACTAAGTGGCCTGAGGTATTTGCAATACCAAATCAGGAAGCAACCACGATTGCACAAAAATTGGTCCATGAAGTTTTCTGTCGCTTCGGAATACCTCTCGAGATACACACCGATCAAGGCAGAAATTTTGAATCCAGAGTGTTTCAGGAGACATGTCGATTGATGGGAATCCATAAGACCAGGACGACTCCATACCACCCACAATCAGATGGAATGGTGGAACGATTTAATCAGACATTGGAAAGACACTTGGCCAAATTGGTGGAGGAACATCAAAAGGATTGGGACCAGTATATACCTCTCTTTCTATTGTCTTACCGAACAGCTGTGCATGAAAGCGTAGATGAAACTCCAGCCTACATCAACTTTGGACGCGAGCTTAGATTACCAGCTGACCTTCTGACGGGATGTCCACCGGAGGCCTCTCGTAGTGTAACAGAGTACGTGTCAGATCTTCGGGGGAAAATGGACACTGTATATAAACGTGTCAGAGAGGCTGGCCTACGAGCAAGCGAACGGATGAAGACACGTTATGACCGCCGGGCTCATGGCAACGTATTCGAAGAAGGATCTTTAGTTTGGCTTCATAATCCTTTACGGAAAAAAGGAAAAAGTCCTAAACTGCAGCCAAAATGGGAAGGTCCTTATACAGTAGTGACTAAAATGAATGACGTGACATATCGTATCCGCCGAAATGATAGATGTCAGGCTAAAATTGTACACGTAGATCGTCTGGCCCGATACCACGGAGACAATTATGCTCGAGACGAGCATAACTAAGGAGGGGGCAGTGCTACGAGCGCGCCATCTGTTGGAGCTCGGCTGCAACGTCGATGCGTTTCGTCAACAGATGGCGCTGCTTACAACTTATATCGCGATAGGGATTCGGCAGTGCTGGTACAATATAACAAAAATGTTTGGCGCATCTGGCTGAGAGCAATTTCTGGAACGGTCGGGCGATTCCCGATGGAGATTGTTCTCGGCTGGCTCGCCAGGTGGGGGGCGCCTAGAATTCTGTGGAGTTTTCTAGAAAGAAGCTCCACCGATATAAAAGGCGCCTCAGCCAGCACTGCCGCCAGTCTATTTTGAATAGTGAAACGAGCGACAACAAGCGATAGTGCAGTGAGTGAACTAGCTCTCAGTGATACAGTTCAGCGATAATTAGAATTTGGTGATCGAAGTGACACAAAATTGTCGTTGTTTGTGTTTCATTTGTGAATTGTTTTCAATAAAGGAACATTTGTTAACTTTTGGTGTTTCTACTCTAATCCGCACCCTACCCGCGTAACAATATTATAACTAATAATTAATATCATTATAGAAAATATAAATAATATAACTATAATAATAAAACTATTTAAATTTAATTCCGAACTTATGTAACTATTTCTATAATAAATAACTGCTGTTGCGCTTGACATTCAGGAGAAATTCCGCGCGTTTGGAAAATTTACGTGAAGCGATGCACCATGTGAGTATCATCTTATACAGGCTGTGAATATTCCAAACTACTGCCACTAACTTGCACCACTAACTTGCGCAAGTTAGGCCTTACGCAACGCTTACGAATTCGGGACGCTCAACATCGAATATTCGTTGCACTAAAAAGTGTACTGTGAAGTTCTTATGTATTCTCACTCGCCGGCTCTACCGTTCGTGTATGTAAAATTGGCTACGCCGCCCTCATACGAACGAGTTTCGGTTGTTACTAACCGTCCTTACATGCTCGCTAGTTTCACAACCGCCCAGTGGGTCCCGGCACGAAGGTCGCAGTTTTAAATCCTTATTCAAATGAATGTCGCACCAAAATTGTGTCACATATTTCACAATCACGGTGGATATTTCTCCATGCCCTGACAGTGCCGCTAAAAAAAATCACATAATAAAGAAGAAAACATGGCCTCATAAGAACATAATGGTGTGTATGTTGTCAAATTCACTGTTCTGTGGAACCCACCGTTATTATGTATGACGGCGGGTTGCCAACGCACTGGCGTATGTTTTTGCCGACTCGGTGAAATGGTAGGGTTTTCATATAAAATAACAGTTAATTAAATGTTAAAATAACAATAGCTTAAAGCCTATAAGCTAATCTAAAAAATCGATAATGGCTAAGCTCATCTGGGTAAACATTTGTATAAACCTTAAACGCTGAGTTGATCTGCCTCAATATCTATAATACCCCAATTATCACAACGAAGTCTGTTTATCAAGCATAATCATTTGACTTTTAGTCCATGTCAGCTGTAAAACGTAAATTTGCTTCTTTGTTAAGTTTTGCACTGTTGTCCAAAAACGTAAAGGTTACCGGCGCTCAACAACGCGACTCACGAAATGTCAAGCAAGAATTCACTTAAAATTGTCGACACCCAAAATCAGATATTGTATTAACATTCGTGCTGACGATGGCGGAATTTTCTCTAAAAACCTAGATAGTTTTTTTTTAATAAATGAGAAAATTTTCCTTCCTAACTCCAGAAATTTCAATCCGAAAAACAACGTTCGTTGCAAATCAGCACCCGGAATTGTTTTTTACAAGCTTTTATTGAACTTGCCATGTTTGTATGTATGTATGTAATGCAGGTGTTAAGGTCAAAACTTGCAAGCTACCAGCAAGCTACGGAGTTGAATTTTTGCATGTTGTTTGACAGCACAACGAGTCTGAGTGGGCAGTCTGAGTTCTCACCGAAATTGGCGTTTACGGCAAACCGATCGACTGGTGTTTTCTCCAAACTCCATACAAGTTTTTACTAGATATTCTGTGGTTTTACTTCTTCAATCTGTCAAAGTCAAACGCGGACTTCCGATTTGTATGAAAACGCGGAGTGGACGTAAACGGCAACGTCGACGTATTTACGGCAACGTTGAGTAAGCTGTCAAATCAAGCTCGGACTCGCAAATGTTAGTTCGCTTAACGCCCGCTGCGCGCGCTCTCCAATTTCTCCATACATTTGAAACCGCCAGTCGATCGGTTTGCCGTAACGCCAATTTAGGTGACAACTTAGACTACCGGCTCTGGCATCATTTACTAAAACATTTCTAGTTAAAATTATCTGGCAAATTCAGCTACATGTATCAGGTACATAGTGCCAATTTCTATATGATTCAAATTACTAGCCAAATGTTTTTGTAGCTGAAGTACCCTTTCCTTATGTGTACATTAAACTTAACTCTAGCTCAATCTCCCATACACGCTTTTAATAGCACATACCGAATGGTGGTCTGATACACTTCATTTTATAGTTGAGTCTACTGAAATTGTGCTGATGGAATTAGATACAATTTAAGCAAAATATAGTAACACACAAACATACATACCTTCACGCCGATTTCTTGGAGGGTAGGAAGATATTATTATTATTATTAAATTCTTTATTGTACACCATTATCATCAAGTGCGTTGGCGGAAAGCAGTGGTTCCGTACCGGTGAAGGCCGGGAGGACTGGAGGAAAATTGGAGAGGCGTATGTACAGCAGTAGACGCAAACACGCTGACTGACTGACTGACTGACATTATAAAAACAGTTTACAAATGGCGGGCCTAATGCCAAAAGGCATTCTCTTCCTACCTACCCTTGGGATGTAGGAAAGGTGCAAGGCGGCAGACAAAAAAGGATAAAAGAAGTAAGATTTTTTATCAATAAAGATATATATATACTTAACAAGAATACATATACTTACATTCTAATACTATTACATACAGATACATATAATACATAGCTTATAATAAATATTTAATATAAATATAAACAAATATTTGTGTATATACATTTATACTTATATGAACCTATTTTTTGTAACAGAGAGCGAGCAAGAACTTGTATAAATGATTAAGTTTAAATATAATTTTAGGACTTCAGACGTTCTTTGAAAATATATACATTGGAAGAGGACCGAATTTCTAGGGGAAGCTGAGTGGGCAGTCTGAGTTCTCACCGAAATCGGCGTTTACGGCAAACCGATCTACTGGCGTTTTCACCAAACTCCATACAAGTTTTTACTAGATATTCTGTGGTTTTACTTCTTCAAGCTGTCAAAGTCAAACGCGGACTTCCGATTTATATGAAAACGCGGAATGGACGTAAACGGCAACGTCGACGTATTTACGGCAACGTTGAGTAAGCTGTCAAATCAAGCTCGGACTCGCAAATGTTAGTTCGCTTAACGCCCGCTGCGCGCGCTCTTCAATTTCTCCATACATTTGAAAACGCCAGTCGATCGGTTTGCCGTAACGCCAATTTAGGTGACAACTTAGACTACCGGCTCTGATTCCAAAGACGAGATGCGTTTACAGGTAGAGCGACATACGGTACGATCACAGCATACCTCTTTCGCTTCATCTACAGACGTAGAGACTTTTATACATGATCTACGATTTCGGGTGCTACGTACCTGAGTTCTCACCTAAATTGTCGTTTACGGAACTTCGAAGTAAAAACGTCAAAATGCATACAAGCTTTTACTAGTTATTCTGTGGTTTTATTTCTTCAAGCTGTCAAAATCAAACTCGGATTTCAGATTTAAATTAAAAAGCGGAGTCGGCGTAAACGGCAACGTCAACGTATTTACGGCGACGGTGAGTAAGTTGTGAAATCATACTCGGACTCGCAAATGTTAATTCGCTTAACGCTCACTGCGCGCGCTCCTAGGGCCGTATAGATAGTCGTTACTAACACTCAAAGTACTACTCAGAACTAGGACTTTGAAAGCTTTCGCATTTATAGTGCCAACTGACAGCTTCAAAGTCGTGAGTTTTTTCGTGAAAACTTAGCCAAGTTCTAGTCAGCTTCAGCCTTCACTCAAGACAAACTAAACACAATGTGTCTCTTTCTATCGTTAGGTGACGAGGGGGATAGCAACTGCCCTCGTTTTTACTCTCGCTGTCAGTTCCTGTCAATGTTATGACGCGTTATCATCTCTCGGATCGCTTTTCATCGCATCGAAACGTTTGTGTGTGTATTTTGCTAAGTGATCGTTCGTATTTTCAACTGAAAACATCGAAATGGATGAGTTAGAAGACTTCTTTGAAGAAGTGGACAACATGGGACGTTTTGATTTTGATCTGCCAGCACAAAGGCAAAGGAAGGTGTACATGCGTGATATCATCAATCCCTTCATCTTCTATACGCAAAGGGAATTTAGAGATAGATACCGATTCTACAAAGAAACTGTCCGCGAAGTAATATTGCCAGAAATTGCAGATGCGCTAAGAAGATACGACAACAGAGGTCTCCCTATTTCACCAGAAAGGCAACTTCTGATTGCGTTGAGATTCTACGCTACAGGACATTTTCAGGCAAGTATCTATGCATATCTAATTTACCTACAATCACCATGTTCGAAATGACATTGAAAATTGTTCGTGTTTTGAATACATTTCAAGATTACAATTAATTTGAGGTTATAGAACAACATCTATATTGAAGCATTGTTATCAGGTATTAAAATCTCAAATTAATCAGTTCAATGTAGCTGCACAATATAACACAGGTCCCATATATACCTACCTAATTCATTATATTCTGCATTCCCTTATAAGATCTGAATTACTTACAGATTGAAGGTGGCGATTTGATGTTCGTATCGCAGCCAACTGTCTCGAAGATCGTGGCAAATGTGTCACAGTTATTGGCACGGAAATGGCCAAAATTCATTCATTTTCCTCGCACTCCGGAAGGCATTGCAAGAACTAAAGATAAGTTCGAGGCACTGGGAAGGAGAGGTGACGTCCAAGGATTGCCTGATATAATCGGTGCAATAGACTGCAGCCATGTAAGGATAGTCCGTCCGCGAGGTATAGAGCACTCTGAAGCTTACAGAAATAGACATTCAACATTCTCTGTGAACGTTCAGGTTTGTCATCATCATATTAAAATCATAATCGCCTATAATCAATAATACTCTCACAATAACCACTTGTGCAATAAAAAAACATAATAATAAATATCTATAATACACGACATGAACCCATGAACGGATCTACTACTAAAGCAGTATATTGAGAGGATTGAAAAGTCATAATACAAGTGATACATTTACATACAAATATTTTAATCTGTTCGACATTTCAGGCAGTGGTCGGACCAGACATGCAATTTTATGACATTGTCGCAAGATGGCCTGGTAGTGCACACGACAGTCGCATATTCCGCAACTCAAGAGTACACCTCCGCCTTACGAACAATCAGCTCAACGGAACTCTTGTTGGTGACAGTGGTTATGCGTGCACTCGCTTCTTACTTACACCGGTCCTAAACCCTCGAACTCGAGCAGAGGAGCGTTACAACAGTGTGCACACAAAACGCACACGTAACATCGTAGAAAGGGTGTTTGGGGTGTGGAAACGAAGGTATGACTTATTAACTACATGTGAAACTCTTTGGCTCCTGGCACTAGCCGGCAAGAACTAGGTTTAGCCTCAAGCCTAGTATTAGGCCTAACATGTAAAGGCAAAAACAAGTAAAATTACTCGGACTGTCATTGGACATTGCAGGATATCTGCATATCCTTCAATGATATGCAAATGTATATGATATTTTAAATTATTATCTGTTTTTTGTTATTCTGATTCTCAATCCCTGATATCTGTACAGTTATTCTAGAACTGTAAAATGGCAGTGGTTCTGCACCAAATCAGCTACTAATCTGATTTTTGTTACAGGTTCCCGTGCCTTCGGAAAGGACTTGCCTACAAAATCACAACAACTAGCAACATCATTGTTGCATGTGCTGTGCTTCACAACATCGGCATTCTTGTAGGCGATCAAGATGAAGACCATTATATACCGTTACCACCAGCAATTCCAGTGGAAAATGCAATGGAACGGAACGCTGAAGGTTTAGCCTTCAGGGCTATGCTTATCCGAACCAGATATGGTTAATGATGAAAAGATGGTGCATAGATCACCTGTGCCTACTTTAATGTAATACCTGGTAATAAAATTTAAAAAAATCAGTTCTGTTTTAGATATTTAAACCATTTTGTATCAATAATGCTAACTATTTATATCGCAAGGAACTGTAGATATAAGGTCAGTCCAGTCCGTACGGGAACATACATGCACACATAAAATTTTATGTATATAAAGGATTAGAGAAACTTGAGCTATTTATGCCGCAATAAAGAAGGATCATGTGTAATAATCATCCATTTGTTGGTGGTGTGCGCCTAGAAGAATTGGAAGTCAAAATGCAACCATTTATTTGTTCATGATAATCCGGCTCTTCGAGAACGAGCGCTACTTTTAATAATTAAAAATTCAAACAACGTTCAAACTTTCCTATTACTGCCAACTCACAACTTATCTGTGAGACATACCTTCACATATTCGTCCTTTTCTTTGGTTAGGTTTAAGTACAAACGGCATGACCCTAACTGTCACACATTGGACTTTTGACCCAAATACTTTTTCCTTGCAAATGCCAATGGCTACTCTAGCGTTTATGGTGATGCACTCTGTACCTGTGTACGTACAGTTCTGTACGGTATTTTTTTAAAATAAAGAACAATTATGTGAATTTTTGAAATTACATGGTTTTGTTTATTGACCCATTAATGTTTTAAAGCACACAAATGAATTGCTTAGCCGATTGCTGTCAGTTAGCTAAATAGTCTAACACCACCGAAGAGCTGGGTTTCCTCACAAGTTTCACTTAACCGTACTATCTTATGAAATGAATTTATCAAAATCTAAACAAAAAGGACACTAGTGCAGTTACTGGCTATGGATCCAACACCTCCTCTTCATTTCAACTTTTTTGGTAGTCAAACTACACTTTTACGTCAAAAACCGAATGATCTTCCTAAATGAGAAGGGTGGCGCCACAGAATATATACAGTTTACATCCAGTAGCTCAACTCCATACAAGGTTCCGATTTGCGAATTGTCCTTCGAAATCATCTTTTTAGAAATAACAGAACCAGCAGTGCTCCACCAATATTTTAGTGACAACCCCAACATTCGATGGAGGGAATATATTTATCTCAAAATCGCCTGAGTTGAGCTACTGCTGTGGCCCCGGTCGTACAGGCATATATCTACTGTGACGGTGCTGACTAGGGCAACTTATTAATATTATTATTACTTCGTCAAAGTTATTGGAAAAGGATTTTAAATTAAACATGTAGGTATATTTTTGCATGGTAACTTCATTACTAATTTTTATTTTCTAATTCTAATTTTAAAATTGTTATTTTTAAATTTTGCTCCTCTTCTTTTAAATGATACATTTTCTCCAAATGATCCAGTTCCATCTGATTTTTTTTTTTGCGGTGAGCCCTCTCGTCTTCTACCATCTGCCTTTTAATGTCGTCCAAGGAAACTTCATTGTTTCTTTGTGGATAAACCAGCTTCCTCTTGCGACTGGTGGTCTCGTTGGGAGTAATTGTTTTGTTGTTCGGTGTGATGGGAGTGTGTGATGGCGTCAGAGTTCCAAGTGAGGTGGACGGTTCGGCCTCGTCCACAACCGTCTCCTCTATCACTATGTCATCATATGATAAAAACCGGTCTTTTTTTGGTTTCCACGATAATTCGTCATCGTCTGCATCTGGGTCTGTAAAAGTGAAGAAATTTACATCATTGTTTATTTAAATTTTACTAAACCATAACCTAGGGTTTTATATTATTTATTTTGTGTGGTACACTGCACAATATTTACCCAGCCATTTGGGTACAGAACCCTAAAAAAGAGAGAATTTCTTAAATATCGCACCAGACTGCTGGTGCACGGGTTCAATTCCAGCCATGCAGTATATTCATAAAGTAGTTCTTTTTACAGCTCTCTTTCTTAAATGAATGTGTCCTTGCTTCGTGGTTGATTCTACATACATATAACATTCGTCAGCGCTGCGCACTCCGTAGTTATTCACACCAACACTAATGGCATCCACCGTACTTAGTATGAAAAAGCGACATACTTCCGAACCATGGAGCAGCTTGTATTTGTGACAAAATGCACTGATCCAACTCAGAAAGAGAAAGAAAGTGATGTATGAACAGGGCCGGGATTGGAACCCAGACCTCTGGCATTCAAGGCAAGTCCCTGCACCACTAAGCTACGGGCCGCTCAATCTTTGTTGTTGTGTATGTTCAATGTTTACAGTCTACATACATTTGGTCTTGCACGTTATAGTCGAGTTTGTGTTCAACAAAATAAAACTATGTAAAAATATAAGTAAATAATTTCAATATTGAAGCAGTTCCAATGTTTACCGCTACCAGAATCATTGTGTTGGCTATATTCACAAGAACTTACCAACATAGTCATCACAGTCGATGGATTTGATGGTCGGTAATACGTTTGTTATTACGGACAGCACGGCCTCATCGTCAGGTGTCATATTAGGGATACTGGGCCCACCTCCAGTCATCCTCCTTTGGTTCTCCACAGTCTTGCTTTCACGCGCTTTAGCCTTGCAGTTGGCCCAGTATTTTTTTATTTGTTTACTAGTGGCCTGAAAATATCAACCAAATAAGATAAGTTTAATCAATTCATTAACAAAGCTTCAGGTCTGTTAGCATCTTGAACGCCCACATTTACAGGCCAGCCGAACTGAAGCGCTGCTGGAAATTACTCAAAGGTAGGCCTTCACTTATCGGCTAAGCCCAAAAGTTATGCTGATGTTTTATTGTTATAATTAAATAATTATATCATGAACGTAGTGTGATGACTTTTCTCTGGGTGTTTTCATACCAAAAAAACCGGCCAAGTGCGAGTCGGACTCGCACACGAAGGGTTCCATACCAACGTACAAGATTTAACACAAAAAAAACACGTTCTTTGTATGGGGACCCCCTTTAATTATTATTATTTTTTGAATTTTACCTATTTGTTGTTATAGCGGCAAAATAAATACACCCTTTGGGTACGGAACCCTAACAAGCAACTTCCCGCAACCTGCCCAAAGGGAGTTAATTAAGTTGCAATTATATGATTGTTATATATGTTAGCAATTAAAAAGCGTGTTAAAAACGGCTTGGTGCCGACAAGCGAGCACCACCTCCGCCGCGTGTGAATTTAGGTTATCTGTTATATGGCTCCATTAATGTTTTGCCAACCACTGTGTCGCAGCTCCGCTAAAGGGCACCGGGAGTAAAGTGAACTTACCCTTTCCTGGATGAGGGAGGCCTGATTGAACTCGTAAGCGATAGCCTCCCATGCCTCCGCTTTCTTTCGGCTTGCGGCCGAGTCGGTCTTTCGACATTCAATGATGTCGGCGGTCTTCTCCACTAGGCCAGTTATCAATTCCTTCTCGAACGCAGTAAATGGCTTCTTCTTTGCGTCCATGGCGCAGACCGTACAACGATTTGAACTTTAAAGCTGTGACGAGACGAGAGAAACAATACCTAGGCAGGCGAGACGCAGGTTTGTCACAGACTACTAATTTCATTTGACGATTTGACATTAACACTTTTTTTTTCCAAAGACAATCTGTCTATGGAGTGGGGTTTCATACGAAATATCTCCGATTTAAGCATGTAACATTTCATACCCATCCCAAGTTCAAGACTTAGTTGAGTCACGGTCAAGTATTAACTATAAATATCAACTAGACTCGGCAAGTTTACTTGACTGTCGAGTCGACTGTGCGAAGTGAGTACGTATCGGTTAGTCTAGCAACGACTATTTATACGGGCCTTAAATTTCTCCATACATGTGAAAACTCTAGTCGACGGTTAAACGCCAATTTAGGTGTCAAGTGGGACTAGGGGCTCTGACGTTTATGAAAGATTACATCGATTTGGTCGCGGTACGGCCACGATGTTAGAAGAAGATTAAAACGATGCACTAGATGATAAAATACTGTATTAAATTAATAAGGCACAAATTAACAAATGGAGCACAAAACACGAGCGTCACACGCAACCACAGATTGGAAGTCAGACGGCGGTGGTACGGCGGCGGGGGCCGCCCGGAAAGCCAGAGTTGCCAGCTATGAAATCGTCTTCCAGTTCGGCCATGGCATGACATTTCCGCTCACATCTGCTTTGGTAACCACTCATTCGTTCCATATGCAAAATTAGTTGTCAAATGTTTCCTCAGTGCACTGGTAGGGATGAAAAAACAAATTTTTTTTCGTAAATATATATATTTATATATCTCACGGGTCCACCCGGATACCATACAACGCAGCACCGCTTCGCACTGCACTCGACGTGCGCATTGTCTAAGGACGGACAAGCAGGCGTCGAGCGCCGCCGTCGCGTCGGGCGCCCCGGTAAGTGTGCCGGCCCGGACAAGTCGCTGGGTCGGCTGAACCGGTCCGATACCATCAGCCTCCGATGGGGCAGGCTGAGGGCACTAACGGTGCAGATCCGGCGACATGGGCCGCTGCCGTAGAGTAAGGAAGGTGGGCAGTGGCGTCGGAAACTCATCCGTGTAGCGGCGGCTTAGCCACGTGTAGTCATAGTTTATTTAATTCGTAGAATTCTCTACGCGTCATGCATTTACTTTTGAAATTGTAGTTGTCAAAGGCAGCTTACGAATTCGCTCGCTACCATCGATAGTTCAATGCTCCCTACTGATGCTCTCGAACTTAGCGTAAGAACTGCACAGGACGCCATTTAGTGCAACGAATGTTCAATGTGCGCATACCGAATTCGCAGGTGAACCGTCTGGCCGGCGTTTCCGTCAGTGTATTGTAAAGAAAAGTTTCACTATGAGCAAATAAAAACGTATGTTTTCATTACACATATTATAGCGGACTCAGCCCCGGTTGCACGAAGAAACGGTTAAGTTAATCAATGTTCAAACACGTCACTTTTACTGAACCGCACGGAGTGGCTTCCATACTGTCCACACTAAGTGACGTGTTTGATCATACGTTGACGTTGATTTTGATTTTTTGTGCTTTCGTGCACTCGGCCCTCAGGCTTCTGGTCGCTAAGCGTCACATTTGAATATTTAAGGTGGGCCCGTAAACATCAGAAAATTACGCTCCCCATACAGACGTAGTTTACTAATCATTTGAAAACCAATGTTCCAATTTGCTTGATATTTAGGACTTAATATTAGACAACAAATATCTATGCCTGCACGTGTTTGTTTTTTCGAAAAAAGTATCCTGTGTCACACAACAGAGAAAAGAAAATTTGTATGAAGATGATGATTAGATACTAAATATCAAGCAAATCGGAACAGTGTTTTTTAAATGATTAGTAAACTACGTTTCTATGGGGAACACTACTTACTGGCCGTTCTTAAGAGAATCGGACAATTGGCCTGTTGCACTATTATCACTATAGTGGTGACGGTGCTGCCATACGTATGACTTTCGGTCTCCACTCGCTGCTTTCCTTGCTCGATGACATCCGAAATCGACGAAACCTCTGACGTTCGAACTGTAAAAGCTCCCCGGGGTCGGCACAATAAAGTTACAACCATGATTACGGCCCTCCGACGTCGTGTAGCAATCAGATATAAATAGTGGATAAGTTTGACATCCGGCCGAAAGTAGCGCCGGGCTGTGTAGGTGTAGCCGCGTGTAACGATGTGATATCACGCAACTGTCTGTAATTAAAAGCGGCTAAAAATATAGACGAGAAACAGGTAGCCGTGATACGTGAAAAATGTATGCATGCTGAATGTATGTATGTAATGCGTACAGGGTGAATTTGTGCCTTTAGGGCCAAATCCGAAACAATAACAAATATCTGAAAACACTAAAAGGAGTCATGAGGCCGATTATGATAAACTAACTCTGCACTATTGGATTTTTGAAAAAAATCTTTTCCCAGCCTGGAATGGAAATAGTTGATTTTGAGATAAATAACGCATCCTGGATTATTGCACCAGTCAATAGTGTCGCTTGTGAGGAACAAATCCTGTGAAGAAATATTATACGCAAAATGAAAGGAACTGATTCACTGACCACAACAAGTTCGATTCCCGGCTCAGTTTATTTTAAAATCGAATAATACAGTAACAGTAAACATGTTTTGTTCTACGTCCGCCCCGTGTTTGCACCAAATTTCTATATTTTTCGAGTTGAATAAGTGCTTTTGTAAAAAAAAGGCGTGCTGTTGCCCCCTCGCACTATAGGCCCCTTCAATAATATATTACCATACCCGCCAGGGTACGGTTGTCGCATTGGATGAAATATGGGAGAAGTTGCATCGAAAAATGGTCCGTTCCATTAAATTCCATCCACCTGTCTGCTATTCTTACCACAGCTTTTGGTCATATTCCGGGAGGTCACGACATTTTTGGTCACGATAAAGTAAATGGCTGAATCTGGGTTCACATGTTCGAGACCAACCCTCTGATGCTAATATGTCGGTCTGCCTGCGCCAAATGGTTGCGTTATCTAGATTCTCTATATAAAATAAATGTTGATACCTGCTGATGAATATACTGATTGTCTATAAATATTGATATTGATGAATTATATAACAATAACCAGTCGGTTTTTTAATTAAATACTTAAATATACCTATAGTTATATCGTAACCTAAATCGCCTATAACTACGAAATGCAACTAAACATTTGTTCAGTTTTGGTATTGCTAAGCAAGTACTCCACTTACCTCATCATATAACTATATCTTTTGTCACCATAACTATTTTTTCATGACCCTTATCTACATAACGCAACCACTCGGTGCAGGCAGACTGACACATTTAGCTTCAGAGGGTTGGTCTTTATCCTGTGTACCCAGTTTCAGCCATTTACGTTATCGTTACCATTTTTGTTGCGACCTCCTAGTCTATCATGAGTTCAACATTTGAAATTAAAATTAAATTATATGGAAAATTACTATCATCACGAATTCCCAAACATTACTAGTTTACAGATGAGAAAAGAGAGCAGAAGTGTCATGTGAGCGTTACCCCGGTTTGCGGAATGAGCAGCGACCGCGCGTCGTATTCACTTTGAGGCCGCGCGCGTATGTGGTACGAAAATGGGTTCACGAAGTCAATTTCCACCAACACAAGACTTCCAATACGCCTGCAAATATTCATTTGAGGTTATACATCGACATCTACATTGAAACATCGTATACAGATATTGAAAATAATTCGAAACAAATTTGGTCTGCAACAAACAAAACAATGCTTCAATGTAAATGTTATTGCATAACCTCAAATAAATAAGATAACAATATCGAATGTCGTATTCATTAAATACATTCAAATGTCTGCGACTAGCGCCACATGCACGTCTGAGTTCGATTTGTAGTTTTAGAAAAATTGCGACAACGCGCCTCTCAGCAGGCGCACTACGTAGCACATCTCTGGTATGGTCATCTTTTGATCTGAGGTAATATTATTAGTTTCACAATCGGAGGCTATTGATAAAATAATGGGACTACTTCGATCATTATCGAATTATCTACGCTTGAGTTACTCATCCGTTGGTTTTTACGATGTATTCCACGAATAAAAAGCATAATGACGTAAAGTAGAAAGCGTGGAATTGTAAAATATCACACGTAAGTTAACCACCAACATCAATTCTGTGTATCGTGAAAAATCGGAAAACTATTAAACCAATTGTGTATTGTGAAACATTTGAGAAATCTAAAATCAATTCCGATTTTGTGTGAGTTAATTGCTAATAGTTAGGCACATGATGTTTACGAAGGTCAAGGTGAAAGTTCTTGGAACTGGCAACACCAAAAAATAGATGAATTTAAATGAAAGGTATAGAGTTTTGAAACAGTATCATTTTATTATTTTTGGGTTGGTTTCGCTCTAAGACAAAAACGGAGTCGCGAAAACTATATTAATCTCTACTTATATAAAAGGCAACGTCTGTCCACATGCGCGAGATAATCTCCGTAACCACAAAACAGATCAAGATGCGATTTAAACCAGTTTCAAGAGAACATCGCGGAGAACGCTTTAAGGTACATACCATCACGCTAAATATTAATTTAAATATTTAAAAATTAAAATTGTTAATCCTAATTATTCTAATAAATAATTAGGATTAACAATTTTCGCGACAAAAGCGAGGAGCCAGTTGGCATAGCGCGTATAACCGACTGGTCCAAATATGTTTTGTTCGAGGGAGGGTTCAAGTTCGAATCCTGAGAGCTCAATTTGTTTTTCTGTTTTTTTTATCTCGCATATAATTTTAATGTTTTTTTTACGTAATAGTTTAATGGCAAAACCTCTTTCGCAAGGAACAATTTTAAGTCATGGTAGTCAGTGCGAGAAATTTTGTTCCCGAGTCGGTTATTTGATACGAAGTACGGCTGAGTTAATCAATGTTCAAACACGTCACTTTTAGCGAACCGCATGGAGTTCCTTCAATACTGTCCATACAAAGTGACATGTTTAATCATACGCTGACGTTGATTGTGACGCCATCTGTCGGCACAGTTAACATTGATTAGATTTCCATCACTAAACAGAATCACTTTTGAATTTAATTGTTCAAAAGAGAGGGATGAGTTAAATAATGTTCAAACACGTCACTTTTAGTGAACCGCATAGAGTTCCTTCCATGTTGTCCATATAAAGTGACGTGTTTAAGTTGACGATGATTTTGATTGTTCGCCCTTTCGTGCACTCGACCCTATGAGTTATAATTCCAAATTACTTAATTACTTTTTCGATATTGTTTAGCGAAGTGGCCAGTTCCGAAAATATATAGTGCGCCCTATCTCTTCTCTTCTTCTTCTTCTCTACTTATATAAAAGGCAACGTCTGTCTACATGCGCGAGATAATCTCCGTAACCACAAAACAGATCAAGATGCGATTTAAACCAATTTCAAGAGAACATCGCGGAGAACGCTTTAAGGTACATACCATCACGCTAAGCATCCTAAGGGCTGAGCAATATCAATGAAATTACTCTCAAACAAAATTAATACCATTCCGTTGCGTATGGTGGCGTTACTGGCCGCTCTCTCTAAAATAGAAACGATTCACTATTTTCGCACTGAATGTCAGAAAGCGGATAGCGCAGGGCGAATTACCGACTCTTCTATACGTATTTTGTTCGGGAGGGTATAGTTTCGAATCCTGATAGCCTCAATTTTTTTTCAGTTTTTTACATTTTATTGTTTATGGGGTCTCGCATATAATTATGGCATGGATTAGACTTAATAGATATACACATATCTATTAATATCTCGGTTTTCACTATCAAATCAAATCAAAAATCATTTATTCATCATATAGACAGTAAGATTTATAACATAAATAATAAATATAACAGGGACCATCTCAGCAAAAGTTGCATTTCACTTAGTGAGCAGCAACGCTGATTTACGTCTGGTCCCTAAAACAATAAAATAAAAACCAAATCCTTCGAATCCTGTCGAAACATTAAAAAAAGAGAGAAAAAAAATAAGCAACACAATACAAAAAAAAAAGAGAAAACCAAATATCAAAAAGTATTACACACACATCCGTTTAAAACATAAATCACATTTGAAGAAAAGGAAGCAAAATTTGCAAACTAGCTAAACATCTGGGTAGAGATGGCGCCACGTGTACTCTCATAGAAAAGAATAACTTCTATCCGGGTAGAGATGGCACCACGTGTGATTGGCGATTAGAAGATCATGGCGCGATAGATGGCGCTGTGAAATTAAATATTTTCAAAGACCGAAATTCTGCAAATATTTTCGCTGCAACTATTTACTATAGCATTATGTAACTTTATATTTATATTCTTCGCTTTCTGTGTACAATAACTTTGTACAGGCCAGAACAGCTTTAAATAAGGCATGGGGAACTATCTTTTGTCTCATAGAAGATCATGAAACATATGAAAATTTGTATGGGTAACCCATTATATCTTCAAACTCGGTATATGAAAACGCACCTGTTTTTTAATGAATAGTTCATATGTTTTTGGTTAAGAAATGGCGCTATCGCTGATTGCATTTATGTATCTTCTTTCGAGACTCCCTAATTGTACCTAATTTGTATCGCATGGGTTTATTATTCCCGCAATTTTAGGACTAATTAGCATCAGGCAAAATTATGAGAGGGGTGTGCAAATAAGCAGTGGTTTGAAATGCTTATAAATTAAGATCCGATGTAGACCTTTTGGTTTCCACGTCTAGCCTGATTCTGCTCACAACTTAAAAGCTACATGAAATCACTCTAAATTACCGGAGCGGTGAGCAGTGGGGTGAAATGCTTATAACTTGAGCGGCTCGTAGCCTAGTGGCGCGGGGACTAGCCTAGCGTACCAGAGGCCTGGGTTCAATACCGACTTGCACCACTGTCTTTCTCTTTCCGAGTTCGATAAGTGCATTTTCGTCACGAATGCGAGCTGCTCCATGGTTCGGAATCCATGTAAAACTGTAGGTCCCTTCACCTACTAGGTGGTAGGGTTTAAGCCCGCCCGGGTCGGTACCATCGCATTGGATGAAAAGATGGTCGAAGCTGGAATGAAAAATTGTCCGTGTTTTCCATCCAGTTCAATGTAGCCGTGCTCATAAAGGGAAGGTCCTGGAATGGCACCAAATTCCTTCGGGAATGTGGTGTATTGTGGGCTGATATCATAACGGTAATTGTGTGATTAGCCATCCATGTCAGGTCGCATAAAAAAAAAACTTGCGAACCACTCACCCGATTTATATGCGAATTGAATCTACGTTTGGCGTCTCTGAGTGCGCTCCAGTTACGGATGGGTGACCGTATTCGATGTTGAGGCTGGCAGTGGTTTGTATGCCACGTAAAACTTTTGTACATCATTCGTAGGGTTCATTCCGCCTGGGAGATACATAGGTACCATCGCATAGAAGGAATGCATCATCGGGGCATGAAAATTGTCGTGTTTTAGATCCATTTTAACGTGGAAGTACGTAAGTAAGAAATAAAATAAAAAAAATATGCTGCGTTTACTGTTATTTTTACGAAGTTCGTCATTTACTTCCAGCAAACAGATGGTGTTATACAAATCACTATTCACAGTCCCCAAAGCAACAGTCTGCATGCCTGTCTGTTTCATTTTACGGCGCACATCATTTATGTTTTTGTTGTATAAAGCTGACATCACGAAATTAATCACAAGATTGACGCGATAGTCCCCTTTCATGGTGTTTCATCGTCAAAAGCAGTTTGATTCCGAGCAAGGCTTTGCTGAGCCGTCTAATTACACTTAAAATCGTATAAAATAATGCTATGAACATTTTCATAAGTTAATACCATATGGTGATATATATACACGCATTTTTTTTTAATGACGCCATAATGCAAAAACAAGTCACAGTAAGACAAAACAAACAAGTCAAAATAGCCTAAGAACCGATTGCATACCGAGAGGGATGAGTTAATCAATGTTCAAATACGTCACTTTCAGTGAACCGCATGGAGTTCCTTCCATACTGTCCATACAAAGTGACGTGTTTAAGCTGACGATGATTTTGATTTTTTTTCCCTTTCGTGCACACGGCCCTATGAGTTATAATACCAAATTACTTAATTACTTATAAGATATTATTTAGCTAAGTGGCCAGTTCCGAAAACTTATAGTGAAACTTATAGTGCGCCCTATGTATTATAAATGGGAACGTTAGAATATTTCTTATTTAATTAATTCATATCGGCTCCACCTGTTATAATTAAAAAGTAGCAGATAAATAACATATTTATTGACCAGCCTTTTGGGCTACCTACTTTTTTATCTAGGAAATAATTCAGCTCGACATCAGTCCAAAAGGACATGGACCCGAGCGGAGCCGGGTACCGCAGCTAGTTGTTAATAATGGGAATGTTAATAAAAGGATATGTGTGGCTCCAGATTTTGTATTGTTTATGGTACATATGGTCCTAAAGGTGTCCATACACGGGCAACTAAAGTTGATCGACTTGCAGCAATATCTGTCGATATCGTCGTCACGATAACATCCAGCAATCTCCGGCAACATGGTTTACGAACAAGATGGAACCATTCATGGAGCAATTAATTGCCCGCATGTGGCGAGCAAGTGCACGGATACGTGGCAGTTCGATACACAACTCACCGGCGACACGAACAGTATGGAGCAATAAACCATTTGATGCAATATTAATATTAAGACTTAGATATATTTTTGTGTTAGTTTGTTAAAAAGTGAAACTTTATTATTGACTGTATAGTTTACGTTTTTCAATATTTGTTTAATTTAGCTGTTATGTTTCCAAATAAATAAATAAATACAATTAGACTTTTTTTTATGCGACCTGATATGGATGGCTAATACCACACAACTACCGTTATGATGTTAGCCCAATACACCACATTCCCGAAGGAATTAGGCGCCATGCCAGGACCTTCCCTTTATGAGCACGGCTACCTTGAACTGGATGAAAAACACGGACAATTTTTCATTGCCGCTTCGACTATTTTTTCATCCAGTGCGATGGTACCAGTCCGGGCGGGCTTAAACTCTACCACCTAGTAGGGGAAGGGGACCTGCAGTTTTACATGGTTTTCGAACCATGGAGCAGCTCGCATTCGTAACGAAACGCACTTAACAAACTCGGAAAGAGAAAGACTGTGCATGTCGGAATTGAACCCAGGCCTCTGGTACGCTAGGTCAGTCCCCGCGCCACTAGGCTACGAGCCGCTCGACTACTAAAATCATAACCCTTCATTTTGGCTTCACGGCAGTCGGGTAAAAATATAGACACCTCTCGCTCGGTGAGAGCAAGCGTCATTGCAGCCTCGGAGCCCATCCATAACGCAACTCCGGAGTCCTAACGCACGTCCCAAGGAACGCGGAGTGGTGGAGCCTTTCCATCTGTCGGGTTCGCGGCGAGTTCCTCCGGGACGTACCTATATGTGTAGCGCCGGATGTATAGCGAGAGAAAGATGGAGCGATGGGCCATTGTATTATGGAACGAAGAATGACACTATTCTTTAAGATTTCATAGGTTGAATCGAGGGTGTTAACATGTATTTGTGTAACTTTGTACATTATTTAACATGATATAGCCATTTGCTATGCCTGACTTCGGAATTCAAGGGGCGTCACAGTTTAAAAAAAACAATGGCAGCTGACACAGATGCAGATCGCTCACAACTTTCTTTCGCTCAATGGCGATTAGTTGCCATTTATATCCAAACTAATGTTATAAATGCGAAAGTAACTACGTCTTTTATATTTAAACTCCTAAACCGCTGAACCAATTTTGATGAATTTAGGTATAGAGATAATCTGGATCTTAGAAAAAGGAGATAAATGACGTTTTGTGGCGTAAATTAAACACAAAGAGGGTGAAAAGGGGGGATGAAAGTTTTTATGGGGAACTCATAGGTTAGGTTCAGCCCGACATCAGTCAGAAACGACATTGACTCGAGCGGAGCCGGGTACCGCAGCTTGTATTTAATAAATGTTATTTCCTATGCTAGAGTTATTTTTTAGGAGATAATTTTAAATAACAGGCCTACACATAGTCAACATTCATATACGTTATTGGTTGTTATGTGTATGCACAAGGTGTGATTATTGTCATCTATCTCGAGTTATATTAAAACAAAATATTCTATTATTAAACGACGATTTTGGTGAGCTCTTTCTGGGACCAGTCTTGTTGCGGCGGGGACGCATCATAAAGTCCAAAAAGCACAAAGTCCAAAACCCATACCGTCCAAAACACTAATGAATTCGGAACTTTTTCAATTAGGTTAGGTTAGGTTAGGTTAGATTATAATATTTGCATTTATAAATATATGCAAAAATACATACTTTTGGATGTTCTGGGTTTTGGACCTTATGCTTTTTGGACTTTGTGAAGGCGACCCGTTGCGGCATAAGAAGAACTCGTAAAATAAATACAATACATCAAACTCCTGTTTAAAATGCACACTCATGGCCGGAGGCATTTTTCTTTGAATACATCTTGAGACTTTCAGCTTCTTCACCAAAGACATAGCATGTGCTAGCATAGCAGCGCACTGTGCTTACAAGACCAACAGAGCGTAGGAGTGAGACGTCACCTCAAGTACCACTACGGCGAGTTAGAGGGAGATGGAACGATGAGACCACTTCTGAAATCGTTCTCAATGCATTGGAGTCGCGCTCGTGGAATGTGAAATGTTTTTTTGTGAAATATTTATGATTTCTCTGGTTTTACTTAAAGAAAGCATGATGACCTTGTGCATTTATAGATTGTTTAGTGAACGGGAGTAAAAAAACCCGGAAAAATACCCTTATTTGATGCGGACTCACTGATTCTTTGTCGATCGAATTTCTTAACTTATATTCAATATTTCAAAGTAAAACTTTAAACCTAACTTCAGATAATTATTTTGAATCTACACAGCGATTAAGAAAAAAAAATATTAATAAAAGAAATTTCAGTACATTTTGTATGAAACGATTATGGTCTCATCCGTCAGTTGACTCTGTATGCCTTTACATTCTAAGCTTATGGTCTTCACGTCTCTACCAATCTTCGGTGCGTTGTTCCATCAATTCGGAAAGGATGAATAAAATACGTGCGCAATTTCCCGAAGAGTCAGCCCCGCGTGGATAATATGATCTGACAAGCGCGAGTGGCCCGGCTACCTTATTGCGCCGCGGGATGCGAGCTGCGCGTTATCACCGACGCCACAGAATAAGTAATAATCCGAGACTGCGCTTGTCGGCTCAGCGATAAGCTTCCCGACACGAACTATTGCGATTGACAATTTAAGAGTACACTCGAGTGAAATATCAATCGTTAATCTATATTTTCTTGCATTAGGTGTACAATTCATAAAATACGTGCGCAATTTCCCGAAGAGTCAGCCCCGCGTGGATAATATGATCTGACAAGCGCGAGTGGCCCGGCTACCTTATAGCGTCGCGGGATGCGAGCTCCGCGTTATCACCGACGCAACAGAATAAGTAATAATCCGAGACTGCGCTTGTCGGCTCAGCGGTAAGCTTCCCGACACGAATATTGCAATCAACAATTTAAGAGTACACTCGAGTGAATTACCAATAGTTTATCTCTTTATTTTCTTCCACTAGGTACACCTAATTCGTCAATGTTTATGGACCGTGTGATTACCACGGATGAAGAAGAAAATAGAGTTAAATGTTTAGGGTAAAAAGTCCGTCGTAAAAAGCGAAGAGAAAAGCTTAAAAAGATCTGAAAAAATTAATACATAAAGGTACGCTTGTGTAGTTGTGCACCAACGTATTAGTTTTGCTCAAAACGTCATACTTTTTTAAGGAAAAAGTTAGATTTCTGAAGCCTTAATATTATATGGAATTTCGCACGTGAGCACATTCACGCTTGGCCGGTTTTTTATTCTTATGGTTAAATAAATAAATGTAACATTATGATTTTAAAGACTAGCCCCTACAGAAAAATTACGAGTATAATGTGCGAAAGTTTCCGATGACCATCCTTTTTTTGCTCATTCAATATTTAATTGTAAACCCGGATCCGATTCCGGTGGGGGCGGTGGTTACCCTTCGCTATAAGAGTCGTCGAGTACCTTCTATGTTTGGTCCTTGATTAAGTCGTATGCCGTGCTTAACCTAAAAATAAAATTACTAGGTGATAGGGTTAATCTCGCCCGGGTACAATCGAATTGATAAACGTAGGTTGAAGGGTCAATGAAAAAATTATATGTTTTAAATTCAATTCAATGTAGTCGCAAAATATTGTTGTGTATTGTACTTTTCTGGTATTTTTACTTAAGTTTTAGTACTTTTCTAGTTGTCAGCCTTGGTAGTTCAGTGTGCACGCCTTGCGAATCGATAAGCTTGGGCTGCACCTCTAAGCGAGGTTAGGTTCTGGATGGGTGACCATTTTCAACCGGCTGGCCGTGGTTCGGATTCCACGTAAAACTGTAGGTCCCCTTCCTTACTTATTACTAGGTGGTAGGGTTAATCCCGCCCGGGTTCGTACCATCGCATTGAATGAACGATGGTCGATGCGGCAATGACAATTGTCCGTGCTTGCCATCTAGTTCAATGTAGCCGTGCAATATAAGGAAGGTCCTGGCATGGCACCTAGTTCCCATGTGGTGTGTTAGGCTAATATGGTCAGTTCCAGTTACATAAAAAAATAGTACGCAAATTAGCTAGTTTAACTTTTTGTCTATCATCTTAACCACTGAAAATGAAGGGTAGTTTCGTGGTAAGTATTAGAAACGCACAATAAAATACTTATGTAACCAGACACAGATGGCTTTATATTAGCCGGTGAGGCTGACGCGGTGTGCGTTTCCGAAGGAGAAAATTTTATGCACGGAGGAACTCCCTCCTCCATCTTTCCACCATATTTTCAACTTATGAGATGTTACAAACCCGGGCGAGTTTAACCTTACCACCTGGTAGGGGAAGGGGACCTACAGTTTCACATGGATTCCGAACAGCTCGTATTCGCAACGAACAACTCAGAAAGAGAAATAAAGTGCTGCATGATCAGGGCCGGGATTTGAACCTATGACCTCTGGCATAGCAGGCAAGTCCACACGCCCCTGAGCTACGAGCCGCTCGGTTTAACTACTTATTCAGATTCACCCCATCATCTTATGCTTCCACGTCTTGCGTCAAAAGCGCCGCGCAATATTCTTCGGTGTTTTCTCAAGATGGCGACGGGGCGCCGCACGCAAAGAGAGTGTATTCTTTATTCACAGAGGAAAGGTAGTTGCTGGGCTTATTCTGCGGGCGTCGACTCGCTTTCATGTAAGAGCGTGGCCCCGATTCTAAATTGAGTTGGTATTCAAGGAAAACGTGCTGAGAGAATGGGTAGTCTCGCATGCAATATTGTATTTTCATTGGAAATATGCGGAATTTAGGCGGAACGGCCAACGTCATGCTTTCTATGTAGTTCAAAGAAGAATGTTCATAGGAATGAAAATCAAAATATTTGAATCAAATTTATCTTGATTTTCTTCAGTACTTCTAACAATCCCCCTTTGATCTTTTTTCAATTACGTTTGTAGGAATTGATGTTAATCTAGGTTTCAGATTCACTAGCTTTTCTCTGGCCATGGTGAAAATAAAGTTAATTGTTGGAGGGTACGGAAACAGGTGGTCAAAGACGGTAGAGGGTGACTCTTATCACGAAACTGAACCTCTGTTCAATATTATATCCCCGGAGAGGTAGGCAGAAATGATATAGCACGACTATGTTCTTACTGTTATTCTATTATTTGTCTCTACCCGTACTCTGCCTCGTTTCAACAAAAAAAAAAATGTACCCATATTAATATTATAAATGCGAAAGTAACTGTGTTGAGTTTTAACTCCTAAACAGTTGAACCAATTTGAATATATTTCGCTATAAAGATAGTCTAGACTTTGGAGAAGGGCATAGGCTACTTTTTGGGGCGAAAATCCAAACTCAGGGTGGAATAGGGGATGAATATAAACATAATTTACAGGAATAATTCGGCTCGATGTCAGTCCGAAACGACATTGACCCGAGCGGAGCCGGGTAGCTCAGCTAGTATTAAATGAGCCTATTACTGTATAATCTGTCATAATAATAAAATCTGGTGGTCGTCTGAACCCAAATCACATTTAAGAGAGTCGTTACCCTATCAATTCCCCATACTACGAGTGATAACTGTTAAGATGCTCGACAAATTTTGGATCCATATATATATTGTCACAATATACGTTTGTATGTTTTATTTAACATACCCTTTAATTGGAAAATATTGGCTAAAACATTGGAAAAAAGGTGTCTTTTTAACTTGATTGTTTTTAATGAAAATTACAGATATTAAAAAAAATACGAATATGGAATGAAGCTTTCTTAAGGTCGGCTCGTAAGCACCTGAAAATTTCGCCTCCCATACAAACGTAGTTTACTAATGATTTGAAAACCACTGTTCCAACTTACTTGATATTTGGTATTAATATTAAGCTACAAATATCTGTGTCTGCATGTCTTTGTTTTTTCGGTAAATGTATCCTGAGTCAAACCACAGAGAAAACAAAATTCGTATGAAGATTTTCTTTTTGCATTCATTTCATTCGGTTTGGATTTTTCAAAAAAACAAAAGCATGCAGACACAGATATTTGTTACCTGATATTAGACATTAAATACCAATTTAATTGGAATAGCGGTTTCCAAATGATTAGTAAACTACGTTTGTATGGGGAGCATAGCTTACGGGCCGTTCTGAAGTGATTAAAAATCTGATCACTTTTAGGGGTTGGAAACGTTAGGACCTGGAAGACGATTTCCTTAGTTTAATGGCAGTTGCCGTGCAAAATGGTGCCTTTGCCGATCGACAAGGAATGCATTTCTTAAAATTTACAAATCTTTGATATTCTCTGCCTTCGCGACAGAATAAGCCCTCTCTTTTACAAGACGCAGCCTCCACTGCGAGGTGGGACTTCGAGTTGAGCGATTGCGAGCGCGCGCGTTCTGACACCAAGCGGCCGAGAGTAATCCAATATGCATAGAATTGGACCGAAGATGCGGCATTCGTAAACATGTCCCTGCGGTGTTGCGGAATATTGGATATCCTGTCACGTCCTGCCGAGGCCGCTTCAAAGCGAGCGCTAGGAGGGTGGGAATATTGCAAACTAGCTAGACATGTGAGCGGCGCGTAGCTCAGGGGTTCGGTGCTTTCCTTATCATACTAGAGGTCATAGGTTACATCACCGTTTATTCACAAAATTAATTTTCTATCTGATTTGGAAAATATTCTTCACGAATTTTAATGGTTCGGGATCAATGTAAGACTCATCCCTTCTCCAAATAGGCTGTATAGAGCGACGGAGATGGCACCATCGCATTGGATGAAAAGATGGTGGGAGCGGCATTGAAAAAATATGGTTATGGTGCTGTCTCTACAACAAACACAAAAACAACAATCGTTGTTATTAATTTTATGTCTGCCTACAGAACCAATACGGTACAAATAACTGAATAAGTGAATAAACAAATAAATACGTAAATAAATAAGTAAATAAATAAGAAAAACAGCTAATCTGGTTGTATGTAGCTTCTTGTGTCCCGCGCCGCCGTCTCTATGCGGATCGGGTAGCGCGAGCCGCGCCCCTGGAGCTGCAATGGGGTGCAGGGAGTGCAGGATCGGGAATCGGCAGCCGATCCTGAAACACAACATATAGATCGTAAAAGCAGTAATATTTCGGCATTCGCCGTTATCAAACTGAATTTTATTTGCTATGGCAACGGTGTTTTTAATTTTGGCATCGTGTGAAAAAAGTAGGGTCGATTGCCAGCACCACGCATTCATGGCATTGTCAATCTATACTACTGTTAGAATGTTTTTCTGTGCGGATATCAGTGCATTTTGTTGAGGCCCTCATTAAAATGTGCTCCAAATTGCCAAATATAAGATAATTCGTAAGTTTTTAAGTCAATTTCGGTTGTTGACTTTAAAAATGTTCTTAGAATCCGCACAGTGAAACATTCATTAAATGTCGTGTTGTGTGTTCGTGCGTGTGTAGGTATTGGTAATGTAGTTTGTGCGCATGAGTTTACAGAATGCCTGTGTCCATTCATGCGACACTTATTAAACATTATTCAGTTATTTTTACCGTATGGGTTCTGTAGGCAGCCATAATATTGAAAAAATATGTGGTTTTTCCACCCAGTTCAATATAGCCTTGATCATACAGGGGATCGGCATATTAATTAATTCCAACGGGAATGCGGTGGGCTATTGTGGACAATTCATACCGTATCCATCCTCTGTGTGGTATGAATTGTCCACGTTCTTGAGTTTTGCTTGAATGTTAAATTGTTTCGTGTTTCTTGAATTCTGTAGATTACAAAAATCAAGAGGTTCGCGTTGAATGTGATGTGATTGGTATTTTTTTTATTTAGGGCCGATTTTACAATCCTAAAATAGTACAAAGGAACGTTGGTCAATCCTTACCGGAGAATTTAATCTTCTATCACAAATATCTAGCTGTAATTTTAGTAATAAAAATATGGACTTACTACAACGAATTTATTGTTTATTCATCATCCATAGACAGTATACTGCACTCGGATTTGTCATATTTTATGATTAGCCAGTTCAACAATCCCAGCGAAAAAAAAAAACTGGCAAGAAATTACGCAGGTTTTTTTTTCAACGTCCATTTAGTCTAACGTCTAAGTTTACCAAAGTATTACCAAAGTACAACAATTCATGTCATATGCGACACTTCATGACAAATATCAGTTTATTTGTAAAGACCATGCCCTCCATTTAACATGTTGCCAATTGGAGCAAGCCAGTCCCCACAAACAGCACCCGTTCACGTCACACCGGGCACAGCCATCGCCTCTCTCAACCATATTTTAGGGAAAGAGGAGACCCGAACCTAGCGGAGGCGTCCGTCGAATAGTATCTGGCGGATTATGAGACTTTTAAAAAATTTGCCTTTAGTTTAATTTATTTACATTTTGGTATTCAAACTTACGTCACAAACTAATGGATCCGCTGATTCGACTAACTCGGTAAAGAAAAACTACACTGGATTCCGTCGTGTCAAAAAATGTAGAAATGAAGTTACTGTAAGGGCCGATTTTTCAATCCTCAGATAGTGCTTATCGGATTGATAGTACAAATTCACGTTGGTAAAAAGACGGATACTCATTGCCGGAGAATTATAAATTCTATCACAATTATCTGACTATAATTTTACTAATAAACACATGGATTTACTATATCGGATGGATAAGCAGAAGCGTAAATAAATCCGTCGAATAGTTATCTGGCTGTTTATCTGACTATTGAAAAATCAGCCCTAAGAGGGTTAGGTTACAAGAGTATTACAATGACATTTTTTTTTTAAATCACTTTCTTGATTGTAGCTGTTTTCTTTTGTCCATTGTTAATATAAAATACCATTTGGTGAAAGCCCTGCTTCTCTTAGCACAGGGAATCCTAGCATGGGAAGCAGGACTCCAGTATAGCTTCATTGGAGCCCATAGGCTCCAATAGCTTTTGGACGTAGTATTAAAGAATTAAAAAAGTACTGACGCTAATCTGTTGATATTGATTTTGATTAAATAAAACCTAGTGACTGATTTTAGTATGAATTCGCGCTCACAAGTGCCTACAACTCCCACAAGAGTAACCGCCACCGCTCGTATCTCTAAAGAGGCACCACCGCGTCCATGCCGCCGCCCGCCCACCGCCGTGTGGTGGGCGGCGCGGGGCGGAAGCGGAGCGCTCGTTTCCGCCAAGTCGGAAGCTCATTGAAAAGTTCCGCAGAAAGCCCTTCCCTTATTTCGTGCGCCGAAAAATTGCCTCCACTTTGCCTCGGGCCTCGACTTATTTATCCGGGACTTTTTAACTCCGCAACTTTAATGTATGGAAATATGAGTGTACATAAAAAAAAATGCTAGCGAGTCAACCTTGTTATTTGTTTGAAAAGCTTGTGTAATTTTATCAACCTTGTTGGAATAAAGTACCCAGTTTTATAAGTCATTGCAATATCAATAGCACAAAGAGTTGGTCAGACGATATACGCGAGACATCACAACTGGCGAAGAAAAACAGGAAACCGCACAATTTGGCGAAGTGTGGGGGAAGTCTACGTCCAGCAGTGCAAAAGGCTGAAGAAGAAGAAAGGGTTACGTTTACTTACCAATTTGGTACACTTATAATTGGATTTTTTGCCGTTGTCATCACTAAGTTTCAAATGTATACGGCCATATAATGTTGTAAGTCACGTGGCGTAATTTTTTGCGCGCTCGTTGCATGGAAGTGATTTCTCCATACATTATTTGCCCCCCATGCACTACCATAGACGTTGCTGTGTGGTACTTGCATCCTCCCCATCCAACCTGTATCTGGAGCACCCGTCGCAGAAAATCAGAGTACCCCTTTGTGGTTGACATTCGGCTTGTCAAACTGATTTCTCTGCCGCACCGCCAGGATATGGAACTGTCTGCGGTTGGATATCTTACCTCAAACCTACCTTCAAACATAATCTGAAGAAGTTCGGTAGCTCAGCGACAGTGCGCAAATCCACTGCTATGGTGCATCGCTCATTGATTTTTTTTAATGCAACCTGACATGGATGGCTAATACCACACAATTACCGTTGTGATGTTAGCCCAATACACCACATTCCCGAAGGATTTATAAGCACGGCTACATTGAACTGGATGGAAAACACGGACATTTTTTAATTGCCGCTTCGACCATCAATTCGATGGTACTAACCCGGGCGGGCTTAAACCCTACCACCTAGATAGTAGGGGAAGGGAACCTACAGGTTTACATGGATTCCGAACCATGGAGCAGCTCGCATTCGTGACGAAATGCACTTATCTAACTCAGAATGAGAAAGAAAGTAGTGCATGAACGGGGCGAGGATTTGAACCCAGACCTCTGGTATGGTAGTCTAGTCCCCGCGCCACTAGGCTACGAGCCGCTCAATCACTTAAATAAAACTAACCTAACCTAACCAGCCCTAACCTAAATTTATTATAAAATTATTTTGATTGCGTTAGGTTTGTTGGCTTTTTCGTAAATTCTGCCACTGAAGTGCCAAAAATATGACCCATTCTCAACCCCAAAAATTAGAATAGTAGATGCGCATAAAACGTGCAATTTCACAGGGAATCGTTCCCGACAGATATGAAGAGAGTGAGTGACGGGCCTGAGATACGTGCAAATGTCATTGCAAACAGTTAGAGCATACGGAGTGGAATGCGGAAATTCTACCAAGATATGTCTCCGGTGAATTCATTTTCTTAGAGTTAAGCAATATTTTGAATGTACTTTCAAGAATATATAAAAAAATAAGATTGGTCCTACCGTTTTGACGAAGAGCCTACGTTTTTGCACCTTTAAGGGCCTGGTACAAGCCAAATCGCAAAATTAGACGAGGCACCCCAAGTTAACTAACTAAGTCTGACGATTATAAGTGTCATTCTTACAATATATGATTCCTTGTCTAGGAATCGAATTATTTTCGTTAATGTATGTTTCCTTTTTCTATACAAAATACATTGCGGAAACGGTGTCCATTTCCGAACTTTTTTGACTAAATGTAGAAATCTAAAAGCAAATGGATTTTTTTGTTTATGCATATATGCTGTTTTTGCTTATATCTAGAAATCGAATTACTTTCAGATTTCTAATGAGAAAAATCAACTTTTTATATTTTTATTATTATTTAAATAAATGATGGAATAAAAACATATTAACAATCCATTATCAGTCTGGAGTTCTATTTGGATTTGCTGAAGCGTTTCACTACATATTATTACATTTGTTAAAAAGTGCATTTGTATGGCGCGAGTAGTTGGCTAGTCCTAGCGCCTTAATAAAGTGTCGTTTTGTTTAGTTGTCGGTTTTTTTTTATGCGACCTGAAATGGATGGCTAATACCACACAACTACCGTTATGATATTAGCCCAATACACCACATTCCCGAAGGAATTAGGTGCCATGCCAGGACCTTCCCTTTATGAGCACGGCTACATTGAACTGGATGGAAAACACGGACAATTTTTCACTGCCGCTTCGGCCATCTTTTCATTCAACGCGATGGTACCAATTTTCCTTCTTTCAAACCCTACCACTTAGTAGGGGAAGGGGACCTACAGTTTTACATGGATTCCGAACCATGCAGCAGCTCGCATTCGTGACGAAAAGCACTTATCGAACTCTGAAAGAGAAAGACAGTGGTGCAAGTTGGTATTGAACCCGGGCCTCTGGTACGCTAAGCCAGTCCCCGCGCCACTAGGCTACGAGCCGCTCATATCTCGGTGCCAAGAATCTATTATAATCCACCCATAGGCACTGTTTTCTGCGTCATTTGACGTGTACCACAACAGGATTCAAATGCCTCTGGCTTTTGAAACCAGGGATGCACCATTCCAGATGCACATAATTTGCCAGACGCAGAAATTAAATGAAATTACGTTTATTGCCAAGAAAGTACAACTATACGTAAACCTCAAAAACAACACAAAGCAATAGAGAAAAAAGCATAATATAAAATTACTAAAATTTCAAATAACTACAAACTTAATAGGATAACTAAAATGATCTAAGAGACAAACTAGTAACAAGGTCAGCCTCAGTGGCCCAGTGGCGCGACACTTCGGCGATCGCTCTCCGAAGTTAAGCAACGCTGGGTCCGGTCTGGTCTTGGATGGGTGACCATTCGACCGTTGAGAGAGGCTGGCCGTGGTTCGGATTCCACGTTAAACTGTAGGTCCCCTTCCTTACTTACTAGATGGTAGGGTTTATCCCGCCCGGGTTGGTACCATCGCATGAACGATGGTCGAAGCGGCAACGAAAATTGTCCGCGTGGTGTGTTGGGCTAATACCATGACAGAAGGTGTGGTATTAGCCATCCATGTCCAGTCACATAAAAAAAAGGTAATTAACTAAATAATACAGTATTCTGGTAAATCGGATCCAGGCGCAGTATATGTCATTGAAAATGCTAGGTGCATACATTAATGACGCTGGTTTTAAGCCTGGTCATTTAGACATTGTCTACGAGAGATGTCTTTAATTTAACATATTTGTTATCTATGATGACATCGTTTAAATAAATTATAAATACGGTAATATATGATAGAGCCAATAATCAGATAATTGCTTTTAAGATTTCACGAATAAATCTTCAGCGTTGGTAAATTCCTTGTCACTTCAGTAGTTTATCCGTAAGTGGCGACTTAAAAGAAAAGGCAAGAGAATTCAGCTGCAGCTGTCAGACGTTCATAAACTGTCAGTCGGCTCGCTTCAGGGGGAAGAACACTACAGTAGTAGGCATGGAGTAAGGCGCGATCCTGAATTCTGCAAAAATACAAGCATTTTGCGAAGAATCCTGAATTTTATAAAAATAAAAACATTTTGTGACTAATCTTGAATTCTACAAAATAACAAAGATTTTGCGACGGAGATTGTTACTGACATTTTGATTAAGTTGAAATGGCGTTTTCTGTAATGTATGAAATAAGTAAAATATAAATCACACACAACAAATGGTTTTTCTTTCACTAGATACCAATATAATTTCGAATAATATGATTTGCTGCTTATTATGTTTTAAAATTGCAATGTTTAAACAATATAAGCGTCCTGAGAAATCTAAGAATTGTAAAGTTTAAGAAATGCATTCTTGGCTCTGGTATAATTTTGCACAGGGACTGCCATTAAAATAGCGAAATCATCTTTCAGGCCCTAACGTTTCCCTACCACTAACATTATTAAGTTGTTTTTTGTAAATATCTATGTTTTTTAGTAAAAAAAAATCGAAAATGACGTAAAAAACTAAAACTTTTTTCCAATGTTTATTCGCCAACATTGGCCAATCTGAAAGGTATATAAAAAAAATTAAGACCTACAGACATACATTGCCTTAATATATTTTAGAATTCAAAATTTCAAAACCCTAGTAAAACATTAAGAGCATGGAAAACGTTATCGCCCGTAGCATGGGGAATTGATAGTGTAACGACTCTCTTAAAAAAAAACGTTACCCATACATTCAAACCGAAATTTGTTCGTTGTACGTTTCGTAATCACCCAAACAGCCCTAATATAATAAAAAATCACAATGGAACTAAGACGGAGCAATTTGCTCCAAATTAATAACGTTATTCGAGATGCGTACCTCATTTGGGGTAGCAATTTTGTATCAATTAAAAATAATGAATTGCCCAAGACGCGAGCAAGAAGCCAACACAAATTCACCAATTACCGACGTAGAATAATGTAATTGAGTTTTCTTGGGAATGGGTCTGATTTACTGAGAAAGAATTACATACATACTCGTAATATCTTAAGATATTTGCGTACAGAGGGTGGAAAAAAATGTACAATTAAATTTGTGTTTCAGCAACATCTTAAGGAGAATGGCAAGATCACTATGGACCGCAGTTTCAAATTTTTTTAAATTGTGTCTCCATAGTTTCAGGTAGTATAGATTTGGTGTCCACTTTCGAATGCCATAACTTTTGTCGAACTAATTTCTCGGGAAGAAACCTCTACAGCTCACCAAAACTCAGCTTTTGAGGTTATAAAATATTTCTCAAGATCCATAAATACATCAACCAATTATAGGTTTTAAAAATTAAATCTCACTAAAATAATCTATTGGACTCTAATTAATTTGTCAATAATGTTTCTTCCGTAGGAGGGTAGCATATGTAAACGTGTATGAACCCCAATTGCCTCAAAGACGGGCTCACTGTGGGTTCGACTAATTCAGAGTATTGTGTGTTTTTTTCAAATCGCGGCATATGGTGTACGCCAGGACCTCACAGAGAGCATGGAAGGACGGAAGTAGCAACAGAAACTCGCTTGCATGGGCTCGCCGGCGTAGCCACTTTTACATACAAGAACGGATCCGACGCGGAAAGTGAGTTCGCTTAATACTGAATTACTCGAGCTCCAATGACACCTAAGAATATGTAAGAACTTTAACAGACGCCATTTAGGGCCGAGTGCACGAAAGAATAAATAATCAAAATCAACGTCAAAGTATGATCAGACACGTCACTTTGTGTGGACAGTATGGAAGGAACTCTATGCGGATCACTAAAAGTGACGTGTTTGAACATTGATTAAATCGGCCGTCTCTTCGTGCAACCGGGGCTTAGTGTGTGCCGTCATGCTTCATAAGCATACCGCACATAAACGTGTATAGGTGTTTCCCCCGCCTCAGACTACGCACGCGACGACGAGCGCCCGTGCATTTCGTGAATATATATGGGTAAATTCTTTTCCCGGCTATTTTTGGGTAATCTAAAGATAATGAGTTAATGTTCTATATACTTATCGGTATGACACAAGTTTTGGAACATTGGAAACGGGTTTTGCCATTCTTCTTTGAAATTATTGAAAAATCCCAGATATTGAAAATAAGATGAAAATGTTTTCGGTCGTGATATTCGTAACAAGCAGGATTCGAACCTGCGTCCTTTGGATTGCATGCCCACTGCTCTAACCAACTGAGCTATCCCGACAATTACGTCAGCCTACGAATTTCCGATTATATTCTAATCGACCCAATACTTCCCCTATCTTCACTAGGTGGCGCTGATGATTTCGCGTACACGGCCGCCAGTGTAGGACACGGTTACTCCAACGGTCGTCGTCTCCTCGTTTCACACCCGTACGTCATAACCGGGAGGACGCACTGGTCATATATTTGGGTCAGACCTCAGAGCGAATTTGAGCTTTCCGAAGGCAGCCCAACCCAGTTGAATCCGTCTCTCAACGTCATAAGTCAGTCCTTGTCTACCAAGCCGCAGAGTTTGACCGAGATATACGTACTCTGCAACCTGTTCGATCACTTCTCCGACAGTAATGTATGTAGTAATTATTACAAAATGCTATGATGTTTAGTGCTCGACTGAGACTTCAAGAAATCATCGGCAGCGTTCTGTCGCTAACCATGCGCTAACCAGACAGCGAGAACAGCGGCGCTCCGCCTGCTCCCCAGTTATAAATGAGCTGCCAAAATGTTAATTAATATATTTATGCAGCGGGCCGGAGTCACAGCCTCTTTAATAAATAATTGCGCATGTCCGAAGGGCGCGGAACACTTATTGCGCAGTAGCTGAGTGCTCGCTCTTGTTACGATCCGCAATGATGAAGAGTGCGGTAACATGTTGTGGTTATATGTATGTAGGTTAGTGAGATAGGGATCGAGATATTTGGAGTGAGAGAGGTAAAATAAATTAAAGCTTATTATCATCGAAGATAATATTTAGATCGCTTCCCGTTTTCAAGAAAAGTAAAACCGGGGGCTAGCATCCTTAAAGATTAAAATAGATAAATGAAAACGGCATTAAAAGCTGCGTTAGTAAAAGGGCTTCATTCCTGGTTTTTTGTAATACATGGAATGTGAAGTATTAAATGAAACTTATCATTAACTTCTCGTAGAAGGCCGCGGTATTGACAGCACTTACAAGAAATATATTTTCACTTCGTTTGAAATTATTAAAAATAGCGTTTGAGAAGATAAACACAGAGATGAAATCGTTTTAGGATATTGTTCTAATAATGAGCACTTAGTAACTATGTGGTCAGCTCACTGTAGTAGTTAATGACAAAACTCATAGCATTAAAACCTAATGTGCAAGTGTTTTACAGTGTTTTGTTGCCAATGCATCGCTTTAAGGTCCTTGCTTACGGTGAAGCATGTTATCTCTTTGTTGGGTTATCTCTTTCCCTAAAATATGGTCGAGAGAGCTAATGGCTATGCCCGGCGTGATGCTCGTGAACGGTGGCCTGCTCCAATTGTCAACATGTTAGTTAGTGGGGATAGTCTTTGCAAATAAAATTATATTTGCCATGAATGTTGCATATGGCATGAATTGTTAATGTTGTTGAATTCATGTTAATTTAACGTGTTACCTATTTTTTGTTAAAAAACACTGTTGTTAATTTAGACTACGTGGACGTTGAAAAAAAAAAACAGCGGAGTTTCTTTCCAGTTCTTCTTCGCTGTGTTTTGTTTAGCTGAACTGGCCAATGTTAAAATATGACAAATCCGAGTGCAGTGTACTGTCTATGGATGATGAATAAACAATACAATACAATAGAGTAGCGAGGATTTGCTGCGATGCGCCCGTGAATTCGCTTGGGACACACCTCAGTCAAGGCCATCTGGACTGCGATGACTTCCGAAGGGTTTGTTAGCTTCCCGTCATTTAATGGACCAGGAAAGGAAATACACAAATACGGAGAGATCCTGTATATCTTCGGAGTCAGGGGCTCTTTACATTCTGGGTTACCTCGGAGTAATCGACACGGCGTTGTATCAAGTCTAAACAGCCAATCAGGTTCCGAGCCGACCTTTCCCGCTGATGCGAAGTTACCATTAAGTTTTTGGTAAATGGAAATGGTATATGGAGACCGACACTGAATATTGATGTAAATATATGAATACGTCTGCTGGTAGCCGAATCAGTGGTGTGAATACATCGAGGGTCCCGGAAATGCGGCTTTCGGAGACATAACATACAACACCTTCATCGGTACAATCATGTTCAAAATTATTTTACGTTACTACCTAATCGCTGTAATTTATCGAATATTATGAGACTTATTTATTGACTTTTGGCTTGGGCACAAACACAACATCTTTGTGAAATATTCAATTTAGTATTTTAATATTTATTCAAATTGAATGTTTATTGGCGTACTTGAAGTCATAAAACAATATTTAAAAATAGTGTCCACAGGCAAAAATACGTCGATACTTAGGAATTATTAATAGTCGACAGTTTAAATTAAGTTAAATTGATCAAGCAGTTACTTTTTAGTTAATGTGTGAACAATAATAATGGTCGGCCGTAAAGTCGTGTAATGAAATTTATTGGAATCATTTATATGATTGCTGAATATTGTTCATTACATCAGATGAGACAGCTCATAATTCAATGCGGTGGGCCTTGCTTCTAAAGTGAAAGGTCATGAGTTAAATCCCCGCCGCAGAATACTGTAGTCACATATGGGAAGGTAGTCCCCAGTAGCTGCTGGCGTCCGTCTTGCTCCCACAATTCACCGCTGGCTGGGAGTCCCTGAGCCACAGACGGTTTATGGGGTCGCTCAGTCTGTTCTACAGGTACTACCATGGATTTTGCTATGGGAATTTGCATCCTTCATTCTTCCCACATCCTACCCATACCCGGAGTACTCGCCGCCGAGGATCAGAGCACTCCCTTGTGGGCGACATTAGGCTTTTGAGAACGAATCGTTTCTCAAACTCATTTCTATGCCGCACCGCCAGGATATGGAATTTTCTGCCGGCGGGTGCCTTTCCTCATACCTATAACCTGGGAGTCTTCAAGCGTAATTTGAACAAGCTCGATAGCTCAGTGATTGTCCGCAAAGCCGCTGGTATGGTAACTCGCTGAGCGTGGTTTCGCGAGGCGAGGTGTTTTTGGCTTTTTTGAGCACCTTTGTTCCTCAGCAGAGCCACCCATACCGGTTTTTCATAAAATATGACAATCAAACATAGGGGAAAACCCTACATCCCGTCTGAGTTGAAGGGTCTCAAAACTCGACGAGATTTTGAGTACAGGGAGCCAAGCAGGTTTAGCGGAGCTGTCTCACAGATGCGAGCAATACTCCACACAAAACTCGTTTTGATGCAGCGTGAAATACTGACACATCCTGTCGCAAAAGCGGTAAATGACTAACGACCACGAGCGTACCAGGCACCTCAGTGAGCGCATTTCATTATTCCACCTTCCGGTTCAAATATATTGCGCCGTTTCCCTTGAAGGGAAACCGTGTAGTGCAACCAGAGTATTGTGACATTTGCTTGTTTGGAATTTGGAACAGAACTATCGATATCGACTGCCTGCATCTTGAGGTAATGAAGAATTTCAATTAGTAAAGAAGTCAAATGTCTGTCAGACAAGCGTTATCATAAGATAACATTTTTGCAGGTAGCAGAAACTTCGGGAATAGAAATATTAGAAGAAAAAATGTTTCTAATTAAAAAGTTTTTTGCGGTCCTCATACATTTTGTTAAAGTCGCGTGTCTAATTTGTATGACGACCGCAGAGTTTCGATTTTAGTGATAAGAATAAGATATATTTCTTCCAATGTTGAGTACTTTCTATTCCCGAAGTTTATCCTACCTATCCCGAAACATCCAGTATATATTATGATAATTCATACATTTGCGAGCACGACGTATCGATTTTAATTTAAATATTTTTCACAAGTCAAGAAAATAAATTATGGGTTCCTAGTTACTGTAGAATACTAAAGACGACAATTTCCTAAGTAGGTATAATTTTACAACAACGAGAGAGTTTAGTATAAAACTTTTTCGTACTAAGCAGCAACGTCGCTTATTCCAAGGAATGTGACATGTATGTATGTAGAATCGACCGTGAAGCAAGGACACATATGTTTGATTGTTCAATCTTTGCAGTCAATGTCCGCAACGCAGATGAAGCGTTAAATAAATGTATGTAGGTATAATCTGAAACACTGTGTTAGTAGGAGGCATTCATTACGGGAAGAGGGACAGTATGAGAATTCCGAATTATGGGTATACAGCCGGTGGCGAAATTGGTAGACGCAATACCCGCGAATGGTATGTTTTGCTGGTTCGGGTCCAGCCTTGCAGTATATTCGTAAAGTAGTTCTTTTTACTGGGCTCTTTCTTTAATTAATGTGTCCTTGCTTCACGGTTGATTATATATACATACATGTCACATTTCAACGAGAGAGTTTCTTAAGAATCTGCTTGACACTCTATGGGAATTTATATTTTATGCAAACATTTACGGATAAAAAAAGTTCTATTTTCGCTCGCGACGCAAATCGTGACAATGACAGCCAGTGGTTGACAAAACGTCAAACAGTGAAAATCTTCACAATCACGACATGAGCTTTGTTTGATTCTAGTAATTCACCAGGCATACGTAACTTTATGTATTCTCGTGGATATCGGGTGCTACGCGCCCTTCGCTCCACCCCATCCAATTTGGAAAATACCGGCTAAAATCTTAAATATTTGATGAAATTTAAATCTGCTCCAACGGCTGACGCACAATATGAATCGACCTTGCAATGTTGAAACGGGCCAATTCCATAGCAGCATACAATAAATCACAAATTTATAGACACGTTGTGCTGGCAACACTGTAGCAACGTGCCACCTCCCACGGGGATAATTGCGAACCTGATTACCGAATTCAAATTCAAGATTCAAAACAGCAGCTTCCAAATTTAAATTGCCGAACGCGAAACAATATCCACGGCGAGGCACTTATTAGCATGTTCAAAACATCGTCGATGGAAAGTAAATTGACGTATGCGCCAAAAAAGCAAAATTGAGCATTTGATGCAACCGCACTGGATTTGTTTTTCTACGTCGATATGTCAAAGTTACATCTCTATACGACGCATAAATCGTCATATTTATACCGTTATTAAACCGCCCGGTGAGCTTTTTTTAATGGAAGAGATATGACGTAAGTCTCAAACATCTGTTAACAAAAAAAAAAATATTACCAAAAACTCTGAAACCTTGCTTTTGAGAGATACGTGAAATCTTTTGAATTTGAACATACGTTCTGGTAATAATGCAGTTGAGGGCTTTTGCGAAAAATGATGGGAAGATTTTTTTTTCTTCGGAAACTTGTTGCTCTGATTGCAACAAGTGATATTCCATGGGGGAGGAAAAATTAACCAAGGTTAATTTAAAGAATACACAGAGCGGAAGCGACCTTGTTGACTACGGAATCCTAATATTTTACCCTTATATTTATTTAAGGGTTTACTTACTGTATTTTTTCTGGTTTTATGTATTATGTTTCCTCACTCACGACAAACAGCTGTTGCTCTCACCTTATGTTAGTCGTAAGTGTGTCCGGACCAGCGTAAAATCAGCGCTGTAGTTGCACCTGCAGCACAAAATGCTGAGCTGGCTCCTTTTTTTTCTCCACAAATGTGTATTTTGAATTTTGTAAGTGTTCTAAGTTGTGTTGAGAAAAAATAAACGTATTTTCTTTCTTTCTTTCTCCATTCTTAATAAATGCTGTAGTTTATGAAACAACGGTAAAAGAAGATATCGACAAATTCTCATTATACGGATGTATGCCGACAGAACTCGCTTGGCTGAGGGCACATCTGAAGGCGGTAATTGACGACAGACACCGGAAATTGGGCAGAGACAAGAACGGACCGGAAATTGAACGAGAATCGCGAGCGGGCGGCAATCTACTAATTGCAGGTCTAAGACAATCATCTCAAAGTAAATTTCGCCGGGAAAGTAAATCAGAAATTAAGCTGTCTGGTGCAAAATATCGTGTTCTTTAGCTTACATACTTATTTTTAGATTCTATAAATTGTGATAAGCCCTAATTAATAATATTGATTTTACGAATTCTTATACAAGTTTAATAAATAGTAACAATAATAATTATATCATGTGTGTATATGTAAATGTTTGTTTATGTATGTAAAAATAATGCGGTTTAAAATGTGAAATCAAAGATATATGTAATAATATTTTGTCTATGGTCAGCTGTCACGGATGGCGAAACATTTTCGCAAAATAAAATTACTAATTTGGTAAAAAATGTTCATGATTGCTGGAGGTTTTCCAGAATAGAACGATCTGCAGTCGTTCTATTCTGGAAAACCTCCGGGTTCACGAGACACCTTGCATTTCTGGCATCCGGAATAAGTTACAGATGTAGTTATAGTACTCGATATACAAGGCAATTGCTTGACATAACTTTCCTCAACAAACTGATAAACGGTGACTTGGATTGCCCTGAACTCCTAGGTAAAATCGGTATCTTGGTGCCACGAGTAAATTCTAGTTTACCCTAACAACAAAACTTTTTAAGTTCCACTTTCAACTTCTAATTTAGCATCAGAGTCAAGCTTGCCGAGAATGTTACGTTGTTATAATGATAACAACGTCAGCCCAGTCAAATATAATTTGATATTTTTAACCTTATTAATATATATTTTTTCAAATTTATTATCAAATATTTGTCAAAAATTGATTAGATTAATACACATTATTATATAATTTATCTTTTGTAATAATTTGAGTGCCGTGTATACATATTAATGGTACTGACACCCTGAATGTGGCACTTACTTACTTAGTAATTGTGCTGTGAGCATAGCTATTTAAGTTGTCCGTGGGTTTACTGTTGGTGTACCTATAAATAAATGAAATAAATAAAATAGGAGGACATGTGCAGGAACAGAAAAGTCAGCCAGTCAGTCAGCGTGTTTGCGTCCACTGCTGAACATACGCCTCTCCAATTTTTCCTCAGTCCTCTTGGCCCTCAGCGGTAGAGTAGAGAAGTAGAGAGGGATAAATATTATAACGCTATGAGAGAGAGAAGAGTGAATCCTAACATGGAGATAGAGATAACGTATCAAACGAAGAAAGAGAGAGAGAACAAAATTAGAGATATGGAGGGACGGAAAAATAGAGAGGAATAAATATTATAAAAACTCTACAACAGTTCTAAAAAAGATACTGAGGTAACGATTCCCGGGTAGCACAGACAGAGAAAGTGATAGAAAGATAGAGATCAAACAGACACATGGAGGGACATAAAGTAGAACTAGATAGAAATTGTGTCTCTATGACATAAAGACTGAATCCTAACAAGGAGACTGAGATAACGTTTCCCGGCGCAGTGTTTGGAAGACTTCAGTTAATCCCCGATTCGAGTCGGAGTTTGCCGTAGCGGGGCCTAAATTAACGCAGACGGAACGAGCGAAATTTAATTTAGGACACAGCGAGCGAAGGCAAATACGCAAACAGCTACGCTTTCTGTGTGAGAAGGAATGCTGGAATTGTGTAAATAGAAGGGGGAAGCCTTGTGCAAGATGTTTACACATTTTCAATGGCAAATATACATTTTTAAAGGCACAGAGTATGTAACATCATCCTTATTTATCTTTTTTACTTTATTATGGGCCCGTAAGCTTCAGAAAATTGCGCTCCTCTTACAAAGCAAGTGTACTCATTTGAAAGCCTCTCCACGCGCATCGAGTGTCAAGTCGTAGCGGGCTGCAGAGAGAACGGGGCGCGAGACAAGTGGGACCACGGAGGATGGAGGTAGAGAGGAGATGGTCTTCGCAAACAGGGTCTGTGTCCACCAAGTGGGTCTCTACGTCACAGCCCACGTGATAAGAAGGCGTGGCTTAGCGTCATTCGCGATATGGCGCTGGCGGTTTTAGGTTGTGGGACAATATGTCTGCAGCGCAATTTTCAGCGAACATTCGATTAAACGATGAGATTTTTTGTAAAATGTTGCATACATTACACAGGACAAAACAATCTAAAGTTTGTAGGTGGAATTAAGTTTTATTGGTCAGTAAAACACCTCATATTTTATCATTTGAGTCAATATTCGAGCATTGTATCGATGTATCGCTCTTGCTATGTGCCCATAGATGGCACGCAATAATTTTCTTTGTACGGTAAGAAATTTTGATCACATGATGCAAATTTTTATGATATTTTTAAATTAAAATTATTCCAATCCGCGCGAAAGTATAGATTTAAATTTCGAAGGTTTTTTATAGAAAAACTCACAATAAAATGCAAAAGGCGCCATCTAGTTGTAGACTTGTAACCACTAAGAATAGATCTCGTAATAGCTGCTTCCGGTAGATGGATTTAGTACAAAAGGCGGAACTTGAACCCCCACCACGAAATGTTTTCCCCCCGCTTCCCCGCGCAGTGTCACGCTGCGTTACTTAGTAATATGAGGTAATAATACCTCCTCTCTACCTCCCTGAGTGGGAACCTTCTCGCAGGGACTCATTCGCGGGCACAGCACAAAATCGTACTGTTGTGCTCTGGCAAGGTTTCTGTTTTCAAGAAAAAGACAGTCTTCGTTATGAGGAGGATGCAACACTTCCACAAAGCAAACAATGCGTATAGTGTTTGATTTGGTTAGATTAAAAAAATATATTACAAAACGACTTTTTGTTAAAAGTAAACCAAACAAAATTATTAAAACTAACTTGATTTTAAATATTCATGGAACAAGCTAGGTTTGATGACTAAGATACTTTACAATGCCAATGGACATCAAACATCTAGTTTAATCAAATCAAGCTGTTTTGAGTATATTTTTTATCTCCGACGAGAAGTGTATGTATGATCGTCTTTCTACATTTTTTCTACGTTCGTTTTCTTTCTACGTGGGAAGGCCCACCTTAAGTCGGAAGGTACCTTGCGGAAAGTCAGGACTGGTATGGAAATCAAGAATTGCAAAAGCTAGTAGTTGCGCCGCCGATCCAGCCGCTTGGACATAGAATGGAGAGATGCATCACGTCGGGAAGTGAGTATTCGGCGGAATAACGAAAAACAGAGAAGTATAAATAGGAGGCCTGAACCGTAACTCATCGCATTTTCGAAGGAACTTGGTGACATGCCAGGACCTGTCTTACATAAAATGCGATGGTACTACTAGTAAGAAGAAAAAGAAAAAAGTATTCGACAGTCTTACTTGGGCTCCACAACATAAAGTGAAACGCTAGGATTTACACTGGGACACCCACAGTCTTCGTCAAAAGAGACCGCAAGAGTTAACCTAAGCTGCGAGCTGCGTAAAGTGAAAACTTACACCCAACCCACCGTTATGGTGTTAGCCTAACACGCCGCATTCCTGAAGGAATTAGGTGCCATGCCAGGACCTTACCTACAGCCGGGATGGAAAACACAATAGTCTATGGCCGTTTCGATCATATTTTCATTCAATGCGATGATATCAACCTGGCCGTACTTAACCCTTTATTCCGGGTCACGATATTTTTGGTCACGACAAGGTAAATGGCTGAATCTGGGTTCACATGTTAGAGACCAACCTTCTGATTCTAAATATGTCGGTCTGCGCCGAGTGGTTGCGCTATCTCGATTGGCTATATAAAATAGATGTTGGTATGTACCTGCTGATGAATATACTGATTGTCTGATGAATATGTTGATATAATATTGATACCTTTTAATTATACAACAATAACCAGTCGGTTTTTTTTTAATACTTAAATATACCTAAAGTTATTTCTGTAACCTAAATCGCCTATAACTACGAAATTCAACCAAACATTTCTTCAGTTTTGGTATTGCTAACCAAGTATGTACTGATACTTTCATGCTTCGTTATTTGCAGCCATTTATCTTATCATACATATTTTTAGTCACCATAACTACGTACTTTTTTAGACGCCTTATATACGTAACGCAACCACTTGGCGCAGGCAGACCAACACACTTAGCTTCAGAGGGTTGGTCTTTATCCTGTGAACCCAGTTTCAGCCATTTACATTATCATTACCATTTTTGTCGCGACCTCCTAATCTACTACCATCTAGTAGGTGAAGGGGACCTACTCCTTTCAATGAATTCCGATAACGAAATGCACTTATTCAACTTAGGGCCGATTTTTCAATTCTCAGATAGTACTTATCGGACTGATATAAAATTCACGTGTGTCAAAAGACGGATAGTCATTTCCGGAGAATTATGTCTTTCATCACGATTATCTAACTATAATTTTACTAATAAATATTGACTTACTTTATCGGATGGATAAGCAGAAGCGTAAATAAATTCGTCGAATAGCTATCTGGCTGTTTATCTGACTATTGAAAAATCAGCCCTTAGAAAGAGAAATAAATTTGTGCAGGAGCGGGCGTGGCTGTGGCATGGGAGGCTAGTCCACGTGCCCCTAAACTACGACCCGCGATGTATATAGAGCGTCCCGCATGCCGGCCTCACCGCGCACTCTTTTCGCAACAATTCGGTTTCCGCCGACGTTACTCGTTACAATGGCGGTTAGCTCTATCGCCCCAATACCCGGGTGCGGCCAAGAAAGTTATAGCCTTTGTGCCCTACCGACCGGACTGGAAACGGGAGAGTGGCTACTCCTTAGATGACTGCGCACTGGATTCGTGGGAAGCGTAATTCCGTTTACACATTCAATCCAAAGCCGATAATGTGTTAAACCCGCTACAAAATTTTCAAAATTTTTTTTCCGCTACAAATTGACGTATACTTAAAATATGTTTTTATAGATCAATATACTCATATAGAATCATTCAGTGTGCTCTTTATATTTCGTCAGCAGAGATAAACGTAACACTCTTAAATATTATAAATAATATTATATAATTATATAGTGTTTTTACAATACCGTTTTGACAACGGTCGAATGTAAATAAATAAATAAATAAAAATAAATATCTTCATCGCATTAGGACTACGAAAGAACAGAAAAAATACTCACATAACTTTTGAATGAAAACTATTTGACAAACGGTTTTAGTTTCAAAACATAGTTTTTTAAAGTTTTGGGAAGCACTGAAGCTGAAATAAATAGTCGTAACAGAAACTAAGACCAACGAAAACTTGTACTTTGTGACGTCACTTTGCATTACTTTGATATTTCGTCCATGTAAAATGTGTCAAAGTGACCTCACAAAGTACTACTTTTCGTTAGTCTTAGTTTCGGTTACGACTATTTATCTCAGCCTAAGACCATAACGTTTTCTTAACGTTTTGTTAAGACCATAACACACTCTAGACGTGTTTTCGCCACTCAAGATCTCAAAATGCATACATTACGGTTAAAGTTCGAAATATTTTTTTTCTTAAAGTTTATTGGATGTTTGCAATTATATCAATGATGAATGCACTATTTAAGAGTTGATGTCATCAAAAAAAAAATGTTTTTTTAAATTTTTTGTATGAAAAAATTCGAAAATAAATAGGTTAAGATTATTTTTTTTTACCATAAACTCCTAAATAGTGTCCTCAACACGGGTATATCTTGAAAATCTTAGTTACCTTCAAGGAAAAAAGATTTCGGACTTTAACCAACATCGGGCTTTAACCGTAAAACATATACAGTAAAAGCTTGCATACGACGGAAAAATCTACGCAGATTTTTGGTCGCGAGTTAAATATGGAAACGAAAATACGCGGCCGGAAGATAAGAGCTCTTTGTGAGGGTTTAGCTACATTGTAATGGTGAAGATCGTGAGCTGGTTACAGAATAGGGGCGGTACCGGCGTTAGCTCACGAATGTAAGGGTGAGTTTCCTCAAAGAGCAAGGGAACCATAGACTTGTTTGAAAGGATAGGAAAATTATCAAAATATATTTTCGGCGATCCCTGGGCGAGGCATTACAGTAATACACACTAATATTATAAATGCGAAACTCTGTCTGTCTGTGGCGTTTTCACGACTAGACCTTTGAACACATTTTAATGAATTTCGGTATGGAGTTAATTTGCACTTTGGAAAAGGACAAAGGTTATCTTTTGAGACGAAAAATCAACTCGACGGGCTCATATGATATCCAGGAAATAATTCCACCCGACATCAGTCCTAAACGGCATTAACGCAAGCGGAGCCGGGTACCTCAGCTAGTTACTTATAAAGCAGACGGTCGTAGAGTGCAACACGATAAAGCTAAGCATTTCTGTAACTTCTGCCCGGTATATTAATATATATTAAATCTTTAAACGCATATTCTAAACTGCCAGACCTAGAAAACCCTTGAGGTGTATTAGAGTTTTAAAAAAAATCCATTCTTATGGGGGCGAACGAGGGTGGGCGACCACATTTTACTAAGCTCCTGGGGCTAGTATGTTAAGTATTCGTATGCAAAGCTCCATATTTTAAAGGCAATATTTAATAACCGGCCAAGTGCGAGTCTGACTAGCACACGAAGGGTTCCGTACCATCGTACAAAAAAATTATACAAATAAATCGCGGTTTTTTAAGGGGACCCCTTTTAATTTTAATTATGTTTTAATCTTACCTATTTGTTGTTATAGCGGCAAAAAAAATACACACTCTGTAAAAATTTCAGCTGTCTATCTGTTACGGTTACTGAGATACAGCCCTGTGACAGAAGGACGGACGGACGGACGGACGGACAGCGGAGGCTTAGTAATAGGGTTCCGTTTTCACCCTTTGGGTACGGAACCCTAAAAACGACTTCTTCTGAAAAAATAAGCCCTCAAATCCAGGGCAGAATATTTCGAGTACGCATTTCTAATTACACACGGCATTTGGAGTGGCCAAATACATATGCCGATAAAAAGTAAGTAGTCCATCTTAGGTACGCACCACGGAGGGAGGAAGAGAGGAGTCGATCTAAGCAAACTGGGCCCTGCACACGAACTGGGGCCACGCCTTAAGAAGGCGTGGCGTTAGTGGCTGGCGATGTTACCGGTGTGTGTTTTTGTTTGTTCGGTTAGAAACGGTGATCTCATTATGTATAATTTTATATCATTTTAAAATAAAAATCCCGGACAAGTGCGAGTCGGACTCACACACGAAGGTTCCGTACCATTGTAAAAGATTTAACACAAAAAAGTAACGTTTTTTGTAAGGCAATTTTTATATTTTTTTATTTTACCTATTTGTTGTTATAGCACACAAAATAAATACACATTCTGTGAAAATTTTAGCTGACTATCTATTACGGTTGATGAGATACAGCCCTGTGACAGACGGACGAACGGACAGTGGAGGCTTAGTTATAGGGTTCCGTTTTAACCCTTTGGGTACGGAAGCCTAAAAACCATTTAATTCGTAGGAATGTACGTAAAAAACGTAAACCTATGCCAGGATTAAGTTGTAAAGTGTTTTTTAATGAGAAAACTAACAGTAAAATGCAAACGCGCCATCTAGTTAAAAAAATGAACCATTATTAATGGTTCATTTTTTCCGTATGTTTATTTAGACTTTCACTGTTGTTACATATTATTATTAAAACTGTTTTCGGGTAGAAATTGTTATAAATCGCTTACTTGTTTAAGTCGACGTTTCGTCCACCGCATTGTGGACTTCTTCAGGACTCGCGGCGCGACCTGGAGGACTTCCGACACGTCGTCCAGTCGGAAGTCAACTGCAGGACGCCGGCTTCGAAGATTGTAGCTGTGGGTAGCTCCAGCCGCCGATGACGTTGCTCAGCGATGAATTTATCCGTGCAAACGATGCTTACGGTGTCCCTACTCGATGGTATCGGCAACTGAAGCCTCGTGGTGCTGTGTTGCGCCAATAACGGAGACCACGACGGTCAAAGTTTCATGCTGTCATCTCTGTTAAAGTTGTGATGCCTTGAAATCTCAATGGATTCTCGGACCAAGCGTGGGATGTAGTGCCGTTCCTCCGGTAGATGGATTTAGCAAAGATAGGCGGTGCATGACCCCACAATGGAGGGTTATCCCCCCGCTTCTACGCACTAGAGACACTGCGCTCTCTAGTAATATGAGTTAATAACATCTCCTCTCCATCTCCCTCCTCCGTGGTACGAACCCTTAGACCGTCTTTCCTAAATTATGTCGCAATAAATAGGAACCGCCTTCCGCTCGACAGATAAAGGATAGCTCTTCTAATTGGAAATACCTATACCGCTCCTCCGGTCACTCCGATGGCTGCGTATTTGTCAATGTCCTGAATAATGTACGCCGGGGATTTGATTAAATTCCTCTGAAAGGGTAATTCTGTCCCATTCGGCCGAAGAGTCATTCGGAATTGGCACTTACTTCCAGAACTCACCGCCCCTTCGCAGAAATACGCTTGATGTCTGGAAACAGGTATATTTTATTGGTTATGTGTGTGGTACTTTAGATTTGCGTAAATCATGTAATCTTGACTGGATTAAAGATGATTTTTACCTAATAAGGTTTCCTTTATTGGACTTTAAACGAATGTCCCATGGTTTTGACTACAGTAGAAAATATAAAGAGATGTGGTCATTACTCGGGACGCTGGTGTATGGACAAATTATGCATATAAAGACAAACCCTGAGGAAGATTTTTGTCAATTCTAATTCGTTAGAGGTAATCGAACCAGCAGAAAAAAAAACAAATCCAACTGTGTAATATACATCTAATGGAGGAAATAAAGTAAACGAAACTGAAAATGTAATCGTACATAAATCAGGCCGCTCATCGTACAACATCAAAATTCACTAAATGGGAATCGATACGGCCTGTCAGTTCCCACAAACACTTGATGCTGAGCATCAAAATAAAAAATTAAAATATTACAATAAAAATAAAAAAGTAAAAAAAGAAGGTCTCAATATTGAGCCCTGAGATACTCCAAGCTATCGTTCACTTCGCAAAAAAACATCGCGCCCTATTTACATTGACATGAACGGAAAAGCTAAAGTTCTCAAACACAACGGAATCAAGTGAAGAGAAGTAATGGAATTCGCTCCACTCAGGGGCTCGTATTATGCGCGCACCGTTTTGTCCGCGTATCCTTCGACACGTCACGGGCACACAATACGCCGTGACAGGCGAATATCTAGGTCAAGCGGTTGTCGCGAATTGACGTCACCGCCGAGGGATTTGTATTTGCACAAGAGTGGTATTATTTCCGAATCAGAAAAGCGTGTTCTTGATGCAAGGAAGTTAAATAATGCAGGCTTTAAATATGCACAGTTTCATTTTACTTTGATGTCGAGACAACTTCGCTCTATTAATAAATAAAAACCGGCCAAGTGCGAGTCGGACTCGCACACGACCATCGACTAGAATTAACAAAAAAAAAACGTTTTTTGTATGCAAAGAGGCCCTTTAATTTTAATATTTTTTTACCTGTTTATTGTTAAAGCGGCAAAATAAAGGCACACTCTGTGAACATTTCAGCTACCTAATATGGTACATGAGATACAGCCCTGTGACAGACGGACGGACGGAATGTCGGCGGAGGATTAGTGATAGGGTCCTATTGGCACCCTTTGTGTACAGAGCCCTAAAAAATGAATCCCTTGAGAGATTTTTTCAAATAAACATTTATTTGTTAAACTAAGATACTGAACTGAATGGGACATCACATCTACTCTCTTGATTAAAACCAACGCTAGTTATTACTTTTGTTTAAGCATGGTCAAATTAAATAGACGGAATGCGAGAAAAAATGCTCCGTCTTCAATTTAGCACATATTTCGTTCATTAACTAAGCCCATTGCGTAGCCCAAGAAGTAACGGAAAAAAGGAATCTATATCTATTTATAATCTAATAATATTAATATTTTTATTGCAATCCATACAAACGTATAATGTAAAGGCGGATTTATTGCCTCAGGTAATTTCTAACAATCAACCCTATCATGGGGAAATTATGCAAAGAAAAACAACGCTTATTACTTATTAATTATTATTAATTAATTAAATACAGAACAATAAAAATTAAAACTTAACTAAAACTAAGCATAGTTACTTATTTTCTATATATTTAACTAAATGTAGGTATTAAATTTTAAAACAATAAATTGAATTTCTTCAAATGATAGAATAAAGTCTAATACTATGACCTTAAACTAGGCTCAGACTTTGTGGTGTTATTATTATTTTTTTAATATGAAATATGAGTATGAAATTGCAATACTTTACAAAACTTTAACAAAATCGTCGGTAGCTAAGTAAAGAAAGACAAATAAATAAAAGTATCACATTTACACAAACACGTGATCGTCTGTTCCAAACAGGTCACGTGGCTGCGTATAAATGGCCGGCCATGGAGATATTGCTTCGGGGCAACACGGTATACTCTCGACAAACTTGGTGAATTCGGGTTCTAAAACCTCTAGAGATCAAAATGTTTACAACAGGAAGGAAAACCTCGAACAATTTCGTTCGTCATAATAGACTAGAACTTGGCTACAAAAGGCCTTTGTAGCAGAATCAGAGCAGAAGTAGAATGAAAGGGAGACCTTATTAAAAACCCCAACTTTATTTCAAAATGCGAAAGAAAATGAACGTGATTCAAATTCAAATGTATCCGGTTTAATATTAAACATAATTTCATGCCTTATCAATACCAATTTACTAATTTCATTGTAGGTCTAGAAAAAAGTATCAAACAGGGACTAATATTGCTTGTTCGTGCATTTAATCCATTGCCCTCCAATTTTGTATTGTGTTAAGTATTTTAATTTACGACAATTCTAAAATAAATAAGGGATACTTCTGTGCATTTTGCTGTAATGTAACTGTTGTAAAGTTGAACAAAAATAAATGTTGTAAGAAATATTTAGCAAAAGGACTGAACTGAACTCTCTTAAGGTGGCCCAACCCGGCGGGCCCAACTCATTCGCGGGCACGGTACAAAATCGTGCTGTTGCGCTCTGGGACCTTCTCTGTTTCAAAGAATAAGACAGGCTCCGTGATGAGGAAGATGCAACATGTCCACAAAAAAGACAATGTGCATAGTGTATGATTTGGTAAGATTTACGAAAATTTTAATTTCAAAACGACTTATAGCTAAAAGTAAACCACGACCGCTGTAGTCAAAAATTTCACAAAATCCAAATAGATCATAAATCTTGATTAAATAAGCTATGTCTGATGACTAATCTTTTTACGATGTTCTTAATTTATCATTGCGTAATCCACCTCCAAAGTTATTGTATAAAACGCGCGAAAAATTCGAACTTTCGGACCTTATAACTTAGAAACCAAACAAAATTTTAACAATGTCAATGGTCATTAGACATCTAGTTCGATCAAATGAAGTTATTTTGAGCAAAATTTTGGATCACTGACAAGAAATATGGGCGTGATCTTCTTTCCCCTTTTGTATGGGGAGATAAGCGGGATGGGCCACCTTAAGGCGCTAGGACTAGCCAACTACTCGCGCCATACAAATGCACTTTTTGACAAATGTAATAATATGTAGTGAAACGCTTCAGCAAATCCAAATAGAACTCCAGACCGATAATGGATTGTTAATATTTTTTTATTCCATCATTTATTTAAATAATAATAAAAATAAAAAAAGTTGATTTTTCTCATTAGAAATCTGAAAGTCATTCGATTTCTAGATATAAGCAAAAACAGCATATATGCATAAACAAAAAATTCCATTTGCTTTTAGATTTCTACATTTAGTCAAAAAAGTTCGGAAATGGACACCGTTTCCGCAATGTATTTTGTATAGAAAAAGGAAACATACATTAACGAAAATCATTCGATTCCTAGACAAGGAATCATATATTGTAAGGATGACACTTATAATCGTCAGACTTAGTTAGTTTACTTGGGGTGCCTCGTCTAACTTTGCGATTTGGCTAGTACCAGGCCCTTAATAACGGTTCGGGTCTCCTCTTTCCCTAAAATATGGTTGATAGAGGCGATGGCTGTGCCCGGCGTGATGCTCGTGAACGAGTGCTGTTGGTGGGGACTGGCTTGCTCCAATTGGCAACATAGATGGCGGGCATGGTCTTTACTAATAAACTGATATTTGTCATGAACTGTTGCATATGACATGAATTGTTAACTCTCGTCAATTCATATTAATTTTGCGTGTTTATCTGTGAGTCTAAATACTTTTGTAAATTTAGACTAAGTGGACGTTGAAAAAAAAAACCAGTGGAGTTTCTTGCCAGTTCTTCTTCGCTGGGATTGCCCCGAACTGGCTAATTATAAAATATGACAAATCCGAGTGCAGTGCACTGTCTATGGATGATGAATAAACAATAAACAATATACTTCTCTAAAATAAAAGGCATGCATCACGGATGCAAGATAAGTTATCAAAAATATAAAACCTACAGGCGTAGCTATCAAGATGATTTATTTAATGTCACATTTTCAGAATAATATTTCTGAATTTATTTTTAAAACTGAGGAAACAGCTATTGTAAGGACCTTGATTACCTCATTATTCCGACTTATTGCTCCTTACATAATCTACGGATTTTCGCGCACCGCTACATTAAAGTGCCTGTTTCGAGCATATCCAGTACGATGGTACCAACTCGGACGGGCATAACCCTTCTACCTAGTAAAGAAGGGAACCTACAGATTTACTGCGATTCCGGACCATGAGAAAACTCAGAAAGAGAAAAAAAAACGTGGTGAATGAACAGGGCGTGTTTTTGGACCCATGACCTCTGCCATGGAAGGCAAGTCCACTCGCTCCTGAGCTATGAGCCGCTCAAATGTATAGTGTTTGACAGTCAGATTTAAAGGATACTAACCAAGTTCAAGGTCCTATGAAACATGCTTATTCTTATTATTTACTTGGAAGCAACAAAACATCTTTTCCAAAAATACTCTCAGATCAAATATTTTCGGTATAAATCCAACAGGAAATCCGGGTACATACGAAATATAAATATAGAGCTCCGTAAGTGCAGAAGCGAAAATCCTTGTCACCTTCGCGACACCAACACACGTTACGTGATCCAGCCCTTATTTGTATGTCAAAGGTGTTTGCGAAGCAGCAAATGAGCCCTTCTCCCAAGGATCAGCAGTCGGGGCCTGCCCAGAAACACCTCAAATAAAACCCAAATATCCCCTGAGAAGGACACGATATTTTCCACGCCTCAATCTGGCGCTCTTGCGAATATGTGCTAACAGGTATGAGGCTTATCGTTACGGCAACAATCTCTTTTTAAAAATTCGCGATATTTTTTCTGTTCTATCAGTAATATTTTAATTCTTCTTTTACTGAAATTTTAAATTATACCCTCGGGTAAGTATTCAAGAAGGCATATAATTTTTGTAACTTGAATCGGTGAATATGAATGTGAAAGTGATGTTCAACTGCTCTCTGTTTTAGCACACTGTTTTACTGTCCAGTTTCAAGAGGTTCAGCAATTTTAACACATTGGACAGCACCTTCATTTTCATTGAATATAAGACCTAAGTATTTTATTTTATTTTATGCAATCTGACATGGATGGCTAATACCACACAACTATCGTTATGATATTAGCTCAATACATCACATTCCCGAAGGCCACCTATTAGGGGAAGGGACCTACAATTTACATGGGTTCCGAACCATGGAACAGCTCGCATTCGTAACGAATTGCACTTATCCAACTCAGAAAGAGAAAGAAAGTGATGCATGTCCGGGCGAGTAAGAATGGAATAATAGAAAAGCTCGAAACAGTTTTCATACAGTTAGGGATACAGTAAGAGAAAACAGTTATTGCACACAGTTTAAAAAGAATAGAAATATACAGTAATATTTAATGTTTAGGGCTACTGTTTTCACTCAGTAATCTTAAGTAGGTAGGTATGTAAGCGAGCACGAAGGTGCCACCTATGGTACAGCCGTTAGGCCAGTTTAGGTGGCCCTGCTCACCCAAAGGTACTTATTTATCTTATTGTTAAGTTACCTATAGAACTTCTAGCGTGTGTAATGTACAGTGGCCGATAAATGTTACATATTTATTTATGGTATTTCATGCATGCCATCTGTAAGTCACTCATGAAAACAAGTGTAATTTTTTTTCTACACTGTATTTATTTTATTAATTAATATCCTGAAAAAATCTGTAATTTCTTCATGCAAAAATAAATCATTCATTCATTCATTCATTCAATTCATTCAATCAAAATCATTTATTCATTCAAGTTAGAGTTACCAATTTACTAAGTTGGCTCTATTTTAACGTTGCAAAACATTTAGTTAGTTATTACAGTTAGATTCACTGATTTTCACCAACACCTGAGATGCAGAAGACTCCACTACTACAGACTTTTGTAAGTGCACATACATTTGACTAGATAACATTCGTAGCTTACATCGGCGCGGACCTCGAATCCGGGAAACCAGCGATGTCGCCGCGACCTCGGAAGCGCCTGCGGCATGGAGATAAGGGAAATTCATTTTGGACGGAATCATTCACTTTTTCGAGGAAATGTTTTCCGTGAGAAGGCTTCCCCGAATTTCTCCCCGCTTCCGTTTCGCTCCGCTCGCAAAGAAACGGCTCTTCGGGGAAGGCTCGCGGAATTGTGATACTTCACGCTCGCGGGAATTAGCCACGTTTTGTTTACCGAATTTTCTTTCCCACTGAACTAGAAATGGTCGTCCTTGCTTTGTTGAAGAGACCTGTGTTGCCATCCGTTGCCTGGCGAAGCGAAATATGCGTGCACACCATCGAGTAAGGATGGGCGGGAGGTGCGACCGAAACACTTCGTTATAGCGGCAGCGTAGCATGCATACATTGACGATAGTGGCAGCCATACAGTTGGTTAGCGAATTCGCTCATTCCTGATGTTATCTAGTTTCAGAGTTACTTAAAAAATGCTAAGGACGCCATTGAGTGCAATATTTGATTCAAATAAAAAAAAAAAAAAAAATTTATTTAATCAGTGATTTTCAGTAGACACTAAGGAAAAAACCGGCCAAGTGCGAGTCTGACTCGCACACGAAGGGTTCCGTACCATCGTACAAGATTTAATTTTTTTAAATTTTTTAAATTAAGATTTAGATTTTACCTCAAGGTAGTATCCTTGGACCTTTACTCTTCCTTATTTACATTAACGAATTTTCTGAATGCACTATACACAAAATTGTACTTTTTGCTGATGATGCAACTGGTCTAATCGCAGCTGAATATAAATGTAATCCGAAGCAACATGAGGAAACAGTAAAAAAAGCGTTAACAGATATAATTAATTGGCTGAACTGTAATGAATTATGCATTAATCTATCAAAAACCAACATAATACAATTCCACCCATATCAAGGCTCGAGGCAAGATATTACAACTACATATGCAGGAAAGGTCATCGAGGAAGTAACAAGCGCAAAATTTCTTGGAATGATGATAGAAAGTAACGTCAACTGGAAAACTCATATAGAGATTTTAGAAAAGAAAATAAGCAGTTTTTGTTATGCCTTAAAAGTGCTCACTGCGGTATCTTCTATAGAGACTAGCTTAATGGCATATTATGGTTTTGTTTATTCCCATCTTAATTATGGAGTGATATTCTGGGGAAACTCTGTAGATGCAAATAAAATATTTGTTATACAAAAGAGGTGTATTCGAACAATGTATGGTATGAGGTACCAAGATAGCTGCAGGACAATATTTAAGGATAAAAAAATTCTAACATTAGCATCTATATATATTTTAGAATTATGTAGTTTTGTCAAAGAGCATCCACAATATTTTTCTGCAGCCGCTGATATCACAAGATATAATACGCGTCAATGTGAGGCTGGCAACCTGTACAAGGCTCCCGTAAGAACAACACTGGTATTAAAAAGCACATCACATTCAGCGACTACGATATTTAATAAACTTCCTCAAGGTTTAAAACGGTGCCAAAGCCCTGTTATCTTTAAAAGACAGCTGAAAGCCTGGCTACAAACTAAAGCTTACTACAACGTAACAGAGTTTAACAACGATAATAAAGGTTAGGTAATAATGTTTTTTTATTGTTATGTAATATGTACTTGATGTATGATATATTTTATTTCTACACACCTGAGTATTCGCAGAAAATGCGAAACTCTATTGCCACACCTAAATTTAGGTAATCACTATACTTTGTAAAGTACCGTTTGTTCACACATTAGTACAATTTTAAGTGATACGGCAATAAATGATTTTGATTTTGATTTTGATTTTGAAAACAAAAAAATCACGTTTTTACGGGACCCCCTTTAATTTTTATTATTTTTTTATTTTACCTATTTGTTGTTATAGCGGCAAAATAAATAGACACTCTGAAAATTTGCCTGCCTACCGATTACGGTTCATGAGATACAGCCCTGTGACAGACGGACGGACGGACGGACGGACAGCGGAGGCTTAGTAATAAGGTTCCGTTTCACCCTTTCGGTACGGAACCCTAAAAACTAATTTATCACAACGTCGGTCAACTTATCACATGCAGTAATTAGGTATATCTATACTATGATGCTTACATTATTATCAAAAGTATGTATTAATAAATTCAATTACAAGGAGATTATTATTAACTTTGGCAATTTATATTTATGTCGCTAAAATTAATTAATTAAGATTATTTATTACGATTTTAAACCTCGGTTTACTACTTTGTTCTTTGTATTGTTAGACGCAATGTATTTTAACGATGAATATTGTATGACAATTTCAAGTGTAGTTTACTACCAGATGACTGCTTAATAAATAACAATAACAATTATTATCTATACATCTTATGCTATGTTGCGCGTCCTGAATTTATAAGAGAACTAACTACCATCAGGAGGGAATGTATCCCTTGCCACCCATCTCTCTCCTTTCGAGCCTGAACACACTGTTGTGGGTCGGTCAGTAGTGGCCACTATAGTTTGATAGATGCGTATATAATAGCTAGCAGTTAATGTATCAAAAAAACTAAAACTTACAGACGTAGAGGATTTTGACTGAGGATACAGGCACAAGCCTATCCTCTCCACCTCATTATCCTCTTAATAAAATAAAGTCATTTTCGATGCGCCGGAAGGGCCATGAGTTCTGTGAATTTTTTAAAGAGCAGTGCCGAGCTCCTAACAACACTTTCGTTAAGTATTTCCGTCTCCGTCTATCCAATTTAAAGAGCTATGTCTTGTTGAGCTTAGGAAACGTTAGCTATTTGCGATTGTATGTAAATTGAAAACGAATGACTCAGGTTGTGACCCTCTCTTCGCTAGTAACTGACGCGAGTAGAGTTCGACTTGACACCACCACCATCCGGTAGGACTTTTAATATACTAGAACAGCAGAATATGTGGTCATTCCTTTATTTCTTTCTTTTTCTTCCTTGATTTATTTCATATTAAACTTACTGCTCACTCCTGCTTTTGGTAATAAAGCGTGGTGATCGGTGGCATATAATTAATAGGAAAAATCAAACTAAAGCAGAAACAAAACGAATCAAAATCGGGCGAGAATCTATATGCGGACAGACGTTGGATTGTAAAACACTCATGATAAAAGATATAAAAATAAATATATTTCTTGAAACAGGTTAATTAAAGAGAAAGAAGTCGTTTTAAGGGTTGCGTACCCAAAGGGTGCTAACGGAACCTTATTACTAAGCCTCCGCTATCCGTCCGTCCGTCCGTCTGTCACAGGGTAATGCTTTCATAAGCCGTAATAGGTAGGCAGCAGGAATTTCCACGGAGTGTGTATGTATTTTACGGCTATAACAAGAATATTAAGTAACATTTAAAAATTGCACCTTGTACCATTGTACGGAACCTTTCGCGTGCGAGTCCGACTCGCACTTGGCCGGTTTTTATGGTTTGGTTTTCTCCTTCGACACGCAACCGAAATTGGACGTACGTTGCCAAAATTGCAACGAATATTAGCCTCAGAATATAGACATAATTTTCCACCATCTGAAACTAAATACTACTCAGGATTGTCGGCTCGGAACTAATATGCATATTTAAAGAGCTACCCTTACCCTGTCAACCCCACGATGAGGGCTGTTGACACGACATGTACGAACCCTTGCGATTCCCAATATAATTTTCCATTAGCAATGTTGATTAGGGTGAGTTTGAATTAATTGTAAGACATTTTGGTAGTAAGTAGACGTGGCTGCCTCGTGCCGGTGATAGTGAAATGAGGTTGGGTTTGTTAATTGACATATTTGTGTTTCTATGTTTTGAGATAATATCTATACTGTAAAGAAATATGCATGAGAAGACTAACAAAAAACCTATTACGTCGATTTCAATTTTGTAAATGTTTTGCCACACAAATTGGTTAATGAACCAGCGTTGCATACAGCAAGCATCCTAGGAATGTGACATGTATAATCGACCGTGAAGCAAGGACACATTAATTGAAGAAAGAGCCCAGTAAAAAGAACTAATTTACGAATATACTGCAAGGCTGGACCCGAACCATACCATTCGCGGGTATTGCGTCTACCAATTTCGCCACCTGTTAATACCCATAATTTGGAATTCTCCTACAGTCCCTCCTCCCGTAATGAATGCCTCCTACTAAGCGATTCCTTGGAAAAAGCGACGTACCTGCTTAGTACGAAAAAGTATATTTACTTAAGTCAACCTAGGACTGGCTCTAGCGTCTGATGCCAAATACGATTTTGGTGATGACGGCAATATGTGTGACTAGCTGCGGTACCCGGCCCCGCTCGGGTTAGTGTCGGCTAAATTATCTCATGGATAAAAAGTAGCCCACATGACTGGTCCAGGGCGTGTACTCTTGGCATTCAGTCATTGCGGATTCAGTAGAGTTAACAGTAATGTCAAAGTAAAATCTTCTTCTGTTAACTCTACTGAATCCGCAATGACTGAATGCCAAGAATACACGTCCTGGACAATGTATCCATCTACCAAATTTAATCAAGATCGTTCGAGCCGAAATAGCATGATTTAATGAGAAACATCCAATAATTCCCATTTAGAGCTTCGTTGACATTTGGTGGCTATTAAAAAAAAAACATTTGCCGCCAGAACCTTTTTGCACTTTCACTGCTACATTGCTTACCTAGTAAGTAAGTAACGTGTAACGTAGGTAAGTTTTGCGTGGACTCCAACCCACAGCCAGCCTCAACATCGAAAACAGTAACCCACCTCGAACCTGACTGCTCCCAGTGATGCTATACATTGATAAAATACGCACATAAATCAGGTAAGTGGTTCGCCAGTTATAAGACTTTAACACTCACTACCCACCCTTCTGGTAGTGAAGCGTTATATTATGTAGCATATAAGTTTTGAGTAGAATCAGGCTAGACGTAGATACAATCCGCATCTAAATCGAGTAATTGGTTCTCAAGGATTTTATTTTATTGGTCGCTCCTCTGGCGATTTAGCGTGTTGCCAAGTAGTCCTAAAGCCGTATTTCTGTACAATTAGTAAAAGTGAAGTAGCGCTACCGGCATCGTTTTCGAAGCCTCGTGAAAGTTCGAAAGCCGATGGGCACAATATCTTTATAAATTGTAGCCTATGTGTTATTCTGATGTATAAGCTATATTATTGTGAAGTTTCATTAAAATCCATTCAGTAGTTTTTACGTGAAAGAGTAACAAACATCCATCCATCCATCCATTATTACAAACTTTCCCCTTTATAATATTAGTAGGATTGTTCAATCTTTGCAGTCAATGTCCGCAACACAGATGAAGCGTTAAATAAATGTATGTAGGTATAGTTTTAAACACTGTTTTACTAGGAGGCATTCATTACGGGAGGAGGTACTGTAGGACAAATCCAAATTATGGGTATACAGCCGGTGGCGAAATTGGTAGACCCAATACCCGCGAATGGTATGTTTTGCTGGTTCGGGTCCAGCCTTGCAGTATATTCGTAAAGTAGTTCTTTTTACTGGGCTCTTTCTTCAATTAATGTGTCCTTGCTTCACGGTCGATTATACATACATACATGTCACATTCCTTGGAATAAGCGACGTACCTGCTTAGTAGGAAAAAGTATATTTACTTAAGCAAGCATCCTCCTTTGATATAATTATTAGTTTTATTCGACACTTAAAGGGACTTTGTTATTGAAATACTGATTATCTTGTACTGGTATTGTTTGCAAGCTGATAAGAAATGCCCTTAATGTGTGGCAATTAAGCTAATCAGCAGCACGTGAAAAATGTTATATGCCCAAAATGCAATATTTTGTGTTTAACCAAAGTGTAATATTACCGTTTTTAGGGTTCCGTACCCAAAGGGTGAAAACGGAACCCTATTAATAAGCCTTCGCTGTTCGTCCGTCCGTCCGTCCGTCTGTGACAGGGCTGTATCTCATGAACCGTAATAGATAGGCAGCTGAAATTTTCACAGTGTGTATTTATTTTGCCGCTATAACAACAAATAGGCAAAATAAAAATATAATAAAAATTAAAGGTAGGGTTAAGCCCGCCCCGGTTGGTACCACCGCATTGGATGAAACTATGGTTGAAGCGGCAATAAAAAATTGTCGTGTTTTACATCCAGTTCAATGTAGCCGTGCTCATAAAGGGAAGGTCCTGGTATGGAACCAAATCCCTTCGGGAATGTGGTGTATTGGGCTAATATCATAACGGTAGTTGTGTGGTATTAGCCATACATGTCAGGTTGCAAAAAAAAACGTTGTTTTTTAGATGGGTGCCGCACAATCTCACCGCTGCTGGTCGGAAAGGTGGTCGCGTGAATTGGTGCCGAATTATGATGGATACGTTCGAAGCTGGTAAGAAAGCGTTTCTGAAGCATATGTTTTGAAAACATAAGAAAGAATAAATAATTCTATTAATTTATACTAAAAATTTTACAATTAAATAAAAAAATTTTCAAACATAAAAAAAATATAAAAAAATTATATTTTTTAAAATTATTATTTATATTTTATTTAAATTTTTTTTAAATACTGACTGGTGACAAAAGATGGCTACATAACTATGACCCCAAAAGTAAGCGACAGTCGACGATATGGTGCTTTGAAGGTGAATCAAATCTAATGAAATATCGCCGTGCACGAAACACACAGAAACAAATGGTCACCTAATTTGATTGCAAGACGGGTCATATTGCTACTGTGGTGCTAGAGAATCAAATAACGGTTTACTCAGAATAGTATGCGACAGTTTGTGCCCCAAAAGTATTATCAGCTTGTTGTGACAAGCGGCGGAAGTCTGGAATCCGGCACAGAGTCTGGCACCATGACAATGCCTCGCCGCAGACGTCTGTCAGAACACTCAACCTTTTCCATTCAAAAGATGTGCCTTTCCTAAATCAAAAGTTTGAAAGCAAAGGACATGCGCTAGCCGCTTAACATTTTGAGATTTCTGAAGTGTCTTAAGCAAAGTGGTCAGTATTTTCCAAGTGGTTAACCGTATGGAAAAGTGTATACGTGCTCAGGGTGAATACTTTGAAAAGATCGATACCCGAAATAAAAAAAATAAAATTTTTGGGTATCATTTTTTAGGTATTTGATAAGCAACAAACGAAAATCATTGACACAACAAAAATACCATAGCCCGTCTAACAATTATAAGAGCAACATCTTGCTTGAAACGTTAATCTTTCTTCCTGAGGCCATATATTTATTTAAATTTCCTTGGTCGTTTGAGGTAAGCTGCAATGAGATGAAAAAATTATAAAGCAACGAACCCTTTTCCTTATGCATGGACTCAACCCCAAAGCACAACATTTAAAAGCATTACATTTCCATAAATTAATAAAACAAAATTCATTATATACGCACACCTGCATAAACAAAAATGTGCACATTCCCTGGAACTTTTGAAACATTTCAAACTCGCAATACTATGAAAACTCAAGGAGCAAGTACGAACTGTGAAAAATAAAGGATGGAAAAATATAATAACAAGCATGGAACTCCAATATGTATTTTAGTATAAATAAAATAAGGCCATTCCATCATTCTTTTGGTTGAAGAACCAAAGCGACGAGATTTGTTCTAATGGCCAAAATATTATAATGACGCTGTTTGGAACAATCTTGATTGCATTGATAAACAATTGAGAAACATTCCAGTTTTGTGCGGTTGGACAGTGACATCTATTGACCAGAGGTTTAGAAAATGGACAGTTAAATTTATTGTCTGAAATAAATTCATTTGAATCAGGGTTCGCTGGTTTGCGTCGCCACCTAACATGATCAGATTATGGCGAGCATTGTGCTCTGATTGGTTACCGACGCTAAAACCTCTAGCTAATCAGAGCATTGTTTTATTATAGCCTTGACATCGCTAACCAATCAGCTCATGCGCCAGTTCAGGCGCTAATACTAGTCAACTACTCGCGCCATACAGATGCACCTATAAACAAATGTAATAATATGTAGTGAAACGCCTGAGCAAGTCCAAATAGAACTCCGGACAGATAATAGATTGTTAACATTTCGTATTCCATTAATTTTGTATATAATAATAACAATAAAAAAGTAGATTTTTCACATTAGAAATCTGAAAGTATTATGATTTCTAGATATAAGCAAAAAGAGCATATATGCATAAACAAATAATTCCATTTGCTTTTAGATTTCTACATTTAGTCAAAAAGTTCGGAAATGGACACCGTTTCCGCAATGTATTTTGTATAGAAAAAGGAAACATACATTATCGAAAATAGTACTTTTGAGGTTACCGCGGTCGTTAGACATGTTTGAAAAATGTTACGGCTTTTTCAGTCGTCTGCTGCGCACGAGCGCGGCGGATGCCTCCTTGACAACGGGCTGAATGATTAGCTCGAAACGTCGGAGAATATCTCTACCTGCCGCGTGAAAAGCCGTAACATTTTTCAAACATAACGAAAATAGGTTGATCCCTAGACAAGGAATCATATATTGTAAGAATGACACTTCTAATCGTCAGAATTAGTTAACTTGGGGTGCCTCGTCTAACTTTGCGATTTGGCTAGTACCAGGGCCTTAAAACGCGCTAAACTAACGCGAACAGTTTGGCGTTCGCACTCGACCCTCTGCCAGGAAGAGACGGGGGCTCCATTCGTGAAAAGTTTTCTTATCTCCCCGAGCTCGCTTCCCTGTCGGGCTGTTTCAGTATTCATGCTCCGGACATGAATTTTAAATAATTAATTTAATTCAACCGATCCTTCCGAGAAGTTCGCGAACAATAGCAGCGGTAGCTTCCGACGCCGATACGGCCATTATAATGCGAACTCTCGTCGGAACTGCCTGCCTCATTTTGATCTCATAATTGAAAATGCCTTGCAGAAAATGTATACTTTTACTAAAATTGGACGATTTTTTTTATCAAGATCTATTGCTATTAGCTTTATACCACATTCCCGAATGATTTCGGTGCCATGCCAGGACTTACGCTTTATATCGCGGCTGCAATTAACTAAATGGAAAACATGGACTATGTTTCATTGCTGCTTCGACCATTTTTCATTTTTTGTTAATGATACCCGGTGGATGGACCTAGTTGGTAGGGAAGGTGACCTATACAGTTCTACTTGGGTTTCGGCCCAACATACCCTGAAACTCGAACCTGCGGTCTGCGAGATTAGAAACCACGATCGATAACTACGATAAATTTGAAAACATGCATGTTATGGAACTACGATTTTAAAACAGAGCATAAATAGCAACTACGAAAACTTTATTTTTTTTAAACTGGACATGAATGGCTAATACCAAACTGACCGTCAGATATTAGCCGTACACACCGCATGGGAACCAGGTGCCATGCCAGGAACTTCTATGTATTGCTCAGATAGATAGAACTGGATGGAAAACAGTCAATTTTGATTGCCGATTCGACCATTGTTTATTGAATGCGATGGTAGCAACCTAGGCGGTCTTTTTATTCTGTGACCCTACCAGTAAGGTACTCTAGGTCCCCGAGTTTTACGTGGAATCCAAACCACACCCAGCGCAAACTGTTAAAAAACGGACATCTAGAGCGAAGACAGAGAATGTAGAGGCAGCAAAAAATGACGAAAAAGATTCGTATTCGTTTATTATTTATTAGGTCTATAAAACTTATAGAGTATTGTCTCCTTTTTAGGGTTCCGCACCCAAGGGGTGCCAAAGAAACCCTATTTAGCCTCCGCTGTCCGTCCGTCCTTCCGTCTGTCACAGGGCTGTATCTCATGAGCCGTAATTGGTGGTAGGCAGCAAAAATGTTTGCAGAGTGTGTATTTATTTTGCCACTATAACAACAAGTAGGTAATATTTAAATAATGAAAATGAGTTTACAAAAAAAAACCAGATTTTTTTTTGTGTAAAGTCTTGTACGATAGCACAAAACCTTCGTACGCGAGTCCGACTCGCGCTTGGCCGCCGGTTTTTTTTCCTCTTACGTAACACCGAAAAGGATGATCCTGTGATCGTTGGGTTATTAAGGAGACGGCAACACTTTTTTGAGATTTTCAGGAGAGAAATATCGATTCATATCTCATGAAGCAAAAGTAGGCCGTGCGGAATTAACCTATTTACACTCGCCAGAAATGCGTACCCCATCAAACGAAATTCTCCTCGCCGAACGCATTGGAAATCCTCGCATTCGAAAACATTAAGTGACTTGAAAATAAACACCGAGCGTGCATATTTAATTAAAGAAAACATCAGGGAAATTAGATGCATAAACGAGGCCATTATATCAATGGATAAACAGAGGGGGGGCCTAACTGCGCATTTTAATGGTAACACCGCGGTATCTTAATAAAGGGAACCCGAGATTTATTGGTCGAAGTTTGTAAAGTGTTTTGAAAGCGCAGAGTTTTGGTAATCTGCCCCTCGAAAGCGGCCATTGTCTTTTTATTGTCTCTTAATTCTATTTCGCTCGCAGCTCTATTTATGTGATAACCAAAAATTACTCGTTGAATGAAATCGGTTGGTCTTAATTGTCACGGAACAAATATTCCGGGAGGTCACGACATTTTTGGTCACGATAAGGTAAATGGCTGAATTTGGGTTGACATGTTAGAGACCAACCCGCTGATGCTAAATATGTCGGTCTGCCCGTGCCAAGTGATTGCGTTATCTAGATTGGCTATATAAAATATATGTTGGTATATACCTGCTGATGAATTTACTGATTGTCTAGAAATATTGATACCTATTAATTATACAACAATAATTAGTCGGTTTTTTTTATTAAACACTAAAATATACCTAAAGTTATATCTGTAAACTAAATCGCCTATAACTACGAAATTTAACCAAGATTTTGTTCAGTTTTGGTATTTCTAAGCAAGTATGTACTGATACTTTCATGCTTCGTTATTTGAAGCCATTTACCTTATCAAATATATTTTTTGTCAGCATAACTACTTTTTCAGGCGCCTTATCTAGGTAACGCAACCACTTGGCACAGGCAGACTGACACATTTAGCTTCAGAGGATTGGTCTATATCCTGTGAACCGAGTTTCAGCCATTTACGTTATCGTTACCATTTTTGTCGCCACCTCCTAGTCTAAAACGGGTTTTAAGAAATGTCTCTCGATTTGTTTTAGCTAACTAACTTAAAATATGTTTTTTATGTGACATCTATATTTGAAGCATTGTTATCAGATTCTGAAAATAATCTGAAAAGGTCGTGAAACTCGTCGGACGCAGAATTCGAACCTGCAACCTTTGGATTACATGCCCACTGCTCTAACTAACTGAGCTATCGCGACAATTACGTCAGCCAACGAATTTCTCGATTATGGTGCACTCCAGCCTGTGCTTAAATATTCGTTTTAAATATGTAGAGCAGCTAGGTATATTTATTGAACCTATCAGTAAAAATAAACCTACCTTTTATTGCGTTGCCTGTACGCGTGTCGTGAACAAAGTGAATTCCACAGTGACCACAAGAACCTACTTGCTTCTTCGGGGAAATTGCCCCAACTATCCAACCGACCGGAGAAAAATGAGATATTTCAGCGGAGCCCAGCCGGGTCACGTCATCAATACTAAATGTTGTCCTTTCGGACTTGACGTCCCGGCTCGCCCGAATGGGGAGAATCAGCTCGGTCAAGTGCGCACGTAGGCTCTCGAGCCTTTCGTGAGAAGACCGTTCAGCGCCACGTAACTCAGTGTCGCGGGGACTTGACTTCTATGCCAGAGTTCATTGGCTCGATCCACGCCCCGTTAAATTTTTTTTTATGGAACAAGACATGGATAGCTTAAACCAATAAATTGTACATGTGCCAATTGCTTTATTTTTATAATTCGTTTAAGTGAATTTTGGTCGCAAATGCGAGCTATTTCATGGTTCGGAATCCATGTACAACTGTTGGTTCCTTTACCCTACTAGGTAGTAAGGGTTTTAGCCGACCCGGTTTGATACCGTCGTATTGGATAAATAGATAGTCAAAACGGCAGTAAATCATTGTCCGAGTTTTCCATCTAGTTAATTTTAGTCATGCTCGTAAAAAAAGTTCCTGGCATGGAACCTAATTCTTCCGGTATTCGGTGAGTTGGGCTAATATCACGATGGTGTGTGTGGCATTAGCAGTTAAATAAAAACAGTCGTTGTAAGAATTTAAAGAGATCCAAAGTGATACAGAAATTAATTTTTAGAACTTTTTGGTACTAACGCTGGTAGAGTCCCCTCCAACCCAACTTACTGGAGAAAAATGAATAATCGAAGACTATGCGCTTGGTCTCGTGAGAGATTGGCGTAAGAGAGAACCTGGTCCCAATATCTGACTTAACAAAGACAATTATTTACGAACATTTACCATGTAAAGAAGTATTTTAGCTTCAGATTAGTTATTCCATCCTTAACAGATTTAAGTAAAAGTTTATATTTACATGTTTATATATTAAGTATATGTTTAAGTATATTCTGTCGTCAGCCTCAGTAGCTCAGTGTGCGACGCCTTGCGATTCGATAAGCTGGGTAAGCACGTCTGGCCGTGTATTCTTGGCATTCAGTCATTGCGGATTCAGTAGAATTAACAGTAATGTCAAAGTAAATTATTTTTCTGTTAACTCCACTGAATCCGCAATGACTGAATGCCAAGAATACACGTCCAAAGCTCGGTTAGGTTCTGGGACGGGTGACCATTTTCAACCGTTGAGGCTGGCCGTGGTTCGGATTCCACGTAAAACTGTAGGTCCCCTTCTTTGCTTACTAGGTGGTAGGGTTAATCCCGCCCGGGTTAGTACCATCACATTGAATGAACGATGGTCGAAGCGGCAGTGAAAATTGTCCGTGTTTTCCATCTAGTTCAATGTAGCCGAGCAAAATAAGGAAGGTTCTGGTATGGCACCTAATTCCCATGTGGTGTGTTAGGCTTATATCTGACGGTCAGTTCGGTATTAGCCATCCATGTCAAGTTACATAGAAAATAATTAAACTCGTTTATGGTGTATCAAATTGTTCATATCAAACAGACTGACGAACAGATGGGCATGCATCGAAAGCAAATGCTTCCGGACGCCTAGAAACGGTCGGCCAGTTCTCAGGAAATTGAAATATCTTTACGGCGTAGCTCTCACCCTTTGCACCGGACGAGGGTATAAATAGTGGACAGAGCGAAGGAGCCCTTCCGCATCTCAACAATCTTCCCCCTTTTGTGGAAAAAGTTACGTGAGAGGGAATCGGAAATTGATTTTTTGAAAACCATCCGACGGTGAAGCCTGCTTTGACTTTGATCTGCTGATTGGGTATAGTTTATTATTTACGTCATCGATGGATTATTTCGGCACCATTTGGTCTTTCACATTTTTGCGTATAATAATGTTTTGAAAACTTACGGTTTGTTCCGGTGTGCAATCCCGTGCTTGGCCGACATGTTTCGCCTCCATGTACATGAACCTCCGTCATGTACAGCGACACGGTGTAAATCTAAGAACATATCCGTATAATGTGCATAATTATGTGTAAATAACATATGGATACTGCAGAATGCCAACGTAGCCAAAATGAATGTGGTGTGTTGGGCTAATACCATGACAGAAGGTGTGGTATTAGCTATCTATGTCCAGTCACATAAAAAAAAACTAATTGACCTGTTATCCAGATTGCCTCAAAAGCACCATCAGTATACCTAGTTAGGTCATAAGTTACGTCACAGAATCAAACATTTTGAATTTAGAATGCTAACAACAAAAATATTTTCGGAATTCGAATTTAGCATATTTTATGAAAAAAGCAATGAGCACAATTTAGAATTTCGTTCATTTTAAAATGTGGAGTGAAGGCTTAGAGAAGTACCGAGTGGCGCTTACCGCTTTGCGTCGGTTTGTTTTCGCGTTTACTGAAAACATTGAAAATGAAATGAAATGATAATATCATTTGCAGCCATACGGTACAAAAAGGCGGAAATGATTGCCATAAGGCATTCTCTAACATTTAAGATGTAGAAGAGGTGCAGTGAGGCGGGCAAAAAATAAACGTAAAATAAAATATGCGTAGAACGTTAGTTTAAAGTAGTTAGTTACGTAAAACGTATTAGCATTATGTTTGGATAATAACAACGTTAATTTATTGGCTCGGCTCCTTTAGTGTGCGTGTACATCGAGTTGTCGTCAGTTTATAATGAAATGTATTGACCGAGATCTGGCACTAACATTTCTATGCTTACTCATGCTAAAGCTGCCCGTATAACAGCGCAAACCACATTCTTGGAGGATACATTAAAAACATGTTTGGTCATCTGCTTAGAATTTTAGAACTACAAAAGAAGGTACCTTTTTGGGACATTACGCTAAATTGGGCAGAACAACTTTACGTAACGGTACATTCAGGAACAGTGGTTGAAAATAATTAATTTTTTTTTTCCAATGCGATGATGGTCTTTATGATATACGAAGTTGGAAAATAACTACAATGGGAAAGTCAATGCGTACGTAACAATGTTGAGGTTTTTAGGGCTTTATATGAGTCGATGAACCATTCAAATAAAATCACGTCTGCATTGTACGAACGCGGCGGGTGCCTCCTTGACAACGGGCTGAATGATTAGCTCGAAACGTCGGAGAATGTCTCTTCCTGCCGCGTGAAAAGCCGTAACATTTTTCAAACAAATCTGTTTCTAATTTTTTTTTTAAATTAAATCTAAGTCAAATGACAGCATATGGAAATGTACATCCAAATATGTTTTCAAGACACGTGTTTTGATTGACCGTTGTTGTTTAAAAAAAAAATATTTCCAAAAAAAATAACCGACTTCAAAGAAAAAGCACTAAAAAGTAAAAAATAATTTCCATTTTTGTAGTTACGATTTCTGTTATTTTTTGAGTCGGCGTCAGCCGGGCACGCGCTGCGCCAATCAAGAGAACCTAACCTAACCTTGGCTGACACCGACTCAAAAATAACAGAAATCGTAATTACAAAAATGGAAATTATTTTTTACTTTTTAGTGCTTTTTCTTTGAAGTCGGTTATTTTTTTTGTAAAATGTTTTTTTATTTGTTTATTTTTAGTGAATCTGAAGTACATTTACTAATTTGTACACGTCCTTTCCAATAAAAAAATAATCACCGAAATCGGTTGGCGTTATATTGAGTTATTCGTCCATTTGTCGCGCACATCTTAATGCAAATTTAAGACTTTTATGATTTTCTCATGGATATCATTGTCAGAACTTAACCAAATTAAAATGGGACCATTTGGGAAGCACTAGCTATCATTTAAAAAAATAATCACAAAATCGGTTCACCCAGGCAAAAGTTATGAGGTAACAAACATAAAAAAAAACAAAAAAAAAACATACAGACGAATTGATAACCTCCTCCTTTTTTTGAAGTCGGTTAAAAATCAAGTGAATTGGCTAAAGTAAAAGGTTTCAAATAAATATTTTATTATATTTCGTTCAGTCTCGAGTTAGTAACGCTTTTAAAATAACCCCTATATTTTCGACTTTCCATTGCTCAAGCACTTCTCTATTTAGGTCTTGTGTCCGCTTGCTTCATTTGCTCTATCGACCAGCGAACATTTTAACTTCACCTTTCGCAGATCAGCTCGCGGGGAATGTATTTGTTGTGCGTCGAACCTTAAATGAAACCTCTAACGACAATGCAAATATTCCGAAAAAAAAAATGATCAAAAATAATGAAAATAAAAATTATTATCGATGGACAATCAAACTTCTCACGTGTGCGTCTAACAAAAGGAATTTGGGTCTAGCAATAATCGGCAGACCTCGAATTATTTATCTCAATGCGCAACAGTTCGGCAAACCACCACCGAGACATTTAAAACCAATTATTTACTATTAAACTCACGCGGTCTGCACGGAAAACAATAAGTTTCCAAAAGTTATAGGTGGCGTCTACAATTTAAGCGTCGAAGAATGCATGACTCTGCTGTGTTGGAATGATTTCCTTGTGTAAATATACCTTTTCGTACTAAGCAGGTACGTCGTTGTTCCAAGGAATGTGATATGTATGTATGTGTGTCCGTGAAGCAAGGACACGTCAATTAAAGAAAGATCCCCGTAAAAAGAACTACTGCAAGGCTAGACCCGAACCAGTAAAAAATCCCATTAATGGTCTCACGATGCGGCATGCGGTGGCAATCGTTTGGAAGTGACTGGCCCGCCTGCTTTGGAATTTGGCATTTTGATTGAACGAGTGAAAATATACTTTTTCGTACTAAGCTTACTGGGTTCTTGCTTCAATTAATGTGTCCTTGCTCCACGGTCGATTATACATACGTACATATTACATTCCTTGGAATAAGCGACGTACCTGGTTAGTACGAAAAAGTAGATTTACTTAGGTCAACCTAGGTCTGGCTCTAGCGTCTGATGCCAAATACGTTTTTCGTGATGACGGCAATATGTTTGAATGTTCAATCTTTGCAGTCAATGTATGCAACGCAGATGAAGCGTTAAATAAATGATGTAGATATAATCTTAAACACTGCGTTAGTAGGAGGCATTCGTTACCATTGAAGGAAAATTCCAAATAATGGGTATACGTGATAGATAAAAAAAACATAATCTCAATATTTTAACCATTCTTTTCTTTTATAAATTCCTCTATGTTATAATACATTTTTGTCCAAAGCCATTGCTTGAGTTTGTTTTAATTTTTTTTTACGTTTTCAATTTATTTTAAATCTTCCGATAATTTATTATAAAGTTAAATAGCGGACTGAGTCGAGCTTTTTGCTAATAACGTGGTACGCATAGGCAACTTATACAAATTTCCATCTGTATTCTGCCGTGTATTGCATTTGGTGACATCTTTGACTACATTAAAATAACATGGATATTGTTTGACAAAACAGCACAGCTCTAAAATGTAAATTGAAGTTAATGTTAACAATCGTTTTTCTTTAAAAATGTTTTGACAGCTATCTAAATGTTTAATACTGAAAATTGTTCGTAAACATCGTTTTTGAATAACAAATATCTCCTGGACATCAACAGAATTTCCCCAGAAAAATGACATCCGTTACATTAAAGTATAGGCCGCAACTCAGTATATGTTCATCGAATTCACGTCAATAACAATAGTTGAACAAACGATAAGAAATACTACAGTATCCAATGTAATCAGTAGCAAGCGTCGTATATTTAGAACACAATGGTCATCGAAACTTTTTGTATTACGAACAGTAAATCTGGTTTGGTCCGGTTTCATTGCCGCCCAAACGATAAAAATGGAGTTATGAACATATCTATATTTTTAGTTGGAAATGATTGCTTTTGTTTAATTCGATACATTTCGTTTAGGTATAATAAAGTTGTATACAGAGAAAAAATAGGACTTTATGTTATTACCATAGGATTAGGATGTATTAACACGCTAGGTCTACGGTTATAACAGAGAATATCGACATTTTTTTTCCACGTGCATGTTTAATACGGCTTGCTAAACCATGCCCGAATTTTCGGGCCGTGCGTCTCGTTGACGACCCTAAGGTATCTTTGAATTTAGAGACCCTTCAACTGCGAAGGTATGTTTGGTCGCTCTCTGTGTTTTACCATCTCTACCATGGAGAATGCTCGTCGCATCGCATGCTCATGCAACCTACCATCGCGGAACGCGGAACAGGCAGCCGTTCACTGTCGACATTGCAAAAATCAGAACCAACCGATCCTCTAGGTCCTTTATCTATAGGGTCGGTAAACTATAGAATGCACTTCCCGCCGAGTTATTTGCCCCAAAGTACAACCTGGAATCCTTCAAACATGGTGTGAAGAAGCACCTGGCCGGCCGGCAAGGTTTTCGCAGCCAGTATAGGCAAGCTCATGGGCGTAGGCGGGCACCTTTAGATGCCCTGGCGTACGCTATATGCCGCGCTTTACATAAAAAAACACTAAAATTTTTTTTTATACGACTGGCAAGGAGGCGTGGCGGCGGTCGGAGTCAGCAGGGGGAACAGCCGTGTCTGTACAGTCGAACAAAGAGTTTAGGATACACATCCGGTTGAATGAAAAGATGAACAGTCGAAATACTTTGACTTTTGGAAACAATTATAGTGTTAAGTATAGATTCAAACATAGTTGAGGATGTCTACTCGCTACTGAGTAAACAAAACCCTAACAAAATTGAATCAGAGGTTGTATTAAAACACCATTCATTTTTACGTTTAACCGGAAGTGTATCCTTTAACCTTTGGTTTACTGTAAGCTTGCATTGTGAATCATTCGACTATTTTAGGAATAAGAAATACCATTTCTGTTTTTTTTTCTGTCATGGTATTAGCCTAACACACCACATGGGAAATAGTTGCCATGCCAGGACCTTCCTTATATTGCACGGCTACATTGAACTGGATGAAAAACACAGACAATTTTCATTGCCGCTTCGACCATCGTTCATTCAATACGATGGTACCAACCCGGGCGGAATTCATCCTACCACCTAGTAAGTAAGGGAGGGGAGGGGAGACCTACAGTTTAACGTGTAATCCGAACCACGGCCAGCCTCTCTCAATGGTCGAATGGTCACCCATCCAAGACCAGACCGGACCCAGCGTTGCTTAAGTTCGGAGAGCGATCGCCGAAGTGTCGCGCCACTGGGCTATTGAGGCTGACTCAATGACTGAGGGCTGATGAATGAATGGCTGAGGGTTAAATGAAAGTCAGAATACTTGACGTTTCACTTAAGGTTCATTTCATTTCAACATAAATTAGTTTGTTTTATGTGTGTAGAGTAAATTTTTCCGCATAATCGGAAAGGCAGCTCCATGGTTCCTTGCTCCCGCTGCCTTGTTGTCGGCCGATGGCGGCCGGCGCGCGGCGGTAACATGTTGCAGTCGCTCGTAAAACTTTCTTTTACTACCGTCGTCGCGACCGCAGGCCTCCATCCTATTGTTTACGTATTTTCAATCTGATCCCGGTTGGCGTAGTGGTTGCCACGAAGAGCCTATGTCTGCGTTAGAGCATAGTATGTACGTACTAATAAATAAAACGCTTAATCCTTTCGGGACTCGGTTGTTAGAAACGCAAACCGTGGCGGAATTGCTACAGAAAAAAATAGGGATTTTTACGGCAAAATAAAACATTCGCGGAAACAAAATATATATTTTCGATGCCAATACGCGCATAACAGCGCGTATTGGCATCGAATCTTAGCGCAAATTGCATTAACCGTTTGAGCCGTTTATAATTGCTTCTAAAAGTCGCGTCATAATAATTATGCATTTTTCATATGTCACTCAACAAACATACTAGGGTATGTTTCTCTCTTTGCACGAAGAGACGGCTGAGTTAATCAATGTACAAACACGTCACTTTTAGTGAGTCGCATGGAATTCCTTCCATGCTGTCCATACAAAGTGACGTGTTTAATCATACGTTGACGTTGATTTAGATTTTATTAAGAGAACGTTGAAAAAAAATATTAGTGACGTTCCTTGCCAGTCCTTCGCTGTGATTGTTGAACTGGTTAATAATAAAACATTACAAATCCGAGTGAGATGATGAATAAACAATACAATGCACCATCATAATGAGGTCTTCTACATAATGTGTATTTTCTAGCACATTTTCAGGGTTCCGTACTCAAAGGGTGCCAACGGAACCCTATTAATAAGCCTCCACTGTCCGTCCGTCCAGCCGTCCGTCCGTCCCTCCTTCCGTCTGTCCGTTCGTCCGTCCGTCCTTCCGTCCGTCCGTCCGTCCGTCTGTCACAAAGCTGCATCTCCAGAACCGTAATAGGTAGGAATCTGAAATTTTCACAGAGTGTGTATTTATTTTGCCGCTCTAACATCAAATAGGTAAAATTTTAAAATAACAAAAATAAAAGGGGGTCCCCATACAGAAAATTAGATTTGTTTGGGTTAAATCTTGTACAGTGGTACGGAAGCCTTCGTGTGTGAGTCCGGCTCGCGCTTGGCCGGTTTTTTATGTAATTGAGCCATCAGTCATGATTAGCCTAGGAACTAGGGGCCAGGCTAGACGTTCACATTATGTTGCACGGCAACATTGCATTGAATCATTGAATCATTGGTTTAAATAGAAAACACGGAAAATTGCCGCTTCGACCATCGTTCATTCAGCGTGATTATACCCGGGCAGGATTATTTGATTTATTTGATCTTATTTATTCGGAGAAAAAACAGTGCATTCTGCACTTCTAAATAATTAAATTACTAATGAATGAGTAAAAGTTTGATATTAACATTAATACATTTCGAGGGAAAGGAAATATATGTTTATTTTTTTAAATAAGTTAGCTCCTTTAAGGACTGATCTTTTAGTTGAAGGCTCTGTCTGCATTATCAACTATTTAATTTGTCTTTCGTAATCTTTATTTCGGGCTAATGTGCTAAAAAAGGCTAGAGTTTGCTTAAAAAAATGTAGAAATTAAGATTCGAGTCCTGCTTGTCAAATGTTTTCCAAATCTACTATATGACAATATGCACGTAATTCATGATGTCATGGTTCTATCTCAAACCAAAAGTATGTAAAAGTTGACTATATTATCAGCCCATTCCATTACCAAAATTACCAAAATACACTTCAAATGTAAAAGGAAAAACTGAACACATTCTAGATTTTCCGAAACGCTTCTAAATTCTATAACAAACTTTCGCGAACTTTTAACAACCTAACGCTGCCAAATTAAACCTTGATCTGTACCATTCTTTAAATCTAAACCGAATACTCCTGGTAATAAAGTCCGAAATGCATTATTAAAGGAATCGTTTGAGGATGGCACGTGTATTGCTTGTCCTTATTCAAGGTCGTCGGTCTAAAATGTTATCACCAAATTAACTTTTAACTACTGAATTTCTGCGGGTCTCAGCCGTTCGCTGGAATATGGGATTAAAAACTTTTGATTGGTATAAAATATTACAAACCATCTTTGTATACGATTTTTTTAATTTGCTACGGAAGAAATTGTGCAAAAACCGGCCAAGTGCGAGTCGGACTCGCACACGAAGGGTTCTGTACCAACGTACAAAATTGAACACAAAAAAATCACAAACCCTTTAATTTTTATTGTTTTTCAATTTTACCTATTTGTTGTAAAATATACACCGTGTCCGGTATAAGGTTACGAATACTTAAAAGGCAGGTCATATATCCTATCCGTAAGCTCGTCATAACAAAGAAAGTTCGAAAGTAGTAAGTTGAAAAAAAAAATTAAAAATATTATTTATCAGTATACTTGCGCCCTAATAACTACTGCGAGCGCGCTGCGCCATCTTCACCGCGCATCGGTTTAATTTGTTGCATCGCGCATCACATTACCACAATACCTAAGATAGTAGGTAGATTATGTACCTTAGGTACTTACGTTTACATTAGGAGAGGGCGGCAGCGGCCCCTTCTAAGCCCACGCGCCGCTCGATCTGCCACCACATTCCATTGTTCGTAAACATGCTCTCGTCCGTCCACAACGCAGATTCCACAAACATTGGTTGGCGTTGCTGATGGAGTTGAAGCCATTGGCAAAAGTTAACTCTCCGAAAGTGATCAGCTGGCAGCAGTGCGTGTGTTCTTCTGATTAAATAGGGATGCTGTTTATCACGTTTTAACACACTATGAATTGTTGATTTCGACATGTTTAACACTCGTGCGGCTTTTCTTGTACTCGTCCTAGGATGTAGGCGAAAATAATCTATCACTTCTTGAGCGCGGGGGTTTAACACACCTTCTCGCATAGTTGGTGCTAAGGGTCGGTTATCAATAATGCGCTGAAAAGCAGCGGTTATTGTTCTTGAGTCAGCAGGATGACGCCTGTTCGGAAACCGATTAGCCAAGGCATTCCCGTGACACTTCCCATACGCCAATATCATGTCTCCATATTCCCGAGCAGTAAAAACGTTCGCGTTCATAGCGAATACGCGACCTTGACACACTTTCGACCTCACAGTTACAAGGCCACGCAAACACTGACTGCGTTGCAAATTGGTGCGAGTAGGCATTTTGTCTCAAAGAGACCCCGCCTTTGAAGCTGCTCCGCCGCCGCTTCGGAATACTACCTACAAAGCGAGCAAGACAGCTGGGGAACGCACCCCGCCGCCCTTCCGCTCCCCGCCGCCGCCCCGCTATATTTATGGTGCTTTTTCACACTGGAGAAATTCTGCTTTTTCATAAAGTTGAATTATTTTTTTTCTCGGAAACTATTAGGTATATAAATATAGTTTCTTCGGAAAAGTTGTTTACAATGTTTAGACCTTTCTTAGGTTTAAGTATTCGGAACCTTATTCCGGACACGGTGTATACACACTCTATGAAAATTTTAGCTGCCTGCCTATTACGGTTCATGAGATGCAGCCCTGTGACAGACGGACGGACGGATGGACGGACGGACGGACAGCGGAGGCTTAGTAATAGGGTTCCGTTTGGTACCCATTGGGTACGGAACCCTAAAAATTAAGAAATACTGAATATGGTTGCGCATTTAGTTGAGAATACCATTTCGTCATGAAATCGTGCTGTGTTCCGGTACGTAAAAATAAAATAACTGAGCACACTGTAATTCTTCCCATGCATGTTGTAAGAGCTAATGCTAAGAGTGTAAGAGGGACTCGTCTTTCGTGGTTCGTATTCCAGCACTGTAGAACTGTAGAACCCCTTCCTTACTTACTAGGTGATATGTTTGGCTTTTTTTTTTTTTGTACAGTTTAGTAGCTAGTAGTACTTTAGGCGGCAATAAAAACTGTCCGTATTTTCAATCCAGTTCAATGTAGCTGAGCAATATAAGGAAGGTCCTTGCATGGGGACTAGTTCTGAAGAGGTGTTTAGGCTAATATCATGATAGTTAGATGTTAGATATATATTAATTTATGTTAATATAATATGAATGAATGATTTATGAATGAATGATTGAATGATTTATTGAATGATTTATTTTTGCATGAAGAAATTACAGATATTTTCAGGATACTAATTAAAAAAATAAATACAGGGTAGAAAAAAAAATACACTTGTTTTCATGAGTGACTTACAGATGGCATGCATGAAGTACCATAAATAAATATGTAACATTTATCGGCCACTGTGCATTACACACGCTAGAAGTTCTATAGGTAACTTAACAATAAGATAAATAAGTACCTTTGGGTGAGCAGGGCCACCTAAACTGGCCTAACGGCTGTACCATAGGTGGCACCTTCGTGCTCGCTTATACATAGCTACATTACATACCTACCTACTTAAGATACAAATTAAAATTAACAAGATGATAATATTCTTTCTTTGTCTTTGCCAAGCGATAGGTGCGGGTATATTGTAAGTGAAATATAGTACTATCACCAGCGATCAAGGCAACAGAGAGTATAATACTCAGAACATTGATTGAGATAAGACACTATCTTCTATAATAAGTTCGGAAATTATATATATCTACTACATAGACACTACGTACCTCATAAGAGAGTTTAGATTAAGGGATATATTTTTGCATACCAAATAATAAAATAATTCTTGGTAAACATTATAAAATTATAATATACACTAAAATATATGTTGTATCATACATATGTGTTATATATATTTAAGTATGTGTTATAAATAAATGCATACATATATTAATGAGTGAGTTAATTACAGTCGTTGATAAATAATGTTTTATGTGAATAATTATATTTATAGTGGTTGGATGACTAGCTCATAACAGTAAGCATGGACTCTGCTTCTTCATAGTTGGTCATCAGTAGTACAAGGAAAATTTCTTTTTTTAATTTCGAGAACGTCAGTGATCGTAGGTTTAGAAGTTTATCAATTTTATTGTACAAGAATGGACTCAGGAACCATTTGAACCGCTGAGCTGTTTTAGTTCGGGTAGGCGGGACATTACTTTGGTCACAAAAACGGGTGTAGTGCATACGTTTAGCCGGCACACGACTAAAAGACATTTTGTGAGCATTTTGTAGCAACTTGGCAATAAAGAGTTTTCTTACGCTGAGAACTGCACATTCATTAAGCAGTGTTTGCGTAGGGTAACGGAAAGGTTTTTTCATCATAACCCGAAGCACCACACGTTGCGCCCTTTCTAAAGACAGCATGTGGGTCTTTGCTGCCCCACCCCATGACGATATGCAGTATGACAACCTTGATTGGCAAAGTGAAAAGTATATTGTGCGCAGAAGGTTTTTGTTAGTTATGTTCCGTAGTCGCTTAAACACATATATTAGTTTCCGCGTTTTACCAGCTAGCGCCACAATGTGTTTGTCCCAGCATAGATTTTCGTCAAGCACAACTCCCAAATATTTTATATTTTTAACTCGTTTTATCTCCTGGCAATTGCATACATAGAGGTCACTGGTTGTGTACCCTTGGCAATTAGCATGTAAGTGGAGACTATAATGTTCTCGAGGTGACGTTGAACTGTTAATACTGTAAGCAATATATTTAGTTTTTTGCACATTTAAGGTGAGTAGGTTTATATCTAGCCAAGATTTCAGGGTTTTAAGTCTATTTTCAGCAGTTTTATAAACATCATGCCAAGTCCGTTCTGCAAATACTAATGCAGTATCATCTGCAAATGTAAATATTTTACATTTGGGTAGTTTTTTATTGCACAAGTCATTGATGTACATAGTGAAGAGAACTGGCCCGAGCACGCTTCCCTGTGGTACACCAAACTCCACGGTTATATCATTGCTAACGACATCTTCTATCCTGACACATTGCCTTCTGTCCAGGAGGTAGCTAGTAAACCATTTAAGTGGTAGTCCTCTTATGCCATATTGCCTTTCAATTTTTTTTAGTAATATAGGTAGTGATACTGTGTCAAACGCTTTAGCTAGATCAAGAAACAGTCCGATACATCTCTCTCCTTCGTCCAATTTTCTTGAAATATGATCAGTCAGGTCACCAACGGCATCATCTGTGCTAATATTTTTACGAAACCCATATTGATTTGTTAAAATTAAATTGTGCTTAGCTAAGTAGTTAGTTAGTCGACTTTTAACAATATTCTCCAAAATTTTAGACATAACCGGAAGCAGAGATATCGGCCTATAATTTGAAATAACTGTTTTCTCTCCGTTCTTATAAATTGGACATATGACAGATTTTTTGAATGAATTTGGAAATACGCCTGTTGACAAACTCAAATTGATAAGAAAAGTAAGCGGTTTTAGTAGAAGTGCTCTAGTATTTTTAATTAGAAGTGAACTGATGTTGTCCCATCCTGCGCAATTAGTTTTTTTTAAGTTAATTATAATATTTTCAATTTCTGAACAATCTGTGGGAGTTACATAGAACGAATCTGTAAAAGGAAGTTGAATAAAATTTACTTCATTGGCTAGTTCCTTTTCTGTCTTATTGATTGCACTAAGAGTGGCTGACGCTTGAGTTTTGCCAACTGAGGAGAAAATATTGTTTACATTATTCACAGAAGACAAAGGATTATTGTTGTCCAATAGCTCTAATGGAGGTGAATTTACTTTAGATGGCAAATTAGCAGCTTCTTTAATAATTTGCCAGGTCTTTTTCGGATCGTGGAAATTAGCACGTAAATCAGATTCCATATAGATATATTTAGCTGTAATAGTAGCTCGGTCACAAATATTCCTGTAACACTTGTATTTTTTTTGTAATACCAAGTCTTGTGGATGTTTTTTAGCCTGTAAGTGTAAGTTATCTCGTTTCTTTAAACATTTTATTAGACCCGGAGTAATCCAACTTTGGATATTATTTTTCGACCTAGGAATATTGCGAATACTCGTATTAACATCAATTATTGAATTTAAGATGTTTGTAAATTCATCAGTTGCCACATTGACATCAGCAGAATTGGTCACCGGACTCCAGTCATAATTTGAGAGGGCGTTTGCGATAGCTTTGTAGTCAACACATTTAGCTTTACGTTTAGCGGGTTTTGTGTTTGAGTGTACATGACCCACACAGCACAAAACAGGAAAGTGGTCGGTGATTGCAGTCTGACAAACTATAGAAGTTATTTCACTTCTGCTGCGTACCATTAAGTGATCTAGACAAGCAGAATCTCTGGTTGGTTCGTTTAAAGCCGGAAAGAGGCCATGCTCAGCAACTAGGCACAGATACCTTTCCGTTCTTTGGTCCGTTGAGCAGTTACTAATATCTAGATTAATGTCTCCTGTTAAAATAACTTGTTGACTACTCTTAACATGTAAAAGTACCTTGTTAAGATCATCCAAAAACGTATCAATATTGTTGAAACTGGGAGATCTATAAATAGCTAATAGCGAAGTGTTATCTGCAAATTTTATTAGTAGACAGTTTGCTTCTTGGAACGTGGGTTCGCTGACGCTAACTGAATATTTAGAACGTATATAAATGACAACTCCGTCACTTTTGTTTAAATGTTTTGTAGTGTGAAAGGATAAGTAATTTTCCATATATTTTTCAAGATATGTTGAATTGTTAATCCAGCATTCAGTAAGAATAATAGCATCAAATTCTATATTAAATCGGTTTAGTAGTACTGAAAGATGTTCAAAATTGTGATTAATGCTCCTAATGTTTTTGTACTGAGTTAAGATTTTGTACTGAGAGTGCATGTTTAAATTTTTTTTACAATCTTCAGGTTCTAAAGTTACAAATGAATTGACGGCATTGATTTCTTCAATGTCGTCTTCTAAGTCCCCGTCTAAATTGAAGATTCTAGTGTATAAGTGTGATCAAAGCGTACATTGTCAATATTTTTGTATGTATATTTATGATGAATATGAATGAGTAGAAAGACATATATAAACGTGTGAAAAATATTTAAACTTATCACTTCTAATATGATGCCATATTTTACCGGTAAGATATAACTTAGATATATAAATAACAAAAAGTTGGTATACATTATCAGACATAGCTTCACATTCAATGATTCCCTAAGTACGACAACAAACTGAAAAATAACATAGCCGGATAATAGTTTTTTTGATATAAGGATCCACAATTCACAAGGTATGTCTGAATGGATAAAACTGTAGATGAAAGTATTCGTAACTAGAGACCTAAAATTAAAAAGGCTTAGATTTATGGGTCGTGACACTACTTCGTAATATTCCATTCTTTGACAGTTGAGTGAAGTGATGTTACAATGACGAGTACGCGTCGGCATCGGCTGAGGCGTGTAGCGACGAAAACGACAATTAGCGTCTCGCACTCTCATCCGCCCGCACCTCCGCGTCTTGCCCCCCGCCGCCGCTGGTGCCAGTCGATTTACGAAAAAATCGCTCGAAGTCTGTTTCAGTTTTTATTATAAATGCGTAATCGTCTTTCGACTCAGTTTTCTTCATGTAGACTTGACCGTTTTTAGTCCACGCAAACTGAATGTTGTTTTCGTGTGCGAACTTTTTAGCGCGCGAGAGTAGCTGTTTGCGGCGCAGTGTAAGGAGTTGGTTAATATAGACTTGGTTCCCTGTACCCACTGTGTTTCCTGTCAACTCGTTCGAGTTTAAGCGACGTTTGGACTTAGCGCAAGTGAGGAATTTTTCCCGTGATTCTTCTGAGGTAAATTTAATTACAATTTCTCTCAGTGGTTTTTTTCCCGGCATGCGGCGGACCGAGGCTACCTAACTCTTGTGTACACTGCACCCAATGACTTGTGCCACGCGATCCAGTACCTGAATAACATTTTCGTTCTCCACTAAGGGCACTCCCTTTATCTCGACCGATGTGGATAAAAGATCCTGTCGGAGGTCATCATTCTCCGTCTGCAGTTTATTTAATTGGTGTGTTATTTCTTCGTTTTTACTGGCGTGTTTTTCGAGTATGGTGATTCTTTTGCCTTGTGCAGTGAGTTCGTTTTCCATATCGTGAAATTTCGAACTGAGAAATTCAAGGGTTTTTTGCGCTTCTCTTTGGGTCTTTTGTATGTCGATCTGACTTGCTAGAATTTTTGAAATGTCTCTTTGTAGCTTGCAGATAACCGCTGTGCTGATTGCACTATCTTCCCTCACTTCCAGTAGCGGCGAAGCAGGACCGGAGCTGGGGGCAGCCGAAAGGTCGGGAATTATTATAGTGGGCGACTGTTTCCCGTCTGACCTTTTGCTTTCGTTGCCGCAACAGGGTCCCCTGAAGCTTGCTTTTACTGATGACCGCATTTTACGAAAATTTTGTTCGCTAATTCCGATACAGGCAAAGTGGTATTTAAATTCGCAAATAACACATGTTATGGAGTCTCCTTCGAAAATTTCACTCTTACAGCGATAACAGTTCGCCATGGTGGGTTCGATTGTAATTAGTAGGTAGGTATGCAGTCCAGCAATAATACTTCGACGTAAACGACGACAGTGCACTCTTCTAGGTATCCCTTAGCCGATCCTGGAGAATTCCAGGGCGCAGAGTCGAATTACAGAATGGATGTTTATTTTTCGCTTACTGTACTCGAACTGACTCGACGAACGCATTTTTAGAGCAAATTTGCGCGTAATGGCGATATATACTACGCGCAGCCGGATTCCCATATAATTATAAGGTCACTTTGACCATACGACGGTGACGCGATTTCGACCGCATGCCACTTCTGCTTCTTTTCTATTCATTGCACTAGTTTAACATGCATATAATAATAATAATAATAAAGCCGTTTATTTTTATGAGCACAGATGGTATCATAACATTGTGATGATTTTTAGAGTGTTAGTGTAAAGCAAAAAAAAGCTGTGAATAGATATTTCCTCTTAAGGTGGCCCAACCCGCTCATCTCCCCATACAAAAGGGGAAAGAAGATCACGCCCATATTTCTTGTCAGAGATCCAAAATTTTGCTCAAAATAGCTTTATGTGATCGAACTAGATGTCTGATGACCATTGGCATTGTAAAATTGTGTTTGGTTTCTAAGTTATAAGGTCCGAAAGTTCGAATTTTTCGCGCGTTTTATACAATAACTTTGGAGGTGGATTACGCAATGATAAAGTAAGAACATCGTAAAAAGATTAGTCATCAGACATAGCTTATTTAATCAAGATTTATGATCTATTTTGTTTTTGTTAGATTTTTGACTACAGCGGTCGTGGTTTACTTTTAGCTATAAGTCGTCTTGAAATTAAAATTTTCGTAAATCTTACCAAATCATACACTATGCACATTGTCTTTTTTGTGGACATGTTGCATCTTCCTCAACACGGAGCCTGTCTTATTATTTGAAACAGAGAAGGTCCCAGAGCGCAACAGCACGGTTTTGTACCGTGCCCGCGAATGAGTTGGGCCCGCCGGGTTGGGCCACCTTAAACTTAAAACTTAAGTCCTAAATATTAGTAAATAATATCTGTGTTTCTGTGCCGTTTGTCATTACTTTGGTCTTCTCTCTGTTGATTTCCAAGCCAGTTTCGATGCTTCCGTTTTTTAGCTGTTGTAGCATTATTTCAAGTTCTTCTTTGGACTCGGAAAAGATGACTATATCATACTTGCATATACTTTAATGCTAATACCACATAGACATGTGCAAGTGGTCTTGAAGTATAATATGGCAATATTTTGTAACAATGCGCTCAAAATGCGCTGAACAACAGAGGGATAAAAAAAATCCCAGGCTTAGTTAGTTAGTTAGTTAGTTACACAAAACAAGTTTAACAACAGTTTTCACTATGGACTCCAGGCAGGATTATGTTGGGATTGCACGATATGTCGAGCTAAATAAGTAAAACTGTTTATCCGTAAATATAAAATAATAGGATCAAATTAACCCAAGGCTCGAGCAGTAGTATTTTTTTTATTACAATCGCATATGGTTAACGATTCGAAAGTTGTTCAACAAAAACATTCATAATGCAGAATTTTCGACGATTTTAACGCGCCGATAATTCCAGTTATGTTTATCGTTTTCTAGAGTGCTCCGCGTTTGTTCGGTCGTATTTTAATTTAACGATTTTTTAATGCAAGTTTTTTGTGCGGCTGGCACCGAAAATTTACGAGAGTGTCCTGCCATTGCGAAAGCTTTTAATTTTGTTTTGACATGTTAAAGCTTTCGTGTGTGTGTGCTCTCGAAGATAATCTATTGCTTTCGCATAGCGTTTCGTAAAAAGTCGCCTTTGCTGACGGAGGAAAATGGGAATTTTGAGATAGGTGCTGCTCCCGAGATCTAACAGCCATGGAAATGATGTGGTTTTTTATGTATTGTTAACAACATGGATGGCTAATACCAGGATATTAGTCCACATTAAGGCATTCACTTAGAAACGGCTGCATTAAAATGTATTGAAAATAAAAATAAAAAATTAAATTACGGACTTTTTCATTGCCTCTTCGATCATCTTTTACTTCAGTGTGATGGTACCGGACTGGCTCAACCCTACCACCTAATAAGAGAAAATAAGTAGGCTAAGATAAATAGTCGTAACCGAAAGTAAGGCTGAGAAAAATAGTCGTAACAGAAACTAGGACCAACGAAAAGTAGTACTTTGTGACGTCACTTTGACACATTTTGTATGGACGAAATCTCAAAGTAATGAAAATTGACGTCACAAAGTACTACTTTTCGTTAGTTTTAGCTTTTGTTCCGACTATGTCGTAATGTGTTCCGTAGATAGACTACGGAACAGCTCAAATTCGTGACGAAATGCACTAATCTTACGATTGAAACGAAGGTCTAATATGGAAAGCCAGTCCCCGCGGCCCCGAGCTACGAGCCGCTCAAAAGCCGTTATGAAGTTTGCCTCAACTCAAGAAAATAATTATGATTATGAATATTATTATTTTAGACTGATGGGGTATGCTAAGAATAATAATGATATGCGCTTAAACAGTAAATATTGCGGACTGCTCTTGATCAGGCGTTTACATCATACAGTGGTATTCAGAAAGGACTTGTCAAAACTTAGTACGAGATTAGCAACTGACTAACCGGTTTAGTCCGACCTTAAAACGCGTTCTAAAGTACTCTGAACTCTGAATAGAGCTGTTCATGTTTAACAATCCCTTAGTAATTTAGTACTGGAATAACTACATATTTTCATTAGTTTTTATTGACATGTGGAGCCTTCATAAAGTCCAAAAAGCATAAGGTCCAAAACCCAGAACGTCCAAAAGTATGTATTTTTGCATATATTTATGAATGCAAATATTATAATCTAACCTAACCTAACCTAACATAATTGAAAAAGTTCCGTATTCATTAGTGTTTTGGACTGTATGGGTTTTGGACCGTGTGCTTTTTGGACTTTATGATGCGTCCCCGGCGTTAAATAGAACAAATTATGTTCTATTAAGTAATAGCGAGGTTAGGCAACTAAATAAGGAATACTTATGAAAATACTGAAATTCCTTGTTTTCGGCCTCAGAAATTATTCAGTGATAGAAAATACATGGGAATGAAGAGAAAGGAATGTCACTTTATCAACCATTGCATCTGTTATTAGAGGTTGTATTACATGGAACAAGACAAGGATGGTTGCTACCAAATTTACTGACAATATATAAGCCTTATCAGCCTCAGTGGCCCAGTGGCGCGACACTTCGGCGATCGCTCTCCGAAGTTAAGCAACAATCTGGTTTGGATGGGTGACCATTCGACCGTTGAGAAAGGCTGGCCGTGGTTCGGATTCCACGTTAAACTGTAGGTCCCCTTCCTTACTTACTAGGTGGTAGGGTTAATCCCGCCCGGGTTGGTACCATCGCATTGAATGAACGATGGTCGAAGCGGCAATGAAAATTGTCCGTGTTTTCCATCCAGTTCAATGTAGCCGTGCAATATAAGGAAGGTCCTGGCATGGCACCTAGTTCCCATGTGGTGTGTTGGGGCTAATACCATGACAGAAGGTGTGGTATTAGCCATCATGTCCAGTCACATAAAAAAAGAAAATATCACATGAGAACATAGGCCCTATGGAAGAACCTCTCTTATAGGCATAAGTACATTGGACCGGCCGGAAAATACGGAAAATATTCATTGCCGCCTTCGTTCTCAAGCGAATTATTATTTAATGTTTATTTATTATTTTTAATTAATTTATTAAATTATTTTATTAATTATAATTAATGTTTTTTTATCAAATGCGATGGAAACAACTAGGATGGCATTAACCCTACTAAGTACCGTCTGGTAGGGGCATCCCTTCCATTATGATTACAAATTAACAGTGTTACATGGATTCCGAGTCATGGAACAGCTCGCATTCGTGACGAAACGCTCTTCAAAAAGATGCAACTCAGAAAGAGACACAAAGTGATGCATGAAAGGGGCGGGGTTCGAAGCCATGATCTAGGACAAAGGCTCGGCACCCCAGACATTTTAACCCCCCCCCCCCCCCCAATAACGATTTTTGTTATTTTTTTAGTCGGTGTCAGCCAAGGTAGCCAAGGTTCTCTTGATTTGCGCAGCGCGTGCCCGGCTGACGCCGACTCATAAAATAACAAAAATCGTAACTACAAAAATAGGAATTATTTTTTACTTTTTAGTGTTTTTTCTTCGGAGTCGGTTATATTTTTTTTTGTAATTTTTTTTTATTCATAAGCGGCGAGCCTAAGGGCCGAGTGCACGAACGTACAAAAAATCAAAATCAACGTCAAAGTATGATCAAACACGTCATTTTGTGTGGACAGTATGGAAGGAACTCTATGCGGATCACTAAAAGTGACGTGTTTGAACATTGATTAACTCGGCCATCTCTTCGTGCAACCGGGGCTAAGTCGTAAGCAGACGTACGTATTTGTCTGTATAGTTCAGTAAGTTAAAGCTACGAAAACGTAATCTAAAAGTCAGGCTACATTGAGCTGAATGGAAAACACTGACTGGATAATATTCATAAGGTTTATTTGTGCACACAGCCAAAAATGCAATATTATTTCTTAATGGTATCACTAAATTTCACATGGCAATGGGGGTAGAAAGAAAATAATTCAAATATATTTTAAACAAGAGTATTCTAATCCTACCTACCCACTCCAAAACTGTTACTTTTCGAACTAACTTCGGTGGAGCAACTTCAAACTCAACATAAAAGTGGTTATTGTTGACACCAAGAAGAATTGTACAAGAAATTACTCATCAAGGATTAAGAGAGTAGCTGCAGTGCCACTTAGTGCTCAGTGCTCCAACATTCAAGCAAGGGCGACCCTGAACCTGTGCACAAGGTTTCTCAAGGAGAACCAAGTCAAGAAGCCGATAGGCGAACCAGCACCTGGATTATTTGGAGGTACCGATTAAAATATATACAGTCCACTCCCTATTCTAAACCTCCAAACAAAACACCGACAATTGTTCAGTCCAGCTTCGACCAGCGGGCTTAAATCCTACTACCTAGAAGGGGAAGGGGATCAACAGTTTTACATGGATTCCGAGCCAAGGAACAGCTCGATTTTTTAACGAAATGCTTATTTCTATATTATATTTACTTATACAACTCATAAAGAGAAAGAAATTGATTGAAATGGGTGAAAAGAAATGCTCAACGTTAACTTATTTTTCTTCCATACTTTTACAACAATTCATTGCATTACATTTTTTGGTCATCACTTAAATTATTAGTACGTCATTGTCTAGTTTCACTATTGCTAGAATTATTCACACTTCGGTTATAATGAACTGCCACACAGAATGAAAAGTTACAATTTGACGTACTACATTTTAACAGACTTTCTTACCTGGCGCCACATGGGGCTCTACTCTCCATCAGCCTGAAATCATACTACATAACGATTTCCAGTTTCTGTAAATATACCATTTTAGCTGTAGCTTTCTACTCTTGGTTATTGAAAAATGTAAATATATTTTGAAATTAACAGTTCAGTATTCACCGCGAAGGAGAACTGGCAAGAATCTTCGCTGAATTTTTTCAACGTCCACTTAGTCTCTATTTACAAATTTGTTTGCCACTGCTTACAGGAATACGGGTTATTGGTACCCCTTTGTGTGAATACATTATTTTAATTCCTTGTAACATAAATGGCAAGTATTTATCGTTGATGATAGAAGAAAAAAAAACGCAGATGAATACATTCAATTAATATTAATTCATTATTGAATGTATTGTATGTAGTATTGAAAAGTCACAAATATTTGTTTAGCTAGTTCTACACTGCGTTGCTAATCCTTGTAATAATTTTGTGTTCATTAAATTTTAATCCATATAATTATGTATTCGTAAAAACATAACATCAAATGGATCTATTAAAAGAAAGCAATTAAAATTAAAATATCGCAAACAATTTCGCTAATGGAAGCACTAATTTGAAGGAGATGAAAAAGAATAAAGAATGAAAACAAAAGAATGTCAATTTATGGTCTCTCCTGTCCTATAAATATATGACGTATCGTGGGCTTTAGGGGGCTTAGCAGGATGACCACAAACCTCTCCTGGTACCAGTGAATTCAGCGAACTCGTTACATTAGGTACACGTTACACAGGAACAAGCGAAACTGACCTGTTGGATCTGCCTGTCTGGTTCGGACGAATATCCAATAACAAGTGCGTGACCACCGCGCATGTCCTCGACCGGTAAGACTTTTCAAACCTGTCCAGGCGTGACATCTTGACATACTCGATTCTTATTGGTCGCTAGCTTGTAATTCGGTTGGCACGCCTGCGTTTCCTCTTAGTAGCGCCATCTGTCTTCATTAAAACGCACATTGAACACAACATCATTAACAATGCTAGAACAGAAACCTTCCGGTAGTATTGAACTAAGACGAACTTCCGTCATTCATCGAACCATGAACAAAAATGATTATCGATCACTGCGACATATATAAGAATCTTTTAGACTGTTTCGAAAGCGAATGTTTGCAGAATATAACCCATCGTGGCGCCGCAGCTAGACTTAGGGCCTCGGGGTCATTAGAAAGGGCCTGCCTTATTAGAGTGCCCCATTGCCCACTCCGACCTCACGGATCCCTAATTTACTGCTCTCTCTCTCTCCCTCTCGGTTAACCGCTATCGTGTTTTTGAGACTTCTAAGAGCAATAAGGTGCCTTATTTGTCTTGGTCGTGTTGTGAAAGGGCCCTTCTTTTTTGTGGTGAACATATCGGACAAAGAGAAAACTGACATGGATGGCTAATACCACACAACTACCGTTATGATGCTTGAGAATTGTCCGTGTTTTCCATCCAGTTCAATGTAGCCGAGCAATATAACAGAGGTCCTCGCATGGCACCTAGTGCCCACGTGGTATGTTAGGCTAATATTTGACGTTCAGTTTGATATTAGCCATCCATGTCCAGTTAGACAAAAAAAAATCTTGTATGGGCGAAAAAAGCAGTGTCCACTTGAATGTTCCTCTTTGAAACAAGCGTAGTTCGCTTGTACATATTTAATCATATTATAATAAATAAATGATATATTTCAGTTTTTCCGAAGACGGGAAAATATAATTATACATTATTGAAAATCACATCTGGTTTAATGCATTTTGCCTGCCCCGCAAGGGTGACAATAGAAAAAGTTCTGTTTTAACTTTACCATGATTTACTAAGAAATATTTGATCATGTACATAAATATTGTTCAAGTAATAATGTAAATAAGTAACTTTTAGATGTTAATAAGTATTAAATAAATATCTGTACTTGTGAAAATATAATTTAAATAAAGCAATATTTTTCTTCAAAGATAGACCATGTCAACAGAGCGAATTGAAAATTAAACATTTAACATTAAACAACTTAAATATGGCAAAATCAAATGTTATATGTATTATTATAATAATTATATGCTAGTCCTAATTGCAATCATTGAAAATATCTTCTATATTATAAAATGGGTGGCACAATAAATAGTTTTTTAGTTTAATCTTAAAATTGGTCAATTGATTACTATTTATAATTGATATATTTGAATGATTGTACATTTTTCCTCATATATACTCAAATTATTTCTTAAATAACAAACATTTAGATCCTTTTTGTCGAAAACTTTCATTATTTCTTAAGGCCCTCGTACTAGCCAAATCGCAAAGTTAGACGAGGCACCCCGAGTTAACTAACTAATTCTGACGATTATAAGTGTCATTCTTACAATATATGATTCCTTGTCTAGGAGTCAACCTATTTTCGTTAATGTATGTTTCCTTTTTGTACACAAAATACATTGCGGAAACGGTGTCCATTTCCGAACTTTTTTGACTAAATGTAGAAATCTAAAAGCAAATGGAACTTTTTGTTTATGCATATATGCTGTTTTTGCTTATATCTAGAAATCACATTACTTTCAGATTTATAATGTGAAAAATCTACTTTTTTATTATTATTATTTAAATAACTGATGGAATCCAAAAATATGAACAATACATTAATAGTCTTGAGTTCTATTTGGACTTACTGAGCCGTTTCACTACATAATTTTACATTTGTTGAAAGGCACATTTGTATGGCGCGAGTAGTTGGCTAGTCCTAGCGCCTTAAGTACATCTGTTAGAGACTTGCGCAATCGCGGTTCGTTTGGCGCATTTGGAAGTCAAAACACATTTTAATAAGCAAACCTTTTTGTGCTATCTTCCTGCAGTGTAACAATCACACCATAAATATCCATATAAATTTGTTTTCCAAGATTTTATTTATTTGTGGAGCAGCAAGTACTGCGAAAGCGCAGATACTTCGGCGGCGATACGGCCGTATGCCCGGGGCCATATACGTTAAGGTGGCCAAACCCGCTCATCTCCTCATACAAAAGGGGAAAGAAGATCACGCCCATATTTCTTGTCAGAGATCTAAAATTTTGCTCAAAATAGCTTTATTTGATCGAACTAGATAGGTCTGATGACCATTGGCATTGCATAATTGTGTTTGGTTTCTAAGTTATAAGTTCCGAAAGTTCGAATTTTTCAAGCGTTTTATACAATAACTTTGGAGTTGGATTACGCAATGATAAAGTAAGAACATCTTAAAAAGATTAGTCATCAGACATAGCTTATTTAATCAAGATTTATGATCTATTTGGTTTTTGTTAGATTTTTTACTACAGCGGTCGTGGTTTACTTTTAGCTATAAGTTGTTTTGAAATTACAATTTTCGTAAATCTTACCAAATCAAACACTATGCACATTGTCTTTTTTGTGGACATGTTGCATCTTCCTCATCACGGAGCCTGTCTTTTTCTTTGAAACAGAGAAGGTCCCAGAGCGCAACAGCACGGTTTTGTACCGTGCCCGCGAATGAGTTAGGCCCGCCGGGTTGGGCCACCTTAACGGCTTCATACGAGCCGGGGCCCCAGTGAACGAGAACCGGCCGCAATTAGAGCTAATACCGGTGTTACGCGCCTGCGCATGGAGCTCATTACCATCGGATAATAATTATGTTGTTTCGAAGAAATTGAGCCGCTCCGCACCCGGTCTTACTCGAACGTATCTTGCCTCGCGAGACATTTTATTTTGAATTTAAATTAAGTTTGTTTTGAAATTAATTTCACATTTTAATTTGAATTACGTTGTTAGGTTGTTGAAATGGAAAACCATAATTTCCAAACTGGTCCCATGAACTGTTCAAGTTCTATCTTTTTTATTGTAACCGGACATGAATGGCTAATACCAAAAGATATTAGCCTAACACACCACGTGAGAACTAGGTGCCATGCCAGGACCTTCCTTATATTGCTCGCCTACATTAGACTGGATAGAAAACACGGATAATTTTCATTGCCACTTCGACTATCGTTCATTCAATGCGATACCAGCCCGGGCGGGATTAACCCTACCACCTAGAAGTCAATCCGAACCACGGCCAGCCTCAACGGATTAACCCTACCACCTAGAAATTAATCCGAACCATGGCCAGCCTCAACGGTTGAAAATGGTCACCCATCCAAAAACCAAACGCGCTCAGAGGTGATTCACCAAGCTTATCGAATCGGAAGGCGTCGCACCACTGGGCTGCCGAGGCAAAATTCTTTCCCAATATTCTTCCTGACAAGAATAGCCTAGTTCGATGGGGAAAATCATTAAATAGTTTCAAAAAGTTTCAAAGTTTTTTTTATTTCAGGAAGCCAATACATGAATGTCTTATAAACTAATACACATATGATATAATACTCTAAATATAATTAGGTAATACTAAACTTTAACTGATATATAACCAAAAATCATTAAATAGATTATGCCCATCGTGTAAAGGACTTCGAAGGCACAGCGAAACCGAGTCCAAGTTTGATTTGACAGCTTACGTATCGTCGCCACAGAATAACTAGTAAAAACTTGTATTGAGTTTGACGTTTTAACGCAAACGCAAAAGGCCAATTTAGATGAGAACTCGGACTGACCACTATGTTATTTTTATGATGTTAATGAAATTATGCTTTTTAGGGTTCCGTACCCAAAGGGTAAAAACGGAACCCTATTACTAAGCCTCCGCTGTCCGTCCGTCCGTCCGTCCGTCCGTCTGTCACAGGGCTGTATCTCATGAACCGTAATGAGGTAGGCAGCTGAAATTTTCACAGAGTGTGTATTTATTTGGCTGCTTGAACGACAAATGCGTAAAATAAAAGAATTATAAAAATTAAAAGGAACCCCCGTTAAAAAAACGTGATTTTTTGTGTTAAATCTTGTACGATGGTACGGATCCCTTCGTGTGCGAGTTCGACTCGCACTTGGCCGGTTTTTTTTAAAGATTGATCCATGTGAATGGTGATAGGAGAAAGTGGAAAGTACACAAGGAACGGCAGGAAACGCCAGTATGTCGGGATAAGTGCGCTCCGCGGCAAGCCAGCAAATTAAGCGGACTCGTTTCTCGTTCACTAATTACTAGATCACTACATGTGAAAGTGACTCGCCACGTCGCAATGATAGATCAGGCGATTGAGTGCATGGGAGGTATCAAGTGCTGTTTTGAGGTTGACAACAGTAGAGTTTCGTTTTATTTATTTAAACTCTTGGTAGTCAAACTACACTAAGGCTGAGATAAATAGTCGTAACAAAAACTAAGGCTAACGAAAAGTAGTACTTTGTGACGTCACTTTGAGATTTCGGCCATACAAAATGTGTCAAAGTGACGTCACAAATTTCACTTTCATTAGTCTTAGTTTCGGTTACGACTATTTATCTCAGCGTATGTTACGTCACTAACTGATGGATACGCGGATTCGATAAACTCAGTAAAGAAGAACTCGCAAAGGAACTTCAATAGTTTATGTATTTTTTTATGTCCACAATAATGAAATATTGACATAGATATAAATACTATAACCAAACAATTATTTGTTTGAACAAAGAAAAAAAGAAACAGCCTACCTCAGTGCAAACAGATTAAAAATACAAATTCCTTAACTAAGTTCCTTATACAATAATATATCCAGGGTGAATTTTTCAAGTGTGTCTTCGTGGCCAAATTCGAAACCATAAAAAAACACAGTCATGGTCCGATTTTAATAAAATCTAAAGCTTCACTGATTATTTTATGTATTTAATGGATACAACATTACCGTTATTTTATTTTATTTATTTCTCATTGATTTGAGGTTATCCTATCCAGCTTTCGACGAATGTCACGACCAAAAACGTTTTATGATCTATTTTAATGCTTCCATGTAAATGGCAGTGGCTCGCCTAAAATTAATAAAACTGCGTTATTGTATTTTTTTTTTAAATATTTTTTCTAGTCGAAAATTGAAATAGTTGATTTGGGAAAACATTGAAACACTTTGTATTTTTTCACTAAGCATTATCTTCGCTCATGAGCAACAGATTCAGTTAGGTAATGTTATGCGGAACTAAAGGAAAATATTGATTTTTAGTATACTGATTTATTTGATATTTTTTATGTATTTTAATGGATACGACATTACCGTTATCTCATTATTGTGAATTTTAGCGACATCTACATTTGAAGCATTGTAATCAGATTTATTAGATAGATAATTGTCGGGATAGCTAAGTTGGTTAGAGCAGTGGACATGTAATCCAAAGGTCGCAGGTTCGAAATTTGCTTCCGACGAATGTCACGACCAATACTTTTTCAGATTATTTTCAAAATCTGATAACAATGCTTCAAATGTCAATGTCGCTGAACTCAAATTAAAGACTGATAAATAAAACTGGAAAAATAATTACTTAATGTATAAACTGCTAGGCTGGACTTGAAAGCGACGTATTTGTTTAGCGCGGACCGGTACCATCGTATTAAATGAAAGCCCTGGCATGGCGCTCAGTTTCCAAGATCTAATATCATGCCAGTAGTCGTACGAATCGTTTCAAATGTACGAAATCACCAACAAATGCTATGCCATCTTTTACACATTTTGCCACAAATAAATACATTTATAAAAAAAAATTGATTCCGACGAATTGAGAACCTCCTCCGTCCGTATTCGATTAATAAAAAGAAATTCATTCCCATGTAATTTTCAAATAGATCGTAACCGCGCGAATTCGGGAGTCGTGCGAACGAAAATTTATTTTCCAATGCGAATACTACTTGCCACGTTTACCTGAACGTGTTGCGAATGTGAAATTGTCTTCCTCAACTTTCCTATGCGAGAGCACGCGAGAGCATACCCCCAATACAGATAACTTTGTAGGGCATCACAGCGGTTCTCTTTCAAATTGTCCAACTTCTGTTCGAAGGGAATGAGGAACACCCGTATATGTGGCTTGTAGCCTAGTAGCGAGGGGACTTGCCTAGCATTCCAAAGGTCTGGGTTCAAATCCTCGCCGCGTTCATGCATCACTTTCTTTCTCTTTCTGAGTCAGTTAGGTGCATCTCGTCACGAATGCGAGCTGTTCCATGGTTCTGAATCTATGTAAAACCGTAGGTACCCTTCTCCTAGGGTTCGTAGTTAGACCAATCCCGCCCACCAACGCGTTGGATGAAAATATGTTCGAAACGGCATTGACAAATTGACCGTGTTTTCGAACCATTTTGAATTTCCTATATTCCTATGGTAAACCCTGTCAAAATGACATTGCATTTTAAAAGGGATACAAATACATTTTTTTTCCGAATAAAAAACGGGTAATCTGTCATTATTTCCATGCAAAATATTTTAAGAATTTACATACTATTGTTATTATTATTTCTTGCAGGATGCCAGCATTACTACGTTTTTTATAAATGCGAAAACTACCAAAATACGAATCACAATCACATGTTAAAATTAATAATTCCTAATTATTTTAAAATATTTTGCGCAATGCAGCATTCTTAGTCATAAACCATAAACGTATATCTTAGATTTTTACTATATATTTTCTAAAGGAAGATTATAACAGAAAATAACTCTAAATAAATAAATTTTGCTCAATTCATTCTGAAACCATAAATGACGTGGCTTCCAGTCTCGGTAGCCCAGTGGTGCGACGCCTTGCGATTCGATAAGCTGGGTAAGCACCTCTCAGCGCGGTTAGGTTTTGGATGGGTGACCACAAACCGTCGAGGCTGGTCGTGGTTCGGATTCCAAGTAAAACTGTAGTTCCTTACGACCTTCCTATATTGCTCGGCTGCATTGAACTGGATGAACAACATTTACAGAAAAAAAACTTAGTCAAAAGTAGCAAGCCTCTTCTAAATACTTATTTTTGTATTTACTTTATTAAAATTACTTTCTTTCTACCCCCGACAAGAGCTCGTTTATATAAGCCGTATTTTAAAAACATTTCAGGGAATTATGTATGTAGTAGCCCTACAGGCAAACGTTTGTATTGTACGCAAGACTAACAAACGGTTCCGTGGGCTGGAGAATTATGAAGTTATCGTGGGATTATTATCATAAAACAACACGCCTTCGGAGTTATTATAGCAGAATTAGCGGCTCGTAGCTCGGGACGCGGTGTTTCGCTTCCCGTCGAGGTCAATCACGCGAACTACTTTTTTTAGCTTACCACCTAGTAGGGGACGGGACCTACAGTTTGACATGGATTCCGAACCATGGAGCAGCTCGCATTCGTGACTAAATGCACTTATCGAACTCGGAAAGATAATGTCGGAGCATGTCGGAATTGAACCCAGCAGGTCTATTCCTGGCATTCAGTAATCAGGAATCCGGAATCCTGAGTCTAAAAAACAGCTTTTTTAGCGGTTTTCAAACCGAATTTCTTAACGAAAATATTCTGGAGTATAATTTTTTTAGTCAATCAAGGCTGTCTGTAGAAAAACTCGATTTGAAAATCGCTATAAAAGCGGTTTTCTATACTCATGATTCCTGATTACTGTATGCCAGGAATAGACCTCCAGACCTCTGGTACGCTAGGCCAGCCTTCTCATGTAAGCCAATACGATACTTAAATTTAATGAAAGCCGGTTGTTATAAATTCACTTGAACAAAAATAATCAAAACGCCGAGCGTGGGATAGAACCGAGCCCAGAAGGAAGTGTTAATATCTAAAAATATTTATATTCAGCTCACTCCATCTACATCAACAAATACTTCTCTTACTTTCGAACTTAGGTCGGAAATTTGGTGTCGTACTTTCGGAAGGGCCGTTTTTATTAAGTAAATGATCTCATTATTGACTAGCTGTGGTTCCTGGCTCCGCTTGGATCAATTTCGTTCGATCGAAAACCTTCGCGGGCGTGTTATTCAAACGATCAGTGTGGCGATGTAGCGCCCTCTACAAAGAGCTGCTAGTTTCACATGCCAAAAAATGCAACAAACAGATGCATAGAAGCTAGTTAGCATGGCGCTAGATGGCGCTACCCGCTAGAACGGGTAATATTTAAAAAATAAAGAAGTATATATCGCTTAAACTGGGTGGAAGAACAATGGCCGTTCAAGGCAGGGACAATTGCCGCTTCGACCATCGTCCATTCAGTGCGATGGTACCGGGCGGGATTAACCGTAAAACCTAGTATTCCTTTCCTGTTATATTGTTTCTAAACCACAGCCTGTCCAAAACGGCCACTCATACAGAGCCAGATCGTACTTGTTTGACCTAGGTTGTCGAATGTAGCCATGCTTAAATAAATGGAAAGTACTGGAAAGGCACCCATTTCCTTCGGAATTCGGTGTATTGGGCTAATACCATGCCAGAATTCATAATAATAGCCACTTCCAGTTCCATTAAAAAACAAACAGTTATGAAACACACACATTTGTATTGATCATAACAGCACACTCACATAATTTGTGGTGTCGTATCGCGCGCAAATAAATAACACTTGACACGTGTATGGCGATGCGCAATTAAAACTAATAAATATTGGCCATGCACGAGCATTTAAAATGCTGCATTTACGAACCAATCTGAGCTTAGCAAGTGGAGCCTGTTAGCACGGATATTACGATTATGGAATCAATTGCCTATTACTATAAGGGAAAGTGCTCCTTTGTCTATTTTTAAGGTAAAATTAAAATCTTGGTACTTGACATGTTACAACAATTAAATTAATCAATTATTTTCTGTTTATATAGTCTTAAGTTATCTAATGTTTTCTAAGTGTGATTATGGTGCTTAGTTTTAAGTAATTTAATGTTTCTTGCTACCTCTTAAGGTGGCCCAACCCGCTCAACTCCCCATACAAACGGGGAAAGAAGATCACGCCCATATTTCTTATCAGAGATCCCAAATTTTGCTTAAAAGAGCTTTATTTGATCGAACTTGATGTATGATGACCGTTGGCATGGTAAAATTGTGTTTAGTTTCTAACGAGGTTTCTAAGTTATAAGGTCCGAAAGCTCGAATTTTTCGCGCGTTTTATACAATAAATTTGGTGGATTATTACGCAATGATAAAGTAAAAAAAATCAAAAAAATATTAGTCATCAGACATAGCTTATTTAATCAAGATTTTTAATCTATTTGGTTTTTGTTAGATTTTTGACTACCGCGGTCGTGGCTTACTTTTAGCTATTAGTCGTTTTGAAATCAAAATTTTCGTAAATCTTACCGAATCATGCACTATGCACATTGTTTTTTTTGTGGACATGTTGCATCTTCCTCATCACGGAGCCTGTCTTTTTCTTTGAAACAGAGAAGGTCCCAGAGCGCAACAGCAAGGTTTTGTACAGTGCCCGCGAATGAGTTAGTCCCGCCGGGTTGGGCCACCTTAACATATTTTCTAATATTAAGGTTAGCTGTTAGAGATTGCCTTTGGCAATAAGCTCGCCTTTGCATACTATGTAATAAAAAATAAGCAATTAAGAATATTTTCATTTCATTTCATTTCATTGCCAACGATATGAATCGATATTTTGGCATAGTTACAGTTTACAGTTTCTCTATTTTCTTCATTAGAACAATATTACACACTCGTGTTCGTTGAAAAAATATCTGCCGGTTAGATCACCTCAGGCGAAGAAGAACCGACAAAAAACTGTGGGCGCGTTGGTAATTTTTAGCGATCCGTACCCAAAGGGTGCCAGCGGAACCCTAAGCTAAACTAAGCCTCCGTCCGTCCGTCTGTCACACGGCTGTATCTCATGAACCGTTATAGGTAGGCAGCTAAAATTTTCACAGAGCATGTATTTATTTTGCCGCTATAACAACAAATAATAAAAAAAATAAATAAAAAAAAATCGTGTACGATGGTACGGACCTCTTGGCGAGATTTAGAGTTTAATCCCTTAAACCCTTCACTTTATTATCCATCTGTCATCATTTTTGTCGTTATGAAATTTGACAAGAAGCAAGGTCTTAAAGTACAATTAAAGTAAAAAAATCAAGTAAACTTATTTTTTTTGTAATACCAAATAAAATAAATTCCGGGATGGACGAACTATCATTAACCATGTGTCAAATACATTTGTTTGGAACCCTCACTGCCCGATTCAGACTCCGACTTTTCCGGTTTTTTTTCTTTGATACTTACAAACTAGCTTAGATTGGTTGATAACACGATGGCAGCATACACCCGAACATAGTAATTAGGATAATTTAAAATGACTATAAGCCTCATTTTTTTTAAAATTATGTATGTGTAATGTAAATTTAATTATTGACTCAAAATTGTGAGCGGCAGTAGGTATTGAAAATGGGGCAATATTACAATATTGGGGCAATATTACAATATTGGGGCAATAGCATCGATAGAGCAGCATTATTTGTTTGAGGAATAAATAAATACCCACGGCTCAAACGATATTAGCTGCGTAATACAAGCTTTACGTAATAACAAAATACACAACTGAACGCACATGGCTCAGAAATTCTGTGGACCGTAAACAGAACGCCATGTGGACTGATATAGTGTGAGTATACGCGGGACACACTTCTGTTTTCTGGTTAAATGTTATGATTACTGTTATATGCGCAGTAATCATTTTCATTTTAATAAAATTCTTGGTAGTCAAACTACACTAAGTGACGTCAAAAACTGAATGATCCGCGGATTCTATAAATTCTGTAAAGGATAATACGAGAACAACTTTTACGAGTTTTCCATCCACAGTCTCGAAATACATTCTTATTTAGATCTAAGTATGTATTTCGATGCTACTGCCAAACAATTTTTGGTAGAACAGTTTAAGGCAAAGAACGCGAACAAAAAAGAAACATCCACCCTCAGTACAAATGGATTAGAAATAGAACTTACTTAACTATCAATAATAGAATAATATGCATAGTCTTACAAGTATTCTCTGGTGTAAAATACGTCGTCAACTTAACAAGTTATGTCGGGTGTATAAAGCCCTCGTCAAGTTTGATACGGATAAATACAGAATAAATAGTAACCAACCCAGTTAAAATGAATGTAATAGTTATGCATATATAACGCGAGTTGATGGTTCGGAATCCATGTAAAGTTTAAGATCCTCTTCTCTACTAGGTATTAGTTACCATGACATCGGATGAAAGATGGTGGAAGCGGCACATTGAAAAAATATCCGCGTTGTCCAGCCAGTTCAATGAAGCCGTGCAATAAAAGAAAGGTCCTGGCAAGGCACCTAGTTCTCGGGTGGTGTGTTAGGTGAATGTTATAACGCCACCCAGATTTGATTCCATAATAGTCTTTGTTACTTCAACATCCTTCGTCTGTACTTGTCTACGTGTCATGTCGCTGAACATTTTTAAAGAGTTTCTTTTTTTTACTTTTGAGGTTACCGCGGTCGTTAGACATGTTTGAAAAATGTTACGGCAGGCATCCGCTGCGCACGAGCGTTGCCTCCTTGACAACAGGCTGAATGATTAGCTCGAAACGTCGGAGAATATCTCTACCTGCCGCGTGAAAAGCCGTAACATTTTTCAAACATTTTTAAAAAGTGCTGCATGGTTCTGTGTTACTTGGGCATGATGTATTATAAGCACATATACGTGCGTATATTTATTAATAATTTATTTATTATATTAATTTGGATTCAGCAATAAAATTAACTTTGAAGCAGTACATATAATCACATTATAAAATGAGCGAAAAAAAGGTTCTCTGGTATTTTTATTCCTATCAAGTAGAATTAGGGCCATTTTCACCTTCTGCCGATTAGCTTAATCGCCACATATTAAGGGCATTTCTCAGCAGCTTGTAATCAATACCAGTATAAGATAATCAGTACTTTAAGGGCGAATAAAATATACCAGTACTTAGTGAAAACCAGGCTTAGTTCCTGCGACTTTAGTTACTTTTGCGACTGCGATCAAAGTTTATTTTATCCTCTGGATACTTAAAAACAAGGAAGCGTTTGCTAGTGTTACATAAAGAGTAACTTGTGAGTGTGATACGTTATTTTAGTGCACCGAAATTTAATAGCTCCACGAATATTATCAATAATTAAAATGGCCTTGACTCGTTTATATGCAAATACATTGCGAATAATAAAGGTATTCAAATTCAATTTATAATTATAGATATTATTATGTATTCACAATCTGAGTAGGTCAGCCGCCATCCTTATCTCCTAGCCATATGAATCGAGATGTGTCTTTTTTCCGGGTAGAGTATGGCATGACTAGGGTTGCCATTACGGGTGCTTTGTAGCTGATATTTTTTAATTTTTTTTACAAAGAATCTGGGTTCACTCGGTGACCATATTGGTCCGGATGGACTTTCTTATTACGTCTGCATAAGGATACATATAAGTGGATCTTTAGTGCCTTCTCGAAGCTCAGCAGGACTCGGTATGGCTAGTAGCTTTTTCTATTTTGCAGAATATATGTCAGAATATATTCCGATATTTTCTATTTGTAGAATATCTAGTTAGAAATCTACAATCTCTAGACGCCATACCCGCGAATGGTATGTTTTGCTAGTTCGGGTCCAGCCTTGCAGAATATTCGTAAAGTAATTCTTTTTACTGGGCTCCTCCTTCAATTAATGTGTCCTTGCTTCACGGTCGATTATAAATACATACATATCACATTACTTGGAATAAGCGACGTACCTGATTAGTACGAAAAAGTATATTTACTTAATAGCTAGTTGCTGTATTTCACCTCTTACAAAATCAATCAATAACACATTCACGTACACCACTTTGACCTTAAGATAGCACTTCACCCAAACTTCACCAAACTCGTTATATTCTAATCTAATTTCTTAGCCTGTAAATTTATTTGTAGACCGGGATAGATACGGTTTGAGAAGCACATGAAATCTGAAATGATTTTATAAAATTTCATGTTTATATGCTTACATTAAGTTTGCAACATTTAGCGGGGCCCGGAAGATAGAAAAAAAATTAAAATGTATTAAAAAATATATATCTCCTAAACAAATATTTAGAAACTTTATTAAAAAAATGTATATGTCAAGTCTTTTAAGGCGTAATGTAACTGTGAATTTGCAACAATTTTGTAATTACGGAAATGTATTTTAAAAAAAATGCTTTTTACTAAAAAAAAATCTATGCCGCGAACCTAGCTTGCTATTGCTATATTTCTTTCTAGAATATGTAAAAGAAAATTAAATTCTTTAAAAACTATACAACGAACGATTTTATACGTATTTCGAATTTTTTGTTTAGCTTTTGTATGAATGTAAAAAATATAAATAATAAAAAATTTGCTTCTAATATTTGCAACATTTTACAAATTTCACAGAATATAGAGTTTGCGGTCAGTTTCCAATTTCAGAAAATAAAATAGAATTTTCATTATTTGTTTTGCAGATATTATGAAAATAGTACAAAAAAAATATATTAACACAGTTCCGTAAATAAGAAAATGTTGCAAATTCACAGTAATATTACACCTAAAATTAGCTAACATATAACATTTTTAAATAACATTTCTAAATATGTGTTTAGGAGATATCATTTTTTAAACATATTTCATATTATATTTATATCTTCCGGACCCCCCATAATGTTGCAAACTTAATGTACACACGTCCACATGAAATACTACGTTTACGAGAAAAAAAATTGCATTTCGGATTTAATGTTTTTCTAAGTGATGATTTAAGGTGGCCCATCCCGCTTATCTCCCCATACAAAAGGGGAAAGAAGATCACGCCCATATTTCTTGTCAGAGATCCAAAATTTTGCTCAAAATAGCTTTATTTGATCGAACTAGATGTCTGATGACTATTGGCATTGTAAAATTGTGCTTGGTTTCTAAGTTATAATGTCCGAAAGTTAGAATATTTCGCGCGTTTTATACAATAACTTTGGAGGTGGATTACGCAATGATAAAGTAAGAACATCTTAAAATGATTAGTCATCAGACATAGCTTATTTAATCAAGATTTATAATCTATTTGGTTTTTGTTAGATTTTTGACTACAGCGGTCGTGGTTTACTTTTAGCTATAAGTCGTTTTGAAATTAAAATTTTCGTAAATCTTACCAAATCATACGCTTTGCACATTGTCTTTTTTGTGGACATGTTGCATCTTCCTCATCACGGAGCCTGTCTTATTCTTTGAAACAGAGAAGGTTCCAGAGCGCAACAGCACGGTTTTGTACCGTGCCCGCGAATGAGTTAGTCCCGCCGGGTTGGGCCACCTTAAGGCTAAAGTTCCTGGAGTATTGGTCGTTATTTCCTAACTTATTTGATTTTATGTAAATAATTAGTCGTACTAAGGAAGTATGTCGCTTTTTCCAAGAAATGTGACATGTATGACTGTATTAACGAATGTATTAATAAAAGAAAATGCCAAAGAACTACTTCATTAATATACTGCAAGCCTGGACCTGAACCAGTAAAACATTACCTCCTAAAAAAACCTGGGGTTGGTTTAGGGTGAAATAACATGTGAGACGAACATGGCGTGACGATGGCATGGTTTTTACAGGACCCAAGAATGTTCGGAAGCCCATGGGCATCGTCGAGTGCCTCTTAGGTGAGAGCCTGGCCTACGCTTAACATATGAACACATTTCTTAGTTCATTTTAGACACACCATCCTAAAATCTAACAAACAAAGCTCATATAGTCAAGTATCGCTCAGCAATAAATCGTTGCAGACGGCACCTTTCCCCGTGACTAATCCATTCTGGAGTGAACCCCACTTTCAATCTAAATTAACTAAATGAAATTAATACTAAACGTATTAATCCGTAACCCTAACGCGAATAATCTACGTCGCAGTGCCGGCGGGCGCGTGTAGATGACACATGCAAACTCATATAAATAACATTGTCATTAAGTCCCGTTCACACGCTAAAACGTTTTATCAAGCTGCGTGCACAAGCCATGCAGATAGCCCAAGCCAATATTGATTTTGAATCAGAACAACTTTTTTATTTGCATATTCGTACTGTTTAGTTTGTGCATGCACGCATTCCGATGAACTTTGTGCGTGGTGCTAAGCAGCGAACCACACCCACTGTCATTTCTTAGATAGTAATTGAGTACCTTGGTAAGTACTTTTCGAGAGAGGGAGGCTTGAAATAGGTGTTTCCTAGTCTCGCCTAGTAGTTGTGTGTGACAACAAAGTCCAAGGGTTGTCAAAATGTAAGTTTTCTTGCCATCTGTTAAAATATTGGTTGCAAATATCTAGGATTAAATAAAATCGAAAGTGTTTAAAATTTGTTTTGCGATACTTAAACATTAAAAAAAATTGACTAGATTCCACTTGAAACTAAGGTGCTGTTCCTTACTTATTTACTTTCTGGCAGGATTATACGACTCTGGATGGTACTTTCGAATTGATTGAACGATGTTCGAATCGGCATCGATAAAATATGATAAATTCGAATGTGCTGGAATGGATTATTAATAAACAATCAATAATAATAACAATGAAAACTATCCAATGTTTCCATCCAGTCCAATGTAGCCATGCAATAAAAGGAAGGTCCGAGCATGGCACCCAGGCCATCCATGTCCAGTTACATAAAACAAAACACAAAAAAAGCAGCTTTAAATTTATGTTTCTCGCTTGTTTGGCAATATATTCGTTTAATTTACGACCACACCTCAAGACGAGAGTCCAAGTTGGAGACGAGACGACATTCGTCCGTCCGTCCGTCCGTCCCACGCACCACGTCATGTCAAGGTTCGATAACACATTTTATTTAAGACGGGAATAAAGAACAAACTTAAAAATACTTCACATGGATGCGATTTACCTCTGAGGCAGTCTCAGTTTCAGGGTATTAATTTTTATTCATACCCTGAGACAGAATATCGGTTGTTTAAGCTTCTAAAAGCCATAAAGAAGTAAGCTTGATATTGTTTTTATCCGTAAATTTAAGTATTCAACTTTATTTTCAGCATACACAAGCATAGATATTTTAAATATATGACTTTTTTAATCTTTATATTGAATAATAAAAAATAATTCATAATTTAATAAAGATATTTACATTAAATTTGTCTTTCATCCAATCAATAAAGTCCAACGATATAAAAATGCTCTTTCTCATATTCTCGCATATTTAACCTGCATTGCAAAATGTATTCTAGCAAAATAGTAGTAGCCAATAAATTATTGTGCGTAATCAAGCTAAATGCAGATATGCAGTGTTAAAAAGTGGTTCTTGAGTTATAAGCGGACAGAAAAAAAGACAGGCACAATATACAGAGAGATGCTTGCGTCAGATTTTACAATAGCTAGTCACTTCGTGCAATGTAAATCAAAGATGGAAAATATTTTTACTATGCAGCGGATATATTTTAATAAAATATGCTATAATCAAAATTGGTATTTTAGCATTGATTATTAATTTTGGCTCCTATTTCCAATTCTAAATTATTGTTTATCATTACACTGTATTTTTTACTTTATATTGAATGCACGTTGTCTCTGTGAAAGCATTTTTTAATCCTCCTTAAAATACTAATATAATTAAATATTAATTGCATCTATGTTCATGCCTTAAATTCTTTTATTTTCGTATTAGCTGGCGACCATGTTAAGTTCTTTTACGGTCGACCGGTGTGACATAATTGAATACTCCACAACACAATAGAGAGCGCTGGCTCTCTATTTGTGAAATATGTCTTTGTGTACTTTGAGATAACGTAAAGGAAACTATATGCAGGTAAATCAATATATTAAATTACGTAAACACACATCAACGCATTAGAAGTAGCGTTGGTCCTGTCTTTGAATAAAGATTGAATGGACAATTGTATGATAATATTTTTTGTTGTGGCACTAAATCATATAAGTGGTCCCACTGCATTTCTTCCCGCGCATGTCGTAAGAGACGACTGAAGATTTGTCATTCGTAGTTAGGAGATAATGTAAAACTCGCAGAAAACTGTGGTACTACGACTTTCTAACCAGCGTCATCTCCTGTCACTGCCAGAACTAGTTACACCGTCATTTAAATTTCGCCTAATTAGGCGTAACGAAAACGTTACATTTAGACTTTCAATTAAGTAATGTCAATGCAAATAAAAAAGTATCATTGATATTTATTGCTTTCTATTTAAAGTATTCTGAAATATGAATTGCAAAGCTTATTATGTAATAGTATAATGTTAGACATTGAAAACATTAAGAAATTGACTGGCAAAATTTCAAACCCCAAAATTGCAAACAAAAAAAAAATGCAGTTACGAAAAATTTATTAAAAACGAATATCTGACTAAAACATAGTCAGAATTTCAACCTTGTAACGACGTAATCAAAATTATTGTAGTATAACATTTTTATTTCATAAGAATTATTTTATTTTATTTTCCAATCTAATAATTGAACTTATTTTAACTTTTACTTTAAACTACTGTTTTATTCTTGAGAATTCTATCGATGCCTTGTTATTTGATCTAATATAAATTGTTGTGACAAATATCCTGACAATTCAATTGATGCTATAAATGTATTATTCATTGTTTTATTTTTATGTTTACTATATTTTCTTTGTTTTTTGTTACCTTCTTTTTTTACTCTTGCCTTGCTAATTGTGTAAAATTTAAGCATAGTTATAGTTTTTCGCGTAATTATTTAACAATCTAGACAAAAGTGAACATCTTGCCATGGTAACGCTAGATAATAAACTTTTTATTCTTTAATTTTATGAAATTTAAATTTTTGACGATTTCAAGTGTTACCTGCGTCCTAAAGGAGGACAAATACATACATACAACAACACTGGCATGATGATAGCAACCAATTTCTCGCTTTTAATCAATGACGATAGTAATGGGCACCTCGTTCTGGACTAATTAATGATCCACTCAATCGCCCTTTATTGTTTGGGAATAGCGAAAATTCGTACCAATCTCTTGGCCCCGATGAGGTGGCAATTACGACAAAGAAAGCCGTTGATTTACGAAGACAAGTTTATAACGAGCTTTTTATTTCCGAAATAAATCAGGCACAAATCCGGCGCATAATGAACTGGTGGGCGGAGTTTTATAGCCGAATATACTACGCAATTATAGAAATCACCCTTATGTCTATGGCGATAAGAGTGAGAACATTTTTTTGTTCACTGTTTACATGTTATTCGGACTGCCTTCGATCTTCGCCTCATTAATAGATGGTTTATAGTACAGCGCATTTATTTAAATCGCTGTGCAGCCTCTGTTAAAATAACGTATGCAGCATTGCCTTTAGCAGTTATTTTTCTAACTTTTAACTGTTTTTTATGAGATGCTCTTGCATACTTATGTTTTAGATAGGCAGATGAAAAAGTGTAAATTTGTAAATATTTTGTGCTCATAGAATATTCTAGGATTCCTTTAATAAAGTGCTGATTTTTCAATAGTCTGATAAACAGCCAGATACCTATTCGACAGATTTATTTACGCTTTAGCTTATCCAACCGATGTAGTAAGTCCATATGTTTATTAGTAAAATTATAGTCAGATAATTGTGAAAAAAGATATAATTCTCCTGCAATGACTTTTGACAAACGTGAATTTGTAATATCAGTCCGATAAGTACTATCTGAGGATTGAAAAATTGGCCCTAAGTTAACTTTAATTGTACAGTCTTTCTAAAGTTGGATACGTTTGTTTCAGGACGAATAGGAAGCGTTGTATGGGTTCCGGAACGGAAGAAGTTTGCATTTTATCTGTGCAGCATGTCGTTCAAACCCTTTTAGGCTGGAGTGCACCATCTCTCGTTATAGTTAATGCTACTCAAAAAGTTGACGTTACGTCTAAATACATAATAACAAAGAAGTCCGTTTTTGTTTTAACCGTAACCAACCAGAGATGGTGCACACTAGCCTAAGGTTTTCTTCGTTGCTAATAACGGATTCCACGTTTGACAAACATGGACAGAGGTTATTTGATATGGTAAAAAATACATTTTAGGGAAGAGTGTATAGCCGGTGGTTAAAAATATATTATATACAGATCAAACACGTCGCGTTTTATTAAAAGTGTTGAAGGAAGTGCTGAAGGAACCTTGTGCGGAGCTGCCGCACGTTTCACAAAAAGCGAAGTGTTTGATTGGTGATTTATTTTGCTGCTGTGCTGTGCTGTTGTTCGATCCGCACTGAAAGCTTCCAGAAAATACGTTTTATTTCCCTTAAGCGATCGGAAAACTATTGCGACGAACCATGATAATCTCGTAAAAGTCGCCCAGACCAAATAATGCCTATATAATGCCTATATGTATGTGTAAAGTGTCCCTACATGTGCACCAATTCAATGATTACGTTTGTAAAAATAGCGACAAAGAGAATTCCTTTGTTCGTGGACAATAGGTTGTCAGGACGCAGCGCCAATCGGGGCGGCCGAAAAGCAAAATTACATCTCAAGGATGGAGGTCCCGCGCCAAGAGAAATATCAAGATTATGACTCCCGGAAGCTGCCGAGTGAGCCGGGGATCGATACGATATGTCAACATTTTACGTCTGATTGGTTACGATTACCGGATAGGTTGTAGTTTTATGAATTAATTCATAAATTCTTTACTGTGCAATGTAGAAAACAAATACAATTACAAGGACAATTCAAAACGAATACAAAATTGCACAAAAGCGGACTTATCACTAAGAGAGACTTCTTCCAGACAACGTTTGGGGTAATGAGAGAGACTTATAAAAATCGAATTTAACTCAACTGAGGCTTCTTAACACTGCTACTAGAAAAAAAGTAAGTACACCTTTAATTACAATTCTTAGCGATCTAAAATTCGTTTCTTAACCGTCGCACTAGGCTTAGCCTGTATTGCGATGGCTAGGTTTTTTTAACGCAGGTTCTTTTAATTACTTATGATCGATACTCTTAAGTACTTTATTAATTAGTAATAAAGTGATATTAATGACTTAACATTTTACACACATACAAGCACTACATAAAATGTATGTATATAAATTAAAATATTTGTTAATTAATTTTCACATTCCAATCGACCTAATTCTATGAAATACTTCTGAAGATTCTTTTTAAATGCTTTTTTATTTAAATTTAAACTAGGTTGTATTAAATCTGTAATATTGTTAAATAACCTCGGCCCCAAAAATTAATGAAATCTTTGCCCAAAAGCAGTGTTTGTTGGTGTTGTGCACAAGTATAAATTCTGTCTATGTCTCGTAGTATAAGTGTGAGTGGCATGTCCCTGAAGATGTGTGTGTGTTCGGTAATAATCCACTAGTTATTGTAATAATGTTTATTGTTTACGACATTTACTTTACCTTTCATAAAACATTTCCCAATCTTTAGTAAACAATATATAATAGCATCATACTGCATAGAAATAATGAAACAAAGACGTAATTGCGTTTCTCTGTAAAACGAAAGTTTTATTTACAATTTGTGCATTCGGTTTTTAACCAATTAAGTGCATTATATGTTAAGAAAAGATGGACTAACCTGAAAAAGGAAAGAAACAACATTTTAAGCCTTTGTTTCAGGTCTTTTTATATCTTAAGTAAGTTAATTATTCACGACAATAACCAACCCACTTGCATATTTAGTTGATTGTCATGACTGTCAGAGTTCACATCTCAGAGGATTTTTGGATAATGCAGCCAGTATAAACCTAAGAAAAGCTAAGTGGTTTTCTTTACAAATAAAATATGCCAATATTTTTGTATGGGTAATTTAGTGTAAAATATCGTGTCGATCAAGCATCGATCGAGCCAGCACACACGATCCCGTGTTTCCCGGTCACGGTGCGGGAGGGCGTAGGGGAGGGGAAGCCGCAATTTGCTAAGAGCCCCCCAGCTCCACAAATGCCCCACGTTTTATTAATAAGTGCCGGACCCCCCGTCCGTCCGTCCGTCCTGTGTCAACCGACTCAAAGCACACGGCACCGGTGAATTCGCTCCTATTTCTCATTTCCGTGCCGGAATAAGATCCGAACCAGCAACACATACCATTCGCGGGTATTGCGTCTAACCAATTTCGCCACCGACTGTTTACCCATAATTTGGAATTCTCCAGCCTTGCAGTATATTCGTGAAGTAGTTATTCTTACAGGGATCGTTCTTTAATTAATGTGTCTATGCTTCAAGTTCGATTATACATACATACATGTCACATTCCTAAGTGATTTGTAGCTCGTAATATCGCATCTGTTTTCGCTTATCGTTTTTCTAGCTGTGTGAAGACCATAGTTTTCACGCACGCTATGCGCTAGCGTGGAAACTGTTTTTGGCTTTAGTTTTTATTTACACTCTTACTCGAAGGTGCTACTGAAGGTAGAGGCATATACATAGTAGAGGCCTTGAAACTGTACAATTGCACGCCTGATTTGTAGTCACCCGTAATGTTTAAACAGTTAAGGTAACCATTTCAAAACCATCATTTACTGTGCTGTAAAATCTGTTAATATAACTGTTCCCTTCAAACATATCGACCGTAATAAATTAATATTAATGAGAAATAGTGTACAATAAATAACTGAATTTTAACTGTGTTAAATTAGGGAACAGTTGAAAATTGTTTTTTCAGTGTACAAAAATATGTACAAAGATAAATTGATTTTTCCCTTACTCTACATTAGTTTCCCATCTTTTTAGTCTGCCGCCACCGCCATCAAAACTCTCATCACCATCACAAGCATCGCCATTTCATTCATTCACCCCCCAATTTAAGGCTCCTTCACTCGAACCAAATCCCTCTCATTCCATATCCTCTAGCGCTCATACCCATCACATCCCACACTTGTCTCAAGTGTCATTTGATACTCGAAACAATGAACATAACACACAACATAACAACAATATTCTCAACCTCTCCTCTCATACACTCACAAGACTCGAGCAATGTGTTTTAGACAAAGGTCTTTCCTTTTGTCCGACTACGGAATTTAGCAAAATTGAACTTACTAAAGATATTGTAAAATTTTGTAGAAATCTAAAATGGAAATATTTTTGGATGAATAAGCCACCCAATCATATCGCGCAAACAAACACGTTGCACGAGTCTTTAGACAAATTCAAATTACCTTCACCCCACGAACCACCCCCCTTACCTGCTAGTCATCCTTTGGAAATTTTCTCTGCCCAACTTTTGGCAAAATTCTCGAGCCAAAGTTTTCTCAAAACTTTGCAATCAAAAGGTCAAAATTTATCACCCCAAGAGCAAAAAGCTCTACAAAATTTAAAAAACGACAATGAGATTGTCATTCTACCAGCAGATAAGGGATCAACAACAGTTATACTAAACAAATCTGACTACATAACGGAAGGCTATAGGCAGCTAAACGATACCACATTTTATCAAATTTTGGACAAAGACCCATGCGATGAAATTACCAAAACCATAAGGGATTATATCAAACAATCTGGACCTGCGGAGGGTTTGTCCAAATCTGATATCCTAACAATAGTTCCACCTCATCCCACTACACCTCACTTTTACATGCTTCCAAAGGTGCACAAAACAAACAACCCCGGTAGACCTATTGTTGCCTCTTGTGGATGTCCCACCGAAAGGGTCTCTAGTTTTGTGGACTTTCACTTACAACCACTAGCAAAAAACCTACCTTCACACATTAGGGACACACAAGATTTTTTGGAAGCTCTTAAAAGAGTCAAAATTCCAGACAACACTGACATACTGATCGTCACAATTGACGCAGTCTCATTATACACTAACATTCCACACGATCAGGGACTACAAACGGTGAATCATTTCCTAGATAGACGCCAATTTCCTCACACAATTTCTTCAAAATTCTTAATTGATTTAACAGATTTGGTACTAAAAAACAATTTCTTCTCTTTTGAGGACAAATTTTATAGGCAAATTAAGGGCACAGCCATGGGCACGCGCATGGCTCCCTCGTATGCAAACTTATTTATGGGGAAATTGGAAATCGATTTTCTAAATTCTCAATGTTTAAAACCATTGTGTTGGGTAAGATTTATTGATGACATTTTTGCAATTTGGACTCATGGCAGGGATTCACTGTCGGTATTCCTTGATGCTCTCAACTCGTTTAGCTGCCTTGACTTCACGTACACCATATCAGATTCCACAATCACCTTTCTCGATGTGGATATCACACTCATTGACAAAACATTCATAACTTCCGTTCATTTCAAACCGACAAACAAATTGCAGTACCTACACTTCGATAGCTGTCACCCATCTCACACTAAGCGGAGTATTCCTAATAGTCTTGCGGTGCGCGGTAACAGAATTTGCAACAACACACATAGTTTGGAAACATACGACAAAATTATTACAGATGCCCTAGAACAACGAAATTATCCCTCTAAATTCATTAAAAAACATTTTTCTAAAAAATCCAGGCATGCTAGGTCACAAATGCACAACACTAACAACACGAACCAAATTAGACTCACTACGAAATATTTTCATGGGGTGCAAAAAATTAAAAATGCTATTCAAAATTTCTTGCCAATTTTACAAACACACAATCTGACCAAAGAACTACTCCCCAATAAAATACAGATATCATACAGACAAAATAAAAATCTTAAATCTATTCTAAATAAAAAATACACTCCAAACAACACAGACACGCCACTAGGTACACAACCTTGTCTGCGCCCCCGATGCAAAACATGCGCTATTATAAACACAAATACTACAATAAAAACACATCACATGACACATCCATTCCGCATTTTCTGTTCCGCTAATTGCTTAACAAAAAACTGCATTTATATCCTAGAGTGTAGGTTCTGCAACGCGTTTTATATTGGAGAAACGATTACGCCACTACACATTCGCATGAATGGACACAGGCATTCGGTAAACTCATGCGCACAAACTACATTACCAATACCTACACACGCACGAACACACAACACGACATTCAATGAATGTTTCACTGTGCGGATTGTAAGAACATTTTCAAAGTCAACAACCGAAATTGACTTAAAAACTTACGAATTATCTTATATCTGGCAATTCGGAGCACATTTTAATGAGGGCCTCAACAAAATGCACTGATATCCGCACAGAAGAACATTCTAACAGTAGTATAGATTGACAATACCATGAATGCGTGGTGCTGGCAATCGACCCTACTTTTTTCACACGATGCCAAAATTAAAAACACCGTTGCCATAGCAAATAAAATTCAGTTTGATAACGGCGAATGCCGAAATATTACTGCTTTTCACGATATCTATGTTATGTTTCAGGATCGGCTCCCGATTTCCGATCCTGCACTCCCTGCACCCCATTGCAGCTCCAGGGGCGCGGCTCGCGCCATCCGATCCGCATAGAGACGGCGGCGCGGGACACAAGAGGGGGCGTTCAGCTACATACAACCAGATTAGCTGTTTTTCTTATTAATTGTATTATTTATTTATTCATTTACTTATTTAGTTGTTTTTACCGTATTGGTTCTGTAGGCAGACATAATATTAATAAAAACGATTGTTGTTTTTTTGTGTTTGTTGTAGAGACAGCACCATAATTAGTTTCCCAGAGATATAGAGTTCATTGTGCTCACAGTGCAGGAGTTTCTTCTAAAACCCTATTTAATTACAAACTTATATTTAATTTGATATTACCTTGTATCGAAAATGACGATGGCATTTTAAACCTTAATAATTTAGAATATTATTAATATAAATTAAGAATAAGACGTCATTATCATAGTCAAGAGTGTGCTCTTCACCAATGTCAATGAAAAAAACATAAAATGACAAACCTGGTGAAGTTTACTATCGGTGCTTCTTCGCCAGAAGTAATCGAACCGACAAGAAAAAAAAATACGAATCCGAGTGTGTAATATACATCTAATGGAGAAAATAAAGAAACTGAAACTGATACTATTCTATGGATACAAATGAATAACTTTCTTTTACAAGTGTAAACTCTTAAATAATACTTGCCCCGTCATTTTCGAAGAGATTGTTGCGAAAGATATATGGGAAAGTAAAATATATGTTTTAGTTTTAATGTTCACAAAACTTGTAGCACAATTGTTGTCAATTTTCATTCCTAGAATGCACTTGTACATTGTCCGGACAACCTGATCATCGGAGTGAATTGAGAGAATCAGGGCTTTGATCAAATCTCTAAGGGAATTGATAAAATTACGCAGGATGTTGAAATAGTAACTCGATTTTATTATTTTCCTGAGCAATGCTTTTCGGGCAGCGATTCTACGAAACATGGAGGGGCTGCCTTTACATTTTTGGAGAGCTTAGCCCCCTAAACTTACCTGTTTTCCTTGTTGGCTTGTCGGCTTAACTTGGATAGCTTGTCTGAACTTATGTTCGATGGTCTCAGGAAAGGTTTCAACAATATGCCTGGATTTCAACGCAGATAACAATGCCTTGATAAAGATAGATTCTTCGGATATTGGATTCAGTTAAACAACATCTGAGAGGCTCGTAGCTCAAGGGCGCGGGGGCAAGCATTCCATGTCAAATGTTATGGGTTCGATCACTTTAGGTTCATGCACCACTTTATTTTTCTTTCTTTGTTCGATCAATTTCATTTCATTTAGGGCTGATTTTTCAATGGTCAGATAAACAGCCAGATAACTATTCGATAGATTTATTTACGCTTCTGCTTATCCATTCGATATAGTAAGTCCATATTTTTATTTAACATCAGATAATTGTGATAGAAGATAAAATAGAATCATTGCCAAACCTACCGCCACTACCTACGAATATATACCTATTGAACTTCTCAAACACCCAAAGGTCGGCTGGAAGAAATCTCCTTGTGGGATAAGCCCGCCTTTGCGCCCCACTTATGTTGTTATTGCACTATACTTTCTTTTGTAAATTGTTTTTTTTTTGTGGCGTACTAAGAGAATCAATCAGTCTTTTGACAAACGTGAAGTTGACTTCATCGCATTGAAAGAAAGGTGGTCGATGCGCAACGACAATTTATCCGAGTTTTCCAAATCCGTGCTCATGTATGTAAAGGCAAGGCCCCGGCATGGCCCCTAATTTTTTTTGGGTTTGTCCAGTTTCATAAAAAAGCCACGCTTGCATTATCGCAAGCGTGGCATCATGTGTAAGAAATTAATATCTCATTAGACTTTTTTAAAGTAATCAGTGACTGAACATCATCGATTTATGATACATTTTTAGGCAATCAAGATTACTTCATAACAATAAACCATCTGAATAATACAGCTAGAATATGACTTATTCGTTTCTTAACATTGCAATAATATCAAAGGATTTTTGAAATTACAAATAAGGGGGAACGTTATCCTTCAGGCGAAGCCTAAAATAACATTACATCGCTTGTATGATTGATTCGGCCGCGCACATAAAATTGTGTTGTTCTTGGATGGTTTGTGGAAGCTGTTATGCAAAAGATACGAGGTGGAGTAATGTCATTTTAATATTTTAAATGTTTTTAGAGTTGTTTTCCTAAAAAGGAAATGAAGAAAAGAAGGAATCGAGATATGATCACTTCGTAGTCCTCTGTCTTTAAAAAATCAAGGTTCCAAGTTATCGCGATAAAAAATAACGTATATTTTATTACTCGCAAATTAATCAAAACCTATTTTGTATTGTATTTTTCATCATCCATAGACTGAGTGCTACTAGATTACAATCTCTCCACTCTGTTTTTTACATTAGCAAAACAAAACACAGCGAAGAAGAATTGGCAAAAAAAATTCGCTGTCTTTTTTATCAACGTCCACTAAGTCAAAATTGACAAAAGCGTTTGCCAATTTTTGTAATAAAAACCCAGGGTAAAAATAATTCACGCAAGTCAATAATTCATGCGGTATGCAACAGTTCATGAAAAATATCAGTTTGCATATCACGGTAAGTCGTCAAACTAAATATTACAAATATCAGTTTATTTGCAAAGATTATCTCCGCCAACTAACTTGTTGCCAATTGGAGCAGGCCAGTTCGCACAAACAGCACCCGTTCACGAGCATCACGCCGAGCGCAGCCATCGCCTCAACTATATTTTAGGGAAAGAGGTGACCCGAACCAAGCGTCACCGTAAGCAAGGGCCTTAAAGCGATCCACTACTCCAGTGGCAACAAGAAAAAACCGGCCAAGTGCGAATTGGACTCGCACACGAAGGGTTCCGTACCATCATACAAGATTTAACACAAAAAATCAAGTTATTTGTTAAATTTTAAAATCATAAAAATTTAAGCCCCCCCCCCCGCCTTTAATTTTTATGATTTTAAAATTTTCCTTATTTGTTGTTATAGCGGCAAAATAATTACACAATCTCTGAAAAAATCAGCTGCTTACCTATTACGGTTAATGAGATACACCCCTGTGACAGACAGATGGACGGACGGACAGCGGAGGATTAGTAATAGGGTCCGTTTTCACCCTTTGGATACGGAACCCTAAATACTTTTATAAAGATTCGGACCAATACCGAGAAACAAATATAAGAAACTACAATTCGTGTGTACAGAGCCCTCGTCATTATTGATACGAAACGTATTTCCCGACCAGAGATTAATTATACTGTTCCCGACTACAAACAAAATAAGGGCAAGGTAAGGAAAATCTAAAAGTAATTCATTTGTACTTACACACTACAATTTACTGAAATCTGTTACGTCAATTTCGGATAAGGGTTTAAGAAAAATGATACAATTTACGGATAATACACAGCCAAAGGTGGTTTCGGCATAATGCTAGCCCGCTAGCAACATCTCTATCGAATGGTTTAACATAAACAGTCACTGATCAAAGAGGGTTTGCTCCCGTAACGTCTTTGGTCTTCAGATCTTCGAATAACTTTCAGCCAGATCCAAGCTTTCATAATAACACGCTGTAGACCTGGAGACGCGTAGTAAAATAAGTCATGTCAATTGTACATTATAATTTTCACTTAAGGTGGCCCATTCCGGCGTGACTAACTCATTCGCGGGCACGGTACAAAACCGTTATATTGCGCTCTGGGACCTTCTCCGTTTAAAAAAAAGACAGCCTCCGCGATGAGGAGGATCCAACATTTCCATAAAGCAGACAATGCGCATAGTGTTTGATTTGGTAACATTTACGAAAATTTAATTACAAAACTACTTACTAACTAAAAGTAAAAACTAAAAGTAAGCCACGACCGCTGCAGACAAAAATCTAACAAAAACCAAATTGATTATAAATTCTAATGAAACAAGCTATGTCTGATGACAAATTTTTTAAGATATTTTTATTTTATCGTTGTATTATACACCTCCAAAGTTTTTATAGAAAACGCGCGAAAAATTCGAACTTTCAGACCTTATAACTTAGAAACCAAACGGTCATCAGACATCTAGTTTAAGCAAATAAAGTTATTTTGAGCAAAATTTCGGATCTCTCACAAGAAATATGGGCGTGATCTTCTTTCCACGTTTGTATGGGGAGTTGAGCGGGAAGGCCTATATAATCTAACTAGCAGCCCGTCCCGGCTTTGCACGGGCATAATATCATTTAAAAAAATATAATTTTGACACAATTATACACAAATAAACCCTTTTTACGTAGAGTTACTACATCGAAATAAAAAAAAAACTTAGATATTATTATTAGATGATTATTAGATATTAGAGAACTCCGATAATAAACGCGTCCGATCGCTGCTAAATTCAAAGTGCTACAGGGAGAACTACGGCCTACGACGCACTATTTATAGGCACGCTCCCGCCGCCCCGCCCCGGCCGGCCGGTACTGCCGCAAACGCTACGTCCCGCAATTTTTAAATCTGTAAATCTCCGAAAATATTCATTTAAATCATATGCTGTACAGGGCCATATAGATCTATATTAAATCAACAATGTATTGAAGTTATTTAATTGGATAAGGATCAATGCTGTATTGGTTAAAATCGCTTCGAAAATTAGCCATTATTCGTCGTAAAAAGTAAATGACAAAAAAATGTAAACATACATATAAACCTTCCTCTTTAATTACTCTATCTATTAAAAAAACCGCATCAAAATCCGTTGCTTAGTTCTAAAGATTTAAGCATCCATAAGGTTATAGGGAAATAGGGATATAGGGACAGAGAAAGCGACCTTGTTTTATACTATGTAGTGATAAACACAATACAAAAAGAAAAAGGTCTGACATTTACTGGTTTTCTAAATATAGGAAATTTTCAAAGTTTTAATGTGACCTAATATAGGCACGCTCCAAGCGATTCGCGAGGGCGCAAGCGTTGTGGCTCTGACGGCGGGGTGGGTAAGATCACTACACGCGCCAGAGCTTAGAGCACGCTCACATTGTCCTATGCATTTACTTTGTTTTAAAATGATAATATTGGAAATTATTTATATTTATTATATTTATTACTGCATTACGCCGGCACTATTTGAGCGGCTCGTAGCCTAGTGGCGCGGTGACTGGCCTAGCGTACCAGAGACCTGGGTTCAATACCGACATGCACCACTGTCTTTTTCTTTCCGAGTTCGATAAGTGCATTTCATCACTTCAGCGAGCTGCTCCATGGTTCGGAATCCATGTAAAACTGTAGGTCCCCTTCCCCTACTAGGTGGTAGGGTTTAAGCCCGCCCGGGTTGGTACCATCGCAATTTGATGAAAAGATGGTCGAAGCGGCAATGAAAAATTGTCCGTGTTTTCCATCCAGTTCAATGTAGCCCTGCTCATAAAGGGAAGATCCTGGCATGGCACCAAAATTCTTCGGGAATATGGTGTATTGGGCTAATATCATAACAGTAGTTGTGTGGTATTAGTCATCCATGTCAGGTCGCATAAAAAAAAACTACACATACGATACATATCACGGTCCTTCGAATATTCCTTTATTTTAGCGTAACCTTACCAAAAGTAGTTCGGAAAATTAAAAAATAATAATATGTGTTTTGTTATATTGCATGTAGTCTCTCAGAATATTAGAAGGGCGTTGTTTCTTTGTGCTTCATCGCAATTCAATGTTACTTTAGCTTTTCCTGTTTATTGTTTACTCAAAAATCATTCGGAAAATTGCACAGAATTTTTAAGGTTTACGCTCGAGAGCATTGTGAATTGTTTCACATTGGCGCAAGTGATACAATTTTAAGCAAGCTAACAGTATTTTTAGGTAACCTAGCAGGACTTGACATGAAATATTTCTACATATTTTACATGTTAGGCGTGTTCTCAGCATAGTTGATTGCCTTCAGATTCTGTTTTTTTTTGCATATTTAAACAGCGCATTGTTTCGGCAACATAAACATCGTTGAATAGTCTACCTCGATATGAGAATTCCGGAGACCAAGGCTGGATTTCATAAAGTGCTGATTAAGGTTAATCGACTGATTATCGTAGTAATGGCATCGATTGCAAGATGGCTTAATATGCCGATTAAGCTAATCAGAACTTGATAGAACAGACTCTAATTTTAAAATTATGTAAAGCTACATTCACATTTATAATGTCTTAGGGTCACGATAACTTCCTAGTCCCTCTCTCTATCTCTCTCTCTCTATCTTTGTCTGCTAGGACCCTTTTATCAGAAACGCAATCTTGGTGATTTGTCAAATCACCCAGCAGGTATTATAGACTAGGAGGTCGCGACAAAAATGATAACGTCTGCCTTAGCCAATTGGTTGCATTACGTTTATAAGGCCCCTGAAAAATTATTTATGTAGACAAAAAATATATGTAATAATATAAATGGCTGCAAATAACGGAGCATAAAAGTATCGGTACATACTTGCTTAGCAATATCAAAACTGAACAAATCTTTGGTGGCACTGCATAGTTATACATGTAGGTGATTTAGGTTACAGATATAACTTTACGTATATTAAGGTATTTAATTAAAAAACCGACTGGATATTGTTGTATGATTAATAGGTATCAATATTTCTAGACAATCATTATATTCATCAGCAGGTACCTACCAACATCTATTTTATATTGCCAATCTAGATAACGCAACCACTTGGCGCAGGCAGACGGACATATTTAGCATCAGAGGGTTGGTCGCTAATATGTGAACCGAGATTCAGCCATTTACCTTATCGTGACCAAAAATGTCGTGACCTCCCGGAATATTAGTCCTCAACGATGATGACTCCGAGGTGGCGTCATGTCGACGAAGACTATAAGCGATGGAGATATTTTTGATCTGTCACTCGCGACATGTTGAATGGGATGTGATTTTCTTCTAGAGTAGTATTACTTATTTAATTGCTACGCCATCCCAAGTTTTAGGAACATTATTCTGGTGTAAAAAGCCATCGTCATTTTTAGATATTGGTGAAATCAAATCAAACCGTCAAACTTCGGTGCTCGAGTCAGACCCATTTGTCCAGTTGTATTAAGAATCATCCAAGCTCTATTGACTTCAACGTTTTTCGAATAACCTTAGCCAGAACCAGCTAGTTTAAGTTAGTGCAAGCATACATCGATGTGTGAAATTACATCCAAAGATGCAAATTATCTTACCGTAAAGTGCTAAGTGGAAACATCACGTCAATATCCAGATAGTTAAATAAATTACGTGATCTATGTTCACAGTTCATACCATAAGAGTGGACTGATCCATTTGACATCCATTAATATAGATACGATATTTGTTTATTACCGCTTCCCATCTGTATTTAGTTATTGTATTTGGGGATGTGATGATAAGTGGAATAGGAAAGGCATAAAACGGTTGTGATACGGGCCGGAACCCATACGTCCGGTCACCGGCGTAGTCGCGTTTACGGCCCTACCCAATCTTGGATCTCCCTTTCGGCGTTCTCTTTTACGAGCTATTATTTTTGGCTATCTGGATCTAACGGCATATTCGTGTGTTTATCGTTGCTTATCAAACTGAGTTCGCAGCGTACGATCGTTTGTGTAAATATAAAAAATAATGTTGGGCAATGGCATGTACGCAAAAATTATATCAGGTCATAAAAGGCCAAGACATGAGAGCCTCGGTAGCCCAGTAGCTGGACGCTTTGATTCGATAATCGATGTGAAGCGACTGTGGGCGCGGTCAGGTTCGGATTCCATTACAACTGTAGATCGGCTCGCCTATGGTGTACCAACCCTACCAATCGTTCGCATTGAATGTAAGATAGTCGGAACGACATTTAAGATTGTCCGTTTTTAGGGTTCCGTACCCATAGGGCGCCAACGGAACCATTTTAATAAGCTTCCGCTGTCCGTTCGTCCGTCCGTCCGTCCGTCTGACCGTCCGTCCGTCCGTCTGTCACGGGGCTGTATCGCATGAACCGTAATAGGTAGGCATCTCAAATTTTCACAGAGTATGTGTTTATTTTGGCGCTATAACAACTAATAGGTAAAGTTAATACATAATAATAATTAAAAGGCATACAGAAAACGTGATTGTTTTATGTTAAATCATGTACGAACGTATGGAACTCTTTGCGTGCGAGTCCGATTCGCACTTATCCGGTTTTTTCCATCCAGTACAATGTAGTGTATTGTATTTGCCTGATAATATTAATATATGTCCAGTTATATTACCAAAAAACCGAGGAATGTTGGGCAATGGCAAGAATGAACACATCTCAAAAATCATTACGCGTACCGTGGGCGTTTCCACTGGTCTTCGAAAACGTTAGTAACTGTTATTGCTGATGCCGATAGCCGTTTGCGGAAACTGTTGCAAAAAATTATTATTTTTTTTTGCTGGACATGAATGGGTTTAATGACATCTAGCACGGTTCGATCATCTTACAAAAATCTAAATCAAGAAAGAGGTTCTGTTACTATGTAGTTATCGCAAACAATTAAGAGTCAGACAAAACTTTTTATCTTCGACAAAATAATCCCCAGAAATAAAATAACACAAATGATAAATAAACATAATTATCATTTATTTTATATGCCTATTAGCATTTAGAAATACTAATCAATGGACTTTTTCTGTAAGCAAACCACAACGGCGGTCGTTAACAATGTAGCCCCTCTTTGACTACAGTGCGCACTGCGCGCGCGCATTACAGTTTCGGCGGTAACCGGCGGTAAAGAGTCGCCGGCTACAAGCCGCAACGAAGTAATTATTAGTATTACTAACTATTACTCGTAACTCCAGTTACGAGAGTCGCCGGCTCCAAGCCTCAACCGACTACTGCCGCCCGCCATTGCTCGAGGGAGACAGTCGCGGCTGGCGGGTCGTTGCGTCGAGTCGTATTCACTACGTATAATATTCACAACGTATAATCTTATTTTTTTCCAAAAAAATAAAACCATGCATAACGTATAATAGTCACAACGTATAATGTTATACGTTGTGCATGAGTTTAAAAATAAAATAAACTCTTTGCATCATGCAGAACGTATAATAGTCACAACGTATAATATTCCTAACATGAATTCACAAAAAAAGAAAACCATGCAGAACGTATAATATGCCAAGAAGCACTGCATAAAGCGCCCTAACAACGATACATTTAAGGCTGAAATTGCTACGAATCGATATCTGTTGAAGAGTAACAATTTGCTACAACGCTAATTGAGACGGTCGAAAAGTCGCGTGCGAGTATAATCTTTAATATTATATCGATAAGGGCGCTTATCGTATGAAATATTTTAGGATTATATGATATGCATGGTTTTCTTTTTTTGTTAAATAAAGATCATAACATTATACGTTGTGACTATTATACGTTATGCATGGAGAAATAAGTAATTAAATGTTTTGGACTTCTTCATGCACTACGTATAAGATTATACGATCTGCCGATTATACGTTGTGCATGGTTTTAAAATTTTGTTAAAATATGACATTATACGATCTGCATATTATACGTTATGCCGTTCCCCCGTTGCGTCTAGACGTCTCGCAACCTACGGGCTTTCATTGGCGCGCCGCGTGCGCGATCCAGTGCGCTACAAAAAATTTGTAGCGGCCAAACTGCTCGGCGTAAAATGAATACTTCGTTTTTAAACTAGTAATAGTTATACGAACCCATTTCTTATTTCTCGTCCCACGACTAGTACTTATTACTTTAAGATATTGAATAGATCTTTATTTATACTGTTGAAAACAATACAGAAATAAACAATGTACTGAGTTACCAGAACTCTTGTATCGCTGTAAAAAATAGGCAGGCAGAAACAAGGACCAGTCTATTCCAATACGGATTTACGTAATGTGAAAGTGTCACCCAATTCTGGGCTATCTTTACTGCGATCTTACATCTTACGACGTGCGCTGTCGTTCAAACTGCATTGGAATATTTGGAGGCAAGATGACCATTCAAGATTTCCTTTTTTATAATAAAACTAGTAAGGAAGGCTTTGCTTTCTTACGCTGGTAGTCCCCAAGAAATATCACACTAAAGATAAGCATTGGTTTTTTCCTTGAAATTTTATCCTGTATTTCGACACACTTAATGTATTTATTAGAATTTACAACTAATAGAATTTTCTTACTTTACTGCTATTTTTTTTTTAATTCTTTCAAGATATTTTGCTTTGACAGCTTTGAGAAATTAGATTGATTGAGAAAAAACAATTAAAAGATATATATCATCAATTAAAGTACATACCTGCCGAGAAAAAGCTCCCATAAACATTCAATAATTGAGAAAACTATGTTCAATCCGCAATATCTACAGAATAAAAAAAAAATAATAACAATTAATAACTGTTCTTGTTTATTCCTTCTTCAAATAAGGAATTGACACGACAACATTATTTTAGAAGTTATTTTTAATTACATTCGAAAACAATGTTGTAAGAACCTCGCAATTATTCATTGACAATGTAAATAAAAATATCCCGTCTATTCTGTTATCCGACCTTGAATATGATTACAAACATTAGGGCGTAACACACCGTAACTAACGTTGGTTGGCCTCCAAATTATCTAAAACAACAGCGGTGACCTTGGACAAAGCATTGTGTGATAAATGTGTTATTACCATATTAATTTCATTACCGCATACAAAATGCTCACTCGGCTTCCCATCCACAAAATATCCATACTCTGTCGTTAGGGCTGTCGTTAAGTCACAGAAAATCTAAGATTTGAAAATTTTAAGAAATGCATTCTTTGTCGATTGACCAAGGCACAATTTTGCACGGCGACTGTCACTAAAATAGCTAAGTCGTCTTCCAAACCCTAACGTTTCACTACCCCTAATCGTTGTCGGATTTTAATATTTTTTTTTATCACTCGAGAAAGTCTATTCTATTCCATATCCGTATGTTTTTTGCGACAATTATATGTAACTATCGAATCTGCTCGAATCTATCGAATCGGCTGAGAAATGCGAAATGTACTAACCATATAGAAACATATGAACAGCCCATATAGAACAGCCGGACAAACATAGTAAAGCATTATTATCCAAGGAAGCTAAAAAGCAGACTCGCTTTGAGCTCCGCGCTCTCTCGGTCAATTTAAAATATTATTTAATTTCAAGATAACAGTTATTTCAAAATATATTTTTTATTGCATATTGTTATGTCAAGTATGCCTTGACGCCATCTTGCCACTATTGTTTGGGCTAACTAGCCTACGTTCTCCCTTTTCGCCATTCTGGACTCTCATCTTGTGACCACCCGTCTACTGTACCGCCATCAGTTTATGCAACACCACCAGTACTCTTTTACCTTGAATGTTTAAGGTGGCCCAACCCGGCGGGACTAACTCATTCGCGGGCACGGTACAAAACCGTGCTGTTGCGCTCCGGGACCTTCTCTGTTTCAAAACAGGCTCCGTGATGAGGAAGATGAACATGGTGCGTCCACAAAAAAGGCAATGTGCATAGTGTATGATTTGGTAAGATTTACGAAAATTTTAATTTTAAAACGACTTACAGCCAGCAAGTTATTGTATAAAACGCGCGAAAAATTCGAACTTTCGGTCCTTATAACTTAGAAACCAAACACAATTTTACAATGCCAATGGTCATCAGACATCTAGTTCGATCAAATAAAGAAGCTATTTTGAGCAACATTTTGGATATCTGACAAGAAATATGGGCGTGATCTTCTTTCCCCTTTTGTATGGAGAGATGAGCGGGATGGGCCACCTTAATTCAGTGTATATGAAAACGGAAAAAAAATCTGAAAAAAGTTAAGGAAAATATAAGCCTGCATTTTATATTTATGTCGAGAATTATTTCCAAAGTAAATAATATATTGGAAGATAAGAGGCTAATCAATCTACATACAGGAGTACAATTTTATTAATAACGAACAAACTCTAGTTCCACGATAAACAAAAATTATACATCTTAAATTTTAACACAGCAGACGTTTGAACAGTCAAAACCCGTTAGTTAATAACTGCCTGCTGGATCACAGTTAACCATAAACAACCGCGAGGGAAACAGAGAAGTACCGTTTCTAACATGGGTTATTATTATTCAAACTCATAAAGAGCCAAAAATATCGTTTATTACCTTGCTTGATTGGCTATACTTACCTACAAAGTGAACGTGACCGATCTATTTATGATCAAAACGATAACGCTTAAAGTAACATTTTAATTAAATAGTCGAACAGGTCTTGCCAAAATTAAGGCTACAAAAATGTATGGAGAGTGGTTTTTTTTAAAACAAAAGATGTTCGTCTCGGGTAGTAAGCTATGTAAATATACTATTAATTTTTTTTTGTTATTATGGATATGAGATTGTTTCGTGAACAATTGAGTGTTTAAATAAAATGAAAAAAAAAATACCAGTATCCTCAATTTCTTTACTGCCTGTATTCCCACATTCAATTCATATTATTTTCAGAATAAAATTCAAGCTTTTTGCATCGGTTGACATTCATCCAGGCAGCGTGCAAATGTCTGTAGAAACTACCGCCTTCACTCAACAACTACTACTTGGTCATGTCAACTGGGGCCTTGAAAATATAATTTCTGATTTATCGTAAAATATTCTCATAATGTCGACTAAAAGTCAGTAATATGCTGTCGGGGATCTTGTCAACGATTTCTCGAAGCGACTCAATGTAATGAAATCTGACATTTGTAGTATAGTTATTATGTTTGTCATATTTAAATCCTTGGTTCGATTAAATGTATGTAAATGTAAAAAAAAAATTAAAACCCTACATTCAGGCTGAAAAGTTAAAAATAAAAATGAAACTGTTACTTTCCTCTTATTACATTATTTCCTGTTTCTGTTTTCAGATCGAATGTAAAGCATAGTACATATATTATTTTAATATGTCTTTCTTAACGAAAATATAAAAAAAAATTAATAAAGTTACATCTGCGACAAAGGCAGGGCTCTGGTGCGGGATACCACATGCGTAGATAGTTCAGCGGCCTCATGGTTGCTCTCAAACCATTGTACTCTTAATTTTCTGTAGGTTGTAGCATTGAAAGTGTTAATATTATATAGTTTTTTTAGCTTTAAAAATAATAATGAATTTTGTATTTTGACTCCTTGTTTACAGGTCACTGTGATAGTTCATGACAGAAATAATCGTATTAAAACTAAATCGCACAGAGCTTTCACAACTTTATCATGTTGCCACTGGTGTAATGCATCGCTTTAAGGTCCCTGCTTGCGGCGACGCTAGGTTCGTGTCTCTTCTTTCCCTAAAATATGGTTGATAGAGGCGATGGCTGCGTCTGGCGTGATGCTCGTGAACGGGTGCTGTTTGTGGAGACTGGCTTGCTCCAATCGGCAACATGATAGATGGCGGGCATGGTCTTTACTAATAAACTGATATTTGTCGTGAACTGCTGCATATGACATGAATTGTTGATTCTCGTCAATTCATATTAATTTAGCGTGTTTATCTGTGAGTCTAAATACTTTTGTAAATTTAGACTAAGTGGACGTTGAAAGAAAAAACAGCGGAGTTTCTTGCCAGTACTTCGTCGCTGGGATTGCCCCGAACTGGCTAATGATAACATTATGACAAATCCGAGTGCAGTGTACTGTCTATGGATGATGAATAAACAATAAACAATATGTTAGTTCGATCGCTCGCACGTCAGGAGCAGCAGCAGAAACTGCTTCAAGATTAAAACACTCTAAATATTAGGCAATTAAAGTAAATTACGAATTCGTTGCTTTTGCAGTCGAGACTTTAGGTGTTTGAAGTATCGAAACAAAATTAATTGTATCTATTGTTATCGTTCTGAAAGGTAATTTAGATAGAGGATGGTACTGGCTGCAAACGAGGAAATGCAGCGAGCAAAAATCGCATTGCAAAGAAATCATTGATGAATGTTATATATATTACAACTCAAAATTGTCGCTAATTAACATAAATTGATGTCCTATAAAAAATGTAAGTAGGTACGTAATGTAAAACACAGTCTGAACAGTTTACTTAAATACTTAAAAACTCAACGGAAACTTCAATTAAGACAGTGTTCCACTCGGACGGGAGTACTTATATTCAAATTTTATTAACTGTTGATTTAAAATTGATTTAAATATTCCAGGTGAAAAGTAAGATAATCCATACTAATATTATAATTGCGACAGTAACTCTGTATGTCTGTTGCTTTTTCAAGCCTAAACCGATGAACCAATTTAGATGAATTTTGATAAAAGATAGTCTGGACCGTGACATAAGCTACCTTTTGTGGCGAAAATTAAATTTGAAAGGGATGAAAGGAGCACTGCCCTTGAGGCTCATTTAAATCCAGAAAAATCAACCCGATATCAGTCCATAACAACATTGACCCGACTGGATCCGGGTAGCTCAACTAGTATAATTGACCGAGCAAAGAGCGAATCTCGAGCGGTTTCTCCGTTTCATATTAGGAAAAAATCCGTTCGTTTGTCTGGCTGTACTCCTCTACAGGTGGCATTTCAAAACCAATTCTCTTGAAATTTTGTGAGCTGGTTCGATAATTGTATACTTTTTTTGGTCAAGCCAGTTTTTGAATGTTTTTTAAAATATTATAATTTGTCAAATTTTCTAAAAGACAGAGCTGCGAGGTCAACAGCTCAGAGAACCACTAATAATAAAATAGACACATAAAATTATTTAACGAATTTTATTGGGTTTTTAAAAGGTTTTCTTGAAATAATAAATATATATCTAAATTATCATTGGATTTCCAAAATGAATTGCGCAATGTGATATAATTGACACTTTCAGAGCTCATGTTATCTCGCGCAGACAGTAAACGCGGGCGATTTGAAACTCGGCAAAGTGAGTTTCGCCATTCGCTCGCTCGGCGGTTTGCGGCCTGCTTTCAGTTAGATTAATATTCTATTCAGATATTGGTTTTGAACATAAGAGGGCCATTTCGCAGCTCGCTTGTGTATACAGCGGGGCGAGTGCTCGTGAATTTTGAGTAGCCTGCAGGATAATTCAGAAAAGGCTTCTGATATTTTCGCTACGAGTGTTTGAGCTTATATCAAACAATGTAGTTTCGGTACGCGGCCCCGCTTGGGACAAAGTCGTTTTGTACGGGTTCAGAACTGTTCGTTTTTGTAATGAAAAGTAACGCACGGTATAGATAGACAATCAGCCAAGTCTCATCGATATCAGTTCGTCCGTTATAGAGTTATTGACAAACACCAAAACACCGATCATTTATCAGTTGTAATGTTAATAGAATTACCATGAAAATATATTGTTTGCAATAAGTTGGCGGGGTGGGGGGTATCTAAGGGAAATCTTATTCTTCATCACTGCAGTTTTTGGCAGCTTCCCCCTGGCCATGGCATTTTTTAAGGTCGTAAGGTCGAAATATGAATTGTTTTCCTAATAAATATGTAGTAGATAAGCGCCTCGTAGTCTAGTGGCGCGAGGACTTGCCTAGCATACCAGAGGTCTGAGTACAAATCCTCACCCCGTTCATGCATCACTTTACACTTATCTCAATACACCACATTCTCGAAGGAATTAGGTGCCATACCAGGACCTTCCCTCTATACGGAAAATGCGGACAATTTATTATTGCCCATTCGACCATCTTTTCATCGAATGCGATGGTACCAACCCGGCCGGGCTTAAACCCTACCACCTAGTAGGGATGGGGACCTACACGTTTTACATGGATTCCAAACCATGGAGCAGCACCATCGATATAGAAAAACATTTAGATCAGTTCTGAGCTTTCCCCTGCGTGTCAAGTCAGGTACTCTAATTCGAACAATTCGGCGCGATGTCGGTATCGTGATATCCGACATTGAACGACACAACTATCGGAAAAGCCGGTATCTCTTTCTAGCATACGTATATCGTATGAAGTACTTCACTATAGGTCTCTGTCAGTCATGCATTTGTGGTGTGAGTGTGTGTGTATCGCGTTGCCTAGGATGGTGTTCTCTCAGACAAGTGCGCGCCCTTTCTAGCAAACATGATTTTCCTATTTAGGTCCCTCTCGCTCTCGTGCAACAGAATGGGATGGATAACTAAGTGATACCAGGTTAAGAAAAAGATCTCTGAGATGAGGATTAATAAGAACGTTGCAATTTCAAAATACCTGATTTGCATTATGTTTTGTGTGTTAATTGAATATTCAAATTGTAGATGTGTTTATAAATAGTAATATGAGTATATTATAAATAATATAGATAGCAAAACGTTTGCTGATTAAAAATTATAACTGAGAGCGGGAAAATAAACAAATCATGAAGGCAACACCATAGGCTAGAGGGGAAAACGAGGTGAAACGATCACTTGTATGATGTTTGACTCTGATGGCGCTTCTTGTTGTTTTTTTAGTTCAATGAGCAGCACGCAATCGTGGCGCCATGCACTTATGTGTCCTACTCAGAAAGATAAAGAAAGTGATGCATAGACGGGGCGAGGATTTGAACCCAGAGCTCTGGTATGCTAGGCAAATCCCCGCGCCACTAGGCTACGAGCCGCTCGCGCCCGCCTATTATAATTAAACCAAATAGAGATATGACCCACGCGGTCAATCCAAAGCTGTCCAATGAAACGCCTAAAAAAATAGAAAAAGAACTTGTTTACGTTACCAAAAACCTTTATCGTATATTTTTAGAAATCCGTGCAGCGTCGCGTGGCTCGCACGTAGCGAGACCGGTCCGCTGATGGCGCCGGCTACAAAACTCGCTCATTACCATACAAATGACGCCCCGGCGACGACGTCGTCGGTTGCCTCGCGACAATGTACAAAAATACATGTCCGATCTTGGTCAAGTTAGATCTGAGACCATCGAAAGGGTATCATTATTTTCGAAATGTTGAAGACAAGCTCGTGGTTTAGGGGCTCGAGCACTTGCCTTTCGTGCAAGAGGTCTTGGTTCAAATTCTCGCCTCGGTCATGCGACACTTTCTTTCTCTTTCTGAGCTGGATATGTGCGTTTCGTTACGAATGCGAGATGTTCCACGGTTCGGTACCCATGCAAAACTTTAGGCCCCCTTCTCCTACTAGGTGGTAGGGTTAACCCCGCCTGGGCTGGTAACACCGCATTGGATGAAACCATGGTTGAAGCGGCAATGAAAAAATGTCAGTGTTTTCCATCCAGTTCAATGTAGCTGTTCTCATAATGGGAAGGACTTGGCATGGCACCTAATTCCTTCGTGAATGTGGTGTATTGGGCTAATATCATTGCCGCTTCTACCAGTTTTTCACCCAGTGCAGTGGCTATATCTAGTAGAGGAGCTAACTACAGCTGTACATGGGTTCCGAACCATGAAAAAGCTCGAAGTACGACGAAATGCATTTATCCAACATTGAAGGAAAAATAAGTGGCGCATGAAGAATGCGGGGATCAAACCAATGAATGTAAATATCATGATCTTTTTTTTGGACTGGACACTATACCACACCTTCTGTCATGGTATTAGCCCAACACACCACATGGGAACTAGGTGCCATGCCAGGACCTTCCTTATATTGCACGGCTACATTGAACTGGATGGAAAACACGGACAATTTTCATCGCCACTTCGACCATCGTTCATCCAATGCGATGGTACCAACCCGGGCGGGATTAACCCTACCACCTAGTAAGTAAGGAAGGGGACCTACAGTTTAACGTGGAATCCGAACCACGGGCAGCCTCTCTCAACGGTCGAATGGTTACCCATCCAAGATCAGACCGGACCCAGCGTTGCTTAACTTCGGAGAGCGATCGCCGAAGTGTCGCGCCACTGGGCCACTGAGGCTGCCATATTAATTATTATACCTACCAGATTTAGTGGATAAAATCCAATCAATTCGCGTATTCTCGCACGTTAGCAGGTATACGAGTTATCTGTGTGTATAATATTATCCATTCATAGACATTTTAAAATAATTATTTTAAGTGAACTTCTTATTTATTTATTTATTTATTTATTTATTAAATAAATAAATTAATTAATAAAATTTATTATTTATTTATGTAGCACAGATTGCTCGCAGTCTTTAATCATAACAGATATCGTATCATACAGAAATCGCGCTCAAAAAACTGACAATGAATTAGGAAGAATCATGTCATGCAAAACAATACCATGCAAAGTCCAATACATAATGTCCCTCCCGAATTCTCAATACACGCATTTGATGAGAAATAATTGGAATATTTATTTTTCCATAACCAAAGAGCAAGACCGTATCCCTAAAAAACCTGTCCAGTCTTAGAAAACACCCATATCAGCCGACATGAGTAATGCCGCCATACATATGTGAGTGAAACTGGTCTCTCTCATGCAACATCGCATAATTTATTTCACCAGTTCGAAACCGCGTTCCCAATATGGCCGCGAGCCGTCGGATATGTGTAGAAGCGAATATCGTGCGCTGTGTTAATGACGAAGTTTCTAGGGTGGACCAAGTTTGGTCGGATACATTTTATGTGCCTGGTACGTGAGGCCGTTCTGTATGGTCTATGGCAACGCGCCTATTAAGGCGCTAGGACTAGCCAACTACTCGCGCCATACAAATGCACTTTATAACAAATGTAATAATATGGAGTGAAACGCTTCAGCAAATCCAAATAGAACTCCAGACTGATAATGGATTGTTAATATTTTTTTATTCCATCATTTATTTAAATAATAATAAAAATAAAAAAGTTGATTTTTCTCATTAGAAATCTGAAAGTAATTCGATTTCTAGATATAAGCAAAAACAGCATATATGCATAAACAAAAAAATTCATTTGCTTTTAGATTTCTACATTTAGTCAAAAAAGTTCGGAAATGGACACCGTTTCCGCAATGTATTTTGTATAGAAAAAGGAAACATATATTAACGAAAATAATTCAATTCCTAGACAAGGAATCATATATTGTAAGAATGACACTTATAATCGTCAGACTTAGTTAGTTAACTTGGGGTGCCTCGTCTAACTTTGCGATTTGGCTAGTACCAGGGCCTTAATATGTTTTATGGCTATTCGTATGTGCTCGTGTGAGAGCCAGTGGGACTATAAAGCTCTGCGGCAGGTAAGTGTTTTAGAGTTTGGCATGCTGTATAGTTACTCACATTTTGAGAACAGCTGTATTTCGAGTCTCCGTTAGATTTTTTTGGAGCAGGTATGTTTGATGTATCGTTTATGCTAACAAAAAATATCGTCGAGTTCTCGAATCAGGTTCCGAAAAAAATTTATGAATAAAGGACCAAGAAAGTGACGGAATAATGAATTTCAATTATCACCATGGCCTGTAATGTAAAACCGTAAAAGATTTTATCATTTTGATCACAGTATAATGAATCGTTTCTCAATGTTGTCCTAGGTTACGGCCATAAAAAATCATACAAAAATGATGCCAGTAATAATTTCGTGAATATACAAATTGTACTTGGTGCGATATTGCATTAGTCGATCCGCTCGACACGAGGCAGGCATTATGCATCCCAGTCACCGCTCGGAATATTCATGGCGCTAGCTTATGAATAGTGCGAGTCTGTAAACTAAAACAGAAAACGAGGTATTTCGTTTCCAAGCAACATACATTTTTGTATTGGTACCCAAATCTCCTCAGTTGGATGCCAACGTCTAGTGCCAACATACTTTTTATCTCTATAATTAGAGTAGGAAGATCATTAAACCCTGCTTTTACACTAGAATTTGGGAAGAACTTCATGTTAAAATTGGTTTTAAGGAGTACTAAGCTATTCAGCATTATTTTGATTGATTGATTGAAAATTCTTTATTACGCCACAAAAAAAAAAAACAATTTACAAAAGAAAGTATAGTGCAATAACAACATAAGTGGGGCGCAAAGGCGGGCTTATCCCTCGAAGAGATTTCTTCCAGCCGACCTTTGGGTGTTTGAGAAGTTCAATAGGTATATATTCGTAGGTAGTGGCGGTAGGTTTGGTTTGTTAGTTTGAGTATTAACCTAAAACTAAGTAATTATTTGGTACATACATACATACATGAATTATGTAATTATTAGTTAGTCACATGTAAGATTTACCGTTTGGAAAATTTTGGTCAGACCATTTTAGTTTACTTATTTTGGACTGTTCACTTATTATGCAAGTATTTTGTTACAGTATATGCAAAGTCATAAAAAGTTAAACAAAAATCATATTACTGATGTAGTCTCGATATCTGGCACCCGTTATACAGCAGTACAAGAAGTTTTCATTAACAAGTTGCTCTCAAGCCGATGCTAGTGGCTACCGCACGGTGCCACGCCTTACTTCTCAGGCGTGTGAAAGGCTTCGGGTTACAATACTATTGCTTATATAATATCAATGTGCTGGTGTTTTTGTTAAGGTTCTAGGTAGGTATATTAATCGATCTTTAAATCAGATTTAGAATCAGCGAAAAACATCGGTACCTGCACTTTTGTAATAACATACCTAATAATGATTAATACAATAATAATATTTATGATGCCGTCATGATGGATGACAAATGTTTTCGCAAAATTAAAAACTGGCCAAGTGCGAGTCGGACTCGCACACAATGGGTTCCGTACCATCGTACAAGTTTTAACACAAACAAATCATTTTTTTTGTATTTTTACTGTTTAATGTATTTTATTTATTATTTTACCTATTTTTTGTTAAACCGGCAAAATAAATACACACTCTGTGAAAATTTCTGCTGCCTACATATTACGGTTTCTGAGATACAGCCCTGTGACGGACGGACAGCGGAGGCTTAGTAATAGGGTTCCGTTTTCACCCTTTGGGTACGTAACCCTAAAAACAATATTTTAACTATCACGCTTTTCATGAATTTTGACAGGAATACACCACTATCGCTCCACCCCAACACATTGACCACCTGTAGAGAGGGCCAGCCGACATCGGCCCCTCTTCGACCTCACGCGGGGCCCACAACTCCTCCGGCGTGCTTGAGGTCAGCGCGCTTCTGTCCGCATGTGACCTCCGCTGGAGGAACCCGGTGATGCATAAGGCACGACGCGCAAGTTGATCCGAGTGCTGGTGACCAGCAGTCTGGCGGTTGAGGGCATCCCCGAAAGAGGGTGGTGGTGGCCCACCTGGTAGCATCACCCATCGATCGAGGCGTGACTCGCGTCGTCTAGGAGCGCGCCCGCACCACGGTTTGCACCCACCGGCGTGCTTGGAGAAGGACCTCTCGCCGCCGGTGGACTCCATCTCCTTTAAATTATTTTTACGAGTATGTACGTTTTCAATGTGCTAATATATCCATATCCGAATAATAAACCATTAAACCTCTTTTTATTTTATTTTATCTAAGAGAATTAACAGCACATACGAACACATGCTACTCCCAAAAACAATTCCCATTTATTACCATAACGTACGAACAAGAAATTGTAATCAATAATAAATAAAAACGTTTAAAAAACTAACTAAAAAGTTAAACTCAAAAAAGTTATATCACTTAACGCCGATAAGTATTGATTACAAATTAACAACTAAAATAAAATTAGCCTTAAATTCGTGCATGGATTTTTTTTTACAAAAAAAAATACTAAATCCTCTTTAGGTAAAGGCATCCACTTCTCTCTTTTACTATCTGAGTGGATTTTGAGCTTAAAATAGGAGATGATTTAATAATTGAGCAGGTAGCTGTAGCAAATGTATTTAATAAATATTTTTCCACAATAGCCCAGGATACAACAAAAACTTTGACTACAAGCACATCTAAAGCATTAGAATATATCTTAAAATTTTGCCCAAGGAATAAAGACTCTGCCACCTTCAAGCCAGTAACATATCTAGAAATAAAGACCATAATAAACAATCTCAAACCTAAGCGGTCACAGGACCTCTGGAATATCTCACCTCATTTACTTAAATCTATAGGTCATGTCATCATAGAACCATTAAAAAATGTGGTTAATGAATGCATAAGAGAAGGTTCATTTCCAGACTCCTTGAAGATAGCGAAGGTCATCCCTCTGTACAAAAAAGGTGCTCATTGTGACATTGCAAATTATCGTCCAGTATCACTTTTACCGATTTTCAGTAAGGTGTTTGAAAAAGTAATAGAGATGAGACTGAATAGTTTTCTATCCGAAAATAATATATTAAATAGTAAGCAATATGGTTTTCGTAAGGGTATGTCTACCAGTGATGCTATAGCTGCTATGGTAAAATCAGTAATGACAGCTTTGGACGGATCCAAACATACCTATGGTATGTTTTGCGACCTATCCAAAGCTTTTGACTGTGTAAATCACAACATATTGATGATAAAATTAGATCATTATGGTATTAGAGGAAAGGAATTAGATCTGTTTAAATCATACTTTTGTAATAGGCAGCAGATTTGTTACGTGCAAGGTATAAAATCAAACACAGAACCCATCAGCATGGGAGTACCACAGGGGTCTATTTTAGGTCCTTTGCTCTTCCTCATCTATGTTAATGATATTTCTGGTTGCATATCGAACAATGTAGAATTGGTGATGTTCGCTGATGATATTTCTCTTGTTTTAGATAATATAAATATAGATTTGTTGCGGGAGTCGCTTGTAACTACTATTGCTTCCCTACATTCATGGTTTCAGAGTAATAATTTGCTGCTAAATGTTAACAAAACCAATTTAATGCACTTTGCTCTAGGAACAAATAGACGTATGTTAGATAATACAATGGTCAACGATATGTCCCTAAATATGGCAAATGAAATCAATTTCCTGGGCGTGATGTTTGATAAAAAGCTAACATGGAAAGCACATATAGATAAACTAGCTGGTAAACTTAGTGCAGCATGCTACGCTATCAAAAAAATAAGGGAATTATGTGGTATCCAAGCAGCCAAGGCTGTCTATTATGCTTATTTTGACAGTCTCATGTCATATGGCCTGATGTTTTGGGGAAATGCATCCGATGCAAATCCTATATTTTTATTGCAAAAAAGAGCCTTGCGAAATATCTTAACCATGAGAGTCAGGGACTCGTGTAGAAATGTTTTTAAGGAACTTGGGATTATGACACTTGCAAATAAGTATATTTACCAAAATATCATATATGCAAAAAAAACAATAGAAATGTCTACCCTTAACTCTGATGTACATGACCATGATACTAGAAATAAGTTTAATATACAATGTACCAAACACAGACGAGCTAAAACTTCAAAAAGCTTTATTCACAATAGTGTTAGATTTTACAACAAATTACCTGTAGAAATTAGAAATTTGCCTCTTAATAAATTTAAAAATAAGATAAAATTAGTGCTACTTAATAAAGAGTATTACAATTTGAACGAGGCTCTCTATGATAAAACCCTCTTTAGTGATTTAATATTCTAGGACAAGTACGTAATTGTACAATTTATATTAATTTTATTTTGACATTGACACTACAATGGTAGTATTTTGTATATATTATATTATATTAACTTGATACACTTTATCTGTATCAAAATTGACGAGGGCTCTGTACACCCGACATAGCTGTTAAGTTGACGAAGGCGTTTACACCCGAAATAAATACTCAATATGTATAATGATTAGGTTATTAAGTTAAGTAATTTATTTATTAATTAAGACTTTTCACATTGTGGGTTGTTGTTTCCTCGTAGTCCTTAGTTCTTTGCTCCAGACCGTTCTACCAATGTAAGTTTGGCAGTAGCATTTAGGTATGAAATCATAATTTTGTTATATCATTTATGTGGACGAAAAAAAAGAAGACCAAAAAAAAAAACATAATTTATAGACCAGTGAAGTTTCTTTGCGGGTTCTTCTTCACTGGTTGATCGAATCCGCGGATCAATCAAATTGTGACATGACTTAGTGTAGTTTTACTACCAGAAGTTGAATAAATAAATGAAATGAAATAAAATGTGTTCAATATTTGCATGTTTTGCTGGTATATTTTTTTTGTTATACTATGCCATGCTTTTTTGGTAACCATACAGTGAAACTGTGCGGAAATTGATGCGGAAACAGCGGAAAATACTGCTAAAAGGCATTCTCTAACATACGACCCTAGAGATTTTAGGACGGAAATAAATCAATGTAACCGTGCTCATAAAGGGAAGGTTCTGGCATGGCACCTAATTCCTTCGGCAATATGGTGTATTGGGCTAATATCATAACGGTAGTTGTGTGGTATTAGCCATCCATGTAAGGTCGCATAAAAAAAATAGCAAAATAAAACCATTGTTTATATAAGCTTCCTTCAAGTGATATAATGATAAGGCATGGCAAGGGGTTCGTATTCATACTTCAACCTGTTCGGCCACAAGAGATGAATACTAAATAACGATTTCCATGTCGTACGAGTAAGACAATTCAGTGTCTTATTTTCTATCTTTAAGCATAGCTCTAGCATGTTATTGCAAGTGGTCTCTCAACCGGTTTGATGCTTGCATTTTAAGTGCACTGGCAGGCCTGTAAGTGCGATAATATTATTTAAATCAAAATAAGGTACGGTGCGCCCGCGACTTGCATATTAAGTGTTATTTTATAGCAGCGACACTTTTATTGCATTGGCGGTGGTCCATGTATTTGAGTTAAGTTCGGCCCGTAAGCATCAGAAAATTTCGCCTCCCATACAAACGTAGTTTACTAATAATTTGAAAACCACTATTCCAGCATACTTGATATTTGGTATCTAATATTAGGCTACAAATATCTGTGTCTGCATGCCTTTGTTTTTTCGGTAAATGTATTCTGGGTCAAACCACAGAGAAAACAAAATTCGTATGTAGATTTTCTTTTTGCTTTCATTTCATTCGGTTTGGATTTTTCAATAAAACAAAAGCATGCAGACACAGATATTTGTTACCTGATATTATATATTAAATATCATTTCAATTGGAATAGCAGTTTCCAAATTATTAGTAAACTACGTTTGTATGGGGAGCATAGCTTACGGGCCGTTCTTAAGTTCGCTAGACCTTGGTGAGGCAGTAACCTATAGTATATTTCTGGATTTGACGTTTTGATTCGGGCTTCAGTTCGGGACTGGGAGATTAAGTTTTTGGACAGAACTGAATGGTAATTTAATTTTCTTTATGAATCATTTAATGGATCAGATCATGGTACTGTTTGAAAGCGTAGAGTGAGCAAAAATTAACAGTCGTATGAAGAGTGAATCTGTCAAAACATAGTATGGGATTAGCACCGGATTAACCATACAAAACCCGGTTTAGGTATCTGAATACGACAGTAAAGCTTTAAAAAATATTTAAATTTCACATGAAATTTCGAATCGATGTTTTTAGGGTTCAGTACCCAAACGGAAATACTATTGTTCGGTATTATCAGCCTCCGCTGTCCGTCCGTCCGTTCGTTCGTCCGTCCGTCCGTCCGTCTGCAACAGGGCTTTATCTCATTTTATCTCATCCAAAATTTTCATCCAAAATTTTTACGGATTTCTGTTGCCGATTTGCCGTTGATCGACTATACAAGAAACGTGATATCTTCGGGTAAAATCTTGTAATTGTACGGAGCCCTTCGTGTGCGAGTCCGACTCGCACTTGGCATGTATTGAGTATATAAAAAATCCCGCGGGCAGAAGCTAAAGTGCAGATTCGATAAAATACATAAATTTTTGTTTTAGACAAATTGGATGCACTTTATGATGATAAATATACTTTTCTTACTTAACAGATATGTCGCTTATTCCAAAGAATGTGATATGTATGTATGTATAATATACAGTTAAGCAAGGACACATTAAATTAAAGAAAGAGCCCAGTTAAAAGAACTACTTTACTAATATACTGCAAGTGTGGACCTGAACTATGAAAATTTACCATTCGCGGGTATTGCGTCTATCAATTTTGCTACCCTGAAATTTATACCCATAATTTGGGATTATCCTACAGTCCCTTCTCCCGATATCAATGCCTCCCACTAACACAGTCTTTAAGACTATTCCTACATACACTTATTTAACGCTTCACCTGCGTTGCGGACATTGACTGCAAATAATGAACACTGAATCTTTTATAAGAAACATATATGTAATCACTTTTCTAACTCTAATGATAGTGTGACCATTGAGTTTGAATTTATGGAAATTTTAAAAAGACATGCACATACTAGGTAAGCAATGTAGCAGTGCAAGTGCAGAAAGGTTCTGGCGGCAAATGTTTTTTTTTTAATAACCACCAAATGTCAACGAAGCTCTAAATGGGAATTATTGGATTTTTTTCATTAAATCATGCTATTTCGGCTCAAACGATTTTGATTAAATTTGGTAGATGGATACATTGTTTTGGACCAGCCATGTGGGCTACTTATTGTCCATGAAATAATTTAACCGACACTAACCCGAGCGGAGCCGGATACCGCAGCTAGTCTATATATCTATATATCTATATAAATATTATAAAGGGGAAAGTTTGTAATAATGGATGGATGGATGGATGGATGGATGGATGGATGGATGGATGGATGTTTGTTACTCTTTCACGTAAAAACTACTGAATGGATTTTAATGAAACTTTACAATAATATAGCTTATACATCAGAATAACACATAGGCTACAATTTATAAAGATACTAGCGGCCCGCTCCGACTTCGCACGGGTATGAAATATATCTGAATGGCTCCCGCCGCCCCGTCCGGCCGGTACCGCCGCAAACGCTACGTCCCGCAATTTTTAAATCTGTAATATCTTCGAAAATATTTATTTAAATCATATGCTGTAATGGGCCATATAGATCTATATTAAATCAACAATGTATTAAGATATTTAATTGGATAAGGATTAATGCTGTATTGGTTAAAATCGCTTCGAAAATTAGCCATAATTTGTCGTAAAAAGTAAATGACAATAAAATGTTATTGTGGGATATCCATAAGAGATAGAAAATACCATCGCGGAGTTTACTGTAGACCTTTTCAATGTGTACAATACTTAGTACATTATTTTGATAAATCTCGTAGGGTTCAGCCTGCGTTTGCAATGTAAGCGAAAAAAAAATATTTTTTTACGACATCACATTGGAAACCTCAAAAATAACAGTACTTCTCCACTATTTAAAGCATGTTATTATACATATAAGCCTTCCTTTTCAATCACTCTATCTATTAAAAAAAACCGCATCAAAATCCGTTGCTTAGTTTTAAAGATTTAAGCATACATGGGGATATAGGGACAGAGAAAGCGACTTTGTTTTATACTATGTAGTGATTTGACAAATCTCGTAGGGTTCAGCCTGCGTTTGTAATGTAAGCGGAAAAATGATTTTTTAAGCTATTGCATAGGTTCTATCGAGGGCCTTGAGCGCGGGGACCGAATCCAGAAATTCCGTAACGAAAAAAAACCTCACGCTCCCCACTCCGACGGGCGATGCCGGTAGCGTTACTTCACACCAGGGGGAGCGGGGCCGGGGGCGGCGGCGGGAGCGGCGGCGGGGGCGGGCCGGCATAAGTTGATACAAAATGCTATGCAATAGCTTTACCGCGGCAGTCCCCGAGTGCCACACGTCTTTTTTTATGACATCACATTGGAAACCTCAAAAATAACAGTATTTCTCCACTATTTAATGGATGTTATTATACATATATACCTTCCTCTTTAATTACTCTATCTATTAAAAAAAACCGCATCAAAATCCGTTGCGTAGTTTTAAAGATTTAAGCGAACATGGGGATATAGGGACAGAGAAAGCGACTTTGTTTTATACTATGTAGTGATTGTGCCCATGGGCTTTAGAACTTTCACGAGGCTGAGAAAACGATGCCGGTAGCGCTACTTCACACCAAGGGGAGCGGGTCCGGGGGCGGTGGCGGGAGCGGGGCCGGGGGCGGGGCGGGCGGTCCGCCGGGGGCGGGTGAGGGGGGGGCGGGTACGGCTTGGTATTTCCCGCAAATTTAGGACTACTTGGCAAAATCCTTGAGAACCAATTACTCGATTTAGATGCGGATTGTATCTACGTCTAGCCTGATTCTACTCAAAACTTATAGGCTACATAATATAACGCTTCATTACCTGAAGGGTGAGTAGAGAGTGTTAAATTCTTATAACTTGCGGACCACTAACCCGATTTATGTGCGTATTTTATCAATGTATAGGATCTCTGGGAGCAGTCAGGTTCGAGATGGGTTACTGTTTTCGATGTTGAGGCTAGCTGTGGATTGGAGTCCACGCAAAACTTACCTACATTACACGTTACTTACTTACTAGGTAAACAATATTGCAGTGGCAAATGCTTTTTTTTAAATAGCCACCAAATGTCAACGAAGCTCTAAATGGGAATTATTGGATGTTACTCACTAAATCATGCTATTTCGGCTCGAACGATCTTGATTAAATTTGGTAGATGGATACATTGTCCTGGACCAGTTTGACCCTATTTTGGACCAGTCATGTGGGCTGTTTTTTATCCATGAAATAACTTAGCCGACACTAACCCGAGCGGAACCGGTTACCGCAGCTAGTTATAAATAAATGATCAACAAAAATGTCCACATCTGCTCTTATCATCTACAACGCCAATAACATTGTCCTTACACACAATGCTTATAATCATGTGTCTGTCTCTGACAGACATTGTTTGTTCAGTAAACTGACTGATTACCATAATCCACATTGATCGATCGTCTCACAGCGCGATTATTGTGTGTCTGTAGGTATCTACTCCATTGTCTATCTGCGTTCTATTGTGTGTTGGGTTAATTGTAATTTATTGGCAGCAAAAACTTGGCGATCGGAGACTATTATTGACTCCAATAGACTTGCTAATAAGTCGACAAGCCGTATCCTATGCTAATGGAGCGCTCATAGTAAATTGTGGGTAGGAGGTAGTAGCGTGCATCTGAAATTTATCTTTGGAAACCTGCGCACACAGACGAATTCACCCTAATACGTTCAGCGCTATGAACCAACGAGAGGTATATTGAAATAAATCGATTTATTTTATGTACCAAATGGAAACATGTGCCATGCCAGAAACTTCCCTTTTCATGGTTACATTGAATCTCTCTGAAGGATGCGTACACACCATACGCAGTTCAAACTGTAGGTCGGGCTTGCAAAAATTGACAATTTGTATTGCCTTCACTCAATGCAATGCTCCAACCCGAGCGAGATTAACCCTACCACCTAGTGAGTTAGGGGTTACCGGAACGTTAGGAACATAAAGGACTAAATCACATCTACTTTTGAATCTTGTTTATGACATCCGAAGTCGTGAAAGGAACCAAATGGTACATTGATTATTATCTCATAAATAGGACAACTGATAATGCTAGTACATATTTGCTTTGCAAAAAAAAAAAACACGTCTCTGTCATCCAACTCCAAAAGTGACAGTAGAAAATGTGCTTGGTTTTTATATCCTAGGGTTTTTGATAATGATGTTAAGAAACTCTGGGCGGGGTCGGATTCTGTGACCGTTCGACCGTTGAGGATTCGTTTGGATTCTACGAAATACGGTCGCTCCTCTTCGTCTACTAGGTGATAGGGTAAGCTCACCTGGGTTCGCACCATCGAAGCGGCAATGAAACATTGTCGGTGTGTTCGTCCAGTTAAAAATGCTCATTAAAACGAAAGGTCCTGGCATGGCGCCTAATTTCCACATGTATGATGTGAGTTAAACTAATGTTACGGCGGTGAATGTGGTACTAGCCACTTATTTCCAGGTACATAATTGCGGAACCCTGAAAACAAGATTTGAAGATTAATGAGCTGAATGAATTGTCGAAGCAGAGCGGTATCAAACCATTTGCATCCAAAACGAGAGTGTGCAGACATTACCACTAGGCCACGGTAAAACTTTATATGTTTTGATGTTAAATAATCATTTCGACGTTCGTACATTACAGATTTTCATTGGCAGCGGGTATAAACCATAAACCCAACGGTTAACCGCGTGAAATGTTTTCTTTTACGCCAATCAAGTCTCGCCCTGTATAAACAACATCGTTGGATAAACTGTGGGATGACTACGGATATTCAATTAATGGCACAGGCCTCGGTGGCCCAGTGGCGCGACACTTCGGCGATCGCTCTCCGAAGTTAAGCAACGCTGGGTCCGGTCTGGTCTTGGATGGGTGACCATTCGACCGTTGAGAGAGGCTGGCTGTGGTTCGGATTCCACGTTAAGCTGTAGGTCCCCTTCCTTACTTACTAGGTGGTAGGGTTTATCCCGCCCGGGTTGGTACCATCGCATTGGATGAACGATGGTCGAAGCGGCAATGAAAATTGTCCGTTTTTTCCATCCAGTTCAATGTAGCCGTGCAATATAAGGAAGGTCCTGGCATTGCACCTAGTTCCCATGTGGTGTGTTGGGCTAATACCATGACAGAACTTGTGGTATTAGCCATCCATGTCCAGTCACATAAAAAAAAAACCTCGGCAGCTTAGGATCGTAGCTTGAGGGCGTGGGGACTTGCTTTCCATGCCAGTGGTCCTAGATTCGATCCTTGCCCCGTTCTTACACGATTTTATCTTTCATTCTGAGTTGGATAAGTTTATTTTGTCATGAATGCGGTAAGGTTAGGTTAGGTTCTTGAAAAACTGTTTACCATCATACTGGATAAGATGGTTGAAGCGGTGATGGCAATTTGTCCGTGTTTTCTATTCGTTTAATGTAGCCGTGTAAATATAGGGAAGGTCCTTGCTTTGCACCCATTCCTTCGGGGATGCAGTGTTTTGGGCTAACATCATGACGTTGGATGTGCTATAATATATCCATGCCCAGTTATATAAAAAGTATAAGATATTGAACAAAACATACATGTCGCAGGATAATGGCAAAAGCCGTATTAAAGTGGTTCAATCTACAGAGCTTATAGCTGTATAGACTCTACGCAGTGATACATTCGAAAAATTCCCAAAAAACATATACTCTCAAAACAAATCTAGTATTTTAGCATATTTAATCTATGTCAACGTTATGTTACTATGAAGACTGGGTCGGGGTTTTAATCAGAATACTAGGACTGTATCGCCCTAACGAATAGTTAATGTGATTTTTGCCGGAACTTTGCCAAATTCCTAGTATTTTGCTATTGTCCTGCATATAACATTCATTTTAACTTCATATAACATTACATATAATACATACATTCACTCAGAACGCAACCGCAACCATATATTATGTAACCAAACAATCGTGTTTTTTTTAAATATTAACCTTCATTAGATCGTAACGCCGCGCCTTCCAGAGTTAGAAACTCATAATTGAATATGATTTCCATAGCCGAAACGAGTATTTGTGATATCCGTGCCTCAAATGGAGTGCGTGGGCGGTTCCTTACGTTTCGGAGGCTTCGGAGGTATTAGAGCCTCCATTCTAAGTGCACGGCAATGCCGCTTCGTATTTGCGTAGCTGTTTGGATTATGTTCGCGGTGAATCGAGATTTTACCGTCTGTCTTCCGTTGCGTAAAGAGCGTGCTTTGTAGTGTTCTCTTAGTTCGTTTGATTTACGAATGATCTGACGATTTAATAACTTGGATAATGTTAATGTATTCTGGGAGTGATGCTACCCACTACTTTACAACGGTAATTTAATGGATTATATTAAAAACGGTCCGTATGCTGTGTTTTCCATACAAACGTAGTTTACTCATCATTTGAAAATGTATCTTTATGGAATTTCGTGTCTGATATCAAGCTATGAATATCTGTATTTTTTTCAAACCAAAACCAGTCAAAGGAAAGCAAAAAATAAAATGATTATTTAAAAATATATATCTGTGGGCCAACCCAGGATAGATATTTCGAAAAATCTTAACGTGCCGACACAGCTATTTGTTGGCAAATATTAGTTACCGCATATCAAATAAATTTAAACAGTGGTTTTTTACCTCAATTTATTCGATGATTCTGGTATTCATTATAATAATATTGCAAAGGCAAATAACGAATAATACAAACTAAAATCTACCATTAACATTAATTAAAAAGAAACACACAAAATTCCAATACATTAATTTTCAAATAATATGTAAATTACGTTTGTATGGAGTGGGTAATGATATTAAAATGCCTGTATTGTCCGATATGACAGTGTGTACGGAATTTGAAATTCACATAAGCAAGAGGTTGTTTCACCTTAAATAAAATAATTCCTACATTTAAGTAAAAAACACAGTTTTATGCATTTCTTAAATAGTTTCAAATAATTAAAAAATATTCACACATTTTGTTAAACATTTTAGATTAAAAATTTAAAATGTCTATGTTTGAATTAAAATAATATATTTTTAAAGTTAAGCAAGTTTTCAACAATATAGCATCCTAAATGATTCAGTATTATTTCAAAGCTGTCATATAGGCAGCCTGTCATTGAATGATTAACATTTCGGAAGCTAAGCATACGGTAACCCGACAACGCCTTATACACATAACTCGTAAATGTAAATGATAAAAGGCGTTAACGCATGAGAAATAAACAAACAAAACTATCTTTAGGTCGTTCAACTCTCAGACACCATATGTTCCGCCAGACCAGAAAAATATTTTTACTGTAACTCGTTCTCTGCGCTGGGATCTCGGCATGTGTGAAAATAACTTATTTACAGAGATGAACGCCCTATTGGTGATGTTCTCAAGAGGAAATTTACTATATCTGTATTTAAATGAGGGATACAAATATACCGTGTTGTTCAAGTGAAATCGGGTTTATAAATATTATGTAATGCGTTCTCAAACTCCAAAATTCACCATTTAGAATCAAATATCTATCAAACGCTCTCTATTTAAAATGAATGGGTATGGAATATATCGATAGATACAAATGCATTGTGAGCAGAGCAGCAAAACATAGTTTTTAGTTTCGTAACGCGACAGAGGACAATGGGCATTTTGGTACAATTGACCACGAGCCATAAGTTTTACATTGATGTAAACGTATTTTCAAGTATATTATTTAAATATCTATGTTATATACAAACCTTAAATTACTGCCCTTTTCGAGTTATACGCTCTTGAACAAGGCCGATTTCGTATAGCGAAATGTGTTCTTTGTTACTTACCGTCATAGTTTTTTCATCCTTTTTAGAGTTTCATTTCAAACTTCCCTCTGAACACACATATAATGATGATATATGATGATGTACTGGGTATTGAAGTACAAATAATAATACATATATATATTTTTTTTTTTTTTTTATGTTAAGCGCGGCATATGGCGTACGCCAGGACATCCTAAGGTGCCCGACGACGCCCATGGGATTTCGAATTTACAGGGGGGCTGCGAAAACCATGCCGGCCGGCCAGGTGCTTCTTCACACCATGTTTGAAGGACCCCAGGTTGTACTTTGGGGGAAATACATCGGAAGGGAGTTCATTCCATAGTTTTCCGACCCTATAGATGAAGGATCTAGAAGATCGGTGGGTTCTTATTTTTGGAATGTCGACTGTGAATGTGTGCATTTTCTCCCTGTTCCGCGTTGACCGAAGGTAGAAAGGGGACGGAGGAACAGCGTTATGCAGCTCCGACGAGCATTCTCCGTCGTAAATATATTTATCATAAATGATAAATAAAGAAACAATTTTTTTTATTTCGCTTATCATAAACAGTTATGTTTATAACTCAAGTTTATAATACAGTAATTTCGAGATTTATCATAATATTATTTAATGGACGTCTTTTCCATGCTTTTGGTTTGAAGTAACAAATATTTGCCAACTCTCCATTATTAATATGTAAGAAAAGCGAATTCGTAATTAAATTTGACAGCTCGTAATGATCACAAAAACTAATCATTGTTATACGAATTAATGTATTTTTTTATCGTAGTTTACATAGTCAAATCTAATTTAAAAAAACACATAATATTTATCATTATTACCTATTATATCAATAAAATGTTTGTATCATATTTATTAATATTGGACCATGTTCACAAACAATCGATTTCCTTGTCACGCGTTAAATTAAGTTGTTCTATTCAATATTACGTAAGCTTTTTTGTTTTTTTGGGATATCAAAATAATATCATGCTCAGGAATTAGGAAACTTTCAGTCGAGATATGCATTTCGTCACGAATGCGAGCTTTTCCATTGTTCGGATTCCGCAATTGTGCCAACCGTGTTGGTAACATCGAATTGGCAAAATTAAATGTAGCCGTAATATTTATTTGTGCTGTCATTATGGTACCCCATAACACCTCACGGGATCTAGGAGCCATGCCAGGACCTTTCTTAAATTGCTCGTAAATGGATGGTCACGCCATGGCTCCTAATGCCTTCGAGAATACGGTGTGTTGAGCTAATATCATGACAGTAAGTGTGGTATTAGCACTGGGTATAAGCTATCCATATCAAGTAAGAAAATCTCCAAAAGCAATAAGATAAGCCGCTAATTCTAAAGTATTTAACTTCCTTTTAATTTTTAATTTCATTACATAAATTAGATTACTTTCAAATTTTCTATGTACAATATTTCCTTGATTTGTATCAACCGCAATTGTTATTTGTCGCAGAGATAACACAATTTATAAATAAACATCGCATACGCATTGATAGTTCTTTGTCCTCGGCTAAGCCTTATCTATTTCCCATTAAATCAAAACACACTAGGCGGTGGTACCTTGCACATTGTTTGCAACGCAACCAGTTCATGGAGGTGAATTTAATTCTCCTATTGAATTAATTAATGAATTAATTGGTGAGTAATTTTCTCACCTCCATGAGCCAGCTACGTCAGTCTGTTACCATGCAGCTTCCCACTTCTTGCGATACGCTTTTTGTGTAACGAATGGCTTTAATGGTTTTGCTGATGAAGCGTTGCTATCGGCGCCGACTAATGCTTTGGTCAGGCCTCTCACAATGCGTATTTGAGAAAGTGTTGCGGCCATAACCGATTCATCGATGCACTATAGACGCGCTTGCATGTTGACTCTAGCGTTGCACACCCGTGCGTGACAATTATGTACATTGCTCTTTCAAATCACTGCCATGAAATTCAACGTCATCTCTCTGCCTTTCTCAATGTCTTTCTTTCTACACTAACCCGATTTCCATGCGGATTATTTCCACACATTTCCAAGGATAATACCACAGTCACCGTCATTATACGAGCCCAAAAAATCGCATCCTCAATGGAATTAGGTGCCATGCCAAGACCTTATCTTTAACTGGATAAAAAACACGGACATTTTTTTATTGCCGCTTCGACCATCTTTTAATCGAATGCTAGGACCGAGTGGGCAAAACCCTTCCACAGACCTACAGCTTTACATGAAATCTGAACCACGGGTAACTCGCATTCATGACGAAATGCATTTATCCAACTCAGAAAATGAAAGAAAGTTGGCATGAACAGGGCAGGTATCGAACCCAAGACAACTGGCATGGAAGTTAAGTCATCTTACCCCTGAGCTATGAGCCACTAGAAAAACAATATTGAGTAAGATTTTAAAACCAGCCACCGAAAGCCCAATCATACCAAGCAAGATAAGCGCTTTTGCACCATTTTTAATTAATCCATCATCCGATGGCACATACCAGGGTATTATGAATGCTGGGTGCCTTTTGCCTTTTGTATGGAGGCACGAGTAATGAAATGGTTTGTGAAATATCTGCATATCATAACCAAAGCGTTACCTATACATATAGAGAGGTGCGAAAAGCCGTGGGTTGCTGTGTTTGCAAAAGATGTGACCATTGACATTTAAATTTATAGTAATGAGTCTAGTGCTTAAATTCTAAAAGGCTCTGATTATCTGTGTACAGACAAGACATTTGTGTAGTTTATTGGCCTTGCAGGCATCGCTTATCTCTGTTCCGTCTGCGGCACACAAAGATAGAACATCAGACACATCATATTACGCTGTGTGCAACTTTTTAGGATAAAATATTTTATTTATAAAATTGTATTCAATTAGTGGCTTTATTGAATGTGATATTTATGCATAATCACCGTGAAGCAAGGACACATGAATCAAAGAAAGAGCCCTGAAAAATAACTACTTTATGAATATACCGTAAGGTCGCACCCGACCCAGTGAAACATACAACCCATAATTTGGAATTCTCCAAATTACATGCCTCCACTATAATATAGAAAATGCGACGAACTTGCTTAGTACGATAAAGTATTTTTACTTCGTGGCTTTATAATAATATTGGAGTAAAAGGTAAATTTTAATTACTGTGGGATGACAGAATTTAAACAGAGAAGGTCCGAGAGCGCATTAGCACGGTTTTGTACCGTGCCCGCGAATGAGACTTCTTTGGTGATGCTTTGTCGATAATATTTGTCATCACTTCCTCGTTCTTTCGAAATAAAACTTCAGTTCGTTATTTTGAAGCTACACGGCGACTTAGAGATGTTGGTGAATAAGAAATTTCAGTACATTTTTAATTAAACGTTTTGGTACCATCCGTCAGTTGACTCTGGTTGGTCTCAGTTGGTTTGATTGGTCTGTATTTCTTTACATTCTAATTCTATCCTTTCTTTCGCTCACTTGATAGTATATGACACTATTGCTCTATAGTAAGCAAAAGTGTCATAGATCAAAGAGGAAGGTAACGTCATACAAAGTAAAAAGCTCGCCAAAAACTGCTTATGTTACTACGACATTTCTAAACGGCACCATATCCCGTCACGGCCACAACTAATTACACAGTCTTTAAACTAAGCTTGTTCCTTGGCCTAGGTAGGCATGATGAAAACGTTACATTTTAACAATACATTAAGTAATGTCATTGTAAAGAAAAAATATCGTTCATATTCATTGGTTTCTATTAAATGTATTCTGAGCCGGTAGTCTCAGTTGTCACCTAAATTGGCGTTACGGCAAACCGATCGACTGGCGTTTTCAAATGTATCGAGACATTGAAGAGCGCGCGCAGTGGGCGTTAAGCGAACTAACATTTTATTTATAAAATTGTATTCAATTAGTGGCTTTATTGAATGTGATATTTATGCATAATCACCGTGAAGCAAGGACACATGAATCAAAGAAAGAGCCCTGAAAAATAACTACTTTATGAATATACCGTAAGGTCGCACCCGACCCAGTGAAACATACAACCCATAATTTGGAATTCTCCAAATTACATGCCTCCACTATAATATAGAAAATGCGACGAACTTGCTTAGTACGATAAAGTATTTTTACTTCGTGGCTTTATAATAATATTGGAGTAAAAGGTAAATTTTAATTACTGTGGGATGACAGAATTTAAATACATAAATAAATATGAGAGCGCCAGGAAATGGAAGTTTGGAAACAGTGACTTTACAATTCTAGAATGATTTTTCAGTCTACTAATATTTTATATTCCAGAATCATAGAGAGGAGAGGAAAATGTCTTATTTAATTATCATGTCTTCGAAAATCCGTTCACAATAGCATAGATGCATAGATTAAAGAGAAAAGGCTAGATAGCTAACGTCATACCTGTGTAGAAAAGGGATAGTAAAAGTCCGCAGGTGGCGTTTCAATTCACATTTCTGAGCCGGTAGTCTCAGTTCTCACCTAAATTGGCGTTTACGTAACTTCGAAGTACCGTAAAAACGTCAAACTCCATACAATTTTTTACTAGATATTCTGTGGTTTTACTTCTTCAAGCTGTCAAAGTCAAACACGGACTAACGATTTGTATGAAAACGCGGAGTGGACGTAAACGGCAACGTCGACGTATTTACGGCAACGTTGAGTAAGCTGTCAAGTCAAGCTCGGACTCGCAAATGTTAGTTCGCTTAACGCCCACTGCGCGCGCTCTTCAATGTCTCGATACATTTGAAAACGCCAGTCGATCGGTTTGCCGTAACGCCAATTTAGGTGACAACTGAGACTACCGGCTCAGAATACATTTAATAGAAACCAATGAATATGAACGATATTTTTTCTTTACAATGACATTACTTAATGTATTGTTAAAATGTAACGTTTTCATCATGCCTACCTAGGCCAAGGAACAAGCTTAGTTTAAAGACTGTGTAATTAGTTGTGGCCGTGACGGGATATGGTGCCGTTTAGAAATGTCGTAGTAACATAAGCAGTTTTTGGCGAGCTTTTTACTTTGTATGACGTTACCTTCCTCTTTGATCTATGACACTTTTGCTTACTATAGAGCAATAGTGTCATATACTATCAAGTGAGCGAAAGAAAGGATAGAATTAGAATGTAAAGAAATACAGACCAATCAAACCAACTGAGACCAACCAGAGTCAACTGACGGATGGTACCAAAACGTTTAATTAAAAATGTACTGAAATTTCTTATTCACCAACATCTCTAAGTCGCCGTGTAGCTTCAAAATAACGAACTGAAGTTTTATTTCGAAAGAACGAGGAAGTGATGACAAATATTATCGACAAAGCATCACCAAAGAAGTCTCATTCGCGGGCACGGTACAAAACCGTGCTAATGCGCTCTCGGACCTTCTCTGTTTCAAAGAAAGACAGGCTCCTTGATGAGGAGACTGCAACATGTACACAAAGCAGACAATGCGCATAGTTTATGATTTGGTAAGATTTACGAATTTTTTTTATTACAAAACGACTCATAGTAAAATGTAGTAAAAACCAAATCGATTATAAATTTTGACGAAACAAGCTATGTCTGATGACTAATCTTTTTAAGATGTTTTTATTTTATCGTTGAGTAATTCACCGCCAAAGCGATTGCATAAAACGCACGAAAATTTTGAACTTTCGGACCTTATAACTTAAAAACCAAACACAATTTTACAATGCTAACGGTCATCAGTTTCGTCACATGAAGCTATTTGGAGCCAAATTTTGGATCTCTGACAAGAAATATGGGTATGATGTTCTTTCCACGTCTGTATGGGAAGTTGAGCGGGAAGGCCCACCTTAAACCGTTAACCTCACAATCTACAAATGCACAGGTCACCATACCTTCAACGTATACTTGCTTTGAGGAAAACTGGAAAAATCATAAATATATTAGATAAAATACATTTAACATTTAATGAACCCGGACACTGTGTACTTAAAGGCACTTCGAAAAGTTGTCATATCCGCTAGGTATGTTCCATAACTCGCGGTAGTGGTACTTCGGGGGACTTCTCACTCCCACACTGTATTCGTCGTGTAAGCACACCGCGTCCATGCTAGATCTGTGCTCACAGTCCACATCGCTTCTGCGCGAAAACTATATTTCAATCAGCAGTAGTTCTGCAGAGAAGTGGTGTGCAAGTCTGGCATCATCAGTCAGGTCTTATCGCGAGACCTCGAGCCGTCGCTGGTGCGTTGAACCCGAGGCACGCACCAACGACGCTGCGATCGAGCTCGCGCAACTAGCTGCCCCGCCAATCTGCAACGCACACTGAATGGGGAAAACGCTGGATATGCCGAAAACGTTTTACATATATCTTGCTGCCTGATGTTGGATATATCTGACATTGTAGACAGAACTCGTGGCCCCATGACCTTCCGGCGCATCGAACATTTATTAACTACGTCAGTTAAAAAATTAAAGAGAAATTAAAAGAATGGGAGAACATCAATTATTATTTTTTTGTGCCGAATTGAATATTTAATGCACAAAAAAGACTATCTTACAAAATGAAATGATATATACAACAGTCGTCTCGATAATATGATGAATGACCAGACTCTCAACGAAATCTGTAAATTCACTAAAAAGGTGTTTTTGACAGGATAAGTATAATTAATTATAATCCTATCGAAACCAAAACGGTATTATTATTTTTTTCTCTCTTCGTATTAGAAATATCTCTTTTCGTTTACCTTTTAGTAACGCAATCTTTTGATATTATTTTCATTTCTCTATCTTAATTATTGAGAACGCTAGCTTCCGGTTGCACTTTTCTTGAAACCGGTTACCCTACTGAAGCGATCGAAAATTAATTTTCAATTCCAAGGAAATGCCGAATCCGGATGTGTAATATAAATCGAATAGAGGAAATAAACTAACTGAAATCGCCTGTCACCTTAACTGCTGCGTGTACCTACGACCTAAGCTTTCTAACCTATTACGAATTCTGTGGCATCACTGCGCTCGATTGCTGTTGCGATGGAAGAGTTATATTTTGAGCCTCTAGCCGAAATGTATAAGCATGCTGCAAAGATGGTGTATCATTTGACTAATTCTAACAGAATAAACAACAGAATTAGCATGAGCAGTTCTTACAAGCCGAATACAGTGTTGGAGGGAAAAGTAGTGTCAACTCAAGCACCGCTGACGCGTGTTGGAGAGAACTTGAACATCTACCTGATGCGTCAACTTTTCGAATCGCTATAACTACACAGTGTCACAGCTCATTAGTTCAAATCTGTCTATGATTTCTCAAGTGCTTCTCAAAAAAGTATTTGTTGAAGCCATGGTGACCAGAGAATTTGTAAACTGTGAGGTGAACGGGCGAATAACACGGACAGATATATATTTTTTTCTGGCATATAATATTCCGGATGGTCACGACATTTTTGGTCACGATAAGGTAAATGGCTGAATCTGGGTTCACATGTTAGAGACCAACCCTGTGATGCTAAATATGTCGGTCTGCCTGCGCCTCTGAATAGCTTTATTTCATCGAACTAGATGTCTGATGACGAAAATGATGATGATGATGAAAATTGTGTTTGGATTCTGAGTTATAAGGTCCGAAAGTTCGAATTTTTCGCGCGTTTTATACAATAACTTTGGAGGTGGATTACGCAATGATAAAGTAGGAACATCGTAAAAAGATTAGTCATCCGACATAGCTTATTTAATCAAGATTTATGATGATTTGGTTTTTGTTAGATTTTTGACTACAGCGGTCGTGGTTTACTTTTAGCTATAAGTCGTATTGAAATTAATATTTTCTTAAATCTTACCAAATCATACACTATGCACATTGTCTTTTTTGTGGACATGTTGCATCTTCCTAATCACGGAGCCTGTCTTATTCTTTGATACCGAGAAGGTCCCAGAGCGCAACAGCACGGTTTTGTACCGTGCCCGCGAATGAGTTAGGCCCGCCGGGTTGGGCCACCGTAAGTGTACAACCAATTTATAACAACCAAATACGTGAGATCTCGCAACACGTACGTTTTTGCAACTGTGCACTGGCTGATTGCTTCCCTGAAAGCAAGGCAATTTACCTTCACCTTTGAGTCGGATTAACGCAAGGGGAAGTGAGAATAGATGCCTACTTCCTTACCTTTACGAACATCAGACAACCTTTCGAAGTTGCGCCTTCCGGAAATTATCGCCTAAAGACATTTTGCCTCGCCTAGTTAAAGTTCATCGACAGATAATCAACATTTTCTTGGTTGAATTAAGATATTACAAAGGATAATCTTATGCCAACTTTTAAAGCCGGGGTAGACAGCAATCGAAAAAAAGTGAATTGTAACACAAAATATTAGGTTTGATGTGTCTTTCTTCAACAAGCGTTAACGACTTTATTGATCATAAATGAAAGAAAAGAAGTTACATCCTAAAGGCATTTAGCGTAACCTACTTAAAGTTCATCGACAGATAGTCAACATTTTGCTGATTGAATTAAGACATTACAAATATAATCTTATGACAACAACTTCTAAAACCAGGGGGAAAAACGATCGATAAAAAGTGAATTGTAACACAAAATATTAAGTTTGATGTGTCTTTCTGCAACTAGCGTTAATGAAGTTACTAATCATAATAAATGAAATAAAGGGAAATTACATTTTGCGTCACCTACTTAAAGTTCATCGACAGATTATCAACATTTTACTGGTTGAATTGAGACATAACATAGGATAATCTTTTGCCAACTTTTGAAGCCGGGGTAAACAACAATCGATAAAAAGTGAATGGTATCACAAAATATTAAGTTTGATGTGTCTTTCTGCAACTAGCGTTATTGTTATTCTTGAATCATAATAAATGAAAGGAAGGGGAATAAACCATTGTGTCGTACCCCTACGTTATTTCATCAGCAAGTCCGGAAAAAATAAAGACTTCGTGCTAACCGATGAAAATAAATTACGTTACGAAAACAAATGTATTAAAGTTACATAACACCGCTTGAAACGTTATTATCCTAAATACGCAAAAACCAAAAATCATTCTTTGATTATTTCACGCTTGTTGACTAGTTACTATTATAAACTGGCTCTGTGCTTCAAGTCTACTCTCAGATGATGGCATGGGATAAAAGATGCAAGATAAACTGACGAATGATGGATATAAATAAATGAAAGCGTGACTGTGATAATGTTTTTTGACAAGACAAACCACCCACTGAGTGACTTGAGTGCAATGGAAAGATGTGTGGAGACATGCGTGTCGAGAAATGATTGCTATAGATCGAGGCCAAAATGTTTTGTGGTGACGTTACATGGAAATAAATAGAATTGTCTGCTTTTAATATTCACTAAGGATTAACTGGGGCGTTTGCTGCATAGCTTCGCTGCACATCTTTCGTTTTGCTTCGATGACAGTTTATAAATATAAAAACCGGCCAAGTGCGAGTCGGACTCGCACACGAAGGGTTCCGTACCATCGTACAGGATAAAAAAACAGGTTTTTCGAGGGGCCCCCCTTTAATTTTTATTATTTTATAATGTAGGTAACATGTTGTTGTTATAGCGGCAAAATAAATACATAATCTGTGAAATTTTCATCTTCCTTCCTTTTACGGTTCATGAGATACAGCCCTGTGACGTGTGCGAGTCCGACTCGCATTTGGCCGGTTTTTATACCATCTCGCAATCTATCTAGCACAAGAAAATCAGAACTTTAGTAATAAAGGCCCTTGAAGTGTCAATTAAAATAAATCAGCACTTAGTGATCTCCAGGCTATAGTAGTATGTGGCCAACAAAACACGATTTGCTGGAGTTCATTAAACTCACTTATGCGTATTGCAGATCTCCATTGCTGCCATTCGCGCGCAGATAAGGCCGCGCGGGCGGCGCAGCTGCGTCGACGGAGGCGGCGGCGTGCGCGCAGTTCACAGGTCGCCGGCGATTGCAGGCTCGCTCCCGGCTGTCATAAATTGTACGAGTTGACATTTGAACTCGCGCGTCGCAGCCCGAACCCGACTCTCCATACCGCTTCTTACTGCATCGCCATTCGCCGTCCAGATAAGGCCAAGTGCTGCCTGCGAGCGGGTCTCAGACGAGCCGACGCGACGCGACTATGGTCGGCTGGAGATTGTGAAGGCAGGTTCATAGAGCCAAATCAGGATGTACCTGTCACAGCGACATCAACATTTTACATTCTATATAATTGTATTCGTTATAATCACTGGTACAGTAAGGTCTTGTTAGGTTAGGTTTATTGGAAGAAATAGAGAAGACGGATTATTTTGTAATATGACCAGTATAAGGTCCCTGGAACATCTCTGAAATCTTTGCACACATCTTAACCGACACTTTGGATTACTGGTTAGGATTTTGATGGCGTATCTTGATTAAATGCATATACCTTCAAATCGTCTTTCGGTTTTATATATAGTACCCATGGGAAAAATGTTCAGAATTAGGAAGATAAAGCCCCCATTGCACGAAGAGACGGCCGAGTTAATCAATGTTCAAATACGTCACTTTTATTGAACCGCATGGAGTTCCTTCCATACAGTCCATACAAAGTGACGTGTTTAATCGTACGTTGACGTTGATTAGCTAACAGAATGATCTCAGCGTATGGAGATCCAAAATTTGTGAAATTTTATTTCTGTTAACTAAAAAGTTTTTTTCGTTTCATTTTACAACATGTGCTATGTTTTATAATGATTTGCATTATTTTTATAAGATTATTCTTAGACTTGTTTCTTGAACACAATGTCTATCAATTTAAACAACTTTAACGACGGGTCTCTTACATTATTTGGCAGCATGCTTTGATTTCTCCTTTTTTTATGTAACTGTACATGGATGGCTATAATACCAAACTGAACGTCAGATATTGGCCTAATACACCACATGGGGACTAGGTGCCATGCCAGTGTAACCGGGTTTTATGCTTCTTAAAAGACAACATGTACAACAACCTTACGATGATTTGAATCAGGGAGGGTACAGGTTTCCGGTTAAAGGTAATAATTAATTGTGTTAAAAAACAACCTACCTTGTATTTATTCTAGATTTTTATTTAAACAATAAATAGTACACATCCTCAGTTATTTTTTGTGCATAGTCAGCCCTATTTTTCTTTGCTAAAGTCAAAGTATTTTGACCGTTCACCTTTTCCTTGAACCGAAAGTGTATCCTTTAATTTTTAGTTAACTGTACAGTTATATTTATTGCGAACACGGTAAAAATGTCCGACGAACAGGCAGGATCCTCAGCCTTCATTGTATAATGGTTTTTGTGGGCCGCTGAAATCACCAGTCCCCTATCCGACTTCAATTCATAGGAAGATAAATCAGATTGGGTACTTTGTTACAATTATAATTAGTTATATTTATAGTTAATTAAATAATTAGTTGTAATTAAAGTCAAGGTTTCTTAATTTGTTGGAAGCAAATAATATTAACAGAAATTATTACCATCATAAATCCCTTGATATTTCCATAACAACTTAACTGCATCGCTGCATTTGATAAGCGTTCAATGATGCAAATCAGAAAAGAAAGCAGCCAGACGAACACTAAACAGAGGAGGCACGAGTCAGATGAGAATATCAGAATATTATGATTATAAGTCAATCACTTTCAAAAAACGTAACTGTGGCAAAACAAATTTACTTGATTCGAAACGCTCACTATATGTTGGCTTGACTTTGAATTTTTGAAGAGTTATAATTTATTTTAACTGTGTGCATCAACACAATTATAAACGCGTTGTGAAAATATTTGAACATGAATCAATAAATTTTACCGAGTTTTTTTTCCAAAAATAATACCATTCATGGAATATGCTAAGTGTTAATTTTCTGCAGATTTATGTTAATAAAATCATACTAATACGTTTAGATATTGGTTTCTGATAATGGGGCCATGTTGATTCGTTTCAAAAGATTGCAACTTCAGTCAGAATTACAAGTGTGGAGGCAGAAAGACGAGTTGATTGCAGTTTATTTGCCGTAAACTAACGATCCATCTCAAGCCTATAGATAGAGGTTAATGAGTATTTTTTTAAAATACCGGCAATGGGTATTGTAAGAGCACATCTAAGACGGAATGAGATTTGAAAAAAAAAAACAGAAGTAGGATAAAGGTTAATGACTATGAAATTATAATCATAAAGGCTAATTTAATTAAATAAAAATTTGTACGTATGTAGAAACTGCTTTGTTTCTTGGACATTCTTTGGATTTAATTTTTTGTGCTTCTTTATTAAAATAAATGTTTTGTTCCTAACAGTTCCTATAGTAACCTGTTCAGATAAAAGCTATGAGAAGCCCAAAGCCCTTAAGCCCGTTGGTCTTCTTAAGATCAAATATTTGAAACCTTTAATTTCTTTCAAAAGTGGGCTACGCAAATAAGTAAGCCCATGACGTGGAAATAAATAAACCAGATGTTGTTTGTTATTAGCAATTTAACTAATGGGTTAAACGTATTTGAATATTTGATTTCGAATGATACATACAAAGGTGAACCAAGAAATAACCAGGGTTATTTTTTTGGGAGGAAGTGAACGATAACCGTCACAAAATCTTCACATGGTTGAACATCACTAAGAAGAACAAAGGAAGAGACAACCTGTTAATGTTTAGGGTTCCGTACCCAAAGGGAGAAAACGGAACCCTATTACCAAGCCTCCGCTGTCCGTCCGTCCGTCCGTCTATCACAGGGCTTTATTTCATGAACCGTAATAGGTAGATTTTCACAGAGTATGTATTTATTTTGCCGCTGTAACAAAAAATAGGTACAATACAAAAAACGTGATTTTTTGTGTTAAATCTTGTACTATGGTAAGGAACCCTTCGTGTGCGAGTCCGACTCGCACTTGGCCGGTTTTTCTAGACATCCTGAGCAATTTCATATAGATTTATTTCATTCAATCCCTGGATTGCAATTTACTACCCTACTGAGAAGTGGGCTTAGTTTATGAACCTAGAAATGGAAAACACCATAAATGTGTTCTTTAGTGGAGGGGAACCATTCTAAAAACGTCAGATTTGATCACTCGCTTGCATCTTCACCCGCTCTCCACCAGGTGAGTTAATTTGCCATGGTAACCCCCTGATTGGTGCAGAATTTATTGAATTCTTTCAAATATTTGTTCACATCTTACGCCGGTTCAGCCCCAGGACTCAATTTCTGTAGGGTTGATTGTCACCAAGTGCCGTTTTCTCTTAATCGATTTAGATTTATTTATTCAATTACATGAAAACTAAACATATCGCCAATTCATATGTTTCAACAAAAAAATAATTAAAAATAATGCAGAGTATTTTTAAGGGAAAAATATGAATAAACGCGCACTAAGTAGGTGGTTGTACTGCACAGAAAAAATGTTAGCGTATGCGTGTTGTTATAGAGGGTAAGGTTGTGTATGTATCTGTAGTGTGAGGGCTTGTAAGGTTATGTTAGGTTATGTAGGTTATTATCTTGTATTTGTATTGATTGCAAGATGGTAAGAAAGACCACTTAGTCAATGGTTATGTGCCGATTAAGCTAAACAGCACATGGTGGGTGAGACCCTAAGGGTCTCTTCCACCAACTACTGATTAGCTTAATCCTCACATTAAAGGGCCTTTCTTACCATCTCGCAATCGATACCAGTACAAGATAATAAGCACTTTATTAATAAATGTCCTTTAAGTGTCGATTAAAATAAATCAGCACTTGGTGCACCAGCAAGTGTTGATTTATTTTAATCTACACCGAATGGGGCCTGCACTTTGTATTATCTTGCACTGGCGATATGGTAAAAAAGTCCCTTTAATAAAACTAACAAATACTTGGTGAAAGAGATCCTAAGTTTAAGCAAAAGTAAATATATGTTGGTTCTCTAGCGCATAGGTTGGGGTGTGATTTAATACAATGACTGCTGACCGGAGTGTGTTTGCGTACGTCGCGGTTGCGTAGACGCAGCAAGTCCGACCGACGCGCCGCAAGCGTGCGCGTGTGTAATCATCATTATTGTGCGCGCCGCTGTGAAAACACAAGCACCTTCGATGTTTGGCTCCGAATGGCCTAGAATTGTAGGTATCAGCATTATACACCCAAACATTTAGGTATATAGGGTGTGTGCTCAATTTAAATCAATGAAATCATAAATATAGGCTCAAAATGCAACCAAATCCTGAAATGTTAATGAAAATCGATTGCAAAATATGTTTACTCACTCATTTTTACCCGACTACGGCGAATCCAAATGGAAGCGTTACGATTTTAGTAGTCTATGTACCTATGTATATTTATATGCACGTTGTATGTTAAGCCGTAGCGCTTAAACTATTCATTCGATATGGATGAATAAGGTGTCAATCGATTCGTTTCATAGGCACGGAAAATAGAATAAAAATAGTTAAAAAAAACTGTAACCCGACCACTAAAAGGTCCGAAGCAAGGCAAATGCTGTTTGATAAAATTAAATTGTCTCATTGATTTGATTTAAAAAGTTAATTGATACATTCATTGTTTAGGTACATATTTCCATAATTTCAGTCTGAATACATGAGCGAAGGATATAGACACCGTCTGGTAGTATATAGAGGAAGCATTTCGTCGATGACGATAAAATCGAGAAATTCGTTGGCTCACTGGATATCTTAGCGTAGAGCAGCGGATGTGTAATCTAAAGGTCGCAGGTTCGGATCCTGCTGCAGACGAATGTCCAGACCAAACATTTTCTGATTATTTTCAAAATGTCAATGAGTTTGAAAACGGCGAAAATATACCGATTAGTTAGTTCTGTTTCAGAATCGCTGCTCCTGTCTTCCTGCATCTCATCGCAGTTCCGGTGCTGCTCCTGACACTCGAGCAAGCCCCCGCAACCCAACTCATCTGCCGAGGACAACGAGAAAAGAGGTTTTTCCTCGTTGGCCGAGGAGCACAACAATTTTCTGTAATTAGGATTATATTTTATTGTGTGTATAACGTGTATTTCATAAATAAATATTATTTTAACTTTAATGCTAAAAGTATAAAGTATTTAAACGTTAAATCTTTTGTTTTAACAAATCCCAAATAAGTTGTGTACATTCAGAGAGTTTTCGTGATTTTTTGCCTCTTTCTTCGTCATTCGAGATTGAAATATCAATTTTAAATAGACATCGTAGGTGTCATGTCTGGCTCCCGAGAACAGTACCGCGAACCGATTCTAAAAGTTCTGATCATTAACCCTTATATACCTGTTCAAACGAACCAGGTTTAAATATGAATAGGTGGGTAAATACGTGGGTTTTGAAAACCGTTTCAAAACCATTTAATTTGAGAAAAAGGGTTAAGAATGCTCAAATAAATAAAAGATCCTGATCTTGTATCCTTGACGATTGTCAAGAATAATACTGTCTACCCATTGAGGCTGTCCGTGGTTTGGATTCGACTCAGAACCCTTCCTTACTAACTGTGATGGTCTAAGCGACAGCGAAATTGTCCGTGTTCTCCACCCAGTTCAATGTAGCCATGCGATATAAGGAAGTTACTGATATCACACATATTTTCATTCATAAAAACATAGTTCCATAAAAAAATGGGATTTGATAGTAAATACGATTCCTACTTGATTTTTCTGAAAAGCCTTAGTCTATTCTAGTGAATGACCAACGGTAAATAAGTCCGGTTGTACAGCCATAAATTTGGTATATGTAGTTTAATTTAACTATTGCTAAAAATATAGACCAGTAAACCTGACTCGGTTGACTTTTGCGACTCAATAAATTTGACCCACCCGCAGGCCACTTTCAACATGTTAATATGAACAAAAAAACAATGGAGTCGCTGTTAGCCCTAACATAAAACTCGCCTACTATGCTGTTGACAATTTTCTAAAACGACCAACACAACTTACGTGTGAAATGTGCAACACGCATAAACATAGACGCAGACGTAGTTTAGGATTTGTGTTCAATGCAATTAACTTGGTGAACGCTTTTCAGGAACAGATTTTTGCCCAGGGCGATGTTTTTACTGTGTGTTTTGGTGATTTATATAAATTTAAAGACTGTTTAAAGAAGTGTGTTTCCGAGACACAAAAAAAACTTTCAAAATATTCAAGTGCTCCAGTCAAGCCGCTAAGGAATCTTTTTTTAAGTTTTATGCATTTTCTAAAATTTCGTTGACAAACCAGATTTTAAAACCCAATATTTAACGGAGATACAGCCAATCAAAGTTGGACAAAGTTTTTTAATAAGTACAAAAAAAAAGATTCCGACGAATTGAGAACCTCCTCCTTTTCTTTGAAGTCGGTTAAAAATAGCAAGGTAACACTATAATAAATTGTTACAATCATTGCCATGTTAGTTATGTTGATCACACATCAATATCAGCACCTTGAAAAACCTATGACACCCTCCCCCAAACGTGAAGATGTTCCACTATATGCAAGAAATGCATAAAAAATAAAGCCTTTATTAGGAACTAGTCTTTGTTTTTGCCCCTTCCCCCTAATTTAGGACAGTGTCTTCGAGGTTTAAAACTTAAGATAGTCTTCAAAGTAGATAACGGCAGGAATATAGATTTGAGTATGCATGACATATTTTTTTGTAAGTCTTCAAGAGTTCTAGCGTGTCGGCGGCTCCACAACTTTGTGCTGAGTCCGATCGTTACTATTGGGACTCCGGGCAGTAAACTCGGCGCGATAGCACGCGAAGATGGAGTGACCTCCTTACCGTGGCTTCTGTGGAGCTGGCGGCAATGGCGGTGCAAGGTCTGGCATCAGCAATTATTTCCAGCAACGCATTTTTTAAGTTATGTAACTGGACATTGATGGCGAATTAGATCTACAGCATAACACGGCGCGTTCTGCACAGAACTAGTTGATGAGGAACGTGGAAAAGAACTATAGACCTACAGTTTTACGCGGACCCCGAACCAAGTGTGGCAAATCCTCTTGTCACCTCTCACGAAACGCACGGGAAGAAATCCAGTGGTATTATTATTCTTGACCCATTACTTATAAATGGTTGCACCACACTGCACAAACAGCACATGTGATGAGGAAACACTTCCCGGAATGAGGGGCAAGCATTAAATAAACTGAGCTGAATCTGAAATCAAACTAAGGCCGACTTCTCACCTAAATTGACGTTTATGCCATACCGATCGACTGGCGTTTTCAAATGTGCGGAGAATTGAAAGGGCGCGCAGTGGGCGTTAAGCGAACTAAACTTTGCGAGTCTGAGATTTCACAGCTTACGCATCTTCGCCGTCAATATGTTGACGTTGCCGTTTACCCTGAATCCGCGTCTTCATACAAATCGATAGTCCGAGATGGTTAGACAGGTTGAAGAAGTGAAACTCGTATTGGTTTGACCTCTTATGCAGAAAAGACAAGCAACCGTTTAGTTTTAAGAACTGGTGGCAAGCAGACATACACATAGAAGTAAAAGTCGTCGCTTAATGTGAGCAAATTATTATTTAACATTCACGATACATTTGCTTTAATCTCACATTTTTTACTAAGCGTTACTGATTTGTTTGCATTGTTTTTACGAACGGCCTTCCTATGTCAATCAGTTTGACTGAAAAGGGTTCTTTATGTGTTTAAAGCAGTCGCGTATTAGAAAAGGCTTACATGTACTTCAGAATTTTAAAATGTATGGTGTAATTTTCATTTCTTCAACAGAGGATTTATCGTGAGAAAGAAACGATTAAAAACATTTGAAATACATTCGAGAGGTAGCAAGTTAAAACATTTTAGTTAAGGACGTATGCGGAGGCATGTAACGTACAACACGCACTCACACAAGAAGTACCCATGGGCTTTCGAATTTGCGATAACCATGCCGGCCAGCCAGGTGCTTCTTGGTTGAATACCTTGGTTGAATAATTCGTGGGAAACACCTCGGCAGGGTGTGCATTTCACCATTCCACAGTTTACCAATCCTGCTGATAATTATATAGAGGATCGGTCGATTTTTTTATTTTGGAACAGTCGATACTGAACGTTTGCATTTCCTGCCTGTTCCGCGTTGAGCGATGGTAATAAGGGGATGGAGGCATGGCGTTATGCAATTTCGGAAAGCATTCCCATGGAGAGATGATAGAACACAGAGAGAGACACTACATTTCTTCGAAGTTGAAGGGTCTCTAAATTCGTATCCGAAGGGTCAATCAGGTGATTCTCTTTTAAAGCATGATTTCATTCAATATTCCGCGTGTTATTCATGATCGAAAACAAAAATTTCTGATGAGCAGCTCGTGGCTCAGAAGCGGTTGGAATTGCCTTCCATCCCAGAGGTCTAAGTTTAAATCTTGCACCATTTTTTTCTGAGTTGGATAAGTGCATTTTGTTACGAATACGAGCGTTTACATGGTTCGGAATCAATGAAACAGTTTATTGTATTGTATTGTGTTGTTTTATTTCATTCATAGGCAAATTACGCGTTATGCTAGGTCTATGTCAAACATATAAAATTCGCATGCTATATTTCATACATATAACAATTGGCAAACGTACTTTGCCAGTCACAAAATACGATTAAAACTGAATTCAAATTAAAGTAGTTAGATAATCAATATCACCGATCACAAGAAAAACATAAGGAGAAACGTTAAAAACGCATAAAAATATAATGAATCTTACGAACTTAAACTAAATCGAGTGTATGCTAAAACATTTTAGGTGTACCTACTAGGTAGTAGGGAAGCCCGCTCGGGTTGGTACCGTCACGTTGTTGGATGAACAATATTGTCGGAGATGCAATAAAAAATTGTGCTCATAAATGGATGGTCATGGCATGGTACCTAATTCCATCGGGAATGGGGTGTGATAAGCTAACATTATGACAATGGATGTGGTATTAGCCATCCGTGGTCAGTCACATGAAAAAAAATATCGTTGCACACCCATCTGATTTCCATGTAAGCCCACGGCAATCCGAGTATTATATGAAAGGGCCCGCTACTGACGCGAGCGCCCTTGGTGTTAGACGTGATCTTGCTCAAGAGACGGAAGATCTCACAGTCGAGAGAAACCAACTCATTTAAATGCCAAACACAAGAGTAACGACCTATTCTGTTCAAGGTGTATTAAATGTAAATTGGTTGAGAGAGAAAAATAAATTTTGGAACAATATGATGTGCTGTGCGTTGGGCAACGTAGTGTTAATTATAGATTTGCTTTTTGATTACGATGCGTTAATTATATTGATATAATATATTTAAGTGTACCTTTGAAAGATATTTTTTCATAATTATAGTCTTAAAATTCTACACATATTGGCTTCCTATTTAGCAACAATTATCTTTTGTATTTGATTTCACTCATGCCAAAAGCAGTGTGCATTATTATTAAATATGTTTTGTATTGGTTTCTTTTCAATGAAGGTAAATAGAGAACCAAAAATGTTATTGTGACTTAGAATTTTGAAATTATTGCTGGTATTGTTATATCTTTACGTGCTTTGTGGCACTAAAAGATAAACATATACAAAAATATAATAATATAAAAAATAATGACATTTGTAAGTTAAATATACAAAATAAGTTCAATATCCTGTTTATCATTAAAATTGGCCCGTGAGCTATGAACATTTAAAAACCACTGTTCCAACTTACTTAATATTTGGTAAATAATATCTGTCAACGAACGTGTCATAACTTTGATCCCCACGAATTTTTCATAAAAACATTTGCTTACTACAGCATTTTTTAGGGTTCCGTACCCAAAGGGTGAAAACGGAACCCTATTACTAAGCCTCCGCTGTCCGTCCGTCCGTCCGTCCGTCTGTCACAGGGCTGTATCTCAGTAACCGTAACAGGTAGACAGCTGAAATTTTCACAGAGTGTGTATTTATTTTGCCGCTACAACAAATTAGATTAAAAAATATTTAAAATTAAAGGGAGCTTCCATACAAAAAACGTATTTTTTGGTTTTTTTTACGATGGTACGGAACCCTTCGTGTGCGAGTCCGACTCGCACTTGGCCGATTTTTAATCAAGACAAGACACTGACAGGTGTCACAGATTTATGACAAATTATCCAACCACATCACAGAAGGCGATGGCCAAGTGTTGCTTCATCAGTGACTTGTAAAATGTAATGTATATGTCAATGTGCTTGATATTATGAAGATCGAATAATTGCTCTATCGAAAAGATATTTTCTCATATCATCACCATGATGCATTAGCTAGCCGAAAATTCACAATACATCAATCGTCACCCTCAAACTTATCTGAAGAGTTTTTAGGGTTCCGTACCCAAAGGGTGCCAACGGAACCTTATTACTGAGCCTCCGCTGTCCGTCCGTCATCCGTCCGTCCGTCTGTCACATGGCTGTATCTCATGAACCGTAATAGGTAGGCAGCTGAAATTTTCACAGAGTATGTATTTATTATGCCGCTATAACAACAAAGGTTTTTTTTTATGCGACCTGACATGGATGTCTAATACCACACAACTACCGTTATGATATTAGCCCAATACACCACATTCCCGAAGGAATTAGGTGCCATGCCAGGACCTTCCCTTTATGAGCACGGCTACATTGAACTGGATGGAAAATACGGACAATTTTTCATTGCCGTTTCGACCATCTTTTTATCCAATGCGATGGTACCAACCCGGGCGGGCTTAAACCCTACCACCTAGTAGGGGAAGGGGACCTACAGTTTTACATGGATTCCGAACCATGGAGCAGCTCGTATTCGTGACGAAATGCACGTATCGAACTCTGAAAGAGAAAGACAGTTGCAACAGGTGCAAGTTGGTATTGAACCCGGGCCTCTGATACGCTAGGCCAGTCCCCGCGCCACTAGGCTAGGTATGGTAACAATAAACAAAGGCAAGGTACGATAAAAAAATAAGGATGGGGGCATACAAAAAACGTGATTTTACAAACTACTAAATGTCCGGATAGTAGTCTGAGGCCTGTCATTATGATAGATCTTGGCAATTTAGAATTGAGAAGCCATGGTGTTTTAATTGGTTCACATTGAATTGTTTTATACCATATTCCTTTCTCTACCGACCTTCTATCGTAATGATCATTCCATAGAGTTTGACATGAGCTTTTTAAATTAGACAATATATCGGTATCGCAAGGATCACAATTGATTTAAATGCTTTCTGATGACATAACTGCTTGCTTAGCTAACCTGTCTGCAATTTCATCTCCTAGTACTCCAACATGAGATGGAATCCATTGTACATTTAATAAAAAATAATAAACTTAAATAACTTATAGTTTATTTAACAGCATATTTATTTATACGAAAAAACCTAGGCAGATTTAACAAACAATTCTTTAATTTTGACTTTCAACCGAAAGAGGTAGGTTTGGTCTATGTTCCATTCTGTACGTGACATACGACCCTTCTGAACCGATAGCCCGTATGTTCGGTTCGCCAGCGACAGAAGCAACTCGAACCGAACAGTGCCATGTCTATCAGGCACATCTGCTCGAAAGTGTCTCCGATGACCCACATTTTTATCGCTATATCTATTTAGATTCTCGTAAAATGGTGATGGCGAACGGGCTGCGGACACGTGGGTGTTTACTATCGGTTGACCTAGTAGTTCTAATTTCAGCGAATTTATTTTGCGAATGGCTTCCGCACTCCCGCCACTCAGTATTAATGAGGAATGTCGCGCTTCCAGAATTATGGTTTATTGAATTCGATTTTGTTTGCGCTCTACACGCTTCGGTGGATACAAAAACAAGCGATTTTTGGATAATTGGTTATTTTTTGGGTGACCTCGAAAATTAAGGGACATAGTTCAAATATCGCCATACAGTGTAGGAACAGCATATTTTGATTCCTTTGATAAATTTGGATACCGCTAGCAGTGGGCTATTATAGTAAATAAATCATATTCATTGTTAAATTTAAACATGGTTTCAACTTAGTTGTAACGTTGTTCACGTAGATTGATTTTACAGCATCGAAAAAAAATCACAACTTATTGTATTGTTTATTCTTCATCCATGACAGTAAACTCACTCGGATTTGTTATATTTTATCATTAGGTTTTTTGGTCAGAAGTAAATTGTGCCGGATATTAAAACACATTTGGCGCAGATAAGGCGTGACTGCCTTTCTTATTATTGAATATTGTGTTTCGATATTTGTTTGGGCTATGGAGTATTTAAATACACATCTTGTGTACGGGTTCGCCTACACAATTTACTTCAATCCTGATTTTGGTGATGCTGATGATGATGATAATGATAATCTCATGTTGCAAACGGCCACATGAAATACCACGTTTATGAGGAAATAAATGCATTTCGGATTTATTGTTTTTCTATGTGGTGATATTTAATACTAAAGTTACCGAACTACTTACGACATGCACTTACGGCTTACGGGTAGAAATTCGGTGGGAGGGCATTGTTAGGGTTCCATACCCAAAGGGTGCCAACGGAACCTCCGCTGTCCGTTCGTCCATCCTTCCGTCCTTCCGTCTATATATATAATAAAGGGGTCATACAACCCATACAAAAACAAAGGCCATACAACAAACCTGATTTTTGTGTGTTAAATTTTGTACGATGGGACCCTTCGTGTGCGAGTCCGGTTTTTATTTTTACGTGCCGGAACGAAAACAGCATAACTGATGACATCATATACATATTCATTCAAAAATAATCACCACAGAATAAATTAATAAATAAAGTAAGGCCAAGAAGTCGTTTGCACCCCTAAAAGCCACTGAAAAAGCAGGACTGCTAATGAGACATTAAATATTTTCGCCGAGTGCACAAGAAGAAAATTAAAGAATATAAATCCTAACGATTTTTCTAATTTCCTTTCGTGGACGGTTGATTTTTCCCCCACATTAATTTCGCTCCGCTCCACACTTTTCTTTAATTTCTCCAATTTGAAATTCAAATGAGCCAACAGACAAATGGACTTAACCCGCCCGACGCTCGTTCAACAGTGAACGGTTTTCATTTACGTTTTTTTTACGTCGGCACCGACGTTCACGGAAAATACGCGAAGCAAGTACTGCAGGAACTCTGGTTCTCATGTTTAACATTGAAGACGGATAGAAATCCTTAAGAAACTACCTTATTAATTTACCTATTCAAGACCTTTTTAGGGTTCCGTACCCAAAGGGTGAAAACGGAACCCTATTACTAAGCCTCCGCTGTCCGTCCGTCCGTCCGTCCGTCTGTCCGTCTGTCACAGGGCTGTATCTCAGTAACCGTAACAGGTAGACAGCTGAAATTTTCACAGAGTGTGTATTTATTTTGCCGCTATAACAACAAATAGGTAAAATTTAAAAATAATTAAAATTAAAGGGGGCTCCCATACAAAAAACGTGATTTTTTTGTTTTATTTTTTACGATGGTACGGAGCCCTTCGTGTGCGAGTCCGACTCGCACTTGGCCGGTTTTTTTTACTATAGTTCGATTATCTATCTCGACGAATACTAGCTGAGGTTACCGGCTCCGCTCGGGCCAATATTTCGACAGCAGCGCCACCTACCGAGGCCAATTATCAATGGAAACCATCCAAACACCCATCCAAGTGCATACAAAGATATATCCAGCTGTTTAGGAGTTCAGTTCGACACGTGTCGAAAATGTATATATTATGAAAATAAGGTAATAAAGCTAAGGACTATGTTTGTTTTTTTGTTTGAAGACGCTGATCTCTGAAACAACCAGTCAGATTTGGGACTAATTTTACCGGGCTCGGCTCGGGTGATTGTCAAGACCGAAATTGACCCGAGCAGAGCCGGCTTACCTTAGCTAGCGTAATAATATCTCTGTATTTCATAAAATAATCGTGGGTGAATAATATATTTGATGAATGTACTTCTACTAAAATCGATATAAAATATGATCTTATTTTTTCTACAATGAAACGAATCCATTAACAGCTCGTGGTCTAGGGGCTAGAGGACTCGCCTTTCATGCGAGAGGTCTGGGTTCAAATCCTCGCCCGGACATGCACAGCTTTCTTTCACTTTCTGAGTTGAATAAGTGCATTTCGTTACGAATGCGAGCTGTTCAATGGTTCGGAACCCATGTAAAACTGTAGGTCCCCACCGCATGAATGAAACTATGGTTGAAGCGGCAACGTAATAAATTATCCGTGTTTTCCATCCAGTTCAATGTAGCCGTGCTCATAAAGGTCCTGGCATTGCACCTAATTCCTTCGGAAATGTGGTGTTTTGGGCTAATATCATATAGTTGTGTGGTATTAGCCATCCATGTCAGGTTGCATAAAAAAAATCATTAGATGATTTTCACAAGAATTATACCGTCGCTTATGAACGAAAAACAGTTCCGGGATATAATCACAGAATTAACCCTCCAGAAAATCCAACCAGGGAATCGAACCTGCTGCCCTTCGTTCCCCTGAGATCCCTAAAGAATTTCCAACACCATCATAATACAAAATAATCCCTGCCGAGCATCTCCTGTCACGAACAACTCCTTCTTAATCCCGGCCCCCCTCCCTCCCCCCCGCACCGGCGCCCCTCGGAGACTTTTGCTTAGCATATTTCGGTAATTAGAGCCAGGAAAAGATTTCCCGAGTTCCTGCGATAACGAGCCGGCGAGCAATGAGCTCGAGACCGCGAGCTCGCGTGATCTGTCACTGTGAGGGGTGGTACAGGCGGTAGCAGTTTGTTAAAACTTTGTAGAAATGGTAGGTCAATCACGCAGGGAATTATTTCATTAGTACTCTTAGTTGGCGATTGGGGAAATTTTTAAATTAAGATTTTCCTAGATTGACGTTAGTTGAATTGATTGATGAGATATTGAAAACAATGAAATACATATTTTGCTCCATGAAATCAGTAACTTAGGGCCTATTTTTCAATACTCAGATAGTACCTACTTATCGGACTGACAAATTTACATCTGTCAAAAGACGCATAGTCATTGCCGGAGAATTATATCATCTATCACCATTATCTGACTATAATTTTACTTATAAATATATGGACTCACTATATCGGATGGATACTTCTGCTTATCCATCCGTCGATATATCAATCCGTCGAATAGTTATCTGGCTGTTTATCAGACTATTGAAAAATCAGCCCTTAGATTAATTGGAGTACAGCTGATTTTAATAAATCTAATCCTTCTGACCTATTCTGCTTTTATGACTATTTTTTTAAACATTCCCTGCTCCCGACTAATATACTCTCAAACTTATACCGAAGCCGAAATCGGACCGGGCGGTGCGTCGGTGTTTTTTTAATGATATTTTCTCCGAGCACGATTTTTCAAGTTGCGTTGACCTCTTCATTCCTGAGCATTCCGGTCTTGTAGAGTAGAAATGACTATGCATTTCTCTTCGCAGCCGGAATGATCCTTCGCCCGGACATATGAACCTAAATATGACATGTCAACGGATATTGAAAGTGCAAAAGTCAAAGTTATATTGGAGTATAGCAAACATATGAAAATAGTGAACATCTATAGCAGTGGCCAAATGCCCGTGATGGTTCAGCAAAAGAAGATAAGTCGATCTTCTTTTAAGTACATCATTATCGATGGTCCTAAACGAATAAAGCTGTTCGCAAAAGTTATTGACGATTACCGAGAGTCGAATCCGGTTCAAATAAGCGTCATTTTACTGCTAGTACTTTTACCGACAATCTTAAATAAACCTCCGCGCACCGCATTTCTATAGAAACAGGCAAAACACACCAATTAGGGATCATTTGTGTTCGTTTGAGCGGAATTATGTAAAATGTGGAATGAATGGCACTATTGATGAGTGAGCCTGCCTCCTGTCTCCTGCCTCCCGGACAGACACTGCCTCCCCTCCTGGAGACTAGGACGCGCCGGAAATGAAGAAGACTTCAGGAAATTCAATATTCGCGCGTAAACGGTTCTTGGCACTGATTTTGAAAAAGAGCTGTGTTGCTTGCACTGCCGAGAATATTCTGAGCGTGACAACGTATACATTTTCGCCGCAATGTATAACCCTTCTGTTTTTAGATGTATTTATAGATAAATACATACTTAGATGCATTTATGGATATGTATTATCTGTTTCGTTCCAATCTTTTGTGTGATTTTATGTGATAACTTTATGTATTATTTAAGGCTCCAACTGACTTCAGAATTCAGCAAACAAACGATAAAGGCGATCTCCGGAAACATTAAGTTTGCGTTAGGGTTCATTGTTGTATGCGCGTGAAAACCGACGAAATGAAATTTAGGTTTTTGACCTAAAAGTCTACTTTTTCAAGTAAATTAATCTATTGTCTAAGATTGGCTTACCACAGTTATTTTCCTCGGTCCTTCTGGCCGACGTTTCGAACTGTCCCGTGCAGCTCATTTTCAAGGCGAGTGCGTGCGTGCGGCTGGGCGCACGTTTGACAGACCACTGTCTGTCACACGCGAGCGGCTGCGAAGATTGTATGAGTGGCTGTGGGTAGGCAGAAAACTTGTTGCGGCTGCGTTCTGTGCTCCCATCAATGTGCAGAATGAGCTGACGACATCTTCCTGCGAATGCTTGTGTGGGGAGTCGGACTTGCTACATCTCAGAGGAGCCAGAACCGGATTCCAAACTGCTGACAATTTGTACGAGTCCCCTCCATTAAAATTGGCGTGCTTCGAAATCTCGATGGACTCACGGATAATCCTAGGGAAGAATCGTTTTTCGGTGGACAAAATCTTCACCTGATCGAATCTTATCCAGTGGTGTATTCCGGAGTCGGCGTGCTCGGCAATCGCAGATTTATTTTTGTCCATTTTCTTAAGGGCACGTACATGTTCAGAAATCCGTTCCATAACGCTGCGCTTGGTTTGGCCTATGTAGGATTTTCCACAGCTACAGGGAATCTGGTAGACACCCGGCGACTGTAACGGGTTTAGGGCGTCCTTCACGGAGCGAAGTAGATGTGACACCTTGGTTTGGGGTTGGAATATAGTTTTTATACTAAATCTGCTCAACAACCTCCCAATTTTATCAGTGACTCCCTTTATGTATGGAAGGTACGCCTTCTGCCGCTCAGCACCTTGTCTGCGTGTGAACTTTTTAATTGTGTAGCTGGCAGACTTTCCTTTATATCCATTAGCGGCCAAAACTCTTGTCACCAATGCTCTTTCTTGGGCCTTGCTGGTATTATCACATAAGCGGTCTGCACGCAACCATAGCGACCTAACGACTGAATTTAGTTGGGCCGGATGATGGTGTGACGTGGCGTGCAGATACCTGTTGGTATGTGTTGGTTTGCGGTACACTTGATGTCCCAATGAGCCATCCGGCCGGCGTGATACCAAAACGTCCAAAAATGCCAGACCATTGTCATTTTCGATCTCCAGAGTGAAGGTGATTCTTGGATGACATGCATTAATATGATCTAGAAATTTATGTAGTTCGGCGCGGCCATGCGTCCAGATAGCAAAAACATCATCGACGTAGCGGAGCCAGATTATGGGGATTTTTGAGGCCGTGGAAAGTATTTGGTCTTCGAAGAACTCCATGAATAGGTTGGCCACTACTGGAGCGACTGGAGAGCCCATAGCAACACCATCTGTTTGCACGTAGTAGTCACTGTTCCACAAGAAAAAGGTGGTAGTGAGACAATGTTCCAGTAGCTTCGTGTACCCGGTGGAAATGAAATTTTCTTCTAAAAGCCTATCAATTAACGATAAGCTCTCATTCACCGGTACATTGGTGTACAAAGATGTGACGTCGAAGCTCACTAACAAATCGTCTGGTGACACCTTTATGCGTGACAGCATGTCCACAAAATGAACTGAGTCCTTTACATATGATTTAGATTTACCGACAAGTGGTTGCAACACATTGGATAAATGCTTAGACAGTTCATATGTAGGTGAACCAATTTGACTTACTATGGGTCTCAACGGACGGCCTGCCTTGTGTATTTTCGGAAGTCCATAAAAGCGTGGGGGCTGCGGGTTACCGGTACATAGTCTCTTGCGTATTTCGTTAGGCACTGGGGAGTCGGATGCGTTAATCAAACTGGAGGTTTGCTTTGTAACGCGCGGCATTGGTTTGTAAGTTATTTTCCGGTAAGTATCCTCTGATAACATTTGTGAAACCTTCTCCGTGTACTCCTTCTTCTTCATGACGACTGTTGCGTTGCCTTTATCCGCCTGTAGTATCACAATATCAGTGTTTTCACGCAGTTCCCGTATTGCACGGCGTACGGCGTTGCACCCATAGTAAGTCAAATTGGTTCACCTACATATGAACTGTCTAAGCATTTATCCAATGTGTTGCAACCACTTGTCGGTAAATCTAAATCATATGTAAAGGACTCAGTTCATTTTGTGGACATGCTGTCACGCATAAAGGTGTCACCAGACGATTTGTTAGTGAGCTTCGACGTCACATCTTTGTACACCAATGTACCGGTGAATGAGAGCTTATTGTTAATTGATAGGCTTTTAGAAGAAAATTTCATTTCCACCGGGTACACGAAGCTACTGGAACATTGTCTCACTACCACCTTTTTCTTGTGGAACAGTGACTACTACGTGCAAACAGATGGTGTTGCTATGGGCTCTCCAGTCGCTCCAGTAGTGGCCAACCTATTCATGGAGTTCTTCGAAGACCAAATACTTTCCACGGCCTCAAAAATCCCCATAATCTGGCTCCGCTACGTCGATGATGTTTTTGCTATCTGGACGCATGGCCGCGCCGAACTACATAAATTTCTAGATCATATTAATGCATGTCATCCAAGAATCACCTTCACTCTGGAGATCGAAAATGACAATGGTCTGGCATTTTTGGACGTTTTGGTATCACGCCGGCCGGATGGCTCATTGGGACATCAAGTGTACCGCAAACCAACACATACCAACAGGTATCTGCACGCCACGTCACACCATCATCCGGCCCAACTAAATTCAGTCGTTAGGTCGCTATGGTTGCGTGCAGACCGCTTATGTGATAATACCAGCAAGGCCCAAGAAAGAGCATTGGTGACAAGAGTTTTGGCCGCTAATGGATATAAAGGAAAGTCTGCCAGCTACACAATTAAAAAGTTCACACGCAGACAAGGTGCTGAGCGGCAGAAGGCGTACCTTCCATACATAAAGGGAGTCACTGATAAAATTGGGAGGTTGTTGAGCAGATTTAGTATAAAAACTATATTCCAACCCCAAACCAAGGTGTCACATCTACTTCGCTCCGTGAAGGACGCCCTAAACCCGTTACAGTCGCCGGGTGTCTACCAGATTCCCTGTAGCTGTGGAAAATCCTACATAGGCCAAACCAAGCGCAGCGTTATGGAACGGATTTCTGAACATGTACGTGCCCTTAAGAAAATGGACAAAAATAAATCTGCGATTGCCGAGCACGCCGACTCCGGAATACACCACTGGATAAGATTCGATCAGGTGAAGATTTTGTCCACCGAAAAACGATTCTTCCCTAGGATTATCCGTGAGTCCATCGAGATTTCGAAGCACGCCAATTTTAATGGAGGGGACTCGTACAAATTGTCAGCAGTTTGGAATCCGGTTCTGGCTCCTCTGAGATGTAGCAAGTCCGACTCCCCACACAAGCATTCGCAGGAAGATGTCGTCAGCTCATTCTGCACATTGATGGGAGCACAGAACGCAGCCGCAACAAGTTTTCTGCCTACCCACAGCCACTCATACAATCTTCGCAGCCGCTCGCGTGTGACAGACAGTGGTCTGTCAAACGTGCGCCCAGCCGCACGCACGCACTCGCCTTGAAAATGAGCTGCACGGGACAGTTCGAAACGTCGGCCAGAAGGACCGAGGAAAATAACTGTGGTAAGCCAATCTTAGACAATAGTTTAAACACCCACAGAACACTCAAATCAGTTAAATTAATCTATGTTTCACGCTTATTCACTAGATAAATATGTGATCTTGTGCCACAAGAAAGAAAATTGTCTAAATCATTATATTTTCCAAACGCCGCCGGCTTGAAAACCTATTAAATAAACATATTTTTATAATAATATAAACAACTCATTGAAACAATTTTATGGTTATACACTAGGTAATAGTCTAATCTTTGATATTTAGAATTTTCTGCCGGTGTTTATGCTTAACCGACGCTGGGATAAAATTAACAAAAAACCCAAAATATCGGAGGTTAGCGTCATGTGGAGCCTCAATATGTCTATAATTACGTTTAAAGCATTTGTTTCACATTTTATACCAAACAATTCATGACAGATTTTTTTTTTATTTAAACATTGAGATAGTGGAAACAATGGCTTACATTAAAAAAAACTAGTAGAAATATGAGCCGTCTATGCAGAAAAGTTTGATATGTATTAGGTATTTCGTATCAAGCTGTTAGTACGAGAATACATATATTTAGCGAAAAAAGCATATAAAAATCATCGACCTCCATCTTAGTATCACACTTCAAACTATCGCATGAATGTTATTCAGCTGAAAATAGCTGAAAGAGCGTACTTTTGTGTGTACTCTGCGCACTGATGACGCTTTGCTGTGTTTATGACTTGAAACTACGTCAGCGTTTTTTTGTGTTTATATCAATACAATTTAGTCTCATTCCGATTCTAGCAAACGGTGCAGCTATGCCGAATTTGATTAAATTCTCAGATATAACAGCCATAGTATATTGAATTAAATTCTCAGATATAACAGCTATAGTTTATTAAATTAATTTCTTAGATATAACAGCCATAGTTTATTAAATTAATTTCTTAGATCATCAAATATGTTACCTTTGGTGTTTTTTGTTGCTGCCTGCGCTGGTCCCACGTTGTCTGGTCCTTTGTACAACGCCCCCCCAATTCTTGCTACCGTAGCTAGCCAATGTCGCTAAAGGCGACCCGTCGAGTACTACCCTGTTCTTTTTTTACTTCCGTTATGGTACAATACACCAAACTCCCGAAGGAATTAGGTGCCATGCCAGGACCTTCCGTTTATGAGCACGGATATATTGAACTTGATGGAAAACACGGACAATTTTTCATTGCCGCTTCGAACATCCTAAGGCCCTTCCAACAAGGAAAGGGGACCTACAATTGTACATGGATTCCGAATCATGGAGCAGCTCGCATTCGAGACGAAATGCACTTATCTAACTCAAAAGGAGAAAGAAAGTTGTGCATGAACGGGGCGAGGATTTGAACCCAAACCTCTGGTATTCAAGGCAAGGCCCCGCGCCACTAGGCTTCGAGCCGCTCAATGGACGCTCATTTGCTGGTCTGTGAAAATTATATTCCTATTACTCCACATCCTTTATGTTGTATGTATATAATTGATTGTCAACAACAGTTGACTAACACAGTGATTGTTCACCTGTGTTAAGTGTTGTTCTTTGTGTGTTTGACTTTCAGTCGTCCTCTCTTTCGAGAAGGCCTCTCTTTGGCTCTCTTTTCGTTTTTAACCGACTTCAAAAAGGGAGGAAGTTCTTAATTCGACTGTTTTTTTTTAATGTATATTATCCCAGAACTCTCGCCTCGGTGAGAACCTATTGTGATGTTTATTTTTTTATTTGAAAGCTGGTGCTTCCCATGTGGTCCCATTTCAATTTGGTTTAATTCTGACAATGATATCTATGAGAAAATCATATGAGTCCTAAATTTGCATTAAGTATGTGCGCGACAAATGGACGAATAACTCAATATCACGCCAACCGATTTCGATGATTTTTTTATTTGAAAGGACGTGTACAAATTAGTTAGTGTACTTCAGATTTACTAAAAATAAACAAATAAAAAGAAAAAAGTATTCCAAAACCAATTAACATACACATTTTTGTGGTTACGATTATTGTTATTTTTTGAGTCGGTGTCAGCCAAGGTAGCGAAGGTTCTCTTGACTGGCGCAGTGCGAGTCCGGCTGACGCCGACTCAAAAATTAACAATAATCTTAACTACAAAATGGCAATGATTTTTTACTTTTTAGTGCATGTTAATTGGTTTGGAATACTTCTTCTTTGAAGTCGGTTTTTTTTGTTAAAATTTTTGTTTTTAAGTTTTGTCCGATACTTGAAAAAAATATTTTGCTAACTTGCTTTGCTGTTACAGACACATCTATCTATATTTTTTGCAATAAAATTGTGCTACGTTTCAATATTTCTAAATGCTTGTTTGCGTTTCTAAATGCGTTTCTCTCAGATCTGCTTGATTTTTTCTTCACTTAATTGTTCGTTACAGCGAACTTAGTTCAGCTGATAAACTAGCTCAGCACCCCACCAATAGATGGAGTTGTACATCACACCAGATATATTTAGTGCGTTAAGAGCATCTTATCCGATTGAGTCGTCACCACCGTTACGATACTTTCATGCTTGAATAATTAGTCTATAATTTGGAAATCTTCTGCAGTACTTCGTCCCATAATCAAAGCTTTCTACTAACACAGTGTTTAAGATTATAAATACATCGAGAGACAAATATTTGTAGGCGATTCCCGCAATGCAGGTAAAGCGTAAAATCTACCTGCGAAAGTATGTTTTGTTGGTTCGGATCCACCCTTGCAGTATCCTGTAAAGTGATCCTTTTTACAGCTATCTTTTTTTATTTAACATGTCCTTGCTTTACGGTCAATTCTACATACATAACACAACCGTTGAAAACAGTAACGTACTTGTGTAGTACAACAGAGCGTATTTAGTAAAATAATATATTTTTAAAGTTAATATCCGTAGATTAGGCGGACCTTTGCATTCCAATTTATCGAGAAATTCGTTGGCTTGAAAAAGTCAGCGGTAGAGCAGTGGACATGTAATCCAAAGGTCTAGGATTCGAATCCTGTGTGGACTAATGTCCAGACCAAAAACGTTTGCTGATTGTTCTCAAGATTATTTCCAAATGCTAGACTAGCTACACTCCGCCATGCTTTCAAGACCTGACCCACATTGTTTATCTCGCTGTTTATTTTACACGTGGCTTTATTGTCGTGCGTCGAAAAATGCTCGTGTTATTCTTAAAATTCAAATAATTTGCAGCCCACGATTTCTTCTCGAGCTGCTTCGAAAAATCTGCATAGAACCGGCGCGGTACGAATGTACCGAATAATTTCATTTCACATTTTCGACCATCGAAAATATTCGATGCCAGGAATTCCGGCTCGTATTTTGACCTCGGCCCACAACATCTACTATTGAGCACATATTGCAGGGCTCTTTCATAAACCACGTAACGCAGCGTGGGAGAAAGGCACGATTCCTCCCGTGCAATGGATGATGGAGAATTTACCTATAAAAGCGGCAATAAAAATATTTGTTGGTTACATGAAGAGCCACAATACGGCCACGAGACTATCTCATCCTAGAAACCAAGTTTAAACTTACAGTTCATCTGTTAGTGTGAGGTATGTTTTATTCGAGAAATGGATATAACGAAAGTTCGGATTATTGATACTAAAGTTTATCAAACAAATTTATTAAGTTAGAAATTTAATACCAAATGTATTATTCAATAAAATATAATACAAATTGACTGAAAATATCGACGGAAGTAGACATTTGAATAAATTTCCTCAAGGTATTTTCCTTGCGTAACGATAAATTTACAATATTTATAATCTACACAAAAATTGTAACTTACGAATTATAGTCCTGCCTATTATATGCAAAGTATTTCTAATCATTCTACGCAAAAATTTTAAAACCGTCTATGTTTTCATAATTTAGGGTCAATATGCGTCGCCTAGTAGGAGGTCTGAATTTTTTATGACGTAAACATTACCTGAATTTAATTGATAAAATATATCTAATATATATTATATTGATAAGGTTATGCTTTTTTGTAGTTGTTAAATAGTCTATTCGTTTCAGATTGCACTCAATAATTTGCCTAAATCTCTTATCTGGATATTATGCGAGATTATATGTAAGTGAACGTGGTTTATGAACAGTCCTCCGTACTCGTGAAGCCATCATTTACGCACTGAAGTATTTACCGTCGGGCGTCCCTCGGGATTTAGTCGACAGCATAACTCGCTTGCGCTATATTTATTGCGTAAAATTTACGCAAAAATCTTATTGCGAACTTTCATCTCCTATAGGTACACACAAAGTACATATATTTTCAGTTAACTGCCTGACCATTTCATTTTATTTATTTAAACTTTTTTGGTAGTCAAACTTCATTAAGTTACGTCAAAAACTGATAGTAAAGTAAAGAAGAATCCGCAATGAAATTTTATGAGTTTTCCGTCCATATTAATTAAATATAAACTTAGATTTAAATGCTACAGCCAAACAATTATTGGTAGAAAAGCAGAAAAACAGCTAGAAAGAAACAGGAACCCTCAGTTCAAATGGCTTAGAAATAAAACAAAGTTGCGTAAATAATAATATGTGTAGTATTATAAGAAAGTATTGGTGTAAAAGCCGTGGTCCACTTAACAACCTATGTCGCATTCTTCATTGCACACCTTCAAGTGTTAGGGGGTAAAAATTTAAACTTGTAATTATAATAAAAAAATAACAGCAGGAAATGAATGAGGTAAAACCGTAGATAGAGTAATACATTAATTATTTATTTATTCAATATTATTTAAATATTATGTACATCTTTCCTGAGTAACATTGTTCACAATATGTAATGATCACAATCCTTTATTGCAATATTTGAAAGTCAGCAGTGACTTGATGATACTCCTGTATTTTCTGAAAAAGCAAAATTTATAAATTTTACACAATTGCTAACGTAAACAAGTCACAATTAGTAACAGACTTGTTACCCTTTATCATTAAGCAATTCGATTCTCCCCATAAAAACGACAAACATGTTTTGGAAATCATTTCAAAAACCACTCCCCCGATACAATAGTATTTTTTTATGTCAGATAAGTCAACAAATATCTGTCTGCACGATTTGTGTTTTTTTCTGAAAACTGATTCAAACCACCAAAAAATCAATCTCGATGGACATATTTTTCTAGCTAGGCAAGCAGCCACGGGTATTGGTGGTTTGGTGATATTCAACATATGACTATAGACCGAGCGAACAGCGATGCTCCATCAAAAATGATTTCGTATATCCGGTTGTTCTCCTCTACGTGTCGCATTTCTCAACCGATTCTCGTGAAATATTGTGAGCAGGTTCGTCAATTTTTAAGTCTAGAGAGTTTTAGAAAAAAATAAAAAACTTGCCATGTTTAAAAAGACAGACTCGCGACGTCTACAGCTCAGCAGTACTATATCTATTCCGTAATCAGGAATTAGGAATCCTGAGTCTAGAAAAATAACGGTTTTCAAAGCGAGTTTCTTGACGAAAATATTCCGGAGCATAGCTTTTTTAATTAATCAAGGTTTTGCGTCGAAAAACTCCCTTTGAAAATCGCTATAAAAGCGGTATTCTAGACTCAAGATTCCTGATTCCTGATTACTGCCAGAAATAGACCTGCAGAGAGCCACTAGCATGTACGAATGTAGGACACGAGATAGGGTAGGTATTTTTTTAACTGAGATTTTAAAAAAAAGTGGTAACCCCACAGCACAAGTGAATGACCTTGCGCCTCGTGTCTACAGTTTTCAACGGTCAGACGGATAAACAGACGCCCCCGGGCAGGCGTGGGCGGCTAGAAGCGGATTTTTCTACAACGATATTGCAGAAGTACTCCACATTTTATTCGTCGATGATTCGAATAAAGTGTGCATAGAGTGTAATGAGACTTGAGCGGTAGTAAAATAGCAAAATTGTGCACTCAACTTCTTGTATTTACTAACATATATTTGACTAGCTGCGGTACCCGGCTCCGCTCGGGTTAGTGTCGGCTAAATTTCACACACGCGTCAACTTATAAGACACTTTATTATAGCTTTGTTAGGAGCCAATTAGAGTTTGCAAGTACAGTATGGAACCCACAATACGATATCTACATTGATCGAATTGAAAAAATTCAGCACAAATTCCTCAAATCTCTCGACTATAGGACTGGACACGATTTTTTTAATTACAATACCTCTGCATTACGTTACTCTATACCGTCTTTGCAAAGCCGACGTCATCTCAATGATGCAGCTTTTCTGTGGAAGATAATTAATTGCCACGTGGACTCTCCATCTTTATTAGAGAAAATTACTTTTAAAGTACCTCATCGTACTACACGCAATAAGGACCTGTTTTATATACCCTCATGCTACACAAATTATGCTCAAAACACTTTTGTTCGACGTAGTTTGAGCAACTATAACAAACATTTATTTGAAGTAGATTTATTTTGTAACTCATTATTACCATTTAGGAAGAAAACCATGAAAATTATATTAGATACTTGTTGATTTATGTTCTATCTTTAATATGTCTTTCTTTTATTTTCCTCACTTGTATATTCACTATCTTATCTTATCACATCACAACTACATCAAAATATGCTCTCAATAAGTAATTATACATGTAAAAATAGGGAACTATAGGTCTATGTGATATTCTTATTATAATTGTAATTTTTTGTATGACTGTTTGTTTTCAAAATAAAAAAAAAATAAAAAAATATCTCATGGATAAAAAGTAGCCCACATGACTGGTCCAAAATAGGGTCAAACTGGTCCAGGACAATGTATCCATGTACCAAATTTAATCAAGATCGTTCGAGCCGAAATAGCATGATTTAATGAGAAACATCCAATAATTCCCATTTAGAGCTTCGTTGACGTTTGGTGGCTATTTAAAAAAAAAACATTTGCCGCGAGAACCTTTCTGCACTTTCACTGCTACATTGCTTACCTAGTAAGTAACGTGTAACGTAGGTAAGTTTTGCGTGGACTCCAACCCACAGCCAGCCTCAACATCGAAAACAGTAACCCATCTCGAACCTGACTGCTCCCAGAGATGCTATACATTGATAAAATACGCATATAAATCAGGTAAGTGGTTCGCATGTTATAAGACTTTAAGACTTACTACTTACCCTTCTGGTAATGAAGCGTTATATTATGTAATCTATAAGTTTTTAGTAGAATCAGGCTAGACGTAGATACAATGCACATCTAAATCGAGTAATTGGTTCTCAAGGATTTTATTCTGTTGGTCGCTCCTCCGGCGATATAGCGTGATGCCAAGTAGTCCTAAAGTTGCAGGAAATACCAAGCCGTACTTCAGTAAAAGTAAGCGCTGCCGCCGCAAAGCCGAGCCGTGCATAGCATTGCAGTTTGTATGACAGCCCCATCTTAGCGTAAGCGGAACTGAATTCTATTTAGCCAATCCTAATTCCCGGGTAGTTAAATGTACATGTACTAAGTTTTACAAATCGCTAGTGCCTTGAAAATTCGCCAAACGGACACCAAACAGTCACGACGTCTGCCCTCCCCCCGCCGCCGCTCCCCGCCGCCGCCCCCGGCTCCTCTCCCCCTAGTGTGAAGTATCGCTACCGGCATCGTTTTCGCAGCCCCGTGAAAGTTCTAAAGCCCATGGGCACATAAATTGTAGCCTATGTGTTATTCTGATGTATAAGCTATATTATTGTAAAGTTTCATTAGAATCCATTCAGTAGTTTTTACGTGAAAGAGTAACAAACATCCATCCATCCATCCATCCATCCATTATTACAAACTTTCCCCTTTATAATATTTATTAATTAGATTTGATATTACCTTGTATAAAAAACGACGATGGTTTTTTACGCCTGAATAATTTAGAACATAACTCCTGTTAATTTAGAATAAGATGTAATTATCGTAGTCAAGAGTCTTCACCAATGTATACAATGATCTTATAATAATGTTCTTTGTGAGAAGTAGTAATCAATCAATCACTGTAAACTAGTTTGTAAGTATCAATGGAAAAAAAAGTACAATTACCAACCTGGCGAAGTTTCTTGTCGGCTCTTCTTCGCCAGAAGTAATCGAACCGACAGGAAAAAAAAACTTTATTTTCTTTCATTTCAGAGCAGTTAAATAAAAGAACTAATATTTTTTTTAAATATCGATTGAAGGAACCCAGGTGGTAGTGGGCTCCGATGAAAAAAAATGTCAAATTCAATTCCAAAATGCGCTTCCGGTTGCGCTAGAATTGTTTTTAGTCTTAACTATAATCTTAACCATCTATCTTTAATCTAATTTTATTATCTTTACCTATCCGTAAAACTGTTTATCAGTAACTTTCCTTGTCAGCTTTTGTAAAAATAGCTCTGAGATATTATAAAAGTCTTCAAAACACATTAGCGTAACAAATAATGGCTCTTTTAATGGAGCTGGACGAAAATATCAGAGCCGGTCGTATCCAGATACCGACAAAAAGTCGAATGCTCGCTCCATCGCGCGAGTTATAAATGGATTGGTGTGCTTCGTATTTGTGTCTTTGAAGAAGCATTTCGGGCAAAGGACACCAAAGGTCGTGTATTCAAATTTCACCTTCATTTCAGGAATATATGCTAATCGTGTTATATTCATTGGCTTTATTTCGTAGAAGTAAGCGTATGGTTCAAAAGACGGCTACGTCATTGTATTTCGCATAATTTTAGCTTAACAATAATAATTAATATGTATATGCTGCGGAGATTGCGGACGTAAGGATATTGGTTAAGTAACCGTTGTCAGTCAGTCAGCGTGTTTGGGTCCACTGCTGGACATACGCCTCTCCAATTTTTCTCCACTCCTCCCGGCCTTCAGCGGTACCGAACCACTGCTTTCAGCCGAAGCACTTGATGTCATTGTCCCACCTGGCGGGTGGTCTTCCCACACTTCGTTTTCCTGTCCACGGCCGCCAGTGTAGGACACGGTTACCCCAACGGTCGTCGTCTCTTCGGACTACGTGACCAGCCCACTGCCACGTGAGCTTAGCCACCCGGTGTTCAATATCGACTTCTTTGGATTACCTCGTTACGCACCATATCCCGTAGCGATATTCCCAGCATGGCTCGCTCCATTGCTCGCTGGGCAACTTTCAACCATTGGACAACGGCGTCCGTCAGAGTCCACGTTTCACACCCGTGCGTCATAACCGGGAGTACGCACTGTTTCAGAAAACATGAAAGACTCGTTGGCTAGTTTGTCCTTTTACGGTCCAATTACATAAAACAAATAAATTGAGACGTTAAAACGAAAAATTATAAAGACAGGCCAGGCCTGGCAACACTGTGACGGTCCATAATGATCCTTTTTGACAGCCCACGCGCAACATGAAAGAAAATGGCGATTCTCCTCTCTCAAATGGATTACAGTACGGCTCAGGGTGAGCTAAAATAAAAGTTAAGTCGATTAGATGCGCGGGCATCTCTCGGAAAATTCAATAAAGACGCCTTCGCAAAAATTCTCCGAATCCAAGGCTGTCGTCGGGCGCCCCCCACCCCACCTCGCTCCGGTACTGCGAGCACGGAAGGACGGGAGTAGCGACCGAGACTCGACTGTATGGGGGCGGCGTAGCCACTTTAACATACTATGGCTGCAGTGCCGGCGAGTCAGTTGACTTACGAATCCGCCTAAGAGGGTATATTTTTCGTATAGGACCATACGAAAATGGAAAGCGATTTTGTACCATTTCTAAAGATATTTTTGGTTTAAATTGTGCCAACAAAATCATATAAGTAGTCGTCTGTGTTTTTCAATTATATTTATTTTTTATGTGACTGGACATGGATGGCTAATACCACAAGTTCTGTCATGGTATTAGCCCAACACACCACATGGGAACTAGGTGCCATGCCAGGACCTTGCTTATATTGCACGGCTACATTGAACTGGATGGAAAACACGGACAATTTTCATTGCCGCTTCGACCATCGTTCATCCAATGCGATGGTACCAACCCGGGCGGGATAAACCCTACCACCTAGTAAGTAAGGAAGGGGACCTACAGTTTAACGTGGAATCCGAACCACGGCCATCCTCTCTCAACGGTCGAATGGTCACCCATCCAAGACCAGACCGGACCCAGCGTTGCTTAACTTCGGAGAGCGATCGCCGAAGTGTCGCGCCACTGGGCCATTGAGGCTGACTTTTTTTATTCACTGGAATATTAAATAATAATAAATTGTTACAATGAATTAGAAAATTTAACATTTTGACTTAAAAAGTGTGCGAAATTAAACCGATCTTAGCTCAGTCATTTACGAGAAAAGCTAACTTATGAAAATACAGGAGACTAGTTACTGGGATTTGAAAACATATTCAAGAAAAAATAATCGGACTTGGTGTGATGTAGAAAACGCGACAAATTTGTAGGGAAACAATAAACGTATTAATTTTTAAAAAAAATATTGGCTCTTAATACTGTTTTTATTAAGTCCCAACGATACTTAATAACGAGTAATACGATTAATACATGTAAGGACTTAACAGGGCGCAGGTTGCGCGTCCCGAATTTGTAAGCGAACTAACTACAGTTTTCGAATTTCGAATGAGACGTTTTCGAATGAGTTCATATTGCCACTCCCGACTTTCTATGCTCGCTGCTCTAGGATCCCCGTTTCTCTGCCATTATTCGTAACTCTACCTAAGCCGTCTTGGCACGGATGGCTCCAGAGCCTGTAGTCCCAGTTGTCACCTAAATTGGCGTTTACGGCAAACCGATCGACTAGCGTTTTCAAATGTATGGAGAAATCGAAGAGCGCGCGCAGTGGACGAGCTCACCTAAAAGATCTGTCAAAGCTGTCAGATACCATGCAAATGAAACAGAATATATTTGAAAATTTTATTTACTCAATCTATGTTATTGAAATTACTCAATTTTCTCCATGTTGTTCTGAAAATAAATTGTTCTTAATTATGCTCATCAAAAGAAGTCTTGGGAAAGAAAATATCACAAAAACATAACCTATAATATTTGGTTTCAAACTTTGTGCTGGTCAATGACATTAAAATTTGTTTGAGGCTGGCCGTGGTTCGGATTCCACGTAAAACTGTAGGTTTCCTTACTTACTAGGTGGTAGGGTTAATCCCACCCGGGTTGGTACCACCGCATTGAATTAACCATGGTCGAAGCGGCAATGAAAATTGTCCGTGTTTTCGATCCAGTTAAATGCAGCCGAGCAATATAAGGAAGGTCTTGGTATAGCACCTAGTTCCCACGTGTTGTGTTAGGTTAATATCTGACGGTCAGTTTGTACTAACCATCCATGTCCAGTAACATAAAAAAACGCTCTTCGTTTCCTCCAAACCTTATTCTAATTGCATCATGGAGTAAAGCTTTCATCTAAAAACTCGTAAATCAAACTCGACAAGAATGATAGTTTCGAATTTTCGCTCATGCGACATCTACAATCACGAATCTACGAATCTACAAGCTTTGAGTTTTCTTCCCCCATTGAAGCATTGTATCCGCTTTTGAAAATAATCAGAAGAAATGTCCAGAGCCCTCCGACTTGTCACCTAATTTGGCGTTTACGCTAATACGATCCAGGAGCGTTTTTATGGAGAATTGAAGAGCGCGCGCAGTGGACGTTAAGCGAACTAACAATTGCGAGTCTGAGTTTGAATTGACAGCTTACACAATGTCACCGTAAATACGTTGACGTTGCCGTTTACGTCGACTCCGCGTTTTCATACAAATCGGTAGTCCGAGTGTGATAAGACAGGTCGAATAAGTAAAACCGCAGAATAAGTGGTAAAACTTGTAAAGGTTTGACGTTTTTACGTACCTTCAAAGTTCCGTTAACGCTAATTTAGGTGAGAACTCGTACTAACCATACAGATAAAAAGCGTTTTCAGATTTTTTCAAAATCTCATTACAATGCTTCAATGTAGATGTCGTTGGATAAACTCAAATTAAAGAAATAACTGTAAAGTCGTATCTATTAAATACAAAAAAATATCGAGCAAATCCAAGGTTGTATCTTGGAAAAGCCGAGTCACAAATTGTTTTACAATTAACTGAGATTCAATAAAATTTAATTTAAATTATAAAACGTGAAGAAAAAGTTTAAAATTTAATAAATACAAATTTAAATAAAATTGGATAAAATTTAACACTTATGAACACTAATTCGGAAAGGCTTCGAGGCACTACAGGGACAATTAATTCTGATCCCCACACAACTCACGGAAGCCTATACATATTTAATCCCAGACGCCGGAAAGAAGGGGGGCATGACATCCGACCCACATCCTGCTCTCAGCTGCTCCATCACGATTCCGTTTCTCTATTCGCTTTAAAATGTAAAATTTAATATTTATCAAAGTGAATATTTTGAATAATTATGAGTATTGTGCAAAGAAACTCTTGTCACGGCTTAACAACTTTATCGTTGTTACTTTATTATGTTATGAATATACGTATATATGCATACGTATATACGTTACTGTGTTAGTAGGAGGCTTTGATTACGGGACTGTAGGAGAATTCGAAATAATAGGTATACAGCAGGTGGCGAAATTGGTTATATGCAATCCCCGCGAATGGTATGTTTTGCTGGTTCGGATCCAGCCTTGCAATATATTCGATTAAACATACATACATGTTACTTTGTAATTTTGTTACACAGGAGGATTACATAGTCTGGGAAATCTCAAGTGTTTTTTGCATTGATTAATACCACCATTTTCAATTCAATGAATGGATATTTAGTAATATTTAGGAAACCAAAATAATACGTATTAAACTAGTTTTGATGAATATCTTTTATTTAATGCGATGGTGGACAGCTAGAATTTCATTTGTTCTTTTCGCTCGCTAGCCGCGTTAGCCCAGTGTCGCGACGACGCCTCGGTACTCGTTCATAAAGGTAAAGCAAAACTGCGCGCGGTCGAGTTCTGGATAGGCGACCGTCGAGACTGGCCGTGGTTTTCCCTAAGGAATTGGATACAATCAAATACCTTAGTACCAACGAGGGTGGACTTGATCCGGGAACATGAATTCCGAATCATCAAAAAGCTCGTATTCGTGATTAAATGCTCTTATCCAACTCAAAGTGGTGCAAGAACGGAGCTTTTGGCATGGAAAGCAAGTCCCGCGCCACCGAGCTACCTTTGGGTGGCTGCAGTGCTTCGGATCTTTATAATAGATTGCCATTACGTAGGCCCTGTTATTTATTAACGATGTAGATTGCAGTTGATCGATCGATCACAAAACGCAATCACCAGAAGCTGTGGCGGTGCGTCCAACGGCGTGATTACGTCATGAAGTTAATTGAAAATGATTTTGTAGCCTTACGAAGCACTGTTACTTTGACAGTGTTCTCTCAGTTGCATTTAGTTGGGTGTGGCTTAAGTACGAGCGCCATAAAGTTGTTTTGTCACTTGGTAGCTCAGTGGCGCGACGCCTTACGGTTCGATTAGTTCGGTGAAGCAACTCTGTACCCGAAGTCCCAGTTGTCACCTAAATTAGCGTTTACGGCAAACCGATCGACTGGCGTTTTCAAATGTATGGAGCAATTGAAGAGCGCGCGCAGTGGGTGTTAAGGGAACTAACATTCGCGAGTCCGAGTTTGATTTGGCAGCTTAATCAACGTTGCCGTAAATACGTCGACGTTGCCGTTTACGTCGAATCCGCGTTTTCATACAAATCGGAAGTCCACTTTGACAGCTTTAGAAGTAAAACCACAGAATATCTAGTCAAAACTTGTATGGAGTTTGACATTTTTACGGAAAATGCCAGTCGATCGGTTTGCCGTAAACGCCCATTTAGGTGAGAACTCAGACTGACCACTTAGAGCTAGGTTGGTTTCTTGATAGGTGACTGTTTTCGGCCGTTGAGCCTGGCCTTGGTTCGAATTCCTGAAAACTGTTTTTTTTATGTGACTGGACATGGATGGCTAATTTTTATATTTGGTACTAGGGGAACTAGGTGCCATGCCAGGACCTTCCTTATATTGCACGGCTACATTGAACTGGATGGAAAAGACGGACAATTTTCATTGCCGCTTCGACCATCGGTTATCCAATGCGATGGTACCAACCCGGGCGGGATAAACCCTACCACCTGGTAAGTAAGGAAGGGGACCTACAGCTTAACGTGGAATCCGAACCACGGGCAGCCTCTCTCAACGGTCGAATGGTCACCCATCCAATACCAGACCGGACCCAGCGTTGCTTAACTTCGGAGAGCGATCGCCGAAGTGTCGCGCCACTGGGCCATTGAGGCTGATTGTTGTATGCTGCTGTATGTTCCCTTATTTACTTTATTAGATGGTAGGGTTAATCCCACCCTGGTTCGTACCATCGCATTTATTGAACTGCGATAGTGGAAGCAGCAATGAACATTGTCCGTGTTTTATATCCAGTTCAATGTAGCCGAGAAATACGCTAGGCTAATATCACAACACGGTGTTAGCTATTACAAGGATAGTTATGTACAGTACCGGTCCCAGCCTGCGACCTTGGACTGGATCGAAGTGGCGCAAGGACTGCGCAAGGACGTCGGCCCTGAGTGATATTGCCGATTTCATTGGAGTGCTACTGGGAGGGCAATGTGAGATCTACACGAACTGTATTTATTCTAAGTCAATACAATTGGGCTATAGTTGTTACAAAAATATTTATTTCATCACTGTTTATTATCTGAAATATTCGAATATTCTCCTCCTTTTCACCACAAGGGTTGAATAATAAAATTGTTTTCGATATGATTGTCCCTTTGTGCGGATTGTGATATTTTCTCTTCTTATAGCATCGACAATGTCGGTGAATGTGTTGATATATTTCTTGAATAATCTGGTTCACGTGTTTGTGAAATAGGGAATGTTTTAAATATTAGTTATTCCTGTTCATTATTTTAACTTTAACTTTAATGTTAATGTTATTGGAGCATAATTTGATTTTATCATAGTTTGCTTCTGTTATTTTTATTTGGTGATTTTCGCTTACTCATGATTTGTTTCAGATTAAAAACCGGAATCGCACACGAATCGTGTTTTTTGTATGCCCCTCTGTTATTTTTATAGTTTTTAGGGTTCCGTACCCAAAGGGTGAAAACGGAACCCTATTACTAAGCCTCCGCTGTCCGTCCGTCCGTCCGTCCGTCCGTCCGTCTGTCACAGGGCTGTATCTCATGAACCGTAATAGGTAGGCAGCTGAAATTTTCACAGAGTGTGTATTTATTTTGCCGCTATAACAACAAATAGGTAAAATAAAAAAAATATAAAAAAAGGGGAGCCCCATACAAAAAACTTGTTTTTTTTTGTGTTAAATCTTTTACGATGGTACGGAACCCTTCGTGTGCGAGTCCGACTCGCACTTGGCCGGTTTTTTAATTTTGTCTATTTGTTGTTATAGCGACAAATACACTTGAGAAAATTGAAGATACTTACCTAATGAGATACAGCCCTGTGACAGACGGACGGACAGCGGAGGCTTAGTAATAGGGTTCCGTTGGCACCCTTTGGGCACGGAACCCTAAAAACGTTTATTTTATCTTTTTTCTTTGATACTTGTTTTCCTTGTAATCGTTATATTTTCTTTGTTTGGCAATCCGGTATGATGGGCTATATCCCAACGGTGGGTGTGGTAAGTAAAGTATAGAGTAAAACATATTTTTGTTTGAAACATCGAGTGCAGATGATCAATAACGTTAAAACAGGACTAAATATTATCACTTCATAATATATTTTGACTATGTTTTATGAACAGCCCCACTGCTGCATGAGTCCATATCTGGAGGACTCGATCAGATGAGTTTGAACCAGAGTACTGCGAGAGTTGGGGCAAGCTAATTCGTGTTTTTTTTTCTTCAGAAAATCCAAAAATAACGTGCTGTGCCAATTGCAGAATTTAGTCTGTACATCTCCGACAAAGACCGTCAGGCTGGAAAAGGGCAACTCACCTGCCCCGTGCCCGGTTCGCTTATCGGTGCCATGCCTGTCCTAGTATGATTAGGTACTAGGGACACTAGCTGTGCGCGTAATTGACCCAGACACGGCAGCTCAGTGTGCGACGCCTTGCGAATCGATAAGCTGAGGAAGCACCTCTGACCGCGGTTAGGTTCTGGATGGGTGAACATTTGCAACCGTTGCGTAAAACTGTAGGTTTTCCTTACTTTATTAATTATTAGCCCAGAGTTGGTACCATCGCTTTGAATGTACGATGGTCGAAGCGGTGATGAAAATTGTCCGTGATTTCCAGTTCAACATAGCCGAGAAAAGTAAGGAAGGTCGTGGCATAGCAACGAGTTCCCATGTGGTGTGTTAGGATAATATCAGACGGTCAGTTCGGCATTAGCCATCCATGTCGGGTTGCATAAAGAGATATGTATGTATTTTGTGTTTGTTTAGATAACAACATATAATTTCAATATTTTTTTCTACCACGTTTAATGAACTTAAACAATTAAAACGACAGAGCTGCTTGTCCAATACCGGTTCACAGCAAGTTCTCATGTCCACAGTGCGATTGCATCTACCTCACGATCAACTCATTGTAATAGATTTTGCAAATTGTCTTAACAGGTTATGAAATAAGCAGGCATGTAATTATTTTGGAAGAAATTAAAAGTGTTATCAGTTTTAGTATTATTTCGTGGCCGAGGTAATTGTACCTCACCATTATTATTTGCCATTAATTTCTGTCAGGTAGATAAGATAACTGGAAACGCTTCTATATTGTTAACACAGAATAGACGCATTGTTTGTTAACAATATAGAATCATTTTTAGATCTTAGCCCAATTAAGATAGTTTTATCTCTTCTTCTGTCGACCGTAGCTTGGATGCATCTTTAATGGATACGTATATTACGGTATCCTAAATAACATTATGACATTATTAAAAAAATCTGCTTTCTCTTATTTATTTTATTTACTTTTTTCTTTTCAATCCTCAGATAGTACTTATGGGACTGATCACTTTTGTGAAAAGACGAATAGTCATTGCCGGAGAAATATATATTCTATCACAATTATCTGAATATAATTTTACTAATAAACATATGGAACTACTATATCCGTCGAATAGTTATCTGGCGCTTTATCAGACTATTGAAAAACAGCCATTAATAAAAGAAAATGCTTTTGTGAAAGTGATGACATTTTTTTTAACAATGTTTAGTTTTTAGGTTGTTAAATATACATTTATACTTAATATTAGATATACTGGTAATATTTTGAGAACAAGTAAATTATGTAACTAAGGTTCAAAAACATTATTCACTTACCGTTAAGGACGATATAAATAAATTAATGTACAACAAGTTAATGGTGTTCAAATGTAGCGTTTCCGTATTTTTGTAGGGTTGACGATTAGGTATAGTTAAGTACTGTAAATTTACGACAACGATTATATGTTTGGAATGCCTACTAATTTTTGATAAAACTATTTTAACTATTCATCTTTTTCAAGATCTTTTATTCATATGAAGTACAACATATGGAGGATTAGAAAATCCATGTTATTGTTCCATGCCCGAGAAAAGAGACTTAGAGGCGGAATTAATTTTAAAAATAGGAGTAGTTGCATCCCTTGGAAACAGTCGACCTGCATAATCATTTTCATTAAGGTGGGCCTTCCCACTCAACTCCCCATAGAAACGTGGAAAGAATATCATGTCCATATTTCTTGTCAGAGATCCAAAATATTGCTTAAAATAGCTTTATTTGATCGAACTAGTAATATATAAGTCAATGATCGAACTAGATGTCTGATGACTGTTGGCATTGTAAAATTGTGTTTGGTTTCTATGTTATAAGGTCCATAAGTTCAATAGTTTAGCTCTTTTTATACAAAACCTTTGGAGGTGGATTACTCAACGATAAAATAAAAACATTTTAAATAGATTAGTCATCGGACATAGCTTCTTTCACGAAGATTTATAAACAATTTAGTTTTTATTATATTTTTGACTATAGCGGTCGTGGTTTACTTTTAGCTTCAAGTCATTTTGTAAATAACATTTTCGTAAATCTTACCAAATCAAACACTATGCGCATTATCTACTTTGTGGATATGTTGCATCTTCCTCATAACGGAGCCTGTCTTCTTCTTTGAAACAGAGAAGGTCCCAGAGCGCAACGGCAAGGTTTTGTACCGTGCCCGCGAATGAGTTAGTCCCGCCGGGAGGGGCCACCTTAAGACACATTATTTGGAATATCAAATTTAAATAAGACAAATCCCCAGCGCAAAACTTCAAGTCCCTTTTGTTGCCGCGTACCGTTGCAGAATGACACTTCGGCTGAGCGATTCCAGAAGCGTGTCACGTTCTGGTTTTGCGCGCCATTGTCATGCCGACGGTGGGCTGAAAGTTAACTGAAAGTTACACTTGCAATTTACGTGCCATTGGTGTGCTTTGGTGAAAGCTTAGCCAAGCTTCGGTGTCGCATACAATTATCTGACCCAATATCCACCGACATTTTCGTATTCCTTTGTGGACGGTGCCATGCGGAAATTCCACAACATAGGGCGCACTATACTGTCGCAACGACCAGTACATACAATTTGCGAAATGATTTTATTTGGATTCAAACAAACTAAGAAGTTTCATTTATTTTTTCTGAATATCCAGTAAATAAAAAATTAGACTTTCCATATGAAGTCGTTTATTAATTTTGTGTAAAAATAATCGAATGCTCTGTAAGAATATGGGAACTTTGTATTTAAATGGATATGGATGGCTTATATCGCAACTACTGTCATTACATTAGCCTGCCACGACACGTGGGGTTTGGGTACAATGCCAAGACCTTCCGTATGCAGGTTCCAACATCGCGTCAGACGAAATCATCAATTTAAAAAACCGGCCAACTGCGACTCATACTCGCCCACGAAGGGTTCCGTACCATCGCACAAGATGAAACACAACAAATCAGGTTTTTTGTTTGTTTGTATTATTTTGAAAATTTACCTATTTGTTGTTATAGAGGCAAAATAAATACGCACTCTGTGAATATTTCAGCTGCCTACCTATTTGTAAAATTTTTACATACCTAATTGAAAATCGGAAAATATGCAAAACAAAACAAGTTGATCGCTAAAAAAGGAATAATTTATTTCTAATAATGAAATTTCAATCTCCAGGCTAGTTTACTTGAAGGGCCTCGTCAAAGTTTGAATTTTGGCGATTTCTAGCGCCTTAAATATTTTTTTGATTGCGAAGATTAACCGATGAGACTAATAATGATTGGTATTTTTATGTAACTGGACATGGATGACTAATAACGAACTAACCGTCTGACATAAGTACTTTTTTCTGTAGATATAGCACATCTCGCATAAAATCGCCTAAAATACTGATAATGAAAATAAGCAATACATGTTGTACCATAGAATAAGTATATTTCATTAATCTATGGTAGTACGTTTATTGCATACAGCAGCTCCCTTAGGTAAGTTCGGTGCACGAGAAATGGAGGAAATGTTATCGAGGTAGGTAAGGGGCTTAAAATTTCATTGCCTCTGCACGGACCGCTGACTGCACACCGATTGGATAATTTATCGAGGCCTGCTCTCTCGAGTCTGATCTTTCAATGAATTTCGATTCGGCGAGCCCATTGGGTACCCAGCGTTGGGTACAAGGGAATCGATCGTTCGTGCCGATACGGGGAACAATGGACTGAATTGTTTCGTGGTTTTCTTAAGTATTCCTTAAACACATATAACGCAAAAGGGTGCTGTAATTTGGATGGAAGACATGGAAAATGCTGGTACTAACTCGGGCGCGCTTAACCCTACCACCTAGAAGGGGAAGGACTTTACATGGATTCCGCACCATGGAACAGCTCGCCTCCCATACAAACGTAGTTTACTAATAATTTAAAAACCACTGTTCTAACTAACTTGATATTTGGTATCTAATATTAGGCTACAAATATCTGTATCTGCATGCCTTTGTTTTTTCGGTAAACGTATTCTGGGTCAAACCACAGAGAAAACAAAATTCGTATGAAGATTTTCTTTTTGCATTCATTTCATTCGGTTTGGATTTTTCAAAAAAAACAAAAGCATGCAGACACAGATATTTGTTACCTGATATGAGATATTAAATATAAATTTAATTGGAATAGCGGTTTCCAAATGATTAGTAAACTACGTTTGTATGGGGAGCATAGCTTACGGGCCGTTCTTAATATGATTGAAAAGATAATCTATGACTTTCATAAACAAACCAAGCGCTCTTTTATAATGAAAACATCCATTGACATGAACAATGGCATCGCCGATCAACAAAATCACTGTTTACAAATACATTGCTCTTCAGCCATCATCTCCGGCAGTCCCGCGTAGCTGACGTCCTTACTTAAGTCCTTTATCTCCTCCAGAAGATCGGCGCTGAAGGGTCCCGCCTGGCGGGCCGTGCGCAGCGCCGCGCGCGCCTCCAACGGCCGCCGCCGCCACAGGTGCTGCCGCGCCAGCTCCGCCCATCCATCCGCCAACAGCGGCTCCATCGCCACCGCCGCCGCCGCCCAGCGCTCCGCGGCCCGCTCCCGCCCGAGCCGCCACATCAGCCGCCCCATCGCGAGCGCCGACTGCGCCGACGGAGCCGTCCCGTGAGCCCGCGCCGCCCGCTGCAGACCCAGCTCCGCGTCCTCGACGAAGAGAGCCGAACGGAGCAGGAAAGCCGGATCCGGGGGAGACCCGAATCGCTCGGCCGCTACCAAAGCTGCTTCGCACTCTTCGTCCCAATGCGGTCGCTGCGCTAAACAGGCCAACCTCAAACGAGCGCGTTGAATCGAAGGTCCGTGCTTCGAAATCGCCTCGTCTATGCGCGTTAGCGCCAAGTTCGCGCTACCCTGCAGCAGCGCCAATGAAGATCTTATGTACTTCACATCTGCACTACGAGAGAATTCATTTCGCTTCCTGCAGGTGCCTATTTCGCCGCACCCCGCATCCGAGCAGGCGAGAAGCCGCTCGGAAAATGTATAAACGCGCAAGCACAGGAACATCGCTGCCGCTATTAGGAGAGGTTGTTTAGGAGAAACGGTGGCTGGATGCCATAGGTGTTCTTCCTCACCACTGAACTTCTTCCATTGATCTAAAAGGCCGCACCAGTTTGTGGGAAGCTCGCTGGCTTTTCGCATGTTGCGAGCTGCAACGAATGCTGCGGGAATATTTCCCTTTCGGTGATAGTGCGCGTGCAGAGCCGCCCAACCGATAACTCTTCTTGTTCCGTCTACCGTGTCGGATGCTATCGCCAATCTAAATGCTGGCACGACTTTTTCTTCGCCTTTTTCGAATCGTTCACTTTGTAATGCTCCCAAAAACCACAGCATGTATCGGTTATTCGTCTGTTTTTCTAGAGCCTGTTCCAATGCCTTCATTGCGCCGCGGTTATTGAATTTCTCAAGCTCTCTAAGAGCCAGGGATAATAGAGGTCTGGGGTTGGTGGGATCTGCTGCAAGAGTATTATTCAAAGAAGATTCAGCAAGTATAATAGAGCCATTTCCTCGAGCTCGCGCAGCAGCAGAGGTAGAGGTTATTCGGGGTGGAGGAGGCTGCGGTTCGAATGAAGAAATGACAGCTCTTCTGGCAGCGGAATGCTGCTTATTTACTAAATCCATAAAATTAATAGCTGTACAATCGTCAAGATAGAATTCTTTGAACAAATCCTTTGTGCGTTTTAGCACATGATGTGCTGCAATTGCCGGTTTACGACGATTTTCAACAGTTTGTTCGCTAGTCATTGACGCCTCAAGTTCAGAGTGCAATAAATAAGCACTACCTTCAGACTTGAAAACGTGAATATCCAGAGGGGGCGCTGCCATAGGAGGTGCTGAGATAAATGCATCAACAACTTGAACATCTTCCTTTTGTTCTTTTCCGATCATTTGGTACATTTCAGTAGTAGAAGGCCCGGCAACTAATGATGATGTAACTTCAAAGCTGATTTCAATGTAAGATGTGTGATTACTTTCGTCAAAAATTGTTTCCATCTCTATCGCTGTTACTGAGGCTGGCATATTATACAAATTTGGAGCAGGAAGATCCAGCATTGGGGGGGTTTCATCAGGAAATAGCGAACCTTCGTATTTTCTCAGTGGAACACGAATTGTCACACAAAATTCATCAGGCTGCAGCAATGATCTTAAGTCCAACAATGCCATATAGTGTCCACGCGTCTCAGCTTTTGCAGTTTTTGTAAGTCCAGCTACTTCCATGACAAATGGAGAATACAATCGGGATTTCAAAGTTTCGCTTTTAACTAGTATTCTTCGGAACGCGTTCCACTCAGTTGGATTACAGCCACGATGGTCTGAGTCCATCAACTCTGAATGAACAAAAATATCTTCCTTGTCGTTCAGATAATCTGAATATGCGGCATTTTTAAGAGATGATAAAGACACCCAAATCGGTTTAATCGGACCTTCATTTGAGGATGGCCCGAAATCGACATTCAAAAATGGTTGTTCCAGGTGTGAAGTTGACACAGCGGCGACGTACGTAAGTTCACCTTTACCGATAGGCAAACAAGCTGCACGTAGGAGGGTAATTCTGATCGCCGTCTGATCAGGAAATGAACAACTAGGCTCTACGCGAACACGAACGGAACATTCAAGGGTTTCACCAGATGCAACGTAAACGAGGTGTACTCTTGCACTGAATGATTTTTCACCTAATAACAAAGGCAGAAGATCCAAAGTACCGGCAGCGGCTTTATCAACGTCTTTGTATGGGTCTTCCACGAAATGAGCCCGACCAATATCACTTGCGATGCGAAGTAGGACCACCAGAGGCTCATTAGCAAGCGCTGATATGATTGAGGGACTACCAGCGTCCTGATCCCACACTGCAGAAATTGTTTCCAGATCGCACCAAGGAGTTTCGAGAATGGGTTTCCTTAGCAGGAGAACCACTAGAGACCACAACCCTTCAGGGCACTCGCCGTCCATTTGAATGGATACACGTAATTGACGAGAGTCTTGTGTGATACTGGTACAAGAACGTGTGGTGCTCAATTCTTCGCATGCTGACTTAATTTTTGAATTCGATTTAGCCTTTGGGAGCATCTTCAAAATAAAGCAATAAATAAATATTGTGACTGTTTATGTCAATTTGACGGACAGTATTCATGGTAGCTTTCTCAAAAGCGATTTTATAATCTATAGTTTGCCAACTATGAGCACCTAATTTGAAAATCAATATTTTGCCATTATAATGCCATATATTTGACCGCGTCTTATTTCAGTTAAAATAAATAATAAAAAAACACGCTTTTATAGCTAACCGAACTAAAAAATATGAAATAATTTTTAATTTTAAAGAGTTTATATTACAGTAGTAGAAGATCGAACAATCAATCAGAATTTATCACCTCAAAATAAAATTATAATAAAGTTTAAGTTATTAACAAATTAATTCAATTCAGAGTAAAAAGCGTGGGGTGCATTTTACTACTTTTCATAACTCTCCTCTCATAGATATTTGCCAATAGAATGATTGTTACATTTACTTTATCAAGCACCCCACGCTTTTTACTCTGAATTGAATTATTTTGTTAATAACTTAAACTTTATTATAATTTTATTTTGAGGTGATAAATTCTGATTGATTGTTCGATCTTCTACTACTGTAATATAAACTCTTTAAAACTAAAAATTATTTCATATTTTTTAGTTCGGTTAGCTATAAAAGCGTGTTTTTTTAGTTTTTTTAAACTATTATTTATTTTTCATTTTTTAGTTCGATTTCTTCTTCTTCTTCTTCTTCAGCCTTTTGTTGTACACTGCTGGACGTAGGCCTCCCCCAGACTTCGCCAAGTTGTGCGGTCTCCTGTTTTTCTTCGCCAGTTGTCACCTGCTGTCTGACGTATATCGTCTGACCAACGTGCTGGCGGTTTGCCGACGCTTCTTTTCCCTGTGTAGGGTCTCCACATTAAGACATCAGTGCTCCATCTGTGGTCATCTCTGCGACATACGTGACCTGCCCATTGCCACTTGAGTTTAGCAACCCTATGCATAACGTCAGTGACCTTGGTGCTTTGGCGTATCAGCAGATTTGGCATTCGGTCGCGCAGTGAGATACCGAGCATGGATCTTTCCATTGCCCTTTGGGTTACTTTCAGCTTGTGTGCAGTACGAACTGTGAGCGTCCATGTCTCGCAGGCGTAGGTCAAAACCGGCAGCACGCATTGGTCAAACAGTCTGGTCTTAAGAGACTGGGGCATCTTAGAATTGAAGACATCTCTAAGTTTTCCGAAGGCGGCCCACGCCAGCTGAATACGCCTGCCTATTTATTTTGCGAGTGGGTCACGTCCGAGTTTAATCACTTGGCCCAAGTAGCAATACTCGTGGACTTGCTCTATTGCAGTGCCGAAGACCGTGATTGGATTTGCTGCTAGATCTGTGGCGGTGGTTTTGTCTTCATTAATCTTGAGACCTACTTTTTGCGATTCTTGTGATAGGTCACATAGCATCACGTTCAGGTCTTCGGGTGACTCTGCCAGTAGGACAATACCGTCCGCAAAACTCAGGTGGTTTAGGAGTCTTCCGTTCACGTTTATGCCCATACCATTCCATTCGAGCTTCTTGAATATATCCTCCATTACATTCGTGAAGAGTTTCGGCGAGATGACATCTCCTTGTCTTACTCCACGGAAGATGGGAATGGTAGTGGTTTATCCCTGAACTTCCACAGTCATTGTTGCAGATTTATAAATGGTCTTGAGTATCTCGATATATCGGTAGTCCACTCTACATCGCTGCAGTGCATCCATTACTGCCCAGTGTTCCACAGAGTCGAACGCCTTTTCATAGTCGACAAAAGCAAGGTATAGTGGTTTTCCATATTCGCACGTTTTCTGAATCACTTGCCTCAGAGTGAATATGTGGTCGACTGTTCCATAACCTGCTCTGAATCCAGCTTGCTCTACTGGCTGATGTTCGTCAAGTCTTCTGGTGATCCTCGTGGTGATGACTTTCGCGAACACCTTATAAATTTGGCTCAATAGTGCAATGGGGCGGTAATTCTTAAGCATAGTTTTGGCGCCCTTTTTATGAAACAGGACGACAATTGAATTTCGCCAGCTGTTGGGTATGCTGCTCGTAAAGAGTGCCTCGTTAAATATCCACCGTAGCTCTTTCAGTACCACTTTGCCTCCAGCCTTTAACAGTTCCGTCGTAATACCGTCGCTCCCTGGGCATTTATTGAGTTTCAGTTATTTCAGTGCCTGTTTTATTTCATACAAGCTGAATTCTGGTATGTCCTCGGTATAATGTCTCGTGAGCGGTGCGCGTTTATCACTGGTATTTATTATTGGCGGTTTCGGCTTGTGTGATGCGTATAGATCTGTGTAGAAATTTGTGATTACTTCGAGTAGTTCGGTTTTATTGGTGGACATCACACCATTCTCATTTTCTAACTTAGTTAGCTGACTTGTCTCAGACCTCGTGGCTCTACTAAACACCTTTGGTCCTCTGTACTTTTCTGCTATTTGCTGTATTTTCGCAGTGTTTCTATTGCGGATGTTACGGCGTATTGCTTTGGATATTTTCTTGTTAAGCTCGCGGTGTTCTAGACAGTTGTACTGGGATATTTTCCTCCGGTGTTCTAGCAGGTTTTCAGTTTCTAATGAGAGTTGGTCATTCGGTGTATGTCTTTTCCCAAACTTTTCTTGGGCGGCTATAGTAATACTACTGATGAAGTGGTTGTACTTGTCTTCTAGGCTTTTCTCGAAAAATTCTGCGTCTGTGCGTGTCATGTGGTTTTTCAAAGCATCCTCGAATTCTTTGTGAGTTTCATTCGGTAAAGCTAGTCTGGCAAGTGGCTTCTTCATGATTTTCGCTCTTTCAAGCTTGGTGTTGATTCTTAGCTGGCATCGTACCAATCTGTGGTCGCTAGTCTTTAATTTATTGAGGACTGAAACATCGGTAAATATATTTTTGTTGTCAGTACAGATTAAATCAATTTCATTCTTCGTCTTTCCGTCTGAGCTTACCCATGTCCACTTCCGTTGTGGTTTCTTTTGGAAGAAAGAGTTCATGGCGAAGAATCGATTTGCCTCAAGAAAGTTGACCAGCAATTGTCCTCGTTGGTTTCTTATGCCTGCACCATGTGGGCCAACACACTCTTCTTTGGGATCATCTCTCTTGCCTATTTTAGCATTAAAATCTCCCATGAGTATATTAAATTGTGCTCTTTTCCCGGCTCTTCATTCCAGGGCTTTCAATATGTCATCATACATTATTTCAACTTCTTCTTCTTGGTGAGTCGAAGTTGGTGCATATGCTTGGATGATCTTTATTGAATACCGTTTGTTAATCCTTACCACAGTGTAGGCCACCCGGGGGGATATTCCGCCTAGCGTTTCTATATTATTCGCCAGTCTGCGGTGAATGAGAAATCTCACGCTTCCTTTGGACGAATCTGTTTCTCCTCTGTGGTAGAGCATATTGCCTGAATTCAGCCTCAGGGTATTCTCGCCCTGCCTTCTAACTTCGCTCAGGCCAAAAATGTCCCATTTAATATCTGATAGCTCCCTTTCTACCTGCTCCAAGTTATGTTGTAGTCTCAATGTCCGTGTGTTGTACGTTGCCAAGGTCAGGTTTGTTTGACAGCCGGGTCTCTTCCAGAGATTCTTAGCACCCCCTGCTCCGCCGTTACCGTGACCGCTGTCGTAATCAGGAATAGCGGAGCTGCTGGGGACTGGGGGCCTTGGTTTGTTGTTGTCTGTCATTGGGGGGTTTTAATTGCCTTAAGTCTTGTCACGCTGGCTAGGCGGGTTGACAAGTCAGTATTTTTGAAGTTATTTACTCCTCACGGTCCTGCCGCCGCACTACCTATCTGTAGGCAGTCAGGTTAATTACCGCCGCCTGTGCTCGGCGTTGGCGATTTTACGGCGGGCTGGTCGCCGATCCCTTCCAACCCTCCTCCTTTATCCAGGCTTGGGACTGGCGCTAAGTGTTTTACACAAAACGGCGTCCTTGATACGTATGCATGGGTCCTTGATACGTATGCAAAGTTTCAAATTAAAGACTTCTGGAAACTGGTGAAAATTAATCTCAAAGATTCCATTACATACATAGATACATACAACCCAAGCTTATATAAAAGCGTGTTATTAATAACTAGCTCTGTCCTTTTACTCCACTACAGAGGATCAATAAAATAATTTATTAATCCTGGCGGTCCTAATAAGGATAATGGGAAAATGTTGTGAAATTATTGCATCGTCATGGGTCCTATGCAAAGTTTCAAATTAAAGACTTCTGGAAACTGGTGAAAATTAATCTCAAAGATTCCATTACATACATAGATACATACAACCCAAGCTTATATAAAAGCGTGTTATTAATAACTAGCTCTGTCCTTTTACTCCACTACAGAGGATCAATAAAATAATTTATTAATCCTGGCGGTCCTAATAAGGATAATGGGAAACTGTTATGAAATTATTGCATTGTCATCATCGGTCCTTGATACGTATGCAAAGTTTCAAATTAATCCGACTTCTGGAAACTGGTGAAAATTAAGTTCAAAGATTCCGTTACATAGATACATAGATACAACCCAAGCTAATAAAAAGCGTGTTAAAAAGGATATTTGGTTGTAAACTTTTTTCAAGGTTTCTTTATATAAAATTCAAAATTGGAAATGGCGTTTATCCTAGAAAAAATAGTATGTTGTTTTTATTATTATCTATTTTTTTGCTTTTTTTTTTGTACGTACTATTTTGATAACAGGAGTTCACTTAAAACAAGTCGTGATGAAACAACTATATTCTATCGTAATGTAAGTAAGTTAATCCTAAGATCAATCTCAATGATTTAAATAAACACTTCTCATCCGTCCCGTTTATGCTTGATGCTTCTCTGAAAACCAAGACAATTCTAGAGCTGAATCATAGCCATACCCATTTAACTCAACCATTTGTCTTCTCCATAGTTACTTGCTGTGAAATAAAAAAGATTATCTTTTCGATCAAAAGCAAGGCAGTTGGGTGTGATGAACTGAGCAGAGACCTGCTAACCCCAATACTAGATGAGATATTACCAAACATTTCTCATATTATCAACAGCTCTCTAGTGTCGGGGTGTTTCCCAAATACATGGAAGAGAGCATTCGTCATCCACTTACCCCTTCAAATTTTCGTCCCATCTCTATACTTCCATTTTTATCCAATGTACTTGAACGGGTAGTACACTTTCAATTTAATAAATACCTCTGTGAAAATTCCCTTTTCAATCCTTACCAATCTGGTAACGTTCCATAGCACAACGACTGCCCTTATCAAAGTCACCGAAGATGTCCGCCAAGCTGTTGATAACAGACAGCTTACGGTTATTACACTTATTGACTTTAGTAATGCATTTAACACGGTCGACTTTGCCATTCTAATGGCAGTCCTTGAATCTCTTCTCGTTTCACAGCAGGTACTGGATTGGTTCAAATCTTATCTTATAGGCCGCCAGCAAAGAGTTCGTATCCACGATGCTTACTCCGACTGGAGTGAGTTTCTCGCTGGTGTTCCGCAGGGTGGCGTACTCTCTCCTCTTCTTTTTTCAGTTTTTATAAACTCACTCACTACTAGAATCGTTTGCCTCTTCCATATGTACGCCGATGACCTGCAGCTCTATCGCCATTTTCTCTTAGCCAACATCGTCTCCACGATCGATCTCGTCAATACTGATTTATCTCGCATCAAAGACTGGTCAGAGAGGTTTGGTCTCATGGTAAATCCCAACAAGTCTAAGATAATAATTGTGGGCAGTAACCGATTATTATCCAAGGTCAATAAGGACGAATTGCCTGCGGTCATGTATAATGGTGTTGTCATCCCTTACAGTAAATCAGTTAAGAACTTAGGTATCGTCATGGATGAAGCATTGTCATGGAATGACCACATCAGCAGTGTGTGCCGAAAAGTCTATGGCGCTATGCATAGCCTAAAGCGATTAAACCGGTTCATTCCTATTGAGACTAAAATTACCTTAGTACAGACCTTGGTGACTACGGTGATGTGTGCAATTTAGATCTGAACGAGGACTTACTTAATAAGCTTGATCGCCTTCTCAACTACTGCATTCGTTTTTTTTACGGACTTCGTAAGTATGATCACATTTCAGCATACCGTGATCGGCTTCAGTGGCTCAACATCCGTCTTCGAAGACAATCGCATGTCCTCGCTCTCTTATATACTGTTCTCAACAACCCAAGTGCTCCCATTTACCTCAGGGATAGTTTTAATTTCTTGTCACCCCATGGCCTACCTCTCAGGTCAATTGACAACTTTCTTCTTTTGATACCGTCACACAATAGTACTTCTTTTAGCAACTTTTTTACAGTTAATGCGGCCCGTCTTTGGAATAAATTACCTCTTGATATCAGGAGCTCTGCTTCTCTTGAAATCTTCAAAAAACGATTAAAATTATACTTCCTCACTAAATGAGTTATGTTAAACAAAAACAGAATTTCTTACTTTTAAACATTTTATTGTTATTTTTAGTTATGTGTTTTTTTTTCTTTTCTTGCATAAATTCTGTATATAAATTTTTAGGCTGACATACTTTATGTCTATATTTATTAAATTGGTCTGTAACTTTTTTTTTTATAGAAATAAATAGTGCACAACATCTATTCTTAGGTTACTTTTCTTGTTGCTACCTGTATATTTTTGTCCCATTATCGAGTTGATTGGAAGAGATTGACATTAGGCAATAAGTCCGCCCTTGTATGTACCATGTGTATGATAGCAATAAAGAATATTATTATTATTATTATTGTTATGTGAAATCCTTTTCAATAATCAAAATGTCCACCGTTACTTTTATCTGCGTACTTAATTTATTAATATTATGTCTTCCTACAGAACCAATACGGTGAAAACAAATAAATAAGTTAATGAATAAATAAGAAAAACAGCTAATCTGGTTGTTAACTTAATTTATTATTATTTTTCCCTTTTAATCAATGTATTTTGTAATTGTGGACTAAATGTAAAATTGTTGCAAAAGTGTAAAAATGTATTTGCTTTATTTATTTCATGTACTAGAATTTCATGTAATAGATAATGATAGACTAATAAAAAACTGTACGCTTTATCTTATTATCATAATTCTGGGTAAAGTCAAAATATAAATTTACTTTATATTAACATGTTTTGACCGTCTAGCTCATTTAAGGTGGGCCTTCCCGCTCAAATCCCCATACAAATGTAGAAAGAAGATCATGCCCATATTTCTTTTCAGAGATGCCAAATATTGCTCAAAATAGCTTTATTTGATCAAACTAGATGTCTGATGACATGAGGTCTGAAAGTTCGAATTTTTCGCGCCTTTTAAACAATAACTTTGGAGGTGGATTACTTAACGATAAAGTCAAAACATCTTAAAAAGATTAGTCATCAGGCATAGCTTGTTTCATCAAGATTTAGAATCAATTTAGTTTGCCTTAGATTTTGTACTACTGCTGTCGTGGGTTTCTTTTAGCTAAAAGTCGATTTGTAATTAAATTTTTCGTAAATCTTACCATATCATACAATTTACGCATTGTCTGCTCTGTGAACATGTTGCATCCTCCCCATCACGGAGCCTGTCTTTTTCTTTGAAACGGAGAAGGTCCCAGAGCGCAATAGCACGGTTTTGTGCTGCGCCCGCGAATGAGTAAATCCCGCTAGGAAGGGCCACCTTAAGCAGTAGCAATATGTTGAGAATGTTCGTCTATACGCCTTCTCATCACGCACGCACAAAATGTAAGGTTGGCGTGCGCCCGCTCGTTTCCCTCAGGCCGATATATAATTCTAAGTGTGAAACAGTAAATCATAGCGGCGCGGTGTCGTGTGCCCAATCATAGTATGAATTCCATAATCGTAAATAAATAAGCCTTGTCGTGGCGGGTACAATATCGTCTCTGGGCGTGAATGAGAAAACTTTTTAGGTATTGGGAGAGTATATATTTGAAAAGGAACAAAGAATCCCGTTGGAAATGCCAACCCGCCGACAAAAGTTATCGAGGATTGAAATCACTGTACACACATTTTCCTGTCCATGTGTGTGTGTGCAAATATTATGTTAAAATGTTAGCTGTACGCTGTTTATGTTATCGGCAATATGTATTGTTCGGCATAATGCACAGTGCATATCTGTCACGTCTTGGCGTGCTCGGGGGTGGCGTAGCTCAGTGAAAATCCAGATCATCGGGAACCAGAACTTTATTTGGCAAAATTATTTTCTAAAAACAAAACTCTCTCCGATCCGCTTTTTCTAGTCTCTCTTCGAACACGGAACTGTCATTTTTTTTAAACTATTCTATTTTATTTTTATGTGCATGGCCTGGCATGACACCCTTCCCTATCTTTACAAATTAGTTTATGTTCCACCAAGTTTAGTTCTGAGGTCCCAAAACTTCGAGGAGTATTTGCTAACTAATTTCAAGAACTGCCCGAGTGGGGCCCTGTGTCCCATATTCATTTGTGAACACAGTTTGACCGAGTAAAACCTCGTCAAAATCTCAGTCAGAATCCTTGACCTGACAGTCGAGCAGACAGACATTTATATTTATAGAAAACGATCACTAGATCTGCTCGCAAGAAGCTAGTAACAATTTATAATATATACTCTATACTCTATGACTCCTTACAGACCTATGAAGTAATTGCCTTGTGTGGCCGTTACTTACTATCAACTCTGTGACAGAAGACTTGAAACTCTATGGATCATTGTATGCTGTCTTCTGAGACTGGCCGCTGGCCGGACAGACTAGACGTTTGACAGGTTGTCATACGTCACTTTGTAACATGAATTATTTTAAACTTCACAACCCACAACATAAATTATTCTACATAGTTAAACATAATCTTTTATAGGCCTGAGATAGAAAGCTAGAGCCATACGGGCTCCTTAAACATTTGCTTCGTCCTGTTTGCTTCGTCCCGATTTTTTTTCGGTTGGTTGATGAGTGCATGACTCCAGCCTGAAGACGCTCCCAGCCGCCGACTCGAAGACGACCGAGCGAACGCCGAGGACCAGCGTGCTTTTGAAGCTCAGCACCCAGCATCGGAGGGTAGCGCGTTCCAAACTCGATGGCATCACACAACAACATATTAGACTAAGTCTTACGAGTCCTTTGTCTATTTACTAAGATGATACTACTTAATAGAATACATGTACTTACGTAAAATTATTCTATTTATTTAACTAATATGATAAACCTAATCAGGTATGGACGATGGCACATAAGCCAAAATATTACAAATAAATCAATTAATAATATTGAATTAAATAAAATTTGGTCTATTTCACTAGAATATTATTTAAAGTTACGGATGAAATCAAAGGAAAACATACTTATGTTATGTTATCTAGAGTTATTACTAGAGTTATAATTAAAAAATATGTATGATTATAGCTATGGTACAAACATAATTATTTTAAGTACAAAAATCATCCATGGATGACAACCAAATTAGGATAATATTATGCTAAAGAAAGGTAATACAAAGAGTGAAAAAGATATTTAATAAATGAGATGATACCTTTCATTTCGAACATTCGGAATGCAATATTATTGGATACGAAGGTTTTCGCCTACACCTGGGTGTGCTACCGAAGTTATCTATGTTTTCTTCAGAGAAAACTAAATATGAATATGAACATAATCGAATCAATATATCTATACATTTCAGTCAGATGAAATTAGATAAAATAGACCCTAGTACGTTGCAAATTCTAACCGGAAGTTACCGCACATCGACCCCATCGTTATTTACTCCAAGAATAAAATGCTCTGAGTAGACCATGAAATTAAAATAATTCAACAATTCTACAAACTTATATACTTGAGACCCTTCTCGTACACACAAACTTAATCAGTAAAAATAATAGGCAATCAAATAAAATTATAATATATTCCTAACAGGAACAGATTCAAAATAATTACTAGCCTAGATTTATTCGCATTCAGAATTATTCCAAATATGTCACGGTTAAGACCAAATGGATATTTTTGAATTTTGGGAATGGCTCTTTACTTGACCCTACCCTATTATACTAAAGTAAAATAACATAAGTACATACTACGAGTGCGGTGATTGTACAACAAAATAAAGATCTAACTACTAATATATGCACATGACATATTATTAGAATCAAGACATGGTAAAAAAAAAGGATTATTGGTATCAGTTACGCACGAATGTAAAAAGGTTTCATTCTATTCATGTGAATATTTTGTTCGAATTTCAGCTTATCATTTAGACTTTTTATTTTGTAATTCACTGGAGATAATCGAGCTGTGATTCTATAAGGACCTTCGTACATGCGTGCCAGTTTGGTCTTTTTCCCAATGATTTTACATGGGTTCTGAACTAAGACCAATTGTCCCGGTTCGAAAAGCATCGACTGTCTTTTCCTATCAAAGGTTTTCTTCTGTGCCTTCTGACTTTTTGTGATATTTGCTTTAGCTTGTTGTTTTAACTTTTCGATGAATTCAATTTTCTCTGTTAATGTTAATTTTGTAGCATTACTCGAAAAATCAGATGGGAATAGGGGTTGACGACCATAGACGAGCAAGAAAGGGGAAATATGTGTTGAAGATTGATCAGCTGTATTGTAGGCAAACGTTACCAAAGGTACATATATATCCCAGTCTCGCTGATCCTGTCTTACATACATCGAGAGTGCCTGTACCAGGGTACCATTAAAACGCTCGCAAAGGCCATTTCCTTGTCAATGGAAAGCCGTAGTCAGAATAGAATGCGAATTCAACAATTCGAGTACGTTCTTGACTAACTTTGAAGTGAAAACGGAGCCTCTATCTGATATTATCTCCTTTACTACTCCATGCCTACAAAATATATTTTCTATCAAGAAGTTAGCTACCGATTCTGCTGTCGCTTTCTCTAAGGGTTTCGTCTCAGCCCATTTTGATAAATAGTCGATCGCGGTAATTATATACCTATTTCCCGTATTTGATTTCGGCAGAGGCCCTATTATGTCGATACCTATTTTATCGAAAATTCCGGCCACTGGTATGTTAATCAGTTCACCGAGTGGTTTGCCTGAACGATGTTTCTTCTCCTGACATATTTTGCACGTCTTGACGTAGGACTCTACCTGTTTTGCTAAACCTGGGAAATAATATTTTGAGCTAATCTTTCCTAAGGATTTAGCTAACCCTAAATGACCTCCTGTTAAGGCTTCATCATGAGCCTCTTTCAGAATATTGTTTACCCTTATTTGTGGAAGCACTATTAAAATGTGTTCCCAGCTGGTTACTTTGACCCTTTTCTTTAAAATACCCTGATCCATAAAGTAACCCTTGAATGCGTTGCTATGATGGTCCTGTACTTTCTTTATTATGGCGGCACAGAAATGATCATTTAATTGATCTACGGATAAGGAATGATTACGTAATATATAGCTATCCTGATGTGGTTTTCCTTGAGGTTTTATAAAGTAAGTTGGAATCTCCACGTTTCCTACCTCTTGTTCCTCCTCCGTATATTGGATTCTAGATAAGACGTCCGCTACGAGGTTTTCCTTCCCTGGACGATGGATAATTTCCATTTCCACATCTTGTAATTTAAGAGACCAACCAGCTAACCGTCTATTCATATCCTTACACGACTGCAACCAACACAAAGCTCTATGGTCTGTGACCACCTGAATTTTCCTACCCCACGTAAAATGTTTAAAATAATCGAAAGCCCAGATAATCGCTAAACATTCCTTCTCTGTAGTGTTATATTTCTTTTCTAATGAACTTAAACCTCTTGACGCGAAAGCTATTGTTTTAAATTCTGATGGTTTATTCTGCTTTGATCCCTGCATAACATGTGCACCAAGGCTCTCATTACTGGCATCGACAGCAATCCTTATAATCTCCCCTTCATCCTCGGAAAAATGACTCAAACAAGGTGGTTTCACCAACTCTTGTTTTAGCCACTGGAAAGCTGTCTGTTCTTCTTCACCCCATCTAAACTGAACATTATTATGCGTTAACGCGGTCAACACTAAACTCTTCTTGGAAAAGTTTGGTATAAATTTTCTAAAGAATGACGCTAACCCTATGAACGACCTTACCTGTTTTGCTGTTTTCGGAGTGGGAAAGTTTACTATCTTCTCTATATTCTTTTTCGCTGGGGATATCCCTACTGCGCTTACCTGATGCCCTAATATAGCTACTTCCCTGACACCAAACGAACATTTATTTGGTTTTAATGTTAGCCCCGCTAACCTTAATTTATTTAAGACGTTACGGAGATTATTTAAAAATATCTCATATGACTTACCATATACCAGGATGTCGTCTAAGTAGACGATCGCACCGTGATATTTTAATTCCCCTAATACCCTATCCATCAACCTTTGAAAAATTGATGGACTCGTTTTCAATCCAAAAGGTAGTACGTTAAATTCATACAGACCCGAAGACGTGCAGAACGCAATTTTTTTTTTCCTATCCTGCTCGGCGATTGGTATTTGCCAATAACCGGCTAATAAATCTAGCGATGCGAAATAAGTGGCACCCTGCAGACACGACAATAAATCATCAATACGGGGCATCGGATAACAGTCATTCTTAATCAACTTATTTAAAGGACGGTAATCGACGCAAAATCGCCAGGTTCCGTCACCCTTCTTTACCAGAACTACCCCCGACGAATATGCACTCTTTGAGTGTCGAATTATATTATTACCTAACATTTCTTCTACCTGAGTATTTATAATATCCCTTTGCGCCATTGACACTCTATATGGTGGTCTGTGAATGGGTAGGGTATCTCCCGTATTTATTTTTACTTCATGGTGGGTTGTTTTCCCGATGTCTCCGTTGGAGTACGCAAACCTATCTCGATATTCATATAATAACTCATTTAATATAGTCTTCTGTGTTTTATTTAAATTCTGTCCTATTTCGTACGTAGTGTTAGGCTTCCTTGAGCTCGTGGTAAACACATACCCCACCGATGGTTTCGCATTAATGAAATAGTTTCTGGTTTTATTATCGATTGGGATATTCACTTCCTTCAAAGTACACTCACTAAAAGAAAATGTTTTATTTAGTCTGTGTAGGATTATCTCCTGTCCTGAGTAATCGACCATGGCCCCTGTTTCTTTGAGAAAGTCTACCCCTAAAATAAGTTCTGTTGGAAGGTCCTTTATCACAATCACTTCTAATATAAAGTTTAAATTCTGGATGAGCAAATTAATGGTAGTAAATCCAGCAATGTTCAATGAATTATTCGAAGCACTTTTTAATGTAAAGTTTTCTGGTATTTCAAACAAACGTCTCCCTTTAACCACTTCATAGTTTATGCAGCTTTTCACTGCTCCCGTGTCAACCAAACCCGCAATTTCCTTGCAAAAATCACATGAGTACATGGGTAAATAGAGTATCGTACCTTCCTTTATCACGGGCGACATTACACGTGTCTCAGTCCTTACTAGTACTGTCGCCCTTTCCCGTTTGGGTGTACTGGTGCACCGGAATGGTGACCGTACGTCCCAGGGGCGCCCGCATGGCCTTCGTTAGGACGTGTCCTGAAGTCGTAACGTCCCGGGACAGGCCTTTGACGTGACGACGCCGCCAGATGCCGGTCTGCTACGCTAGCTGCCTCTGGGTTCACAAAACAATTGTCTGGGTACCACGGTTGAGGTGTTGCTACCATCTGTTGTTGCAAATTGTTCGAAGACGTATGGATAGGTAACTCGTATGTAACGTCCTCGGCATTATTGTTTTCGTAGTATTGTATATCTTGAATTGCTGCTTTCAATTCAGAGATTTTAATAATGTTCCTTCCTATCAATTTATGGGCCGCATATGGTTGAAGCGCAGATATAACGTATTTACATATTTTCTCTTCGTCGTCAAGCTTTGCTTTTGTAGCGAAGTTCAACATTTTATAGGTGAAGGTAACTAAGCCTTCATCCCTTTGTTTCGTCGTGGTCAGTAGAAGAAAATAATCTATTTTCGATGGAAACTCCTCGGTCAGACTATTTTTTATTTCCTGGTACGTACGATCCTTAATACCCGCATAAAAATAAGCTGCCGCTCCCTTTAGGTAGGCGGGGAGTGCTCCCTTTTTTATTTCCTCTGACCAAGCATATCTTGCAGCTATGTTTTCAAAGGAATATAGAAACTCTTCCACATTGTCCTGGCCATCGCCCCCAAATTGAGACATAATTCTCTCCATTTTTCAGAATAGAACCCTAATCAAACCCTACATAGGAAAAATAGCACCACACCAATTAATGTTCAAGATGAGAATACACACATGAGTTCACAATGTTCAAGAAGAAATACTCACCAAGGAAAGTCCATATTCCCAACCCTTTATATACTAACACCCGACGTTTCTGGGCGTCGTCTCCTTCGCACCGTGCGCTACACGTGCAGCAGCGGTAGCCCGAGCAGCAGTGGTACGCGAAGCAGCGCAGGCCTTCTACGGCCTAAACTTCGACTCCTCCGACGATCTAGGCGATCTAGGCGCCTCCACCAATGTCACGTCTTGGCGTGCTCGGGGGTGGCGTAGCTCAGTGAAAATCCAGATCATCGGGAACCAGAACTTTATTTGGCAAAATTATTTTCTAAAAACAAAACTCTCTCCGATCCGCTTTTTCTAGTCTCTCTTCGAACACGGAACTGTCATTTTTTTTAAACTATTCTATTTTATTTTTATGTGCATGGCCTGGCATGACAATATCAACACATATAATCTTTTTTTATGTGACTGGACATGTATGACTATACCACACATTATTTTACCCCAACACACCACATTCCCATAAGAATTAGATGCTACGCCAGGATCTTCCCTTCGTAAGCACTGATACATTGGACTGAATAGAAAACACGGTAAATTTTTAATTGCCTCTTCGACCGCTTTTTTATCCAATGCGATGGTACCAACCCATGGGCGGGCTTAAGCCCGCCCATGTGGGGAAGGGGACCTTTCACCTAGTGGGGAAGGGGACCTACAGTTTTACATGGATTCCGAACCGTTACCTTACTGCACTTATCCAACTCAGAAAGAGAAAGAAAGTGGTACATGAACGGGTCAGGGACTTGAACCCAGGCCGCTGAGATGGGAGGCAAGTCCACCCGCCCCTGAATCGCGAGCCGCGCACTTTTGAAAAACATACTTTGCTAAGGTGATATATATTTTCCGGCCGGCATGGTTTTCGCAGCCCCTGTGAAAGTCCGAAAGCCCATGGGCGCCGTCGGGCCTGGCGTGCGCCATATACCGCGCTTAATATAAAAAAATATTCTATGCCCATGCCTGATTTACAGTCTCAAATCTGGGATTTTGGTAATTATCAAAAAAAAAAAAGGCATGTCGACACCACGTGACATCTGACAAAAGGTTCAAAACCTTTCAAATAATCGCGATTGCCTACAAAAAAGTTTTGTACGTCGATGTGCCGAACAGCCTGTATATATGTTTATGCAATCATGTGTAATGTAATAAAATCTATCGGCTTTTCGGGGCACTGTGTGCGAGTGATTTATTTACTGAAATAATTGAGTCCAAAACGACATTGACCCGAGCGAAGCCGGGTACCTCAGCTAGTATAAAAAGTAAATAACAATACCGGTCCAAAATAAATACAAATTCTATTCCCACTTATGTTCTGGCACTTGTGGAAATATCGTGAATTATTATCTTGTCACTTGTGTTTTGATGACCTTCCCGAGGCAACAAAGGATGGTCTGCTCCCACACAATACGCACTCTCTCCATCCGCCACGGCACCGCCCGCTACGCACACGCGTGTACGCGTACGCTAAAAATAGATAATTCGCTGCGCGTACGCAGCGAATTATCGCACATACGCTAGTACTACACTACATACTAGTACTACATAATATGGCACGGCTCATTAGACATTTTCAAACTATATTTTGACCGTAGATTGACAAATCAATAAAAAAATTGGGAAGTTACTTTTACGAAGTCACACGAATATTTGACGTGATAGACGTACAGAGTTTGCCTTTATTGATACTTTTTACACATTTTTAAAAACAACAATACTTACTGATTTATTTATTCGTAAGCGTGCCAATTTCGGTTGGAGCTATATGGCTCTCTCATGATTGTGACCTCCTGGGTGACTGGACTTTTTCTTCTGGGAATATCTAACAAAGCATTATAATTCTACTTATAATATACTTCGGCTACACCATTCTCATATGATCGATTTTCCTAAAAGATATTTCTTTTAAAAGACAAAGAAAATTATATCTATCACTAAATCTTTCACTTTATCTTTTGATAATCAAGGTCATTCTCAACCAGTGAAATAATACCAACAGCTTGTATATCAGTTAGCGCCGCCTTCTGATATTGGTATTTTTTTCTGCTGGTAGATGGCAGCGAAACCGTAATGCTCGTAGGTCAGGGTGTGAAGCCTTGCTTCTATGCGAGTGGTCCTGCGTTCAATACCCTCCTAGTTCATGCACCACTTTATTTCTTATTCTGTGGTGGGTAGGTCACGAATGCGTACAGTTCCATGAGCTCGGAATACAGGTAAAACTGCGGTGTAAAGCCAACAGTTGGGATAAGAGGACTTTTGCTGCCCGAGTTGAACCTTTTAATTTTTTATTTTATTTTACCTATTTGTTGTTATAGCGGCAAAACAAATACACACTTTATAAAAATGTCAGCTGCCTACCTATTACGGTTCATGACATAGAGCCTTGTGACAGACGGACGGACGGAAGGACTGACGGACGGAAGGATGGATGGACGGATGGACTTCCGTTCCGATGGCACCCTTTGGGTACGCAACCCTAAAAAGGTATGTGTGTTACATTAAGTTCATTGTGGCCGTACTTGTAAAGGGAATGTCCTGGCATGGAACTTAACTACTTTGGGAATGCGGTGTGTTGCTAACATCATGACCGTGTGGTATATAGGTGTGGTATTAGCTTTTTTTATGTGACTGGACATGGATGGCTAATACCACAAGTTCTGTCATGGTATTAGCCCAACACACCACATGGGAACTAGGTGCCATGCCAGGACCTTCCTTATATTGCACGGCTACATTGAACTGGATGGAAAACACGGACAATTTTCATTGCCGCTTCGATCATCGTTCATCCAATGCGATGGTACCAACCCGGGCGGGATAAACCCTACCATCTAGTAAGTAAGGAATGGGACCTACAGTTTAACGTGGAATCCGAACCACGGCCAGCCTCTCTCAAGGGTCGAATGGTCACTTATCCAAGACCAGACCGGACCCAGCGTTGCTTAACTTCGGAGAGCGATCGCCGAAGTGTCGCGCCACTGGGCTATTGAGGCTGACAAACCATAGCCATCCATAGCCAGCAACACAAGAATTTAAACCTATAGAGGCGGCCAAAGGTTTTTTTTATCTTTGCGGTATGTACCGGAAGGATTAAAATGATCTATCTAATGATTACGAATTGTTATTATTATAGAATTACAAGAACATTCTACGGTAACTCACAGCAGCGAGTCGAGTGAACTGCGAACGAGTCGCGAAGCTATAACATTAATGCCAAGGACATGATATTCCGGGAGGTCACGACATTTTTGGTCACGATGAGGTAAATGGCTGAATCTGGGTTCACATGTTAGAGACCAACTCTCTGACGCTAAATATGTCGTTCTGCCTGCGCCAAGTGGTTGCGTTATCTAGACTGGCTATATATAAAGGATTTTGGTTTGCACCTGCTGAAGAATATATTGATTGGCTAGAAATATTGACACCTATTAATTATACAACAATAACCAGTCGGTTTTTTTATTAAATACTTAAATATGCCTAAAGTTATATCTGTAACCGAAATCGCCCACAAATACGAAATGCAATCAAATATTTGTTCAGTTTTGGTATTGCTAAGCAATTATGTTCTGATACATCATGCTTCGTTTTTTGTGGCCATTTACCTTATCATATATATTTTTTGTCACCATATCTATTTTTTCAGGTGCCTTATCTACGTAACGCAACCACTTGGAATAGGCAGACCGACACATCTATCTTCAGAGGGTTGTACTTTATCCCGTGAACCCAGTTTCAGCCATTTACGTTATCGTTAGCATTTTTGTCACGACCTCCTAGTCTATGTGGCCAGGAGCAGCGGGGCGCGGAGACACGAAAACAACTCGCTGTACAGGCGGGAGCAGCGCTCGAGAACGCTGAGCTTGTATTCTCATTGCGTCACGAGAACAAGCGGGTCGTTATGCAGGGTAGGGTACGCACCCTTCCATCTTCAGGAGGCGCTTCTGAAGGCGATTATGAACAACATCCATCTGTCCCGTTTTATCGAGACTCCGACGGAATGTACCAGAGCACCCGAATACACCCGACTTACATTCCGATAACGACAGTAGTACATTTTTTTAAACTTCCTTATCTGTAACTTATTTTTCATATATTTTTTTAATTGGTCAAAATGCCTTTAAAATAATTTTAAAAACAATTATAAATGAAAAATTGCTGTTTCTATAGTATTGTAATACGAATATTTCACCCCTAACCTTGAGGATTTTACTACATAAGCCTAAAAAAAGGATCGACGGTAGAATACAAATGAATGTGTATTTAAAATCTCGAAATAGGGAGAAGGTAAATTGTTATTTTCTTATACTATACATTCACCTCAAGAAATAAAATATAGTACGTCATACTTTCGCCAGAATGCAAAAGGTTTATTCTTGGGATTCGGAATATGCCTTTGGGATTCTCAGGAATCGAAAAATGTTCAGTCGAGAAAACGTTTTCATAGCCCTTATCAGATTTTCTCGACCGAAAACCTTGAATCATTGAAATACCGTGCTCCGGAATCTTTCCGTCCAAAAAACCGCTTACTGCTGCTGCTTCCTGAGCGCGGAATTGACACCCAGGATTAGCCACTACAGCCACACAGCTGTTGGCTGTTTAGAATGTATTCTTTTGTAGGCCGCTGTTTTACTTACTGTATTACATTTACTAATTAACTTTTCGAACCAGTGTAATTTTTAGATAAGTGTAAGTATGTAAATATACTTTCTCTTGTACAATATGTACCTACTCTAGAGAATATATTTAAAGAAATAAATTTATTTGTCTACTTTGCCTTATAGACTAATTAAAAATCCGATAGGGTACATTTTTTTTATATTTGTCAATAGTTGTTATAATTTAAAAGTTTGCACTCAATTGAATTAGAATATACTTATTTACTATTTTATTTTAATACTAATTATATATTTTAATACTAATTTACTATATTTTTTTTACAATAATTTTATGTTTAGATACCATATACCGCGTGCTTACATAAATGGACTCACTTTCGAGTAGGGACGGAAACAGGAGTAAAGGCAGTGGTGACGATCAGACAATATCTAAATAGGGGTCACAGGTGGCGTTGTTGGCACCACACCATCAGGGAGCCAATCAACCTAGAAGCTTCTCCTGTGTTCATCAATTTTCGTTCTTGCTATAGCGTCGAGTACGAAGCGACTCCAATAAAACGAATTTAGGCGTCTAGCGTCGCGTAGCGAGGTTAGAGTCTCGGGCGCAGCTCGAATCGACAGCATGTCGACCTCAGATTAAAAAGGAACGAGATGTGCCATCTATTACTACTTAAACCTAATTACACAAACTCACTGTTACCAATTCATCAAAACTACCAACCCAGCTTGAACGACCATGCCACAAGCAAACATAAGCGCAGACGTGTTGGAACCAGCGAAAGTGGAAAGAAAGTAGAAGCGAGAAACTCATTCTTATGGCAGCGTAGCCACGAGTTAGGAAAAACGTCTTACTATAGTTAGTTCGCTCACGAATTCGGTAAGCGCAACAACTGACTCGCCGGAGCAACCGTTTTGTAGCCACTTTGGCTACGACGCCTCCACACAAACGAGGTTCGGTTGCTACTCCCGTCCTTCCATGATCGCTGGTTCACCCATATACCCTCCTACACATCTGCGACTATGTTTGCTTGTGGCATATACGTTTCACTAACTAGACTGGGACTACTAGGGCGGAACTGACTAGGCGAACGCATTTCAGTAGCAACTTCGTGCGCAGTGACTGTGGAATTCGACGAGCGGTCAGCTTTCCCACAATTATATGCACACTTTGTCCACACGGTGGGGTCGCGATGACGACCACATGCCACTTTGTCCACACGGTGGGGTCGCGATGACGACCACATGCCACTTTGTCCACACGGTGGGGTCACGATGACGACCACATGCCCCTTTGTCCACACGGTGGGGTCGCGATGACGACCACATGCCACTTTGCCTACATGGTGGGGTCGCGATGACGACCGCATGCCACTTTGTCCACACGGTGGGGTCGCGATGACGACCGCATGCCACTTTGTCCACACGGTGGGGTCGGGATAAAGACGACATGCCACAACTCCTTTTTTTTCTCTTCTGTAATCTCAACGATCCACAAAGCGATCTTTATTATTATTCACTGCCAGAAGTGAATATAAACACGTTAAATGTTAACTGGTTTCCATATTCAATACAGATATTTTAACGTTTTATGTAAACGTACGTTATTGTAATAGGAGAATAACATCGTGATGTTTATTCGCTCCGTGATGTGGCCGTGAGCTGTTTTGCATAGTTGTATCATGAATTCGTACTTCATTATCGCATTTCATACTAAGCGAATACGTAATTTTAAACCGATCAAATTTATGTTATTATTGAATGTCGTAAGCACAGACGAAAGCGGCATAAGCTTAAATATAAACAATTATAATTACTATTGTCGCATTTGTAATTTTCTTGTGACGAAATCAATATTTTTATATAATAGTCTATAATATAATAGTAATATAATAGTCATCTAACGGTGTAAAACATATAATTCCTAATTAGAATAAAACAAGTGAACATTAAATTCTGAAAATATGATCGCCGCAACTGCTTGGCTATATTTATCGTTTATAAATATCAAGTGCCTCTAAATTTATTACTTTTTGCATTCCGTGTACAAAAAATTTAACAAAAAAAATAACTGACTTCAATGAAAAAGCACTAAAAAGTAAAAAATAATTTTCATTTTTGTAGTTACGATTTCTGTTATTTTTTGAGTCGGCGTCAGCCGGGCACGCGCTGCGCCAATCAAGAGAACCTAACCTAACCTAACCTAACTTAACCTTGGCTGACACCGACTCAAAAAATAACAGAAATCGTAACTACAAAAATGAAAATTATTTTTTACTTTTTAGTGCTTTTTCATTGAAGCCGGTTATTTTTTTTGTTAATTTTTTTTTATTTGTTTATTTTTAGTGAATCTGAAGTACACTTACTAATTTGTACACGTCCTTTCCAATAAAAAAAGAATCACCGAAATCGGTTGGCGTTATATTGAGTTATTCGTCCATCTGTCGCGCACATCTGAATACAAATTTAAGACTTTTATGATTTTCTCATGGATATCATTGTCAGAACTTAACCAAATTAAAATGGGACCATTTGGGAAGCACTAGCTATCATTTAAAAAAATAATCATCAAAATCGGTTCACCCAGGCAAAAGTTATGAGAGAAACATAAAAAAAAAAACAAAAAACAAAAAAACATACAGACGAATTGATAACCTCCTCCTTTTTGAAGTCGGTTAAAAATGTATTTGGTTTGATTTCTAGAAAGAATTTCGTCCTGAATTCTGTCGCTAATGGTTAAAATGTAAATATGTATATAAAAACTTAGCTTGAGCCATTTTCGTCAATCGATCAATAATAATTATGCTAATGATTGTTTTTTTCAAATATGCCATTAGTGCTGTAGTTTTAATTGAAATTGGTGGTACCAACCCTAAGCCCCCACAGACGTATTCATAGTGGGCGGACTAACTTTAATTCGACATTATCGCCGGACTAAATAGCACTTTTGTATGGTTAGACCGGTGCTTGTCCGCGTACTAAAAGTTGACAGCTCACTCTGAATACGACTGCTGATTACTAGTTAACTAAAAACAAGTTATTACTGTTTTACATGGCTTTGCACAAAAAATCACTTTACTCCGATTGTTTACTATAAAAGGTGCAAACGTTTGCCTTGTCATTTATGGGAAGAAATAAGTTAAACATTCTAATAATATAAATACTAAAGTAACTATGTCTGTTGCGTTTACATGCCTAAATCGCTGAAACAATTTTGATGAATTTCGATAGAGTTTCTCCAAAACGACCTTGACTCGAGCGGTGCCGGGTGCCTCAGCCAGTAATGTATACGAATATTCACAGACGGTTGTATGTTTTGTTCTGGGATTATGATGACTGGTTGGCCAAACGCACGAAGGTTCGAATGCACGAACCGCATCAAAATCGGTTAAGTGAATCTCACGTTACAAGCGGACGGAAAGACCGGCGCCAGACGTCGGATTTTATAATAATTAGTGACAAATTGCTTGCGATAACTTGTTTCAGCCAACGCTTTGAGCGTTCCGATAGAATGGTACAGACAGCTATCGAGAAAGCGGTCGTTCCGTTTGTGACTGCTGATCTGCTGTTACTTTTGCAATCAGCGCAGACTAGAGAAAGTGACTGGTAACACTGGTGCCGTCAGTTCCATTTTAAATAATAATTTTGAGTGTTTTTAATATTTGAATGAACATCTAAAGCGGAAGCTATCAAAGCGTTTCTTTATTTATGGAATTTTGTGAACCCATTAGTGAGAAAAATATAAGTAGTCCTAAGCGAATTTTTATTTTAAATTAAAAGCCGCAATGGATGTGCTGAGAGACCAAAGATGCTCAGAAAACCAAATACTACCTCATTTCGAAACCACGCTCAGCGAGGCACCATGCCAGCGGATTTGACAATCGCAAGCTTGTTCAAATTACGTTTGAAGACTGTCAAGTTGTGATAAAAGGCAGAAGAACCCGCAAATAAACTTCACACGGGTATATACAAAGGTTATTATTTTGTGTAGTCTAAGTCCACTTAAGGTGGCCCATCCCACTCAACTCCCTATACAAACGGGGAAAGAAGATCACGCACATATCAGAGATCCCAAATTTTGCTCAAAATACTTTTATTTGATCGAACTAGATGTCTGATGACCGTTGGCATTGTAAAACTGTATTTGGTTGCTAAGTTATAAGGTCCGAAAGTTCTGTTTTTTCGCGCGTTTTTTCTGCAAGGATATTTTTATTTAACGCGAGTATAACATGTTCAATAAAGGCAAGACCACACGCCACTGAGCTACGAGTTCTTCAAGGATAGAGCGTAATCTCATGTAGATAACATGTCCAATAGCAAGTCTACTTCCTCCTTAAGTTGTTGTTCGGACAGTCGGTGCTCTACGTCTTAAATAACCTCTAAATAGGTGGCTAACAATCGAATCATTATTAATTCAGGTCCCATGGACAGTAATAACTGTCGAAGCGCGTTCGTCAGATATCGAGAGGCGGTCGTCAGTATGTGTCGTCGGTCGCTCCCGGCCACGCTGCGCAGGCGCAGCCATGCTGCAGTCAGCGCACGAACCTTTGTTTATGTCGCCACTCGCCGACACCATTGTCCCTCCAAGGGACCCATTGGGAATGTGTGGACATGCCTTACACACATTGAGAACACATAATGTGGCCACAGAATATTTTTACGGTTCCGTATCCAGAGGGTGCTAACCGGACCCTACAACTAAGCCAGCGCCGTCGGACCGTCCGTCCGTCTGTCAGCGGGCTGTATCTCATGAACCGAAACTTCTCGTCGACAAACCAAAAAATCCCAAAATGTTAAGGCACTTACGTTTCGAAGGCATATAGGGTACACAAATACCCATGATAAATATGAATTAAGAGATATATAAAACATATCAATTCCACAAGCTAGAACGTAGATCTTATCATACGTTAAATTATTTATTTAACAGTGGCTAGTAGATGCAAAGTTTTTCTAACCTATTTAATTTAAAATATTTAAATTAAATTAACTATATCCAACCCAACTTAATGCATTATATACCACCTGATAATACAGAACAGTGCGCTAATTTAAACATATTTGACCCATAGACCTAGCACAGTGCGCTTTGCTTATTCTATGATTCGATTCATAAACGATTCTATCCAGTTACAAGAATAAAATAAAAAGATAAAGCTGTTACCACTATAAAGGATAAATCTTTGTTAGGATATAAAAATTAACCTAAATGGAACAACAGCATTTTTTTTATGTAATGCGCGGCATATGGCATACGCCAGGACCACTTAAGAACGGCTCGTAAGCTATGCTCCCCATACAAACGTAGTTTACTAATCATTTGGAAACCGCTATTCCAATTGAGGTATCTAATATAAGGCTACAAATATCTGTGTCTGCATGCTTTTGTTTTTTTGAAAAATCCAAATCGAATGAAATGAAAGCAAAAAGAAAATCTTCATACGAATTTTGTTTTCTCTGTGGTTTGACCCAGAATACATTTACCGGAAAAACAAAGGCATGCAGACACAGATATTTGTAGCCTTATATTAGATACCTAATATCAAGTAGGTTGGAATAGTGGTTTTCAAATTATTATGCATACGGGCCGACCTTAAGGTGCCCGACGATGCCCATGGGCTTTCGAACTTATAAGGGAGCTGCGAAAACCATGCCGGCTGGCCAGGTGCTTCTTAACACCATGTTTGAAGGATCCCAGGTTGTTATTTGAGGGAAATAACTCGGCAGGAAGTGCATTCCATAGTTTACCGACCCTATAAATAAAGGACCTAGAGGATCGGTTGGTTCTGATTTTTGGAATGTCGACAGTGAACGGGTGCATTTCCTGCCTGTTCCGAGTCGTGCGATGGTAGAAAGGGGACGGAGGGACAGCGTTTTGTAGTTCTGACGAGCATTCTCCATGGTACGGTGTGGTGGTATAAGACGGTAGAACAACAGCATTAATTTATTACCAAGATAAGTCCTGGAACATTCTAAATTTTTCTTCCCTTTGAACGATCTGGGGGCTTGCTACTTTATACAGAGCAAGCGTTTACCGTTTTCCCAAAATAATATAACGTTTTGAAAAATATTTTGTTTCCATTTTCAACCGCCTCTCTACATCATCATTGTCAGCCTCGGTAGCTCAATGTGCGACGCCTTGCGAATCGATAAGTTGGGGAAGCACCTCTGAGCGCGGTTAGGTTCTGGATGGGTGACCATTTTCAACCGTTGAGGCTGGCCGTGATTCAGATTCCACGTAAAACTGTAGATCTCCTTCTTTACTTACTAGGTGGTAGGGTTAATCCCGCCCGGGTTGGTACCATCGCATTGAATTAACGATGGCCGTAGCGGCTATGAAAATTGTCCGTGTTTTCCATCCAGTTTAATGTAGCCGAGCAATATAAGGAAGGTCCTGGCATGGCACCTAGTTCGCATGTGGTGTGTTAGGCTAATATCTGACAGTCAGTCCGGTATTAGCCACCCATGTTTAGTTACATAACAAAAATATCCAAAATCTTACTAAAATCGTTATTATTGTATTCTTTCCTCTGCTATCCATTCTAAACACGACCAAACGAAATCAATAGGTACAACATAGAGCCAGTCGCTCACAAGCCTCACAATGAATATTTATAATGGGCCGGGAGCCCGCGCTAAAATTACTTCATGATATTGTTATGACGAATAATAGCGCCCGATTTATAGAATCGGTTGGTTTCGCACAATTATTGTTTTCTAATGCCAGATTGTTTTAGATTTTTATTGTTTTAAAATAAAACGCACTTCTTTTGAAATGTAGAGCAAGGTGAAGTAATATTTCTTAACCCAATCAGAAGTAGACATTTCGATGTTGTAATTTTTCTATGAAGTATTATTGGACTTTTTGGAGCAAGAAAGCTAGATAACATTTTATTGTACGGCCTAAAAAAATTTCGCCGGCCCCATACGACATATACCCCCCATACCTACGTCTGTAGGTATTAACAAAATTTATGGGGGCGCCGAATTATTTTTAAGCCGTAAACATTTTTTAGAAATAAAGCTTTTCCCTCCAAATGGGCAAAGGAAGGTTAATTTTTGGACCAAACCTCCGCTAACGCCCTGAATATCTATGAAATCTCGCTTTGTTTAGTGATACTTTCAGGCACACAGTGGCCGGAAATAGCACTCTTGGACATAGGTTGTTTATAAGCACATCTACTACAATTATTTTATAGGTCTTCAACTTTTTGACAAAGAACTACGTGCTTTACTATAAGTAGATGGTATTTTTAGTATAATAATAATATTAAGTACTCCATGTAGAACGCGAATGATTACTATTTCCGCTATCTTTCGCTCAATACTTTGTCACCAATCCAAAAGTGTACAAGTATGGATTTAAGAAAGTTTGAGCGTGGCCTGGGGGCGCAGGGGGATTGATTTCCGTGGGTCTCTTTAGCCTACTGACATTCAGTACCTAAGTAAATAAGGAAACTTCAGTTAAAAACAGGATTCTAACCCTGAAACAACCCGCATTTGAAATAAAATACCAGCAACCTTTCAATCATATATTGAAAGATTGCTGCATTTTACCTGTCATCTCGTTTCAGTGTCAATAAAAATAAAATGATTTTATGCAGCCAACAAACCAATGTACTACCTCGTTTAAGCATAGCAGGTAGCTAAAGTCGTTTGTAGTCTGAGGAATAAATTTGGAAACTCATTTGACAAGCCGCTGATGACAGTATTGTAACCGTCAACCTCTCCCTGACTAAAAATAACACGCTGTGATCTCGAACCCCAGAAGCAGCTCTTCGAAGATGTCTCAAGCTCCTCAACCTTAGCGGGACCTCCATTCGCTCAGAACAATGGCCAAATTCTTACTTCACGTGGAAATGCCTGCTGCAAAGAAGATTAGTTCTTACCTAAACCGTACCTAAGCGTATCTTACCTAAACTGACTCAACCTTTCCTAACCTAACCTAACGCCGCTTGACTTACCTTACCTAGACGTAGCCTAATGTAACCAACTTTTGTAAAAATGTACACTAAATTGATAATTATTTAAAATCATAACAAAGTATTTTACTAGTGTATAAAAAAGATCTATTATTTTCTTGGTCATTAATCTACCTAAGAATCTGCAGAATACTATGATAATAGGAAATAAACATAGTTTTTACGCATTAGCTAGATTGATTCATTCGCAGATTAACTGAGAAATGTGAATTTTAGCGAATTTTGAATGTGAATGTTTATTGTAGGGTCGAGCAATTTTTTTACAATACTATTACTTTAACATGAACGATAACCCTTTAATTTTACAGAACACTAAAAAACAAAATAAATTAGGCTCCTTTAAAAAAAACATAACAACGCAGCCTTTTTTGAAACACGTTCTACATATTAAAACATTTCAGAACTCTATTTAAAGCTACAGGAAGCACGCCGAAAAAAGTATTTCTGCGTATTTCTAATATTTCAAATGGAAGAATAAGTTGGTTAGCACCGTACATCTGTCAACGCGCCCGGCCCATTCGAGCTCAATCGAAATGTTATCAAAAGAGGTCGCTTCGTACGGAGACGATCTATGCTTTATGGCTTCCGAACTATATTTTAGTATCGCCGTTAAAACCTGAAAAGTATCGCATGATATAATAAAAAGGCGGAATGAGTATTGGTTGATTTGACCTCAGACGCCGATGCCTTTTAGATATCTCGAGGCCACTTATTGTAAGGTGTAGTTTTGAGATATTCTTATCTTTAAGATGATTATACTATTCAATGCGTATGGTTTGATTGCGTTAAGTTCCTGAACCTTATTGAATGATAACATAAAAAAAAATATAATTCCATTGAACGTTCTACCAATATAGTTAAAAAATGTTTTAGAAAACGATATTTTTTGCATGAGAAAAAATGCTGAAGTCAGGTCTCAAACGTATTCTTTTTCAAGTTTGCTGCTGACATTTACAGTAACTGATATCGATTTAAATATCATCTTAAAGAGTGTAACATTATCTACCAATTTAGTTAAGGTTATGTTTACCTTTTTTAAATTTCTTTAACGAAGCTTCTAATTATTCCGAGCTGCTCTAACTAAGCGATGGTGGGCTCTGACTATCTCGTTTTAATCGCAAAAATTGGTCCAAAATTGTTAGGTATGAGGATGCTCTTAACGAGTTCGAGGTGAGAATAACAAGAATATGACACTTGTGATAAGTTTTGTAAGGCTTCTGTGAGCAAAAATATTGGCAAGCGAAACGCCTCCCTGTACTAGTTGTCAGTACGCCAGTGTACCGAGGTCACGACGCATTATGATTCAAAATGTTCGGGATTATTTTTATGTAACTGCACATATACGTTAAATACCACACCCACCGTCATACTACACGAGCACACCTCATTCCCAAAGGAATTAGATGCCATGCCAGGAACTTCCCTTTATAAGCATGGCTACGTTGAGCGACTGGGTTAGAGAGCAATGGCAATTGAAAAATGATATTGTGACTAGAATCGATAAAGGAGTACTAAGATTGTTTGGACATATGGAACAAATGGATGACGAAACAAATTTAGGGAGCAGAAGTGAGCGGAAATGTCGTGCCCGGACGGTCTAGACGAACGTATGTCTCGAAGTCGATGTAATTCTTCGTAAAGCTCTGGCACGGAGCACCCGTAATCATAGAGCATGTATGAACATATGTATGTATGTAGATGGAGCGAAAGATGTGCGCTGTGATCGTCCCGTATGGCGCTCTATCATCTCTGCCTAACCCTCCGGGAAAGTGGCGTGAAGGTATGTTTGTATGCTATCGTAGCCTAGTGGCGCGGGAGCAGAGTGATCGCAGCGGCAATGAAAAATTGTCCGTGTTTTCATCCAGTTCAATGTAGCCGTGCTCATAAAAGGAAGGTCCTGGCATGGCACCTAACTCATTCGGGAATATGGTGTGTTGGGCTAGTGTCATAACGGTAATTGTGTGGTATTAGCCGTCCATCTCAGGTTGCATAAAAAAATACTACGTACAGCTGGATCGAAATCACGGATTTTTCTTCAATCACCATAATTCATCCAATGCGATGTTACCGAAAGAGAAACCCATCCTGGCTCTGACGTGACAAGGTTAAAACTTCCTTCACATCAGTATAATAAGCAAATAACACTTATACACGATATACACCACACGCACGACATCACACGAGAAATAATGCGACAAATTTGTAAATTAGAAGCAATAGAATAAATTTGTTTATGTGACAGACTTAACAGGCAACACTGCCAGGGTATGCTAACATCTCGGATGTACAAAATGTTGTTTTGATGGTCATTCCGTTGAGCGTGGGCGTATCAAACTCGGTTGGTCGTCCTTACGCTGACAACCGGCCAATTGAACGGGCGAGACACGCGCGTCTCTAATACCATTGTGTTGTATAATGCAGTTGAAGGAGATTTTATTATTGAACACCTAACGTAACGTATTTTTAGAGCTATCGAATCCGGTTCGATCCGGTTAAATCGGGTTATCTTAATGGTTAGAAAATGCAAAAGAACATTGACTACTAATTGCTGTCGACGTTATGTGCGTCCTAGATTACACTGTTTTTCTCAGGGCATTAAGGTGGCCCATCCCGCTCATCTCCCCATACAAAAGGGGAAAGAAGATCACGCCCATATTTCTTGTCAGAGATCCAAAATTTTGCTCAAAATAGTTTTATTTGATCGAACTAGATGTCTGATGACCATTGGTATAGTAAAATTGTGTTTGGTTTCTAAGTTATAAGGTCCGAAAGTTCGCATTTTTCGCGCGTTTTATACAATAACTTTGGAGGTGGCTTACGCAATGATAAAGTAAGAACATCTTAAAAAAGATTAGTGATGAGACATAGCTTATTTAATCAAGATTTATAATCTATTTGGTTTTTGTTCGATTTTTTACTACAGCCGTCGTGGTTTACTTTTGGCTATAAGTCGTAGTAGTTTTGTAATCAAATTTTCGTAAATGTTACCAAATCAAACACTATGCGCATTGTCTGCTTTATGGAAATGTTGGATCCTCCTCATCGCGAAGCCTGTCTTTTTTTTAAACGGAGAAAGTCCCAGAGCGCAACAGCACGGTTTTGTACCGTGCCCGCGAATGAATTAGGCTCGCCGGGTTGGGCCACCTTAAATAATGAAGATAATGGTAATAGTAATTATCTTCTTTATTTAAGGTGGTCTATTATAATAGGTACTTCTCGAACGTTCAAGTATCGTCCTTTAGATAATAATTTAGTTTGTCGCTTACAAGTATTGTGTGTAGATTCAACAGTAAATATTAGTTTCTTAATCAGTCTCTTGAAATCATCTGCAAATTAAACCATATTTAAACTATAGTAGATATATATTCTTATATTATTACTCTGTCTCCTGGGTGGAAAAATGTGGACTAACTGTACAGAATTCATCGGATGATGTGAAACTAGTTCTACAGCCCAGGGAGGGATTGATGACTGGATCCAGTACAGCCTGATTTTTTTTAAATGGTACATCTACTGTCATGACATTAGCCCAGCGGCCTTATTGCCGAGCAGCGACTGTCGCTGCCAGCGTCGGCGTCGCTGCTAACGAGTCATCGCATACAAATTTTTTCGGCTACCATCGACTTACCGATACCGACGACATAGACTATGTCGATGGCGGCTACGGATAAAAATTAAATGCGGTTGCCTATCTATTATCCCCAGTAATGGTAGCCGCAAAATTTGGTATGCAATGACTCGTTAGCAGCGACACAGACGATGGCAGCGACAATCGCTGTTCGGCAATAAGGCCGCAGGACTCCTCCACAGGGGATCTAGGTGTCATGCCAAGACCTTCCTTTTATTGCACATTTCTATTGCTGCTTTAAATATCTTCAACTGCGATGGTACAAACTCGGGCGGGATGAACCCTACCACCTAGTAGGTAAGGGTAACCCGACAGCAGCGGCCAGTGTTAGGCTACCGTTTTGTACATATAAAACCGGCCAAGTGCGAGTCGGACTCGCACACGAAGGGTTCCGTACCATCGTAAAAAATAAAACAAAAAAATCACGTTTTTGTATGGGAGCCCCCTTTAATTTTAATTATTTTTTAATCTTACCTATTTGTTGTTATAGCGGCAAAATAAATACACACTCTGTGAAAATTTCAGCTGTCTACCTGTTACGGTTACTGAGATACAGCCCTGTGACAGACGGACAGACGGACGGACGGACGGACGGACGGACAGCGGAGGCTTAGTAATAGGGTTCCGTTTTCACCCTTTGGGTACGGAACCCTAAAAACCGGCCATGTGCAAGTCGGACTCGCACACGAAGGGTCCGTCCCGTACCATCGTAAAAGATTTTATTTTTATTTTTAAATACACACTCTGTGAAAATTTCAGCTGTCTACCTGTTACGGTTACTGAGATACAGCCCTGTGACAGACGGACGGACGGACTGACAGCGGAGGCTGAGTAATAGGGTTCCGTTGGCACCCTTTTGATACGGAACCCTAAAAAGTTAATTTTACAGCCACGGTCACTCCCCCCCGTCCGCTTCTATCCGGAGATTTAGGGCGTTATGTTCACGCCCGCTCGCGTCTCGTCGGATCGCGCCACGCGCGCGGAACTGTCGCCCGGCAACAGAGCCGCTTGTCGTAGATCGCGAATGTAGGCCGGGTCGGCGACCGCCGCCGCGCCCCGCCCCGCCCCGCCGCGCAGCCCCGCAGCTGAACCGATCAACAGCGCGCGCCTGTCAATATTTTATCACCACACACGCGTCCGATAGTGTGAAGCGTTGGATCGTCACCGGTTGTGGTGTAATCGGATCGGGCTGGGGGGGGGGGTAAATCTAGGCTTTATGGTTTGAAACGTCTTTAATTAAAGAAAGAAAATTAACTTAACATTCCTAGACTTGAAGATTAGTTCTTATTACAGCTCTCCTTTTTAGAGTTTCGTACCCAAAGAGTACCAACGGAACCCTATTACTAAGCCTCCGCTGTCCGCCCGTCCGTCTGTCCGGCCGTCCGTCCGTCCGTCTGTCACAGGGCTGTATCTCATGAACCGTAATAAGCAGGCAGCTGAAATTCTTACATAGTGTGTATTTATTTTGCCGCTATAACAACAAATGGGTAAAATAAAAAAATATATAAACATTAAAAGGCCCATAAAAAAAAACCTGTTGTTTTGTGTTAAACCTTGTACTATTAACTTGTACTTGTAACCTTGGACGATGGTATATGCCAGAAATTGTAAGATGTACGCATATTTATTGTTGTTCTGTTTATTGTTGCAAATGATAATTATGCCTTAAAATAAGAACATATGACCTGTCTGAGTGTAGCTTGTCTGCCAATTTGACGAATACAAATACAATACAATACATTACAAATATGGTACGGGACCCTTCGCATGTGAGTCCGTTTTGCACTTGTTTAATTAATGTGTCCTTACTTCACAGTCACATTCTTTGAAAAATCGACTAAGTGCGAGTCGGACTCGCACACGAAGGGTTCCTTGCCATCGCACAAGATTCAACACGAAAATCACGTTTTTTGAATGGGGACTGTAGCGCCAGAGACGCTTTGGTCATGTTTTAATTTCTATATATCTTCTTGCTAGCTATCTTCAGTTAAAATATAAATGAAAGTAGAAGAATCCACATATTTCTTGTATTGCCGAACAAAAAAGTTAAACGTTTACAAAATAGTAATAAAATCTAGAAAATTGAAATACAGAAAAAGGACATGATATTTTTGGAAGCAATTACTTGACACCCAGACATTTTAACTTTTTATAAAACTATGACGACAGGTTGTCCGAGATGGCCAGCCTGACATCCTTCCCCGTGTCTGTGGGATGTTTAGGAACTGAACATTTCCCTGGTTAAGAGAGGTTGGGTTACTTATTACTTCCATGTGCGAAGAAAAGCGGAGACGAAGAATTATGTTGCACAAAATATGTGTAAAATCGTAAATCTGTACATATAGCCCTTGAGAAAATTCTTATTTTCCGGGATTGATTATTTGCCATGTTTGGAATTATCATGACCAGTCGGTTTCTCGTCGTGGACAGTAAGGTTCTAATGGTCAAGATCTTGCTTCCTCCAGCCGCTGTGAGTGAGGGTTGGTGCTCGCACACAACTCATCACTTGGCAGCCGTTAATATACGAATCGAGTTCTAAACGTTGCTGGAGCTCCTCGCATCCATAAAATGCGCCGAGGTTCTTTGGCAAAACCCTCCGAAAGAGGTTCTTAAGTAATGGAATCCATGCGTCACCACTTCTGTGACCTCTTCCGGTCCATTCTATCCTGACCTCGCAGGACGAAAAACATCTTCGTGTTTTAGCATGCACGAAGATATCGCGACAGTGTCTTGAAAATCCGCAAATCTCGTCGGCGAGTTTTCAATTAAATTCCCGGTAAGCAATGTACATGCTTGCAAATAAGAACAGCTTCGATTCTTCCGTTTGACCTATGTACGTTTTTCCAAAAATATATTTTGAGAACATTTTCTGTCCAATTCTCCATCTTGTTTTTCTTTCTTCACGCGCATGTCGTCCGCGCACAAGCAATCCTATCAATAATTATATTGTTAGCACGATGATGAGCACGAAGTCTATGTTGATGAGGACATCATGTTGGGGATGGTTGGGGCGGTTACTCACTTTCTTAGCGAGACGTACACACTTGGGTACCCGGCTCCTCCACCATTGTAGCGCCAGAGACGCTTTGGTCATGTTTTAATTTCTATATATCTTCTTGCTAGCTATCTTCAGTTAAAATATAAATGAAAGTAGAAGAATCCACATATTTCTTGTATTGCCGAACAAAAAAGTTAAACGTTTACAAAATAGTAATAAAATCTAGAAAATTGAAATACAGAAAAAGGACATGATATTTTTGGAAGCAATTACTTGACACCCAGACATTTTAACTTTTTATAAAACTATGACGACAGGTTGTCCGAGATGGCCAGCCTGACCTCCCTTTAATTTTTGTTTTTTTTTTATTTTACCTACTTATTTGTTGTTATAGCGGCAAAATAAATACACTCAAAAATTTTGGCTGCCTATCTATTACCGTTCATGAGATACAGCCCTGTGAAAGACGGGCGGACCGACGGACATTGGAGGCTTAGTAATAGGGTTCCGTTGGCACCCTTTGGGTACGGAACCCTAAAAAGCCACGTACTTTCTTATAAGTATCAAAAAGTTGTAACTTCTTTGCAGTGACTTCTGTAGGTCCCCACAGAAGTCACTGAATAGCAATTAAAAACCGGGAAACCGGATAAGAATCTTACTAGGTTAGATGCTTGCTTAGTCTGGCTCACCATACTTTTAAGCGCAGCTCTTTTACAGGGGGTTTGGTATGGGTACCGAACACAGAAAAGGTGAATCGTTAAAAATTGAAATTGCAAACTTCCAAATTTTAACAAAAGTGGCAGCCATTTTTAAATTTCTGCTGTTCGATGGTTCGGAATCCATATAAAACTGATGGTTTTCTTCCTCTACTAGGCGATACAAGCCGTCACGGATTGGTACCATCGCATTGGATGGTAATGCAATGAAAAAAAATTCAATATTTCAGTTATACTACAAGGGTGCACCTAATATTCTGTTAAATTAAGGATAGACTAGGAGGTCGCGACAAAAATGGTAATGATAACGTAAATGGCTGAAACTTGTTTCACAGAATAAAGACCAACCCTCTGAAGATAGATGTGTCGGTCTGCCTATTCCAAGTGGTTGCGTTACGTAGATAAGGCACCTGAAAAATAAATATGGTGACAAAAAATATATATTATAAGGTAAATGGCCACAAATAACGAAGCATGATGTATCAGCACATAATTGCTTATCAATACCAAAACTGAACAAATATTTGATTGCATTTCGTATTTATGAGCAATTTAGGTTACAGATATAACTTTAGGTATATTTAAGTATTTAATAAAAAAACCGACTGGTTATTGTTGTATAATTAATAGGTATCAATATTTCTAGCCAATCAATATATTCATCAGCAGGTGCAAACCAAAATCCTTTATATACCTATAGCCAATCTAGATAACGCAACCACTTGGCGAAGGCAGAACGACATATTTAGCGTCAGAGAGTTGGTCTCTAACATGTGAACCCAGACTTACCTTATCGTGACGAAAAATGTCGTGACCTCCCGGAATAGGAGTTCTAATAGCTTGAAGCGAAATATTTTTTTTTTAAAAAGATCTTATTTTTTTACATTTCTCCATATGAACCTTAAATTCGTAAAGCTTCTGAACATTCTGGCGGCGCATGCCTTTCATGGTTGCTTCATAGACTTAGCGACCCTGGTTCGAATCCCTTTGAAATGAATCAAGTGCTACAAGGCAGAAGTAGCTTAAGTTCGGTGGCGTTTGTGGCCTAGGGGTCTTACAAGCCCGGGCTCGGCTGCTGCTACTGAATCAAATATATATTCTTTGACTGAAGTGAGAATACCACCTACAACAATACCACTGGAGGTAAGTAGTGGCAGCGTATGGGCCAAAGGGATGTGGGTTGCATTCTACTTAAAAAAAATACCCGTGTGTGTTGCTCTGCCCGCGAAAGGCATAATTCTTTAATAGAAGCCAAAGTATTTTTAAGACACTTAAGGTTTCCCTTGCCGGCGGGACTAACTCATTCGAGGACACGGTACAAAACCGTGCTGTCGCGCTCTGGGACCTTCTATGTTTCAAAGAAAAAGACAGGCTCCGTGATGAGGAAGATCCTAAATGTCCACAAAGCAGACAATGCGCATAGTGTTTGATTTGGTAAGATTTACGAAAAATTTTATTACAAAACGACTTCTAGCTAAAAGTAAACCACGACCGCTGCTGTAGTCAAAAATCTAATAAATTTTCATGAAACAAGCTATGTCTGATGAGTAATCTTTTTAAGATGTATAGATTTTATCGTTAAGTAATCCACCTTCAAAGTTATTGTATAAAACACGCGAAAAATTCGAACTTTCAGACCTTATAACTTAGAAACCAAACACAATTGTACAATGCCAACGGTCATCAGACATCTAGTTCGATGAAATCAAGCAATATTGAGCAAAATTTTGGATCTCTGACAAGAAATATAGGCGTGATCTTCTTTCCCCGTTTGTATGGGGAGTTGAGCGGGATGGCCTACCTTAAGGTGGCCCAACCCGGCGGGACTAACTCATTCGCGGGCACTGTACAAAACCGTGCTGTTGCGCTCTGGGACCTTCTCTGTTACAAATAAAAAAACAGGCTACGTGATGAGGAAGATGCAACATGTCCACAAAAAAGAAAATGTTCATAGTGTATGATGTGGTAAGATTTACGAAAATTTTAATTACAAAACGACTTATAGCTAAAAGTAAACCATGACCGCTGTAGTCAAAAATCCAACAAAAACCAAATCGATTATAAATCGTGATTAAATAAGCTATGTCTGATGACTAATCTTTTTAAGATGTTTTTACTTTATCATTGCGTAATCCAACTCCAAAGTTATTGTATAAAACGCGCGAAAAATTTGAACTTTCGGACCTTATAACTTAGAAACCAAACACAATTTTACAATGCCAACGGTCATGAGACATCTAGTTCGGTCAAATAAAGCTATTTTGAGCACAATTTGTGATATCTGACGAGAAATATGGGCGTGATCGTCTTCCCTGTTTGTATGGGGAGTTGAGCGGGATGGCTCACCTTAAGCCCCATATGTTCTCATTGGAGCGGTAGGCGACCAACGAGCTGGCGCTTTACCCAATGGAAACCACCAATCGGAAATTCTGCTAGTGGAACCATGCCGCAGGACAAATTTGAGGATTTTTTTATGTGACTGGATATGGATAACTAATACCACCATCGTTATACTAGCCCAACACACCGCAGGAATAAGGTGCCATGCCAGGACCTTCTCTTTATGCGCACGGCCAAATACGAGTCGGACTCGCGCACGAAGGGTCCCGTACCATAGTACAAGATTTTAAAAAACACACAATCCCAAAAAACACACCATGAGCTTATTTAATCTACGTTTATATAATGATAGTTGTGTTGTTAAGTCCGGTTACAAAAAAACTGCCAAGCTAGCTCTAAAAATCATTTCAAAAAACCGGACCTACGGACGGACGGACAGCGGAGGCTTAGTAATAGGGTTCGGTTTTCACCCTTTGGGTACGGAACCCTAAAAAGAGTGCATAACCCTAACCTCCACTACGTAGGAACGCTACTCATAGATCTCGATAAGGTGTCTATGGTACTGTGGCCATAATGTTGCAAGCGTGCTCTGAGGGCACCGCATAATGAACCTTGACATTTTGCCATAGACAGCCGCGGAGAAGTAGAGTGCGACTGCTCGCTTAGACGCCGCTTACCGTTCGCCATTTTCGATTCGCATTTTGTGTAGGAAAATAAAGATTATTTTTCGTAACAACTTCGTTCCAGGTTTTTGCCATTTAGGTAAAAATTTTTAGACTCCCTTCGCAAGAATTGCTAAAAGATGGACCTTTGTGGTATCGCTCTAGTGTCTGTCTGTCTGTCCGTCGATCTTGGGAACTACTTCAGGTATTCATGAAAGGCAATGCACAGAAAAATAGCTCAACATATAGTATATTGGTATTTCATTGGCAAGTTAGTGGGTCAAAACAAATATAAAAAGAAAACATGTTAGTTTCATATGCATAATGTGGGGTATCGACGAGGGTTATTATTGAGACGACTTTTATGGGAAAATTTAAAAAATTACACAACCGTATAACACAAAAATGTTACAGCACATGTTTAATTTGAAAGTCAATAAAAATGGATCCAATAAGTAATCGCCCTCATCTTAATTATTCCTTTCCCCAAATTTGGAAAATAAAATACAACATCACAGGCTTAGTACCCAAAGGATACCAACCGGAACCCTATTACTAAGCCTCCGCTGTCCGTCCGTCCGTCCGTCCGTCCGTCCGTCTGTCACATGGCTGTATCTCATGAACCGTAATAAGTAGGTAGCTGAAAATTTCACAGATTATGAATTAATTTTGCCGCTATAACAATAAGTAGGTAAAATAAAAAATAAAAAAGGGGGGGGCATACAAAAAACGTGATTTTGTTGTGTTAAAACTTGTACGATGGTTCGGAACCCTTCGTGTGCGAGTCCGAATCGCACTTGGCCGGTTTTTTCCTAATCCTTTTTTCTTGTTGTTTTCTGTATCAATTTTCGTATTTTTAAGCAACCATAGATACAACTATGCTCACATAAGTTCCGTATAATGGTTGCCTATGATAGTGAATACACTACAGCGCAAATCGTGACTTACGACAACTTATACAAATGACTCCTTGTGAGCACCTACAAGATCTATTAAGTAACGAACGTCGAGTAATTCCCAACCGTTGCATTCAAAAAATAAGATCGATTTTCAAGAGTAAAACCAAGAGCCCATTGAACTGCATTGAACCTCGGTGTAGATACAAGTGTATGACTATACATAGATGTCAGAACACAAGTTTCACTTCATCTACAAGGAGTATCCGTAAGATCATTAAACATCAAGCATTAGATGAATACTATTATTTGTCATACTGTTATATTGGCTGTCATTAACGATAATTTTAAAATGTTTTTCTTCATGAAAACTCGTCACAGCGAGTCCACGATCTAGATATTGTTTGGTCGGTACTTTATATGTATGTATTAAGATTTTGGTAATTGCTAATTTAAACATAACACAGCTTTTTAACATAAAAATTCAACATTTGTACAATTTGACTCTATGTAGTAATTGGTGAAATCTTTTTTCCGTACACGTTCCGTAACCAAAGGGTGCCAACGGAACCCTATTACTAAGCCTCCGCTGTCCGTTCGTCCGTCCGTCCGTCACAGGGCTGTATCTCATGAACCGTAATAGGAAGGCAGCTAAAATTTTCACTGAGTGTGTATTTATTATGCCTATATTACAACATAAGGGTAAAATTTAAAAATAATAAAAATAAAAGGGTGCCCCCCATACAAAAACGTAATTTTTTTGTGTTAAATATTGTACGATGGTACGGAACCCTTTGCGTGCGAGTCCGACTCACACTTGGCCGGTTTTTTTATGTAACTGGACATGGATGGCTAGCACACCGTCATGACATTATTCTTTCACATCATCATCCTTTCGCATCACAATTCCGAATGAATGTGGTGCTATGCCAGGAATTTCCCTTTGTGAACACGGCTACATCAAACAGCAGGTCTATTCCTGGCATTCAGTAAACTGCTTTTGTAGCGGTTCTCAAAGCAAATTTCTTGACGAAAATATATTTTTAAATCAATCAAGGTCTTCTGTCGGAATACTCGCTTTGAAATTCGCTATAGAAGCGGTTTTGTAGACTCAGGATTCCTGATTACTGATTACTGAATGCCAGGAATAGACCTGCTGGACGGAAAACGTGGTAAATTTTTCAATGCAGCTTCGACCATCATTTCATCCATTTTACCATGCTACCAGTCAGGGCAGGGTTACCCTTATTATCTATCGGGGAAATGCGGACCTGCAGTTTTATATGGATTCTGAGCAATGGATCAGCTCGCAATCGTGACAAAATGCAGTTTTTTTTTATGTAACTGGACATGGAAGACTAATACCGAAATGACCGTTAGAGATTAGCCTAACACGCCGCATAACATCTAGGTGCCATGCCAGGACCTTCCTTATATTGCTCGGCTACATTGAACTGGATGGAAAACACGGACAATGTTCATCGCCGCTTCGACCATCAATGCGATGGTACCAACCCGGGCGGGATTAACCCTACCACCTAGTAAGCATGGTAAGTAAGGAATCCGAACCACGGTCAGCCTCAACGGTTGAAAATGGTAACCCATCCATAACCTAACCGCGCTCAGAGGTGCTTCCCCAGCTTATCGATTCGCAAGGCGTCGCACACTGAGCTACCGAGGCTGACAACTTATCCAACTCAGAGATCCAAACCGATGACGTCTAGAATGGAAAGCAAGTCCCCGCGCAGCTGAGCTATTAGCCGCTTATGCATAAAATCATATCTTTGATCTAGCCATTTCCTGTAAGCGTCAATAAACCAAAAATATTCAATGAAATTTTCAAACTAAGGAATAACGATAAATCACTTAAAACGCCAAAGATTTATCTAACCACCAAATAATGTGAACAAAGATATGTATAGAAAATAAGAATTAAAAAAAGAAAAAATAAGAAAATAAAAAGTTTAATACTAAAGACCAAGTAGATCTTTTTACAGTTGATGATTAAAAAATACATATTTTTACGGCGCACAAAAGGCAGCAATGAAAATATTAAACAAAAAATATTCTACCATCCAATTTGATTAAAGTTTTCTAATAGTGACATGCACTTAACCTAGCCAAGTGACTAACATTATGTTACGGCTTCGGGTCAGATAGTCCGGGCTCGTGCTTAGCCTCTACTTGAAAACTAATAAATGTATGTAATTACAAACTGGCAACTCCGGTTACACCACGCTTGATCGATTTTATCTTGGCAACAAATATCTCTGGGGATCAGTTCTAATGGGCTGTTAATATGACAGTGAGATGTAATAAGTTACACATTTTCGGCAAAAGCTTGAAAATAAAACCATGTCATTTTTCTATCAAAAATACTATGTTCAATTATCGTAATTTATTGATTCCAGGTGATATTTTCTTTAGTTATGCGAAAAAACAGGAAATAAAATGTGCTAGAGGTTAGGCGACTTGCCTTCTATTCTAGAGGTATGGGTTCGAAATTCTCGCCCGGTCATTCACCACTTTCTTTCTCTTGAATTGGACAAGTGCATTTCGTTACAAATGCGAGATGTTCCATGGTTCGGAACCCATGGTAAACTGTAGGTCCCCTTCCCCCTTAGGAATTAAGCCAGCATGGATTGGTAATATCGCATTGGATGAAACTATTGAGGAAGTGGAAATGAAAAATTGTCCGTGTTGTCTACCCAGTGCAATGTAGCCGTGCTCATAAAAGGAAGGTTCTGGCTTGGCACCTAATTCCTTAGGGAATGTCGTGTAAAGGGCTTATATCATAACGGTAGTTATGTGGTCCATTTTAATATTATTTTTAAAACGTATACTATTATGTAAATATACTTTTTCGTACTAAGCAGGCGTACGTCGCTTTATCCAAGGAATGTGATATGTATGTATGTCTGTATAATCGACCTGAAGCAAGGACACATTAATTGAAGAAAGAGCCCAGTAAAAAGACGTACTTTACAAATATAAATACTGCATGTAGACAGGTAATGTATGTAGGTACAATCTTAAATACTGTGTTAGTAGGAGGCAATTATTACGGGAGGAAGGACTGTAGAAGAATTCCAAATTATGGGTATACAGCCGGTGGCGAAATTGGTACCCGCGAATGGTATGTTTTGCTGGTTCGGGTCCAGCCTTGCAGTATATTTTGTAAAGTAGTTCTTTTTACTGGCTCTTTCTTAAATTAACGTATACTTACTTCACGGTCGATTAAACATACATACACCATGATGTTGATAATTCCTTGCGGGATCGATCTATTGCCTGAATCCCCTGTGGCAGGCTGCAGGTCGGCAGTCCGATGACATTTGCAGCACCGCGCGGATAGCTCTGCGAACGCAATTAGTGAGCGACAGACTTACTGCTGCGGTGTAGGCTGCCGTGCGCCGACACACACTACCGTTCATAGTCGCTTTCAAGCTTGTAAAGTATGTGTTGTTTAGAATGTTGCATAAAGTACCGGAGAGAAGAAATCTTTCCTGGAAAACTTCTCTTACGGCGTTATCGCTGAAATGACAGAACTTAACCTAACATTTATTTCTAAAACAAAAAAAGACCTTTATCTAAAAATGCTAGCAAGCATTTCGTGTTTGAGGACACAGGCATGGCTACCACGATTTAAAATTGTATAATTAATAATACGCATCGACAATTGTTTCCTCTATATGTAGCTATTATCTTAATTTTATGCTGTTGAGGTTACTAAGTACGTACCGTTGCAAGAAATATTTATATTATGTTAATACTCTAGTGCTGAGATTCATAGACGTTACTTGTACTTGGCTGAGCCAAAGCATGTCTTTCTACTGTCAGTTTTGACATGAAATGTATGGACCGAATACCAAATTTGACAGTCGATAGACATACTTCGGTTCAGTCAAGTACGAGTAACGTCTATGAATCACAGCATGACTATAGTATTCAGAGAATACCTGTCAAAACTTAGTACGAGATTAGCACCCGACTAACCATACAAAAACCGCCTTAGTCCGACGGATTAAAGTTAGTCCGCCCACTTTGAATAAAGCTAAAATACTTATTAAGCAAGGTAATACGAATCGTCTATAATAACTTATTTTATTTGGTTTAAAAAAAAAACCCACAGCATGTATGTCAATCTTATGTATTTGAAAATGTTCAGCTCAACATGTTCCTCGGGAATTAAATGTGATTAGTCCTCGTACTAGTAATTAACATTGATATAAACTAAAATCCATGTTAGCATTTACTGTGAGATAAGCCCACCTACAAATGATTGGCCTTGATATAAAATTCAAAATTCATCGGCCTTCTGACCTTACCTTGCATAAATAATGGCTTACCATAGTCTCCAAAGCTATCTACTTATCCACTTGATTCCAGCACAAAGCTCTATAAAGGCGTGTCATGTCGCAAGTATATTGCCACAATGGAATGGTTTAGTGTTTCCACGGCTGTTTGTTTAAATTAACAATAAATCGCGACTGAAGGTGTACAACCTGCCAAGTGAACTTAGCCTTTCATATTGGCTCGATTTACAGCGGCTTGGATGATGCTAGATGATGTTACTTAGCTTTATCAATGGGCTCTATGCAGAGAAGTGCCATGCCTCTTAAGGCGAATAATTCCCTTAACTTTCCTTTACTTCTGAATATGTGGTCTCTGGTGAACGCATACCAAAGGGTAAAGAAATATCTGCCGATTGTGGATAACCTTAATTTCGCTTTCCGATGACGTCATCGCTCTTATTTTATGTTTAACCGACTTCAAAAAAAAAATTTAACAAAAAAAATAACCGACTTCAAAGAAAAAGCACTAAAAAGTAAAAAATAATGTTCATTTTTGTAGTTACGATTTCTGTTATTTTTTGAGTCGGTGTCAGCCAAGGTTAGGTTAGGTTAGGTTAGGTTAGATTAGGTTAGGTTCTCTTGATTGGCGCAGCGCGTGCCCGGCTGACGCCGACTCAAAAAATAACAGAAATCGTAACTACAAAAAAAAAAATTTAACAAAAAAAATAACCGACTTCAAAGAAAAAGCACTAAAAAGTAAAAAATAATGTTCATTTTTGTAGTTACGATTTCTGTTATTTTTTGAGTCGGTGTCAGCCAAGGTTAGGTTAGGTTAGGTTAGGTTAGGTTAGGTTAGATTAGGTTAGGTTCTCTTGATTGGCGCAGCGCGTGCCCGGCTGACGCCGACTCAAAAAATAACAGAAATCGTAACTACAAAAATGAACATAATTTTTTACTTTTTAGTGCTTTTTCTTTGAAGTCGGTAATTTTTTTTGTTAAATTTTTTTTTGTAGTTACGATTTCTGTTATTTTTTGAGTCGGCGTCAGCCGGGCACGCGCTGCGCCAATCAAGAGAACCTAACCTAATCTAACCTAACCTAACCTAACCTAACCTAACCTAACCTAACCTTGGCTGACACCGACTCAAAAAATAACAGAAATCGTAACTACAGAAATGAACATTATTTTTTACTTTTTAGTGCTTTTTCTTTGAAGTCGGTTTTTTTTTTGTAGTTACGATTTCTGTTATTTTTTGAGTCGGCGTCAGCCGGGCACGCGCTGCGCCAATCAAGAGAACCTAACCTAATCTAACCTAACCTAACCTAACCTAACCTAACCTAACCTAACCTTGGCTGACACCGACTCAAAAAATAACAGAAATCGTAACTACAAAAATGAACATTATTTTTTACTTTTTAGTGCTTTTTCTTTGAAGTCGGTTATTTTTTTGTTAATTTTTTTCTTATTTGTTAATTTTTAGTGAATCTGAAGTAAACTTACTAATTTGTACACGTCCTTTCCAATAAAAAAAGAATCACCGAAATCGGTTGGCGTTATATTGAGTTATTCTTCCTTTTGTCGCGCACATCTTAATACAAATTTAAGACTTTTATGATTTTCTCATGGATATCATTGTCAAAACTTAACCAAATTAAAATGGGACCACTTGGGAAGCACTAGCTATCATTTAAAAAAATAATCATCAAAATCGGTTCACCCAGGAAAAAGTTATGAGGTAACAAACATAAAAAAAAAAAAAAGCATACAGACGAATTGATAACCTCCTCCTTTTTTTGAAGTCGGTTAAAAAAGGAGGAGGTTATCAATTCGTCTGTATGTTTTTTTTTTATGTTTGTTACCTCATAACTTTTGCCTGGGTGAACCGATTTTGATGATTATTTTTTGAAATGATAGTTAGTGCTTCCCAAGTGGTCCCATTTTAATTTGGTTAAGTTCTGACAATGATATCCATGAGAAAATTTGTCAGCCAAGGTTAGGTTAGGTTAGGTGAGGTTAGGTTAGGTTAGGTTCTCTTGATTGGCGCAGCGCGTGCCCGGCTGACGCCGACTCAAAAAATAACAGAAATCGTAACTACAAAAATGGAAATATTTTTTTACTTTTTAGTACTTTTTCTTTGAAGTCGCTTATTCTTTTTGTCAATTTTTTTTTGTGTCATCGCTTTCTAATTAGAAATTTTATTAAAAAGGGACACAACTCGGTTGACTCGTGTGAGAATGTTTTCCGCGAGAAGCTGTCATTGCAGGAGTTAAAACTTGTACGTATTCACCGGTGATTTATAGGTGACTATGAATGTACGTACATTCCAAGATAAATTTCCAAAACTATTTAAAATAATAGAAACATTAGAAAGTTACAACTTTTGTAATTAAAGTTTCAACCTAAATGTCCATTATGTTTGTTAAATAAAGTTTCATGAAAAATTAAAAAAAATAAGCAGTAAGTTTAATGATCAACGCAATAGGGTTTTATTTTACATTGTTTTCTTTCTAATAACATATAAATCTTAGGTTTTTGTAAATTAATTTATAACCCTTAGGGCTGATTTTTCAATAATCCGATAAACAGCCAAATAGCTATTCGACGGGTTTATTTACGTCATCCATATGTTTATTAGTAAAATTATGGTCAGATAATAGTGATAGAATATAGAATCCTCCGGCAGTGACTATCCGTATTTTGACAAACGTGGTGAATTTGTCGGCCCCTAGCTTAAAATATGAATAAAGGCAGAATGGAGATGCATTAAACGAAAGTTATTGTTTAAGGTGGCCCATCCCGCTCATCTCCCCATACAAAAGGGGAAAGAAGATCACGCCCATATTTATTGTCAGAGATCCAAAATGTTTCTCAAAATAGCTTTATTTGATCGAACTAGATGTCTGATGACCATTGGCATTGTAAAATTGTGTTTGGTTTCTAAATTATAAGGTCGGAAAATTTGAACTTTTTGCGCGTTTTATACAATAACTTTGGAGGTGGATTACGCAATGATAAAGTAAGAACATCTTAAAAAGATTGGTCATCAGACATAGCTTATTTAATCAAGATTTATAATGTATTTGATTTTGTTAGATTTGTGACTACAGCGGTCGTGGTTTACTTTTAGCTATAAGTCGTTTTGAAATTAAAATTTTCGTAAATCTTACCAAATCATACACTATGCACATTGTCTTTTTTGTGGACATGTTGCATCTTCCTCATCACGGAGCCTGTCTTATTCTTTGAAACAGAGAAGGTCCCAGAGCGCAACAGCACGGTTTTGTAACGTGCCCGCGGATGAGTTAGGCCCGCCGGGTTGGGCCACCTTAAGAAGTCTGGCACAGAACGTCCATACCTTTCGATCTATGGGCCTGACGAGATTCCGCTCGCTCCACGCACGATTTTACGCTGAGGCGAATGAAAAAAAAAACGAATGAATTGTTGCATAATGCACGACTGGGTGCGCTTCTTAATGGAGTTAAATATATTTTATATTTTTTTCTTTATTGAACTTTTCGATTACCCCTTTAGAGTTGTCGCAGTCATTATTTGATGTTGTCACTTAATATTTGCTTGAGTACTTATCAAAAGTAGCCATAGTCCGCTTTAATAAATCATATAAAATATTAAAAACAGGAGGAACGATAAAAAGTTTGACAATCATTGACTATATTTCAGGTGCAATGATTTTGCACGTTCCAAGAGTTTTTAGAAAAAAAAGCGTATTTATCGATTTTCCGTTTTATATTTCCGTGCTCACAAGAAGTCCCATTTTTTATTTAGCTTTTTTTTTTTATTTTTTTATGCAACCTGACCTGGATGGCTAATACCACACAACTATAGTTATGGTATTAGCCAAATACACCACATTCCCGAAAGAATTACGTGCCGTGCCAGGGCCTTCCCTTTTATGAGCACGGCTACATTGAACTGGTTGGAAAACACGGACAATTTTTCATTCACTGCGGACATTCAATGCGATGGCACCAAAGCGGGCGTTCTTGAGCCCTATCAACTTGTAGGGGAAGGAGACGTACAGTTTTTAATGGATTCCGAACCATGAAGCAGCTCGCATTCGTGACTAAATTCACTCGTCTAACTTAAGTAAGAAAGAGAAAGAAATTGGTGCGTGATCGGGCGAGGATTTGAACCCAGACCTCTGGTACTCTAGGCAAGTCCCCGCGCCACTAGGCTAAGAGCCGCTCAATAAATAATGTAGGATAGTTCACATACTGTGTTTCCCATGTCTTTCCATTCATACTTTTCTTAATATATTCTGCTTGTCTAAATAATTTGTATACAAATCGCTAATTAGTCCTGGGTCATTTAGGTTTGATAATTCTAACTCGAGCATCAACATCACGGTGAGTAGGCGTATCTCTTTTCGAAATAAGAACAGGGGGTCCATTCAGGGCAAGAGTGAGTTCGAATTCGGGAGTGAGTTAACCTAAAAATAGGTGGGAAATACATATTTATTTAAATAACGGAACCCTTATTTATACTTCCAACGTATTTACGGGACGGACCAGATTTTTGCCTAACTGTAATGATATTCAAGAAGTGTGGAAACATTAACTATTTAAAAAAATGAGTTGATATTTAGTGACGAATTCGAACTCACTCTTGCCCTGAATGGACCCCCTGGGGGTCCACACTTCTTGACCATCATTACAGTTTCGTAAAAATCTGGTCTGTCCCGTAAATACGTTGGAAGTTTAAATAACGGTTCTGTTATTTAAATAATTATCTGTTTCCGAGCAATTTTTAGGTTAACTCACTACCGAACTCGAACTCACTCTCACCCCCCTGGGGGTCCATTCAGGGCAAGAGTGAGTTCGAATTCGTCACTAAATATCAACTCACTTTTTAGGGTAAGGGTAGAAACGGAACCCTATTACTAAGCCTCCGCCGTCCGTCTGTCACAAGGCTGTATCCCATGAACCGTAACAGGTAGGAAGCTGAATTTTTCACAGATTATGTATTTATTCTTCCTCTAAAACAACAAATATAAAAAATTAAAATTAAAAAATCATAAAAAATAAAGACTCGCACTTGGCTGATTTTTTAAATAGTCAATGTTTCCACACTTCTTGAACATCATTACAGTTAGGTAAAAATCTGGCCTGTCCCGTAAATACGTTGGAAGTATAAATAACGGTTCCGTTATTTAAATAATAATACATTTCCCAGCTATTTTTAGGTTAACTCACTCCCAAACTCGAACTCACTCTTACCTGAATGGGCCCCCAGCTGTTGGAACCTTGCTTCCAAGAACACTACGTTTCTCGGATACCAGTTTTGCAATAACTAATATAAGTGCATAATGCCACATCTTGTAGAGCGAGCCATACTCTCACACGCTAGCTCCGCGGTTCTGTTTGAAATCGCTGCCCTGGTAAATACCTACCTTCCTTGTGAAAACAGCCGCAATGGCGGATAAATCCGCCGAGCAAGTAAGTACGTGTATAAAAGCAGGTATTTAATAATGTAGCTTGTTCACTATCACTAATCAACTGCGAATATGACTGATCGTTAACTTTATGTGGAGTAATTACAGTGGCGCCGGAGTAAAAGTAACAATGATTAGCTTGCCTACGCCCAAGTTTGGCCCGTTTAGATTCCAGTGTAGAGTTCATTTTGCATTACAGGAACGTAGAGGATATGCCAATGTTAACGCAAATTCAATTTGCGAAACTGTATTGGTGAGCAAAACTGTTGATGCCTGGAACACATGGGATGATACCAGATTTTTTTACTTATTTACTGTACGAACTTGTTGAAATTGTACTAAAAACTGTTTTAAGGAACTACAACCATGATGAGAAAAGATATTCAAAAATTGTCATATATTATTAATCAATTAATTATATTATTTTCCAAAATCATCTAAATTTGAGTCTCCTGCGAGTAATTAAACCGTAAGATATTAAAAATAAAGACAATTCTTGGTAAATGTTTTTTATTTTATTTTGTGAGATATTTTTCTGTGTATTCCTTGATTTCTGCATCATTACATGGTGACAATTTGAGAAGGCATTTCTTTAAGTTCAAATAAAACTTATAAACTTTATAAAATTTAAATTAACTTATTTAAATTCAAAGAAGATGTTGAGTGAAACTGGCGTTTCCCTGTCACAAATTATACCTAATGAATATAATCTGTAACTTAATATCTAACTAACTGATCAAGAATGTGACTATTATTTTTTTGGTTTATCAAATTTTATCGATATAAATCCAAATCTAGCCCTTTTAAGACTAATGACTCAATACCGAAATGCATGATTCCTGTCGTATTTTACTTTTAACGAATATATCTTTAACATAATCGTATTTCTTTCGACGCATCCGTTTTCGTGGTGTATGAACCGGGCCGCCGTTGCCTGCAGTAGACAGATCGCCGCCGCTGCTGCCAGCGACAGATGCTACGCGCGCTGTCTTCACGCCTGCAATCAGCTTCATATTATTTATTATATTTATTATATATAATTTCTTCACCTCCATGCTTCATAGTGGAAGTTTCAAATAAATGCTGTCCATTAAAAAAGAGTGGACGGTGTGAAATATTTCAAGAAATGTTTCGGTTTGATAATTTTTGAAACACTAGGTTAAAGGAAAATGCGGAGAAAAACTGGCCTGGCTATGCTCATATAAATTTCTTCGAATACTTGATATGAATTGAAGACGACTTTAATACTTAATATACGAATGCTATTTAAAACAAATGAAAAGAAATGGTGAAACAAATTTGACTTGATTGAATGCATTTTTTTATGTTCCCCCATAACAAAATGTGGGAAAAATTGGGGGCCAGAACCTTTTGATTTTATTTTTTTTTTATTTTCGGGGGCAACGGGTATTATAGGGGGAGGGGGGCATGCCTACCTTGCTACGAAGATATGCTCAGGATCGGCTCTCCGACCCCGATTAAATCTTACATTTAATCTGAGCAAGCTTCACAGGCCACATTATTAATTAACAAAAGATAAGGCCTGGCTAAGTGCGAGTCGGACTTGCACACGAAGGGTTCCGTTCAATCGTACAAGATTTTTTTCTTGTATGGGGGGGGGGCTTTTCATTTTTTATTATTTAGAAATTTTACCTATTTGTTACCAAAATAAATACATACTCTGTAAACATTTCAGCTTCCTACCTATTACGGTAATGAGATACAACCCTGTGACAGACGGACGGGCGGACGGATGGAAGGACGGACGGACGGACGGACGGACAGCGGAGGCTTAGTAATAGGGTTCCGTTGGCACCCTTTGGGTACTGAACCGTAAAAAGCAAAGCAGTCCTTTTTCGGTTACCGATCCTGCCCGTAGTGTTATAAGTTTTATGGGATTTTAATATTGAAAAGTCAAGTACTGCTTCGTTTCACAACAGCATTTCTTTTCTTTCATTGTGATGAAAATTTGGTGGCGCATACCCGTGAAGATCTATGCTACATAACATCCAGGAAATATTTCAGGATGTCCGTCTAAGGCGACGATTTGACATAACAAAGTATTTTTTTATAAAGATAGTTTATTTTATGTGCTTTTTTCTAATCTAAGGATTTTTTTCTGTATTAATTGCCGTGAAATTATGGTTGATTAGACATGACCAGCATATGATCAGGCAGGGGCACACTCCTCCTTTCTTTAGTCACATAGAGATCATCCGTAATGGGATACCATCGTTATTAACTCATTCATTGTTCCATCTTTCACACTTTATTTAGAATGGATAAGGTATGCACAACATTTGTCAGGGCTATATTAGCTGTATTATTCAGACATGAGTATCGTGTACAAGAGCGGCTCGTAGCCTAGTGGCGCGGGGACTGGCCTAGCGTACCATAGGCCTGGGTTCAATTCCGACATGCACCACTGTCTTTCTCTTTCCGAGTTCGATAAGTGCATTTCGTCACGAATGCGAGCTGCCTCATGGTTCGGAATCCATGTAAAACTGTAGGTCCCCTTCCCCCACCAGGTGGTAGGGTTTGAGCCCGCCCGGGTTGGTACCATCGCGTTGGATGAAAAGATGGTCGAAGCGGCAATGAAAAATTGTCAGTGTTTTCCATCCAGTTCAATGTAGCCGTGCTCATAAAGGGAAGGTCCTGGCATGGCACCAAATTCCTTCGAGGATGTGGTGTATTGGGCTAATATCCTAACGGTAGTTGTGTGGTATCAGCCATTTTTTATAAAGATATAACAATTTTTAATTTCAGTTTAGAAGTCATAAAACAATTCCCTCCCCTGGTCTCGAACTGCGAACCCTCAGCATTCGCGGCTTCACCGAGACGCGGGTGGCGTTTATTTGAATGTGTGCCCAACGCGGTATTAATAACCCCACCCATAGTTCAGTGGGTAAAGCGAGGTCGTTTACCCCGTCATGTAACTCGCTGTAAACGCAATCCGTCAACCGAACACGGTGCCATGAAGTTCAATGTCGCAATAATGACATTAACATTTTTTCATGGGGCGAATTAAAATTATGTCTTAGCACAGATTGCACGAAGAGAACCGCTTGGAGTTCCTTTCGTACTGTCCATAAAAAGTGGCGTGTTTAATCATACGTTGACATTGATTTTTATTTTTCATCAGGAACATCCAGGAAATATTCAAGCCCGACATCCGTCCAAGACGACGATTTTGAACTAATTGAAGCGAGTGAAGCCGGGTACCTCCGCTAGTAACCAATGAAAACCATCATCTTTGATCCCGAGGGTTGAATGGCGTTTTGATCATTGTTTATTCAACGCGATTGTACCAACCGGTGGCGATTAACCTCCTTAGGAAAGAGCCGGCTTTTCCGCACTTAATCCCTTAGGCTGAGATAAATAGTCGTAACAGGAACTAAGGCTGAGATAAATAGTCGAAACAGAAACTAAGACTAACGAAAAGTAGTGCTTTGTGACGTCAATTTGCATCACTTTGAGATTCCGTCCATACAAAATCTGTCAAAGTGACATCACAAAGTACTACTTTTCGTTAGTCTTTGTTTCGGTTACGACTATTTATCTCAGCCTTAGACTAACGAAAAGTTGTACTTTGTGACGTCAATTTGCATTACTTTAACATTTCGTCCATACAAAGCGTGTCAAAGTGACGTCACAAAGTACTACTTTTCGTTAGTCTTAGTTTCTGTTACGACTATTTATCTCAGCCTTAGTATCCCATTACTATATGCAAGCTAAGATATGTGCAGTGTGACACATTAGGTTATAAACCAGCCAAGTAACTTTGCGGGTTTTCATTTACTGAGCTATTCTAATCCAAAAAAATAAATGAAAAATCAAACGCATTGTGGAAATAAACTCTAAGGATAAAAATCTAATTATACGCGAGTATTTGCACCCATCGTTTTTATTATTTCACTCACAAACAATGGTGAAATTCAAGAAAAGAAAAACTGTACATTGTAAAGGATTACTTTATGAAAAAAATACAGCTTTTAACTGTAAGTAATGATTTATTAGTAATGTTTATATTTTTGGAGTTGTGTTTAAACTCATTCAATTGAGAAAAGTACACTAATCGTATTTCAGGGGCGTTACTATGTTAAATTAACTGGTCGGTGAACAGGCAAATGAGCAATTAAATCTGACGTTTAATTTCACTTCGTGCATTATCATTAAAACTGTGAAAAGACGTGTTTATTCGACCAAATGAACTGAAATTTAATAGAGTTCACTGGGCGAGTCATCTTAATATTGTAACCATCACGACTTCATACGGAGTATATCTTTACTTAGGGTATATTTCACCATGTGCTGATTAGCTTGACTAGGGGGGGAAATTCTTACCATTAATAAATATATATATAATAAATATAAATAAAAATAAATAAATGAAATAACAATTACTTTAGTGATAAAGGAAGTTTATGTGTCGATTAGACATAATCAACTCTTGGTGAATACCAGGTTGCATCATTGAAACTTTTGATGGTTATTCTTTATTATTTTTTATTATTTTTATGCGACCTGACATGGATGGCTAATACCACACAACTACCGTTATGATATTAGCCCAATACACCACATTCCCGAAAGAATTAGGTGCCATGCCAGGACCTTCCTTTATGAGCACGGCTACATTGAACTGGATGGAAAACACGGACAATTTTGTATTGCCGCTTCGACCATCTTTTCATCCAATGCGATGGTACCAACCCGGGCGGGCTTAAACCCTACCACCTAGTAGGGGGAGGGGACCTACAGTTTTACATGGATTCCGAACCATGGAGCAGCTCGCATTCGTGACGAAATGCACTTATCGAACTCTGAAAGAGAAAGACAGTGGTGCAAGTTGGTATTGAACCCGGGCCTCTGGTACGCTAGGCCAGTCCCCGCGCCACTAGGCTTACGAGCCGCGTTATCTGATTCCAAAAATCCTAATTCGTCCTCCGTAGGGCCTCTATGTGATAGCGCACACTTAGCCTCCAAGCTTCTCGTGTTATCCGTCCCTCGCACGGAGGCGAGCAAATAGAGATATTCCCCCGTCCCGCACCCGTCCCGCGCGGGGGGATTAATGTGTGAGGGGGAGGTGTCCCGCGCTGATCCCACTCTAACGAGAGAACTTCCCTTCGCGCGAGCGGAGGTAATTACACGGGGACGTGTCCCCACATTATTGTGCGAAGCCTCCGCGACTGGCTTAGCGGCTATTCACAGCCGCCCGGGCCGGGTTCGGGCTGGGATCAGGACATTCATTGCGAAGACGTATTCGAAGCTAAAACCCGGCGGGACTAACTCATTCGCGGGCACCACCGGGCAAAACCGTGCTATTATGCTCTGGGACCTTCTCTGTTTCGAAGGAAAAGACGGACGCATAGTGTTTGATTTGGTAAGATTTACGATTTTTTTTTATTACAAATCGATTTATAGCTAAAAGTAAATCACGACCGCTGTAGTCAAAAATTATACAAAAACTCAATTGATTATAAATCTTCATGAAACAGGCTAGGTCTGAGGACTAATCTTTTTAAGATGTTTTTTATGTTCGTTGAGTAACCTACCTCGAAAATTATTGCATAAAACGCTCGAAAAATTCGAACTTTCGGACCTTATAATTTAGAAACTAAACGATATTTTACAATGCCAATAGTCATCAATCATCATCAAACCAGATGATCAAACAAAGCCGTTTTGAATATAATTGTGGATCTCTGACAAGAAATATGCGCATGATCTTCTTTCCACATTTGAATGGGTAGTTGAGTGGGAAGGCCCACCTTATGTTGTAAATGCAACTTTATTCATTATGATCACTTTAACTCTTATAAAATCTAACTTGTCAGAACTTATGACTGTCTGTATGCCCGCATATTGATGCGTTTTATTTCTACGTATGGCTTTGTTCTTTATATTAAGGGCCTGGTACTAGCCAAATCGCAAAGTTAGACGAGGCACCCCAAGTAAACTAACTAAGTCTGACGATTATAAGTGTCATCCTTACAATATATGATTCCTTGTCTAGGAATCGAATGATTTTCGTTAATGTATGTTTCCTTTTTCTATACAAAATACATTGCGGAAACGGTGTCCATTTCCGAACTTTTTTGACTAAATGTAGAAATCTAAAAGCAAATGGAATTTTTTGTTTATGCATATATGCTGTTTTTGCTTATATCTAGAAATCGAATGACTTTCAGATTTCTATTGAGAAAAATCATTTATTTTTATTTTTATTATTATTTAAATAAATGATGGAATAAAATAATATTAACAATCCATTATCAGTCTGGAGTTCTATTTGGATTTGCTGAAGCGTTTCACTACATATTATTACATTTGTTAAAAAGTGCATTTGTATGGCGCGAGTAGTTGGCTAGTCCTAGCGCCTTAAACACAGGATACTTACAATAACACGCAATCTCCGAAGTGTATAGTATGGTTAAATAATACTATTTTTAGGCTTCCGTACCCTAAGGGTGCCAACGGAACCCTATTACCAAGCTTCCCCTGTCCGTCGGTCTGTCTGTCACAGGGCTGTATCTCATGAAACGTAAGAGGTAGGCAGTTGAAATTTTCACAAAGTGTGTATTTATTGCCGCTATAACAACAAATAGATAAAATGAAAATATAATAAAAATTTATAGGGGCTACCATACAAAATAAACTGTTTTTTAATCTTATGTGATGGTACGGAACTCTTTGTGTGCGCGTCCGACTCGCACTTGGCCAGTTTCTTCTCTATATTACGGGCGGATCTACCATGTTATCAAACGGTTAAACGGAACATTTCGCCGAAGAACACTAAGCCCCGATTGCACGAAGACACAGCTGAGTTAATCAGTGTTCAAACAAGTCACTTTTAGTGAACCACATGGAGTTCCTTCCGTACTGTCCATAAAAAGTGACCTGTTTAACCGTACGTTGACGTTGATTTTGAGTTTTTGTCCTTTCGTGCACTCGGCCCTAAGGCTGAGATAAATGGTCGTAACAGAAACTAAGATTAACCAAAAGTAGTACTTTGTGACGTCACTTTGACACATTTTGTATAGACGAAATCTCAAAGTAACGCAAATTGACGTCACAAAGTACCTACTACTTTTAGTTAGTCTTAGTTTCTGTTACGACTATTTATCTCAGCCTAATAGTTTCAATGAAGAGGTGCTCAAAGCGCAAATAATTTTAATAAAAACTAAGTATACGTATTGCTCCGTAAAGGTAACCAGTTTCTCAGCCACGTGTCACAAGTCGGAAGACCATCGCTTGAGGAAAATCCGTGCTCAATAGAACAAAGGAAACACATACCATCATTCAAGGCGCTTTCGGAAGGGAGAATAGTAGCACAGAATACCTATCTATAGCAGTGATTCGGTCGCATTGCCCTGGTTTGGCAGACGTGTGGGTTCCTTACCCCTGTTTTCACCACCTCCAGTTACCTGAAATCCGATAGTTAACTTTCGGCTACATGCAATATTCGTATGATGTAACTGAAAGATAACTTTGGGATTTTTGTAGCTGGAGCTGGTGGAACCGGGCGTTAGTTGGTTAAATAAATAAATGCATGTATTTCTATGAACTTACTGCTAATACGATTCCAACCTAGCACTATTCTCATTGACTACATTTTTGCTGTTCATAATTAGCCTATTCCCTCTCTCTTTAATTCATTATCTTCCAAAATGCCTTTAAAACATAGCCACTATCTCCAACGATCCCTCAGAGATGAAGACTCTTTTGCAAACCAATAAAATTGGTTTGCAATAAAAAGCACAACAATAAAATCAATAAAAAAACTGGCCAAGTGCGAGTCGGACTCGCACACGAAGGGTTCCGTACCATCGTACAATATTTAACACAAAAAATCACGTTTTGTTGTATGGGACCCCCCTTTAATTTTAATTATTTTTTGTTTTACCTATTTGTTGTTGTAGCGGCAAAATATATACACACTCTGTGAAAATTTCAGCTGCCTATCTATTACGGTTCATGAGATACAGCCCTGTGACAGACGGACAGACGGACGGACGGACGGACGGACGGACGGACGGACGGACGGACGGACGGTCGGACGGACAGCGAAGGCTTAGTAATAGGGCTCCGTTCTCACCCTTTGGGTACGCAACCCTAACAATAAAATGCACAACAATAAAATCCTTACTATTCGGTTGACATAACACTATGAATTTTAAAGATGATCAGCCTGTCAATTTTCATTAATACTTTTAATATTATTCGAAGGTCCGTTCACATTCTAGTAAAATATAATATTGGTATTTATTCTTTTATTTAATGACAATAGGGGCTTTCCTTGTTTTGTCATAAGGATTTCTGTGAGTATTAGGGGTGGTACAGATTGTACAGGTACACGTTGAGAAGATAACTTAAAAAAAATTATGTTATTCAATGCTGTTGTGTGGTATTTTCTTATTGGACAATTGTTGCTCCCATTAAGGGCCTGGTACTAGCCAAATCGCAAAGTTAGACGAGGCACCCCAAGTAAACTAACTAAGTCTGACGATTATAAGTGTCATCCTTACAATATATGATTCCTTGTCTAGGAATCGAATGATTTTCGTTAATGTATGTTTCCTTTTTCTATACAAAATACATTGCGGAAACGGTGTCCATTTCCGAACTTTTTTGACTAAATGTAGAAATCTAAAAGCAAATGGAATTTTTTGTTTATGCATATATGCTGTTTTTGCTTATATCTAGAAATCGAATGACTTTCAGATTTCTAATGAGAAAAATCAACTTTTTTTATTTTTATTATTATTTAAATAAATGATGGAATAAAAAAATATTAACAATCCATTATCAGTCTGGAGTTCTATTTGGATTTGCTGAAGCGTTTCACTACATATTATTACATTTGTTAAAAAGTGCATTTGTATGGCGCGAGTAGTTGGCTAGTCCTAGCGCCTTAACTCATTCATATTCGTAGAGACAATATTAACCGAATTGGCTTTCCTCGAATATATGGACAGGCGACGACACCACGCCATGTTCTAGCTACTTACGCAAGCGGCCGACTCGCTAGGCACTAGAAAGCCGGGCCAGCCTTATACGGCGATTGCGAGTCGCTTCGGGTTGTTGCTAGGCCGACGTACCACGCCGGCCCGAGGCGACACGGCACGTACTGGGCCACGATAAAAACGACGTCTCTCCAGCTGTTTATGTCGGAAATAGCGGTTAATTTTGCCATGCGTCCCGCTGTGAGGTACAATTATAGGGGCGTGTCTAAAAGGTGTCAAATTAGCCAATTATCCAGTGAGAAAAAAATGTGGTTAAATGAAACCAACAACGTCACCGGTTACTAAAACGTTTCTAGTTGACATTATTTGGCAAATTCACCTAAAAAACATAGTCAGTCAGTCAGTCAGTCAGTCAGTCAGCGTGTTTGCGTCCACTGCTGGACATACGCCTCTCCAATAAAAAGCATAGTGCCGAATGCTATATAATTCAAATGACTAGACAAGTGTTGAGCGGTTCGTAGCCTAGTGGCGCGGGGACTAGATTAGAATACCAGAGGTCAGGGTTCGAATCCTCGCCCCGTTCATGCGCCACTTTCTTTCTCTTTCCGAGTTAGATAATTCCATTTCGTCACGAATTCGAGCTGCTCCATGGTTTGGAATTCATGTTAAACTGTAGATCCCCTTCCGCTGCTAGGTGGTAGGGTTTAAGCCCGCCCGGGTTAGTACCATCGCATTGGTCGAAGCGGCAATGAAAAATTGTCCGTATTTTCCATCCAGTTCAATGTAGCCGTGCTCATAAAGGGAAGGTCCTGGCATGGCACGTAATTCCTTCGGAAATGTGGTGTATTGGGCTAATATCATAACGGTAGTTGTATGGTATTAGCCATCCATGTCAGGTTGCATAAAAAAAATGTAGCTCAAGTACACTTTTTTATGTCTAAATTAAACTTAAGTCTAGGTTTATCTACAATACACGAATTAACTAGATCTTGCTAGCTATCGCAACCGAATGCGAATAAAAAATCATAAAACCAGTGAAGTTTATTAGCAGATTTTTCTTCACTGAGTTGATCGAATCCGCGGATCAATCAAATTGTGATATGACTCAGTGTAGTTTGACCACCAGTAGTTAAATAAATAAATGAAATGCTACTAAAACTGTGGTGATGGAACTAGAAAACAATTAACCAAAATAAAGTTATATTATTTGTTCTCGGTGTACGCTGCTTTTCTTAAATATATCTAAACATGGATGGCTAATGCCAGTCCTACTGTCATATGTTAGCCCAAAAAAACCCGCATTCCTTTACGAGCACCTTTTTAAAGGTTCCGTACCCAAAGGGTACCAACGGAACCCTATTACTAAGCCTCCGCTGTCCGTCCGTCCGTCCGTCAGTCCGTCTGTCACGGGGCTCTTTGTCATAAACCGTAATAGGTAGGCAGCTGAAATTTTCACAGCGTGTGTATTTATTTTACCGCTATTACAACAAATAGGTGAAATGAAAAAATATAAAAAATAAAGGGGGTCCCCATGCAAAAAACTTGATTTTTTTGTCTTTAATCTTGTACGATGGCACGGAATCCTTCCTGTGCGTGTCCGACTTGCACTTGGCCGGTTTTTATTGTTCGCTTTTTCATCCAAGGCGACAGTACCGACCCGAGCGGGCTAATAGTGGAGGGGACCTACAGTTTTATATGGATACGTATCATGGCACAGGTTGCATTTGTGACGAAATAGGCTCACTTATCTAACTCCAGACGAGAACTAAATTGGTGCGAGAATTTGGCGGGGAACGAAACCAAAGTACGTCCCCGTGGTGCCCTGGTGCTTCTTCAAGGACCGTTTTTGACGTTTAAAGGACCCCAGGTCGTAATTTGGGGGAAATACCTTGGAAGGGAGTTCATTCCATTGTTTATCGACTCTATGGATCTAGAGGATCGGTAGAGGCTGTTCCGTGGTTTTGAATCCATGCTTGATTTTGTTATTAATTTGGAGTGCATGCATGAGGAATACTACGCATGTTCGCTGACAACTCACAGCGCTGCAGAGTGCGTCGATAGTTTGACCGTCGTCTTCTCGCTGCGCTTTGGCAGCGGCGCGCTCATAGTTTTGATTAATCTGTTTGCGAGAGTCGAACAACATCCGACGGCCGCGGGTCCGGCTAACGGGGCTTGGCGCGTTGCCAACTCTCCCGCCCGTGCGTGCTTCGCTTACCGTCGGCGGGGCGGTATTCTGCTGGCACTCGCGCCTGCACCGTCGCCGTCGCGGCCGACTCGGTATCAAGATTGATAGGTTCGGGGAATCAACACTACTTTTAGCCAAATTGAAGAACTATTCACCACAGAGAAAGAAGAAATAGCTCCAAAGTCATCTCAAAAATAATTTTGAATTCGGCATAGGTAACACTTACTTTAATATTCCTAAATATAGATTTATATAGTTCACCTAATCTATTTTTTTTATTTTATTTTATAAGAAACCTTACAGCTAATCTTAGAATATTACATGATGATTATTTTAATATTTTTGAGCCAATGACAAACTTTCATTGTTCGCAAACTGAAATGTCTTACAACTAAACGATTAATCAATCAATCAATCTACAAGACTAATTAGGGCCTTTTTCACCTACTGCTAATAAGCTTAATCGACACATTTTAAGAACCTTTCTTAGCAGCTTGCAACCAAGAACAATGCAAGATAATCAGCACTTTAGTAATAAAGGCCCTTTAAGTGTCGGTTCAAATAAATCGGCAGTTGGTGAAAACCATGCTGAGGGCCTTTTTCACCTACTTATTAGTTTAATCGCCACATGTTCAGGGCCTGACTTAACAGCTTTCAATCAATACCTGTAAAAGATAATCAGCACTTTAGTAATAAAGGCCCTTTAAGTGTTGAATAAAATAAATCAGCACACAGGCTAAATCACTGACAAAACTAAAGCCGTATCCCACCCACGACGAGATGACGATGAGGTGGGATAAAACGGAGTCTTTGAGTCGAATCTAAACAAATAGATTTCATTAACTTAAACCTTGGTAAATACGGAAGGAAATAATAAATCTTAATGGGTTTAGAAAATCGAGAGAGCCGCGTAAAAGTCCGCACAGTCATGCCTACAATCCTGATTAGCGGAGAAAGCAGTGGTCACAAAATCTATAAACTGATATACAAATTATATCACTTCATTTTTTTTTGTTAGTATTATAAATATATTTATTTCAATTTCAATCAATATTTCGGATTCACCCAGACAGGTCAATGGGAAAATATTTTTTCCATCCTATCCTATCCCTTACTAGGTGGTAGGGTAAAGCCCACTGGGGTTGGTACCATCGCATTGCATGAAAAGAAAAGATAAAATTGTCCGCGTTTGTTATCACTCTTCAGTGTGTTGGATTATTATCATGATGTTGAGTGTGGCATTAGCAGTCCATGTCCAGTTACATCAATAAAAATGCCGCCAAGTACGACTCGGACTCGCACACGGAGGGTTCCGCACCATCGTATAAGATTTAAGACAAAAAATCACACATTTTGAATGGCTCTCTTTAATTTTATTATCTTTTAATTTCACCTATTTGTTATTATAGCGCCTACCTATTACGGTTTATGAGATACAGCTCCGTGACAGGCGGACGGACGGACGGACGGACAGCGGAGGCTTAGTAATAGGGTTCTGTTAACACCCTTTGGGTACGGAACCCTAAAAATACAGCAGTTCGAATATGTAAGTACGTTCAAAGGATCGTTGTTAACTAGAAGGTATGGTAGAATATCGAGCCCTTACTTGGCCAATTAACTTCGAAATATAAAAAAAATCCGCCTCGCGAGTTCAATGACACTCGAAACAAAACAGCAAACAAATCGCCCACCATCGGACGGCCATTGTGTAAAGGAGGTTTTCTCTATGTACATACAATACCGTCATTATGTTCTCCGCTTTGTATTGTATAAATGTTGTATGTGTACTGTTAGATACTGAGGTAATTGCAGAGTCGAGTCGTCCGGCCGGGAGGCGTTGAGGTCGACTTTCTAAACGCACGCGCAGGCTGTGGTGGGCCATTACTTATTCTGTGGTAAGGCTCCCTGTTCGACGCTGCTCTATGCTGCCGCCTACCGACCTGTGTAGTTGGTGCGAATTAATGAGAACTCTAGAAAAATGCTCGGATTAAGTATGTTTTCAAGAGTTAATATTAGGGTTCCGCTTTTTATGTATCTAGTAGACTAGTCCTATATCTAACCCCATGAAATTAGCCCAACAGGTAACCAGGTGACATGCCAGGACCTTCCCTTTAGCGAGGACAGCGACATTGAACTAGATAAACATACGGATAATATTTCATCGCCGTTTAGACAAATTCGATCCAATGCGATAATACCAACCTAGGTCGGCTTTAACCGTAGTAGGTGAAAGAAACCTACAGTTTTACATGGAATCTGAACCGTGGAACATCTCCTACTTGTAGTACCTAAAAAGGAGAAAAGGAACCCTATTTGGGCCACTTTGTTGTCCGTCTATCAGGACCCTGTTCTCAGGAAGAGAAGACGTTTTAAGTTAAAATGTATATTGTATTCTGAGTCTGTTGTCACTTTAAGAAAAATTAAGGCTATTCCGACCCACATAAAGTTGTTTGCACACATAACGAAAAAAGTATTGCACTTTAAGCCACGAATTAATAATAAAAGTTTAAAATAGTCATATTACTCGCAGCGAAAACAATTTCACAATTTCAGGATTATTGGTTTTGTTACAATTTATTTAAATACGATTTTTATTTAACAGCGCCATCTAACGGTGTGAAACTTCTAATCGGCAATTACAACGAAACCATTAAACCTGAAATTGTGAATATGTTTTCGCTGCAACTACTATGGCTATATTTAATATTTTTGACGAATTCGTGCCTTAAAGTGCAACACTTTTTGCGTTCTGTATAAACAAAAAAAAAACATTGTATAGGTCGGAACATCCTTAAGCAAGCAAATGCTACAAAATACGGCAATTTCTGCCGCATATTTTGACACAGGAAATTAAATCAAAACTCTTTTAATATTAGGGTACTTTCTGTGGAACTCATGAATAATTAATTTGCAGTTATACAGCTTGACTTTTTTGAAGAGGGCGAAATTTAGAAATCGATTTTTCCAATGTTTCTAATAATGCAGTTTTAGTTTTTATCAAAATCGGCCTCATGGCTGCTTTGAGTGTTTTTCGCTATTTCTTATAGTTTCGGATATGGCCCTGAGTTGCTGACAAATTTATTCATAAACATGAATACGGAAACCTCGGTGCACGAGGCAGACTCGCAATTGTCCGCTTTTTTTTCGTTTTGAATACTGATGTGCATAGACTAACATCACTTAGATGATCAGTGCTAACTTCGCTTGGTTGCCTTTGTTTTGGTGCCTCTCACCTACCAAATTCACAGCGCATATTTTAAAAATGTAATGCAATCTTTTCTTAGAATTACATCTTGCATTTATTTAGTTTCGAGTTGTGATTGGTGGAAAGACCGACGCAACCGTTTTTTAATTAAGCAAATTTTTTACTCTTCTGATTTCACAGTTTTTAGGGTTCCGTACCCAAAGGGTGAAAACGGAAACCTATTACTAAGCCTCCGCTGTCCGTCCGTCCGTCCGTCCGTCCGTCTGTCACAGGGCTGTATCTCATGAACCGTAATAGGTAGGTAGCTGAAAATTTCACAGAATATGTATTTATTTTGCCGCTATAACAACAAATAGGCAAAATAAAAAAATAATAAAAAATAAAGGGGGGCCCCATACAAAAAACGTGATTTTTTTGTGTTAAATCTTGTACAATAGTACGGAACCCTTCGTGTGCGAGTCCGACTCGCACTTGGCCGGTTTTTTACAGATCTAGACACACATGGAGTGTGATATCTATGTATGTTTAACTGACCGTGAAGCGACGTACTTGCTTAAAAAAAAAAGTTTACTTACTCTTAAACACTTATGGTTACTATCACTGTGAGCTCAGTACCCCCCTTAAGGTGGCCCAACCCGGCGGGACGAACTCAATCGCGGGCACGGTACAAAACCGTGCTGTTGCGCTCTGGGACCTTCTCTGTTTCAAAGAATAAGACAGGCTCCGTGATGAGGAAGATGCAACATGTCCACAAAAAAGACAATGTGCATAGTCTACTATTTGGTAATATTTACGAAAATTTTAATTACAAAACGACTTATAGCTAAAAGTAAACCACGACCGCTGTAGTTAAAAATATAACAAGAACCAAATAGATAATAAATCTTGATTAAAAAATCTATGTCTGATGACTAATATTTTAAGATGTTCTAACTTTATCATTGCGTAATCCACCTCCAAAGTTATTGTATAAAACGCGCAAAAAATTCGAACTTTCGGACCTTATAACTTAGAAACCAAACACTATTTTACAATGCCAATGGTCATCAGACATCTAGTTCGATCAAATAAAGCTATTTTGAGCAAAATTTTGGATCTCTGACAAGAAATATGGGCGTGATCTTCTTTCCCCTTTTGTATGGGGAGATGAGCGGGTTGGGCCACCTTAAGAGCAAAGGTGCCATGTCGGAAAAAATGAGATTTTTTCGTGTACCGTTGCGACCATCTTAGAGTTAAGCCCGCCCTGGTTGGTACCACTGCATTAAGTAAAACTATGGTTGATGCGGCAATGAAAAATTGACCATGTTTTCCATCCATTTCAATGTAGCCGTGCTCATAAACGAAATGTCCTGGCATGACAACGAATTCCTTTAAGAATGTGGTGTATTGGGCTTATATCATAACGTTAGTTTTGTTGTATTAGTGTGCGCTTACACCAACCTTATTTTTTACGATGGTACGGAACCCTTCGTGTGCGAGTCCGACTCGCACTTGGCCAGTTTTTTATTTTGTATATTTATTAATTGGAAGGAACATTTCACAAATAAAAAGTAAATCAATTTAACTGAAACGCTCTTAAATAAAAAAAATTACAAAAACAATTGGAAAGTTGTGTGTGTGAGGGTATATCGGGGTGTTTTTGAGATGTGTGAGTGCGTGTGTGTGTGAGAGACGGACAGAGGATGGGTTACCTGCGATTTGCGAGTTGAAGAAATTAATGTAAATGAAAGAGAAAAAAAAAATTAAATTGTGTTTTGACTTCCGATTAGGTCTAACAAACCACGATTACACAAGTCTCCCACAGATGTCGCACGCATCAAGCTGTTTTTTTTTTGTTTTGTTGACATGGTTTATATACTCTTTGAAGAAAAATATTACTTTATTACATTACATTGTATAAAATCAATGTTAAAAACAGTAACGGGGTTAGACTGTCTGAGTTATTTGTGATATTGCGTTGTGGATTTGCAATCCAAAAGTGTACAAACAGTGCAGTAACCCAAATCTGCGATGACAATCACCGATATCGATGTTGATAAGTTAATTATGGGTTGTTTCTACATCGGATGCGAGGCAACACAAGACGCGTGTAGCAACAGTGGCCTCGGGCGGTGCAACTTCGCGACTTCTATTATAATAGAGTCTGTTGCTACGGACCGTGTGAGGTTGTCGCTGTGGAATATAAAAACTGGCCAAGCGCGAGTCGGACTCGCACACGAAGGGTTCCGTACCATCGTAAAATATTGAATACAAAAAAATCAGGTTTTTTAATTTTAATATTTTTTTAATCTTACCTATTTGTTGTTATAGCGGCAAAATAAAAAGGTACACACTCTGTGAAAATTTCAGCTGTCTATCTGTTACGATTACTGAGATAAAGCCCTGTGACAGACGGACGGACGGACGGACGGCGGAGACGTAGTGACAGGGTTCCGTTGGCACCCTTTAGGTATGGAACCCTAAAAACTTATGTAGGCTAGAGTGCACCATCTATTGTCAATGTTATACGGATATTATATATCTATCTTTCTTCTTCAGCCGAAAAATAAGGACCCATCGATCATAACTGTAACTATAACATTAAACAAAAAATCAAAATCAACGTCAACGTACGATGAAACACGCCACTTTGTATGGACAGTATGGAAGGAACGCTATGCTGTTCACTAAAAGTGACGTGTTTGAACATTGATTAACTCGGCCGTCTCTTCGTGCAACCGGGGCTTAGTTGACTCCCGTTGAGCACATTTGACACATTTTATAATAAATCTCAAGGCTCAAGTCGGATATCGGTTAAAGACTGAAATATGCGTGTACAGTATTTGCTATCCAAACTTTTTTGTATTCCGATCGCAATATCCATCATCAAGTACCGGTATAGGTCCGGTATATTACGGTCATATTACTCACCTTTTAGTCCGTGCCGATGCCACACGAATCCGTAACTCTATTCGTAAATCACGTAATGTTACACGACGATGCGGACCGTATCTCCGTACGAACCTGCGCGCGGCCAACGAACTCGCCACTTGATCGACGAGCCTTCGGGCTTACGAATTCGCCTTTCCCTTCGACTAGTTCTCCAAATGTTGCTAGTACAGCGAATAGACATTATACGTACATGTATTGCGGTCGATCGAATTATCTTGCTCCCTTGCTGAATTAATAAAACATTTACTGGTATCATTAATGTTTATTGTTTTGTTTACCACAACAGGTTATAGAACACCGCTGTACTGTTATGCTGGGCTAAAAAACCGAGTTCATCTGAGGACTTTCTGTAATAATAGACTTAAATATTGTGTTAACCGTTGAAATTTCAACTGTAATTATAAACGCTATATGTATTTCATTGCATGTCACCTAACTCTACCGAAAATAATAATTAACAAAGAAAATAGTTCCACTGGAAATACATAGTTATTTTGAATCGGCTAGTCGATCGGGGTTAGCTTCTATGTCGAGGTCATGGATTCAATCCCCTGCCCGTTTATTCACCACTTTCTTTCTCTTTCTTAGTAGTTTCGTCAAGAATGCGAGCTGTTCCACGTTACGGAATCCATGTTAACTTATCCCCTTTCCCTACTAGGTGGTAGGGGGAAGCAGCAATGATTTGTTTCGTATTTTTCGTTCAGGAGTCCTACTAGGAACGCTATAGAGTAGGCGCTATCGAGAAGGCGAAAATATTGGACGCGTTTGACAGATGGTATCGAGAGCGCTTTCGTACATATCGTTTAAATATCGAACTCCAAATAAGATAATACACATAATAGGTGTACTGTCTCAAAATACACGCGCGGAGTGCAACAAAGTATCGACAATGTGTGAACGTACGTGTTTATCGAGTGTATTCCATCGACACGAGGCTACTGTTGCGTAATTCTAGAGTCTTACAAACGGCATAATAATAATCGCGGACATGCAACGGCCATTTTGTAATTACGTTCAATTGCTCGCGCAGTTTAAATTTAGAACGCTCAACGCTGTGCTGTGGCGATCCACGAGTGAGGAGAGGCACTTAGCTGCAGCACAGAAGTTAGCTACTTCTGCTCTAGAGTTGTGTTCAACTTTGTAGCCCCTATGTTGGCTATATTACTCCTTGGTCACTGTGAGTTTCGTTGCAAGGTGCTGCGCAGAAGCACATCTTATGTAATAAGAAATGTGAGGTAGTGTAAATTGCCATTGGCCAGGATATACTATAATGAAATAAAATTTTTGGTACTGAAAGCAAATTGAATTGCGACATTTTTTATGAAACGTTTAAGGTTATTATAGAAATCAAAAATGTCTTGGACCTCATGATTTCAATAGTGTTGTATGTAATTTGATTACTTGTTCTTTTTTTTTATGTGCCTGGACATGGATGGCTAATACCACACCTTCTGTCATGGTATTAGCCCAACACACCACATGGGAACTAGGTGCCATGCCAGGACCTTCCTTATATTGCACGGCTACATTGAACTGGGTGGAAAACACGGACAATTTTCATTGCCGCTTCGAACATCGTTCATCCAATGCGATGGTACCAGCCCGGCGGGATTAACCCTACCACCAAGTAAGGAAGGGGACCTACAGTTTAACGTGGAATCCGAACCACGGCCAGCCTCTCTCGACGTTCGAATGGTAACCCATCCAAGACCAGACCGGACCCAGCGTTGCTTAACTTCGGAGAGCGATCGCCGAAGTGTCGCGCCACTGGGTCACTGCTTATTATTCTTCTTTATACATTTTCCAATGAGTAGTAGTTTCTAGAGACATATTTTAGAATTTTGCCAGTTCCCCAATCACAGTAAAGAAGAGCTGGCAAGAAACTTAGCTTGAATTTTTTACCATCCGTCGGACATTTACTAATTTTAATGTTAAAATAAGGTCCAAGTAAAAAGGGGAAAGACATCATAATCCGATACGCGTTATACGTGCCTTCACATTGATTTCTTAAAGTTTTTGCACTGTTTACTTGTTAAAATCAAATAAGCCAAGTTAGTAAGTTAACTTTGATTTTTAATATTTTAAATTGGACATGGATAGCCAATGCCAAACCAACTATCGTGATATTGGCGTTGTGTTACGGTATGGGAGCTAGGTGCCATGCCAACAACTTCCTTATATTTCTCGGCTACATTGAACTGGAAGGAAAAGACAGAACAATTTCATTACCGCTTCGGCCATCATTCATTCAATGCGATGGAATCATCTTGGATGGATGGTTCTACTTGGAATCCGAAACACGGCCAGTCTCGACGGTTAAAAATGATCATCCATCTAGAACCCAACCGTGCCACTAGGCTACTGTGGCTAAATGTTTCTCTATCTATGTGCAAACATACATTCGACGGACAAATATTTACCGTAAACTGTAATTACCTATTTAAATATATTTTTTTACGTAAAAATTCTCTTTTCTTTCATGACCGAAAGAACCTACTACAGAATGGGGAAGTTTCTCGAGGACAATTCCGATGGTTCTCCATCAAGCCAAGTCTATTATACATAAATTTTTCGTATATTCCTATTATATTTATTAAAATTTGTCTATAATTTACCACTTTAATTTTAATTTATATTATTTACACTCGGTGTTAGCTGATAATTTGTGTAGAGTTCGACGATAAATATGTGAAAAATAAGTAAACAATTAGCAGAAAATCGTATTACCTAAGTAAATTAATTACCAACTATTTCATATTTTAAAAACAATAATGTATTTTATTTTATTATAATTTTGTATTATACATTTATTTTAAGTCTAAATTTCTGTTTGATCGTTATATTCTGGACTATTTGTTTTTCCATAGACTGGATCTTTTGTGTAGCATGATTTTCGCAAAGAAACATCTTCCTGGCAAGTTTTCATTTTGGAGCCTTTCAAAAGTGATAATTTGTTTTAATGTTGAGCGTGGTATATGGCGTACGCTGGCTCCGCACATAATAGACGCCCAATGACGCCCATGGGCTTTCGAACTCTCACGGAGGCTGCGAAATCCATGCCGGCCTGCCAAAGGCTTCTTCACTTCTTGTTTGAATTACTCCATGTTGTACTTTGGGGAAAATATCGAATTTTGACAAATAATTAAGGTAGACGAATAGCTTTTAACTAGCGATGCTTAATCAGTAGTTAAAAGTTTGGTTTTTTTGTGATTTAAAATAAGGTAATACATAAATAATCCTAGCGGCAATTAACAAATGTCTGTGTTTTACATTCAATTCGTGGGGTCAGTCATTTGAGCAAAAAGTGTACACCAAGGTTACCTTGTGATTTCGACATTCCCAATTATTCCTAAAGGACTACCGACGATTCCTGGTGTTTTCCATGATTCTGAAAGGTTCCCAAAAATTCTATATTCCGTAAGATTGGTAAGGCTTACAAGATTGCCAGTAAATAAAAAAAATATTTAATTTAGTTTCATTTGAGCGGAGATTTATAATTAGTAAAAAAAAAGGTCATGGAATAGGTATTATGCTCTTCCTAAATTTAACTTGTCCTCTCAATATTAGAAGGATTCCTTTGGTACTTTCGTCCTATGCTATAAGACGATTCTAAATTCTCTGTCAATATCGACCTTCCTTCTCCCTTTGAAATAAAGTTGATTTTAGCGCAAAAAAACGGCTGATATCGACCAAACGGAAGCTAAAGGGCCAGATGAGACCGAAGTTTCATTAGTTTGTCTCGTATTAACATTAGAATCGCGAGCAAGTTAAAGAATCCATTCTGGAGAAAGAATGATACAAAATGACCTGTTGCTTGTCCAAGGTTTTTATTTATCGTTCTCGTGCCCAATCACTTTCACTTATGGTGGAAAGAAATATTGTAATCCTGCTGACTTTGGCTATCGTAAACATAAGCACATTTTGCGTTTCGAAAATTGTCTCTCGTTCGAATTTCATTCGCCGCCGACAACACGCACAGCTGCGCGACACAGCGATGAAGCACGAATGCATTTTTGACGTTGAGGTAGGTTGATAGCCGAGTTACGGGTCGTCGACCAGATTGCCAACACTATTGAAGAGAACTACACCCACACGTGCGCAGCGCACCTCACACGGACATTGTTGCTGAGCGTGCATCCGCTGTTTGTGTGTGTTGCCTTTGAAAATATATAGGGATGGGCAATAATGAAGTTGAAATAGAATAAAAACATAAAAACTTATTTAAACTTTAATCTATAAACCAGTGAAGTTTATTTGCGGATTTTTACTGAGTTAATAGAATCCGAGGATAAATCAGTTTGTGACGCAACAATAGTGTAACTTGATTTCCAAAAGTTTAAATAAATGAAATGAAAAATTAGAATCAATTCAACAATTACATTCAATTAAATAAAAAATAAAAGTACTTAATGTTTTATTGTCTTTAAAACTAGAATAATTAAATACATAATTTCATCTTATTTTTGTATTGAAATTAAAAAGTATTATATATAAATATAAATACATCCTTTTTATAATAAAAAAAATGTTGTATCATAATTTAAAAAAACGTATGAATTAGGAGGAAATATTCTAGTTAAAAAGATATTTCTTACATATTATTTAATATCACTTGAGTTTTTGTCTGATCTTTTATAGTTTACTGCCTTTTCATATTGCATCTTGGGCATCTTATTAGTGAAGGTCGGGGTGGAGGGAGCGGTGTAGCACATAAAACAGAATCGGGTGATTAGGCTCCAACAGCTCTCTCGGGAGTAGTCGCCTTTCGGGGGGGTCTTGCGTGCAGGGGAGCAATTTTAGCCAGACGGAGACGTGACGAAACGTCAACGTGCTCGAACATGAGTCGCACCAGCTTAGTGACAAATCCACCACCGGAGGCATTTGCAGGTCGTGAGCGATCGCATTATTCCTGACGTACCCGGCAGCATCCTTGCGCCTAAAACGACAATCGCTACACCTCGTCTCACAAAAAATATTGATGTTATTACATTATACGAAAAGAACATTAATACATAAGATATGTTTTTTTAAGAACTTTAGAAGGTTAAGAAGAATTGTTCGCCACCATTGATTCTAAAACAATTGCGAAGATTAACCTAATATAACCTAACCTAACCTAAAACAATAAACGTTTCATGTGCAAGACCGCCAAGAAATTTCGCCAAAACCATGTTTTGGAAAATCCATTTCCCGTTTATTCGAGGTTTTAGCGGCAACTACCCTAGGAGTATTTCAACCACAATGTTTGGAATAATAATCATGTATTTGATGATTTCTCTATCTTTTGGATAGAAATATCGATATCTATAGCGAGCCCATCCCTATTCCGAGGCCAGCGCACTCACCAACACACGCTCGTTCTCTCCTAGCAACAAGAAGTGAAGGCGAAACAGCTCTGCGCAACTATGTACCAGCCATGACTACCATTTTCTAGGTTACCGCGCTTGCTAGCCTCTATCTATTCAATCGCCTTGCACGAAAAGGACGCAGCGTAAAGAAAGGTAAACGCAAACCGCTCATAGTGGGTTAACGAGCCTATTGTAAATTATGTATACGTACATATTATGTAATGTACATTTAAGTACGGTCACTAAAATGTCATCTCGTGATACAGAAGGTCATATTGAGAAAAGACGTGAACTATATTTTGTTTAAATGTTATCTAGTTGTCAGCTAGGCTAGGCTACGCGTGACGCCTTACGGCTCGATAAGCTTAGTGAAGCAACTCTGAGCGCGGTTCTATTCTAGATGATTGACCGTTTTCAACCATTGAGGCTGGCTGTGCTTACTTACTAGGTGATTGGGTTAATCCCGCCCGGAAAATTGTCGGTGTTTTCCATCTAGTTCAATTTAGGCCAGCATATTAAGATGGGTCCTGGCATGGCACCTAGTTCCCATGTGGTGTGTTAGGCTAACATCATGACAGTTGGTATTAGCTACCCATGCCTAGTTATATAAAAAAAAGTTAATTCAGCACAGTTTTAGTAGATTCAATTAAAAAATTAATTGTTATCAGAACGGCCATTCGGTTGTAAAAACGTGTATGGTAGATTCGGCTAGTATTAAGTTTAATTTCGATTAGTTAATTTAAATCGAGCGGCTTGTAGCCTAGTGGCGCGGGGACTGGCCTAGCGTACCAGAGACCTGGGTTCAATACCGACATGCACCACTGTCTTTCTCTTTCCGAGTTCGATAAGTGCATTTTCATCACGAATGCGAGCTGCTCCATGGTTCGGAATCCATGTAAAACTGTAGGTCCCTTCCCCTACTAGGTGGTAGAGTTTAAGCCCGCCCGGGTTGGTACCATCGCATTGGATGAAAAGATGGTCGAAGCGGCAATGAAAAATTGTCCGTGTTTTCCATCCAGTTCAATGCAGCCGTGCTCATAAAGGGAATGTCCTGGGATGGCACCAAATTCCTTCGGGAATGTGGTGTATTGGGCTAATATCATAACGGTAGTTGTGTGGTATTAGACATCCATGTCGGGTCGCATAAAAAAAAAGCGTAAGAAAGTCAACATAAAAACTACCATCTAACGTTATACTCGGTACACCAGTGCACTGTTTGCGTGACTTTTGCCATCCTTTTACACGCGAAAAGAAAGTTAAATACGAATTCGACTGAACGCAAATTATTGTGTCGAAAGAAATCGAGGCGTTAAATCTAACAAAGGCAGGAAATGGAATACACACATTTGTGCTCTACTCCCGACTGAAAACGAAACGCTTTCGGACGGGTTATTATAGACTAAAACTCAAGCAATTATATACAGACATCGAATTATCTACGTGGAGTAGAAATAAATGTATTTATTACGGTTAAGGTGGCCCATCCCGCTCATCTCCCCATACAAAAGGGGAAAGAAGATCACGGCCATATTTCTTGTCAGAGATCCAAAATTTTGCTCAAAATAGCTTTATTTGATCGAACTAGATGTCTGATGACCATTGGCACTGTAAAATTGTGTTTGGTTTCGAAGTTATAAGGTCCGAAAGTTCGCTTTTTTCGCGCGTTTTATGCAATAACTTTGGAGGTGGATTACGCAATGATAAAGTAAGACCATCTTAAAAAGATTAGTCATCAGACATAGCCTATTTAATCAAGATTTATAATCTATTTGGTTCTTGTTCGATTTTTTAGTACAGCGGTCGTGGTTTACTTTTAGCTATAAGTCGTTTTGAAATTAAAATTTTCGTAAATCTTACCAAATCATACAATATGCACATTGTCTTTTTTGTGGGCATGTTGCATCTTCCTCATCACGGAGCCTGTCTTATTCTTTGAAACAGAGAAGGTCCCAGAGCGCAACAGCACGGTTTTGTACCGTGCCCGCGAATGAGTTAGGGCCGCCGGGTTGGGCCACCTTAAGGCCCTATGTTGGTTAAAGTCCGAAATTATTTTTTCCTCTAATTTAATTTGTTTTCTGCACTTATACTCATGTTGAGTACACTAAGAGTAGATGCCAAGAAAAGAAATGGAACTTTCAAATGATTTTTTTATTTATTGTATAATAATATAGGAAACAAATTGGTTAAGGTAATTCTTTTTCTTACCATATACTGAAAATTAGTGCACAAGACACGGGTATATCTTCAAAATTGTATTTACCTTCAAGAAAAAGAAAAATATTTCGGATAACCAACATCAGGCTTTAACCGTAACATATTCGCTAATCTTCCCGCCCCCGCCCCGTTGCACGAAGGTTGTGAATAATATATAAAATCGCAAATGAAAGATTCAAGGGTTCCGTGAGTACAAACATGGACCCTATTAGTTTTGCTTTTTTTTTATGTGACTGGACATGGATGGCTAATACCACACCTTCTGTCATGGTATTAGCCTAACACACCACATGGGAACTAGGTGCCATGCCAGGACCTTCCTTATATTGCACGGCTACATTGAACTGGATGGAAAACACGGACAAGTTTCATTGCCGCTTCGACCATCGTTCAATGCGTTGGTACCAACCCGGGCGGGATTAACCCTTCCACCTAGTAAGTAAGGAAGAGGACCTACAGTTTAACGTGGAATCCGAACCACGGCCAGCCTCTCTCAACGGTCGAATGGTCACCCATCCAAGACCAGACCGGACCCAGCGTTGCTTAACTTCGGAGAGCGATCGCCGAATTGTCCCACTGGGCCAATGAGGCTGAATATGATAGATGCAAGGGTTCCGTGAGTAAAAACATGGACCATATTCGTTTTGCTAACATAAATTCGTATGTTTTACCTATTTTAGACATGCTTAGAAATAAAAAAAGCCTTATTATCTTTGCATGCTACGACGGTCTTCTTTATTACGCATAAAATCGAGTTGTTCTCGTTTTGTTAAAATTATTTATGTATGGTATTAGTATATTTTCTTAATCCTATATTTAGCATTTATGAAATAAACATATTAATTAAGCATTAAAAAACATGGTATATTGTATTATATACATTAGTTTATTTAATTCAAAGGATGTTCATATTTTATTTTAATTTAATTTTATTTGCTTTATTTGTTTTCCTTTCAAATTGCTATTGTGTACCTACCTACATATATATTAGATTTGCTCTCCTCATCACCCCAAAGGTTGACTGGAACTAATCACTCTATGGGCCGATTTTTCAATCCTCCGATAGTACTTATCGGACTGTTAGTACAAATTCACGTTGGTATAAAGACGGATAGTCACTGCCGGAAAATGATATTTTCTATCACAATTATCTGACTATAATTTTACTAATAAATATATGGACTTACTATATCGGATGGATAAGCAGAAGCGTAAATAAATCCGTCGAATTGTTATCTGGCTGTTTATCTGACTATTGAAAAATCAGCCCTTAGTGATAAGTTCGCATTTGTGCAATTTTGTTGTTGTTTTGAATTGTATTTGGTTTCTCTATTGCACAATAAAGAATTCATTTATTAATATTATTTGGTTTCAATCTATCCAAAAAGATGAGTATTATTTGCAGTTGTATTCAGAGTGGACCAACTTTAATACGGCGATTATCGTCTTTTTGTATGGTAAGACCGGTGCTAGTTCGCGTACTTAATGTTAACAGTTCGAGTGTAAGCCCCGGTTGCACGAAGGGACGGCCGAGTTAATAAATGTTCAAACACGTCACTTTTAGGGATCCGCCTAGAGTTCCTTCCATTCTGTCCACACAAAGTGACGTGTTTAATCATACTTTGACGTTGATTTTGATTTTTTGTCCTTTCGTGCTATAGGGGCTAAGACTTTAGCATTAATCCATGTAAGTTTTTCAAGCCCACCTGGAACAAGGAGGACTTACTAGAAACGTTACGCGGAGTAGAGAACATCGGCGGGTTAGCAACAAGAAGTGAAGGTAACGCGGCGGACGCGTGGCATTGCCTCGTGACGAAATCTACCAGTTTCGAGGTTAAGTAAGTCTAGCTAGATATCTGATTACAGGCAAGTTGTACCAGATACTACTAATTTAGGATTTATTTAATGTCATCATGAAATTTTAACATGTTGCAGATGTGAATTTCACACTGCAGACTGAATTCAATATTTAGCGTGTAAACTTATAATTTATTAAGATTCGATAGGCATATTTTGTAATAAAAATCGAGCCGAAAAACCTTCAACAAGTTCCTGAAGCATTTCGTTATTTAGATAATTAATTAATTAAATCCATATGATACCCTTTTTTTTAAATAGTGTTCTATATCGGACACATATAAATGAACGTTAGGTGATTTACATCCAGTTTGAATGCCAAATTATATAAAATTTCTAAAAAGTGCGACCCATACAACGTCCGTGTGAAAAACCCCTAAATACTATTGGACTTTGAATTAATTATAAAATATATATGTATAATAAGACTGTAGTTGCCTTGCAACATTTTTCTTAAAGCTAATCACATGTTAAATGGTGATACGTGAAAAAAAATATTTAGAGACTTTAGAAGCGTAAGACGGCATGTTTATCTCATAAAGCATGCTATTTTTGCATGTATGTGGGATATGTTATTTTTGTAAAAAATATATAAATATAAATAAATCTATCATCATCGTCATGACATCATCGTCATGAATGATCTAGACAACAAGTATTAATACAATTGAATGCAGTAAAATGCGAACTTTTCTTTAATCATATTTAATCAGAAATTTAAATATCCAACATTAAAGAATTTGATCTCCTAGCCCCGAATATTAAGGTGGCCCAACCCGGCGCGACTAACTCATTCGCGGGCACGGTACAAAACCGTGAGCGCCTTCTCTGTTTCAATGAATAAGACAGGCTCCATTATGAGGAAGATGCAACATGTCCACAAAAAAGACAATGTGCATTGTGTATGATTTAGGAAGATTTACGAAAATTTTAATTACAAAACGACTTATAGCTAAAAGTAAACCACGACAGCTGGAGTCAAAAATCTAACAAAAATCAAATAGATTATAAATCTTGATTAAATAAGCTATGTCTGATGACTAATCTTTTTAAGATGTTCTTACATTGCGTAATCCACCTTCAAAGTTATTGTATAAAACGCGCGAAAAACTCTTAACTTTCGGAACTTATAACTTAGAAACCAAACACAATTTTACAATGCCATCAGACAATGGTCATCAGACATCTAGTTCGATCAAATAAAGCTATTTTGGTCAAAATTTGGGATCTTTGACAATAAATATGGGCGTGATCTCCTTTCCCCGTTTGTATGGGGAGTTGAGCAGGATGGGCCGCCTTAAGACACTAAAACAGTTCCTTGGTGGACCTATCACTGATGAGTCAATTCTGTTTTGTGGGATTATCAAATTAATCAAATTGGACAAGATTACTGATCGTCTTTTAAAACTATATTTTCACATGGCCCTAGGGCTTCTTATTTATTGCTTATTTGTTTTTTTTTTATTTACATGCTCCCTGCGAGCTACACTGTGCGATAAACACGTGATATCGAATTGAAACACATTTTGAAAAACATTTTTGATGTAAAATTTAACGTTATAACTTGGCAACAAGCCACACTAATAAAGCGGAATAGGTATCCGGTTAGTGTCAAGTGTCTCCCTTTAATTATTTTACGGAACACATGACCTCATTGGTAATATTCTTAATTCATCACTTGGTAGTAATTTTGAGATCACGTATGCAGGAGGAAAACATTATTCGAAGGAGGCATGCCCTGATGCACAAGTGCCTATCAAAAAATATGATACAAAAAAAATTTAAGTTTTGTTTTACAAAACCTTTTTTTTTATGTGACTGGACATGGATGGCTAATACCACACCTTCTGTCATGGTATTAGCCTAACACACCACATGGGAACTAGGTGCCATGCCAGGACCTTCCTCATATTGCACGGCTACATTGAACTGGGTGGAAAACACGGACAATTTTCATTGCCGCTTAAACCATCGTTCATGCAATGGAACCAACCCGGGCGGGATTAACCCACCTAGTCAGTAAGGAAGGGGACCTACAGTTTAACGTGGAATCCGAACCACGGCCAGCCTCTCTCAACGGTCGAATGGTCACCCATCCAAGACCAGACCGGACCCAGCGTTGCTTAACTTCGGAGAGCGATCGCCGAAGTGTCGCGCCACTGGGCTGTTGAGGCTGATTTATCCCAGGCCAAAAATAAAGCTAGAATATTCGTAATTATGGAATCATGGCTTAAAACTCTTGCATGTTCAACTATTGGACAATTACTAGACAAAAAGACACTGGGCATTGCGACAAGCGACAAGATTAGGTGTAAAAATCCGTGAACGTCACATTTGTCACTGCGGCATGGTCGTCGGTGAGTTAGGTACCCATGGACAATCATCCTCCAAAAGAGCAGAGCGTTTTTCACAATGTGCAGCAATCAATGATTTCTTTAGACGGTAGCTTCCTACCGTCCAAACACCGGAAATATTCGAACCAAGTGGCCAACGCATGTATTATCACTGACTCCTTGGAAATTCGACAGATCCCTCATATCGCTACTTGTGTGGGCACCTTGGCTTCGTCGTATGTCAATAAAATGTCCTGCGCTGGGGGAGCAGCGGCAACCAATAACCATGGCGGAAACGTTGAACGGGTATGCTCCAAATTTGCGCGAACTATAATTTTTTGGCGTTCGCTGTCGACATTAGGTCAATGACGACAATAATACAAAACTGTTTTAAAAGTTCTAGGCCCCATGCTCATAATTTTTCCATGTAATAGATAATTTTTTGTCAGGTTATTATAGGTTTCATTTGTAATTTAGATTAATATTTTCATCTGAAGAAAGAAGAAATTAATTACTAAATATTACTACTAAACTACTAAAATACTTCATGAATTTGTAAATAATGTATACAATATAGTACAGTACAATTTAGTATATATGTTAAATTTAGAAGGAGCAGGAAATTTTGAAAATATTTCTTCGAAGGGTTTGTGGTTGAATGCAGGTATATATGTGAATAATGAAGTTGCTATCTATGGACTTTGCGTTCATCGGTGCTTCTTGACTTTCAAGTGTGCATCGCAAAAAAACTTACTCGACTTCTGCACACCTGGCGAAGTGTGATTTCGTGCAACGCCGCACTTTGCGAACGAAGTCGCGTTGCATTCGAGTTATTTTAAGTAAAAACGCCAAGTTAGCAGCGTCGCCGTCGCCATACGAACGTTCGCCGCGGAGTACCGAGAATGGTATTATCTTTTCTAGGTTGGGTTACTGTCCTCCATCTATTGAACCGCCTGCATTGCCGATGTAAGATCGTCAAGATAAAACTAGACCGTCTTCTAATACGTGCATTGTGAAATAAACGTTATACATTTTAGTATAATTATTGTTAATAATTTATTTGTAAGTAATCAAACATCTAAGTGTCACATTAATGTTGGTTTTCTATTTTTTAAATATGTGATAAATCTAGTAATAGGTCTATAGATAAATATATGAGTTACAGACTAGACTACTGTAAAAATAATTTTGCAATAAAATATCTCACACAAAACATATTTTGATATGGCATTGTAATTGATAAAGGACAATCCAAAACACAAAATCAATATTCCACATACTTCTTTATTCCGTATCTTTTCTTTATCATTCAAGCGATTTTCAGGAAAGAGCAAAATACTACAAACAGTTGAAACCTATATGTTTGCAAAGATATATAGAAGTAAATTGAGAAAAAACAATTGGTTACGGAACATCGTGAGGAAACAACTCCAACAATTACCACGCAATGGATGACAGGTTAACCTTTAGTAACTGGATATGGGTGGCTAATACCACTCCTACTGTCATATTCTTAATCTGTGGTCATATCATTAGCCACGTGGAAAACACGGGCAATATTTGATTGCCGCTTCGATCATAGATCATCAAATGCGATTGTACTCGTGTGGGCGGGGAAGAGGACCTAGATAATGTTTTAAAAAAATATGTTTTCCTGGTGGTGGTGTTAATAACGATGCAGCGATTGGCAGATATTTTTCGTTTGCCAGGAAACCGTAAGTTTTCATAACACTATGCACAGCGATGGAGTTACACGGATTCCAAACTATGGAGCAGCTCGCACACATAACAAAATACCACTCAGAAAGAAATAAATAGAGGCAAGGTCCCGCGTCCTGAGCTTGGAAAGATATGGCAGGGTCCAGTCTCTTCGTTGCATCCATCGACGTCACCGACAAAAACTTGTCGAAGATTCTGGTTCAACTCCGGCTGCGTGCGACCAGACTGCTGAGAATCAAACAACAAGGCGTCGGCGCTTTTCCACAATTCCAGGTAAATAGCGGGGTGCGTTTACACCAGCTAAATAACCATTCCAGGGTATGGATTTAAAGGCAAAGACGGTTGCTTAGAGTCTTGAATCACCTATTTCAGATAATACGTTCGAGATTTGCGAATAGTTTTAGAAAATTTCACAAGTTACGAGAGAAAACGTTGTTTTCGACGTTTTTCGAAACGACTGTTTTATTCCTCGAGGGCCTGCAGAACTCGAGGTCTATAATTATGTACGCACGTGTTCTTACGAGTACCTGCAAATCGCGACCATCAGGTCTATTCCTGGCATTCAGTAATCAGGTATTAGAAATCCTGAGTCTAGAAAACCGCTTTTATAGCGATTTTCAAAGCGAGGTTTTCTATGGAAAACCTTGATTGATTAAAAATACTATGCTCCGAAAAAAAATCGTCAAGAAAATCGCTTTTAAAACCGCTACAAAAGCTGTTTTCTAAACTCAGGATTCCTGATTCCTGATTACTGAATGCCAGGAATAGACCTGCATATCACACGCTTATTTAAGTCTCTATATGACGCTAACCTCCATTATTTTGGGGTTTTCTTATTTTAAGTATATCAGCGTCAGTTAAGAATAAACCCCTATGGAAACATCAAAATTTCAAAATATCACGATTATCTAGTGTATGGCCGTACAACGGTTTTAATGCGTTTAAATTTTTGTAAATACCTATTTACTAGGTTTTTACTAGATTTTCAAGCCGGCGGCGCTTGGAAACAATTTCCAAAATTTTATTTTTTGTGGTACAATAACACATATTTATCTTGGGAATAATCATGATTGATATATTTATTAAATTCAATAAGTAGACTTTACAGATCAAAAACATAAATATTGCGATTTTTAAAACGATTTTTACGCGCATACAACAATAAACTCTAACGCAAACTCAATAATTCCGGAGGTCGCCATTATCGTTTGTTTGCGAAACGGTGGACTCACTTGGATCCTTAAGGTGGCCCATCCCGCTCATCTCCCCATACAAAAGGGGAAAGAAGATCACGCCCATATTTCTTGTCAGAAATCCAAAATTTTGCTCAAAATAGCTTTATTTGATCGAACTAGATGTCTGATGACCGTTGGCATTGTAAAATTGTGTTTGGTTTCTAAATTATAAGGTCCGAAAGTTCGCATTTTTCGCGCGTTTTATACAATAACTTTGGAGGTGGATTACGCAATGATAAAGTAAGAACATCTTAAAATAAAAAGATTAGTCATCAGACATAGCTTATTTAATCAAGATTTATAATCTATTTGGTTTTTGTTAGATTTTTTACTACAGCGGTCGTGGTTTACTTTTAGCTATAAGTCGTTTTTAAATTAAAATTTTCGTAAATCTTACCAAATCATACACTATGCACATTGTCTTTTTTGTGGACATGTTGCATCATCCTCATCACGGAGCCTGTCTTATTCTTTGAAACAGAGAAGGTCCCAGAGCGCAACAGCACGGTTTTGTACCGTGCCCGCGAATGAGTTAGGCCCGCCGGGTTGGGCCACCTTAAGTTTTGTTTGTAGTTTTAGAGAATTTAAGGCATCGGGTTTCATAGTAAGGGCACTGGTAGATGGCAAGTCTCCTTGCATTTTGGATCTGAGGGCTAACCCATTACCCAACAAAGCAATAAACTAACCTATCACATGTCAATTCTGGAAAATACATCGGTTTGTTATACCTGACCTCGGCGCAATTCACTTTAGCATAGTTTAATTGTAGGTACACGATGACAAATGATTTGCGGTAATCAGCAGAAACATGAAACTACCATGACCATTCCAACATGGCTTTCGTTTCAGATATAATGAACTACACTCCGTTTAATGTCTTTTGAAGTGTGTTGCCAGGGTATTTAAAAACATTTTGGCCGAAAAAAATATTTTATTAAATATACTTACAAATACACATCTTATCACCCGCTTTGTGGGTGGGATAGGTAGAGACAGAGACATTGAACTGGGTGGAAAAAAAGGACAATTATAATTGCCACTTCGACAATCGTTTATTCAATTGTATTGTTTTGCATTGTATTGTTTATTCATCATCCATAAACAGTACACTGCACTCGTATTGATATTTTTTCATATCATAACATTGGCCGTTACAGCAAAACAAGCTGTAATGGACAAAATAACTGGAAAGAAACTCCGCTGTTTTTTTTTCAACGTCCACTTAGTTTAAATTTAGAAAAGTGTTTGTCAATTTTTTGACAAAAATATAGGTAACACATTAAATTAAAATGAATTCAGAAAAGTTAACAATGCAGAAGTTCATGACAAATATCATTTTATTTGCAAAGACTATCCCCACCAACTAACATGTTGCCATTTGGTGCAGGCCAGTCCCCACAAACAGCATTCGTTCACGAGTATCACGCCGGGCACAGCCATCACCTCTCTAGACCATATTTTAGGGAAAGAGATAACCCGAACCAGCGGCAACATAATATTGTAAAACATTTGCACATTGATGGTGTAAACCTGGACGGGATTAGGTGGTAAAACCTAGTAAGTAAGCTAGTAAGCCGTTGAGACTGGTCATGGTTCGGGTTTCACGTAATAATATAGGTACTTTCCCCTAGAAGGGGGTAGTGTTAAATTCCGCCCTTGTCTGTAGATACCATCGCATTAGATGATAATATGGATGAAGCGGCAAAAAAAAATGTCCGGGTTTTCCATCCACTTTAATATAGCCGCGATGAAATGGGAAGGTCCTGGCGTGGCACAATTCCTGCGGGAATACGGTGCGTTAGGCTATTTTCATGCTATCGAATTAGAATGAGGTATGGTATTAACCATCCATGCCCAGTTATATAAAAAAAATGCTGGCTCTGTATATTTTTTTGGCGAACAGGTCATTGAACGTTTGAAACGAGTACTAATTATGATAGATAAAATAAATAATAAATAGCTGATAATGTACTTTTCTTGGATTCGCACCAAAAAGGATTTCTCTGACTGTAAAATATTACAGCTAAATACGTGCCTACCTCCAGCGTTCGTTATTATCGGAATTTTTCTGGGGGCTGCACGGTTATCGTATATTTCAGACACGCTTCATGAAAACGTGCCTGAGGTTTTTCAGAGTGTGGTTTCCTCAACAATGCTCGCAGGTTTACACAATACGCAAATATTTTGTTCTCCCTCAAAGCTATTCAGTGATTTTGCTCTGAGCCCGTAGTCGGAATTCTAACCTAAATTGGCGTTTACGCCAAACCAATCGACTAGCGCTTTCAAATGGATGGAGACTCGAAGAGTGCGCGTGAAGTGAACTAACATTTGCGAGTCTGAGCCCCGATTGCACGAAGAGACGGCCGAATGTTCAAACGAATGTTCAAACACGTCACTTTTAGTGAACAGTACGGAGTTCCCTACATACTGTCCATACAAAGTGACGTATGTTGACGTTGATTTTGATTGTTTGTACTTTCGCACACTCGGCCCTTAGTTTAATTTTAACAGCTTACGCTAAAAGCGTTGGTCGCCGAAAATACGTCGACGTTGCCGTTTACGCTAACTGTTCCAGTGCCAAGTGCCAAGTGCAAGTGTTAGGGCCAAGTGCACGAAAGGACAAAAACTGGCCAAGTGCGAGTCGGACTCGCGCAAGAAGGGTACCGTACCATCTTAAAAAAAAATCACGTTTTTTGTATGGGAGCTCCCTTTAATTTTAATTATTTTTAATCTTACCTATTTGTTGTTATAGCGGCAAAATAAATACACACTCTGTGAAAAATTCAGCTGTCTACCTGTTACGGTTACTGAGATACAGCCCTGTGACAGACGGACGGACGGACGGACAGCGGAGGCTTAGCAACAGGGTTCCGTTTTCACCTTTTGGGTACGGAACCCTAAAAAATCAAAATCAACGTCTAAGTATGATCAAAAACGTCACTTTGTGTCGACTGTGTGGAAGGAACTCTATGCGGATCACTAAAAGTGACGTGTTTGAATATGCATTAACTCAGCCGTCTCATCGTGCAACCGGGGCTTAGTTTTCATACAAAGTTAGTCCGAGATTGATTTTAAGAGCTAAGTATTATTTGGGCTAAGTTGCCTAGAACCAATTTGCGAATAGGAAAGAGAATAGGAAAGCGATCTTTATCTATGACGAGTTTTTGCCTAAAGCTTCGTTCGAGTAATCTATATTTGGTTCTCTTTAAGTTTAAGATTGTGACTTCTCACATAAATTTTTAAGTTGTTATAGAATACTAGCAGCCCGTCCCGGCTTTGCACGGGCATAATATCATTTCAAAAAATATTATTTTTACGTAGAGTTCCTAAAAAAAAACTGAGATATTATTATTACATGATTATTAGATATTAGAGAAATAATAAATTCAAAGTGCTATAGGGAGAACCGCGGCTTCCGACGCACTATTTATAGGCACGCTCCCGCCGCCCCGGCCGGCCGGTACCGCCGCAAACGCTAAGTCCCGCAATTTTTTAATCTGTAATATCTTCGAAAATATTCATTTAAATCATATGCTGTAAATGGCCATATAGATCTATATTAAATCAACAATGTATTTAAGGTATTTATTTGGATAAGGATTAATGCTGTATTGGTTAAAATCGCTTCGAAAATTAGCCATTATTTGTCGTAAAAAGTAAATGACAAAAAAAAATTATTGTGGGATATCCATAAGAGATAGACATATACCATCCCGGAGTTTTCTGTAGACCTTTTCAATGTTTACAATACTCAGTACATTATTTTGATAAATCTCGTAGGGTTCAGCCTGCGTTTGCAATGTAAGCGGAAAAAAAAATTTTTTTTACGACAACACATTGGAAACCTCAAAAATAACAGTATTTCTCCGCTATTTAATGGTTGTAATTTTACATATCAACCCTCCTCTTCAATCAGTCTATCTATTAAAAAAAAACCTATCAAAATCCGTTGCGTGGTTTTAAAGATTTAAGCATACGTAGGGATATAGGGACATAGAAAGCGACTTTGTTTTTTACTATGTAGTGATGATGATGCTTCTCCAAACCTATATTTGGAATATAAAATCAAAAATGTGACAGGCAAAAAAGTTTATGAAAACTCTTTCCATGCAATATTTCATAGTGAACAAACTTTTTTAAATTTTTAAGCATAGGTTTTTTATATGTTAGGCGATATTTAATGGTTGCATTAAATTTATAATAATGGTTGCATTATGTTATATTGTTAGATGTATAATTAATGGTAATGCGATAATTAATGGTTGCATTTTGATTTCCAGTTTTTAGGGTTGCGTACCTAAATGGTGCGTGTCGGACTCGCACACGAAGGGTTCCGTACCATCGTACAAGATTTAACACAAACAAATCCCCTCCCCTTTGATTTTTTTTTATTTTGCCTTTTTATTGTTATAGCTCTTGTGTTAAATACATACTCTGTGAAAATTTCAGCTGCGCACCTATTACGGTTCATGAGACACAGCCCTGTGACAGACGGACGGACGGACGAACGGACGGACAGCGGAGGCTTAGTAATAGGGTTCCGTTGGCTGGCACCCTCTGGGTGCGAAACCCTAAAAAACCAGAAAGACATTTTCTAACATTTATACTCCCCACCAAGTAACCTAAGAACAAAACGTTTGTAAAGACAGGTATTGTCAAGGGGGACGCATCATAAAGTCCAAAAAGCACAAGGTCCAAAACCCATACCGTCCAAAACACTAATGAATACGGAACTTTTTCAATTAGGTTAGGTTAGGTTAGGTTAGATTATAATATTCGCATTTATAAATATATGCAAAAATACATAGTTTTGGATGTTCTGGGTTTTGGACCTTATGCTTTTTGGACTTTACGAAGGCGACCCAATACAAGCATCTGAAACATATGTACATACATATAAATAATAAAAGTCAATAACAGAACAGAAATCAGCTGCTTATGCAGCACTCATGGTTTTAAACGATCTATTGTTTAGCAACTCCAGTCGTTGGATAGGCCGGGAGTTGTTGAATACTTATTTATTTTTAACCGACTTCAAAAAAGGAGGAGGTTATCAATTCGTCTGTATGTTTTTTTTTATGTTTGTTACCTCATAACTTTTGCCTGGGTGAACCGATTTTGATGATTATTTTTTTAAATGATAGCTAGTGTTTCCCAAGTGGTCCCATTTGGTTAAATTCTGACAATGATATCCATGAGAAAATCATATAAGTCTTAAATTTGTATTAAGATGTGCGCGACAAATGGACGAATATCTCAATATAACGCCAGCCGATTTCAGTGATTCTTGTTTTATTGGAAAGAACGTGTCCAATTAGTAAGTGTACTTCAGATTCACTAAAAATAAATAAATAAAAAAAAATTAACAAAAAAAATAACCGACTTCAAAGAAAAAGCACTAAAAATTAAAAAATAATTTCCGTTTTTGTAGTTACGATTAGTTACTCAAAAAATAACAAAAATAGAAACTACAAAAATGGAAATTATTTTTTACTTTTTAGTGGTTTTTTTTTGAAGTCGGTTATTTTTTTTGTTAAAATTTTATTATCTGCGGTACGTGACTCCGCTCGGGACTAATTATTTTTTTCGGGATAAAAAGTCCCCTGTCACCTTCCCCTACTGGATGATAGGGTTAGACCTGTTCAGGTTGGTACCAACACATTGTATGAAAAGATGGACGAAATGGAAATAACTACGCAGATGCGTCGTTTTGGGCTTATATCATGACAGTGAGTGTGGTATAAGCCATGCACGGCTACACTGAACTGGATTGAATACACGAACAAATATTCATTACCGTTTCGACCACCTTTACATCCGGTGCGATGGTGTCAACCCGGCCCGCCTAGTAGGGGAACACCACAGTTTTACATGCGTACGGATTCATGGAACAGCTTACAAATGTCCACGCTTATACAACTCAGTGAGATAGTGCATGAACGGGGCGGGGAATCGAACCTATGACCACAAGGGAAGTCGCCACAACCCAGAGCTTCGAACCGCTCTACTGTGCCTATTTATCAAAGATAACTCTAATGCAACTAATATTCAGGTATTTTTTACAGAAGAGTGCCACCTCCAAATTTATTGTATAAAACGCTCGAAAAATTCGACCTTTCGGACCTTATAACTTATAAACCAAACACAAGTGTGCAGTGCCAACGATCATCAGACATCTAGTTCGATCAAATAAAGCAATTTTGGATCTCTGACAAGAAATATAGGCATGATCTTCTTTCCACGTTTGTATGGGGATTTGAGCGGGAAGGCCCACCTTAAAAACAATGTAAAATACTTTTCCAGCCTCCACGGTCTAGCAGAGCTACCACAATAGGAGGCGAGCCGACGTAACATGTCCGGCGCCGCACAATGCGCCGCGGCCTGACAAGTTACAACACCGGCGGCATTGGCGCTGCGAATTAGCCGCGGCGGCGGCGGTGCCGCAACGGTGGCCGGCTGCTCGGAAACGGTCAGACCAATCGGAAGAAGGGTTATTCTGCTAAGCAATTTAATAATATCATAATAATGCCTTTAAACACGGCCTCATCAACTCAGTGGTGCCATATTATAAGTACAAACCGGAAGACGTGTTAGAAAAGGATGGCACTAAGCTCTATTGGGATCGATCAATACAAACTGATAAGACAATCAAGTGCAACAAGCCTGATATTGTCTTGACCGATCCCAAGTCCAACGAGATCTTCCTCGTACACATAACAGTAGTTACCACATGACGAAAACCTCGACAGGGCCGAAAATGAGAAACTAATGAACTAATTAGACCAGGCCCACGAGGTTACCGCCATGTGGCGTGCACGGAAAACCACCATCGTTCCAATTGTTATATAAAATAATAATAAAAATTAGATATCGATATTGGGCTTCGATTCCAGATGCAGAAAGCGGTTCTACTCTCGAACACGAGAATCGTTCGGCGGTTTCTGTCTCTGTAGCTCGGAGCGGCCTTACAGGATTTGTCCTAGTTTAAGGTTTATATTTTTTAAGCCTTATTTTTGTATTTTTGTATTAAATAATGTAAACCTAAAATTTGATAATAAATATATACTGTGAATAATAATCGTTTATTATCAAATTATAATTAAATTATACAACATTTACAAAAACAGTGTCTGAACAAAAACGTTATTTATAACATAATGTTCAAACTAGTTAGCTACCTAGTAATGTGACATGTATGTACAGTCGTTTTCTCTCAATTGTTTACACTGGAAAGAGAAGGAATTCCTAATTCCCCTTTACTCTATGGTTGAATTCATCATGGCAAAAAGAGATCTCAAATTTGTCTATTGCTCCGGTGCATAGATTTCAGACGAAACGACTGTACGTATAATCGACCGTGAAGCAAGGATACATGAATTGAAGAAGGAGCCCAGTAAAAAGAACTACTTTATGAATATGCTGCAAGGCTGGACCCGAACCAGCAAAACATACCATTCGCGGGTATTGCGTCAACCAATTTCGCCACCGGCTATATACCCATAATTTGGAATTCTCCTACAGTTCCTCCTCCCGTAATGAATGCCTCCTACTAACACAGTGTTTAAGATTATACCTACCTACATTTATTTAACGCTGCAAAGGGTGAAAACGGAACCCTATTGCTAAGCCTCCGCTGTCCGTCCGTCCGTCCGTCTGTCACAGGGCTGTATCTCGTGAACCGTAATGGGTAGCCAGCTGAAATGTTCACAGAGTGTTTATTTGTTTTGCCGCTATAAAAACAAATAGGTAAAATAAAAAAATAATAAAAATTAAAGCCCGTACAAAAAACTTGTTTTTTTTTTGGTAAATCTGGTGTGATGGTACGGATCCCTTCGTGTGCGAGTCCGGCTAGCACTTGTCTGGTCTTGATCCAGGAAACCGTACCAGAAATGCATTGAACTCGCAGCAAACCAAGTCAGAAGTCAAATGAGCATTGCAGAGCTTGAAAAGATTGAATATTCTATTGACAAATCACTAACGATTTTGTCTGATATTTTGCATGCAGAACCCTAAAAACTTCAGATCTCAGAATTCCCCACGACTTGTTTTGAGGCATTGACATTACCAACTTTGCAAACGGCTGCATGTTGAAATAATCTAGTTCGTATGCACATCGCATCCATGTTTGCGCTGCATAGCTGCATGCGTCTAACACAACCTCGCTCGCAGCGTCTGTGCCAGATGTATAGCACAAGATAAGCGCATTATGAGAAGCTATTGAACCCTGCAAGGCGAGCGAACACTCAGCAAGTTGGTACATGTTGTAAATATTCACGACAGTGCGATGAATATTCTTGCACATTGTCTTGCATTGATAGAAATGGTCGATTTGAATTTTGCAAACAATTTTTGGACTTATTCAAAGGTAAAAACCAAACGCGTATGTGATCTAAATCTATTGTGTCGAGGGTCGTCTGTTCAAGACCCAGAGACTCTTTCTTTCTTACCCATAGATTATTTGAGTGAACCTGTGGCCTGCCTGGATTGGTACCATCGCATTCGATGAAGAGTGGTCGGAGATGCTATGAAAACATTATCTATGTGCTCTATTCAGTTCTATGTAGCCGAGTTCAAAGGAAAAGTCCTGCCATGGATCAAAATGTCTTCGGGAATGCGGTGATTATGAATTATATCGTATCTGTATGAAGGGAATTAGCGATCCATGGCCATAAAACCAATATCAGGACGATTAATCGACATTTAGATTATATCGATGGGACGATTACATTTTTGTTTGAAGTAAATAATTAAGTTAAAGAAACGTTTTGAAGATGTATACCCCTAAGATCATCGGCGTAACAGGCGATAAACGAGCCAGCACTTGGCTTACCCAAGGGACCAGCATCGCCGTCCAGAGGGAAATGTTGCCAGCGTATTGGGAACCATGCTGCAGGATAAACTAGAGGAATACTTATATACATAGGGTACTAAGTTCCTTGCCGCGCATTTGGTGGCTTAAACTTGACGACTGACAATTTTATGTATTTAATGGATACGACATTACCGTTATCTCATTAATTTGAGTCCTGCTTCCGACGAATGTCACGACCAATACTTTTTCAGATTATTTTCCAAATCTGATTACAATGCTTAAAATGTAGATGTCGCTGAAACTCAAATTAATGAGATAACGGTAATGTCGTATCCATTAAATACATAAAATTATCAAGTAAAATCCGGGCTGACTCTTAGTGTCCGATACCAAAAACGTCTTTGGTGACGACAGCAATAAGATTGATAGCTCAATCATTGCAGTCAAAATGCCTTAGCGTAGGATCAATACGCAAAAACATCATCAGCGCCATCTAGCAGAAGATAGGGGAAGCATTGTGTCGATTCGAATATAATCGAGAAATTCGTTGGCTGATGTAATTGTCGGGATAGCTCAGTTGGTTTAGAGCAGTGGACATGTAATCCAAAGGTCGCAGGTTCATGTCCTGCTTCCGACGAGTCGTATTCACTACGTATAATATTCACAACGTATAATCTTATTTTTTTCCAAAAAATTAAAAACCATGCATATCGTATAATAGTCACAACGTATAATGTTATACGTTGTGCATGAATAAAGTTTAAAAATAAAATCAACTCTTTGCATCATGCAGAACGTATAATAGTCACAACGTATAATATTCCTAACATGAATTCACAAAAAAAGAAAACCATGCAGAACGTATAATATGCCAAGAAGCACTGCATAAAGCGCCCTAATAAGGATACATTTAAGGCTGAAATTGCTACGAATCGATATTTGCTACTATTTCGAGAGGCCACCTTACGCTAATTGAGACGGTCGAAACGTCACGTGCGAGTATACGCTTTAATTGTATGACGATAAGGGTGCTTATCGTATGAAATATTTTTGGATTATATGATATGCATGGTTTTCTTTTTTTGTTAAATAAAGATCATAACATTATACGTTGTGACTATTATACGTTATGCATGGAGAAATAAGTAATTTTATGTTTTGGACTTCTTCATGCACTACGTATAAGATTATACGATCTGCCGATTATACGTTGTGCATGGTTTTAAAATTTTGTTAAAATATGACATTATACGATCTGCATATTAGACGTTCTGCCGTTCCCCCCTTCCGACGAATGTCACGACCAATACTTTTTCAGATTATTTTCCAAATCTGATTACAATGCTTAAAATGTAGATGTCGCTGAAACTCAAATTAATTGACGACTGACGCTTGTGAAATATTATTCCATCCGATTTTAAAGTGTTGTGAGTGTGTGTGAGGTAATACATAATATAGCGAAAGAAATTCGTTTCTCCTTGGTGTCCCAAGATACCTATAGTATTTTTTTGTGTTTGTTGCAAAGACTGCACCATAACACGCCTTATTTAGTTATTAATTTTATATCACGAAAAACTTAACTTGTTTCCACTGAGACATACAATGAAACGAAACACTAGTGTTGAGAAATCTCTCAATCATTCCTTTTCAAATTTGAATTTCTGGCGCCCTTTATATGCAAATGCGAACTACCCACATTTTCCGTCGCTTTTGAGTAGCTCCACGAAACTTTTTACCACATTCGACTGCCACGCTTTTCCTGCACTGAGCTCTCGACATAAACTTCGAGAAATGTTGTGTTCGCCAAAATGAGTTTTTAATTGCCTATCTTCGATGTCTGCAGCGAATGCTAAGCTTGCCTGGTAGTGGATGATCTATAGTTTGTGTATCGCCCCGGCGGCGCCTTCTCATCATCACCACTGACACCAGCAAGCCCCGGGCCCGGGTTCCAGCTCGACATGTGAACACCCACTGGCACGGAGAGCAGGTCAGTCGCAATGTATTTTATAGGGCGCCATACAATCTCTTAATAGCCCGAGTGCAGCCCTCCCCTTCAACTAGAGAATTAGTAAAATGACGAAAACTGGCCACACATTACAATTTAAATTAATTATATCACCTGAAATTACTGCGATGTATACAGTGAACAGAAACGCCAAAGTATGTAAGGTTTTAATTATGTTTTACATCCTAGAGGTTTACGTTTAAAGACAAAAAATAACTTGTTCGTTTTTACTGTAAACCATCCAGCCGTCTTCGAAATTTTTTTTTTAAAAGAATGAACCGGAAAATATGTCGATGCTGATTTTTTTTATTCTAAGGATCAAAAATCCTGTGAACTGTTCGCGAATATTTCTTAAAACTAATATTTGTATGTTTGCAAAATGTTCCGGCTTTTCACGCGGCAGGTAGAGATATTCTCCGACGTTTCGAGCTAATCATTCAGCCCGTTGTCAAGGAGGCATCATTTTCAACCATGTCTAACGACCGCGGTAACCTCAAAAGTATCATAATATTTGTATGTTATAACAATAGCTACATTAAAAAAATCACTATTCATAAACTTACTTGCATTAATTTATTACTTCCTTCCTTTTTATTAAAGTCCTGAATTTGTTTCCAAAGGCCTTTTTAATCTACCGCTGATTAGCTTAATCGCCACATATAATGGGCCTTTCTTAGCAGCCTGCAATTAATACCATTACAAGATTTTCAGCACTTTATTAACAAAGGCCCTTTAAGTTTCGATTAAAATAAATCAGCAATTGGTAAAAACCAGGCTTAGTGTACGATTTGAAACCTGAGTGTACTCGCGCGCAAAACAAACAAGAGAAAAACAGACCTACGCATTGCCAACAAGGAGGTCGAAAGATACATAATGTATCCTGCGTAGAATAAATAGAAATATCCAATTCCTTTGTCTTAATTCAACAGATCAAAGAGTTGAGGCGAACGGAAAGTGTTATTATTGATTCTTCAGGGGGCAACGATTCCGTCCGGAAAGTCGATTTGCGTTTCATGATAATTCGGTAGTCAAGAGACTCGTCATGATAATTCGATTGCACTATTAACATAGCACGTGAGGCGCTGTGACGAAAGAGTTCAGAGACCACATCTTGAATTACAAAATATTTGAATTTAAAGATGTCAATGACACTATTCGATTGGAATTTTTACCATAGCGAATTCCAATGAAAAGAACTGTGCAACTCTGACGAAAAATGCAGTCAAAGTACATGGTTTCTGGTGTGATTTCTATGTATATATGCAGCACACTGCACTAGGATTTGTCATATAATATCATTAGCCAGTTCGACAACCACAGCGAAGAAACTGGCAAGAAAATTGCCTGGAATTGTTTTCAACGTTCATTAATATCTAAGTTTTCAAAAGCGTTTGCGACTGCTTAAAACTACAATTGCTTGTAACATTAACAGCAAGCATTTATCATTGATGATAGAAGAAAAAAGTTTAAAAAAAAAATTATAAGAAAATGAATTTAATTATTAAATTCGTTTTGTTTTATGCAACCTGACATGGATGGCTAATACCACACAAATACCGTTATATTATATTAGCCCAATACACCACAATTTCGAAGGAGTTAGGTACCATGCCAGGACCTTCTCTTTGTGATCACTTGAACTGGATGGAAACACGGACAATTTTTCATTGCCGCTTCGAACATCTTTTCATCCAATGCGATGGCACCAACCCGGGCGGGCTTAAACCCTACCACCTAGTAGGGAAAGGGGACCTGCAGTTTCACATGGATTCCGAAACATGGAGCAGCTGGCATTCGTGACGAAATGCACTTATCGAACTCAGAAAGAGAAAGAAAGTGGTGCATGTCAGGGCGAGGAATCGAACCCAGACCTCTGGTACGCTAGGCCAGTTCCCGCGCCACTAGGCTACGAGCCGATTCATTTATGACATTTATCAGTTATTTACAAAACCATACCCACCATCTAACATGTTGCCAATTGGAGCAGGTCAATCCCCATAAACAGTACTCTCGAGCATTACGCCATGTTGCTTATCCTGTGGAGTATATCGGTTTTAAAGTTACTCGAGCAATAATACACTGAATAAGGGCAATTTTCAGGGTCGCATTTACAACCTTTCACCCAAGCAAAGGTGGTTCCTGTCCTGGTAGGTACCTAATCTAGTACGGTGTCGAAAACATAGCTCAAAGCTCAAATTGTAAAAGGAACAAGTGAGAGGCTATTTTACAAATCATACAATATGTAACTAGATTCTTTATAAATAAAATATTCCCTTTAATTTTATGTTTTTAAATTTTGTCATTTTCCAAATTAAATATTTTCTTTTTATTTCATTATTTTCAATATATATTTGTTGTACAGTCGAACAAAGAGTTTAGGATACACATCCGGTTGAATGAAAAGATGAACAGTCGAAATTCTTTGACTTTTGGAAACAATTATATTTTTGAGTATTGATTCAAACATAGTTAAGGATGTCTACTCGCTACTGAGTAAACAATACCCTAACAAAATTGAATCAGAGGTTGTATTTAAACACCATTCATTTTTACGTTTAACCGGAAGCGTATCCTATAACCTTTGGTTGACTGTACATTAAATTTATTAATATTTCATTAATGGCAAAATCTTAATTTGAATTATCAACATTAATGAAATTTCGTTACTATGTAATTCTTGCACTGTCTTCGAATTACGCTGAGAACTGAGAGGATATTAACTTTGTGGTTTAGTTAAATCAACAGAAAAGTCTAATGACATTATTTATACTCGACAGAATCCGAGATTATACAGCGATCTAATGCTTTGCTGATTAAGACACGTGAGAGCAAAAGTGAACGCCCTGTCAAAGGCGCGAGCTAACATTGTATGGAGTAGACATCTTATTTAGGAGAAAGTTTTCATTGGAATAATTGAATATAATATTATGAGAACGTTTTTAATGTGCTCAAGCATCTACCATGAACCTGCGACAACTTATATTTATGAACATTGCAATTATATTATATTTGATTAATATATTATAAATGAGCAGTTACAATTTTTCAATGACCTTAATCTGAAATGAGAATCGAACCTACGAGTTTCAAATCAGTCTATCAAAAACACAGAGAAGGCATTAAAATATTATATGTTTCATTTCAAGGCAAGCTGCAATTTCGATAGGTCGGCATAGCTCTGTCGGTTAGAGCAACAGTCCGGCTTCAGAAGAATGTTAGCGTCAATGTCAAATTTATTATTATTTTTATTTTTATTTATTTTATTTACATTCGACCGTTGTCAAAACGGTATCGTAAAAAACACTATATAATTTACACAGTTATTACTTAAGTGTAGCTAATACTATTTACTAATACTGCATAAACTCGTATTTAGCAAACACGATAAGAAGAGACCAGTAAATTTTTAGCCTTCTGTTTCACATGTCATCCATGAATCAATTGGAAATAATACCTTCTTGAGCTTACCTACCTACCTTCGTGTTTGTATTTGTATATAATTCAGCCTTTGGAACACATAAGGAACACTTGGAGTCGTCAAAATCTATTCCATGGAAAAATCTAAGTTTCAAGTTAAAATTTAATAACTCATTATTACTAGGTATATACAGTTATAACCATGAAAATCTACGCATGAAAGCGAAAACGAGGTGTTCTGGTGTTCGATTCGGTCAAACTCTATGTAGAAATAAAGATGCCTACTTTTTTTATTTGTTCTCGTATTCGTTTTCATGAGTAGACCCCAGGTCTGATAACGCCTGCAAGATGTTTTCACATCATGCCGTATTGTTTGGCTGGAATGCCTAATTAATTAATACTTATTTGTAATACTGGGTTATTGCAAAATATGTTTTTCCTTATGCTACAAATACCTAACTGCTTAAGGTATCCCAAAAAAAAATATATTATATGTTTTTCTACATAAAAAAATACGAGTATAAACCAATTGTGCGTATGCAGGACATTGAATGTATCGTAGACTTTCTTGTATCAACTCTCACAGTTCTCGACGAAGATGGAAGCCTACTCCATGCTATCTAGCTATGTAATGAAGTATCGGGAGAAATGATGCCTGCCTGAGTGCGTGATTAGGGAAATGTTTTCCGACACGTTGGTTCGCAACGTGAGCCCGCCACCCCCCTCGCCGTGTCGCCACCCCCGCTCCACCCCGCAGCCACTATCACCGCAACCATAGTCATTGCAAAGACAGTCATATTCAGCATCGAAAATTAAAAACGTATTTTTTTGTAATTTTTAGTTTGGATCGGATTTAAACAATTTTGTTCCATATTTTTATGATAATAAAGTACCGTCATGACATAAGTCTAACACACCACATTGAATGAATTCCTTACATCGCACGACTTTATTGAACTGGGTTGAAAACACGGAACATTTCCATTGCCGCTTCGACCACTTTTCATTAATGCGACGGCGGAATTCAATTTACCACCTAGTAAGAAACGGGACATTAAGTTTTACGTGGAATAAAGATCACGGCCAGCCTTAACGGTAGCACGGTCAATCCAGAACCCGACCGCGCCCAGTGTTGCTTCACCTCGATGATTCGTCGATGACCACCAATCACCAAGGCGTCGCGCCGAGCTACCGAGACTGATATTTGAATACCGTTCTTGTATTGGGTACATAATTATATAAATCGATCCAAAATTATTTTGTCTTTCTGCGGACATAATTTATCATCAGCGAAGTCATTTTGCTTGGCAAAGGAAATTAAAACTATCTAATATATTAATGTTTTTCTTTCTAGCGATTGGAAACGGAAAATCTTCCAATTTTTAATCAAGCAAAGGTATACCATTGGATATGGAAAGGAAATCACTGATAATATAATTTAAAAAAAGTTATGTCAAAACGTTCGGTTCCATCCTTCTCGATATATTTGTTTTCAAATTAAAAGTATGTCTCCATTAATTTTTAAACTTTATAAGGCATGAAGCACTCGAAAAAATATTTAAAAAAAATTAAGAATCAGATAAATACATTTAAGTTGACAAAAACTCTACATTCATAAATGAATGTCAACGGTCAATCTTGTATCGCCATTAGGAAATAAAAAAATACATATCTCCGTAACTTCTTAATTATTAGCTGAGGTACCCAGTTCCGCTTACGAAAACATCGACAATATTTTTTTCTGACAAACCAACGAGCACACCTTCGCATTTATAGTATTAAGGTATATAGTGAAAATAAACACTACTTCAAATTGCACGATTTGAGTGACAAATTGTTGATTTCGATTTTTCTAGAGCAATGAAACGTCAAAAATCGATAGTAAGAAAAATAATTGCTTTCCGACACATCATTATCCGGTTACGTTTTCTTAGATCCCCAAATGAAAGTGATTCTGACTCTGAGTTGACCAATTTTGAAATGAATCAACAAGTCTATCCAAGTAGATCTTAGAAAACGCATTGGAGTTTTAAGGATGTTCCGACCCATACAATGTTTTTTTTGCACAGAACGCAAAAAGAATTCGTCAAAAATATTAAATATAGCCATAGTAGTTGCGGCGAAAACATATTCACAATTTCAGGTTTAATGGTTTCGTTGTCTTTGCCGATTAGAAGTTTTACACCGTTAGATGGCGCTGTTAAATAAAAATCGTATTTAAATAAATTGTAACAAAACCAATAATCCTGAAATTGTGAAATTGTTTTCGCTGCAAGTAATATGACTATATTAAACTTTTATTATTAATTCGTGGCTTAAAGTGCAATACTTTTTGCGTTATGTGTGCAAAAAAACTTTATATGGGTCGGAACAGCCTTAATGTAAATAAGTGTACCCTAATTAGCTAGCTTGAGTTCTTATTACACATCTTTTTGGATTTAAATTCATAAACAATAGAAGAGTCGAGCAATTTTGAGTGGAATCCATCTTGTTTTAAATTTTCAAGGTGAGTTTATATTGAATAACGGTGAACAATTTATTCGTATTGTTAATTTTGTACTAATTTCTATGTCGAGTGTAATGGTTTTTAACTTATAAGTCAAATTTAGCTCAACAGCCCGAAGGAAGACCTTCTTCTCATAACACAGGGAATCCTAGCATGCGAAGCACGATTACTACAGTATATAGCAGCCTAGCTATTGAAAGAAATACAAAATATGAAAACCGAACTATTAGGCTAAGTTTTTTGGTAAAAACAATTAATAAATTTGGATTTTAAATATAAAAACGGCAGAAAACAAATTTTATAGCCTACAGTAAATTGGAATCTCACTCCTATATAAAAACTATACAGACACTATTTGCCATAATATGGGTTGCGTTATTTTTCTCAAAATCAACGTGCTCATTTTAAAAAAAATATATTTAAAAAATCATGTAGTTTTAGTTTTTAATAAAATTGGTCCATGACTCCTTCGATATTTTTTTCGAAATTTATTATAGTTTCGGATTTGGTCACGAAAGCACATTTGAAAAATTATTGAATATTGGAATTGGTGAATTGAATATTTTTCCATTAATATACGGAAAAAAATAAACACTGAAAAAGCTTTTGTGACCGCAAAAAGATATTACACAAATTGTTTATCCATTACGCGAATTTTGGCAACATCGCGCGACCATAAAAGGGATGCGGGTGGCCATTTGCGTCCCGATTTGGTACATAATTCCCGGAAAGGGTAATTCGGGAGGCTTTTTACATAAAACGATCTTCTAAACGACGCGTGCCACTTACGCACGGATTAATGTATTATTTCGAACATTAAATCCGGTTGGAAAGGGCTCTGTGCCCTGTATGAGTGTACTAATTATCTTACAATACGTGTCTTAACAAGGGACCGCGTGAATCTTGCTTTTTATGTTCGATTTAACCTGAATAACTGAATAAATGGGACCGACTACTAAACATGTGCATTAGATACATTTTCAGTCTGCGGAAAGTTGCGACTATGTTTTGTTACCTGATTTTTGAACATTTAACAAAAAAAAACGTTTTTGAAATATTGTAGCCCATTTAGCCCCGATTGCACGAAGTTACGGCCGAGTTAATCAATGTTCAAACACGTCACTTTTAGTGAACCGCATGGAGTTCCTTCCATACTGTCCATACAAAGTGACGTTAAACACGTTGACGTTGATTTTGATTTTTTGTCCTTTCATACACTCGGCCCTTAGTAACGCCAATTTAACGTATCTGTCTTAAAAATTGAGGACGCTGTTCGCACTTTTCTTGACAACGGGTGCCGTGCTAAAGCGATTTCATGCTAAAAACTTACCTCTCCAATTTGTTTAAGTAAGCTTTTCTAAAAATAATTATTACTCGACATTCATTTACAATTCAACACGTAGTTCGATGCTCTTGCCCACGTAAGTACGATCGTTTTATTACGCATCAGTGGTATTATTATCTCAGCAGAACGTCTTCGTGAATGTTTGGGAAATCGAATGACAACATTGCGAATAGACCATAGAAATGCCGCGGTACTAGCCACGCGTTAGAACGTACTAGATGAGAAATTTTGCTTTTTTATCCAATTAAAATCGTTGTGAAATCCAGATTTTTCCGGTGCGGATTTATAACGGGTTTCCTGGGCTCAGTTGCAACCAACTAAGCCCTTATATGTTTATACCAAATAACAACTCATTTTGTCGATTTGTCTAAGCCTTATTTCGTAAAATATTCAACATATGAGTGATTTCCATTAAAATGTTTCCTTTTCTTTTTATAGAACTGGAAATGGATGGGTAATACCACACAGTCATAATCTTATACTAACACATCACCGGCTACATTGAACTGGATGGAAAATACAGTCAATTTTTCATCGCCGCTTCGACAATGTTATATCCTGCAACGGCCCAGGCGAGCTTAACCCTGACACCTAGTTATTACGGAAGGGATTATCTACAGTTCGACGTGGAATCTGAAACGTGGCCATTCTCAACGGTCACCCATCCAGAACTCGACCGGGCCCAGGGTTATTCAATTGATTATCGAATGCCGATACGTCGCACCAATGGACTAACCAGGCCCCATCGCTCGTCAAACTGGTTTTTGAGTTAAAGTTTACGTAACAACTAATCCTATTTAAGAATATGCTGTAGAATACATTGTTTATTTGCTTCAAAGATGATGTTTTGTAAAATTCGTTAGCATAAAATTGTCACTAAAATTAAAAGCGGCCATATTGAACAAGGGAAATGCCATGGGAATCAACACGGCAACTATAATAGTTGTATGGATGATCCAGTGGTTTTCATATGAACAATATTTAAAAAGTTCGCTTGCACTCGGTTTGACCTCCAATTGATGTCAATCTAATGCAGCCGTATACAAAAAGTCTAAGTATATTTACCTCATGAAAATAGCAATATTTGAATACAATACGTTTTTCTGCGAAGACAGCTAGTAAACGGAATGAAATACCACAGTGAGCATACACGAGGGCATTGGTGCTTATTTAATAGTAGTAAATTTATTTAGCAAAGATAGATTCATAGACATGCCACAATCTTGCTACCTAGCGAGAACGTTAATATGAAATAGACGCAAGACCTCCATAACTCTATGGGGTTTGCAGAATAGTAATCAATTTGAACATTCACGGATTATAATATATTTGTAACAGTTTTAAAGATCTGGGGGCCCATTCAGGTAAAAGTATTCGAGTTCGGAAGTTAGTTAACCTAAAATTAGCTGGAAAAAATAATATTATCGAAAACTGTTATTTTACCTTTCAACCTATATATTCATAGGAAAAACAGATTTTACCCAAACTATAATTATCAAATAAAAAAAAGTTTATTGCACTTAAATCTTACACAATGATAGCACTTAATGGCTAAGGCATTTTCCGCCAGTCTACCCTTTTAACATAATGAGACACACTAAAACAGAGTCGTGGCAAACAAATGTAAAAAAAAACCACATTAATAATTATAATACATTACAAACATATATTAAAACATTACGTTAAAGAAGCGCGGAAACATGGCGTATTTATAAAAGTGAGTTGATGTTTAGCACGGAACTCGAACTCACTTTTACCTGAATGGATCCCCCGTTGTTTTTGTGACCAAACAAATACATTTCTCATGACTTGCAGCTTCCGACAGACCCAAAATATGCCGTTTTAATATCCACCCAATTAATGCAACGATTTATTTGAACGTGCCGTAATTTGAGTAAGTGCGCAGTACCATACGTGAGTGCACCTCGTATTACTGATATTTGGGCGTCTCGTCACTATTAATTATTCTGTGGTCTCGTCGCGTGTCTGATACGTCTCAGGAGCCGCGTCGTGTTCGACATACGTGCGACATGCATCAATATTATTCCGGGAGGTCACGACATTTTTGGTCACGATAAGGTAAATGGCTGAATCTGGGTTCACATGTTAGAGACCGACCCTCTGATGCTAAATATGTCGGTCTGCCCGTCCCATGTGGTTGCGTTAACTAGATTGGCTATATAAAATAGATGCTGATATGTACCTGCTGATGAATATACTGATTATCTGGAAACATTGATACCTATTAATTATACAACAATAACCAGACGGCTACTTAATTAAATACTTAAATATACCTAAAGTTATATCTGTAACCTAAATCGCCTATAACTACTAAATGCAACCAAAGATTTGTTTAGTTTTTGTATTGCTAAGCAAGTATGTATTGATACTTTCATGCTTCGTCATTTGCATCCATTTACCTTATTTTTTACCCCCATTTACCCATTTATTGTATTTTTTGTCACCATAAATATTTTTTCAGGCGCCTTATCTACGTAACGCAACCACTTGGAACAGGCAGACTGACACATTTAGCTTCACAGGGTTGTACTTTATCCCGTGAACCCAGTTTCAGCCATTTACGTTATCGTTACTATTTTTGTCGCGACCTCCTAGTCTATATTGCACACGTGTTTTCTCGTACTTGGGAGATATCGTGCTTTTGGACCTCCAATTTTAAGAATCAAAAGGGCTCGTACACATAATACGTGACTGATTTAGGGGCTGGGGGGTTCGCAAAATACCAAGGTCAGACAATGTCGGTCGGTCAATCGCAATGGGCGGATAGTTGGAGGGGTTCGCTGAGTGGCCCTTTTTTGGTACCGGTTGGACCGAAGCTCTCTTCCAAGAAGAAGAACTTTTTTTTTAACTGAACATGCATGGCTAATACCAAACTGACCGACTCAGTGCCATGCCAGGACCTACCTTATATTGCTCGGCTACATTGAACTTGATTGAAAACACGGACGCTTCGTCCATCGTTCATTCAATGCGATGGTACCAACCCGGGCGGGATTAATCCTACCACCTAGTATGTTAGGAAGGGGACCTACAGTTTTACGTGGAATCCGGACAACGGCCAGCCTCAACGGCTTAAAATGGTCACCCATACAGAACCTAACCGCGTGCAGAGGTGAATCGCAAAACGTCACCACTGGGCCACCGAGGCTGACTAGCGTTGGTACTTACTAACCCGGACAGGATTTACCCTGCCGACTAGAAAATGTTATATTAAATCAGAACCACAGCCAGCCACGGTTACCCAACCAGAACCCAGTGTTTATTTATTTATTTATTGGTAAACCAACAGTAAACACACGGACAACTTATAAAACTATGCTAACAGTACAGTACTACAAGAGTAAGTGCCACATTCAGGGTGTGAGTGCCAATAATAGGTATACACAGGACTCAAATTAAGCTCTTAAACTAAATTATTAATTCAAAAGATAAATTATATAATAATGTGTAGTAATTTAATCAATTTCTGACAAATAGGAACCAATATACTTTTTAAATGTATAATTACTAATGTTCAAAATATCTAATTCTATTTGACTGGGGAGATCATTATAACAACGTAACATTCTCGGCACGCTTGACAGTGTTGCTTAGCTTCTATCATCGAGCACCGAGGCCTCGCGCCACAGGTCCGACGCGGCAGACAATTGAAACTGCCGATATCACGTATGATGGACGTACGTGATGCGCGCCACGAGGCAACGAGACGAATCTTGGCTTCACTCCACCACGTGTTGCAACTCGGAGACAGCGTCTTTCGAAATAGTCCGCAGTCTATTTTCACAAAATTGCCGTAAGCTGTCAAAGAAAGTTTCATGCCAAAATGTGACCATGCGTGACCGTGGAGCCACGTTCACACGTACAGTCGAACACTTCAACGCAGCACATTGATTGAAATGCAGTCTTCAAGGGAAACTGAGGTTTATGTCATTTGTTTATTGTTTCCAATGTGTTGTCGACACTAAAATTGTTTTTTTATGCGACCTGACATGGATTGCTAATACCACCACAACTACCGTTATGATATAAGCCCAATATACCACATTCCCAAAGCAATTAGGTGCCATGCCAGGACCTTCCCTTTATGAGCACTGCTACATTGAACTGGATGGAAAACACGGAAAATTTTTCATTGCCTGCTTCGACCATCTTTTCATCCAACTGTTGTTTATTGTTTATTCATTATCCATAGACAGTACACTGCACTCGGATTTGTCATATTTTATCATTAGCCAGTTCGGGGCAATCCCAGCGAAGAAGAACTGGCAAGAAACTCCGCTGGTTTTTTTTTTCAACGTCCACTTAGTCTAAATTGACAAAAGTATTTAGACTCACAGATAAACACGCTAAATTAATATGAATTGACGAGATTCAACAATTCATAAAGGGACCTACAGTTTTACATGGTTTCCGAACCATGGAGTAGCTCGCATTCGTGACGAAATGCACTTACCTATCGAACTCGGAAAGAGATAGACAGTGGTGCATTTCGGAATAGAACCCAGGCCTCTGGTTTTTCATCCATTTAGTCGCTCGGCTTGGCCAACATTTCTTCTTTTTCTGCCGGTTGGTTTACCTCTGGTGAAGACAATCCGAGTAGAAACTCTTTACATGCAGGTTGTGTTTGCCTGTCATTGGGTCCGCACACTGTTATATTTAATAAGTCTGTATAAACGTGAATGTAAATGTGTCAACCTGTTGGCAAACCTTTATAAATAAATAAATAAATAAATTGACTTTTTTTATGTTTGCAATGGGAAAGAAAACACGGTTGAACTAATCGACTGCTCATTAAGACTAATGTATAACGACATGATACTAAACGACTGTACTTCTATTTCCGTAGCTATTGCCACGTGTACGTTTCTCTTGATGTGTTAAAGCTGCGCTATTTCTGCGAAGGTCACGTATGGTGCTTAGGGAAAGGTCATAGGTAAAATAATTAATAAACGAATATTTGTAAATTTAAGTACGACATCGGAAAACCGTTTTTTTTTTTATATTTTGTGCAGCATCGATGTAAACCTTATAATATACGTAATGAAGAAACTATTAAAAGTAATATAAATAAAAACAAAATTGCCTCGAATGTTGTCGAACGCTCGCGTTTCTGGTAGCCAGATGCTACCAGAAACGTGTTGTATTCCTAACAAAAAAGTTTTTATTTTTAATGCAAGATTGAAAACAGCTTGTGCATGCCCTGTATGTATGATACATTTTTCATGCTACAGGATACATTCAAAATTATGTTTTCTTTTAAAAATATTAAATTTAATACATTGCTTCGAATTCGAAATGAAATTTCGTTTTTTCAAAATTAACGCTTCAAAAATATAGATTTTCCTCAAAAAATAAGACTTTTTTAACAAAAGTAATTCAGTGGAGCACACCTACGGTGTACCTATATTGGCATTTTTATTCAGAGTTTTCAAACAATAATTTGGGACAAATGAATAAGACAGACAGACACCGGAGCCATACCATAACTTGACTTGACCAGACTTTTTTCTATTTGTTGAATTACCTAATAATAAAGAATAATAATAATTATTGCTATTTAAGTATATAATAGTAAAAGGGACTTACTCATATATTCAAACATTACAATATAGTTAATATTTTAGTAAAATTCATTTAAATATTTTTATTTGAATTAAGTTTACATAAATAATGCACTATTTTAATAAATTTAAAATTTTGCAGCAATAATTTCAAAATGGAAAAGACTTGAGCATAGAACTGATAAATCGATTTTGAAGTTTGAATTAATGTTGGGTACCATTTCTGGCTCTGAACATTTGTTGTCATGGCTCGACGTTAACGCTCATTTTTGTAGACATTCAGAATGAGTGGTGAACCCCCCCGTAGGTTTCTCTACATATTTTCCTTTACAGCAAGTATTCGTGTCTCGTCAAAGTGGAAGAGAAAGAAAGAGGTATAAGGCAACGGGACTCGAACCAACGCGCCCCGGGCCGAGAAGTGATGCTCAAACTCAGCTAAGCCACGAATGTAGGAAGATCACAGAAAGACAATAAATACCATTAACAGGAATTTCGAAGAGTTTTTGTAGCCATAAATTAAAAACCTTCAAATAAACCCTATCAAAAAGTAAAATCCCATTCCTGTTAGCCAAAGATTTTATCTGGAAAAAAGTCCTTTACTTAGAATTAAGAGATGCAAGGAAATCCCAAAACGTGTATTAATAACATTTTAAGATAGTTAGAGAAACAGGAATTCCACATCGATGAAGATTATCAAAAACAGCTCCACGCGGTGTTGTAGTCAGTTAATTATCAAAACACTTCACACTTCCTGAAACTGAAACGTTAGACGAAAACGTGTGTTTACAGCGCTCTGTTAGTACCTACACGTAAACATGTATTCAGAGAGCAGAGCGCGCCGCGAAGGCAGGAATTGGAGAATTAATTGGAGAGATGAAATACATTTTAACAGCCTATGGACATAGTCACCATGTAAGGTGGCCCAACCCGTCGGGACTAACTCATTCGCGGGCACGGTACAAAACCGTGCTGTTGCGCTCTAGGGCCTTCTTTGTTTCAAATAAAAAGACACGCTCCGTGATGAGGAAGATGCAACATGTCCACAAAAAAGACAATGCGTTTAGTGTATGATTTGGTAAGATTTACGAAAATTTTAATTACAAAATGACTTATAGCTAAAAGTAAACCACGACCTCTTTGGTAAAAAATCTAACAAAAACCAAATAGATTATAATTCTTTATTAAATAAGCTATGTCTGATGACTAATCTTTTTAAGATGTTCTTTCTTTATCATTGCGTAATCCACCACCAAAGTTATTGCATAAAACGCGCGAAAAATTCGAACTTTCGGACCTTATAACTTAGAAACCAGACACAATTTTACAATTCCAACGGTCATCAGACATCTAATTCGATCAAATAAAATTATTTTGAGCAAATTTTGGGATCTCTGACAAGAAATATGGGCGTCATCTTCTTTCCCCGTTTGTATGGGGAGTTGAGCGGGATGGCCCACTTTAAGGCCTGAATGAAGTTGTAGTGAATGAAAGTTATGCGATAAAGACCGCGTACTGGACTAAATATTTTGAATATGTTTTTTTTTCTTACAATGGCTAGAATTTTTATTAGGTTATTATTAGGCAAATAATACATGGATTATGATAGCTGAAATAAAAAAGACAGTATTTTGTCAGAATTAACTAAGAAAATAAGAAATATGTAAAAATGTTTTATTTCAGTAGGTATTAATTTTAAAAAATATGGACAGGGTTGCTAACAATGCCTACAAAATGCATTTATATTTTTGTTTACAACGTTTTGGCTTGAAATCATTCCGTTATTACTCATTCTATCGGCCTCTATATGTCACGATTTATACAATGTTAGTTCGGGAATTATAAAAGTATCTTAATTGTATCTATCGTTTGCCTCGAAGACGGCATGGCACCTCGCTTTGCAGGTGTAATTGGCATCCTCTGAATTTTCCATTCATGAACTCTGAGCAGACCTTTATCATAAAACGTGTTAATGGATATTTTTTCTGATTGCATGCCCAGTGTATTTTATAATTTTCATGAAGAATAGACCTTTAAATTTTGAGAATTTCATTGCTCCATGCTTTTTGTCAATGCATGCATCAGTTAATTTACTACCACATGCGAATATTCAATTGTGTGAGTAAATGGTGTAAGATTTACGTAACCAAAAAATACAATTTTTTTTTGTATTTTTGTGAGTTTCAGAGTTTTCTGTATTTATTTTCGAAAACAATTAAATCTTTCCTTTGAAAAATCTTGAAAATGTTGCTAGGCCAGGTTAGTTTGGAACATCTCTGAAGTTAGTTCTGTTAGATATTACACCCGGACACATCTCACGCCGACTTGGCAACGGACCAAATTTCTGTTTTGCTTCCAACGGGCCGCGTGTGCGAGCAGAAAACGAATATAACGGCCCGAACAGTCATTTTTCACTCGTCGTATTTTTAACCGTGAACTCTCGACATATGTTGGGCTTCGATTTTAGGTTCAACTTTTTGGTGCGTCAAACCTCAAAGTCATTCGTGGTTTTACTTTTTACTTCAGTTATGTAGTAAGCGGACGTATACTTCCACAAAATCTTTAAACCATCAACCGTTGCCATCTTCAAGTTCAATATAGCCGTGCTCATAAAGGGAAGGTCCTGGCATGGCACCTAATTCCTTCGGGAGTGTGGTGTATTGGGCTAATATCATAACGGTAGTTGTGTCGTATTAGCCATCCATGTCAGGTCACATCAAAAATAAAATAAAAAAAAATCTTCACAAGACGCGTGTCCCAATTTTGGACCTTCTATTACTACCACTGGTTTGGTTAATTCACGCTTGGTTAAACATCTCTTTTTGGTCCACGGAGGACAAAGTCAAAACCAAGAACGTTAAAAAGAAATAGACCACTAGTTCACCAATAGTTCACTAATATTTCTGCATCGCCATAACCGTTTTTTGTAGTTTCACCAAGAAATATTAACAACTAAGGATTTAAACATTTTGTAATGCGTCAAATTGTTCATAGTTTGCTTGTTTGGTTGTTTTCATCACTTACATCGCATTTAATTTATCGAAACAAATGTTTGGTGCACTGTCGCAGGGCTTGACTCTAGTATCTTATGGTTTTAATGTTCTCAGTTATAATAATGCTCCATCCATCTATAGTCGTCTGAGCCTAACTAGACGTAATACGCAACGAATTATTCCTTGATTCATCATCACGTTATTCAACTCAGAAATCGGATAATATATTCCCATTTCTGTGTTATTCAACATGACATTTTGTATCCTGACAATTCCATTTATGCCCTGTATGTCACATTTTAATCTGAATTCGGACTATTATTACATATTTAATGAACTTATTTAGTTATTAATTTATAAACAATAATTAAAGCAAGATTTAAATACTGCATATGTTAATATTAAGTGTTAGGTCATAACTGTGTATACTTAGTAATAGTGAGTTATTAACTTTAAACTTGAAACTTATCCTTTTTTCATGGAATGTATTTTGACGACTCTAAGTGTTCTTTATGTGTTCGAAATGCTGAATTATATACAACAACAACAACAACAACATATTTTCACCAATTTGTCGTTAAGACTGGATTACTCTTCTAACGTATTCTTCGATCTTACGTTCTACTCTTCTCCGATCTTACGTGTATCGTTGGATGGTTTAGATTTACAATTGGAGTCGGCTCTTTAAGGCGCTAGGACTAGCCAACTACTCGCGCCATACAAATGCACTTTTTAACAAATGTAATAATATGTAGTGAAACGCTTCAGCAAATCCAAATAGAACTCCAGACTGATAATGGATTGTTAATATTTTTTTATTCCATCATTTATTTAAATAATAATAAAAATAAAAAACGTTGATTTTTCTAATTAGAAATCTGAAAGTAATTCGATTTCTAGATATAAGCAAAAACAGCATATATGCATAAACAAAAAAATCCATTTGCTTTTAGATTTCTACATTTAGTCAAAATAGTTCGGAAATGGACACCGTTTCCGCAATGTGTTTTGTATAGAAAAAGGAAACATACATTAACCAAAATAGGTTGATTCCTAGACAAGGAATCATATATTGTAAGAATGACACTTATAATCGTCAGACTTAGTTAGTTAACTTGGGGTGCCTAACTTTGCGATTTGGCTAGTACCAGGGCCTTAATCGAGTTCTACAGTAGGACAACGTCTATTGGGTCCGCTACATATAGTATGTACTTCTCAAACGTATATCAATACCAATAAGGGCCGATTTTTCAATCCTCAGATAATACTTATCGGACTGATAGTACAAATTATGTTGGTCAAAAGACGGATAATCATTGCCGGAGAATTGTATCTTCTATCACAAATATTTTACCATAATTTTACTAATAAACACATGGACTTACTATATCGGATGGATAAGCAGAAGCGTACATAAATCCGTCGAATAGTTATCCGGCTGTTTATCACACTATTGAAAAGTCAGCCCTAAGATATATATAATTCAAGAATAAATATTTCGTGCGCATACAATGTGGCATTAAAATTTACTTCATGTATTGTAATGTAAAGATGCATCGGTATGCACAAGTAGGCATCATTTTCCACTCCAGTCATTACACTCTTACCCAGATAAGGTCTACACTAAACTGCCGACCCTACATTCGAGAAAATTCACCTTTCTTATCGCCAATCGGCGCCTGACGCTGCACGAGGTATTTCAAGTTTGAATTTTTTCCGCCAAGTCAGCCCATCGACGCTTCGGGGCCTATCTTTGATCGCGCCCGACGTCTATAGACGCCCTCGAGTGTTCCGCCCAAAATGTCATTCTCACCGCCCGCCCCGGGCCGTATACGCAACCGGCCCTTCGTACGTATACGCCGCGGTCGCGCTCCGAACGACCACTCGTGCCCCCTCGACCGCCTCAGACGTGACAAAGGAAGTGAACTCAGAGAATTTCGAGCTTTCGTTTGCAGGTAATCATTACCCGGGGTTAAGTACCGTAAGTAAGTATCTCTGGTGGTACATTTTAGGTTTCATTAACCGACATCATTTTATAAGTACGTATCAACCATCGCGCCGCTCATCCGTAGGGGTGGGCAGAGGTGACAAAGTGCCATGCGGTGCGATCACAGGGTACTTCTTAACACGAGATAACAAATATGGTTTCTTGTACATATTTTCAATGACTTCAAGTAAATATTTGTATTCAAAGGGGTTCGATAATCCAACGTGAAGACAATATTATGTTCGGAGGAACTTTCAAAGATGTAATCATTTTATCCTACTGAAAGTATAATGAAATGTAAATATGTGTTTGTACGTTTTTTTTGCAACCCGACATGCATGTCGTCGCAAGGAATTGTACCCTGGTACGCTAAGCCAGACTAGGCTACGAGTCACTCAAATACGTGCAAATCAGTACGTGATGAATTTTTTGTTGTTTGAAACTGATGTTTAAAATGATTTTTAACGTTTATATTTATTCTTATGTTTACGAATTGATATTTCCGCAAGAGCAGACGTACACGCGCGCAGTCGATTGGCAAGAAAGGCATCAACATATTCTGCAGCTCACGGTGACGTCACTGTGACGTGTGTAGTGAGAAGCCGCGGTACTGGGTAATTTTGGTAATTTTTCATTGCCGCTTCGACCATATTTTCATCCAATGCTATGGTACCTGCCTGGGTGGGCTTAACCCTACCACCTGGTAAGGGAGGGGGCCTACGTTTCACATGCATTCCGAACCATAGAACCCATGACCTCTAGCATTTGAAGCAAGTCTTCGCGCCCAAAACCAGCGAGCCACTCGGAATAATTTATTTTATTTTTTTATTTAATTTTATTTTATTTGGGAAATCAACGGCTTACATAACTAGTACAATTTTTAAAATTAAAATATTAAAAAAATTAGAAAAATAACAAAATAATAAAAAAACCGGCCAAGTGCGAGTCGGACTCGCACAAGAAGGGTTCCGTACCATCGTAAAAAAATTTATACAAAAAAATCACGTTTTTTTTTCACCCCCTTTAATTTTAATTATTTCTTAATCTTACCTATTTGTTGTTATAGCGGCAAAATAAATCACAATCTGTGAAAATTTCCGCTGTCTATCTGTTACGATTACTGAGATACAGCCCTGTGACAGACGGACAGATGGACGGACGGACGGACGGACGGACGGACGGACGGACGGACGGACGGACGGACGGACGGACGGACAGCGGAGGCTTAGTAATAGGGTTCCGTTTTCACCCTTTGGGTACGGAACCCTAAAAACGAACTTAAAGTAATACATATGTTTCTGTTTCGCTACTGTTGTCAAAAATTAAATCAGACTGCACTTACTCAAATGAAGTAGCGGTCAACCGAAGCTCTGGTCATGCATAACGCCAATAAACATTGCCAATAAAATTAATTTATTAGAAACTGCACTAAGCCAAATTGGCAATACAAGTGGAAAAAAACAGGATGGATTTATAAATATTTTTTTTGTGTTTTATATTAATGAAGGTAAGATGAAATGTAAGTAAGCGTTTGTATTTAAAATATTTCTTTCATCGTACAAGATTAAACACAAAAACATGTTTCTTAAAAAGCCCCTTTATATTTTACTATTTATTGCTATTACGGAAAAAGAAATACACACTCTGAAAAAAAAATCAGCTGTATACTCATAGATAAAAAGGTGTCTACTTATTACGGTTCATTAGGTACAGCCCGCTGACAGACGAACAGACGGACGGACGGAAGAACGGGTGGACCACGGAGGCTTAGCAAAAGAGCTCCTTTGGTACTCTTCGGGTACGGAACCCTATAACCAACAAAACGTCGCAGTCCCTCAGAATAGGAACAATTCGTGGTTCGAGCATACCTTAGCCTGGGCTTCAGCAATTGTTGATCATGTCTAATCGACACTTGAAGGGCCCTTATTACAAAAGTGCTGATTATATTTTATTAGTATAGTAAATTTAAAGGCCAATTAATCAATGCTTATGTGCCGATTAAGCTAATCAGCACACGGTGGAAGATACCCATGGTCGAACAGTTTCAAACATTGTTGACATTCGTTTAACTGTCTCCGACACGTTACGCGAACCACCTGCGGTCGCGCGCAAGTCCGGCCTTGCCTATTATTTTTTCAGGCGGACAAATAGGTCCAAGATAAAATAAAGTGTCTCGCAAAACAAATATTATTACGTTAAGATCTTTACAATCGGCCTGAAGATAACGCCGCCACTATTATGTGCTGAAATATTCGTATATTGACCCTGAAACTTTGCAAAACAAACTCATAACTCACACCACATTCTAGCCTCAGCCAGATACAAAATGTATAAGTATATATAAACGTGATATTTGCATATTGGCTATTATAAATGTACGCACGATCATATGGACATACCGCTTATTACCGCAATGTTATATTTTTAGGGTTCCGTACCCAAAGGGTGAAAACGGAACCCTATTACTAAGACTCCGCTGTCCGACCGTCCGCCCGTCCGTCTGTCACAGGGCTGTATCTCATGAACCGTAATAGGTAGGCAGCTGAGATTTTCACAAAGTGTGTATTTATTTTGCCGCTATAACAACAAATAATACAATTATAGGGGGGCCCCATACAAAAAACCTAATTTTTTTTGTTCTATCTTGTACGATGGTACTGAACCCTTCGCGTGCGTGTCCGACTCGGCTGGTTTTTCTCGGGTTGCGACGTAGACATAACACTAAAAAGGCTGCTCTGGATTTAATATAACGCAAAATGAAAGTCCCAAGATTAATAAAGACAAATTATTTAGGGCGAAAATCTAGCCAGCCCAAACCGAAATTTGAACGAATTCGGGCCCTGCACCCATTTATTATTTACTCAAAAACACATCATGAAGTACGCCACGACCTCACATAAAACCTGACAACGCCTATAGGTTTTTGAAAGGGTCTGCGACCAGCCAAGAGCTTCTTCACACCATGTTTGAAGGTCCCCAGGTTTTTTTTGTTTTTTTTTTATGCGACCTGCCATGGATGACTAATACCACACAACTACCGTTATGATATTAGCCCAATACACCACATTCCCGAAGGAATTTGGTGCCATGCCAGGACCTTCCCTTTATGAGCACGGCTACATTGAACTGGATGGAAAACACGGACAATTTTTCATTGGCGCTACGACCATCTTTTCATCCAATGCGATGGTACCAACCGGGGCGGGCTTAAACCCTACCACCTAGTAGGGAAAGTCCCCTACAGTTTTACATGGATTCCGAACCATGGAGCAGCTCGCATTCGTGACGAAATGCACTTATCTCACTCGGAAAGAGAAAAACAGTGGTGTATGTCGGTATTGAACTCAGGCCTCTGGTACGCTAGGCCAGTTCCCGCGCCACTAGGCTACGAGCCGCTCAAAGGTTGCCCCAGGTTGTAGTTTAGAAGAAATATAGGCAGTAAGTGCACTACATAGCTTACGGACCCATAGATAATAGATTTAGAGGATCGATTGGTTCTAGTTTTGGGACTGACGACAGTGTCGGTCGTGAGTCCCAAAAGCCCGTAAGCATCAGAAAATTTCGCCTCCCATACAAACGTAGTTTACTAATAATTTGTAAACCACTTTTCCAATTAACTTGATATTTAATATTTAATATCAGCCAACAAATATCTGTGTCTGCATGTCTTTGTTTTTTCGGTAAATGTATCCTGGGTCAAACCAGTGAGAAAACAATATTCGTATGAAGATTTTCTTTCTGCTTTCATTTGATTCGGTTTGGATTTTTCAAAAAAACAAAAGCGTGCAGACACAGATATTTGTTTCCTTATATTAGATATGAAAAATAAATTCAATTGGAACAGTGGTATTCAAACTTTTAGTAAACTAAGTTTGTATGGGGAGCATAGCTTACGGGCCGTTCTTAAGCAACGGTTGAAAGGGAATGGAAGGATGTATTACGCAGCTCCGAAGAGCATTCTCCATGCTGGAGACTATAGAAAACAGAGAGAGACCCCACATTCCTTCGGGTATCTAAATAAGGATGCCTCGAGTTCATTGACAAGACGCACGGCAGATTTTTTTGATAGTAATAAGCGCACGATAGTACACAAAATGCAAAATGTCTCATGCTAATTAGTTGATCTTATTAAATTGAGCATTCAATTACATTGCATTCTCTTGCTCAGCTTTTTATCAGGTCACTGAATTTACTGTATGCTTCTGTCAGGTAATAGATTCTCATTTAAATATTTGCATGAATAAATGTATGTACGTGTGAGTACCGAGACATCCGAAGCACAGAAGTTGAAGCGAGCCAAGACCAGAACAGAATTTACTGCCAAAATTAATTTACATTAAACCACCCACTCTCTTGATATTTATTGTTTCTGATGAAATTTATACTTGAATCAACTCATTTCCGTGTTTTCCGAGAATTCAGATAATTTTATTGTTAACAGAGTTCGGCCTTCTAGACTCGTCTGTTTAAATATATTTTGAGAAAAGCTCTATTTTGAACAAGCCACATTGTCTGATATAAATAGAATTGACTTTGTTTGTATAAATATCAAATCATCTGTGAACATCTGTGAGTAGTCGTTTTTTTATGATAAGCGCGGCACATGGCGTACGCCATGACATCTTAAAGTGTCCGACGACGCCCATGGGATTTCGAACTTACAGGGGGGCTGCGAAAACCATGACGGCCGGTAAGGTGCTTATTCACACCACGTTTGAAGGACCCCAGGCCGTACTTTGGGGGAAATACCTCGGAAGGGAGTTCATTCCATAGTTTTCCGACCCTATAGATGACGGATCTATAAGATAGGACGTTCCTTATATTCATTTTTGATGTTTTGATTTAAAATGTCATCAAGTAGATATATGAGGTGATTGGAACCGATCGAATTTAAATATTGTCGAAACGGCCAATACAATTCTTCATATTTAACACTTAACCATAGGCTTCTGTTTGGTCGATATGGACCGAGATTTTGGCGCGAAAATCCACCTTATTACAAAGCGGGGAACAAGGTTGGTATTGAGAGGGATTTTGGCGCAGAAATTGTCTTATAGCACCTTACTGCAGACTATGCGAAAGAAACCTTTAGGCTTAGGTTGCACAAATACAGATGGTTGCTTGCGAAGTCGACCTTGAAAAGTCGACTTCGCTCGAAGGGTCACGACAAAATCCCCGAAAGCGCTCGTTTGTTTCGCAATGTTCAGCAATTGGACGCATTTATGCTTCCCAACCTCGCTCCAAACAAGCTCATTCCTGCCGCTAACCGAAATGTGCAGATTCGGTACACGCTTTCAGAATTCCAGTACGCAAACGTACACACGAGGGCGCCTTTTATCTGTGCGCTAATACTGCAACAAAAGATCTCTAACGGATGTCACCAAACACCACAAATCAGTTTGCAGATAATATGAAATACATTGCCTTGAAAACATGTTCCGTGCAAATATATATGTTATGTTAAAATTGTCTTTGCTGATATAAAGCCTAGTCAACAGTCCAAAATGATTATTATTAAAATATAAAGTATTTTTTAAAGTAACATATTTGTTTCACGTACAATTAAAAGAATACTGATAATTCTAAGCCCATTAAACCCCTAAGAAAGCAGTAGCTTTCTTTGTCAGACTCTTCATAAGAAAAAACATGTTATTAATTTGAGTTTCAGCGACATCTACATTTGAAGCATTGTAATCCGATTTCGAAAATACATTAATCTGAAAGTATTGGTCGTACATTCGTCGGAAGCAGGATCCTGCCTCCTCAAATTAATGAGATAACGTTAATGTCGTATCCATTAAATACATAAAATAACATGTTTTGTTCCCGTTCCTGATCAGTAGACATTTTCCTCGCCTATTCCATTTGACGAAACGTTAAAACACCTTAATTTCGGTTTCAATGAAAAAAATGTTCCGGTAACGAAAATTAGAATTTAGGTAACGAAAATTAGAAAGTAACGAAAAGTAACTAAAATGAGAATGTAAAGTTGCGTTCTCGCTGGACACTTTTTAATACTTTTTGCCAGAGGTTCAAAATTATCATTCACGATCAAAATTGTTACGAATAGAGCCGAAAATTTTAATTATTATCTGTAACAATAATATAATCAGTAAAGTGAACAAAAAATATTACTGCTAAGTTATAAGTAAGTTAAATCATTAAATGCAATTACGTTGCACCCTGCGAAGTTTTTTTTGGATATAAATATATACTTAATAATGAAAATGATTAAAAACATAGAAAAATAAAAAAAATATTTGCACGGTTCAAGTCCCGGTTGGTACCTAGTCACATGAAGTAGTAGTAAGTAAGCTTATGTGTACAGCAAGCGAGTGAGTGTGACGAAGTTGCAGAAACGGAAAAAAAAATCTTTATAAAACATTTTCTCCGAAACTACCCATCTCCTCGCATCATTTCGTTCACTAGTATTCATCTTTTAACTCGGTCTACACAATACCCGTTACTAGCAATTTGCGATCATTCCGGCCCTCTACAAAGCTAAATTCCCAACATTCAATATGCCAACTATTCATAATTTCTTAAAACCTTAAAAAAGAACACACACGGAAAATCTCATTTTCTAAATGTTTGTTGATGACAAAAGTTATTTGAAAGTAAATTACCAGAGGTCAAGGTGAAATCACCAGTGTAAACAGTACCTTATGCCACGAAAAGTAACGAAAATGAGATTTTTGGGAGAAGTTTTGCAAGAAAACTGTTTGTGACAAATGTAAACTGTCTGTGGACACAATTTCCATGCATATTACTAAAAAGCCAGTTCTTATCTATACGAATACGATTGAATAGTAAAGATTTACTTACTGTTGCCTTTGTAATCACCATCACAATTTCGCAAAATCCGCAAATGAAGTGACCACTATATTCAAAACGAAAACAACAGACTACCCAACTGTCACTGACTGACAGTCAAGACTTGGACAGCTCAGTCAGTAGCGCCAGCATATAATATACCTTATTCCACTTACTTTGAAAGTTTTTCTTTAAAGAAAATTGGTAACTAAGCATGAGTAACGAAAATTAGAAAATATGGTGGACATTTATTTTTAGATTTTTTTTATTATTTTAAATACCATCCCCACCACAATAACATAAATTAACATAAGACAAGACTAATATAGTATTCATATCTATGAAATAACTGGAAATATTCACACAACATTTTGAGATATATATTTTTTTACATAAACATCCCCTAGGTGGACACTGCAAATTTGTATGGAGCCTCGATTCATGGCTCAAACAAAATTAAATTTATAAAAAAAAATTTGAATGCATTCTTCTTGAGATTTCAATAATATCACTGTTGATTGACCCTGGCATCTGAAAACGCAAACTGTAATACTAATTATTACACCTAATTGGATATTTAAATTTTCAAAGCAGGTGGACATGAAATATCGTTAAAATGTGACACTTTTTTGCCCATGATATATATATTTTTCTTGTTCGCATTAAGAATCATATCTGTTCATAAATTCTTGCGGTCTTTTCTTCAACACCAAATTTCAGTTACTCGGGGACATTTCATCTCAATGACCTAAGCTGTAAGTAAGGTACACGCAAAACATGTTTACTGCACGAGTTGTGTGGGAAGCTAATCACCAAGTAATTAAACCACAGAATAATTAAACTGTTGCTTTTCCTTAACACAGACCGTATTTATGTTTTCTATCCTAATTGCTTGATTGTGAGGTTTATAATAATGAAAACGTGTAACACTTTTTTTTTGTTTCCAAGGTTTTTAAGTGCTGCCCAAAATAGGTATAAATAAAGAGATCAAAAATAAAAAATCGAAGTACATTTTCTGTTGTGCAATGAGCGAATTCTCAAACTATGCACAGAATAAAAACATTCCACCCAAACACATAATTACACTTACAACTTGACTTACATACACTATTAAAATACTTCTTTAATGCTATTTAGTTTATTCTTTATCTAATATTATAACCGAATGTTTTATTTATAGACTAGCAGCCCGTCCCGGCTTTGCACGGGCATAATATAATTGAAAAAATATTATTTTGACACAATGATACACAAATAAACCCCTTATTACGTAGAGTTCCTAAAAAAAGAGCATAAACCTACATTGAAATATTTGAAATAAAAATAACAAATTTTGTGAATATATTTTTTTTGTATTTTTTTTTCTTTTTTGTATTTTTTACTTTTATGTATTTTTCATACTATTAATTATTTTAAAAAGGTCATAACCACAAAACAAAGCCATTAAATAAATAATTTATTGAGTTAAAGCCAGGGAGTAAACATTATTTGATGTTGTTTTATTTTTCACTAAATAATTAGCTTAACTGTTATTATGATACTTTTGAGATTACCGCGGTCGTTAGACATGTTTGAAAAATGTTACGGCTTTTGAGAATGTCTTTGGAGAGTGTATCTTCCTGCCGCGTGAAAAGCCGTAACATTTTTCAAACATGTTTAACTGTTATTAGCTACCTACATCTACTACTATAACCTACAACTAAAAAGTATTTAATCGAAAATCATAAAAACTATTTAAGTCACTTATTTATTAGGATAACTAAATGTACAACATATATTAATGGGTCTAGTTCTGAAAAGAACTTTTTGAATGCGTTTAGTTACCTACTAAACTAATTATCATCAAGCGACAAAATATTATCAAGCGACAATTTCTTAAATTCCGCACACGGCTGCTGCGTAGGGAGCCGACTGACTCCCCTCCCGTATCTCTGAGTGACGCCTACAAACTCTAAAACGCATAGTGTGTCAAAGGGAAGTTTTTTCTAATTTTTAAACTCATGATATCTTTCGAATGAAATGTCGGAATCGAATAATTCAAAAAGTAATATAAAGGTATTGAAACAGTCTTAAATAATAATTTATTTATTTTGATAAGGATTCATATCTAGGTACAAATAAAGAGCCTTTTCTAGCGGCGGTATTTAAATTTTTATTTTAAAATAAATGCACACTTATTGTGACATAACTATAATAGTTAGATGTATGCTGTCGCGACATTTTTTGTAGATAATAATGTGTTCTATAAAATTGTACTACATCATTTTGTTCTATCGTGAATAGATTTCGCAGCGCACGCGATGTAAGGAACATTCTTGGTAATTTTTTTGCACCTTGGGTTACGTTATCGGAGTTTTGGTAAGGATCCCTAATTTTTTTAAGATAAAACATAGTCTATGTCCCTCGGATAGACTGTAGCTTTCCAACGGTGAAATAATTTTTCAAATCCGTTCAGTAGTTTCCTATCTGTTCATGTATTTGAGCCTATTCGGTTCAAATACACAAACAATCAAACCTTTCCTCTTTATATAATAGTATAGAGTATAAATTAGAGAGCTCCGATAGTAATAAACGCGTCCGATCGCTGCTAAATTCAAAGTGCTAGAACCGCAGCCTCCGACGCACTATTTATAGGCACGCTCCCACCGCCCCGGCCGGCCCGTACTGCCGCAAACCTACGTCCCGCAATTTTTAAATCTGTTATATCTTCGAAAATATTCATTTAAATCATATGCTGTAAACGGCCATATAAATCTATATTAAATCAACAATGTATTTAAGGTATTTAATTGGATAAGGATTAATGCTGTATTGGTTAAAATCGCCTCGAAAATTAGCCATTATTTGTCGTAAAAAGTTAATGACAAAATTTTTTTATTGTGGTATATCCATAAGAGATAGACATATACCATCGCGGCGTTTTCTGTAGACTTTTTCAATGTGTACAATACTTAGTACATTATTTCGATAAATCTCGTAGGATTCAGCCTGCGCTTGCAATGTAAGCGGAAAAAATGTAATTTATTACGACATCACATTGGAAACCTCAAAAATAACAGTATTTCTCCACTATTTAATGGATGTTATTATACATATAAACCTTCCTCTTGAATCACTCTATCTATTAAAAAAAACCGCATCAAAATCCGTTGCGTAGTTTTAAAGATTTAAGCGAACATGGGGATATAGGGACAGAGAAAGCGACTTTGTTTTATACTATGTAGTGATTACTTATTTCATACATAATATGCAAAAGACGCCATCTTAACTAAAACAAAATGTTTACTTCTTGAAACCATTTCACCACGGGCCAAACGGTCTATCGGAATGGTATTAATCCACTTAGATATAGTTTAATTGTGAATGTTGTATTGTGTATGATTATGGATATTAAATAATTAAAAATAAAATATAAAAATTATAGGATCACTATATTCTTGAAGTGACGAGCATCGAGTGCGCTGGCGGAAAGCAGTCAGTCCACTGCTGGACATACGCCTCTCCAATTTTTCGCCCGTCCTCCCCGCCCTCAGCGGTACGGAACCACTGCTCTCCGCCGACGCACTTGATGTCGTCGTCCCACCTGGCGGGTGGTCTTCCCACACTCCGATATATCTTGCAATATAAAACATTCTTACTGGTCCCAGTTTAAATTCAAGGCCGTCTCTATGCTAGTCCTTTTGGCTAGTCATTGTCTCAGATACCTTTTTAATTCCTATTTTCGAATATTTAAATTTGGACCCTAAATTATTTACCAATATCACAATTGAATTTAACACAATCCTTCTGAAGAGGGTGTTAGCATCTGATTGCATTCAGTTCCAGAAGGGCGTAAGTGAAAGCACATTTTATTATTTTTATATCTAACTACAACTGATTTTGAAATTTCAAATTCAAAATTTAATAAATTGATTGTTTAGCTGTATTAGCATGTAAATATGTATATCTGGGGCTCCCATTATTTGTTCAAACTTATATTATGATTTTTTAATCATCAGGATCTTACAGTTTTGGCTTTAAATGATGTCTAGACCATCATCCAAACGTACGTCGATTATCGTATGATGATAGTACAACGAATATTTTTTTTTAATAAAAAACAATGTTTTACTTACGTTCTTATGGGACTGAATGAAATCAGGTGCTAACTCCCCCTTAAGGATGTTCCGACCCATACAATGTTTTTTTTACACAGAACGCTAAAAGTATTGCACTTTAAGGCACGAATTCGTCAAAAATATTAAATATAGCCATAGTAGTTGCAGCGAAATCATATTCACAATTTCAGGTTTAATGGTTTCGTAGTAATTGCCGATTAGAAGTTTTACACCGTTAGATGGCGCTGTTAAATAAAAATCGTATTTAAATAAATTGTAACAAAACCAATAATCCTGAAATTGTGAAATGGTTTTCGCTGCTAGTAATATCACTATATTAAACTTTTATTATTAATTCGTGGCTTAAAGTGCAATACTTTTTGCGTTATGTGTGCAAACAACTTTATATGGCTCGGAACAGCCTTAAAATCTTTCAAAATGTTGTGTTTTAAATGCATGATATATCTTGTAAAATAAAATTGCTTCACTCCGAGCAAGAGTTAAGTCCGATATAAAACCACCATTATCCGATATAGGTTATTCAGGCATATAAGGGGTAATTTTCGAGCTAATTTGCAACAAATTAGTCCCAATAAACTGGGGGTCGAAAATCAATAGTTTTTGAGTTAAGTTTTTTAAAAAATGTTCTGTGTTATTATGATAAAGTGATGATTGTAAAATAAATACCATACTCTGGGCATTTGATCAGCTTTTTTCGAATAGCTGATGAATGAGAGAGTACTTAAAAAATGCATTAAAATTATCCATAGTCTCAGAAATGAAGGGTCATAAATGACAGTTTATGTGAAAACATTACAACATTCATTTAAATCAGAGAGGATTACCAAAAAAAAAGTATGACACATGGCATAAAAATTATGGAAATAACTTAATTATTTCATAAGCTTCCAAAAAAGGTAAAAATCTTGTCAATTTTCACACGAGTTCCATTCTTTTTTTATTTAGTTGGAATGGCGTTGAAAAATGAAATAACGGTTATTTATGTGTAGGTACAATTAAAAATGTTAAAATTTAACCGCTAAAATTGTAGATGTACTGTAGATAAGCAATTAATATATTTTTTAGGTAGATGGATGTATATATGCATTACCAATACTATTCACCTTCACATTCCAGTCGCTAACATACATTAAGATGTTTACACCGAAAGTAAGATTCTCTCGACACATAAACACGTTGGGGTGATGATGGAAGGTGGTAGTCAGAGAGGTCGCACGTGAAAAACAACGTTATTTCACGTTCGTACGTTCCACGTGCCCGTTTAGTCCCTAACTATACTTCCACAAGAGCCATTATACTTTCTTGTAGATACTCCGAACGCGCGAGCACCTAAATAGATCGGTGTGAGAATAACAAAGAACCCGTAAACAAGAACTGGATTGACTTCGGGTAATAGGGCGTCGGAACCGTCTTCGGTGTGCACATGGAAGAAATGCAGATACTACATACGGGCGTTATGTTCTCAGACCAAGGTACTTGACTGCAAGGATTGAACATTCGATCGAAACTAACTTGTCACCAAAATCATAGATAAATGGTAATTTGCTAACGTCACACAAGTGTTAAAACGGTATAATGAAATTCAACAGATGGCGTTGCAATTCACATTTGAGAATACATTAAAACTATAGCATATTCAACTACGTGTGTGCGTGTGACGGAACGGTACAAATTGTATGCGGGCTGTTCGGTCAATCATCTTGCTAACCTACGGACGTGTGTGTGTTTCTTCCCTGTTTATCCTCACCCGAATACCTAACACAGACCAATGAATATCCACAGTCGACATTCCAAAAATAAGAACCCACCTGTCTTCTATCGTTCATCTATAGGGTCGGAAAACAATGGAATGAACTCCCTTCCGAGGTATTTCCGAGGAAGCACCTGGCCGGCCGGCGTGGATTTCGCAGCGCCCCTGTAAGTTTGAAATCCCATGGGCGTCGTCGGGCACCTAAATAGGTCCTGGCGTACGCCATATGCCGCGCGCTTAACAAAAAATAATGGCTCCTTGGATTTGATGCAACAATATCCCAATACTTAGAGACGTTTCAACTAAAAATTTGTTTTATGTAACTGGTCCTGGATGGCTAATACCCACGCTCATATAAGCCCAACACACTGGATTTCCAGAGCAACTGAATTTTCATCTAGCAGGGGAGGGAGTTATCAAGCTCAGAAAGAGAAAGAAAGTGGTACATGAACGAGGCGGGGACTAAACTATTGTCAAGAGAAGCAAGGATCTGCGCCCCTCATCAACGAGTCTGGTTTCACTATTTTATCGCTATTTTCTCACTTGTTTCATCTGATTTTTTTCATTTGCATACGGCAACGAAACTTATGTTTTCCCGAAATTTTCCTCGCACCGGGCGGGCGGCACGGCGGGCGGGCGGGCGGGGCGGGGGAGGAACTACCTGCCTTTGATTAATTGGATGGTGAGAAAAACATGCACGCTCGTCAGCGTCGGGCCCTCGCTAACAAAAGGTAAGGGATGACTTTTCTTTAGACCTTAGGTGTACAGTCAACCAAAGATTAAAGTATACACTTCCGGTAAACTTAAAATTAATGGTGGCTACCTAAAACCTCCAATATGCTAGGGTTTTGTTGACACAGTAACTAGTAGACATTCTCAACTATGTTTGAATGTATAATTAGCACTATATTGTCTTCGAAAAGTCAAAGTATTTCACCTGTTCATATTTTCCTTCAACCGGATGTGTATCCTTAACACTTTGGTCGACTGTACGTGGAAAGCAGTATCGTTCACGTTGAGAATTTTTCATTTAATTAATTTTAAAAACCGGTAGCCAAAAACACAGTTCATTCACAAACTGATTCGATTCGCTCTCAGTACATAATGCCTACTACGTGTTTGAGCCGAGTGAGTCATTTTCCCGCCGATGCTGGCAGTGGTTCGGACTCCACGTATAACTGTAGGTCCCCTTCCTTGCTTCCTTGGTGGTAGGGTTAATCGCATGAACGGTTGATCGAAACGACAATGAGTCATGAGCATGTTTTAATTCAGTTCATGTACGTGTGAACTTTAACGAAGATCCTAGTCATACGAAACTAAATGTGGTATAAGCCATCCATAAAGAGTTTTAAAAAAAAAATCTATGTTATGTTAGACCAATGTAAAATAAATACATAAATTATTTATAGCGCAACATAGAAAAAACCAATACAAGTACAACGATTCAAAACAACAACAAAATTGCACAAAGGTGAACTTATTACTAAGAGTGATTTCTTCCAGTCAACCTTTGTGGTGATTAGGAGAGACAATCAAACATATCTGTAGGTAGGTACAAAATAGCAGTTTGAAAGGAAAAATAAAAAAAATATATAAAATAAAAATACATGCATGCAGTTTAAACATAAATAAACCATAATAAAAACAAACATAATTTTAAATAAATAAAATCAAATAAATGATAAAATATACCAACAAATATATTGTATATCCAATGTAACTGTTAAGCTATACAAAAATTGAGACCATTTTAAATAAATGTTTAATTAATAATTGCTATCATATATATCATGCATGTTTATTATACATTTTTACGCTACAAGTCCAATCATTGTAGCATAGAAATCAACCATCTTAATTATGAGAATTATGTACAGTGCGCAGCACCCTCGGCGACACAGTAGACATTGGCATTTGCAGGAAAACGTGTATCTGTGTCAAAGTACAATGTATGTTGTCTAGTATGATGCCGCTTGTACATATATGTTTTTATTTTGTGAATTACTTTAGCCGTATCCTCTTATAGTACGAGAGCGGACCGTCGTCAACCCTACGTCATCGAGTAACACCATGGGACCCATTTGAGCTTGTGCAGATTAGAATAGGCTTCCTAAAAATACTAGGTTGCCTGACCCAAACCTGGAACGTTTTGTGCAGTAGGTAATATTAAATCACTTTTTTGGTAGAATTTAACGTCATCGAGTAACAACATGAGACCTAGCACAATCGGTAAAGGTCATCAAGAAAAGCTTAAAAAAAGTAGGTTGGCTCGTCCTACCCTGGCACGTTCTGAGGTTGGCCGGTTTTAAAATGTCGAAAAATAAAAAAAATAACGTCATCGAGTAACAAGATGACACTACCACCATTCGATAGTCCTATGAACATGCTTCATAAAAAAATTAGGTTGCCTGCCCTGAGCCTGGCACGTTTCTTTCGCGGCCATGTTGAACGTCGGATGCGCCGAGTTCCTCTATTCAATCAATTGTTATAATAATATAATATAACAGTTTTGTGGTATGTCTATCTATAAACAGTGATGTTTTCATTGATATGAACTCACCTTGGATAGGTAAAAAAAACAAAATGAAATATTTGTGATATTTGATTGATTGGGTGCAATGGTTGCAAATCATTTCATTTCAACAAATATTTTTCTTCTGTCGCGCAAGATACAATTAAATACATCCAATAAATTTTACATCTCGCATTAGAGCACCTAAAAATATTTTTACCACGCAATAAGGAGTCTGTCACTTTTAAATCTGTTAGCTGTTATGAGATTCAAAAAGTAACTAAAGACTTTAAGTCAAAAGGATCGCAAGATTTATGGAACATTTCTACTAATTTGTTAAAGCCCATATCGAGCCCATATCTTGAAGATGGCACATTTCCAGACTTAATAAAAATAATTAGGGTAATACCATTGCTTAAAATGGGATCTCATAATGATATTGAAAATTATCCGCATGTGTCCTTACTACCAGTGCTTAGTACATTTATTTTACATTTAAAGTGTTATTATTTATAATCAATTCGGATTTCGTAAGGGTAGGTCGGTCAACAGGAGATTCCATTGCCTTGATGTTAATATCTATTTTAACTTCTCTAGTTAAATCTATGAGCACCCACGGCATTTTCTGTGATGTATCAAAAGCTTTTGACTGTGTAGATCACGAAATACTTCCAGGGAAACTAAACTTATGGTGTTAGGGAAAATAAATGAGGTATTTGTCAATTATATTTATTGAAAAGACAACAAATTCGTGAAGTAAACGGTAAGTAAAGTCTGATGTAGAATCAAGCACTATGGGTGTGCCGCAAGGCTCAGTTCTAGGACCGTGGTTTTTAGGGTTCCGTATCCAAAGGGTGAAAACGGAACCCTATTACTAAGCCTCCGCTGTCCGTCCGTCCGTCCGTCCGTCTGTCCGTCTGTCACAGTACTGTATCTCAGTAACCGTAACAGATAGACAGCTGAAAATTTCACAGAGTGTGTATTTATTTTGCCGCTACAACAACAAATAGGTGGGATAAAAAAATAATTAAAATTAAAGGGGGCTCCCATACAAAAAAACGTGTTTTTTTTGTTTTTTTTTACGATGGTACGGAACCCTTCGTGTGCGAGTCCGACTCGCACTTGTATATGTTGTTATAAATGATATTTCAAGCTGCATCGGAACAGATATTGAGATGATTTTATTTGCTGATGACAAATCAATAATTCGAAAAAATCGCAATATGTATATCAGAACTACGGGAGTCCTTTATACAAGCTATGAATTCACTTAAATTATGGTGTGCAGCCAATAACCTACTTTTAAGTGTCAGTAAAACGAGTTTAATGCATTGGGGACCCAAAGACGTAATGTGAATTGTGATGTATTAAATAAAGCAAATGATCTGTCTTCAGCAATACCTTAAGGTGGCCCATCCCGCTCATCTCCCCATACAAAAGGGGAAAGAAGATCACGCCTATGTTTCTTGTCAGAGATCCAAAATTTTGCTCAAAATAGCTTTATTTGATCGAACTAGATGTCTGATGACCATTGGCATTGTAAAATTGTGTTTGGTTTCTAAGTTATAAGGTCCGAAAGTTCGCATTTTTCGCGCGTTTTATACAATAACTTTGGAGGTGGATTACGCAATGATAAAGTAAAAACATCTTAAAAAGATTAGTCATCAGACATAGCTTATTTAATCAAGATTTATAATCTATTTGGTTTTTGTTCGATTTTTTACTACAGCAGTCGTGGTTTACTTTTAGCTATAAGTCGTTTTGAAATTAAAATTTTCGTAAATCTTACCAAATCATACACTATGCACATTGTCTTTTTTGTGGACATGTTGCATCTTCCTCATCACGGAGCCTGTCTTATTTTTTGAAACAGTGAAGGTCCCAGAGCGCAACAGCACGGTTTTGTACCGTGCCCGCGAATGAGTTAGGGCCGCCGGGTTGGGCCACCTTAAGAAATAACCTTACTTGTGATACTTTTGAGATTAACGTGGTCGTTAAACAAGTTTGAAAAATGTTACGGCTTTTCACGCGGCGGGAGGAGACATTCGCCGACGTATCAAGCTGATCATTCAGCCCGTTGTCAAGGAGGCATCCGCCACGTTCGTACGCAGCAGACGACGGACAACTAGGCTCGCCGTGGTGCACACAAATAAAAAATACACAATAGATTGTGAGAAGGAAGGTACTTTGGCGTTCTTGGACGTACTTGTTGCTCGACGATTGGATGGAGCCCTAAGCCACACAGTGTACCGCAAGCCGACACACACAAATCGTTATCTTCAAGCTACTTCGCACCATGCTCCGGTGCATTTGGAATCGGTCGCAAGAGCATTGAGACTCAGAGCACAGCGGTTGTGTCCCAAGGACCATATCGTCACCGAAATGGAGACTGTGGACAGGGTGCTTCGAGAAAATGGGTACAATTTTATTACGTGTTTGCGTCCAATGCTGGACATACGCCTCTCCAATCCTACTCCAGTTCTCCCGGCTCTCAGCGGTACGGAACCACTGCTTTCCAACGACGCACTTGATGTCGTCTTCCCTCCTGGCGGGTGGTCTTCCCACACTTCGTTTGCCTGTCCACGGTCGCCAGTGTAGGACACGGTTACTCCAACGGTCGTCGTCTCTTCGGCTGACGTGACCAGCCCACTGCCATTTGAGCTTAGCCACCCGATGTACAATATCAACTACTTTGGTACGTCGGCGGATTGCCTCTTTACGTACCATATCCCGTAGCGATATTATCAGCATGGCTCGCTCCATTGCTCGCTGGGCAACTTTCAACCTTTGGACCGTCAGAGTCCACGTTTCACACCCGTACGTCATAACCGGGAGGACGTGCAGGTCATATATTCGGGTCCAGACCCTCAGAGCGAATTTAAGCTTTCCAAAGGCAGTTGAATCCGGCGCTCAACCTCTATAGACAGTCATTGTCTGCCAAGCCGCAGGATTTGACCGAGATATACGTACTCTTCAACTGTTCGATCACTTCTCCGTCGATAACGATTTGTCCTCCCGTCATACCCTCAGTCGCCATGACCTCAGTTTTATCCCGGTTCATTTTCAGACCTACCTTTATCGATGCTTTATAAAGGTCATCCAGCATGGTTTGAAACTGAACTCGGGAATTTGACAGAAGAACAATGTCATCGGCGAAGCGAAGATGACTGAGGAAATCTCCATTAACGTTGATATACCCATGTTGTCCCATTCAAGCGTCTTGAACACATCTTCCGATGCGTTTGTGAAGAGCTTGGGTGAGATCACATCCCCCTGCCTAAGGCCTTTGCCAAGAGGGATGTTTTGGGTATTTTCATGGAGCCTCACAGTCATCGTCGCGGACCGATACATATTTCGGAGTAGCTCGATGTAGCGGTGGTCGACTCTGCACCTCAGGAGGGAGTTTTCGACGGCCCATTTTTCAACTGAGTTGAACTCCTTCTCGTAGTCTACGAAGGCTATAAAGAGCAGCTTGTTGTACTCCTCGCACTTCTGCACCACTTGTCTCACAGTAAATATGTGATCCATTGTACCGTATCCTTTCCTGAACCCAGCTTGCTCACGAGGCTGGTACTGATCCAGCCTCTGTATTAGCCAACTCGTGATGACTCGTGAAAACGTGCACTCCTTGTACACGTGGTTTAGAAGTGACATAGGTCGATTATTCTTCAACTTCGCCCTATACCCTAACAGGACAACGACACTATTTCGCCATGCAGCCGGAACGACACCATTTTCGAGAACTGCATTGAACAGTGTTTGCAGTTCCTTCAAGATGGCTCTCCCACCAGCCTTTAGCAGTTCCATCGTTATCCCGTCCTCATCTGGAGTCTTGTGTTTTTTGAGTACTTTCAAAACAGCCTTTATCTCATAGACACTAATCTCCGGCAGATCCTCGGTGTAGTATCTAGTGAGCTGCGCACGCCTATCAGAGTCGACTGGTTTGCTTGGGCTCGAAGCTTGATTTTTTTTCCACCGCATCAAGTATATCCGGCTTTCTTGCAGTGACAACACCATCAGCTCGCTCGAGTTTTTAAATTTGGTTAGCGCCGGTAGAGAAGGCACGGGCAAACACTTTACTGCCGATTTTCCTCTATAACGCTTTCAACCAACTTCATGTTCTCTCGGCGAATATCTGCTCGGAATATTGCTACGGGATATGGTGCGTAACGAGGCTATCCGCCGATGTACCAAAGAAGTCGATATTGGACACCGGGTAGCTAAGCTCAAATGGCAGTAGGCTGGTCACGTCAGCCGACGAGACGACTACACTGGCGGGCGTGGACAGGCAAACGGAGTGTGGGAAGACCACCCGCCAGGTGGAAAGACGACATCAAGTGCGTGGGGAAAGCAGTGGATCCGTACCGCTAAGGGCCGGGGATCGGAGAGGCATATTTCCAGCAGTGGACGCAAACACGCTGACGGATTGACTGACTGTTCTCAAACCATTGTACTCTTATTTTTTTGTAGGTGGTAGGTTAATATTATGTCGTTTTTTTAGCTGTAAGAATAGTAACGTTTTGTAATTTGCCTCTTTGGTTACAGGTCACTATAGTAGTTCATGACAGAAATAACAGTATTAATTTTGGATCTAACACTAGACTCATCAGAAGGACTAAATCGTACACAGGTTTTACAATGTTTTCTTGTTGCCACTGGAGTGTGCATCGCTTTAAGATCCTTGCTTCACGATTCACATAACGTTTCTGGGTCCCCAGCACAAAGTGCATTAAATTCGTTTTATATACATTTAAAATAATGTTATTGGCTTCAAACCATAATTTAGTGAGTTCATGGCTTGCATTAAGGATAACTTTAGGTTATGATGCACGTAGCTCCGCATACTTGAAGAGTAAAAACCGGAAGTTTCATCTATATATGCATTCGAAATCTACCCTATAGATCCTTCAACGTGGGGAATCGCAACCCCAGTCAGCCCATGCCTACGGCATTAGAGGCGCACACTTTACGTTCTGCCACGGACCTCGTCATTACGTAATTTTAAATCAGATTGAATTAAAATTGAAAATTAAAATTAAACCATGACAATCCATGAGCTGGCACACAGTCATTCCCGCACTTCTCAACCCTTTGTTTTCTCCATAGTTACTTGCTGTGAAATAAAAAAGATTGTCCTCTCGATCAAAAGCAAGGCAGTTGGTTGTGACGATCTGAGCAGAGACCTACTTAACCCAATATTAGAAGAGATATTACATAATAGGTCGGGGAAAAAGTCTTTTCGCATTATAGTATGAATGAACTTGTAATAAAATCTCTTTGGCTATACTATTTGTATCTGGCTGGTTTTGGTATCATTGAAAGTTTAAATTTTAAAGAACATAATTCCAAATTCAAATTAGGAAAATGTGTGATTCTCATTTGTTTTTCGTACTGTCAAAATGAGTGAATCTAATGAAGAAATTCGATACATTTTAAAATTTTACTACAAAAAAGGTAAAAATGCAACGCAAGCCGCGAAAAAAATTTGCGATGTTTATGGACCTAGTGCAGTGTCTGTGAGAGTAGCACAAATTTGGTTTAAGCGTTTTCAATCCGGAAATTTTGATGTCAAAGATGCAAGTCGCTCTGGTCGCCCTATTACGGATAAAATGGATGCCATTTTTGAAAAATTGGAGCAAGATCGGCATATCAGTAGTTACGACGTAGCTGAAGAACTAGGAATTGACCACAAAACAGTTTTGGCGCATTTGGAAAAAACTGGGTACACAAAAAAGCTCGATATTTGGGTACCTCACGAGCTCACTGAAAGAAACCTAATGAACCGTGTACTCATTTGTGATTCTTTATTACGACGTAATGAAACCGAACCATTTTTGAAGAAGCTGATAACTGGTGATGAAAAGTGGATCACGTACGACAAGAACGTGCGAAAAAGGTCGTGGTCAAAGGCCGGTCAAGCTTCACAGACTGTGGCGAAACCCGGGTTAACTCGCAAAAAGGTGATGCTGTGTGTGTGGTGGGATTGGAAGGGCATTATTCATTATGAGCTGTTACCACCAGGCAGGACCATCGATTCTGAACTCTACTGCGAACAACTGATGAGATTAAAGCAAGAAGTTGAGAGAAAGCGGCCGGAATTAATCAACAGAAGGGGTGTGGTTTTTCATCATGATAACGTAACACATCTTTAGCCACTCAGCAAAAACTAAGAGAGTTTGGCTGGGAGGTGTTAATGCATCCGCCGTATAGTCCTGACCTTGCACCTTCAGATTTCCACCTGTTTAGGTCTCTTCAGAATTCTTTAGGCAGTGTCAGGTTAACATCACGAGAGGACTGCCAAAACCACTTGTCGCGGTATATTGATCAGAAGTCCCAATATTTTTATAGCAATGGGATCATGTCCCTACCTACAAGATGGCAAAAAGTTATCGAACAAAATGGTACCTACATACTTTAGTTAAATGTAAATAAACCATATTAAAAAATGTTTTGAATTTTCTTAAAAAATGCGAAGAAACTTTTTCCCCAACCAATATAATTACTCATATCATTAACAGCTCTCTAGTATCGGGGTGTTTTCCAAGCTCGTGGAAAAATGCATTTGTCATACCTCTGCCAAAAATAAATAATCCTCTTACCCCTTCTAATTTTCGTCCCATTTCTATACTTCCGTTTCTATCGAAAGTACTGGAACGGGTAGTGCACTTTCAATTCAACAAATACCTTTGCGTCAATTCCTTATTAAACCCCTATCAATCTGGATTTCGCCCATGCCATAGCACTACGACAGCTCTTGTCAAAGTCACCGAAGACATCCGCCAAGCTGTAGATAACCGGCAGCTCACCATAATAACGCTACTTGACTTTAGTAATGCATTCAATACGGTTGACTTTGACATTCTACTGGCAGTCCTTGAATCTCTTCATGTTTCACAGCAGGTACTGGATTGGTTCACATCTTATCTTAGAGGTCGCCAGCAAAGAGTTCGTCTGCATGATGCTCTGTCTGATTGGAGTGAACTTCTTGCTGGCGTTCCGCAGGGTGGCGTACTTTCTCCTCTTCTTTTTTCTGTTTTTTATAAATACACTCACTAGTAAAATAGCATGTCTCTTTCATATGTACGCCGATGACCTGCAACTCTACCGCCATTTCTCCATAACTAACATTCTCTCCACAATTGACCTCGTCAATGTCGACTTGTCTCGCATAAAAGATTGGTCTGAGAGATTTGGTCTCATAGTCAATCCCAAGAAATCTCAGTTGATAATTGTAGGAAGCAACAGGTTACTTTCCAAGGTCAACAAAGACGAATTGCCTGCAGTCAGTTTTAATGGTGTTGTCATCCCTTACAGTAGGACTGTTAAAAACTTGGGTATAATCATAGATGAATCACTGACTTGGACTGATCATATCAGCGGTGTATGCCGAAAAATATATGGTGCTATGCACAATCTAAAACGACTGAACCGGTTCATTCCTACAGAGACATAAATTACCCTTGTGCAGACCCTGGTTCTCCCCATCCTTGACTATGGTGATGTGTGCAACTTAGATCTAAATGAGGACTTACTGAATAAGCTTGATCGCCTTCTCAACTATAGCATAAGATTTATTTACGGACTCCGCAAATATGACCACATTTCGGCATACCGTGATCAGCTTCAGTGGCTAAATATTCGACGTCGAAGACAATTGCATGTCCTTTCTCTTTTATACACAGTCCTCAACAACCCACGTGCTCCCACATACCTTAGAGATAAATTCAATTTCTTGTCCTCCCATGGTTTACCACTCAGGTCAATCGACAACCTTCTTCTACTGATACCGTCACACAATACCACTTGTTTTACGGATTCATTTACAGTAAATTCAGCACGACTTTGGAATCAATTGCCACTTGACATCAGGAGCTCAGCTTCTCTTGATATTTTCAAAAAACGTGTAAAATCATACTTCCTCGCAAAATGAGTATGTTCTACTTTTGTCACATTTCAGTTTTATTATCATGTTTCACTTTATTTAATGTATGTATTTTATATTTTACCATTGTATTTAACTATTGTATATATATATTTTTTTTATTTTATATTTTTAAGTTTATGTAACTTTTTTTTTTCTTTTCTTTAGCGGACATTTGTCTGCAGATATATATTTTTTTCTACATATAACTAATTTAGAGTATAAATAGTGCACAAGAAACTATCTTAGGTTACTTTTCTTTTGTTGCTACCTGAATATTTATGTCCCATAATCTGGTTGATTGGAAGATATTGACTTTAGGCAATAAGTCCTCCCTTGCATGTACCTATGTGTATGGAAGCAATAAAGCATATTATTATTATTATTATTATTAATATAAACCTAATGTAATGAAGATTTTTAATAGTCATAATAAAATAAATCGCCACGCAAGTATCACACAGTTACTATTCTTTAATTAACATGACTTTAGGTTAAATATTCTTGGTTATTTACTTGAATTAAACTTAGTTAATAATTAGATACGGCAATGTACTGAAATCATTGCACCCAATCAATCAATATATATCACAAATATTTCATTTTGGTTTTATTTATCTATTCAAGGTGAGTTCTGATCAATAAAAACATCACTGTTTATAGATAGACATACCACAAAACTGTTATATTATATTATTTTAACAATTGATTGAATAGAGGAACTCGGCGCATCCGACGTTCAACATGGCCGCGAAAGAAACGTGCCAGGCTCAGGGCAGGCAACCTAATTTTTTTATGAAGCATGTTCATAGGACTATCGAATGGTGGTAGTGTCATCTTGTTACTCGATGACGTTATTTTTTTTATTTTTCGACATTTTAAAACCGGCCAACCTCAGAACGTGCCAGGGTAGGACGAGCCAACCTACTTTTTTTAAGCTTTTCTTGATGACCTTTACCGATTGTGCTAGGTCTCATGTTGTTACTCGATGACGTTAAATTCTACCAAAAAAGTGATTTAATATTACCTACTGCACAAAACGTTCCAGGTTTGGGTCAGGCAACCTAGTATTTTTAGGAAGCCTATTCTAATCTGCACAAGCACAAATGGGTCCCATGGTGTTACTCGATGACGTAGGGTTGACGACGGTCCGCTCTCGTACTATTATCTTATATTAAATATTGTTAGGAATCATGCGGAACCACAATTTATGGTGGCCCAACCCGCTCATCTCCCCATACAAAAGGGGAAAGAAGATCACGCCCACATTTCTTGTCACAGATCCAAAATTTTGCTCAAAATAGCTTTATTTGATCGAACTAGATGTCTGATGACCATTGGCATTGTAAAATTGTGTTTGGTTTCTAAGTTATAAGGTCCGAAAGTTCGAATTTTTCGCGCGTTTTATACAATAACTTTGGAGGTGGATTACGCAATGATAAAGTAAGAACATCGTAAAAAGATTAGTCATCAGACATAGCTGGTTTAATCAAAATTTATGATCTATTTGGTTGTTGTTAGATTTTTGACTACAGCGGTCGTGGTTTACTTTTAGCTATAAGTCGTTTTGTAATTGAACGGAGCCTGTCTTATTCTTTGAAACAGAGAAGGTCCCAGAGCGCAACAGCACGGTTTTGTACCGTGCCCGCAAATGAGTTGGGCCCGCCGGGTTGGGCCACCTAAGTAACCTTATTACATCATTCCAAGATCGATTCAGAGATGCCACTTCCTTCCAAAGTCCAGTCCACAGAGATGTAGACATTTATATCCGCACGTGGCGAGACAAAGTCACATTATTCGATAAGTAGGCCACTATAACTCACGCGTTAAGGAAAATGGGGGTAAATGCGACAATTTATTCCCATTTATCACTCGACACGATGCAAAACACTCTCACTAATTCAATATATCTCCCTTTCCTGCGTCTCTGTGCGACGCGCGCTGGCTGAAGAGTTCTGCTGGGATACAATACAGCTGGGATTTATGAATGCGTTTCATCCGCAACTTTTGCTCTGTTTTGATTTTCACCCAACTTAGTACACTGTAATTGGTTGGGTGAGTTTTTTTTAAATTCTACTATACATCTATATCCTAAGTAATATCATCAGTCAAAGTAACTGAAGATGTCCGAACAAATATGGAAAACAAGAATCTTACAGTCTTAACTTTGTTGGACTTAAGCAACGCATTCAATACAGTTGACTTTGACATCATGCTTGGTATTCCACGAACGCTTAACTTATCTCCGGCAGTGCTTGACTGGTTCGCGTCTTATCTCTGTGGTCGACATCAGTGTATCAGAATTGACAATGTGTGTTCTGACTGGGCTGATTTAACTGCTGGTGTTCCACAGTGTGTTATCTCCTCTGTTATTCTCTATATTTATTAATCTAATTACAAATATGTTAACTTCTCTTTACCACCTTTATGCCGATGACTTACAGCTGTAGTTGCATTGCTCCTTTGATAATTTGGCACATACCGTATCAGAAATGAATGTGAATTTGGATCATATCCTAAATTGGACAAAATCATTTGGTCTGACGGTAAATCCTATGAAATCACAAGTCATAATAGTCGGCAGCCCTAGACTTCTATCGAAGATTGATCACAATACATTACCAGCGGTAATCTACAATGAAGTAGTTATACCGTACTCTAAAACAGTAAAAAATCTAGGCATTTTAATTGATGACACCCTGTCATGGGCGCCCCAGGTAAATGAGATCAGCAGGAAAATCTTTGCTGCCGCCCACTCTTTAAAACGCTTACAGAGTTTCCTTCCAATCCGTACCAAAATCACGTTGACGCAAACTCTCCTACTTCCAATTTTAGATTATGCAGATGTGTGCTTTTTGGATTTAACTGAAGTTCTCCTTGATAAATTGGAACGTTTACAGAATCTCTGCATTCGCTACATATATGGTCTGCGTAAATACGACCATGTATCGCAGTACCGTCGTCAGCTTAAATGGCTACCCATTCGTTATCGAAGGAACTGTCACATACTCACTCTCCTTTTTGGGGTCTTAAATAACCCTCACTCTCCTGAGTACCTTCGTTCCCGATTCTTGCACCTATCTTCACACGGTCTCCCTCTACGTTCTAGCGACGACAGTATCCTTGCGATTCCCCGCCATACAACTTGCTTCTTTTCCAACTCCTTCACTGTACATGCAGTACGTCTGGGGAACTCGTTGCCTTCCTCCGTCCGCTCTTGTCAAACTATCGGCTCTTTCAAGTCGAGAATCAAGGAGTTTTATTTAAATGAAATCTGAATATACTATTTTTATCGCTGTACATCTTTCTTTTTATTATCATCAAAGAAATAGGTATATATTTTTGTTTTGTTTTAATTTGTTCCTAAATTGTGGATATACAATATATATTTTAGTATATTGTATTATATATATTAGTTTATTTTATTCAAAGTATGCTTGTATTGTTATGTAAATTATGGTTTATGTATGTTTATACTCTATGTATATATTTTTATTTTATTTGCTTTATTCTTTTCCTTTCAAATTGCTATTGTGTACCTACCTACAGATATTTTAGATTGTCTCTCCTCATCACCCCAAAGGTTGACTGGAAGAAATCACTCCTAGTGATAAGTCCGCCTTTGTGCAATTTTGTTGTTGTTTCGAATTGTTTTTGTAATTGTACTTGTATTCTATTGAACAATAAAGAATGTATTCATTCATTCATTCATTCATTCATAATATTGTAGGTGCCTGCCCAGGTTAGTACCATAGCGTTGAATGTCAGATGGTCTCAGCGGCAATACTCAATATATAAAGTTATAACCGAAGGAAAGTAGCTCTTTGCCATTATTTGTGTGTATTGATTTAAAGTTATAGATAATAGCGAATTCCATTAGTTTGATAAGGACGTAATTAAAACATTTGATTATATTTAAAACCACAACGAATTACCTTTTTTGATTATCGATAATCAAAAAAGGTAATATGTAGATCAATGTTTTAACTATAATTTAAAGATGAAACCGTAAGTCTCTGGTGCTTTGTGATCTCAAATTAGAAACATTTGTATAAATTTTCGTAAAAAAAGTTTGAACACATCACAGGTCAAATATTTGCCGTTATAGGTTTCAAATATAGATAGACCATTAACGCATCTATCATGTTTTTGAAATTACAAAAGAGGTAGTAGTTATTAAAAAATATATGTGTAATGGAACTGAATGCATTCAGGTGTACAAACATACTAAAACACAATCTTGAAACAAAACTTCAAGATTTCTTTTTTGCAATTTAAGATTTTTTATTATTTTTACATACAAGTAATTTCAAAGATTTTGATGGCGAAATAAAAATAAATTGCGAAAATGGCACGTCATTTATTACAGGACAAACGTATGCGTCATTTACTACTCCACATGCCCTGTCATAGTAAATGGATGACCAATGTCATGGGGAACTGTGGTTTCCCATTCAACACGTCTGACCTACGCTTAGTACCGGGAAATAGTGACAATAATGACGTAGTGGTCGTGTCCGTCATTTCAGATGACTGCCGTGCTTGGGAACATATTTTCGAATTGGCGAAGCCTTATACAGCGGAATGACGCCAGGAGTCAAAATGACACCACAGATGACGTGATTGTTTTTTTTTTCGATAGCATTTACGGGCCAAACTGTTCTTAAACTTCGTTAAACTGCACTAAAGCCCATTTCCACCACGTCCAGCTAGTTGTCTTTCGGTTATACCATGTAAATATGCAATCTAACCGAAAGGTACTTCTCGCATTTCAGGTAATTGGAAGGTGGTGAAAACAGGGATTAGTCATGTCACAGTTTGATTGATCCGCAGAATGAAAATGAAAAAAGTGATTTCTCTGATCTATAGGTTATGATATTTTTTTCGTCCACATTTATGCTATTATACAGTTATGGATGAATTCCTGCATGCATTGCACATAATATGGCAATAAAGCCATTCTGGGCTTGGACTTCCAAAAAAATATGGCGAATTTTATTTGAAAATATGACAAGTGTAATGCATTTTGTCTAGCAATGATATTTTCACCATTTGCTTCTTAGGTGGATCGGTTAAAACTGTCAAAATATTACGGATCCTATGAGATGAGATTGATAAACGGAATACGAAGCGAAATATCTTTATACTCGTACATATTAAGTGGACAAGGAAATATTGAAGTGTTAAGAACTATAAAGGTTAATTACACCTTAAGTGCATTGACATTAACCTATGTGGGTCACGCGGCTGCTTAAGGTGCATATCGCCCTCAATCACGATGTTCCAAAACATGTTTAACATATGTTATACTAATAGAAAACATTAGCCACTAGGCTCTAAGCCTAGTGGGGCGGGGACTTGCCTATCATACCAGAGGTCTGGGTTCAAATCCTCGCCCCGTGCACCACTTTCATTCTCTTTGAGAGTTTGATAAATGCATTTGGTCACGAATGCGAGCTACTCGGTGGTTCGGAATCCATGTATAACTATATGTCCATTTCCCCTGCTAGGTGGTAGGGCTTAAGCCCGCCCGGGTTGGTACCATCGCTGATGAAAAGATGGTCGAAGCGGCAATGAAACATTTTCCGTGTTTTCCATTCGGTTTGATGTAGCCGTGCTCATAAAGGTAACGTCGTGGCATGGCACCTAATTCCTTTGCGAGTGTGTTGTATTGGGCTAATATAAGAACGGTAGTTGTGAGGTATTCACCATGTCAGGTTTAATTTTAAAAAACATATTTTTTAACGTACTTATTAATCAGCCTGCAAGGCTAGCCTGCAAGCAAGGTGACACTGCAACATCACAATATATCAAGGTTTCAAAATAATGGGAAAAACAAGCGCACTCAAGCACATAAATTAGTTTAAAAAACCCGCCAAGTGCGAGTCGGACTCGCACACAAAGGGTTCCGTAGCATCGTACAAGATTTAACACAAAAAATCACGTTCTTTGTATGGGACCCCCCTTTATTTTTTTTTATTTTTTTGTTGACCTATTTGTTGCTATAGCAGCAAAATAAATACACACTCTATAAAAAATTCAGCCGCCTACCTATTACGGTTCATGAGATACAGCCCTGTGACAGACGGACGGACGGACGGACGGACGGACGGAGGCTTAGTAATAGGGTTCCGTTTTCACCCTTTGGGTACGGAACCCTAATAAAAACGATTCGTTCTTAATAGCCAAATGTTTACGACAATAGGTGCTCAGATTATCTGCCGCAGGTGCTCCCGATATATGTAGGTTGGATGGGCAGTGATAATAGATGCAAGTACCACAGAGCAACTACCTACTAGACAAAACGACCACAACTCTTAATGAGGTAAATCCAAGGGCTCTAGAATAAACTTTCACGAGACGAAGTGAACAAGTCAATTAGATGCAACGTTTCTGGCAATTATTCGGTCAACGCTAACCAAGATGAACAACGTCTCAATTTACGTACAATTGTTATTGCTGGAGACGCCGCATTATTTGTGGTTTCCTCTTTACCTCGTGCTGAATGTATCTTGGAACTTGTTATGATAAAGTAGCTCGTTATGGTCTTCAATTAGTCTTTTTTGTTACTTTCCCTAGCATTGAGATTTCTTTGAAAGTTATCTTTGGCTATTAGCGGCGCTATTGTAGTACAACGTGAGTTCGAATGTGACGCTAGATAATGTCTTAATTGTATAACTATTTAATCTAATCTGTAGGCCTTTCAGAATTCCGTGCTCAGGAACCTTTCAGTCGACAAAACCGCTTTAATATCGTTGTGATAGTGATTTTCTCGTCGGAAAGATTTCGGAGCACGGTATTTCAATGAATGCAGGGTTTTCGCAAAAAAAATCGCTTTGACAACCGCTATGAGGGCGGTTTTCTCGACAGAAATATTCCTGATTCCTGAGCACGTAATTCCAAGACTAAGATTACAAACCTGAAAGTGAATTATTCTGTATTCACGGGAACATCTTATACTTTAAATTTTTTGTTTTAGAGACCACTATATTTTATACTATCAATAATACTCTTACACACGAGATTTATTGGGATCAAAAACCGGCCAAGTGCGTGTCGGACTCGCACACGAAGGGGTTCCGTACCATCGTACAAGATTTAATACAAAAAAATCACGTTTTTTGTATGGGGGGTCCCATACAAAAATATTTAATTTTTTTATTTTACCTATTTGTCGTTATAGCGGCAAAATAAATACACACTCTGTTAAAATTTCAGCTGCCTACCTACTACAGTTAGGCAGACTCCGTACAGACGGACGGACGGACGGACGGACAGCGGAGAATTAGTAATAGGGTTCCGTTTTCACCCTTTGGGTACGGAACCCTAAAAAAAAGTATTTAAAACAAACAAGTCTTAAAACAAAATATTTTCAGTATCGTATATAGAGTCATCCAATTTCAGATCTGATTACCGGACACTCTGTATTTCCGGGCTAGGTACTCCAATACAACATTCATTTGGAGAAAAAGTAAAAACTCCAGCAAACTGTTGTTGTTCATGCTAAAGATCACCTTAAAATCAGTTGGTCCAATGCATTACATGCATTAAAAAACCGGCCAAGTGCGAGTCGGACTCGCACACGAAGGGTTCCGTACCATCGTAAAAAATAAAACAAAAAAATCACGTTTTTTGTATGGGAGCCCCCTTTAATTTTAGTTATTTTTTAATCTTACCTATTTGTTATTATAGCGGCAAAATAAATACACACTCTGTGAAAATTTCAGCTGTCTACCTGTTGTACAGCCCTGTGACAGACGGCAGACGGACGGACGGACGGACGGATGGACGGACGGACGGACGGACGGACGGACGGACGGACAGCGGAGGCTTAGTAATAGGGTTCCGTTTTCACCCTTTGGGAACGGAACCCTAAAAACCAACAAAACCAAACGCACAACTCGCTTATGAGTATTATACGTATAATGTGCTTCTGGTCTAAGCTTCTGGTGTGTCATGGTCTTGGCATGCCATCCACGCATTTCAAGTGTACCGGGCTAATATCATTACAGTGGTTCCTAGTTCAGTTCATCAAAAAGTTTAACAACATTTGTTTCATTCCCTTTGTGCTCTACTTACCCCTAATGTCGGGATGTGAATAATAATTATGTGTAAATTAATAATCTGCAATCACTGGCTTCAGCGTTTTCCTAGCTTTCCCAATCAACGACTCATCAATCATGCCTCTCTCGGGCCGATGTCTATACTGAAGTCGACAAAATGAATACAAGCTATCCGTCACTTTTGACAGTACCAGCCAGAAGGGGGCGACCTATAGCGGAGATGGGACCTATCAGGTACAAATCACTAGCGGCCTCGTTGCATCGGCCCGCCATGCTGCTACAGGCCTCGAGCCTGGTGAGGACTAAGCGACAGTTTAAATCGATTGGGCTGAGGCTGAGATAACACTAACGAAAAGTAGTTCTTTGTGACGTCACTTTGACTTACTTCGTCCATACATAATGTGTCAAAGTTACGTCACAAAGTACTACATTAAGTTATTCTTAATCTCTGCTGCGACTATTTACCTCAGCCTGAGATTATTAGGCTGAGATAAATAGTCGTAACAGAAACTAAGACTAACGAAAAGTAGTACTTTGTGACGTCACTTTGACACATTTTGTATGGACGAAATCTTAAAGTAATGCAAATTGACGTCACAAAGTACTACTTTTCGTTAGCCTTAGTTTCTGCTTCGACTATTTATCTCAGCCTCTGCCCAATCGATTTAAACTGTCCCTTAGTCCTCACCAGGCTCGAGGCCTGTAGCAGCATGGCGGGCCGATGCAACGAGGCCGCTAGTGATTTGTACCTGATAGGTACAAATAGATCTCCGCTGGGTGATGGTACAGCCTGTGACGCCACAGGTACAGCCTGTGACGTCACAAAGTAGTACTTTGTGACGTCACTTTGCATTACTTTGACATTTCGTCCATACAAAAGTGTGTCGAAATGACGTCACAAAGTAGTACTTTTCGATAGTCTTAGTTTCTGTTACGACTATTTATCTAAGCCTTAGTCTTAACCGAGACGAAGACTAAAGAAAAGTAATACTTTGTGACGTCACTTTGATACATTTTGCATGGACGAAATCTTATGCTGAGATAAATAGTCGTAACAGAAACTAAGGCTGAGTTTTTTTATGTAACCTGACAAGGATGGCTAATACCACAAAACTAGCGTTATGATATTAGCCCAATATACCACATTTCAGAAGGAATTAGGGGCCATGCCAGGACCTTCCCTTTATGAGCACGGCTACATTGAACTGGATGGAAAACACGGACAATTTTTCATTGCAGCTTTGACCATCTTTTCATTCAATGCGATGGTACAAACCCGGGCGGGCTTAAACCCTAGTAGGGGAAGTGACCTACCGTTTTCCATGGATTCCCAACTTTGGAGCAACTCGCATTGGTGACGAAATGCACATATGGTGACAAAAAAGTGGTGCATTCATGCATGCAAACTTTTTCAGCCTCGGTAGTCCAATGGCGCGACGCCTTGCGTATCGATACGCTTGGTGAAGCGCCTCTCAGCGCGTTCAGGTTCTGGATGGGTGACCATTTTCAACCCTTGGGGCCGGGCGTGGTTCGGATTTCACGTAAAACTGTAGGTCCCCTTCCTTACTTGCTAGATGGTAGGGATAATGCCGCCCGGGTTGGTACCATCGCATTGAATGAACGATGGTCGAAGCGGCAATGGGAACTGTTCGTGTTTTCCATCCATTAAATGTAGCCGAGCATTATAAGGAAGGTACTGGCATGGCACCTAGCTCCCATGTGGTGTGTTAAGCTAATATCTGGCGGTGGTATGGTATTAACCACCCATGTTTAGTTACATAAAAAAACTATTTTTGGTGGTCACTCAATTCAGCACCGAGTTGGAGACCAGATGGCATGGAGTCTCTGGGCCACCAACGGCTTGTAGGGTAGCGATGGGTCGTTCGCCAGATTTTCGCGGCCCGGGTCTGACTGAATGACCCGGAAATTTAACGGGTCGTTTTGACCCGATCGATCATATTCCGCAAAAAATGTGAATGAGCAAAAAAAGAGGTCATGCGTTCCACAGACGTTACGTCCTGAGTAGGCTGTTTTTCCGAATATTCCGAAATTCTGTCACTTACACCTCCCAACTTTGTGTGCGCTCGGCGGTCGCGGCGTAGCGGCGGGCGGCGGTGCAGGCGCACGGATGTCATTCAGTATTGTGTCGTCACGAGTCACGATTCCCTTCCGTCGGGGTCAGAAGTCAGCGCGAAGGGCCGCATTGTTTCAACATCATACGCGTGGCCCTTTTCGGTTTTTTTTTACTCTACACATCGCCCTGTCATCTCCGTGATCGATTCAAGTAGAGCCTTACCCTATCGCCCTGTGTGTATTCCGGCGTATAAAAAAAATTAACAAAAAAAAAATAACCGACTTTAAAGAAAAAGCACTAAAAAGTATAAAATAATTGCCATTTTTACCCGACTGCGAAAGAAGGAGGGTTATGTTTTTCGAGTGTATGTATGTATGTATATTTCTTTGTCGCTCCCTGCAGCCTAAACGGCTTGATGGATTTTAGCTTGATAGGTGTCGTTAGATTCGTCTTAATTGTGAGAGTGACACTGGGTATATCAAAATCATAAAAAAAAATCATGGCTGATTTTTGGCGCCAAATTATATGTTTTCAAATATTTTTTTTCTTGAAACATATCGAGTGGGGTATCAAACTAAAGGGTTTTCTAAGTAGTTTACAAAAATGTATGCAACTTATATGTTTAAATGTAATTTGGAATAAGAAATTCCAAAAACATCAAAATATTCAACGTTAAAAATTAATTCAAATGATTTTTGTTTACGCAAGCGCGCTTGTTACACCAACTCAGGTCATATACTGATCTTTTCACTACCTCCAGCTATATGGAATGTAGTTTCGGTTACGTTGCATATTTATATGGTGTAACCGAAAGATAACTTTGGGATGTCTGTAACTGGAAGTGGTGGATCCGGGCGATAGTCAGATAGATTTTCGACATTCTCGGTCGCCGCATAGACCGATATCACCATCATTGCTTTACTATCAGCATTCTGCACCTGCACAGCTCATAAATCCATACTTCCGTTGTCAATGGGTGTCACGCTGGGGAAGGTCCGCTTGTTCCACAAGAGGGCGACTCTACAGTGCCGAGATACTGTGGTGCCCAAAATCGGTACCAATCTGATAATATCTAAAAGCTTTACCAAAGATAAGAAAACTTTCCATGAAGATGTCGTCAGCCCCCTGATGAGGACCTATGTTACATAGGGTACATTAGATATGATCGTCATCATAATATCGCTGATCTTTAACCGTGCGTCCTTGGGAGCAGTGGGAAGGAAAATCACGGCTTTGCCAAAGTTGGGTTTATCATCATATATCACATATTATTAACACGTTATATTATTGAAAATAATAAACCAGGAGTTCATGTACGGATTAAATCATGAACGTTATATTTTGATGGGCTTTGGAGGCAAGAAACAAGAAACGCTCACTTGGGATGTAACAGTTTATAAGCTCCAAGGTAACACATTCGATCAGGCGATTGTGGACCTCGGGCCCACATAAATTTGCAAACGATGAATCCAGGTCTCTTTCGCCGCATCCAGTTAAAGTTCTAATCTGTGAAACTGGAACTTAACTAGCACAATAATTAAATAAAAATGGCTTTAACAATGCTTTTGACTCACATTCAAAGCTGTCAGTCAAGAGACAACTTCCAGTCTTATGAAGTAGTGGATATAAATATTATAATCATGGTTATTATGGAGATTATTGAATTTTAACTAGCAGTTAGTTTATACATGGATGAAATCCTGTGATCAAAGCGATTACTACAGGGTCCGTCACTTGAACTGTCACTTCTATTTTCAAAATAATAATGACAGCACGCAAAATTTTGGTGACACGTCAATTTGTTTCATTGTTTTTGTGGGCGAAAAGAGCGGGAACAAATTTGAATTGTATAATAAATTTTCGCAATGGATATTAAACCTAACATTGTGAACGTTTTGTATTTGACCGGAAAATCACAACCAGTCATCGTTCGGGAGCTCCGAAATTTACACGTAAACAAAATGTTAGTGCATCGAACCATTAAGCGTTATAACCTAGCATTGCTAAACGACATAGAGGCGGTCATCCGAAAATAGCAATATCACATGATATGGTTCGAAAGGTAAAGGCTCAAATTCAAGGAAATCCTCACCAGTGTTCTGCAAAATTTGCGAAAAGTCAGACAATACCCGAGTCAAGTAATTGGCGCATACTGAAATAAAAAGAAATGCAACTGAAGCCTTACCAACAAGATACAAAAATTATCGCATCTTAGTTCAGCGCAGAAGGCAGTTCGACTACAAAGAGCTCAAGCAATGAAAGTCTTGCGTGGCGATCTGGAAAACATAGTTTTTTCTGATGAAAAAATGTTTACTGTCTAACAGTATATAAACAAACAACATTTTCGCGTTTGGCTACAGGGCAAATCCAACGAGAATTTCGACGATGGAGTTCCCATTCGTAAGCAAGCGCCCGCTTCTGTTATGGTCTCGGCTGCAGTGACCGCAAATGGTCGCTATTCACTCGTGTTTATCGAGAAGGGCGTCAAAGTCAACCAGCAAGTGTGTGCAAAAGGTGTTAAATGTGGCGCTCATACCATGTGCACGTGTAAACAATGCAGTACGAAACGCTGGACGTTCCAACAACACTCAGCATCGTCTCAGAAAGCTCTTATCCATGGATCAAAGGAGGCTATATCGAACAATAACAATTATTGTCTTAAAATTAAAAGTTTTATTGTGATATAATTTTTAACGAACCGTACTTCAATTAACTAAATAACATCATTTTCAATTGGTAACACTTCGAGTGACGGACCCTGTATATAACCACAGGATTTGAGTGTTGAACTGTTCGCTTATAAATTTAGTGTAACTGTAATCAACGGTGATGAGAGGGAGATTCTAAAAAAACCATATATAGGGTGAAAACGGAGATATGGTCCAAACGCTAACCACGTATTCCTCGGCATATTTGGAGCTAAAAAGGTAGAAGATATTTTGTTGTACGACTTGAAAAAGATCCTCCCCATACATTTCAAATACCTAAAAATAAAATGTATATCCTTTTTGTTTCAAATATGCCAAGGAATACGGTAACGTTTGGACCATACCTCCACTAAAACCTTGTATATATCGGCATATGATCAAAATTCGTTGAATGAGGGAATCTCATTCTATGAACTGATGACTTCATTAAAACCTTAAAGATAACATGAAGAAACTTTTAGAAAATGTAGTTTTGTTTTAATAGGTAGTAGGGACTAAAATGTTGCCTTTCATGCAAGAGGTTATGGGTTAAAATCCTCGCATCTGTTATACACCACTTTATCTTGCGAGTGGTTCATGGTTCGGAACCCATGTAAAACTGCAGGTCACCTTACCCTACTAGGTGACAGGGTTAAGCCCGCCTGGGTTCGTATCACCGCATTAGGAAAAACTATGGACGAAGTGGCAATAGATCGTTGTCTGTATTTTCCACCCATGGTATCCGTGTGCAGCCGTGATTCTGTGTAAAGGAAGGTCCTGGCCTGTCACCTAATTCCTTCTGGAATTTGTTGAATTAGGCTTATATCGTGACGGTAGTTGTGTTACATTAGCCATCCATGTCAGGTTCCATAATAATACCTAACCTTACTTTCGTTGGAATTTATTAACGTGCAGATATTTAAATGATAAATGCAAGCTCTACGAAAACTAAAAATAATTAAAATAAAACAAATTATTTAAAAATATAAAAAACCCGACAGCGTAAAAAATTGTAACTTAAAATTGACTTAGTAAAGGAACTGAAAAGATAGAAACAAGTTGAAAAATTAAATATTTGTTGTGTTTGAATGATCATGGTTGACAGTGTTTACAAACGCAGTCGGAGGCATAAGATACATTAACTACGATTTATATTTTCAATGGTGTGCCTATGCAAATTTCACGATGGTCGGTTGAGTTCGCGAAACAGACAAACTTACTTTCGTATTTATTATATGACAGTTAGGAGATTATAATTTGTCTCAATAAGTATATTTTTGCTATACCCATATCACTAAGAAATCGCTAGTCATTAATAATGGAATGTATTGGGAAATATATAATATATCATTATATAATTCATATTGTGCATCAAATACATTGACTATGATTTATATTTTTTTGTTATTAAATTCATTGAAAGTGTACCTATGTAAATTTCATGATGATTGGTGACACCGAGAACGAGAAAAAAACCCATTTTATACATAAAAATGAAAGATAGGATATTGGAACTTCCCCCACCACGTATTTTCTTGCTCCACCGAAAAAATCCATAAAATCGCTAGTCATTTACTATGGAACGTACTGGGGCTATTTGATGCCTCCGACTGCGTTTGTAAACACTGTCAACCATGATCATTCAAACACAACAAATATTTAATTTTTCAACTTGTTTCTATCTTTTCAGTTCCTTTACTAAGTCAATTTTAAGTTACAATTTTTTACGCTGTCGGGTTTTTTATATTTTTAAATAATTTGTTTTATTGTAGTTAAGAATTTTGTTATTTTTTGAGTCGGCGTCAGCCGGGCACGCGCTGCGCCAATCAAGAGAAACTTGGCTACCTTTATTTTTAGTGAATCTGAAGTACACTTACTAAATTGTACACGTCTGGCGTTATATTGAGTTATTCGTCCATTTGTCGCGCACATCTTAATACAAATTTAAGACTTATATGATTTTCTCATGGATATCATTGTCAGAACTTAACCAAATTAAAATGGGACCACTTGGGAAGCACTAGCTTTCATTTAAAAAAAATAATCATCCAAATCGGTTCACCCAGGCAAAAGTTTTGAGGTAACAAACATAAAACAAAAAAAAACATACAGACGAATTGATAACCTCCTCCTTTTTTTGAAGTCGGTTAAAAATAATACAATTGGGCCGGTGGAGACCGACGGCTGCACGGGTGCTCTTCTCTAGTCGTGACTTGAATGTTGCAGAGTCCGTGCGGAAAGAGAACCGTAGTAAGATTTGAGGGCGCACATGTGCACATTTACCGTATTTGTCATGTTGACATCACTGGCACGTTATTGTAGTATGACTGTAACCACTTGATATTTTGAGGCTGTGTTAGAATATCATATTTCCAGATTCTCAGGTCTTCAGATGGCTGGGTTGGGTTGCCATGTAAAAATCTTAATGTTAGTTCCATTGTAGGCCACGCCGCCGGTTCCCTTTCCGCACGGACTCTATGTGTGTTATTTCTCTTGGAAACTTAATTAGTGCGATACAGGCTGCGTGTGTTTCTAACATGTTGGGCGCTCGAGCGCGTAGCGTTATCTGTTGGTAGCGTCCCATGCTAACTAGCTTCTATGCATCTGTTTCTTGCATTTGTTGGCATGGGAAACTAGCAGCTCTTTGTAAAGGGCGCTACATTTATGCACTTTCACTGCATTTCTTCCCGTGCATGTCGTAAGAGCCGACTAAGTGATTCGTCGTTCGTTGTTCAGATTCCATGTTAAACTATAGTTCCCCTTTCATACTCAAGAGTTCGTAGGGATAATATCGCCCCAGTTGGTACCATCGCATCCTATGTTAGTCCATTTTAATGTAGCCTTGCAATAAAATAAAGATACTAGCAAGGCAAATAGTTCCCATGAGGAATACACAAGCTATTCATGGCAAAAACCGGCCAAGTGCGATTCGGACTCGCGCACAAAGGGTTCCGTACCATCGTTCAAGATGTAACACCAAAAACTTTTTGGTTTTGTATGGGGGCCCTGTTTTTTTGAAAAAAAATGTTTACCTATTTGTTGTTATAGCGGCAAAATAAATAATGAAAATGAAAATGAAAAATGAAAATGAAAATTTTTATTATTGATAATGCTTACAATTACAATTAGATAAAGCTTATACTTACTTAATTTCTAAATTGTATTCTATACTAAGTTATAAGTGTAAAGAATGAAAATCAAATTATCTTATGTAACGAAAACATTATGAAGGTAACAAATAACTTAAAAATTAGTAGCTAAAGTAAGATAATTAAAATAAATAAACAGCATATATCAACAAAAGGACCAAACACAGCTGTGACTAGGCTGACATATTGCTAAGGCTAGTCGCTGATTTTAAGTTTGGCCTGTTTCTCATTAGTGACGTTTCGTAAAATTATGTTACATTAGGTTTAAAAGTCAAGATAAAAGACATAAATCAAACCTGTTCATACAATTAGCACACAAATAAGTATCTTCAAATAGACTGTACAACCAAACAAGGTGAACAAACCAAATGAGAACTAAAAATGCTTTGGACGATGAGTTTCTTGGATGAGCGAAATATTTGGCGTATGTAAAGTAAAGATAAAAACATATGATAAAAATAAAAATAATAAAAATAAAAAACTATATAGCTGTCGATATTTGATGTGAGAGAAGATAACGTTTAAAATTTTTTTTGAAACTATGTATGGTAATAATTTGTCGAATAGGAGGAGGTATATCGTTCCAACACTTAGACGCTGCGAACTTAAAGCTGCCTCGAAATGAGGAGCCATGATGCTTAGGAACAGCTAGCAGTACTCCGGACCCACGCGTGCCATACCTATGACTCTCTCCTTGCCACTTTAGTCTACTCCATAAGGGTGTGGGACTCTGTGACATAATAACTTTAGCAACTTGAGTAGCCAGGTGGAGTGTACGACGATTTTCCATTTTAAGTATATGTAGCTTGTTCAGAATGGGAGTTAGAGCGTCTCTTAATATGCTCACAAAACCGAATACACGCGTTTTGAACCTGTTGGACTCTTCTAGACGTTTTTTTATGTATACAGGGGCCGTAGACAACATCTGCATAATTAAGTTGCGAAAGAATCAGTGTCTCTGTTAGTTGATGTCGGACCTTGGTACTAAGATATTGTCGTATTTTATATAAGCTTTTGAGTTTACCGGTTCATGATATACAGCCCTGTGATACATGGACGCACGGACGAAGAGCGGAGGCGGGTACGGAACCCTAAAAAACATCGATTTCGATTTTAGTTAGTTAGATTTTAAACTACAATTTTCGATATTTTATTTCTGATTTCCATGCGCAACATTTTATACTAATGAAATACTTTACAGCACAAGGGTTTTGTAAAATAAATGTACTACATAGAAATCGATACATTTAATACAATCTTGATGCTACAATGTAGTATCCAGCTACATATATTTCTTGCATGTGCTGCTCCAATAAGCCACATAATTTGTGAAATTTATTGCAAAATTAATGGATGATTGTGCCCACTTAAACGATTAAACGGTGTGAAAATACAAAATACAAAGCGAATGTACGCGCCCGTCCAGTGCGCTTGCGCGAAACTGGTTTCCGCTGGATTGAAAAATAAACATCTACATTGTAATAAAAATGATTTATAATATTACGATACGGTAATTAAAGAGGTAATACTCTATCTACCTGCGAGGGGAAATGTACTCTATTACAACATCAAAAAGCTTCATTATCATTGTATCCGCATCGCATTGCGTACACCGATCCATAAATTCAAATGCGCGAGCTTATTCATTAAAATCTACGTAACGTGGCACAAAATAAGCGACATGACAGTGTCTTTGTCATCTATAAGCCAGTCTATAGAGCGTACCTGAAAAACAGTTACTTTTAAATAACCCCAAATACTTTTATTTGGAGGTAAAGTGTCAATAGGTAGTGTGAATCCAAAAACATTTTTAATTCTGAACTGTTAGGACAAGAGGAAAGACCAAATTGACTTTTGACAAAATTTCACCTTTATAGTCACTCAAATAAAATTGTCTATGCTCGTAAGTATTTTTTTTAGATTGGGCGTTCACTAAAAACGCTTTAATAATCAAAGCATTAAGGTTTCAATTCCCTCGAAACGGGTTTCGAAATAGTGCGAAGGCTAGAACAGGAGTTCAAATTCACCCAGTCACGTCAAACGACGCGCAGTCACGTGATCCCATGAGACTTTCTACGCAGCGGCGCATGTATTTCCTGCTCCAGTAAAGTTCATAGGCCGCGTGAAAGGTCACAACACGTTACGTCTTTACTACGGTGATAGGACTTGCACATCCTCATTTGTTTATTTAATTTATTTTAGGAAAAACAAACAGAGTAACATGGAAAACTTAATATAAGTGTCAATATTGCTTAGAAAACATGTTAGTCCAGCTTCGTATTTCACAAGTTTAGCAAAAGTAGTAGGACGAAGCAGTATATGTATAGTGTAGAACAGAGAAACAAAATAAGAAAAACTTACAGTTATTGATTAACTTTTATATTAAAGATGTTATATGCTAGTAAGCAAACCACAGTCGATATTGTCGTTGCAATGCCTCATTGGTGATTGTAAACAATGCATTCATACTTCTTTAATTTGATACGGAATAGTGTATTTACTAAGAAACGTTATCTTCTTAATTATGAGTAAGAAAAAATACAAATACACAATCTCAATAATCTGTTATGATAGAGCCATGGCATTGATACTATCCATAGTTTTTAGGGTTCCGTACCCAAAGAGTGCCAACGGAACCCTACTACTAAAACTCCGATTTCCGTCCGTCCGTCCGTCTGTCACAGGGCTGTATCTCATCAACCGTAATAGATAGGCAACAGAAATGTTCACAGAATTTGTATTTATTTTGCCGCTATAACAACAAATAGGTAACATTAAAAAATAATAATAAATAAAGGGAGCCCCCATAAAAATAATGTGATTTTGTAGTGTTAACTCTTGTACGATGGTACGGAACCCTTCGTGTGCGAGTCCTACTCACACTTGGCCAGTTTTTTCAAACAATCAATTGTATGAAGACATTTTCGCAAAACGTCAAATTCAAAAAAATATCAGTTTGCCACCGCGCGCCTGCTATGGGACCCGCTTTCTTAAATTTTCCAATTTAAAACTGTCAAACCAACTAAAACTTACATGCCCACACGCAAACATAGTCGCAGACGTATTGGAGCACATTCACGTGCGGTGGCCATTATATGCCCATTTATTGCACGTATTATCTACGTGTGGACGTCATCGCGAATACTATGTATTGGATGGACCACACGCCACATCTCCTTCCTTTTCTCTTCTATGCTTCTCCCCGACCTCTCACAAATTTAATCTGTTACATACCTGAACAGAGCACACACTCAGGCAATTTAGCATAATAATAAATGGTTCATAAGTGGTGGGAAGAACGCAGCTTTATGAAGATACAAATCGCATTAAAATGGGGTAAGCTTGTTCTCAAGCATTCAGAGGGCTTGTTCTTTCACCGACTTCTTTCATATTCAAACCCAGTGCTAACCCCTCAGGTCATCGAGCGCGATGGTTAGTACCCTTTAATTGATGAGATACACAAATGCTAACTGCATTAAAGTTGTGTAAGTGGTTGTAAAGTTATTATTAGTGGACTCCATTGTAATTTTTCCATTAGCTAATTAAGAATTAAACATTAAAGTGTATGTTATAAAATTATAAGAGCACAGAAAGGAGCTGTATTCGGAAAAACTTGCATATCACAGATGAACAAAAACAGATGAAAAACTTCTGGTTGCATTTCCCCTCTGGTTGGAAATGCTTTGATCGCGTTGATTTAGAAGCTCGATTGTTATATTGCTCCAAGAGACCATATACTCAAGAGTTTGGTATTATTTCAACTTTGCATCTTCACGCGTTTCTGAGAAAGAGGTTATTGACAGACAGACATGCAGAAGCCAAAGTGATCCTATACGCGTAAGTGCTATTGTTTTCTCTTGAAATAAGGAAACCCAAAAATTATAAAATGTCCTTCCTTTTGATTTTTTAAACGGGGACGAATCATAAAGTCCAAAAAGCACAAAGTCCAAAACCCATACCGTCCAAAATACTTACGAATATGGATATTTTTAATTGGGTTAGGTTAGGTTAGATTATATGCATCTTATAAAACACATGAAAAATACATAATTTTGGACGTTCTGGGTTTTGGGCCTTATGCTTTTTGGATATGAAGGCGACCCTTTGAAACAATAATGGCGAAAAATGCAGTGGGCTCGCCGCCTACGAAACAACACGAACACGGACTTGTAATTAAAGTGTATTACTATTTTGTCCACCCATAGGGAATGGATACACGTGATTCACTGACGCACACTCTTTTAAGGATACGTTTTATGTATTAGGGTTTCACGCTATTTATTCTTGAAACGAGTTATGGTAAACGAGTTAATTTAACATTGGAAGTATTACTCACTCATAGAGTATTCTACCCGCAATATGTTTGGGTTATAAGTCTGGCAACCCGATTATTAGATACGTGCATAGATAAAGCATCTCTAAATACGAGGTCGCGTGTTGTCATCAAATGGCCACCTACATTTAGTTAAACATATAGAAAATAAGTAACTATGCTTAGTTTAAGTTAAGTTTCCATTTATATTGTTCTGTATTGAATTAATAAGTAATAAGCGTTGTTTCTCTTTGCTTACCCTAAGCTGTAAAATTTCCCTATCATAGGGTTGATTGTTAGAAATTGCCTGAGGCAATAAATCCGCCTTTGCATTGTACTTTTGTATGGATTTCAATAAAAAATATTATTATTATTATGATTAGAGTCAGCATAAATAATACATTTAGGGATACCTTTGATTTTTCTTGTGGAAAAAAATAGTTTGTGATCAATTTAAAAAATATATTAAATATTCTTTTTTCTTAGTTTGACATGTTTCTGAGCGTTGGACCGGCTAGCTTTATTGAATGCATATAAAATATACCGTGCCTGTGCTGTTGATAGTTCAGGAGTTCTCTTGTTAGGAGCCAACCTTGGGTGCAGTAGCTAGGACGGGTAATCATAATCGAATGCGTAAACGGCTTTTTATGTCCGTGCTGCTAATCATTCAGCAGTTCCCTAATCAGAACCGAACTCTGAGTTTTTTTTTTCTGAGCTTTAACAATTAAATGCGTATACAACATTTCGTGTCTGTGTTGTTAACCATTGAGCAGTTCCCTCGTTAGGAGCCAACCTTGAGTCAGTAGTCATGTTATGGTGACACTTAGAACGGGCTTTCACAATTAAATGCGTATACAACATTTCGTGTCTATGTTGTTAACCGTTGAGCAGTTCCCTCGTTAGTAGCCAACCTTGAGTCATTAGTCATGTCATGGTAACACTTAGAACGGGCTTTCGCAATTAAATGCGTATACAACATTTCGTGTCTGTGTTGTTAACCGTTGAGCAGTTCCCTCGTTAGTAGCCAACCTTGAGTCAGTAGTCATGTCATGGTGACACTTAGAACGGGCTTTCGCAATTAAATGCGTATACAACATTTCGTGTCTGTGTTATTAACCGTTGAGCAGTTCCTTCGTTAGTAGCCAACCTTGAGTTAGTAGTCATGTCATGATGACACTTAGAACGGGCTTTCGTAATTGAATGTGTATACAACATATCGTGTCTGTGTTATTAACCGTTGAGAAGTTCCCTTATTAGGTGCCAACTTTTGAGTGCAGTAGCCATGTCATGATAGAATGGGTATAAATAATATAATGCGTTCACAAAATGTCGAGTCTGCCCTGTTGACCGTTAACGAATTCCTTTATTTGAAGCTAGTCCTGGAGGTCCGTTCGGGTCATGCTTACTATAAAAATCGGAACTGCACTAACTTGAAAATGTTCAACTCCGTAGGATATGTAACGATGTACGCGATCCCGAATCCGACCATCTACCTCTCCACGGAACCCTGCGCCCACTCAGTTGCGGGTAGATCAAAGAGATCTCCGCGACGCGACTGACTAAACGGCGAGCGGAAGAATGGGGCTATGTCAACGCGCGCGAGCAAAAACGGACGACATTTCGGAAGAACGGAAGAACACTTTTTTGGGAATGTGTTATACGATGTGACCTGCGAAAAAGACGTTTGTTTTTAAGAAAACCTCTTGTGCCGTGTCTACGGGAAGTACCCAGGAGCCGGGAAGTCTGTCCGGAGTCTTGGAGTTCGGCCTAGTGAGGTGAGTGGGCTTATACCAAACTGTCACTTGTCCTTCTCTTCCTAGCATTCATATAGTACTCATTACTGACCTGTTATACATAAGTGGAAGTCACACCGAGACAGGTGAAAGTAAATGAAAGCTTGTAATAATGTTACGACGCTAAATCCCCAAGAACAGCTATCTTGTTTCATCTCCAGCTCCTTTATGCAATAAGTAATTTATTCCTTTCACGTATTTCTCATTAGCGATCTCTTCAGCATACTAACAAGGCTTTTCGATTATTTAGTGTGACAAAAGCTCTCTTCATGCATTTTCAAGGCTTCAAGCGAATACCTTCAATGTTTCGAGGTGGTTTTGGGGAACAAACTAAAAATACAATATGCAATGATTACAATATATGCAACTTAAGGTAATGCATCAAAATAGTCTTTACACAAATAGTGCTTTACAATGTTGTTTTAACTAATGTATGAACATTAAATGTATACCAGAAATTATTTAAATATTTCATCAAATGAAAGCGTTAGACGACACGCAGAAACACGGACATAATAACAGTGGGAGCCTAACAGATTTATGGTCAATTATACGGTGGAAATACTGAAAAGTCGTATAATTTAGCGCCGTTCTCTGCAAAATGAAGGGCCTCAGAGTGTAATGAAATCACCCCCACAGCGCAAAATATCATTATAAACAGTTTCACTTAGAGAAGTAATTCCGAACGGAATGGAGGGGCTTCCTGCGCCGAACTACCCCCGCAAGAGTCATCTAAGGGTGGGTGTGCGTGCCTACAACTATTTATGAAATATTAATATTTACTATAACTTCGTAGGCGCGGTTCTAATTATATGGAAAGGGGCCGTGGGATGGGAAAGTTGAGAAATTGAAGACTTTGATGTTTGAGTATTCCTAGAAAATCAAGAACGAGATTAGGGGGTGAGAATTAACGAGCATGGGAGGACGGGAGTAGCAACCTCGTTTGAATGGGGCCGGCGACGTAGCCACTTTTCCCATACGATATCGCCAGTGCTGGCGAGTGAGTTCGCTTACGAATTCGGTTCCTACCGTCTGAGATGGAAAGACACGTAAGAACACGTAACAACTTCACAAAGTAAGTAAGTGCAAAGAAAATTCCATGTGGATTTATCCTACGCTGAGGCATGTTCACAGCAATGATTGACTGATATAATCCCAATGTTGTACGAATCAATATAATTTCCTATTAAAAAACAAACCAACATTTTTTTTAAATCTGATCGCAATGCTTGCATGTGAGAGGGGAAGATGTGTAACCTCAAATTAACAAATGTATTATGTGAATTTGAAGTCTTGCTTTGCTTGTTTACTAGGAGGATTGGTACTATATACTTTATGGTGAAATTTTTTATCACTTTATCGGATTGGCATCCGTTTTAAAGTCAATAACACAAGTTACCACCAAATAAATTGTAATATTTTTATCTGATTCAGACTAATTTAGATAAGCGTTATTTGTTTACAGGAAAATGGTAGTTATTACTCAGAATTTTGCAAGGCATAATCTCGGAAAAATATATGTACAATAAACTAATTTCACAAGGTCATTTGAATCAGTTCAATCTATTAATACAATTTTGTTACTGACTCATTTAGAAAATAAAAAGATACATTTAAAGAGGAATTTAATATGGATGAAAATGTAGTTATCTTTACAAGAAAAATAAATGATAAGGTGAATGGCTGCAAATAATGCAGCATGAAAGTGTCAGTGCATACTTACTTAGTAATACCAAAACTGAACAAATTTTTGGTTGCATTTCGTAGTTGTAGGCGATTTAGGTTACAGATATAACTGTAGGTATATTTAACTATTTAATAAAAAAAAACCGACTGTACAATTAATAGGTATCAATATTCCTAGACGATCTGTATATTTATCAGCAGATATATACTGAAATATATTTTATGTAGCCAATCTAGATAACGCGACCACTTGGCGCAGGAAGACAGACATATTTAGCATCAGAGGGTTGGTCTCTAACATGTAAACCCAGATTCAGCCATTTACCTTATCGTGACCAAAAATGTCGTGACCTCCCGGAATACGAATCTCATTTCAAAAAGGAACCCGTTACATGTGACACTGCATAACAGTTCGTAAACAATTTGATAGTTTATTCATTCTGGCATGTTACCCAATCACATGCGTTTACAACGTATTTTTGTATGCATTTTTATATTTTCTAGTTTGAAAACCATTCTAGATAACAACATCAAACAACGACTAAATAAAATGTATGTATTAAAATTGAGAGACTTTTAAAAAAATATAAATAATGTAACAAACGTATTCTTTTTTTTTATTGTAATGGGTTAGGCAACAGTCACCGTTTCCCATGCATATATATCTCACATTACAAGCATAAATTACCCCAAAAAGTAATGAATGGAAGACTTAGATTATTATTTTTTCGTTAAATTTAAACGCATCCTTTAGTGCAATCTAGTTGTATCTAAGTATCTTTTATTAAGTTGGGCCATCCCGCTCAACTCCCCCCAAAGCGGAAAGAAGATCATGCGCATATTTCCTGTCGGAGATACAAAATTGTACTCAAAAAAGTTTTATATTATGTATATGCTTGATGATCATTGGCATTGATCATTGGATCATTGTTATAAGGTGTTCTTTTTTTTTTATGTGACTGGACATGGATGGCTAATACCACACTTTCTGTCATGGTATTAGCCCAACACACCACATGGGAACTAGGTGCCATGCCAGAACCTTCCTTATATTGCACGGCTACATTGAACTGGACGGAAAACACGGACAATTTTCATTGCCGCTTCGACCATCGTTCATCCAATGCGATGGTACCAACCCGGGCGGGATTTACCCTACCACCTAGTAAGTAAGGAAGGGGGGACCTACAGTTTAACTTGGAATCCGAACTACGGCCAGCCTCTCTCAACGAGCGAATGGTCACCCATCCAAGACCTGACCGGACCCAGCGTTGCTTAACTTCGGAGAGCGATCGCCGAAGTGTCGCGCCACTGGGCCATTGAGGCTGACAATTATATTATATAGTTATAAGGTTAGATTTGAAATGTATTGCATAGCTTCAACCATTGATCTAAATGGAAAACACGGACAACTTTCATTGCCGCTTCGACCATCGTAAAGAAAGAGAAATAATGGTGTCCAGAATGTGTTTTTAAAATGAAAATTAATCATATTCAATCGTGAAACGGATCTCTCGACATTCGGCATAAGCGAAAGTGGTATTTTCTTTTAGGTACTCGTTAAAAATAAAGGGCTGCGAGGACTGGATTTGGAGAGGCGTATGTCCAGAAGTGGACGCAAACACGCTTACACGTTATACATATTTAATTTAATTCAAGATGAAAATGTAATGTACATGAAGGGCTTAAAATGTTTTTGGGCTAATGAATACCATACAAGTAAACATTTAAAAACATTCATATTCACGTTCACTTTACAATTTACATACCATGAATCATTTGACCAGCGCCTGCAAGCTAAGTTGAGTTTCAGAGTTAAGGTGCATCAAACCCTTAGCAGATTCTTTCCGATAATTATTGCGGAGAATACATTTATTTTTATAGTGTTATTACACTAAGCCTGGTTTTAACCAAGTGTTAATTTATTTTAATCAACACTTAAAGGGCCTCTATTACCAAAGTTCTGATCAGCTTGTACTGATATTGATTGCAAGCTGTTAAGAAAGGCCATTAATATGTAGCGATTAAGCTAATCAGCAGTAAATGAAAAAGGCCCTGCGGGCCTTGAGCTACTGCCGATTACCTTCATCGCCACATATTTTGTGAATGAAAAACCGGGTGTGCTGAGGACCAGATGTGATCAGAATAACCAAAAATACCTCGCCTCGCGAAACCACGCTCGGCGAGGCACCATGCCAGCAGCGGACTATCGCTGAGCTATCCAGCTTGTTCAAATTACGCATGAAGACTCCCAGGTTATATGTATGAAGAAAGGCACCCGCCGGCAGACAGTTCCATATCCTGGTGGTGCGGCAGAGAAATGAGTTTGAGAAACGGTTCGGTCTCAAAACCTAACGTCAACTACAAAGGCCTTTCTTAGCAGCTTGCAATCAATACCAGTAAAAGATAAATAAAACATCACTTTAGTAACAAAGGCCCTCGATGTGTCGATTAAAATAAATCAGCACTTGTTGAAAACCTGACTTGGGGCCTTTTTCACCTACTGCTGATTAGGTTAATCGCCACATATTAAGGGTCTTTCTTAGCAGCTTGCAATTAGTACTAGTACAAGATAATCAGCACTTTAGTAATAAAGGTCCTTTAAGCGTCGATTAAATTAAATCAGCACTTGATGAAAACCAGGCTAATTCACTTACACAGTGTAAGCCATTGCACCGCTTTGGTCTCTTTTGAGCAAATTAATGGTTTTGAATTAACCACGTGTTGAAGAGTAACTAGAAGAAATGAACATTCTCGAATACATTAATCTAGTTACAAAAGGTATGCATGTCTAGAATAAACCATGCCTTATGCTAGGTAATGTAAATTGTAAATCTCAGTCCTTAAAAAACTTATTTTTCTTAAAAATTAAACTCATCGCTCACCTGAGTGAATTCAATCGAATTTCTGCAACATTTAAGCTTTTCAAATTAATTTATGACGGTGATCGTGTTACGACGGTAAATGAAATACTCATTACTTGCAACCTCATATTTTTCCACTGGTCACATTAAATACTAGCTGTTTTACGCGGCTCCGCGCGGGACAATATACAGAAAGAAATCTCGGAATGAAAAGCCTATATCACTTTTCGGTTTATTTACTATCGATGTGCAAAAAATCACGTCGATCCGTTGCTCCGTGAAAGAAGGACTTAAAAACCGGCCAAGTGCGAGTCGGACTCGCACACGAAGAGTTCCGTACCATCGTACAAGATTTAACACAAAAAAAAATCACGTTTTTCTTTCACTTTAATTTAACCTATTTGTTGTTATAGCGGCAAAATAAATACATACTTTGTGGAAATTTAAGCTTCCTACCTATTACGGTTTGTGAGATACAGCCCTGTGACAGACGGACGGACGGACGGACAGCGGAGGCTTGGTAATAGGGTTCCGTTGGCACCCATTGGGTACGGAACCCTAAAAACAAACATACTTTCGCGTTTAAGATATTAAATCTCTTTCGAGTTCTACTACTATTAGGATAAGTTCTTATTCGTTCGCTGTTTAACATCTTGAATGGAAACATAGACTGCTCACATTTGTTGGAAATTGTGAAAAATCTAAAGCAAGGTAAATAACAGGCAGAAAAAATGTTCATACAAATTTTCTTTTCTCTGTTGTGTGACACAGTATACATTTTTCGATAATACAAACCCATGCAGACATAGATATTCATTGCTTGACATTAAATCTCAAATATAAACCAAATTGGAACAGTTGTTTTTAAATTATTAGTAAACTACGTTTGCATGGGGAGCATAATTTTCTGATGCTTACGGGCCCACCTTAAGTGCTCTGTTTCTTCAAATATCTAAATAAATAAAAATACGTAATAATAAATAATGATTTACGACGTGTGATTCCCCTTAACGTCCATGTTCCTGATGTTCATCACATTCGCTAGTGCACTAAATCTCTTTTTATTTGCCAAGTGAGTCACTGGATGCATAATGCATTGGTATTACATATTTATAAGTTGGTTGAATGTTGGCAGTTTAATTGTTGCATTTTACTCTGTAGTTACTACTGTTTCGAGGGTATCTTGCGTAACGAATGCTATTATTTTTGTTTTTTATATTTTAGCGCCTTCCTTATTTATCGATTACCAAGAAATAATAAAATACATATAAGGTGTTAATTACATACACATATATAAACTTTCACACGGTTATTCAGCTGTGAGGACCTTCTTCAAGTATTTTTTATTAGTACAGACTTGCAAATATTTTGCTGTAGATAAAAATGTGTGCTCAATTTAGGTACAATTGTTTTTTATGTTGCTAAAGTTGTTCTATATAAATAAAAAGAGACCAAATGTTGACGAATATTCTGTGCCGCACTGGATGAAATATGGTCGAAGCGGCACAGAAAAATCGTCCGTGTTTCCATCCAGTTAAATGTAGCCCTGCTCGTATAAAGAAAGGGTCCTGGCATGGTACCTAATTTCTTCGGTACTGCAATGTGCTCGCCAAAGATCATGAGAGCAAATATCTACTTAGACTTAAATTCCAAACATACTAATTACTACTAATGTTTTGACATTAAAAACCAATAGTTTAAGCCAGCGATTCTCAACTCGGGGGCTTCCCAAAAAATATTAATCATAATTAAAAAAATACTAGAGGAAAATTAATGTACCCATCTAAATATTCCATCATAAAGTTAAAGAATAACTAAATGTTTTAAGGTGACGTACAGTCAGGATAAGAGTTTCATGACTCTCATTAGATATTTAATTTTTATGTAACATGATTATTCATGAAAAATATACATTGATTATTGTTTATTTTAAGAGTTCCGTTAAATATTTCGCTATCCTAGAGGGCACCCACAAAAAAGTTTGAGTATCGGTCGCATTTGATCCAAAAAACCGGCCAGGTGCGAGTCGAACAAAAAACACGTCTTTTGTATGCCACCATTCCAATTTTTATAATTTTTAATTTTACCTATTGGTTGTTATAGCGGCAAAATACATACACACTACACCTACAAAATTTCACCTGCCTACCTATTACGGTTCATGACATACAGCCTTGTGACAGATGGACGGACCGACAGCGGAGGCTTAATAATAGGGTTCCGTTGGCACCCTTTGGGTACGAAACCCTAAAAAGCATTTATTTTTGCTGAGAGATATTCGTTTAAGGTCCATACGTTTATGAACGACCTAGACCAACATTTTCAAATTGAAACGCGTCAAATTCAATTTATTCATTTTCAACTGGTCTTCACGCATGCGCGCAGTGATAGCAATTCGGTTGAGACGTGGCCTTGTTCGGATGAATTCGCAAGCGCTCGACTCTGCTTCGGCTGAGGACATCACAGTCAAGTGGAAAGGAGGTCAGACCTACGCGAGACCCTATCTAGACCAATTGGCGAACGGACTGGATAAAATTGTACCGCAATCGTTTCTAATAGACTTTAGTCCCGGTTTCGATAGACTAAAATGAGCTTTGTTTCGTTACAGGAAGGACCAGTCTCGCTTGCATAGCAATTAAATTATTTGCTGAAATGCTTCGTTAGATTTGTTATTTACGGAGGATATATTCATATCTTTTGACACACATATGGAGATACAGTAGATATGCTATTTTTAGTTTTTGTTTTAAACACAATGCTCGTTACGCGCGGAAAGCATTTTGTATTGTTCAGGCAAAAATAGTATAAATACATCGAATGATTTGAATATTCGAGAACTTTTTGAAATTGATGTACAATGATGGAGGCATCAAAAGTGGTGTGAAGAAGCACCTGGCCAGCCGGCGTGGTTTTTGCAGTTCGAAAACCCATGGGCGTCATCGGGCACCTTAATAGGTCCTTGCATACGCTATATGCCGCGTTCAACATAAAATAACCTGTAATTGTAATATTAAATAATGTGTTGTATACAGACACAGACAGGTTTACGCTCCTAAAATAAATGACGGACATTGTTTGATTAAATACAAACATGCATGCTTATACAAACACATGTTTTGAAGTCCATAAATAACACGAACTGAACAGTATGTTTGCAAGTTCTCCCGGTTAGGCATAAGTATAGAAATCGTAGCCTTTTTGAACGTACACTTTTCTCACAATGAGAACCTAAATCAAGGAGTCATTAGATATATATACGAGTATACATGACATAACTTAATTTTTTTGCTGCAATAAAACTCTTAAAACAGAGATGCTTTTTATCATTAAGTACATACTTTCCATTTCAAACTGTACGAAGTTACATCACAAACTGATTTCACTTCATTTCACATATTCATTCAACTTCTGATAGTAAAACTACACTATGTCAAATGTGATGCATACGCATTGAGTAAAGAAAAACCCGTAAATTAACTTTACTGGTTTATAGATTTCTCCGTCCAAAATAATGAAATAAATACTTAGATGCTACTGCAAAATAATTTCTGTTTTGTAGAACAGTTTAGGACAAAGAAAGAAGAAAAAAGAAACAGCAACCCTAAATGCTACGGTATTAGAGATTAAAATTACTTAACTAGTCAAAAAGTATAAGAAAATTTAAACGAATCATACATATCCAGACGTTTTGGCTCTTTTTGGCTAGTACCACCTCAGTGACCGCCATGTTTTTTTAATTACATCGGAACATTCATTACAAATAAAAAATCATAAGTTTTCTAGGATCCCATCGCTTCACTTAACAACACTGAATTCCTAAAATATCGTCTGGATATACTTGAAATGCAAGTATATCTAGACCAATTTGTTTCGTTACTTAAATTTTCATTACTTTGCCTAAATAGGTCATTAATGGCTGCTTCATAACTCTCCGGCGAACTTTCCCATTTTCATTCACCGTACGAGCAGCCCAATTTCATTAATAAAACATTCACTCATCCTCCCCTCCTCCCTACCTCTCTCTACCCCAATCTACCCAACCCCTTCAGTTAAATGAATTTTCCTTTCATTACATATTTATGTGAGCCTTCGTGCAACAAATTAGATATAAAAGTGATTAAAACCAATATTTTACACATATCTCCGTCGACCATGGGGGTTTTGCGACTGAGTATCGTTTTCGTGGCACAACACTGAATACACTACCGTGGTGATAAGTCAGGTTTGGTGCAGTTTACAAATAAGTATAAAACATAGCCCTAGCATAGCGCGCTATCTCTAAATTATCTTACCCCCGTGGCGTCCTTCTCTCGATATTATTATTTTTTTTTTAAGGTTCCCAATCTGAGAAATAAAATCATCAGATAATTACAGTCCATCAATCTCAAATTCACTTTTATTATTATCTAAATTCATTGCAATTTTATTTTATATAATTACTTATTTTTCTTACTACGAGTACCTTATCAAACTTAACGCAATCGGCTTTGAACATGCCCTTTGACAGATATAAGTACTGTTTTATTCCATACCCTGCTTTGTTTAAAATTTTCGAAATAAAAAATCGCATTCACTAAATTTAAATTGAAAACCTACTTTACATGTTTTTTATATTATTCGAAAAAAACGTGTCCATTTCGACCTCTAGAATCATTCTCCGAGGTTCAACGATCAACCTGTATGACGTCTGTGTGGATATCATCTTTCAGTTACCCTACATTGTATCTAACTGCATTTGGGTGGCGTCCACAACATGTATTACAAACACATTATACTGTGGCACTAGTATGTTCCCCGAGTTTGACAATCGCCTTTTCTGCTCTCGCATAAATTTTGGAGTAACAGGCTCGCCTAGAGACTTACATAGAGACGCAGCTGAAATATTCAATTATGAACGGTGACATTAATAATAAACTTACGGTTTTCCGGTGTGCAATGCCGTGTTTGGCCAGCGACGTTATGTACAGCGATGGTGTAAATCTAAGAGCAAATGTGGGTGACATTAATTTTCGAACAAATACTTTGTCTATCTGTAATCTAATTTGCCCTTATAAAATTATATGTAAATATCAATTTTTTTTTTGAAATCGCCGCAAATAATCTTCTTTGGTTGAAATTATGGCTTTGAGAACGAATCGTTTCTCAAATGCATTGCTCTGCCGCACCACCAGGATATGGAACTGCTTGCAGGCGAGTACATTTTCTCGTGCCTACAACTTTTTTTTATTTTAAAACGTAACTTAATTATGTATAATATAATTATAATTATAATTAATTATAATTATATATCTAATTACTATTCTTACAATAACCGACCGTTTTGAATATGTAATATCTGTGTAGTATATGTGTGTAATATATTTAAGTGCTGTCTTTAAAGAAAAATCTAAGTTTAACTACGCTCAGCTAGCAAAATATTTATATTCATTCTCACTTTTTATAGCGCAAAATGTATATGCATAATGGCGTACATACTTACTTGTTTATAGTGCAACATATATGTATATGTATAATGGCGTACGCCATGCCCTCAAAGAGGTGCCCGACGACGACCGATATTTCGGCTTTCGAACTTTCACGGAGGCTGTTAAAAACGAGCCGGCCGGCCAGTTGCGCCTTCACATGGTGTGACTGTTCTGTGGGGTAAATACGTCGCACCTTGAATACTGGATGGAGAAAACATGAAGTATTTAAAACAAAATGGAATATTCTTATTTTAGGACGCATGGCGACTCCAAGCATCTGTTTATTCTCGGTGCGCTACTGGGTAGCCGTAACGGCTCAGCACCATCTGTCGGGGACATTAAAACTACGGGTGCGGGAGGGACACCTGTGTCCCACCTCCACCGCCGGGGTCTGCCCCCTAACGTGTGCATGCCTACTCTACTATGTGTAACTCCCTATGACGCTACATTCTAGCAGAATATCTGCACGTACAGTTAATTTTAAAAATGCACAGGTTATATGTGTTTTTGTGGAACCAGTTTTTTTTTCAATTTGCTTTGCTCTTCGTAAATAGTAACACCGCTTTTATACAAATGTGATAAAGGTAGTACGTAGACCACCAAAAATATATGGTAAAAACCGACCAAGTGCGTGTCAGACTCCCACACGAAGGGTTCCGTACCATCACACAAGATTTACCACAAAAAATCACGTTTTTTGTATGTATGTGTATTGTATGTACGTCCCCCTTTAATTTTCATTATTTTTAAATTACCTATTAGTTGTTATAGCGAACGGAGGATTAGAGTGTGTATTTATTTTGCTGCTATAACAAGAAATAAGTAAAATTTAAAAAATAATAAAATTTAAGGGGCCCATACAAAAAACGGGATTTGAAAAACGTGACGGTTTTTTTCCATCCAGTTCAATGTAACCGTAACCTTTTCTATGGGAATGCTGTTTATTGTTTATCATAACGTGTATTATCAGATATTTATGTCCAATTACTTAAAGAAACCTAAAAGCATACATGTTCGATCGTAATTAATAAAATTGAACTAATAGTTAAGTTTATGTAGTTTTTATTGTGATATTTATTTAAAAATATCTCAAAAATCATCACTCATCACCATTTAAAAGTATAGGATCCTAAAGGACGATTCGACATGATATAGGTATCCTTTACTTTTTTGGGCTCTTCGACGATTAAATTGCACTGTATAGGCAACTAAATGACTTAAGAAAAACATTCGATATTTTTTTTTATTTTTATTAAAATTTATTTCTGAAGGCAACCCAATTTTTTTTTTAATTCGTAACCATTTGTCCCCTTAAATAATTAAGTAATTAAATATTTATCCCTTAAGAAGTAAGAGGACATAAATGAGTAAAAACTCAACCTGCACATTATACGACTGTGGCCGGAGGCGTGTAGGAGGAGTTGAAAATGCAGAGGTATTCGGGACTGAAGTGGCGACGGGCGGCACAGGGTGGGACCTCAGATCAAAGAAATGAAGGCGATGTGCTATCTAGCACGCCTACTATGAGACCGGCGCTGTCTTCAATTTGCTAACTTATCCTTGAGTGACCAACGCGCATAACGCGTAAAACCGGTTTTTTAATTATTTCGTAAAAAAATCAAAAAGTTAAACATAACCCTAATGATACGCTCCTCAAAGTGATATTTAAATCAATATCAGCTACTCTCAATATCAGCAGCAAACTTTATAAAGAATACGTTTGAGACCTTCAGCATTTTTTCCATGCAAAAACTATAATTTCCCAAAATATTTTTAACTATATTGGTAGAAGTTAGCTGAAATTATACATGTTTAATGGTAATGTTCTCATTTCATAAGGTTCAGGAACTAATGCAAACAAACCATACGCATTGGCTAATATATTAATCTTAAATGTACATACCAAACGAAAATCTAGTCGCAGACGTATTGGAAGGCTCGTGTGGGTGGGAACTGACTTGGCGGACGCATTTCGGGAGCACATGGGCGCGCAGTGGCTATTTTTCAACTGTGTACGACTATATGCACAATTTATCCATACGGCGGAATCGCGAGTAACGACCACGTGCCACTTCTCCATCCTTTTCTGTTCTGTGGGTGGGAGGAGCAACTCCCTGAAAGCAGCCGTCAAACTTCGGAGTGGTATCGTTGTTTGCAGGTGACGTCAAGCTTTAATAATCCTGCCGAGCTCCCCAAGTTGCACTTAGCTGCTTCACAAATTGTTCGCATTAATTCTGATGGCTTTGCGATAAAACTTTGCGTCGAGTGTGACTTACGTGTAATGCCATTAATTAGCTGTCGGTCTTCTCGAAAGTCTTCCGTGTGCAGGAAGCAGTTTCGTCTTCGAAGAAATATGTGTCATTACGTTTCTTCGTATGGAATTGTGATGACAGCTGGATTCGTCGCGTAAGGTAGGATGGCCGCGACCAAAACTCATTCATATAGCGGCTGCGTATCCACGTTTCAGTGATATTGCAAGTGAAATATCCTACGCATACATTACTCAAAATGGTATTCCTAAAAAAATATGGGGAGGACGGAGTCTTAACGTACGCGGCAATCACGTCGTTGCCTATTTTATATGACCTAGGTTGAATTAACCGATGTTAGCATTCAAAAAAAATTTGACCATTCTAAATGACCTAGGTTGATATAACCGATGTTAGCATTAAAAATAATTTTGACCACTCTGGATGGCCAAGGTTGATACGACCGATGTTAGCATTAAAAATTATTTTGAGAATTTAAGGGGCTTCAAAATGATACCATTCGGGTTTCGATTGGATTATGATTAGTAATTTACCCCTTTCGCAGACACCTTTTTGGTGATTTTACATATATCGTTCAGAACCAGGTTATTTGTAGATATCGTTTCATTTTATGAGATAGGCTTTGTTAGATTAGATAGATTAAATACAAATAAAAAGGTTTCCACGTCACGTTTACTTTCAAGTTACTTTATTCTTCTTGCTTGATTCAAGTTCTCCCTTTTCAGACTCTGCTGATTTATAAGAGCCTTAATTAAAGCAAGTTTTTTTAATGTGCCGGAAATCATGGAGCCTTCAGTTCTGTGGATTTTTTAATAAATATACTACATTTTCGTCCTTAATTTTTAAACATATTTAAATACGCTTTTTGTCGGTCTTCGTAAATCCTACCTCACGTTGGCAGCATCACCGATGCAGTGATAGCAGATTATATCTCTTTTCTATGTCCAAAAGTAGAAAACGGCTAAGTATTGACACATAGTATTGATTTCACAATTCATTGACTTAATTCATTTTGAATTGTATGAACGTCTAAAACACCACGTTTGGTTCAGGAAACCGGATAGCGACTATGCAGGAAGGTCATAAAAGGGAGAGTTATTCTCCCATCTTAACTGATTTTTTTCTAAACGATAAACTTAAAAGTGTCTCTCGCTTCTCGAGGTAAGAAAAAAGTTTTTTTTTTTCACCGGATGTCTCACATACCCGGATACCACAAGTTCCGTCATGATATTAACCCAATACACCACATTGTCGAAGGAATTAGGTACCATGCCAGGACCTTCCCTTTATGATCACGGCTACGTTGAACTGGATGGAAAAAATACGGACAATTTTTCAATGCTGTTTCGACCATCTTTTCTTTCTATGCCAAATTGGGCTAGATAGTAGAGTTAACACTACCTAGTAGGTTAAGTGGAGCTATAATTTACATGGGTTTCAAACCATGTGTTCCCACTCGGTAAGAATAAAAAAGTGATGCATTAATGAGGTGGGGATCGAACCCACGACTTCTGGAATATAAGGCTAGTTCCCGCGCCCCTAAGCTGCGAGTCGCTGGCTTTAGGTCCCTATTTTATACTATCAAACAGGCTAACATTTGAGAACGAGGCATTTATTAAGCTCCGATTAAAAAGTTATGAATAGTAATTATTTTAGTTCAGTCCACTTATATGTATGTAATTACGGTAGTGGTGACACTACCCAAAGCGCAGGTTCAAATGCGACCTAATTATGGAATGGCTCTATCGGAACGGAATCCCGAAAAAGACACATTTACAACTCCACCTAGTAATTATCCCTAAACCCGATAGAATATCCGTCCACTATCAGCGGAACAATAAATACCGAAACATATTCATTTAGATAAAGATCGCGGCATAATTAGTTTCCCCTGCGTGCGTGCGTTTGCATCTGTTTCGGAGACACACATCACTGGTCGCTTTCTATCCGTGCGCGTATTCAAATTGCCGACGCAAGCTTCCGTGGCAACCGCTGTGGCAACACCTCTCCGGCCATTTCCTTTTCCAAGTGCAGAGCGGCCATTTGATGTGATGACTGTAATTTGTGGTTTAAGCTGTTGCCATGTCAGTTTTCCTTAACGGGGTGTGTGCGTCCATGTAGATGGCGCCACAATAGTGAGCAATCTTAGGGAGGCGCCCAGTTAACATGTTGTGTGTTACATATATGTATGTATAATCGACTGTAAGGCACATTAAGGCGCTAGGACTAGCCAACTACTCGCGCCATACAAATGCACTTTTTAACAAATGTAATAATATGTAGTGAAACGCTTCAGCAAATCCAAATAGAACTCCAGACTGATAATGGATTGTTAATATTTTTTTATTCCATCATTTATTTAAATAATAATAAAAATAAAAAAGTTGATTTTTCTCATTAGAAATCTAAAAGTAATTCGATTTCTAGATATAAGCAAAAACAGCATATATGCATAAACAAAAAATTCCATTTGCTTTTAGATTTCTACATTTAGTCAAAAAAGTTCGGAAATGGACACCGTTTCCGCAATGTATTTTGTATAGAAAAAGGAAACATACATTAACGAAAATAATTCGATTCTTAGACAAGGAATCAAATATTGTAAGAATGACACTTATAATCGTCAGACTCAGTTAGTTAACTTGGGGTGCCTCGTCTAACTTTGCGATTTGGCTAGTACCAGGCCCTTAAGACACATTAATTAATGAAAGAGCTCAGTAAAAATAACTACTTGAATATAGGTACTGCAAGGCTGGACCCGAACCAGCAAAATATAACATTCGCGGGTATTGCGTCTACCAATTTTGCCACCGGCTGTGAACCCATAATAATTGAACTCTCCTAGGGGGGGAGGGCCTCCAGTAATCAATGCCTTCTACTAACACAGTGTTATTAAGGTTATACTTACATACATTTATTTAACGCTCCATCTGCGTTGCGGACATTGACTGCTCAATTGAATTTTCATTGAATGTTCAAAATTATGGGTATAATACAGCCGGTGGCGAAATTGTTAGACGCAGTATCCGCGAATGGTATGTTTTGCTGGTTCGGGTCCAGCCTTGCAGTATATTCGTGAAAAAGCTATTTTTACTGGGCTCTTTCTTTAATTAATGTGGCTATGCTTCACGGTCGAATATGCATTCATACATGTCACATTACTTGGAATAAGCGAGGTATCTGCTTAGTATGAAAAAGTATGTTTACTGCAGGCTAATATCACTACAGTAGGTGTATTAGCTATGCATGTCCAAAACTGGAAAGATGAAAATTTTCCTCTGCCTTTGAACCTCTTAGTTATTTTTCTCTCAAGCTATTCAAATATCTACATACAAAGTTAAACAAGTTACATTATTTAAAAATCTACTGATTCCGACATACTTAACTAAATTACAATAAATTCTAGGTGCGAGTAGAGAAGAAATAACACAAAATATATTTTATAATGTTTAAAAACCATGTACTATTTAAGAGGCAAAAAAGAGGAACAAATCATTGTTTTGTTCACGCAGCAGGTATGTATGTGTGTGAGGTGTGTACGAGTGGTGTGTGTATGTGAGATTGTTAAAAAAACATGAAGTGGAAAGGGGGGGGGGGGGAGTTTCGTTAGGGTTGCCTCGATCTTCGCATAACTTGGTCTTGCAGTAAATTTTCGTTTTATAAGCTTAGTTGTGAAAACATCAGAATTGAGCCGGTAAAATGGGTTCAGCCGACGCAAACCCAGCAGTGTCCCTCCAGCCGAGAAGTAATAACGACCTCACATAGGAGCGGAAAGGGCATTCCCTGCAGGCCTCCCGTGTCCATGCCGGTCCCCTGCCTACTAATTTCTTCATCACGAATATTCGGGCTCCGTCATAATCGTTCAATTTTACGAGCTCGGGCCCAGCGCTGCATACTCATATCCGCATTAAAATAATTATTAGACACGTCTCTCGAAAGCCGCGCTCCAGAGGGCAATCGTACCGAGCCTGGGCACAAATCGCCCAATAAATAACATCTATTATTAGTGGGCCCGGAACTCAACTGGCGCGTGACCCATTAGGTACTCGAAAGATGCAAAATTGACCTCGGACCATGGTTGTAAAATTAATTCTAAATAAAATTTAGAATTTATAAAATTTTGTCTGGTTACATTAAAAAAAAAAAACATTTCTATCGAACCTCGAGCAGCCTGAAAAAAAACCTTTTATTTTACCTTAACATCTTATGACATAATAATTATCACGCATCCTTATTCTATTTCTTCAAGGTCGATAAAGAGTTTTGTTACATCTTCCAATTTGATCAATATAGTCAAACACAATGTCGTCTTCTAAGATTTAAAGTGCGTTATACCCTTTTTCGAAATTAAAAAATTCAACGTCGCGTCAAGGACGGCAGAATTCTAAACCCTTTTCCCGCCCTCAAATGAGTTCGAATTTTAAAATGCAATTACGCGCCGGGCCCGTTGTAAATGTGTGCCCCCTCTTCTCTGATTAGCTTGAAATATGAAGGGAAAAGTCAATTTTGCGCCAGAGATTGCGAGGGGTGGAAGTTTTTGTAGAGCTTATTAACTAGGTCATTAGTCAGTCCCGATGAGAGCACGAAGGAGCTTGACTAGTGACGATGGCTGGCGTTTGGGACGTCGCCTGTGATCAATCATCCTTATTGTCATGGCGGGCAAATATTTCAATTAACTGGGAGGTACCTCTTAAGAATAATTAAGAACTGTTCTTCTTTAGGGTTCCGTACCATAAGGGTGCCAACGGAACCCTATTACTAAGCCTCCGCTGTCCGTCCGTCCGTCGGTGCGTCCGTCCGTCTGTCACAGGGCTGTATCTCATGAACGGTAATAGAAATGATCTTTTCACAAATTATGTATTTATTTTGACGCTATTACAACAAATAGGTAAAATAAAAAATAAACCAAAGGGGGCCGATACGAAAAAAGCGACTTTATTGTGTTAAATCTTGTACGATGGTACGGAACCCTTCGTGTGCGAGTCCGGTTCGCACTTAGCCGGTTTTGATTTATCATCGACACTCAGGCTTTGTTTATTCCATCGACCAAGAAACGTGGCGGCTGCTCGGTTCCGGGGCGAGTGGCACCCGCGCATTCTATTTCATTCTCTCGCATGCTAAATCATATAGACGTATGATCCTTCGCCTTTTCGTTTTATCGAGCCTCTAATCACAACAGTTTCACTTCAAAAAACAAATTTAATCGCAAGTGACTTTAATGTAGAAATCATGTCTAATGTATTCGGCACTATATTTCGGTAAATCGGTTCGAGATAATAATCAAAATGACTTTAAATTCAAACGTCCCGTCGGCACGCCACCCGGCGGCCGCTCCCGAAACTTAATTGCGATTTAATCTCCTTATCGGGAAGTCAAATCTCAGCGGCGCCTCAATTTACAGGTCGGAGTTTGGGCGACTTCATGAAAGGCCTTCCTGATTAATAACGTTTCAGGCCGGCTCTGGACTGGGAGGGGTAAGTTCTTGACGAAAAGTTTTCTAAAAGGTTTTGAGTCGATTTCTAAATATTTACTCTAAACAAGAACATTGATGTATCTGAATGTATCCTTCTTCCGCCGCGTGAAAAGCCGTAGATAAGTTTTCAAACATGTTCAACGACCGCGGTAATCCAAATGTATCAATTGTGAGGATGTACGCAAAAGTTTGACATTTAAAATTGAATGTTTTTGCGGTATGCCTCATAATTATAACACCAACGCAACTAGTTAGAGCAGAGAAAGGAACGTACATGGACGTACAAAATCCCTTAAATTGCATTAAGCCTATTCATTAAGCCTTTAAGGCTCTTCCGACAGTTTCTCAATTGCAGGATTATTGGTTATGTTACAATTTATTTAAATACGATTTTTATTTAACAGCGCCATCTAACGGTGTAAAACTTCTAATCGGCAATTACAACGAAACCATTAAACCTGAAATTGTGAATATGTTTTCGCTGCAACTACTATGGCTATATTTAATATTTTTGACGAATTCGTGCCTTAAAGTGCAAAACTTTTTGCGTTCTGTGTAAAAAAAAACATTGTATGGGTCGGAACATCCATAATAATTTTTTCGTGTGGTTACGGAAGTGTGGCTTACACGACATCCTCAAATATTATATAAATTGACTTACACACTCTTACAGTTAATCGACGAATATTTGGGCACTTACCAATCTTAGAGTGAAGTAATAATAGGTTTTTAACAGTGATGTAGATACTTTTGTGTGATCTTAATATTTTAAAACTTTCGCGGGACATAACTATATATAATATTTAGTTTGACGGCTTACCGCGCGTGTGAAGAGCAGGACGTGCTGCTCGACGTTTCGGAGCCTCACATGGGCTCCATCTTCAGGAGAACGTGCCTGTCGCGACGGAGGTAGGCACGTTACTGACTACCCGTCGCTCTGCTTGACATTTTCTTGAGGATTAGCTGCGGTCCGAATTTCGTGTGTTGTCCGTGCTGATTAAGCTGAAAACTGAATTTCGGAGAGGTGCACCGACAACAGACGTCGAGAAAAACACAGTCAGTGTTTTGCACTTCACAGGAAATTCGGACCGCAGGTAATCCTCAAGAAAATGTACGAGTGTTGCCATGGATGCTGAGAAGTCGGCGGGTAGCCAGTAACGTGCCTACCTCCGTCGCGACAGGCACGTTCTCCTGAAGATGGAGCCCATGTGAGGCTCCGAAACGTCGAGCAGCACGTCCTGCTCCTCACACGAGCGGTAAGCCGTGAAACTAAATATTATATATAAGTTTTAAAATATTAAGATCACACAAAAGTATCTACATCACTGTTAAAAACCTGTTATTACTTCACTCTAAGATTGGTAAATGCCGAAATATTCGTCCATTAACTGTAAGAGTGTGTCTCAGGACTGGCTCTCCTGCTTCCTGAACCAGTCAGTTCCTCAGCCCCTTAGTTCATGGCCCGCTCCTATCATCCGAACTTCCTTTCACAGCACGCCTCATAAATTTCTTCTTGACTGCTCTACAAGGCGCGGATAACCTAATTTTTCTTTCCTTGTAAAAATATTTGTGTACACCGTATTAAACGTTCAGTTCATGCACAAAGTTTCCATAATTTTTTTTCGAAAACAAAAACGTGCATACACAGATATTTGATGTCGAATATTAGATAGTTTGCGGGCCGTTCTTAATGGTGCTATCTGGAATAGTCAAATATGTACCGAGATTTTTGAATCACCCTTACATTTAAATTTAATTTCAAGCATTTTATTTTATTAAATGCACCTTAAGGTGCAGTACCGAAGCCTAAGGTCACTCGATCGTGGAATAAATTTGAGACAAAACAGCTACAATCTAAAAGGAGATCTCTACGGATGCCCGCCTCGTTGTACATTATCTGCTGGAAAAAAGGCCCTTAATTCGGTCAGTGCGTAGCTTAAACAGGTATTCATTACGCCTTTTGAAGGCGTCCGTGGGCACGAACTCGCTTAGAAAAGGTAAATTTAATTAACCATAAGTCTCATCAAGAAGTTAACGGAGCTGTCGAGATTGATCAAAGCTGTACCCGCCTCTGCGTTATTTATGCAAGATAATCTAAGAGATAGGTAGGTCTTGGTGCGTTAACAGTCTTAAGAGAAATGCAACACTGCACGTTATTGTATCATCAAGTCTGTTAAGTCACAGCCTTGTCGCAATTTTGGAACGAAATTTAGTGTTTGGAAATAATGTCCTCATGTTAAATGTTTGGGTGGCTGATGGATCGACCTGCTTTTGATAGACAGCACTTGAAAGATTGGGTACCGAATGTGGTATGTAGCAGTGGCGACACCCACTGAGGATACCAAAGTTAGAAGAAGAAATGGAAATGGTTCATATATCACACACACCGTCAAAACATTAGCCCAACACACCGAAACCCCGGAAGTAATAAAGTGCCATGTAGGACCTTCGGTTTATGCGCAAGGCTACATTGAACTGGATGAAAAATGATGATGGATGGTTCATCCAGTGCTTAGGTACTAACCAGGATTCCGCCACTTTGGTACTAACCAGGCGGGAAGGGGACGATCTAAGGGGAAGTTCATGCACCTAGGTGGTGCATGTTACGTTTTCACGTCTAAACCGCTGAACAAATTGTGATGAAACTTCGTATAGAGAAAGTCTAAACTAGGGAAAGGATATAGGCTACCTTTTGTGGCGAAAACTGAGTGAAAAGGGGGACGAAAGTTTATATCGACCCGAGCGGAGCCGGGTACCTCAGTTAGTAACACATATTTTGTAAAATCAATAGCTTGTTCGTAGTCTCGTTATAACTTCGGATATAGCCATATTAACTACAATCACTGAAGAGAAAGAACGGAGAAGTGGCTTTCGGTCGATATCGCTTCTGCGCTATATGATCAAAATGACCATATAATTGTATGGGATTCTGGCGGCGCGTCGTATGCCACACAGTCGAAACATCGCCACCGCGCGCGAAAGTGCTCTAAAAATGCGTTCGCCTAGTCATATCCTACCCACACTAACCCTCCAACGTGTCTGCGACTATGTTTGCATGTAGCATGTAGTCTTTGAAAATGGGGTGCATAGCGCAATGCTTTACCAGCAGATGGCGCCTTATAAAACTGTGCCAAGACTATCACGTAGAGGTTATGTTTACGCTCTCATGATGTTTTTGAAACTGTGGCACAGTTTGATACGGCGCCATCTGGTGGTAAAGCTTAGCTGCCGTCCTCCCCATTGGAGACAGCGGGTTTCATCATAAGCGCACTTGATGCAATATCTCCTCCCTTTTTATATCTATGTACAAGCCTGGCCGTGCAGAGGGGGAACGCAGCAAGCGTCATGGGGACTTTTCCACGGTCGGTGCCCATGGAGGAGATTTTTTACATAGTCTAATGAGCACCGCTACTATAAATTAATTATGTTATTGTTTTTAACAAAATAGGTAGTTCTTTATTCTGGACTGTTTAATAATCGTGTTTATTACTGAATTAAATTATATTTTAATGGCATTGTATTACAATTATATCAGATGTTATTTTGATTCCCTTTTTTTTCCTATTGCTTCATATGTAAGTGCCAATGGTGTGACGCAATAACGGCTTTGAAAATACAATTCGAAGGAAAGCTCGTAATTCAAAAAGTTCGACCTTTAGGAGGCTATTAAAGCTCCAAACTTTAGGGCAGAAGTTCGGACCGGTGGTAATTATTATTATGGCCATAATAACCTTTAAGATAATGCCTTCACCTTCAGTGGTGTTGCCTAAATTCCTAATACCGGGGTTAAGAGCAACCAAGCTATACGCTTAAGACGAAGACGCGTAAGCTATGCTCCCCATACAAACATAGTTTACTAATCATTTGGAAACCGCTATTCCAATTGAATTGATATTTAATATCTAATATCAGGTAACAAATATCTGTGTCTGCATGCTTTTGTTTTTTTTAAACATCCAAACCGAATGAAATGAAAGCAAAAAGAAAATCTGCATACGAATTTTGTTTTCTATGTGGATTGACCCAGAATACATTTACCGGAAAAACAAAGACATGCAGACAAAGATAATTGTAGCCTAATATTAGATACGAAATATCAAGTAAGTTGGAACAGTGGTTTTCAAATTATTAGTCAACTACGTTTGTATGGGAGGCAAAATTTTCTGATGCTTACGGGCCGGACCTTAAGGTGGCCCAACCCGGCGGGACGAACTCATTCGCGGTCACGGTATAAAACCGTGCTGTGGCGCTCTGGCACCTTCTCTGTTTCAAAAAAAAGGCATGCTCCGTGATGAGCAAGATGAAAAATGTCCACAAAAAAGACAATGTGCATAGTGTATGATTTGATAAGATTTACGAAATTTTTAATTACAAAACGACTTATAGCTAAAAGTAAACCACGACCGCTGTAGTCAAAAATCTAACAAAAACCAAATAGATTATAAATCTTGATTAAATAAGCTATGTCTGATGACTAATCTTTTTAAGATGTTCTTACTTTATCATTGCGTAATCCACCTCCAAAGTTATTGTTTAAAACGCGCGAAAAATTCGAACTTTCGGACCTTATAACTTAGAAACCATACACAATTTTACAATGCCAACGGTCATCAGACATCTAGTTTGATCAAATAAAGCTCTTTTGAGCAAAACTTGGGATCTCTGACAAGAAATATGGGCGTGATCTTCTTTCCCCGTTTGTATGGGGAGATGAGCGGGATGGGCCACCTTAAGATGGCAATATATGCGTTAGCCAAAAACATTCAATGAGCTTTTTTATGACTTCAAAATTTGGGGATTTTCAAAATAAATTATTCATTTCAAATGTGTTTAACATAAAATATAAAATAACGCGAAAATCCAAGCAAACCATTAATGTGTATAGTTTTAATATATCTATATGCAATCGTAAACTAGACGTATGTGCAAAGAAAAATATTTCAAACGTGGCGAAGTTTTTTGTCGGTTATTTTTACATCAGTGGTAATCGAATCGAGGAAAAAACAAAAAAGAAACTGAAACAAATGAACGAACAAGCAAACGTGATTCTAAAGTAAATAAAACCAAACAAGCCATACTTATTAAAATCTACATTGGTCAATTTCAATGCCGAGGCCTGACGAAATCAAAAGGCGAAGTGTACGCGCAAAGGGGGCAATGCCCGGTAGCCTCGGGACGTCACAGCGGGCCCCCAGAGGAAAAGGAACAGCCACCTACCTCCAGCAGCACCAGCTCCTAGGCGTCGGGTCCCGGGACAGCGTTCGGCGGCACAGCACTTCGCCCAGACGAGGCGACACGGCGTGGTCAGGCGCGCGGCGGGTTGCGGGCGTGGAGCCCTAGAGAGCTCCACGGTGAAAGATTGCGGGGACGCGGCGCATGCGTGCACCATGCGTGACAGCTAGCAGCCGAGCGAGGGTGGCATAGGACAAACTTCGGATGGGATTGAATGCTTGTGAAGTGCAAACTGCCCACCTATGCACCCATGCCATATTGGCGTGAACACGGAGTTTAAATCAAACGATTACGGATTACTGCAATTGTTGGCAAAATTAAGAATACATTGTAACTAGAGCATGTTTTTCTAACAGGGTTCAACCCATGGAGGTAAAGAAATAACAGGAGAACGGATGGAACAAAAAACCCCAATTGTGCCGCCGGAGGAATATGGCCTTTGTTTCGGCATATATTCTTTGGTTTCGGCACTCACATCATTACGAATGAAGAATGACGTAACGACCATCTGGTTTATTGAAAAATAATTCTTATCTTTATCAGTTTACGTACCAATTTGGGAGACTTCAAACAGGATTTTTCTCCGTTTTCATCACTGCGCCACAAATGTGTTCGGCAATATAATGTTGTAAGTCGCGTGGCGTCATTTTTTGCGCGCTCGTTGTATTCGAAAGTTATTTCTCCATACATTCTTCACCTCCATGGTTTAACCTCAAAAATAATACACTCACATTGATTTCTTCCTCCACATTGCTCTCTGACTTACAAGCGAATACAGCTTCAGCGGAGAGTTACGCAAGTTTCAGCCGCGGGGTCTGGATGGGGGCTGACGGCGGGGGTGGATCGGTGCCCAATGTAGTGGAATTGCTCGCTCGGCACACACGTGGCGGAAGGCTATTTAACTGATTTATTGCACAAAGGCTGCCATTTTGTGTGGCCTACAGCGGGTATTCGTAGAGGCATAATCGACACGGGAAACGGTGTGAGAAGCGATGCTTTATTTATCGCTTGATATTGTATTTCACTTGTGAGCCAGCTTTAGAGATAAAATAGAGTGATCTGTTTTTAGGGTGACATACCCAAAGGGTGGCAACGGAACCATATTCCTAAGCATACGCTGTCCGCCGTCGGTCCGTCCGTCGGTCCGTCCGTCGGTCCGACCGTCGGACCGTCCGTCGGTCCGTCCGTCCGTCCGTCCGTCCGTCCGCCTGTCACCGGGCCGTAACTCATAAACTGTAATAGGTAGGCAGCTGAAATTTTCACAAAGTGTGTATTTATTTTGCCGCTTTAATAACGAATATGTAAAATAAAAAAAATATAAAAATGCAATCATACAAAAAACGTGACTTTGTTTTTTCGGAGGAGAATTTTTTATTGTTATAAATTAATTAATACAGAACAAAGAATAAAACACAACTAAAGATTAAAATATTCCTCCATCATCGGCGCAATTGGCAACGTGCCGATGACGGAGGCCGCGTTCCCCCGCTGAATGGCTAGGCTGATCTTCTGCCTAAGATAACTGGGCGCCCGTTTGTCCCCAGACGCCTCAATGAGCAGTCTACCAAGCTCTTTTACTAGACCTTTGGCGTCTGGGCTCCAAACTCCAAGAGTCTCCACAGCAAAGGCGACGAACTCGTAGTTCGATTTTGCTGAACTGTATTTACTATGTTTTAAAAGTTCCGCCTTAGCTGCGGCATAGCCGGCCGCCCGAGAAGAGCCCTCCACGTGGCTCGGGGCTAACGTGTCTGCGCAAGTCGCGTCCCAGATCAAGGCTCTCCCCTGCTTCCATGGCAGAAGGGTGATGCCGTCCGGCCTCCTGCCATCGTCACGAAATACTCCCAGCGGCTCGAGTCTGCTCGGAATATTGACGGAAGCAAGAGAGCGCCTGATGATCTGGTTAACGCTTGCGTGTCGAGATAATCTGCCGGCACTCCTGGAGCAGGACAGACCATGGTGCCCCAGCTCTCCCACTGTCGAACCGCAGCTGCATAAATGCGGCTCGCAGACTTTTATTCCGAACCGGAGGCAGAATGCGATGCGTAGTGTTCCCTTGTCTAGGAGCGTTCCAAGATATGGTGATGGGTATGCATGTAACCACGCACCGGACTCTGTCTCCGAGGCGGCCAGAATACGTGCGCGGTCAACAGTGGAACCATTCAACAGGAGAACACTGTGAGTCCGCTTTAAAATTGTCTCGTCCCAAGCTCTTTGTGAACGTGATCGAACTAGAATTGGTTCCAATGGGCACCGTGACTGCCACTCCTCCTTAGCCTCCGCCAAGCACATGATCTCAACATCACCAAGTGATGGGCGTAAGACAGTATCCACGAGATCAGAGGTGCTGTGGGCGGAAGATAAAAAGGCGGGCAGAGCGATGTCCCTGATCATGCGAACACCTGAACCACCTGATCTTACTGGTAGAGTGATCTGAGACCAAGACGAATCGTTTACATTTACATTTACGTTTAAAATCTTATTCAAAAATTCATTTAAATGTGCATCCAAAAAAGAAATTTTGTCTAAGTATGACCATAAAGGGCATGTTCTAAGTAGATATGTAAATTTAGGGATAAAATAACAGTGTCGAAGAAGAAAGAAAGCCATGTGAGGGGTTATGTTCAATAAACGGTTTAAAAACTTAACTAAAGTTTCCTCTTTCTGAATTAGAACTGCATCAAACATATCAATCAAAAGTGGAGAACCGAGAAGCACGAGGTCTTTCTTGCTAGTTACTGATATGTCTGTTGCAATTTTACCAACATCCTCCATTATCTCACATTTCCGAGTAGCCGAAACTGATGGGAAGAAAAAAAATTCACATTTTTTAATGTTTAAATCGAGACCGATTTCCCTAAAACTTGCTTTTAAATCGGCCAAATCACGTAAAACGGGTTCAGCTTTTCCACTAAGTACCCCGTCGTCCAAATACCACAAGTTTAAATCGGAGCGTAGTTCATTGATGATAGGCTGAATTCCAAGGCTGAAGAGGGCAGGTCCGAGCGGATCACCCTGCTGGCAACCTGTGGCAGATATAATTGGCTCGTGTTCGTTGAATATTAAGTTGCTGGGAGATGAATAGCTCTGCCAAACGTAAGGGTAGATGGAATTTGCATGTTCCTTCACTTCTTTTAGCATGCACGCTCGGTCTAAGGAGTTGAAGGCGTTCTTCACGTCGACTTACGCTCTTCGCAATGAAAGTGCGAGCAGCGTGCACAATTGCTTCGCAACCCCCTTTGGTCCCGAAGCCTAATTGTTTGGGTCGTAGTCTGGAACTGACATCTGTCGCAATGCCTTTACAAGCTATTTTTGAAACAATTCGTCTCAACGTGCACCCAACGGCTATTGGCCTTATACCTCCGTCTTTTTTCTTTAGGGCACATAAGCTTGCACCGTAGATGTAGGGTGTAAATTCTGACACGACTTTACCTGCAAGCATTAGATTAATAAGTTTCGTCAATTCAGCGAGCAGGGCTCTAGCTACTTCTCCGTTGGATTGGTTAAACAGGTCCTTAAGGTGTTGAGGGCGGAGCCCATCGTAGCCTCCCGCTGATCCATTGGGGAAGGATAATGTCGCCTCTAATACATTGTCGCTCAAAGCCACTAGATGGTCGCTTTCGTCAGACGGGGGGTCGGGAGAGGTGACATTGGGCTCGCTGGGTGTTGATTTTTCAATATATTTAATGTGTCTGTCGAATCTTCGGCCATTACATCATCAGAGGCGAGCAGTCTCACAGCACCGCGTAGATCTCCGTCGGCTACTTTGGCTTCAACTTTTTTGAATATTGATGTGGAAAAAGGTTCTGTTGTTAGTACGTTCTGGAAACTTTCGTTGTAATTTGAAATATTTCTTTTAATTTTGGAAGCTAGCGACAAATGTTTTTCTTTTCTTTCTTTTGAAACGTGCAACATGAGTGAAGGAAACAAAAATAATTCTTCCCAGGAATTTACTGAATTTTCTTCGTGACATTTTTTTACAATTGATGATAATTTTTCTGCTACCACTATTCTGGCAGCACGGGGAATTCTTCTAACTATAGGAACACGTTTTTGAATGCGCTCACGAAATTCTTGAGGACGATGGGCTTGTGAAGGGGCTCGGGGTTGCGACGAGTTCCGATGACAACGGGTAATATGAATTTTGAGACCTCGACTTCCTTTCAAAAACTTTGGGATTTCACAAAGCGGGCAACGGACGAGATTTGAAGCTGGGGTGTTGGTCGTTCCATCTTCAACTACTGATACATGGGCATCATCGGGGCGGATGCCGACGGCATCTCCGTCCGCGGTATACGTAGCGGCGCACATAAATAAACATATTATAAACACATACTATCTTACCAAATTAACTTTTATAATGAAACCCTACAAAAATACTTATCTAAATGCGATTATTTATAGTTAAAATAATTTTACAAATGAATAAATAAAATTTTCCATCTGTCTTGTTTATGTTAAATAATGTATGATAGTCGTGTAACCCTTCGTGTTCGAGTCCGACTAGCACTTGGCCAGTTTTATAATGACCTGACGACTGGCTCCATTTTGAGGAGAAAATTGTTTAAAAAAACCGGCCAAGTGCGAGTCGGACTCGCACACGAAGGGTTCCGTACAATCGTAAAAAAATAAACAAAAAAATCACGTTTTTTGTATGGGAGACCCCTTTAATTTTAATTATTTTTTAATCTTACCTATTTGTTGTTATAGCGGCAAAATAAATACACACTCTGTGAAAATTTCAGCTGTCTACCTGTTACGGTTACTGAGATACAGCCCTGTGACAGACGGACGGACGGACGGACGGACGGACGGACGGACGGACAGCGGAGGCTTAGTAATAGGGTTCCGTACCCAAAGGGTGAAAACGGAAAAACATAATAATGAACCGACGGCGTTTAGCTCTGTAAACTAGTCCTTAGACTGTGCTATAGGGGGCATTAGATAACTTTACATTTATAGGCACATTTAGGTCATATTCAATTAAAGCTTACCGACTGCAAAATATCATAAATGCTTTGTGTTATTCGTTCGCAATTAAAATTGGTCTATCTGTATTTAAGGTGGCCCAACCCGGCGGGCCTAACTCATTCGCGGGCACGGTACAAAACCGTGTTGTTGCGCTCTGGGACCTTCTCTGTTTCAAAGAATAAGATAGGCTCCGTGATGAGGAAGATGCAACATGTCCACAAAAAAGACAATGTGCATAGTGTATGATTTGGTAAGATTTACAAAAAAAATTATTTCAAAACGACTTATAGCTAAAAGTAAACCACGACCGTTGTAGTAAAAAATCGAACAAAAACCAAATAGATTATAAATCTTGATTAAATAAGCTATGTCTGATGACTAATCTTTTTAAGATGTTCATACTTTATCATTGCGTAATCCACCTCCAAAGTTATTGTATAAAACGCGCGAAAAATGCGAACTTTCGGACCTTATAACTTAGAAACCAAACACAATTTTACAATGCCAATGGTCATCAGACATCTAGTTCGATAAATAAAAGCAATTTTGAGCAAAATTTTGGATCACTGACAAGAAATATGGGCGAGATCTTCTTTCCCCTTTTGTATGGGGAGATGAGCGGGATGGGCCACCTTAAGAACCCGTAATCTACGCTCTTTACTCAGACCGTATTAAAGTGTTCAATCTTACAGGTTTCAGCGTTTCATCGTATCGGATAAAATTCAAGAAAGACCCTCGCTGGACGGTTTTTGATGCCTCGGTGTGAAGCATCAATTTCAATTGATTGAAAATTCTTTAATACGCCACAAAACACGTTTACAAGAGAATGTACAGTCAATAACAAGCTTACTTAGCAAGCTCAGGTAGGTCTACACGTGCCATGCAGACAAACATGCTCGACGCCACCGTTGCATGTAACAAGAGATATGGTGTCGGTTCACAAATTCGTGGAACGTGCGATATTTTCTGTAACCACTCTCCGTACATTTTTTTTATGCAACCTAACATGTATGGCTAATACCACACAACTACCGTTATGATATTAGCCCAATACACCACATTCCCGAAGTAATTAGGTAACTTGCCAGGACCTTCCCTTTATGAGCACGGTTGCATTGAACTGGATGGAAAACACGGACAATTTTTCATTACCGCTTCGACCATGTTTTCATCTAATGCGATACTACCAACCCGGGCGGGCTCAAACCCTACCACCTAGTAGGGGAAGGAGACCTACTGTTTTACATGGATTCCGAACCATGGAGCAGCTCGAATTCGTAAGGAAATGCACTAATCGAACTCAGAAAGAGAAAGAAAATGGTGTATGCACACATATTTTTGATATAAACTGTTCAATAAATAATCTGCCCATCCTTTAAGGGTTGATTCAGTGACTACAATTTGAAAGCTATTATAGACAGATGCATAGATTGTTGGCAAACGTTGTTTAAGATATTGGAAAGAACTTCTTCTCAAAACTTTCGAAAACAAAACCTTAATTTACTTTCTCGGCAAACGTTTTTGTGTTTCTGGTGCTGAATCAACCCTGAAATCCCAAGTGAAGTCCGGGTTTGACTTTAACAGCTTGAAGAAGTAAAACCACAGAATATCTAGTAAAAACTTGTATGGAGTTTGACGTTTTTACGGAAAACGCCAGTCGATCGGTTTGCCGTAAATGCCAATTTAGATGAGAACTCTTTTTTTTTAAGAAAGAAGAAAGAAAAGAAACGGTTTTTTTATGGCGTACATTTTCCCGCAAAACATATGAAGGCTTATGCTGTTATGAAATCCCCTATTCCGCGTTGACTTAAAATTCCGTAATACCCCAACTGAAGCCGCACAAAATCACAGTTTCCACTAAGCGCATGTATGAGCTTCGCGTGTCACATTACGGCAAATGCCTCATAAGCAGTTTATTCCTGCTCGTGTAGCGCTGTTGTTGTTCTGGTTTGGTGCCGATTTTAGACTGGCAATGACCTCTTTATCGTTAGTACGGTCGCTTTGTTTGAGCCGATTTTGTTCTGAGCCCCTTGTCCCAGTTGTAACCTAAATTGGCGTTTTTGCCAAACCGATCGACTGGCGTTTTCAAATTTCAATTTCAATTTATTTTTTCCAAAAACACACGTACATACATAATTAACTAAAAAAAAACAATAGGTTACAATTATGCATTTTACAAGAATCTGGTTAATAAAATTATACATTGCAGCCTACAGAAGAATTAAATTCTGTGTAGTAGGCCGCATTAGGCATAGCACATAAAAGTACATTAAGGCGCTAGGACTAGCCAACTACTCGCGCCATACAAATGCACTTTTTAAAAAATGTAATAATATGTAGTAAAACGCTTCAGCAAATCCAAATAGAACTCCAGACTGATAATGGATTGTTAATATTTTTTTATTCCATCATTTATTTAAATAATAATAAAAATAAAAAAAGTTGATTTTTCTCATTAGAAATCTGAAAGTCATTCGATTTCTAGATATAAGCAAAAACAGCATATATGCATAAACAAAAAATTCCATTTGCTTTTAGATTTCTACATTTAGTTAAAAAAGTTCGGAAATGGACACCGTTTCCGCAATGTATTTTGTATAGAAAAAGGAAACATACATTAACGAAAATCATTCGATTCCTAGACAAGGAATCATATATTGTAAGGATGACACTTATAATCGTCAGACTTAGTTAGTTTACTTGGGGTGCCTCGTCTAACTTTGCGATTTGGCTAGTACCAGGCCCTTAAATACAATGGTGAACGCACACTGTACACTCTATCGTATGGATGGGCGTTGTGAAATGTATGGAGACATCGAAGAGCGCTCTAAGTGGGCGTTAAGCGAACTAAAATTTGCGAGTCCGAGTTTTATTTGTTGACTTTGACGTTGCCGTTTACGCCGACTTCGCGTTTTCATACTAATCGGGAGTCCAAGTTTGACTTTGACAGCTCGAAGGAGTAAAACCACAGAACGTGTATGGAGTTTGACGTTTTTACGTAACTTCGAAGTTCCGTAAACGCCAATTTAGGTGAGAACTCGGACTGAGCACTCCGCTAATGGAGGCAGGAGTAGGATAGACTAACGACTGAGTGAAATTATAGGGGGAACCAGAGACGTACCAAAAACCTCCATGGGGGAAACGGACAATTATCGGCCCTACCTACGCTGTTATAATTCATGCTACTATGTTAAACCCCTTTTTATCTATGTAGTGATATGTAATAATTAAAACTGAATTATATACCTAATTTACTAGTGACTATTTACAAAGTCCTGTGTAGGCTCCGGCACGTAAAAATAATACAATAGCACACTACCTTTCTTCCGTGAATGTTTTAGGAACACGGTCATGGTTCAGCAGGTCTATTCTTGGCATTCAGTAATCAGGAATCAGGAATCCTGAGTCTAGAAACCCGCTTTTATAGCGATTTTCAAAGCGATTTTTTGACGGAACACCTTGATTAAATCGAAATACTATGCTTCGAAATGTTTTCGTCAAGAGAATTACCTCGAGAACCGCTATAAAAACTGTTTTCTAGGCTCAGGATTCCTGATTACTGATTAGGCAATTCCAGGAATAGACCTGAAGATTCCAAGCGAAACCGTAGGTTTCCTTGCTTACTTATTGGTAGAGTTAATACCGCCCGCGTTTGTAAAAACCGGCCAAGTGCGAGTCGGACTCGCACACGAAGGGTTCCGTACCATCGTACTAGATTGAACACACAAAAAATCATGTTTTTTGTATGGGACCCCCCTTTAATTTTTATATTTTTTTTATTATACAGCGGCAAAATAAATACATAATCTATGAAAATTTCAGCTTCCTACCTATTAACGTTTATGAAATACAGCCCTGTGACCGACGGACTGACGGACGGACGGACGGACGGACGGACGGACGGACGGACGGACGGACGGACGGACGGACGGACGGACGGACGGACAGCGGAGGCTTAGTAATAGGGTTCCGTTTTTTACCCTTTGGGTACGGAACCCTAATAAACGATGTTCGACGCGGCTTATATCAATGAAACTTATATCCATGACATGCGCTCTTAAACATTATGATTTCAATCTTTAAAGGCTTATATCATGAATATGTTATCAAAAAAATATAAACGTAGGGACTTGGCTCTGATATATGAAATGTGCAACATTTCAAAAAAATGTTTCTTAATTGATAGATTCGTCCCCATTTACTGGTCGAATGTTGAATTGCGGTTACAAATATGCACATGTACGAGTATGTGAGTAGGGTGTTCATATTTGTTCGTAATCACTTCATTGATAGACCTTGCTTCAAAGATTTTTAAAAAATGCTAGGCTTTTCTCTTGACTGTTGGTCTGTCAACTGCATTGCCATTAATACACCAGTCACGGTATCTTTGAGAAATATTTTTTTAAATTATTATGCTTTGGAATAGGATTAGTTATAATAAAAACAAATTGGTGAATGTGTAAAAGAAACACCGAGGTAGGTGGACGGTGGACAAAGCCGGTGGGAGCAATGGCGGCCAGAGTCCAGGGGGTTTACCACGGTAAATTGAACTCGCTGGGTGAGCAGGCAAGTGAGTGATTAAATCGGACGTTTAGTTACATTTCGTAAGACTCTAACTGGTACGGTTCAGTTAACCGAATAACACTTTGTTTGACAGCATATAACGAAATGCAAATAAACATCAGATGTAATCACGCACTTATCTGTTTGTATGGCGGTTTAAATTACCATGGTAACCCGGCAGGAAGGCGCGAAGAAACAGGACATGGATTGGGAAACTCGAAATGGAATGCCGCCTCCGTTGAGGATAAACTAATACTTCACAAAATAATAAACTTTAACCAATAATACATCCACAATAAGAGGCAATAGAAAAGTGTCTACTTTTACACAGCCTACAGATATACCTACATCATGTAGACTGTAGATTATTTTTATAAATGCTCTTATTGCTAAGAATCTCATGAAGAACAATATATATCTTGTGATGTAGGTAAAATTTATTTTGCCTACACAGATACCCTATATACAAAAACATTTAATATTCCGTAAGAGCTGTCCAATGAGTTTATTAGTTAAATATTCAAAACGTTGATGAAGCGTTAAATAAATGTATGTAGGTATAATCTTAAACACTGTGTTAGTAGGAGGCATTCATTACGAGAGTAGGGACTGTAGGAGAATTCCAAATTATGGGTATATAGCCGGTGGCGAAATTGGTAGACGCAATACCTGCGAATGGTATATTTGCTGGTTCGGATCCAGCCTTGCAGTATATTCGTAAAGTAGTTCTTTTTACTCGGCTCTTTCTTCAATTCATGTGTCCTTGCTTCACGGTCGATTACGCATACATACATATTACATTTCTCGGCTAGTTTCAGCTTTGCACAGCGTCGATGCTGTCACATGATTCTACTACGTGCGAGAGAGATGACGCTTTGCAAAGCCGAAACTAGCCGAATTTCTCCTAAATAATTGTCTGCCGGGTATTTGTAGACTAGAGCAATCATAATGAAACCTTTCACGCAACCGACTGCTAAGTCCGTAACTCGCTTCGCTTCGTCAAATATTTGCCGCCATCGGTCCTGCACCGATGCTTGTCCTTATCAGCAGCTGAGTAATGTTATAAACGGACCATTTCATTCGAACTGTCACATTAATCGAGTTCTATTTGATCAGTTGTGTCATTTTCACCATACATAGTGCAGCGGCAGAGAAACTCGCTCAACAACATCGTTAATGTTCTGTTGGAGTGTTTTAGTTTTTGATAACATTTTTTTTACCATGCAAACAGTAAAGGCAGAGAAACACGCCCCATAACACGTTTGACTTTAGGCTTACTGTACATTTTCGAGCCGTGAAACTGGTCTATGTTTCCAGCCCTACCGAACCGAATAGCTAATACCACACCTAAACTGTCATGATATCATTCAACACAACTAGGTTACAACACTACTATGACCCAATTTTTCAATCCCCAGAACTTAACGAACTAATAGTACTAATTTAAATTTGTTTTTAAGACAGAAGTCCTTACCGGAGGATTATTTCTTGTATAACAATTAACTTACTGTAATTGTAACTACTAACTTACTAATAAAAATATGGAATAACAACAACAACAGATGCGTTAAGCAGGGGCGTAAATAAATTTGTCCAATAGTTATCTGACTGATTGACTTTTAAAAAATCGGCCCTAAAATGAATTGGATGGAAAACTCAAACAATTTTCATTGCCGCTTTGACCATCGTCTAACGCAGTCTTTCTCAAAGTGGGCAACAACGCCCCCTTGGGGGCGCTAGAGGCCAACAAGCGGGCGTTGAAGGGCTCAGAGGAAATTGGGGGGCTTTGAAGTGGTTTGGGGGGGCGATGGCTTATCTGTGTTTTTCTAATATTTTTTAGTAGCTACTTTAAACAAAAATAAAAACCTACTATATGGATTATTTTGCTTAATATTACTTATAAAGTTTTAAATAATTGCCTTAAATTGTAAACTCATGTGGCACGCTATAAATAAATAAATTTAATTAAAATTATTAAAGTAATGATTGCGATTGTTGTTTGTAAGATGTGGTGAAGCGAGACATTTTGTGGGGCACTGGAAAATAATGGCTTTTCAAAGTAGGCGGTAGATTAAATAAGTTTGAGAACCTTTGGTCTAACGTCTTCGATTAACCCTGCTCCAACCTAACACCTAGTAAGTAAAAAACCACTTACTTACTTACTAGGTGGTAGGGTCAATCGAAGACCTACAGTTTTTACGTGGAATCTGAACCACGAACGACAAATCCCTTAGTGGGCTCTGCCGAAATTGTGATATTTTTAGGTGCCGGAACCCACACGTGATGGTTCCTTCAGGTGTGTATGATAGGTTGTAATGTAAAATCTAGATATAAAAAAACCGGCCAAGTGCGAGTCGGACTCGCACATGAAGAGTTCCGTACCATCGAACAAGATTACAAAAAAAAACACGTTTTTTGTATTGGGGCCCTCTATATTTTTTATTATTTTTAAATTTTACCTATTTGTTGTTAGAGCGGCAAAATAAATACACACTTCGGCTGTCTACCTATTACGTTTCATGAGATACAGCCCTGTGACAGACGGACGGACGGACGGACGGACAGCGGAGGCTTAGTAATAAGATTCCGTTGGCACCCTTTGGGTACGGAACCCTAAAAAGTATTATCCTATAAGCCAGTACCCCTTTTCACTCATTTCGAGACGACGATGTTCGGAAACTCTTGTCTGCGGTCACATAAACTGACTTTGGGTTCGAAGACCGGCCAAATATAAATTACTCTATATGTATACATAAATCATACTATGTAGGTCGAAATCTTAATTGTCGCGAATTAATAAATGCTCATGGGTACTATTTTTCTATGACGATGTGATATGTGTCGTGAATTTAATTTTAAAAAACAGGCCAAGTGCGAGTCGGACACGCACGCGAAGGGTTCCGTACCATAACATCAAAACATCATGTTTTTTGTTTGGGTTTTTTAATTTTTATTATGTTTTTAATTTCACCTATTAGTTGTTATAGCGGCAAAATAAATACATACTCTGTGAAAATTTCAGCTGCCTACCTATTACGGTTCATGAGATACAGCCCTGTGACAGACGGACGGACGGACGGACGGACAGCGGAGGCTTAGTAAAAGGGTTCCGTTTTCACCCTTTGGGTACGGAACCCTAAAAAATAAAACAAAGATTCCTTGTTAAATTACGTATTATTACCATAGTTATTACTACGTTGACAGGATGTCATGAACAACTATTAATTAGATGATTAAATTGAATACCATGCTTACCTAAACACTAATTCGTGTAAAAATAAAAAATCTAGCGGCAACAACATTATCAACAATATATTTTAAAATATCCGTGTTTATGCAGACGTGAACATACTTATCTGAGTGCCTTATCTCCGGAACTACTTAGCTGGTTATCAAGGCTACTGACCTCAACACTATACTACGGTAAATAATGAAACATTAACACCCTTAGTTCGGTCATATCTATTCGTAACACCTAATCCTGTTCACATTGATTAGGTTAAGCTAAGGTGTGTGAAAAAAATCGAAAAACGTTCAAATTGTATTGAAGCAATCATTTTCGCCAAAGACTAGATAGATCTCACCAGTCGAGGCAATGCTGATTTACTATGGTTTGGGCAGGAATCGAAAGTAAGGGTCTCTTCCACCAACTACTGATTAGCTTAATCCTCACATTAAAGGGCCTTTCTTATCATCTCGAAATGGATACAAGCACAACATAATCAGCCGTTTATTCATAAAGACCCACGATAAATTGATAAATTTTACTACCGATAAAGTTTTTCTTCTGTACATAGAGGAAATATAAGAATTAATCGCTCCACCATACACATAGATACCACACATTCCCGAAGTAATTAAGTGCCATGCTAAGACCTTTCCTTAGTGAACACGGACAATTTTTCAATGTCCGCTTCAACGATAGCTTCATCTAATGCGGTAGTGCGAAACCGGGCGGGCTTTTACCCTACAGTAGGGGAAGGGGACCTACAGTTTTATACCTTATTCCACTGTTGAACAAACGAGTGAGAGAACAAAAGAGTTGATTGAGCGTGAAATAACACCAAAGATGATCCTCGCTCGGAACATCTCACGACGCAGTGACATAAGAAATGGTTGAAAGTTGAAAAAAACTGGGCCAAGTGCCATTATATAAGATTTGACCTAAGTAAATCAGGTTTTTTGTATGGTGGCCCACTTTAATTTTAATTTTTACTTCTTGTTGTTATAGCGGCAACAGAAATAGAAACTCTGTGAACATATACACCTATTACGGTTAATGAAATACAGCCCTGTGACGGACGGACGGACGGACGGACGACGGACAGACGAACAGACAGCGGAGGCTTAGCAATATGATTCCGTTTGGCATCCTTTAGGTACGGAACCCTAATTATATCAAGATGTCAACGGTAAGTTCAATAAGCACGTGTAAGGATGGCTGTAATTAAGATTGATAGACTAGGAGGTCGCGACAAAAATGGTAACGATAACGTAAATGGCTGAAACTGGGTTCACATCATTAAGACCATCCCTCTGAAGCTAAATGTGTCGGTCTGCCTGTTCCAAGTGGTTGCGTTACGTAGATAAGGCGACTGAATAAGTAGTTATGGTGACATAAAATATATATGATAAGGTAAATGGATGCAAATAACGAAGCATGAAAGTGTCAGTACATACTTGCTTAGCAATACCAAAACTGAACAAATCTTTGGTTGCATTTCGTAGTTATATGCGATTTAGGTTACAGATATAACTTTAGGTATATTTAAGTATTTAATTTAAAAAAACCGACTTGTTATTGTTCCATAAACAATAGGTATCAATGTTTCTATACAGTCAGTACTACATTCATTAGTAGGTACGTACCAACATCTATTTTATATAGCCAATCTAGATAACGCAACCACTCGGCATGGGCAGACCGACATTTTTAGCATCAGAGGGTTGGTCTCTAACACCCAAATTCAGCCATTTACTTTATCGTGACCAAAAATGTCGTGGCCTCCCGGAATATGAGTGATAAAACGTCTTAGTTTTACGAAATGACCCGCAGAAAAAATCCTGACTCAGCATTCCTTTGGTCCTTTGGTATTTTTATAACAAAATCCTAACCATGTTTGGTTCGATTTATGCCACATCTTGGTGCCACAAATTTACTAATTACCATAATGTAATGTACCAGTATTGTGCTGTGTGGGTTCCGGCTTTTTTTTTCAACAAAAATATCTATCAAATATAATTCATTCATTCATTCATCTATCTTTATGTTTTCACTTATATAGTGCAAGTACAGGGGGTCCATTCAGAGTAAGAGTGAGTTCGAATTCGCCACTAAATATCAACTCACTTTTTTGAATAGTTACTGTTTCCACACTTCTAGAACATCATTACAGTTAGGTAAAAATCTGGTTTGTCCCGTAAATACGTTGGAAGTATAAATAACGGTTCCGTTATTTAAATAATAATATATTTCCCAACAATTTTTAGGTTAACTCACTCCCGAACTCGAACTCACTCTTGCTCTGAATGGACCCCCAGGAAGTCGGCTTGTTACGTATAACTCATACTGCACAAAATACAATATAAATTATTTTTAATAATTTTAATTTCTCTGTCTATTAAGTATTTAGGTGCATAGAGCTCAAATAGAAGAATCCAGGGAACACAAAATATTGTTTTATATTTATTTTAATTTATTTATTGGTATTCTCTGTTTATTTTTATCCTTATTTCTGCTTTACCGACCAAGAGTTGAGGCCGAATTATAAAATAACAATAATAAGTGCAGTCATATTATATATATATACAAAGAAGTATAAAGCTTGTCATCATTAGACGGCAGCTTTTGAAGTCATATCCACATACCCACACCTCTGATAAAGGCTCCAAATTCAAGCTGATTGCAAAGAGACAAGAAACAAACAAAAATTCTGCTTTACACTCAGTAAAAAAAGTACGCACTTCACTGATTAATATATTTTTTCCAAAAAGAAAAAAAAAATTGGTATAGAACTTGGTAATGAACAAAAGAAACAGCAAACTTCAGTGCAAATGGATTAGAAATAGAAATTACTTACGTAACGACGTTAATACAACTTTATTAGATTTTTCTTAATTTTGAAAATAATTTCAGTTTTATTTATCATTTGATTCATGATCATTTTATATTTCATTATGCATTTATAGCGACAAAGTTTTCAGTAGTTCTACCAAACAACAATGTTACCACAAGACGAAAACTAAAAAAAAAAAATAGCGCCATTGTAACATAATATGACATTTATCATGTTCACTAGGTCCATTTTTCAGTGCAAACTTGATTATTTTCGCTATATATATACATATACATTCGTTGTAGTCAGTAGGCAACAGAACGTGTGAATAATAAAACAAACATTGAAGGACAAGAAAAATGCCCTCTCTGTTTTCTTCGGTGTTCTGTATTGTCTCATAAATGTTACAATTATTGATGACGCATAGCGAAGAGTTGACATATTCCTATGTCACAGTAAAAAAGGTCTACGCATTGTATTTAGGTAAAGTTTCGTTCAGGCAACAATGGCTTGAAAAACATTTTCAACATTACTAATTGCACTTATATTTTCTTAAATCACATATAAATATTACTGCCGTCTTTAATATTAAACATTTACAACAACCTACAATTCTGTATTTGTATTTTCATCCACGCTCAGATCGTTGCTGATAATTTTACAAAAAAAAATAATTATTTTCAAGATTCAGCGAGATAAGGTGGAAGGTGTAATAAACACATTCTGTTTAATGTTTCATACTTTAAATTAAATACAACACTTACTAAGTCCTTACTAAAACTTAAACTTCTCTGGTTTTTTGTCAACTCAACCAATTTCGAATTCCTAGTCAGCTGCATAAATCTCACATAAGTCTTCTTTACCCGGGCGCCTCCTACTTGGTTGCGTCAGATATTTTTGGTCATATTCGTCATTTAACACTTGTTCAAACGTGCACGACTCCTCACCAGTGTATCACACCATTCATTATGTACCCAGGTGCTGAGCACAGGCCTTTCCAAGACTTGAGTTCCCGTAAATAGCACCATGTTTTTCAGCGCATGACTGAATTGCTCAGGAATGCGACGGTATTAGCGATTGTTGATAATTCTTAACGGTAATAAAATCCGACTGAGCTCCAATGAAAGGATCTCTTTGAAACATAAGCTGATGCAATAGCATAGAAAGAAGAATAGCTTGACGTGTGCACAGAATTTAGAAATCGGGCTGTAATATATATTATCTTCATATTTAAAAGTCCCGTTTTTAGGGTTCCGTACCCAAAGTGTGAAAACGGAACCCTATTACTAAGCCTCCGCTGTCCGTCCGTCCGTCCGTCCGTCCGTCCGTCCGTCCGTCCGTCCGTCCGTCTGTCCGTCTGTCACAGGCCTGTATCTCATGAACCGTAATAGGTAGGTAGCTGAAATTTTCACTGAGTGTGTATTTATTTTGCCGCTATAACAACAAATAGGTAAAATAAAAAAATAATCAAAATTAAAGGGGGCCCCCATACAAAAAAAATATTTTTGGTGTTGATGGTACGGACCCCTTCGTGTTCGAGTCCGACTCGCACTTGGCCGGTTTTTCTTCCCCAAAACGTTCAATTATGGGTATACAGCCGGTGGCGAAATTGGTAGACGCAATACCCGCGAATGTTTTGCTGGTTCGGGTCCAGCCTTGCAGTATATTCGTAAAGTAGTTCTTTTTACTGGCCTCTTTCTTCAATTAATGTGTCCTTGCTTCACGGTCGATTATACATACATACATGTATGTCGAAACTTTTAAAATTCTAAATGGACTTTACGATGTACCCAACCTTCGAACCATATTTACTATGAATACTAATAAAAGACATTCTTTAAAACTTAACCAAAGTTACTTCAACTCTAACCCAAGAAAACATTTAATATCTAACCGAGTGGTGGACTCTTGGCACAAACTGCCACAAGAAGTGATTAATGCTATAACAGTGAACGGGTTTAAAAACCAATTGGACAGTTATTTTAAATAAAAATAACAGACGTTTAATAACCAAATAGTGCACTCAACCAATGACATACACGCATCAGCTTTAAGCTGCTAGTGTATATAAATAAAAAAATAAATAAATAAAATGTCACATTCCTTGATAGATAACATGTTAGCGTAGGATAAGTTCCACAAAAGATCATACCTAGTATTGTGACTGGCATTGTGTAACTTGAAAGTTCCCTTCCACACCTTTTATCGGATAACCCCGGAACCCTAGTGCGACCCCGTTATTGCCCCGACAAGCCCCAACTGAACTGGGTATCAGCCGATGATATCAACAGCCGGCCCGAATGCAAATATATCGCGCTAGAACCGGATCGAACCAGTTGCAGCCGGTTACGTCAACCCACTTCGTTATCTCGCTGTTTTGTTTCACATTGCAAATATACTTTAAAACTGATGTTTTGGTCTCGCAATGACTTGATTCGTTGCATATTTGTGGGCGAATTTAACGAAAGGTGACGAGATTCTGCATTCATTCATGGATTTGCTTTCAGAAAGGAGTCCATCCATATTGTCTTGAGTTTAAGGTTCACTTCGGGATTTTGCTAAATTCTACGTTTACAGAGCTACTAGTTCTAGTTTTTACCTAAAGTGACGTTTACGGTACTTTGAAGTTCCGTAAAAACGCCAAAATTCATGCAAGTTTTCTTTTTCATCTAAGGTTTTTACTAGATATTCTGTGGTTTTACTTCTTCAAGCTGTCAAAGTCAAACTCGGACCGATTTGTATGAAAACGCGGAGCGGCGTAAACGGCAACGTCGACGTATTTACGGCAACATTGAGCAACTTGTCAAATCAAACTCGGACTCGCAAATGTTAGTTCGGTTCTTTGATTCAATGCGATGGTACCAACCCGGGCAGGAATTACCCTACCACCTAGTAATTAAGGAAGGGGACCTACAGTTACTTACGTGGAATCCGAACCACGGCCAGCCTCAACGGTTGAAAATGGTCACCCATCCAGAACCCAACCGCGCTCCGAGGTGCTTACCCAGCTTATCGAATCGCAAGGCGTCGCACCACTGGGCTACCGAGGCTACCGATTGCCATGGAAGTAATAAGTTTGATTAGTTCAACCTAAACCGAAATTAACATAACAAATTGTACGACATGATAATTCCATCCGTTTTGCTGATAATAAACTAACCATTGCGACCATGTACATTACAATACATCCGAAAAAAAATCGGATGCATTCAAATGTATGTTCCTACTCGCGTTGGTATGTTTCTTCTTCGCTCTTCTTTTTAGGGTTCCGTACCCAAAGGGTGAAAACGGAACCCTATTACTAAGCCTCCGCTGTCCGTCCGTCCGTCTGTCTGTCACAGGGCTGTATCTCATGAACCGTAATAGGTGGGCAGCTGAAATTCTCACTGAGTGTATATTTATTTTGCCGCTATAACAACAAATAGGTAAAATAACAAAAAACATAAAAATTTAATGGGGGTCCCATACAAAAAGCGTGATTTTTTGGGTTGCATTTTTGTACGATGGTACAGAACCCTTCGTGTGCGAGTCCGACTCGCACTTGGCCGGTTTTTTTTTAATTTATAAGGCGCTTGAAAAATGTTTTATTGAAAAACCGACTTTACGAAGATAGTTATGTGCACAAAAATAAACATAAAATCTGATAATGAACATTTAATCTTTTTAACAACAGCCTTGTGACGAGCAAACAGATTCATATCATAATAAAAAAGGATACATCACCTTCAACTTTATTATGTTTTTGCAGATTATGAAAACACGACAATTAAATTACCTTACACTTCGTAATGTTATTGTACAAAATCATTAATAACAAAAATATACAGGAAAAATGTGTATGTCCTAACCGGTCTACAGGTGCAATTCTTACCTGCAAAATATGTCTTGGGTCACATTTTGCAAGTCAGACAATTATCATGAAAAGTGCACTCCATCTTTAAATAATTTTCAAACTTTAATTAAATTAAAATATATGTACCACATCTGTGTTTACAGAGAAGAAAAGACTGTTCCTCGACCTAAGAGAGATATCAGATTGTATATATCAGAATATAGTATTGTAGTTATCAGAAACCTGAGGAGAGCATTTTGCTAAAATTTCTTTAAAAAAAACCGGCCAAGTGCGAGTCGAACTCGCACACGAAGGGTTCACCCATGCATATAAAGTGATTGTTTGGTGTTAAATCTTGTACGATGGTACGGAACCCTTCGTGTCCAAGTCCGATTCGCACTTGGCCGGTTTTTTCTTTTTACAGACAGGCCACCTAGACTAGAAACGCATTTGAAGCAAGAAACGTCAACAAGGAGATTGTATGAATATGTTTTTCTAGAATAATGTTCATATCTTAATTTTCTCAAAGTAGGTGCTTATCAACTTGTGATGGCATTTGTATTAAAATGTCCTTCTTGTACACATATGAAGTTTCGCACTGAGATAACTTTCTTCATAACATAGTCAAGATATCGTGTCTGACGTGCGTACTTAACCTCTGACTTCCAGACTCCTTGTTTGAGTAAACACGGGATAGAAACTTATCAGCATACATAAATAGATCAACGTAAACAGGTTATATATTTCGAATCTGATTCTTTTTTCCAATGTTAATAATAATTACTACAATATTATCTATTATATTTTGTGATTGACCCATTTGAAATAATCGTACAGTAATTAAATGAGTTTAAGTAATTTTACGGTAGTGATAGTCCCGCCCGGGTTGTACCATCGGATTAAATGAACGATCGTCGAAGCAGCCGTTCGATGTAGTCGGGGAGTATAAGGGAGATCCTGTGTTGGGCTATTATGGCGTTAGGTGTGGTATAAAACCACCCGCGTCCAGTAGTACCAGTATTTTCCATGTTTTTTTGTTTAATAACGCTTATTTTTTAACCGTTTCTTTCAGGACCTTTTTAAAGATCCTTAACTTCTCGAAAACGAACAGAGATATCAAAAAACAAATAAAATAGTCCTGGACCATTTAGAGGACTTAAAATGACACCATACAGGATTATTATTAATTTACCCCTTTCGGAGATTCAGAATCTGTTCATTGGTCATACCGAGACGAATGTTCTAGATATCGTTTCATTTTATGAGATAGGCTTTGTAATGCATTTAATTATAAACTTTAGGTCCCGTTTGCGCAGCCGGAAAGCAATTGTTGAGCGAGCTGGGCAAGAGGCTGCGCGAATCGTCTGGGGACAGCCGAGCCGGGTCGTTCCTCCTCCAACGCATCAGTCTGGCTGTCCAGAGGGGGAACGCAGCGAGCGTTATGGGGGCCTTCCCGCACTCGGTGCCCATGGATGAGATTTTTTATCTCGTCTGATGGGCACCAGGGTTGTCGGGGGCCCCCGGCACTGCTGCAATCCCGTCTCGACTGCTCCTGGACGGTTTTCATTTTAGCTAGTACGTATTTAATTCTTGTTTTTGATATAGTTTTTATTAAGATTCGCAAATAAAATAAAGTTTAAATTTAATTATAAAAGATATCTTCCCACCTTGCATAAATTACTATTATTCGTGCATTAAAGTTCTGATTTATTATAGTTTTCCTTTGCTTTCAACGCCTTTGATTTGTAAGTCATTTTTATGCCCTGAAAGCTCATGGAGCTATGAGTTCTGTGGATTTTAGATATGTTTGTTTTATTGTTGATTAATACACATCCAAAATTAAGCAAAACGCGCAAATAATTAGACCAGTCCGAAAGTTCGGAATTTTCACGTGTTTTATTAAATAACTTCAGATGTTGACTATTCAACAATAAATTAAAAACATCTTAAAAAAATTAGTCATCAGACCTTGTTTCATGAAGATTTATAATGAATTTGGTTTATGTTAGACTTTTGACAACAGCGGTCGTGAGTTACTTTTAGCTATAAGTTGTTTTGTTATTAAAATGTTCGTAAATCTTACCAAATCAAACACTATGTGCATTTTCTGCTTCATTTAATTTAATTTATTTATTCAACTTCTGGTAGTCAAACTACACTAAGTCATGTCACAATTTAATTGATCCGCGGATTCGATCAACCAGTGAAGAAGAACCCGCAAAGAAACTTCACTGGTCTATAAGTTATGATTTATTTGTCTTTTCTTTTCGTCCTCATTAATGAGATAATACAATTATGATTTCATACTTAAATGCTACTGCCAAAACTTGAATTTTTAGTAGACCGGTCTAAGGCAAAGAACTAAGAACTACGAGTAAACAACAACCCACAATGTGAAAAGTCTTAAATTATGAATTACTTAACCTAATAATCTTAATTACAAATATTGAATATTTACAGCGTGGTTTTTCGGGTGCCTTCGCTTCTTCTTTGAAACAGAGGAGAGCGCAATAGCACGGTTTTGTACCGTGCCTGCGAATGAGTTAGCCCCGCCGGAAAGGGACACCTTAAAGAAATATATTCGGGTGACTTAGACAACAGCGCTCCACTACCGTAAGTGCAAAAAAATCGAAAAAAAATATAGGAAAATTATGCCACAATCTGATTTTCATATTCGCCATCGACGTAACAATATTTTCCATTATTTTTCCGAACCAATGTATATAAGTTTAATGGTTATTATTTTCAAATCTCATTTAGCTTATTAACACAGCAATAAATTTCAGTGAATGTTATTCTACCATTAGCCGTATCTTATTTGTGAAGGTTCAAAAGTAATATTTCTGCATTAATAGTCCGGATAAAATTGTTTATTTACATATATTCTGTTTCTTGATTAGAAAAATCCAAGGAATCCTGTCTAAGGGTCCTTGCAAAGTTGAGACAAAAGGTTTCGAAAAATAAAAAAAATACGGATCCTATTTGATATAAGCTTGTTTTTCTATGTAATACAACTTTAATTATAACCGAAGAAAACATATTTTTGTGAATCATTAATTATACAAACTTGAATGTCTTATTAATATTTTAAAACTTACGCGGGACATAACTACAATATCTAGTTTGACGGCTTACCGCGCGTGTGAGGAGCAGGACGTGCTGCTCGACGTTTCGGAGCCTTACATGGGCTAAATCGTCAGCACACGCATCACGGAGCACATACGGGCGGTTAAGAACAGAGATATCACGAAGTCAGCGCTGTGTGAGCATGCAGAATCTGGACCTGGGCACTGGTTGAGGTTTGATCAGGTGAAAGTCCTAGTACCTGAACAACGAAACCTCCCACGAATCATTCGGGAGTCCATCGAAATCAGCAAGCACAAGAACTTCAATCGTGAAGATTCCTACCGTCTTTCGCCCATATGGAAACCCGTGCTGAATAAGCTGAAAACTGAATTTCGGAGAGGTGCACCGACAACAGACGTCGAGGAAAACACAGTCAGCGTGTTTTGCACTTCACACGAAATTCGGACCGCAGCTAATCCTCAAGAAAATGTACGAGTGTTGCCATGGACGCTGAGAAGTGAAGCAAAGCGGCGGGTAGCCAGTAACGTGCCTACCTCCGTCGCGACAGGCACGTTCTCCTGAAGATGGAGCCCATGTGAGGCTCCGAAACGTCGAGCAGCACGTCCTGCTCCTCACACGCGCGGTAAGCCGTCAAACTAAATATTGTTGAATGTCTTAGCTAAAAGAAAAAATATGCCGCAATGAAGATGAAGCTGTAAATAAATGTAATATTTTTAAAACGCCAGTCGATCGGTTTGCCGTTAACGCCAATGTATGTGACAGCTGGGGGACTAGGGTATCTGACGTATTTATAAAAAGCGTTTTGGAGAGTGCAATGAGACACGAGGGCTCTGAAAAGAGCTTCATCTTTTCTTCTGATCCAGTCCAATTTGGCCAAAAATATCCGTGCACCGTTGTAAGTTCAAAATGGAAATATTGGCAATGAACGCGTCGAGGAGGCACAATTACGAATAAGTTATATCCTCAACACTTATGTCCTGGCGGCTCCGATCCGAGTATAGACGTCCTTCACTGGCTTGTTTGTGTTACCAGTTCGAGTCAGTTCGGCCTTAATTTATTCATTCTACTGTCATAAAATTTGCTTTTCGCTCGGCATTGAGCGCTGGCAAATATTGACGATTTTAAATTTGTGCTTGGGACGACTGCTCGCATGCACGTGTTTCGAGTTGCCTTGACTTTATTATTAAAGCGTAAAAGCCTTGGAGATCTTCTTATCCTCTCTTTTTAGGGTTCCGTACACAAAGGGTGCCAACGGAACCCTATTACTAAGCCTCCGCTGTCCGTCCGTCTGTCGCGGAGCTGTATCTCATGAACCGTAATAAGTAGGTAGGCAGCTGAAATTTTCACGGAGTGTGTATTTATTTTGCCGCTATAATAACAAATAAAATTAAAGGTGGGGCCCATACAACAAACGTAATTGCGTTTGAACGCGAGTCCGACTCGTACTTGGCCAGTTTTTGTTATTGACAACCATTTACTTAAAACTATGTGTATTTCTGTCCAGTGTCCAGCAAAAGCCCATCTTTTTATCCTAGGTAAACCTGAGATTGGGCGAGCATCATTAAAAGGTAACAATCATTCAAATATCTAGGTCTACTTATAGCAGTTCCAATCGTTCGACACCTCTCAATCCAGGACCAACCAAACGTTTCAATGTGTTAGTTTCAGTTACAGATTTTTAATATCCTCCATTAATTAGATGCATCAGCGGCTTCTCTGTTCTCAGCTTCGGATTATGAAACCAGCATTTTTTTTCCTTCATATAATGTCCTGGCGTTTTCTGTTCGGTCGTAAGATCTTTCGTGTTTTTCGCTTGAGGTCCGATGACATTCGATGCTTTATATGCCATAAAAATAATTCCGTTCGAAGCACCAGTATAACACCCACTATCAAGTCGCAGAGTAATCTGACTTGGTCCTATACTGTCTATAACCCAAAAGTAATAAAGAAATACGTTGGTCCCAGCTCCTTTGATCTTGCGTCTGGTAAAAATTCACTTCTAATTGAATCGCTCGAGTATTCCATCGAACTATAGCGACCTTAATGAGAATTTTCTCCCTTGGTTGGTGCGCGAGATCACATATTTATAGACCAGAACAATGTCGCCGAGTTGCCTTAATTGGCAACGAATGCTAAACAGATTTGACCCCATCCATATGATCTCATATACGAAAGCGAGGTAGACCGACGGGAATCAATGCGTTCCCGGCTGATGTAACTTTCGTTTCCCAATGAATCGTGGATGGATACAGACAGCGCGCAGGGTGACACACAAATCGCGCGTGTAACATCGTACGCTTTGCACACAATGCTTGTTTTGGTGAATACGCTTAGTGCTTTTAGTGATTCATCGCAGTTCAACCAGGTTGTGTGTTTGCACAACGCGGTCAAGACTCGTTCAAAACAAATAGGACCCGCTTGTTGTGAGGAGTACCCAATCCTTCCTATGTACTTAGTTCCTACATACGTATATTGTTCAAAATACCACATAAAATGCTTATAAAAATATTAATGTCACAGTTTGACAGCTTTTTGCTTCTTGTTTTTTCCCTTTTAACGTCGTGCCGTGTAATTTAGTTGAGTCTTGAAATATACATATTCCAAGCATGTCTAAGCTCTTAATTACCAGCAAGAACACCTAACCTACAGTCCACTTAATCCTCTTCATAGATGTATTTCGTGGTTAGGTTTCGTCCCACCCGGGTTGGTATCATCTAATGAATTGTATTATAGTTATTCTGTGGCACCATCGCATTGTTTATTGTTAACTTTGTTAATTTTTGTTCATCATACATTGGTTTTATCATTGAATGAAACATGCTCGCAACGGCCATGCAAATTGTCAGTATTTTCCATACAGTATCCGTTCAATAAAAGGAAAGATCTGGCATAGGTGTAAATATTTTTTATGTAACTTGACGTGGATGGCTAATACCAAACTGATCATCAGATATTAGCCTAACACACCACGTGGGAACTAGGTGCCACGCCAGGACCTTCCTTATATTGCTCGTCTACATTCAACTGGATTGAAAACAAGGACGTTTTCGTGTGTTGGGCTACACAATACAGTAGGTGTATATTAGCTATCTATGTCCAGTTACACAATAAAAAAACAGAGGAGCATTTCAAGTTACCTTGAAATTACCAATTACAAACAACCACATTAACAATCATATGTAGCTAAGTGGCGAGGGGATTTGTCTTGCATGCTCTGGCAGAGAACTCTAGAACTCTGGTTCTAGGTTCAAATCTCCGCCACGTTCAAGCATCACTTTATTTTTCTTTTCGAGTTGGAGTTCGTTCGTCACGAGTGCGAGCTGTTCCATTGTCCGGAATCTATTTAAAACTGTAGGTACCTTTCCTCAAAGCAGCAGTGAAAAATTATCCCTGTATTCTATCCAGTTCAACGTATCCGTGCCCATAAAGGGAAGATCCTGGCATGCAACCTAACTCCTTAGGGAATGCGATGCGTTGGGCCAACATCATCACTGTTGGTGATATTAAGCATCCATGTCCAGTTACATGAACAAAAAATAAATGTGTGCAAAAAGATCGTACCATCGTTAAAGCACCAATGCGGTTATTTTCAGTGATCGCTGATCTTCAATCAATCAAATGATTTTAATGAAACGAGGACGCGGCTATAAATAAACAATGAGTCGGCGGCTTGAACCCGCGACCTCCACCAACAGGGCGGGCCTCCTGCGCCACCGCACCGCGCCGCACCGCTGCTGCTCCGGAACCATGTACACTCGTCGTTAGCGACCGATCGGAAACTTCCTGGCGGGCGGCGATACGGCGCGCGGCGGCAATTACTTATTCTGTGGCGGCGGTCGGCAGGACGCTCCCACCGGCGCTGCCGCCATTGTATGTTGAAGTGGCTGCGCCGCTCCATGCAAACGAGTTTCCCCGTCCTTCCATGTTCGCTGCTTTTTGTCGTAACAGAAACTAAGACTAACGAAAAGTGGTACTTTGTGACATCACTTTGCATTACTTTGACATTTCGTCCATACAAAATGTGTCAAAAAATGTGTGACGTCACTTTGCATTACTTTGACATTTGGTCCATACAAAATGTGTCAAAATGACGTCATTAAGTTCTAATTATATTCTTATCTCAGCCTGAGCGCCCTATGGCACACAGGTCGATCTCGGCGTAACAATGCCCAAGAATCTCAAATATTAAAACCGTTTAATTGAAGTGGTTCAGAGGGCAAATTCACTGCTCTACATAACTTGGACTGGAGAACTGGACACGCTGACTGACTGACTGATATAACCATTGAACTGTTCCTTAAGCTCCATATTATTTGAAACTGGGTGTTGTGCCCTATAGCCCCTCATCGGTGTCCGTAGCTCGACGTCACTGCCCTGCAGTGGGTGGCACTAAGAAAAAAAATTCAGAAATTTCAAATTATGTTAAACTTTATTTAGTCTATAAGGCAATAATAAACATAATAAAAATAATATTAAAAACTCTTAAAATCTAATGGTTACGGTCCCTCGTTGCACCACGATGCCGCAGAATAAGAATCTAACAATTATTAATTAACTTTAACAATTAACTTTATTTTATAATATATTTTAATATTATCTGGAAAAATACACCTACACTATTTTCAACTATAACCTATTTTATACCGACGAAAGACCCTCTCTCCCATAGCACAGGGAATCCTATTTTGGGAGACAGGGATCCTACAAAATTTAACTACTATATGTTATAGTATTAAGCAAAAATATTCTTCAATGAACACGATAACTACACTATCTGAAACCTGTTGTCCTGTTTATTTATCTTGCACTTGTAGTGGACTTGATTATAATCAGTGAAATAAAGATGTATTATAATTATTATTCCGATATATTTATTAAATGCACATTTTTAAAAATCATTTTCACACATTTGCAATAAAAAAACCGGCCAAGTGCGAGTCGGACTCGCACACGAAGGGTTCCGTACCATCGTACAGGATTTACCACAAAAAACATGTTTTTTGTATGGGGCCCCCCTTTAATTTTTATTATTTTATAATTTTACACATTTGTTGATATAGCGGCAAAATAAATACATAATCTGTGAATATTTCAGCTTCCTACCTGTTACGGTCCATGAGATACAGCCCTGTGACAGACGGACGGACGGACGGACGGACGGACGGACGGACGGACAGCGGAGGCTTAGTAATAGGGTTCCGTTTTCACCCTTTGGGTACGGAACCCTAAAAACATAAAAACAATATAAAAAATGGGGAATCCATCGGCGGCGAGAGGGGGCCTCCTCCAAGCGCGCCGGTGGGCGCAGGCCGTGGTGGCGGCGCTCTCCGGGACGACGTGAGCCAGGCTTCGAACTGTAGGTGGTGGCCTTGACACGCAGGCCTCCACCACCCCCATCTCGGAGAGCTCCGCATCCGCCGGACTGCTGGGCGCCGGCACGCAAATCGCGTTGTGCGCGGCGCCTGGTGAAGCGCCTCGCTCCTCCAGCGGCGAAGGTCACGTGCAGACATCCCGCCGACCCTAAGCACGCCGGAGAAGTGGTGGGCCCCGCATCAGGTGGTAGCGGGGCCGTGTCTGCTGGTCCCCTTTGCAGGGAGCCAAGGTCTTGGGTGCCGCGGTGCTGGTGTGGATCTATGGCCGCGAGATCCAGTAAGACTTGTCACATGTGATTTTTGTCGAAAACCTTCAGCAATAATGAAAATTATTAAATAATGAAATAATTTTCATTTTGCGAAAATTATCGACATCCGTCACTTGTGACAGCTGACCATAGACCTTATTATTATTATCTATGTTGCTAACGAGGACTCCACTCTTCAATCGTTGAAATAAACAAATCTGTCAACAGTACGCGCCCGCTCGGTTTTATTGCGATGACGTTTTCGGGTGAGCTCGCTAGCTGGAATACGTGTTGTTTTTCTTGGAATCGGCCGCAGAATTCGCGGAAGGCGATAAGGTGGCCAAATAAAAATGAAACTCGTGTACGGGGGAGATAATGCGAATAAAGATTGCTAGAAGGCCGAATATAGTTTACGGTTTCCGTTTGCGATTTCTTTAATTGACTGTAATTATGACACAGTCACGTGACTGGTGGCAAGTCTTCGGTCGGCGTTCACTACCTTTCGATATAATATTTCATTTCACATTAATTTTACATTATGATATTTTAATAATATGGGTGCTTGAATCGACAATAGCCTTACCATGACATTACCAAATCAGATAATGTCGATGTGCCTTACCTATTAATAGCATGCAAAATATCTGTAATGAACAATAAACTATTTTAGAAATTTTAATTAAATTCAATTAAGTATTAATACAATTAATGAAATGCATCTTAATAAAAAAATATGTAATAATACATATCGGGGAGAAGAGACATGTACATACAGAAAAGTTCATACCCGACTAGGGATATACAGTGTATCATATACTATACCACCAACTCCCTCGGCGTTAAAATGTGAATTTTCAAATTCTTGGTAGCACGTTTACCACCAATTCTTTTTCGTTTCCCTTTCTGTCAACGTTGAGTAATGCAAAATTTGTCGTTGTGTCGACAACATCATCGATTCATCCTGCTTCTATGCAGGCTATCGATAGCAGGCACTTTTAGGTGATTTTCATCCGGCATTTGATGTACGCCAGGACCTGTAAAGGTGCCCGACGACGCTCATAGGAGTTCGAACTTGCAGGCGGGCTGCGAAAAACATGCCGGTCGGCCAGATGCTTCTTCACACCGTATTTGGAGGACCTCAGGGTGTTCTTTGGGGCAAATACATCGGAAGGGAATTCATTCCATTGTTTTCCGATCCTATAGATGAAGGATCTAAAAGATTGGTGGGTTCTTATTTTTGGAATGTCGACGGAGAATATGTGCCTTTTCTCCCTGTTCCGCGTTGAGCGATGGTAGGAAAGGGGACGGAGGTACAGCGTTATGCAGCTCCGACGAGCATTCTCCATGGTAAAGACGATAGAATACAGAGAGAGACCCTACATCCCTTCGGTGTTGGAGGATCTCCAAATTCAGGGATGCTTCGGGATTGTCGACTCTGTATCGAGTCCAAAAAGTCAAACAGGTGCTTAGCTGAGCCTTCCCACAAATGCGGGCAATACCGTATCTGCGCTTTGTAAAGGCGCAGTTTTTGGTCAGGCGTGAAATACTGACGCAACCTGTTGAGGACTTTTTTGGACCCAGGTTTTTTGGGGCGAGCTTGGCTTTATCCTCGATATGGTTTACATCGTTTTTATCTCTGCAATTATTATATTCAGTTCATACAGTTCACATGAAAACAACTTTTGACTAGCTATATACAAATTCAACAAACCCATCTTGCTATACTCTATATACTTGCAGTGACTATTCATCAACTATGACTATCAACCATTACGTGTTCATATGTTTTCTCTTTTCATTCTGACATCATTTCTCCAACTGTATATTGCCACAGAAGATAACACACACCTACACTACACACGTACAAACAAATAAGACTATCAACATGCTTATTAGATAACAATAACTTATCTTCATATACACGGTGTTACAAACTCACCTAAACGGGTTTGATCCAAGTGTCTTCATATACCATCCTGAGCTGATTTGAACCAAATAGTTAAATATATTTTTAGAAGCGGCCAACTTGCGGTCAATCAAGGTCATTTTACGCTTCTGTAAAATTGTGGGAAAATACGAAACGTATGCTCTTTGAATACAATACAAATGGACCAATAAAACATCTAGACCAGCCGAAGATAATCTAATTAGTAACCAGTGTGTAACTACTTTAAACTTTAAACACTCGAAAATAATATTTGTTACTAATAAACTCTTTACAAAGCCATAGACTACCATACATAGTTATCCCCGAGATTTACATAATTTTGTCAAACATCGTCTATTAAATGAGTAAAAAATATATGATTTAAAAGTATGGTTTTGCTGTCAAGTCAACCGAGTTCATAAAGAGACATCATTTACTCTACAAGTACATCTGGTTTAATAGTCTACGTTTAAAATGTATATAATTATAAAAATATGTTATAATGTTATAAATATTATGAACAGATATAATAGAGTTCATTATATTCGTAAGGATGCGATTCTTTGAACTATTATTTTATTATTTGTCCTACAAATGGCGCAGGGATATATTGCAATTTTTATGGGCAAGTTTGAGACAACCTGTACATGAACGAAGATTTTTCGAGACATTAGCGAGGATTAACTTCTTCCAAATACAAAATTGTTCGGGTAAAACAGCGTCCCATTTAATATTTTGAGAGGTGAATTTTGCGTGGCGAGCGCCATGCCAGCACTATCAGTGTTTACGTCTGCGCCGATAGATACCGGCGTAATCGCGTGACAATATTCGGCCAGCCTTGCCGATAGCTGAAAGCGAACAATTTCAATGAACCTTCCAAATTTCACAAACAATATTCCGTTGATTGAATGTTCAAGTGTGCAAATGGCATTGTCATACAAGGGGTAAACGGTCCTGTATTTTTTCTATGAGCCAAATCATTTAAAAAATATATATCTTTTTTTATCGTTTATTCAGGTACATTGTCTCATACAATTTTAAGAAACACTAAGGGCCGAGTGCACGAAAGGACAAAAAATCTAAATCAACGTCAAAGTATGATCAAACTCGTCACTTTGTGAGGACAGTATGCAGAACTCTATGCGGATCACTAAAAGTGACGTGTTTGAACATTGATTAACTCGGCCGTCTCTTCGTGCAACCGGGGTTAAGTCTTCGCACATAAATGTCGTTACAATTTTTATTCTTTAAATTCTCAACACAACTTTGCTTTCTAAAATAAAAAAAAAATATGAAACGTAATTTTTTATGGACTCTTTTATTTTAAATTAAATTCGTTCTCGATACAGATTACCACTTTGAAGAAGTAACGGAATAAAATACCCTGGACACAAATGTCACGCCGTTTCCCCGGAGAGGTAACGATTAGAGTACTCTATACGGCACCAATGGCCGATAGTTGTATATCTTATTATAGATTTTTGGACCAGTTATATGGAAAAACTGCTCTGCATGGTCGGTCCGAGTTCTAACATATATTGGCGTTTACGGAACTTCAAAGTTGCGTAAAATATTTAACCCATGAAAATTTACTACTTATTCTGTGGTTTCTTCAACCTGTCAAAATCAAACTGCAACGTAAACATACACTATGATCAATAAGTTCCGGAATTTGTAGTTTGAATAAAACGCTTTACCGATTCAATTTTTTTTTTCTCAGGTTGTTACACCTTTCTCCGACACTCCTGCCAAATGTAAAATATTAAATGTCATTAGTAATTGTTTGGCGTCTGTTTATATTAATCAAGTTTTTGAAGTTCGTCGCATTTCAAAATGGAAAAAAATATTGAACAAAGAATTTGTTTGAAGTTTTGTGTTTCCTACGAAATCTCTTGTGCTGATGCATTCAAAATGCTACAAAAAGCCTACGGGGACTCTGTTCTCTCAAAAACAAGAGTATACGAGTGGTATTCGTCGTTCAAAAATGGTCTCAAAGAAGTTGACGATGCACCTCGTCGTGGACGCCCTTCAACATCAACTACCGATGATAACGTCGTTTAAAAGTTTAAGAAATCGTACTCGAAAGTCGTCAAACAGTCAATAAGGAGTACTACCTGGCCCTAATTAAGCGTTTGAGAGATGCTGTGCGTAGAAAACGACCGGAATTGTGGCAAAACAACTCATGGATCTTGCACCATGACAATGCTCCGTCTCACAAAGCGCGCATCGTGACCGATTATTTGACCAAACATACTGTAAATACAATCCAACAGGCACCGTATTCTCCGGATATGGCACCATATGACTTTTTCCTATTCTCAAAACCTAAATTACCCCTTCGTGGAAAGAGATTTTCGAGCATCGATGTAATAAAAGAAAATGCGACGAAGGCATTGAAAGCCATTCCTTCACCGGACTATCAAAAGTGTATGGAAGAATGGGTTAAGCGTTGGCGTATGTGCATCGCTTCAGACGGTTGTTATTTTGAAGGTGATAAAATAAATGTATCCGAAAATTAACAAAAAATTTATTTATTTATTAATTCCCGGAACTTTTTGATCATAGTAGTATGTATTTACGACAACAGTTAAATCAAACTCAGACTCGCCGCGCTTTTCAATCCTCCTTACATTTGAAAACGCTAGTTGACGCGTTTTGCAATGGACTGTAAGATTTTGGGTTTGGAAAGTATTGGGGCGGATGGACTCACCTGGTGCAGCTAAGGTGACGCTGCAGTCCCCTTGGAATAAGGAAGGGTTCACTCACCAACCGGTCGACTTGGTACTACCAAACCTTTATTCCGGGGACAATGGGCGATGCTCCTGCTGCGGCCTTCCTTTATAGTATCCTTTATTAGTCTTTCCTTTATAGTTAGAGTTAAGAACTTGAAATTTATTATTTTTGACTATAAATACGCGACAAATGGTCTTGTGTGTGATTCAAAAGGAGGACAGAATTTGAATGAATATATTCGTTGAAATCTGACAGCTCTCTTGTCACTGCTGTCATCTTCATGTCTCAACACATTTGGGTGGCTGCATTTCGTCTGCAATATTTTGCTCACCCAAATTTAAGAGCATTATTTAACACTAGTCGATCGGTTTGGCGTAAACGTCAATTTAGGTGACAAGTCGGACTAAGGCCTCTGGAAGCGCCAACTGATGTTCCACAGGTAAAAGATATTCCCTGTTCCTAATCTTTTAGCCGCGTCCATCTCCGTTGGGTTCAAAGTGCCTCCTAAAAAACTTTGCGACCCCATGATGTACAGAGATGGCGCTGTCCGTATCGTCAGTCGTCAAAAAAATCGAATCATTTTCCTTTCTATTTTCGTCGCTTTATTTTCTTTTGGTTAACAGCCTCCAACAGCGTCTCGCCCCTGCAGGTATATTCCTGGCATTCAGTAATCAGGAATCCTGAGTCTAGAAAACCGCTTTGGTAGCGGTTTTCAAAATCATTTTCTTGACGATAATATTGCGGAGCATAATTTTCATCAATCAAAGTATTCCATCGAAAAAACTCGCTTTGAAAATAGCTATAAACGCGGTATTCTAGACTCAGAATTTCTGGACTGGCTTCACACATTTCCTCTGGTACTCCCAGATGGTTACCATGGTAAATAAGAAGGCCAGATTAACCGGCAAATTAGTGATTAAATCTGGCGTTTAGTTGCGCTTCGTACCATGCTAACTGTCAAACGACGTGTTACTCGCCCAAGTGAAATGAAATTAACCAGTTAGAGTGGTACGAAATGAAACTATAAACGTCCGATTTATTCACTCACTTGCCTGTTCTTTCTGCGAGTACATTTACCATGGTAGCCTCTCAGGTAGTGCACTTACAGTCGCCTGTTTCCAGTTAAATGCAGCCATGCTCATAAAGTCCTGGCATGGCACCCAATTATTTCGGGGATGCTTTGTGTTGGGAAAATTTCATGACCGTGGGCGTGAAATACGCATATGAATAAAGCTATACGTGAAAATCATAACCCTATTAAAAAACGAGATATTTGTTTTCTCTCATATCGGTTTGTCATACTTGTTTGGCAGCCTTGATGAACGCGGAAACAGATCATGCGAAATTATTATCTGGTTGTTTATTACAAATAAACCAGACACGTTTACATGTCAGCCAATTAGTAGAAGGACTCTTAACAAAAATTCATTCTAGTATAAATTCTCGAATAACTATATGATTCCGGGTTGAAATAATAATAACTGATAAAACGATAAAATACTTTTAATATAATAATTGTGTGATATGTATGAAGGAATGTCTAAAGCTTGAACATGGAAACGGGGGAACGGCATAACGTATAATATGCAGATCGTATAATGTCATATTTTAACAAAATTTTAAAACCATGCACAACGTATAATCGGCAGATCGTATAATCTTATACGTAGTGCATGAAGAAGTTTAAAAATTACAATTACTAATTTCTCCATGCATAACGTATAATAGTCACAATGTATAATATTATGATCTTTATTTAACAAAAAAAGAAAACCATGCATATCATATAATCCAAAAACTTTTCATACGATAAGCGCCCTTATGAGTATACTTTTAAAGCGTATACTCGCACGCGACTTTTCGACCGTCTCAATTAGCGTTGTAGCAAATTGTTACTCTTCAACAAATATCGATTCGTAGCAATTTCAGCCTTAAATGTATCGTTGTTAGGGCGCTTTATGCAGTGCTTCTTGGCATATTATACGTTCTGCATGGTTTTCTTTTTTTGTGAATTCATGTTAGGAATATTATACGTTGTGACTATTATACGTTCTGCATGATGCAAAGAGTTGATTTTATTTTTAAACTCATGCACAACGTGTAACATTATACGTTGTGAATATTATACGATATGCATGGTTTTAATTTTTTGGAAAAAAATACTATTATACGTTGTGAATATTATACGTAGTGAATACGACTCATGGAAACACCCAGTAACATATAGAAAAAAGGGATAGTTGAAAGTAACAAACAGAAAACAAAAATGTTTAGGCGGGCAAATTAAATAAATAAATAAATAAAAATCTATGGCATAACTGCAACACTTGAAAATTCTACAGCTTGGCATATTAATTTCAACCAAACTGCTATCAAAAGACCAAATGTCCTGCCAGGTCTTATTGATTATTATTTTAGCATAGAAAATGCTTTTTCGGTCGCTTCAGTGTAGTTTCTTCAATTATTAATATAGTGAATTGAAATTGAAAAGATACAATTTTTGAAAAACTGCAAAAAAAATTACAAATTTATTTGAAAAAAACGTAAATTTTCGACCTAATTAGGATTTTATGAGTTTGTTAAAGAAACTTAAACTTCTTGAACACGAAAATATCATAATCTTTCATATACAAATATATAAATGATCCTGGGGAATTTGGAGGGCTTCAAAATGATAACGTTATAGTATAAATAGCATTATAATTAAGGGTGGATCCCTTTCTGAGATTTCTTTTGATGAGATTCTTTCACATATTGCGTTTAGAATCGGGTTATTTGTCGAGACGAAGACGACGCGACGGTTGTAGATATCGTAAATTTTATGCCATAGGCTTTTCAATGCATTAAAAATACATGTTTCCACGTTGTATAAGTTTCTTTATAATTTTTCAAATTCTCCCTTTCTTTCAAATTCTCTGATGTTTAAGTGCCTTAATTAAATAAAGGCCGGAAGATCATGAGGCCTTGAGTTATGTGGATTTGTTTTTCATTTCATCAAAATCACAGTTTGATTTTCACCAAGCACATTATAACTAAAGTGCTGATTATCTTGTAATGGTATTGATTGCAAACTGCTAAGGAAGGTCCTTAACATGTGGCGATTAAGCTAATCAGCAGTAGGTCCTAAGACCCTAAGTTACGTAACAAAAAGAAGAATCGGCAAAGAAACTTCACTGGTCTAGATATTTCTTCCATCCACAATTATGAAATACGCCTAGACACTTTATTATCCTAAGGATTAACGACCTACTAAAAGGTCATTGTTAAGACAAATAACAAGGAAACAAAGAAACAGCAACCCTCAGTGCAAATGGATTAAAGATAGAAATGATTTCAACTAACAAAGTCTACAGTAGATAAGGTTTCTCTGATAGAATCTCGACGTTAATGAGACACTTGCCGGACAAATTTTAAGCGACAGCGAATGAAATGAAAAAATCTATATTTTCAAGCCACATAGTTTACAAAAAGTCATAAGGAATTCTCTAACATTCAGCTTAGAGACGTAATAGATGTGCGGTGTGGCGGGAAAAAGGACTAAAAACGAATTGAATAAATTATTAAGTAACTTAAAAAATAAATAAATAAATAGTTAAACAATTATAATCATCAATACACATACATAGTGCATTGTTTTAATTACAAAAGTACGCTGGAATGTATTAGACAAATGTGGGGATTTGTGCAAATTGCCATTTATAAAAAAAATACAACTTTTTTAACTCTTCTTCATAAACATTTCTATATGTTTTTATTGTATGTAAATCATAACTGGTTAGTGTGCCTGCCAACAAAGTATAGCATGTAGTATTATATATTGGTGAGTTGTAGCCGAAATAACTACGGACGACTGTGGCGCCATCTACGTGGACGCAGAAACCACCTTAATTAGCGGGTGCCTGACCTTTCCGTATCGCATAATATGCTTATAAAATTCAATAAAACCTCACAGTTCGCATGCAGTCTTACAAAACCGAACAGTCAAATTCGAATCCATGTCAAGGTCCCACATGTGGACGAACTGTAGAGGCATACGTGGCAACACAGAAGAGCTATATTTTAAAGTATATTCTATTTATTTTAACTCAGAAACTACTTGTTTGGTATTCTGAGTTTTATCGTTTTCTAAGGCGCTTATGCATGTTAAAATAAGAGCTGTTCTCCTCTGACTGACGTCCTCATGGACAGACAGCTTAACGAATAAAATGTTCGTAAATATTGTAATTCGGACAGCGGTAACCTTTTGTTTGGCCGGTTGGCCGTAACCATGACTAAAGTGGTAAATGTAATTGTCTCGCCTACTATTTATGTTTAGAAACCATCACTCTTAGGAATTGAGTTACATCGGCTATTTTTAGCTATACATTTTTATTTATTTTTTTATTTTGTAGTTGCTTGACAGGCTTTTAAAGTAGCAATAGTTGTCCTACCGAATTGATCAATTCCACTAATAAATAAGTAATACTCGAAACTTTTCAGGTGACACTTCGGCGATCGCTCTCCGAAGTTGAGCAACGCTGGGTCCGGTCTGGTCTTGGATGGGTGACCATTCGACCGTTGAGAAAGGCTGGTCGTGGTTCGGATTAAACGTTAAACTGTAGTTCCCCTTCCTTACTTATTAGGTGGTAGGGTTTATCCCGCCCTGGTTGGTACCATCGCATTGGATGAACGATGGTCGAAGCGGCAATGAAAATTGTCCGTGTTTTCCATCCAGTTCAACGTAGCCGTGCAATATAAGGAAGGTCCTGGCATGGCACCTAGTTCCCATGTGGTGTGTTGGGCTAATACCATGACAGAAGGTGTAGTATTAGCCATCCATGTCCAGTCACATAAAAAACTTACCCAATTTGGCCTGGCATAACTTGGTAGCAAACCATAAAAAAAATGTTCAATCAATATTCAATCAATATATCAATCAGTATTCGTATTCTATGTATTCTATGAAATTCATGATATTTTTATATACAATGACATAATTAATGTATGGTAGCGGTGACCATTAAACAATGTAAAAAATCTCCATGGGCACCGAGATGGGCGCCGACTGTGGAAAGGTTCCCATAACGCTTGCTGCGTTCCCCCTCTGTATGGCCAGGTTTATGCGCTGGAGGAGGAACGACCCGGCTCGATTATTATAATGTATGTACTCATGCATGTAATAACCATTAAATGGTACAAAACCTGTTTCTTATAAGACTGGGAAACTAAGCAGGAAAAGAGGACTCCAGTGCAATTGAAAACGGATTTAATTCTAAGCCCAGAACGGAATCAATCCAATAATAAATATGCAACAAATAGGTACAGACATATCAAACAGGACCAATGACAAACACATGTTAGTGTAATGTTTGTACCTACAGCGATAACAGCTTCCATGCAAAGTACCGAGATCGTCCAGCTAAGGACTGTTACATGCAAAACTACGATAATAGAAATACCTCCTCATAAAGGGAAGGTCCTGGCATGCCACCTAATTCCTTCGGGAATGTGATGTTTTGGGCTTATATTATAACGGTAGTTCTGTGGTGTTAGGCATCCATGTCAGGTTGCATAACAAATATCATACTAATTCGCGCTGCATAACAAACCTTTTCAACAGTTGATTTGACTTATCCGAACTTAGGCAAAATCCTCAGATCAAGAAAGGAAGAAGATGTGCCATCTAGCGCACCTCCTGTGTATCTGAGACCCGCTGTGCTGTCGCCGATTTTATAAAACTACCAACCCGATTTGAACGTGCACACGCAAATATGGTCGCAGACGTAGTGGAGGGTCTGTGTTGGTGGGAACTGACTTGGCGGAGGCAAACTAGCTGGCGGCATTAGAATGTGTGGCACACGATTCGCGATAGACGTCCCGTGCAATTATGTGGACAATATGTGCATACTGCGGCGGGGGCGACCAGGGTAACGTCGAAACGACACTCCTCCTCTCTTTTTAGGATTCCGTACCCAAAGGGTACCCATGGAACCCTATTACTAAGCCTCCGCTGTCCGTCCGTCCGTTCTTCCGTACGTCCGTCCGTCCTTCGATTTTTTTAGGATTCAGCTGACAGGCCAAGGATAGGCTAAGAATATTCAATGTCCTACAAATGGTACCAAGGGGTTGATTTAGTAAAAAGTAGCTTAAAATATAAAATAAAAATTTAGGACGTGTCACAACTAGACGGAGGCTGAGATAAATAGTCGTAACAGAAACTAAGACTAACGAAAAGTAATACTTTGTGACGTCAATTAGCATTACTTTGAGATTTCGTCCATACAAAATGTGTCAAAGTGACGTCACAAAGTACTACTTTTCGTTAGCCTTAGTTTTTGTTACGACTATTTATCTCAGCCGGAGACCCATAGTCTCAAGATGAGATAAATAGTAGTAACAGAAACAAAGACTAACGAAAAGTAGTACTTTGTGACGTCAATTTGAACTACTTTGAGATTTCGTCCATACAAATTATGTCAAAGTGACGTCACAAAGTACTACTTTACGTTAGTCTTAGTTTCTGTTACGACTATTTATCTCAGCCTCAGTTTTACAAGATCTAAAGCTGAAATAAATAGTCGTAACTGGAACTAACACTAATGGAAAGTAATATTATCTAGTGTCAAAAGTGAAATTTCGTTTATACAAAATCTGTCAAAGTGACGTAACAAAGTACTACCTACTTTTCGTTTATCTTTTGATGAGATTCATAGATATTACTTATGCTTAACTTAGCCAAAGTATGTCTTCTGACTGTCATTTTTGACATAAAATTAATGAAACGACTGTTGAATTTGACAGTCGGAAGCCATCCTTTGGCTAAGCCAAGTACGAGTAATGTCTATGAATCTCAGAATTCGTTTCTGTTTCGACTATTTATCTCAGCCTTTGTATGATGAGCGAACTTCAATGTGCCAATTCAAATTCACTTCCCGCGTGCTCAAAAAATATATGTCTTAGGCACCTAACCTACAATTGAATCTGTAGCGTATCACTTATTTTTGAAAATGTTTGGCAAAAGTTAAGCTCCATCTTACGCAGATTGGGGCCAGCACCATTTCGACGCGTCACATGAACTCAGAGCCCATAGTCCTACCTAAATTGAAGTGGGCCGAGTTTGATTTGACAGCTTAATCACCGTCGTCGGCGTAAATACGTCGACGTTGCCGTTTACGCCGACTCCGCATTTTCATGCAAATCGAAAGTCCGAGTTTGCCTTTGACAGCTGGAAGAAGTAAAACCACAGAATAAGTAGTACACATTTGTATGGGGTTTAACGTTTTAACGTAACTTCGAAGTTCCATAAACGCCAGTTTAGGTGACAACTGAGACTACGGGATGTGAGTTCATGTGACAACCACAGAATAAGTAATACATATTTGTATGGGGTTTGACGTTTGTACGTAACTTCTAAGTTCCGTAAACGCCAATTTAGGTGAGAACTCAGACTGACCGCTCAGAAATATTTCGGTGCTGGCCCAGGGTTTGCAAATGAGTGTGTGTGACTACACCCTAAGCAACAGTACACTGTCCTTATCGTTCAATTGGCCGACCGGTTGCGCTGCGCCTTAATTGTGTTGTTTACTGTTCGGAATTAAAATTTATTCGACGCCGAGAATAGAATCGGCCTCCACTCCCGGCTGACTAGTCTCGACATGTTAAGGAAGGAAACAGCCTGTTTGTTTACTAATTGCGACCTATTACTGGGTCAGCCGCGGACACCTGTTACTAAATGTACGAAACACCATAATAAACCGACCCACAATAGAACTTTTTTGGTAATCGTTTGAACGTCTGCAGTTTTGTCATAAAATACGTTTTTATCTAAACGCGGTTTTATCTAGACTTAAATATTCAGCCTAGACACTGTCTTTACTTACTTGGTGGGATTCAGATTTCTGTCCGGGCTTAACATGGTTAGTTAACTCGCCGGGTGAACAAGAAAGTCGGTGATTTAATCTGACGTTTATTTGCGTTACGTGCTACGATAACAACTGGTAAATTTTTGTTCACCTTATAATAACTAAATAACACGTTGTTTGACAGTTAGCAAAGTACCAAATGCAACTAAACGTCAATTACTAGAGTATCTCTAATAAGTTGTGTACTTGGGAAATTTTATGGGAAAATAAAAAGTCGACGTAGTAAACACTATTTTAAGTTGGATTTTTTTTATTAAATAGTAATCCCCCCAGTCTCCAGATCTCGGATTAGGCTCTCGGCCCACCCGTGGGCCTACTTTACCCATATTCCGAAGCACTTAGGTGCGGTCAACACGTATAAGCCTCCAAAGCCGTTGTGCAGTGTCTAGGAGAGCATTGTACCATACAGCATCCGTCCGTGGGAAGTGTCGAGATATCTAGAAAGGGCTCTATCCACTCCTTAAACCGGTTTGAACCGGCAATGTTATCTTTTTGTTCGTCGACTTGTTTATGGTACTGGTGAGCCTTCGCAGGCTAGTGGTCTACTATCTGGTCCTTGCAAGCTCACCACACCTGTTGCGTCATCCTAGTTGAAATCTTAATTTAAGGTGGCCCAACCCGCTCATCCCCCCATACAAAAGGGGAAAGAAGATCACGCCCATATTTCTTGTCTGAGATCCAAAAATTTGCTCAAAATAGCTTTATTTGATCGAACTAGATGTCTGATGACCATTGGCATTGTACAATTGTGTTTGGTTTCTAAGTTATAAGGTCCGAAAGTTCGAATTTTTTGCGCGTTTTATACAATAACTTTGGAGGTGGATTACGCAATGATATAGTAAGAACATCGTAAAAAGATTAGGCATCAGACACAGCTTATTTAATCAAGATTTATGATCTATTTGGTTTTTGTTAGATTTTTGACTACAGCGGTCGTGGTTTACTTTTAGCTATAAGTCGTTTTGAAATTAAAATTTTCGTAAATCTTACCAAATCATACACTAAGCACATTGTCTTTTTTGTGGAGATGTTGCATCTTCCTCATCACGGAGCCTGTCTTATTCTTTAAAACAGAGAAGGTCCCAAACCGCAACAGCACGGTTTTGTACCGTGCCCGCGAATGAGTTGGGCCCGCCGGGTTGGGCCACCTTAATAGCATTTAAGGTAGGTACAACTACAATCGTATTGATCAATTGCTATAAAGGATTGGATTTTGGAGAGACTTGCCTCGGTCAAAGATAGTTAAGATTTTTTTGTCTTATGGAACCTGACAGTAATGGCTACAACTACCGTCATGACATTCCCGAAGGAATTAGGTTCCATGCCTGGACCTTCCCTTTACGAGCAATTTTTAATTGCCGCTTCTACCATAGTTTTATCCAACCGGGCGAGCTTAACCCCACCACCTAGCAAGAGAAGAGGACACCATTTTACATGGGTTCTGTGGCATGGAACAACTCACAGTTTCGTAACGAAATGCACTTATCAGACTCAGAAGGCGAAAGAAATTGGTGCATGATCGGCGGCGCGATGATATGAACCCTTAACCTCTTCTCTAGCCACTACACCACGAGCTATACTATTTTAGACTAAAAAAAGTTAGATTAGAAATGCCCGTCTCGCTACACTACTGCATGCTTTTATCCCTTCCTTCAATTTTTAGGGTTCCGTACCCAAAGGGTGCCAAGGGAACCCTATTACTAAGCCTCCGCTGTCCGTCCGTCCGTCCATCTGTCCATCCGTCCGTCCGTCCGTCCGTCCTTCCGTCCATCTGTCACAGGGCTGTATCTCATGAACCGTAATAGGTAGACAGCTGAAATGTTCAGAGTATGTATTTTTTATTTTGCCACTACAACAACAAACAGGTAAAATATGAAAAAAAATTAAATTAAAAGGGGGTGGGGTCAACAAAAGACGTGATTTTTTATGTTAAATGTTGTACTGTGGTACGGAACCCTTCGTGTGCGCACGTGGCCGGTTTTGTTTCAGGATATTTCTCACCATTGTCTTAAAGTTCACGCGGTATTTGGTTAACCAGGACAAGACGTAAAATACGCGTGAAAACCGCGGATTTTAGAGCCCAGAACCCGGACATGTCGACAGGTTTTTTAAACAGTCAGTAAAGCCAGACTACAAATGAAGCCCCGCCGGGACGCTCCCCGGATGCCCTCTAAACTAGGACAAATCCGGGGAAACCCGGACGGATAGCAACCCTACCTGTAGGTGCACATTAGATCCCTTTCCCCTAGGGTTAAGCTCACCCAGATTGGTACCATCGCATTGGATGCAAAGATGATTGATGTCCAAACGTTCGTGTTCATATATATGCATGTAAGTCGACATATCTGGTATTGAACCGCGTCTCCGACCACTAGCGACTTGCGACAACGGACGACAATGTATAGGCTCTTGATGCCACCACGATAAACATGTCGTTTGTTGATAGATGTTTTATGTATCCGGTGGCTCGGCCCATTCCAGACCAGTGCTCCTGGCCCATGATTGCAAAAACTCCATGGACTCAAAGGATAAATGCAACAGCATTCATCGATGCACTGAGATCACTCTGTATTGAGATCATAAAACGACAATGTACTCCTTTATATTTTTTTTTAATTCAGGATTTGTGTCCTTCCTACCTCTTCACACCTCGAACGCTTAGGTAGAGCTGTTATGGACTGCCACCGCCAAAAACTGGCAATTAATTGTAAAGTTTCTTTTATTTTTTTTATTTTTTTTATTTGAGGACAACCAAACACATATAGATAAAGAAACAAAACATATCAACATAATAAAAGTACTACTATCTACATGCAACAACAGTTGCCACAGAGTGAGAAAAAGTAGAGCTTATGCCTAAAATCTGAAAGTACCTTAAAACTAAAATTATGTAAAGTAGTAAGTATAATTAACACCAGAAATTTATTAAATATACCTGAAGAGAAAAGAGAAGAGTAATTTTATGGCCACACAATGTGAATGCTTTCAATCAAAATTGGATAAAACTTTCTTTAAATTAATTTTGAAATTGTGTTGGCTGCATTTAAATATATCTATATCGCCAAATTTATCATTGTAGGTTTTAAATATCCGAAAGAAAGGCCTTCTCTTACCGGCGTTCGTACGCGTACGCGGTAAAAGAAAGAGATCAACACTGTTTCTTGTAAAGTTGTCTGAAAAAACCATTAATTTTGCATACTCAGCTATTCTATTATCTAGTGCGGGAGAAATATGACATACGATTTCTTAAGGACTGAATAGGATAATTCTGGATCAAGGAAACAGGTATTTTTCAGGGGCTTATCATTGGCTCGTGCACCCGCAGCATAGAACCAGACGCGTAGACGCCCCGTTTGTGGTTGACATTAAACTTTGAGAACGATTCGTTTCTCAAACTATTATCTCTGCCGCCCCACCGAGATTCCATATCCTGAGTTCTGGCGGGTTTATATCATCTATCCTACAATTTTTGAGTTTTCATACTTAATTTTAACGCGCAATAGTCCTCAAACGGTATGGTACCTCGCTGAGCGTAGTTTCGCGGAGTGAGGTAGATTTGGTTTTGTTGAGGTCTTTCGGCACGCAAATACAGCGCTTTTATTAATGTAACTATAACTTCCAAAACGGTTTTTCATCATAGATAACTTTATTCTATATATGGGCCTTTTTCACCTATTGCTGATTACCTTAATCGCCACTCAGTAAGAGCCTTTTTTAGCAGCTTACAATCATTACCCTTACAAGATATCAACACTTTAGTAATAAAGGCCCTTTATTACTAAAGTGCCGATTATCTTGTACTGGTATCGATTGCGAGATGGTAAGAAACGCCCTTTAATGAAAGGATTAAGCAAATCAATACTTGGTGGAAGAGACCCTAAGGGAGTTAAAATAAATCTACGATTAAAAATACTTTATTTTTACTTTTCCGAGTTGAAGTAAATGTACTTAATAAACCAATACATCTGATAAAACATGTATTTCACTATCTCATGATACTGCATTTTATTGCCTGAATTTATAATACGATAACCATAGGAATTTTCCAAATTATAAGCCGTAATCAATTTAATCTTTGTGACAAGTGCAAACTTTTGCATAGATATTTCAATTATTTTGTTGTTAGCTAACCAACTACAATTCCTAAATCATATGACTCTTGACAAGTTTATGTTATAGGTATCATACAATAAATTATGTCGTGTTTTTCAGACGAAATACCAACAATTTGACAGCGCCAGCTAATACATAGAAATGAAGAACAGCATATACGCTAAAATAAATGCTAAAATGCGGGGATTGCAAACCAACCTGAATGCATTGCGACTGCATCAGGAGGATAGTATGCCGGAGACACCAATATCACGACCTGCTGACGCGTCATACCTGAACTATCCCGGCTTCACTCTGGATGAATCCTTCCGACTCACCTGTTCCTCAGGTCCCATATTCTTTGACGCCGTTATCACTGTCTACAAGAACCAAAACGCTCCGTGCTTTGGTTTCACGTTGACATGAGGACGGACAGGCGGAAAGTACTCGTCTCCTGAAAGTACCAGAGTAAAGCGGCAGATGATGCTCAGACAATGGTGGTATCTGAGAGGTAATGGCTGTACCCGGCGTGATTTGATTTCTTAACATGTGTAACGGCAGAGACAGTCCTGGCAAATAAACTGATATTTGTCATGAACTGTTGCAAACGACATGAATTGGTTTTTTTTTATATTAAGCGCGGCATATGGCGTACGTCAGGACATGTTAAGGTGCCCGACGACGCCCATGGGTTTCAAACTTACTGGGGTGCTGCGAAAACCATGCCGGCCGGCCATGTGCTTCTTCACACCATGTTGAAGGACGCCAGGTTGTATTTTGAAAATACCTCGGAATTTTCATTCCATAGTTTTCCGACCCTATAGATGAAGTATCTAGAAGATCGGTAGGTTCTTATTTTTGGAATGTCGACTGTGAATATGTGCATTTTCTCCCTGTTCCGCGTTGAACGAAGGTAGAAAGGGGACGGAGGTACAGGACTATGTTTGATGATGAATTATTTTTAATTGTGTGTGTAAAAAAAATACAAACGCCAACTAACATGTCGCCATTTGGAGCAGGCCAGTCTCCACTAACACTGCCCTTAAAAAGGCGGTAACTACATATGGGCCTGATATGTAGGTACCGTCTTTTTAATAAGGAGGGCAGAACTGCACCTGTACACGAGCATCACGCCGGGCACAGGCATCAACTCTATCGACCATATTTTAGGGAAAGAGGTGACCCGAACCAAGCGTCACCGTATGCAAGGAGCTTGAATCGCTGCACTATTCCAGTGGTAACAAGAAAAACATTGTGAACCATTTGCACGTTTGGATTTAATACTATTCGTTTTGTCATAAACTACTAGAGTATATCGTGAGTATGGATGCCAATGGATTATAAATAAATAAATAAATGGCCTGAAACATGAATAAATATGAATTTTCTTATTCGCACCACTGATGACAGTAGAAACGGGAACATTCTTGCAAGACCAATTCTCCTACTAGAATCGTCTGCTTTTAGGTGCGAGCGTTTGTCACGTACGTAGGTGTGTACGGGCGTGTGCTAGACGCGTGGCGAGCCCGTGGCAAAAGTAATCATCACTATTGATTGATCATCATTGACAATTGATTAGCACGCGCACTCGCGGGCGCAAATTGACATCCCACACCGATCGCAGATATCCATTTCTTTCGACGAGCACGCGTGCGACAGAGACGAGGCGATTCGTCGAGCCGACTCTGAATATTTAAAGGTAGTATACATGGAGGTTGCTCTCCGAAATTTTCCACAAAAAAACAGCTCTGCATAATACGTAGATAAGGCGCGAATGGGTCAGTTAGATAGGAAAGCGCAATCGCTCCACGTCACAACAGATTAAGTGCTTATGCACGTTCCACGTGGAGGTTCTATGGAAAAAAACAAATGTAAAAAAAAACATATAATTGAGATCTTGGATGAGAGTCGATACATTTAGCAGATCAAAGATGAGTTCACATAAGCAGATAGGTTTGCGGACAAATGCAGTTCACGACTTTTGGTCACCGTCGTGATATGAGCCCAACAAATTGCATTTCAGAAGGAATATATCCTATGCTTCCTTCCCTTTCATACCGCCTTTTTAGTTTTGTTTGAATGCAGATGGACGAAGACCCAAATTTATTTTAAACCAACTATTACCCTAACGAAGCAGGTGGTTCGTTGATAGTAATTTTATACATAAATAAATTCAAATACTTTAGAGACATTTTTGCCAGATTTTGTACAGGTTCTCATACAAAGTTATTTTGATAACGCTTACATTCAGTGATATCGTTTCGTTTGAAACACTCGTGGTAGGGCGTGAGTTCGATATTATGGTTTCCGGCGCCAACTTTATGGAGTTTGATAAATTGACGAATATAATGCGTATAATATTTGATATTAGAAGAAATGAAATATCAAATTATCTTTCATGGAGTCGCGTTACTTGAAAACCAACCGATATTTCGGTCTGTTTCGAAATCTCAAAAATGTTCTGATTCAGCTAATTTATTCATACGATTGATACAAACCAACACATTTACCTTCAGAGGATTGATCTTTATCCTGTTAACCCAGTTTCAGCAATTAAAGTTATGGTTACCATTTTAGTCACGACCTCCTAGGCTGAGATAACTAGTCGTAACAGAAACTAAGACTAACGGAAAGTAGTACTTTGTGACGTAACTTTGACACATTTTGTATGGCAGAAATCTGAAAATACTGCAAATTGACGTCACAAAGTACTACTTTTCGTTAGTCTTAGTTTCTGTTACGACTATTTATCTCAGCCTTAGACTTTAAGGCAAAATACAGTAAATTTACTTTATTTTGTACTATACACAATGTAATAGCACACACTGCAGTTACATTGTGTATAATACAAACGAGAAGCCCAAATAAAACATATTATTCAAAGCACGATGCCTGCCACAAAAAGTATCGATGACGAAAAAATAATACTGTCCTTTTCTTCTACCATCACGGAAAGATGCGAATCCTTATTCTCAACTGTTAATTACTAAATCCTTACGGAATTTATCTCTAGGAGCTCAAGAAACCATTTTAGTTCACGTAGAGACTAACAGATGGCGCCACTAGTATTATATTTCACAAAACATTTTGAATTGCGATTATTTGTGTTATGGGTTAAAATTTAGTTTAAATTTTTTTCTAATGCTATCATTTGCACAAGTAGAATGTATTATTTTTTACGCAATCAGGACAATTTACTAAAGGTGTTCTATATGCTTAGGACTAATATAATTGTCCAGATAGGTTTGATAATTGAGTCTGTAGGTTGTTATAACGTATTTCATTTAATTATTAAGAATACACTCGAAATAAGAAACAATGTTTATTCACAACGCATGTGTTTGAATAGATAAATTAAGACCTATACGAATACAAATAGTCCAGGTATCGTCCACCAAGGGAACCTTAGGAACTGGTGAGAACCGGTTTTAAATCAGCTTATCGTCAGTGTTAATTGTTATCTAGCCCTAGCGGATCAATACGGGATCGCCACGAGACGTCGACATTCACTTGTGTCGACGGCATTCGACACAAGTGAATTTCGATTCACATGTGTTGCAGCCGTAGCTCTTCATTACTCAGTAACGTTTCACATAGTTAGCTACTTTAAATCCATTGGGATATTTAGTAATATAATAAAATAATTAATTTAACTTCGCTACAAAAATAAGGAATTTAACATGAAAACATATTATAAAATTATGTGAACTGCTTTCGGATAAGTATTTTTTTATTATTCTCACGGTTCATTGAACTTTATATCAATGACTTTCAATGCGGCTTTGACCCTTTCATCCAATGCGATGGTACGTACCCGGCGGGCTTAACCCCACCACCTAATAAGTAGCGAAGGGGACTTACAGTTTTACATGGGTTCCGAACCATGGAGTAACCGTGAGTATAAAATCAGATTCTTATTCGTTTCGTTGTTCGTTTTCAACGGCTCCTTAAATACGCGTATCCGTTCTTTTACCAGGAATTTGTCATTCCTCGTTAATACTGAAAACAAATCACATGGTTATTTTACTTTATTATTTTATCAGCGAAACGAACCAGTGAGATTCAGTTTTAAACTAACGTAAAATTAAGCCATTTTTTTCGCCAGGAGCTCAAATAAGATGTGCCCGACGACGCCCATTAGCTTTAGAACTTTCAAGGAGGCTGCGAAAACCATGCCGTCCGGCCAGGTTCTTCTTCACACAGGTTCTGCCTGCCAAACCATATCTAAGTCCATGGCAGTTTAATAAATTCCTGCCTTCCTTGTTTACCGGGGTAATCGAATCCGCAGATCAATCAGGTTTTGATACCAAAACTTTAGTTATGGTCAGTTTTAGTTAGTTCTAAACAAAAACAAAATCTACTACCACCATAATGTTTTACTGTAACTGGACTAATAACAAACCTATTGCCATAATATTAGCGGAATAAACCTCTTGTCAGCTGGGTGCTATGCCAGGGCCTTCCTTATATTTCACGGCTGCATAAAACTGGACGGAAACATGTTTTTTTTTATTGCCGCTTCGATCATTTACGGCAACTGTACTTGGCATTTAATGAAGCATTTTTTTCAGTGCATTTCGTCTCGAATGAGAGCTATTGTATGGTTCGGAATCTATGTAGAACTGTGGGTGTCCTTCCCCTACTAGGTGGAAGGGTTTTGCCAGCCCGGGAACGTATCATGGCATTGCATGAAAAGATAGACTAATAGGCAATGTAAAGTTGTTCTTATTTTTTTTCCATCCAGTTAGTTCAATGTAGCCGTGAAAAGGAAAATGAAGGTCCCTATATAGCACTGAATCCCTTCGAAATAAGGTGTCACGCCAGTGCAATGTATTAGGCTAATATAACTACGGTGGGTGTGGTGATAGCCCTATAATGCAACTTGAAAAAATAAAGCGTGATTTTCTTCGGGGAATATAAAGTAGAACAAGGAACAGTTCAAATAGGTAATAATCAATCGGATAGGAAGAGCCATTCTAAGCCCATTAGAGAGCTAATCAGTAAACTCTGTCAAACGTGACCCGCTTCATACCGGTTTGCCATTAGCTCCCTAATCGAATGCTCGCTCGGTCCGTCTCTCCTTATCTGAGTGGTCAGTCTGAGTTCTCACCTAAATTGGCGTTTACGGCAAACCGATCGACTGGCGTTTTCTCCAAACTCCATACAAGTTTTTACTAGATATTCTGTGGTTTTACTTCTTCAAGCTGTCAAAGTCAAACGCGGACTTCCGATTTGTATGAAAACGCGGAGTGAACGTAAACGGCAACGTCGACGTATTTACGGCAACGTTGAGTAAGCTGTCAAATCAAGCTCGGACTCAGAAATGTTAGTTCGCTTACTACCGGCTCTGTACCCGAAGTCACAGTTGGCACCTAAATTGGCGTTTACGGCAAACCGATCGAATGGCGTTTTCAAATGTATGGAGAAATTAAAGAGCGCGCGCAGTGGGCGTTAATCGAACTAACATTTACGATTCCGAGCTTGATTTGACAGCTTACTCAACGTTGCCGTAAATACGTCGGCGTTGCCGTTTACGTCGCCTCCGCGTTTTCATACAAATCGGAAGTCCGAGTTTGACTTTGACAGCTTGAAGAAGTAAAACCACAGAATATCTAGTAAAAACTTGTATGGAGTTTGACGTTTTTACGGAAAACGCCAGTTGATCGGTTTGCCGTAAACGCCAATTTAGGTGAGAACTCAGACTGACCACTCTGGGCGCAAGTCGACTTATGGCTGCTCGCCGGTAGTTAGCCGCTCTGGATGTAGTTCGAGCAAAATAATAAGCAAAATACATAAAACGGTAATCTCTGACAGTTGTGTACATGTTTATCTTACGTTGTTGATGGCATTTTTTAATTTTTTATGCGACCTGACATGGATGGCTAATACCACACAACTACCGTTGATATTAGCCCAATAATTAGGTGCCATGCCAGGACCTACCCTTTATGAGCACGGTTACATTGAACTGGATAGTAAACACGGACAATGTTTCATTGCCGCTTCGACCATCTTTTCATCCAATACGATGGTACCAACCCGGGCGGGATACAGTTTTACATGGATTCCGAACCATGGAGCAGCTCGCATTCGTGACGAAAATGCACTTATCGAACTCGGAAAGAGACAGTGGTGCATGTCAGAATTGAACCCAGGCCTTTGGTACGCTAAGCCAGTCCCCGCGCCACTAGGCTACGAGTCGCTCAAAACGACAGCCGATCAGCACACAAAGAGAGAATAAAGCTGAGGTAAATAGTAGTAACTGAAACTAGAACTAACGAAAAGCAGTACTTTCAGACTTTTTGCCATCGACGTACCAAAGCACGTTTTAGATTTTATCGATTCATTTTGCGTGGACGAAACGTTACTTTTGTCACTAGATTTCTGTTATGCTAGTTCCAGTTGCGACTATTTATCTCAGCCCGAGATTACTTTGCTTCTCTGATGTGTCTATGCGGGTGCTGCCAATATCATTGTCTGGTGCGCAGTTGATTTTTGCTCAGATCTACCTCGATTTGGTTGAAACTGGTTTCAAGACGGCTCGTGTCCGAAATAATGTTAAATTAAACCGGTCAACACATTTATAGAATCGTAATGACTGTTTTAATTGTTTAACTAATGTTTACCAGAACATACGTCTGTTTGGGATATGTATCATGTAATCGTATTACCAAGGATACATCAGATTGTATTATTTCCATCATGTTCATATTTTTAGGAAGGGATTGGAAAAGGGTGGAAAAAGAAAATCAAACGATCAAATTCACATTTTTCAAACTATGTACTTTTTTTTTGCTTTTACAATGTTTTCTTCTTTACTGTCTATCAAATAAATATCAATTATAAACAATTGATACATTTCATTATTGTTAGTTTTGTATAATATATATCGACCTTTCAAGTTTAGAAGTAAAATGTTTATTGTATTTTTTTTCGATTTTAAAATAATTTTTGATGAAAGTGATTTCTAGTTCTATGATATTGTGCGTTCAAAACACTGGACCCTACATACATTTAGATTTTTTCGTTTAAAAAAATGTAAGTCTATTGATTTACATGAAGTAAAATATTTATACTGAATGAAGAAATGCAACCGACAGTAATTTGATCTTCTAGAGTTAGTACAAAATTCTCTCGCCTGCCACTGGACTATCTGCTCCGCTTCGAGCGGCCATACAAAACTTACTTTTACAACTTATTCATGTTAACTTAAATAACTTAATACTTCTACTTACAATTATAACCTGAGATCTTTTGCAATATATTAAATTTGTTGCAGAGGGTGCGGCGGGAGATGCCGACCTCTTTACAATTAAATAAAAAATCCCTATGTGTCAACGATCTTTTATTGCCATATATCCACACTTCATTTCTAGGCGCCGGGATGGGTCCCCGTCCTAATATGTACAATATAATATTCGTCTCTATGTTAAATTTGAAACCGTGTGTGTTAATTTATAAAGTATTTTCTCGTTAATTCAACATTACAAACGTAGTATCACAAATAAATGTACAAACTAGTCAAATACGAAAAACGTACACATATCTCCAGTCGCTAGTGGGACCCTCTAATAAATACATAACTCGATACGAAAGAACGACGCAACTTCAGAATAGAATCGAACTCGAAACAAAAATGATACGACTGCGGCGCATCACTAGCTCACGGCGCATCACTAGCTCGCGGCGCGCACCGGCACATGAGATCGGGAGAACGCGGCGTGCCGGCCGCGCCCACACATTCTCGCACACACACACCGGACACTCTACTCACTCGCTACACGAATAACACAAATATTTTGACGATTAAAATATTGAATAAAAATACGAACAATGATCGTACGATGATTAACATAAGTACTGCGCGGCGCGGGGCACGGCGGGCGGGCGGTGGGCGTCACTGCACATGGGCATGCGAAATAAATACGTGGATGTGAGGATCTGATGGCGATGGATGGGTGGAGACGAAGAGATCGAACCCGCCGGCCCGCGCTGCGCCGACTAATACCACGCGGACACCGCGATATTCTACAACTATACATTACATATCACGCTGTGCTTTTCTCTTATTAAAAATATATAATATAGGTACATATAATATTGATATTTGTTAAAATAACGATACGTAGATATCGAGGGAGGGCAGTCTCGTCTGTCTCGCTCGCATCACACCGGATAGTATCACAGGCAGCGGATCGCGCCGCTCGGTGGGTGTCCACGGCCTCCGAGCCGCCTACTCCGCCTGGTTCGAACGGAACAGCTTCTTTTTACTGAGCGTGAAGTGCGGACTGATGATGATCGTGCCGCCGCGCGTCAAGTTTCTGCAACAAAAGAAAGGCGACGTTAGCGACACGGTGGCGAGAGCGGTGACGAATCGGCGCGGGACGGGCCGCTCGTCGCGCATCTTGTTGCTACGCAGATAGCGCGCTCGATTCAATTAGGCGCGATAAAAACCGGCCCGAACCAGTCGGCGAGGTGATGGAACGAGTCCGCAAATAGTGAATCTGCTTGCATAGTGTGTTTTTTCGCTGATTTATTTCATCGTATAAGTGAGAATCGACCTATCATGGGAAAAGTCTACGTAATATCGGGATATTCACTTTGAAAAATAAGATCGCCGGCAAAGTGACATCGTAGTGCGGAGTGAATGTTTTCTAGAGTAACTTACTTTAAAAATTGCGGCAGCATGCTCGTCCAGTTAGCCGCGTCGTGCTGCAGCTGGAGGTGGAGCTCGTGCGTGGACACGGACTGGGGGTCCAGCTTGAAGGCGGCGAGCTTGCGGCCGGCGACGTCGACGATGACGGTCGCGCCGCGCACGCCGCACGGCTCCCGCTCGGCCAGCGCGAGCGCCTGCCGCGCCACGCGCGCCAGCAGCTCCGCCGGCACGAGCACCTCCGCCGCGGCGAGCTCGCTCGCGCCCTTCGCCGCGCGCAGCTCGCGCTCGAGCCGCGCGGCCAGCCGGCTCGCCTCCGAGTCGGCCTCGACGCTCGGCGACGTCCACTGCGTGCTCCATGCTGAAACAACAGAAAAATATCGTCAGACATCGCCTTCTGCAATTCGCTAATCTGTTGCTAACCGGGCGTGTTGACTCATTTTGTTTTCGATAAAATCTGGATTGCCCGTCGCGCCTCTTCGACCGTGAAATTGCAAGGCAATAAAACAAAGTTTCGCCGAGCGAGAAACCAGTCAGCCGGTTTACGTCAAATTACCGGCGTCCAATGGGAACACTCGTAATCGGGTCATGAGATAACAAGCTCCGACTTGTTATGTTTTCGCACGTTTAACGCCGAGATCACAGGAGCCAGATGCATCGAGCCCCAAGGAGATCCAAACATTTTTGATAGAAGAGAACCATCTGCCAAAACGTCCATTAACCTAGATAAGACGCGAAACGCATGCGCGGTGCCGCGTAGCAACAGCGCCCGCGGAGCCGCCAGCGTTTGCCGGTTTTGAAAGATTAGAAAGGAAGTAGAAAACTGTGGCCGGCGACTGCAGCGAAGGTACCGCGTCGGAACCGGCATCGACGTTCGACGTCGATTGGGAAATTGAGCTGAATAGAAAAAGTTATAGAAAGTTCTCGACTCACCTTTATCGCTGTTGAAGCCGACACTGTACTGGTTGGTGACTGGTAAAACTTCCATATTTTCCAAATTGTTACTTATATTGTACACTTTGTTATACGAAGATTAACGTTCCTCAGCGGAACAAATATACGAAAAATATCACAAGTAGTGTTTTGTACTGAACGCGCCGTATTCGCCTCGTCCAAAGCGATCTATCGTAGTGTGAAAGTGACGAGTTGCCGAACGTCCCGAGCCGGTTGCTAGCGCATCAGATCTGATCTCGTAACCACAGGCCTTTGTGTTGGCAAACCCGCGGCGTACGATCCAACCCGACCAACCCTATCGCTCTCCGTGACGGACTGACGAAACCGGGAAGCGGCGTCCGCTTTTATAGAATTCCCCCACCGGCCGGCGAGCCGGCGGCGGGCGGGGCGCGGGGGCGCTCCGTCTCGCTCGGTCTCGGTCGCGAGTCTCTCTCGCCGCCCGCTGCGGTTCGGTCGTGCGCTGCCGTCGCCTCGCTCCGCGCCTCGCCGCCGGTTGCCGGCTCTTTGTTCGCGATGGGTGTGCACCGCACGGCCCATTTCTCCACGTATTCGTTCGCGAAAAGTGTGTAAAACATTATCGTGTGTCAATTCGGTGGTAATTAGTGTCGCATCGTCGGAGCTGTCCGTTCGCTCGATCGGGCCGGAACCGCTAACCGAAAATCAATACAACCGAAAGTTCAGAACTACTGCTTTTGTGGTAATCGGTAGGGCTTTGTAGGCTTATCGTGTTATGTTTAAGGCTTTTCTCAAAATGTTTTGTGTCAACTTAAATGTCCATTGTAATTTTTGATAGTTTCATGTTGGTTTTTATTAACTGGTGGTGTTAGCGTAGCGATGACACAAGAAAAGCTAACAATAGATAAAAGGTATTTATTGTGTTAACTTACCTTATCACATGTTTATCTGATACAATGGAGACTGCCTATGTAATTAGGTAGGTATTTCAACAAAACCTATTGTCTTTCTGACGCTCCGTTAATTTTAACCGTGTAAAAATGTTAATGGATCTGTAAGACTTACCGGAATAGTCAAATTGCCCAATGTAAATGTGTTTCATTGTATATCTGATGTGTTTATTGCATGTAAAAGGTAAAAAATTTTAATAAACGTTGCATTTTCAATAAGATGTCAAAGTTTTATTTTAAAGCTAATTTAGAGATGTTTTGTTGCACACAAATTTTTCTATCGAGAAAGATAAGTTATTAAAAATTGGATTTGATTTGCTTTTCGATAACGATATCAAAATATTCATCAAGAGGAAATCGCAATTATTGAATTAAATGATTTTTATCATGATGATTTTTGATGGTAAGATAAACTGTTTCAACAAAATATTAGTTATTTTTAGATAAGTCCGTCTACAGATACGACTACTATACAACTTAAAAGCAATATCTCACGTATTGGCTTACTTGGTCGTTTTAAACGATTCGTTAAAAATACCCGTGTGAACCTTTTTACGAGGAATTCCAAATCCCATGAATAGATGGATATTTTTTTCACAAATCGTTGAAAACCATCAATGAAACGAACAAGTGAGACGGCTTTCAATCAGCACTAAACGAGCTAGTTTTATTTTCTTGACTTACTGAAACGATGCCTATATATGTCATATTGACGTGAATACATACACGTCTTTATAAATTACATGTTTTTTATGTTTCAAAAAAATCAATTCGCTGATCACACTCGAACCTTTTAATTGGCTCAACTTTTTTTTATTAATTTTATTGATAGGTTTGATACCTTTTAACAAAAAAAAATAAGGAACAAAGCTAAGTAGGTAATATATAAGAAGGAAGTACTATTATCATCGGATATGGTTTCAAAGAAAATTGCTAGCATCGAGTTGTTGGGTGGAGAGAAAAAGTTTGACATGCAATTCCTGTCGTAATTTTGAGCGATTGTCTTGGATAACTCTTTCTCATCATCACCACTTTATTGTTCAATGATATCGAATACAAATCCTGAAACACATATTAAGAAGAGAAGAAAGGGATAAAAACGAATCCTAGAAAATTTACTTGACTAGGTAATTTCTAAAAATTTTCTTTTTAAAGCATTCGATTGAAAACTGTGAATTTATTTTGTAACAGTTAATTAACTCAGTTGAAATTAATGCTAGTTTTCATAACTCTAGTGCGCGCATCTTAAAATCTATGGTTCCCTCATTTTTCAACTGTTCCAAAGGTGTTTCGTAAGAAAATAATAAATAATTTTATAGGTTCAAATCGAACTGCTAGGTAGGTATTGTGGAACTTGTTACATGACATACCTAGTTACTTTTATTTTTTTGCCTAAAAAACTCTTGAAAACAGGAAACAAGAAAAAAATGCAATTGTTACGGAAAATAAATGTATGCAAAAGAGTGATTGAACAAAAACCAATGAAAGTATTCCAGAGCACGAAATTCATTAGTAAAAGGTATTCCCAATTGAAGAACTTGTACGTTTATATACACAACGCAATAAACCAACCAAATGGGGATGCAATTGAAATAATTTTAGGATAATTATGTTACCTATGTACAGTCGATTCCTCTGAAATCTATACACCGCAAATACAGACAAATTTGAGATCTATTTCTGTCATGACGTCAACATAGAGTAAAAGGGACTTAATTCCTTTTCTTTCCAGTGTATAAATTTTATAAGAAACAACTGTACATGATTTCTTCCACTTAATAATTTCTAGACAGTCTTTTAATCGGTATTTAAAATTTCCCTACAAAATGCAAAAAAAAAACCACTCATGCCAGCGTGGAAATTAGTATTATATGTTTCGTGAAAATAGCATTCAATAAACCTACATATGTTTTATCAATTATCTACTTAAATAGGTAAACTTTTACAAATGATCTTTTTTATTCTGGCATTTTAAGTACGATTCAATAGATCATTTTATTATTATCAGCCATTAAAGCAAATTTTTACGTTTTCGAAAAAATATCGCCAAATAAACAATCGATCCGTACATATTCGTTTTTCTTTTATTTAGACCTAAATAAAAACAAAAACGCTCAGAAACACAGAGATATAGATGACTGATGTAACACATAAAAATAAAAGCAAATCGGAAAAGCTACGAGTATCAGGAAGTTATCACCAAACAGCAGCACGTTGATCAAATCTCCCCATTATATAAATATTATATTTCCTACATTTCTTGCCTTAGATCAAAAATAACTCCCAAAGAATGAGATGATCAATTATAATGGCTCCAAGCCATACAATGGCTCTGTTTCCACAGTCAAAAAAAGAAATATTTTTCCAAAATGGTCTAAATTCTTATGTTTGTATACTTTTTTTTAGAATTATATGTATCATAGAAATAAGTTAATTTATCAGAAAAAAAAGTCGTAAAGACTTAGCTGTCAATTGATTGATAAATATTTCTTAATTTGACTGAGGAAAACGAAAGAAGGCATTGTATGGAACTTGATCACCTCATTATCCTCTTAAACAGCTTCATCTAAGATAAATAGTAACATTTTCTTTGTCAAAAAAGTGCTTTAAATCATTTACAAAAACTTACCAAGAATCCTAACTTGTACGATTCTAATTTCACACGGACATCTCATAAAACAGTTTGAGCGTATTTTTTTATCCCTGACAAGAAATGTAATGTGGTGTACTTATAATAAAGTTATATATATTGTGTCCGCCTACAGAACCAATACGGTAAAAACAACTAAATAAGTAAATGAATAAATAAATAATAAAATAAATAAGAAAAATAAATAATAAAGTTAATCTGTTATACGATGCTAGGTATAATCTTTGCGAAATAGGTTTAAAAAAAATATAAATAATATTGTTTACTTTCGGCCTTTTACATAAAATATGTTGACTTACCAGTTACAGAACTTTGATAAATCCACGTACATATACGAAACCTTTCTTCGAGCCTTTCTTAGGGCCGAGTGTACGATAGGACGATCAAAATCCACGTCAACGTACGATTAAACACGTTACTTTGTGTGGACAGCAAGGAAGGAACTCCATGCGGTTCACTAAAAGAAAAGTGTTTGAACATTGAATAACTCAGACAATCTTCAATCCAAGGTTGCCTGCACGAAACTCGTAAACAGTAATTGCAAAGAAATTTTCTAAGGGCTGATTTTTCAATAGTCTGATGAACAGCCAGTTAACTATTCGACGGATTCATTTACGCTTCTGCTTATCCATCCGATACAGTAAGTCCAAATGTTCATTAGTAAAATTATAGTCAGAGAATTGTGATAGAAGATATAATTCTTCTGCAATGACTATCCGTCTTTTGACAAACGTGAATTTGTACTATCTGTCCGATAAGTACTATCTGAGGATTGGAAAATCGGCCCTAAAACAAATTAAATGTCCTCTCTGGCGCAGTCGCCCCTTTTTACCAATCTAAGGCAAAAGCAATTGAGGGTTATTTTTCGCCGCAAAATTCTAAACAGCCTGCATCGACGGGGCGGTGCCCAGCGGTGGAAGTCGGCGGCAGCGGTGCGGTAGCGGTGCGGCAGCAGCGGCGGCGCGGCGGTGACGGCGCGGTTGCGGGGGTGGCACGGAGCGGTGACCGACGAACGACGGAAACCTTGAGGAGTACCGACACACAAATTCGTCGGGGATTCTACATTGCGACCTTGGAATCTATCCAATGTTGCTAGTCTTCGTACTCTCACCAGGGTGTTACCATGGTAAAAAACTTGCCGGTAAACAAGCAAGTGAGTGGATTATCGCACGTTTCGTTGCATTTCGTACTATTCTAACCGGTTAATTTAATTTCACTTGGCCGAATAAAACGTCGTTTGATGGTAGCATGGATGCAACTAAATGTCAAATTTAATCACTCACTTGCCTATTCTCTCGGCGAGTTATCTACCATGGTAATTACCAGATCTAAGGTAACATCCGTCAAACATGACGACTTCTTACAAAACCTGTTATCAAATTGGAAAACCGGCCAAGTGCGAGTCAGACTCGCACATGAAGGGCTCCGTACCATCGCACAAGATTGAAGACAAAAAAATGACGCTTCTTCGGGTCCCCCTTTAATTTTTTTTACGAGGTATTTGTTATAAGCGGCAATAGAAATAAATACTCAGTGAACAATTCAGCTGTAAGGTTTTATGGTTCTTGAGATGCAGCCCGCTACAGACGGACGGACGGACGGTGCAGGCTCAGTACAGGGTTCCGTTTGCACCCTTTGGGTACCGAACTATGATAAAAACCGGCCAAGTGCGAGTCGGATGGACAAACGAACGGACGGATGGACGGATGGACGGACGGACGATTTTATTTTGCTGCTGTGACAACAATAAGGTAAAAAATAATAATGCGGGTTCCACACAAAGACCAAGTGCGAGTCCGAACTTGGACTTGGAAGTGCCGCACTTGGTCTGTTTTTTTATATAAAAAAAAAACATACCCATGGAGGTAATCTACTTCAAATAATTCAGTGCAGATGTCGTTTTACAACGACATCTATCTGCATTGAATCATTTTAAGTACTCAGAATATTTTTTTCGTCTGGACATTTATCGGAAGCCGGATGTCCAGACCAAAAACTTTTTCTGATTATTTTGAACGTCCGATCACAATGCTTCCATGAAGATGTCGTTGCATACACATTTCCTTACAATACGAAAGTAACTCTGTTGCGTTTTCAGGTTGAATTCATGACATAAGCTACAATTTGTGGCGAAAATTAAACTCAAAGGGGGGTGAAATAGTGGATGAAAGTTTGCATGGGGAACTCATATGATATATGAGGAAATAATTCAGCCCGTCATCAGTCCAAAAAGAAATTGACCCAAGCGGGGACGGATAACTAAGCTAGTTTATAATATAACGGTAATATTTTTGAGCGGCTCGTAGCCTAGTGGCGCGGGAACTGGCCTAGCGTACCAGAGACCTGGGTTCAATACCGACATGCACCACTTTCTTTCTCTTTCCGAGTTCGATAATTGCATTCCGTTACGAATGCGAGCTGCTCCATGGTTCGGAATCCATGTAAAACTGTAGGTCCCCTTCCCCTACTAGGTGGTAGGGTTTATGCCCGCCCGGGTTGGTACCATCGCATTGGATGAAAAGATGGTCGAAGCGGCAATGAAAAATTGTCCGTGTTTTCCATCCAGTTCAATGTAGCCGTGCTCATAAAGGGAAGGTCCTGGCATGGCACCAAATTCCTTCGGGAATGAGGTGTATTGGGCTAATATCATAACGGTAGTTGTGTGGTATTAGCCATTCATGTCAGGTCGCATAAAAATAAAAAATGGTATCTATATTCAATTATCAACTCAAAGAAGTGGGCTGTCAGGTCTATATAATGGTCTTCTCTGGGCCAAATCTTGTGTAATGGTACGGCACCCTTTGTGTGCCAGTCCGACTCATGCTTGGCCGGTTTTTTATTTTAGTGAATTCTTTCAACAACACAATCAGGGAAGTGCTGAAAGCAATTTGTCATGCAAACTACATGGAGGTACGTGAAACGTCACGCAATCCTATAGTTTGTCCGTTAACCGCGAACTAATCACATTTTTATTTAAATCGTAATCTGTTGCAATAATGTCCGGGTAGCAACAGCGAGCCACAGACTTTATGTCATGCAACGAATTTTCTAACCTGACTTTATGAGTCATTTACATTTTGTTCAGAGTGCCTGCCTAGTTTATCTCCAACTAGCTGTCCCGCGGCTCCGCTCGCGTTAAAGTCCGATAGTATACAGTCTCACGCTAGCAAATAATATCTAATAAATACTGGCGTATACGTTAGCTTGATGATTGTGAGAATTAGGGTAAGCCACCGAGACGCGCCTCCACGCAACGCGTCAATTCGGTCGTCAAAAAAGATCATTAACGTTTTCGCATGCTACGCCCTCATTTTTCATCATATCGTGATGATATTTGGCAAAACTTCTTCGAGATGGGCTTGATTCTATTAGTGAAAACCACATCTAAATAAAATTAGCCGTTTCATCGTGAAAAGCCGGCCGGCGGCCGGCCGACAGACATACACTTCCGAAAAATAGTTTTTTATCATCAGTTTCGTTAGTAAGTTTTGTAAAAAACAAAAAAATCACGTTTTTTGTATGGGGACCCCCTTTAATTTTAATTATTTCTCAATCTTACCTATTTGTTGTTATAGCGGCAAAATAAATACACACTCTGTGAAAATTTCAGCTGTCTATCTGTTACGGTTACTGAGATACAGCCCTGTGACAGACGGACAGACGGACGGACGGACGGACGGACGGACGGACGGCGGAGGCTTAATAATAGGGTTCCGTTTTCACCCTTTGGGTACGGAACCCTTAAAATCAATTTATTCATATTCATTGTATATACTCAGAATTAACTTTTGTTTCGGAAATTAATTTATTTGATAACATTAACAGATGAAAATTTTAAAAACATGAAAAAGAAAAAAACGAAGACACAGGGGTAAAATACTTAGTCCAGCGGCGACACGTATGGCAGTGTTCCCATCACGCTTGCTGCATTGCCCCTCTGGATTGCAATGCTCAGTCTTTGTGTTAAATAACTTGCTGACATTTTGTCTCCTGTTAAATCAATAATTTTCTTTCCGATTTCATAAATAAAGGATTTGGCGCTCTCACACCACGGGCCGAAGGTCTCAACCGCGAAAGGAACAAATAAATAATTTTGATCGGTTATTGCCTGGTATTTTTTTATTTTTAAACTTGCTGCTTACTCGGCAGCCGAACCTACTTTTGATGCTGAGTGCGTGACGTGTGAGGGGGCCAATGTGTCCACACATGTGGCATCCCAAACGAGAGATTTGCCCTCTGACCAGGGAACTAGGGTCATCCCGTCTACCCGTTTCCCATCATTGCGTGAAAGGTTGGGTTCCAGTATGGATGGAATGTTTATCGAGGCAAGTGCGCGTCTGATAATCTCGTTTAACTTTTGTTCTATTTGGTTTAATTGGTGGAAAAGTGACACCTACGCTACAGTAGGATGTTTTTTAGGGTTCCGTACCCAAAGGGTGCCAAACGGAACCCTATTAATAAGCCTCCGCTGTCCGTCCGTCCGTCCGTCCGTTCGTAATATCTCATAAACCGTAGACAGGCAGCTGAAATGTTCACAGAGTGTGTATTTATTTTGCCTCTATAACAACAAATACGTTAAATACAAAAATACATACAAAAAACGTGCGGTCACATTTATTTGGGTCAAATCTTGTACAATGGTCCGGAAGTAAAGTCAATAATTAGACCTATTAATTTTAAAAGATTTTTATTTTATAATAAGATTAATATTTAATTTAATTGTAGTGTGTTCAAGTGTGAAATATAACCAACTACGCAAGCCAACAGATCAACAGCTGGCTTGTGTTAATTTTTTTAGGTGACTGGACATGTATGGCTAATACCACATAGCTACCGTTATGTTATTAGCCTAATACACCGCATTTCCGAAGGATAAGGTGCCATGCAGGACCTTCCCTTTATGAGCACCACTTCGACCATCTTTCAATTCAGTGCGATAATACCAATCCAGGCGGGCTTAACCCTACAGATTACATGGATTCCGAACCATGAAACAGCTCGCATTCGTAACGAAATTCACTTATCCAACTCGGAAAGAGAATTAAATGCATGAACGGGGCGGGGATTTGAACCCAGACCGCTGCACGACCTGCGGCACGAGCCATACCTCTCATAGGTACGTAAAGTACAGCTCTTTTCCAAGTAATGCCATATGTTTGTAGAATCTACAGTGAAGCAAGGACACGTTAATTAAAGAAAAAAAACTAAAATAAATCTACTTTATGATTGTAGTGCTTCTTTCTACACATTTCACATTCACCTCATATGGTTTATATCTATACCTATAGAATAGGTATTCTGTGCCTTTAGATTGAAAACTTATTCCACCACTCGGCGTCGACATTGACACGGTGACTGGAAAGCCACGCACCCTTTTTTATGATGTTCGTCGGGGCACGGGCGTAATTTTTCACTTGAACGCGTGAAAACGACACAAACGAAATAATGAGAGAGAAAAGAAACCAAAATGGCCGCGACCTTCGGCGAGACGCGACTTGTTCGACCGTGTCGCGTTGAATCACGCTGGTAACAAAGCCGTTAGATTACAGTGTGGCCATCTAAAAAGGCGACTCGCTTTGGCTCTCAATTTGTTAGATCGCATATTGGCCGCCAATAATTTTCGTAAGTTTTGAGTGAGAGTCGACGTTTCATGATTAAAGTAAAAAATATTCCAAACTATCTACGCCCATTGTAATGAAAATAAAAGCAACAATTAAACCTGTTCACCTCCAATATACTGGTGAATACCTACTTCTAACCTACGTAGAGGGCTAATATCATGATGGTAATTGTGTGGTATTAGCTATCATGTCAGGTTACATAATAAAGGTAAAATAAGCAGAGTTATGGAGGGGGGGGGGGGAGTTACAATACAGATTGAAAATACTATTGAAAATTTTTTTGTTTACTTTAGTTAATCAGCAATTTTTTTATGTAACCCAACATGGATGTCTAATACCACAAAACTGCCGTCATTATATGAGCCCTCTACGTAGGTTAGAAGTAGGTATTCACCAGTATATTGGAGGTGAACAGGTGTAATTGTTGCTTTTATTTTCATTACAATAGCCCAATACAGAGCCCAATATTACCCAATAGCCCAATATTACCGAAGGAATCAGGGGCCATACCAGGACCCTCTGTATTAGCACGGCTACGCTGATCTGGGGGTGACTCTGGTAGGTAAATCAACTCTTCTAAGGGCCGAGTGCACGAAAGGACAAAAAATCAAAATCAACGTCAAAGTATGATCAAACACGTCACTTTGTGTGGACAGTATGGAAGGAACACTATGCGGATCACTAAAAGTGACGTGCAACCGGGGCTAAATCTTTACATACGTTTACTTGAGTTCGTACCAAGCTGACTGTCAAACGACGTGTTATTCGGCCAAGTGAACTTAACATGGTACGAAATGCAACCAAACATTAAATTCGTAAAATCGTAAAATCACTCACTTGACCGTTCACCTGACGACTAAATTACCATGGTAAGCCCCCTGGGTGGAAAACATAGTTCTCCGCCTTCGGTGTTACATTATTATTTTAATTTTGCATTTATTTTATTCATTCACTGTTTTGTTTAGTTTTATCGAAATAATTCCAACTTCACATTTGTACAGTACCTAAACAGTGTCCACCGCACATAACATAACTAAGGATCGACATCACAAGCGTATTATATAAAAACCGTGTTTGGTCATTGTATGGCATTAAAAAAATTCGCCGCGCCCTTCACAGCTTGATTGAAACCAGAGGGGTTAAGGCAGGGGTGGCTACGGGTGCCACAGGGGGGACGGCCCCCTTCTCTCCTAACGACAGCTGACTGACATTTGTGCGTGATTTGTACTCGCTGAGTTTAAGTCAAATTATCCTGAGCACTGTTGAGACTATGTAAATTCAGGAGCTTTAGCGATAGAAGCAACATTTTAAGGGGACATATGACCCTAGAACGACCGTATCTGATAAGCTATGTTTTTATATTTTTAGTTTTATAATAAGCATTTGAAACATGATTATCGGAAAAACTTGGCATGGAACCATTTTATGATTTATATTAATAAAAGTTTAAATTAAAAAAAAACTCCCAAGCGGTGAGGGTATATTTTTTTGATTTTATATTATTCACCAATCAATCCTCTAATGTCTTGATTGACAAAAATTTTTATTTTGGCTTTACATTAATTAAAATGAATGAATATATGAGCGATTCTGGGGGAATTCATCCTTAATTTGTTCAGAATCGATCATGTTTTAAATAAAAGTATTAAGTATGCAGCCAAAATGAAAAATGTGTCCAAGCGAATCACTAGATAATCGATTACTGAATTAAATTCAATAAAAAAATTATACTCTCATCGCTTATGTTGTAGGAGGTAACGCAGTTCAAAGTTTTGAAGGCTTCAATTTCAATGGCCATGTCCATTTTTTCTGAAAATTGGTCTGAATTATAAAAATAGTTCAATGTCAAGTTTTTCCAATAACAGGAATTTGCAGAAAAGCGCTTATTAAAAAAACTAATAATGCAAAACGAACGCTTTTCGGATACGGTCGTTCTAGGGTCTTATGTCACCTTAATAGGTACGCACCTGTCTACTTCAATCAAAGCCATTTCGTGCCAACCACGCAACAAACTTATTCTTACATTACACCCAACTAAACTTGCTACAATGGAGCTACAGAATATCACATTTCGGACAAAATGAATATCTAGTTTGGCACCAAGAGAAATGTCAGATTTGTAGCAGTGGTTTAGGTAGAAGAAAAAACCGGCCAAGTCCGAGTCGGACTCGCACACGAAGGGTTCCGTACCATCGTACAAGATTTAACACAAAAAAAAACACCTTTTTAGTATGGGATCCTTTACTTTTTTATTTTTTATTTAAATATTTGTTGTTATAGCGGCAAATAAAATACACACTCTGTGAAAATAGCAGAAAATTCTCAGGTTCGTGAGATACACCCTTGTGACAGACGGACGGAGGGACGGACTGCGGAGGCTTAGTAAAAGTATTCCGTTGGCACCCTATGGGTACGGAACCCTAAAAAACTAAAATAGGCGTGTGAAAAACCTCGCTACAAAACTGAGCCTCTATTACGAGTTAAGGATCACATCAAAAAATCGCTAAAATCATCGATGCCGCAGGTTTACATCATAGAACAGAGCAGGCATTTGAAGGATATACTAAATCGCCCGTCCACGGAATTTTTTATTTGTGTATGTAATATGAAATAATATAAATGTATCGAAAATATTAATAATGTGATTTGTAACTCGAAATAGCTAGGCTCTGAAGTGACAGTACTATTAGGTTTTTTGTCAGCTTTATCGTTGAGTCATTCAACGGAAAAACTAGTCTTATCAAATGTTTTATCCGTACTAATATTATGAATGCGAAAGTAACTCTGTCTGTCTGTTGCGTTTTCACGCCTGAACCGTTGAACCAATTTTGATGAAATTCGGTATAGAGTCTAGACTAAACTCCAAGGGAGTGAAAAGAGGGACTACTGTTTGTATGAGGAAATCTTATAATATCCAGGAAATAGTTACATCGACATCAATACAATACGACATTGACCCGAGCGAAGCTATTTATTTATTTCCTTTAAATTGTACTATTTTATTGTATTATACGATCATCATTAATTATTTGTTTTAGATAAGCATATTTATGTTGATTTTATTTACAAACGTAAGCATAAAAGAAGGATGTTTTTTTTTCTTTTACGATTTATTCTCATTGGAAAAATCATTGCATCTCTTAGTGTCCTCAGTCACTGTATCCTTAAAAGTGTATAATGTAATTCTTTATCGTATTAATTGATTTTCATAATCACCTATTTTTTTTATGTAACTAGACATAGATGGCTGTACCACACCCAACGTCATGATACCCAACACACCGAATTCAAATTAGGTACCATGCCAGGACCTTCCCTTTATGAGCACAGCTACATAGAACTGAACGGAAAACGCGGACAATTTTACATTGCCGATTCGACCATCTTTTCATCCGACGCGATGCTACCAACCCTACCACCTAGTAGGGGAAGGGGCCCTACAGTTTTACATGGATTCCGAACCATGGAGCAGCTCGCATGCACTTATCAAACCCAGAAACAGAAAGAAAGTGGTGCATGTACGGGGCGAGGATTTGAAGCCAGACCTCTCGTATGCCAGGCAAGTCCCCGCGCCACTAGGCTACGAGCCGCTCAAAGGGTCAAGGCGATTTGGTACTAGCAAAGATTCAATGCTACTTTGGGTATGAGAACCCAGTTCTCAGTTTCGTTTTATTATTAAGTTGGTGTATGGCCTTATGATTATGTTTTTGACTACAAACTACAAGTGTCTTCTATTTCTATTTTTTTACAGGAACCTAACAATTCTTTCAGCACATTCTACTCTGTTTTTGCCTTCCACGAATATAGAGATATAACTGCATTAGACACAAAACCCTGCTTGCTAATAGCATCCAACTGCATTATGCACAAAACTCTCGAAATATCGCCATAAATCCCGGGCGTTCTAAAAGGACCCTCCGAAATCCCCAAACAAAGGATTCAGTAAATAGTATCCAAAGTAATAATAAAACCCCTAGCGCGTACGTGACCGGTGGCACGGCACGGTAATCGAAGTGGTGGCACCACTGTGGTGTAATCGTTGACAGGACCATAGTACCTACCATTAACCTTAATTTTCTGTAGGTGGTAGCATTTAAAGCAGAAATAAAGAAAAAAAAAATCGTTTATTTGTCTCTTTTTTGCATCAAATTAAGTACATAGTAATGATGAAAAATTAATAACAGCAGACAAAATGGACCCATCGCAGCATATGCTATAGATAATGTATCTATAGCGCTGATATTATGGTGGGCCCGGGTGGTGATATGAGTAACCAGGGAAAGGTGGGCATACACACCCAAGGACACATGGTAATGAATGAATAAAATAATATGAAAATAAATAATTGACAGGCGTTCTACATTTTACACTTTATAATATAATATAACTACAAGAAATATAGTACTAATTGAGAAATGGATATGTAACGAAATATAAAAAACCGGCCAAGTGCGAGTCGGACTCGCACAAGAAGGGTTCCGTACCATAGCATAAGATTTACAAAAAAATACACGTTTTTTGTATGGGGCCCCCCTCTAATTATTATTATTTTATAATGTTGCCTATTTGTTGTTATAGCGGCAAAATAAATACATAATCTGTGAAAATTTCAGCTTCCTACCTGTTACGGTTCATGAGATACAGCCCTGTGACAGACGGACAGACGGACGGACGGACGGACGGACGGACGGACGGACGGACGGACGGACGGACGGACGGACAGCGGAGGCTTAGTAATAGGGTTCCGTTTTCACCCTTTGGGTACGGAACCCTAATAAACGAATAGTATTAAAACCAAACGAGCAAGTGTTTTGTTGCCACTGGAACAGTGCATCGCTCTAAGGTTCTTGCTTACGGTGACGCTTGGCTCGGGTTATCTCTTTCCCTAAAATATGGTCAGGAGAGGTGATGGCTGTGCCCGGCGTGATGCTCGTGAACGGGCTGTTGTGGGGACTGGCCTGCTCCAATTGGCAACATGTTAGTTGCCGGGGATAGTCTTTGCAAATAAAATTATATTTGTCATGAACGCTTGCAGACCGCATGAAATGTAAATTTTTAATGTTAATTTAGTGTGTTACCTATATTGTTGTTAAAAAAATTGATAAACACTTTTGTAAATTTAGACTAAGGCTGAGATAAATAGTCGTAACAGAAACTAAGACTAACGAAAAGTATTACTTTGTGACGTCACTTTGACACATTTTGTACGGACGAAATTTCAAAGTAATGCATATTGACGTCACAAAGTACTAACAGGTAGGAAGCTGAAATTTTCACAGATTATGTATTTATTTTGCCGCTATAACAACAAATAGGCAACATTATAAAATAATAATAATTAGAGGGGGGCCCCATACAAAAAACGTGTATTTTTTTGTAAATCTTATGCTATGGTACGGAACCCTTCTTGTGCGAGTCCGACTCGCACTTGGCCGGTTTTTTATATTTCGTTACATATCCATTTCTCAATTAGTACTAGCATAGCATAAGATTTACAAAAAAATACACGTTTTTTGTATGGGGCCCCCCTCTAATTATTATTATTTTATAATGTTGCCTATTTGTTGTTATAGCGGCAAAATAAATACATAATCTGTGAAAATTTCAGCTTCCTACCTGTTACGGTTCATGAGATACAGCCCTGTGACAGACGGACAGACGGACGGACGGACGGACGGACGGACGGACGGACGGACGGACGGACGGACGGACAGCGGAGGCTTAGTAATAGGGTTCCGTTTTCACCCTTTGGCTACGGAACCCTAATAAACGAATAGTATTAAAACCAAACGAGCAAGTGTTTTGTTGCCACTGGAACAGTGCATCGCTCTAAGGTTCTTGCTTACGGTGACGCTTGGCTCGGGTTATCTCTTTCCCTAAAATATGGTCAGGAGAGGTGATGGCTGTGCCCGGCGTGATGCTCGTGAACGGGCTGTTGTGGGGACTGGCCTGCTCCAATTGGCAACATGTTAGTTGCCGGGGATAGTCTTTGCAAATAAAATTATATTTGTCATGAACGCTTGCAGACCGCATGAAATGTAAATTTTTAATGTTAATTTAGTGTGTTACCTATATTGTTGTTAAAAAAATTGATAAACACTTTTGTAAATTTAGACTAAGGCTGAGATAAATAGTCGTAACAGAAACTAAGACTAACGAAAAGTATTACTTTGTGACGTCACTTTGACACATTTTGTACGGACGAAATTTCAAAGTAATGCATATTGACGTCACAAAGTACTACTTTTCGTTAGTCTTGGTTTTGGTTGCGACTATTTATCTCAGCCTTAGTGAACGTTGAAAAAAAAACAGCGGAGTTTCTTTCCAGTTCTTCTTCGCTGTCTTTTGTTTTGCTGAACTGGCCAATGTTAAAAAAATACAAATCCGAGTGCAGTGTACTGTCTATGGATGATGAATAAACATACAATACAAAACAATAAATATTATATGTATTCTGTGGGCGTTCCAAGAGCCCACGGGGCGTGCTTGGGGAAAACCAGAATGGAGCTACGCGACTCGGATTTCTTCCAATATCTAGGCAACCCTAATTTTGATAATGTACAGTCAACCAAAGGTTAAAGGATTCACTTCCGGTTAAACGTAAAAATGAATGGCGTTTAAATACAACCTCTGATTAAATTTTGTTAGGGTTTTGTTTACTCAGTAGCTAGCACACATCCTCAACTATGTTTGAATCAATACTCAACACTATAATTGTTTTCAAAAGTCAAAGTCTTTCGACTGTTCATCTTTTCATTCAACCGGATGTGTATCCTAAACTCTTTGTTCGACTGTACCACCGTTCGATACATTTGAGATAGTCCAGTGTATATAAACAAGTGTGAACGTGTTCACGTGTCGTGAGTCCCGTCGCTGCAGGACTTGGAACAAATTCGCCCACCCCTGATTATTATTTAGCGATTTCATACAAAACTACCGCTGCTATGCTAGTTCTGTCATAAAGTATGACGTTTTGAGCAAACGAAATTAGTATTTTATAATTAGTAGTATTTAATTTATATTTTTTTCAGAATTTGTATATTCATTACTTAAGGTGGCCCAACCCGGCGGCCCTAACTCATTCGCGGGCACGATACAAAACCGTGCTGTTGCGCTCTGGGACCTTCTCTGTTTCAAAGAATAAGACAGGCTCCGTGATGAGGAAGATGTAACAGGTCCACAAAAAAGACAATGTATATATTGTATCATTTGGTAAGATTTACGAAAATTTTAATTTCAAAACGACTTATAGCTAAAAGTAAACCACGACCGCTGTAGTAAAAAATCGAACAAAAACCAAATAGATTATAAATTTTGATTAAATAAGCTATGTCTGATGACTAATCATTTTAAGATTTTCTTACTTTGTCATTGCGTAATCCACCTCCAAAGTTATTGTATAAAACGCGCGAAAAATGCGAAATTACGGACATTATAACTTAGAAACCAAACACAATTTTACAATGCCAATGGTCATCAGACATCTAGTTCGATGAAATAAAGCTATTTTGAGCAAAATTTTGGATCTCTGACAAGAAATATGGGCGTGATTTTCTTTCCCCTTTTGTATGGGGAGATGAGCGGGATGGGCCACCTTAAATCAAATGACATCCTTTTAACTCTTGTTGAAGTAATATTCGTACGATATTCTGCTAAAGAAACACGAGGAAAAAGTCGCCGCAAGGTGATATAAAATTTCTGTTTTCTGTTTCTCGGAACGGTTTTTTTTTTGTCGTTTTGTTGTAGTGTCGGATACCTATGATATGAAATATCGGGATCCTTGCCCTTGCAAACTAATATCTATGGACACGAATGGACCCGAACCAGCAAAAAATACCATTCGCGGGTATCGCGTCTACCAATTTCGCCACCGGATGTGGACCCATAATTTGCAATTCTCCTACAGTCCCTCCTCCCGTAATTAATGCCTCCTACTAAGACAGTGTTTAAGATTATACCTACCTACATACATTTATTTAACGCTTCATCTGCGTTGCGGACACCTCTGGCTCTGGGCTCTTTCTTCAATTAATGTATCCTTGCTTGACGGTCGATTATACATACATACATGCATATCACATTCGTTTTTATGTAATTATACATAATAAACACAACGTATCTACTATTTGTCCTCTGAAAAACCACCGACTACGATGTGTACTATGAAAGAAGTCAAATGAATAATGATGGCAAAAGTTCATAATTCTTCAGTTTATATCAAAACTCTTTTTGTATTTTGCCCACAGAAAAAGATTTAGTTTTTATAGCTACCCAAAAACTAATTCGTGAGATTTATGCAATGACTGATTTATGTCAACAAAACTAGCGCGGAAAGGCTAAGGTGATCTGTTGACTGATGTTGCACCCTGTCTATTGAACACACGCTGGTACCATTTTTCCGAACATGTTGGAACGTGTTGGTGACGAAACAGTTATGCTTCTTGCGACATATTGCTTGGAAATCACGAGAATCTTGTGCATTCAATGAGCCTAGTCAGGACCTGTTTTGTTAATCAGTTAGTAGTTGCATAGATGATGCAATTCGGAGTTCTATTAAATCATGTTAAAGTACAGAACAGTTACCTACTTACTTATTTTTAAGTATTAAAATAGAACATATCTTGGCGAAAATAACCCATTTTTTTGCAAGTCAAAAACCCTTGATAAAAAAAGATTTAACAAACAGTGATGGATTCTTTCTAATGCTTACTTTTATTTAAGTGCCAGGTAGCCCAGTGGCGCGTCACCTTTCCGTTTGGTAATGGAGGTAAAGCAGCTATGGGCGCGGTTGGATTCTAAAAAATAACCGTCCCCCTTCCTCTATGGTGGTAGAATTTAAGCCCGCCCGGGTTTGTACCATCGCATTGTATGAAAACATGGTTAAAGCGGCAATGAAAAATTTACCGTTTTTTTCCATCCAGTTCAATGTAGCCTAGCTCATAAAGGGTAGGTCCTGGCATAGCACCTATTTTCTTTGAGAATGTGGTGTTTGGGGCTAATATCATAACGGTAATTGTTTGGTACTAGCCATCCATGTAAGCTTGCATAAATAAACCGGCCAAGTGCGAGCCGGATTCGCACACGAAGGGTTCCGTACCATCGTACAAGATTTAGCACAAAAAAATCAGTTTTCTACGGGCCCCCTCTTTAATTTCTATGTTTTTTATTTTACCCATTTGTTGCTATAGCGGCAAAATAAATACAATTCTGTGAAATTCAGCTGCCTACCTATTACGGTTCTTGAGATACAGCTCTGTGACAGACGGACGGACGGACGGAATAAAAAAAAATATATAAAATAAAGTCATTTTACGAATCTCCAGCTGTACCTATTACATATAGGCAACACAGTCTGTATGTAAAATGCAGGCTGTGTTAGCCCTTCGATTTTCTGTATCTGCCTTACTAATAATATATATACCATCCTTATTACGCCGGTATTTCTTGCGGTGCGGTAGTACTTCGAGCTAGAAATACCGGAGTAATAGCGATGGTACAAATGTTTACATATTCTCCTCACGAAATTAGCTTTAGTCTAAGATTGTATGACATCTGTAGACATTTGGCATAGTAATAAAAAATACGATCAATACAAGATCTTCATTTATTTCGATAGATATTAGAAAATAAACCTTTTTAATCCCAGAAAAGCATTTTTTTAATAACGCCTAAATTATTACTTAACCTGTTCAACGACTATAAAATTATATATTCAACCACTTTCAAAACCGTTTTCGCTTCTACTATACTAATCGCAACATACAGAAAATAAGTGTAACAATACCCTCTCTTGACTCCGTGATAGCACAGAATGTGATAGCGTGTTGCATCGAATGATATTCCCGGAATCGATTCGATCACTTGACACGAGTCCGTATCGGCGCGACAGCGACTGATTTCCGCTGCCAAGTGACTCGACCCGACTCGATTGGTCGGTTCAGACACCTCGGCACCGTCTGATTTGCCGATCTAGACTTTAAGCACAGTACATCTTCCAAGGGCAGACTTTTTTTTTGTAACTGAACATGGATGGCCACACCCACCGTCGTGATATTACCCCAACACAACGCATTCCCTGGATGGATGTCCTGACTTATCCTTGACAGCAAAATAATTAGGTGTATGTAGATATAACCCGTTTTAGGGCGCCAACTTTTTTATACCTTGTACCTTACCTTGCACCAACCAACTATTAACAAAGTTACATTATAATTATAGAACGCGTCGCTATGGAAACGGTTGTAAACAAGGTTGTAAAGCGACCCATGAGCATCAACACGTTGGTTGGGTCGAGTAGCAACGTGCCCACGGCGCGTCATGCAGCGCCCGGCGAAGGGCGCTCCCCCTTCCGGCGGGCGGCTGCGAGCTGTCAGGACACTAGGGGCGAGTAACGAAGTTTTATCGAGAGTCGATAATTTCACAGTTCCCGACGAAATAGACGCAAATCACGACCGAAATTTCATCTCACGGAATACGTTTAGACATTTTAGATTATCCTCCGATTAAAATGCGTCCTATACAAGCGATAATTATCACTACAATCTATGCTAACATTAAAAAGCTGAAGAGTTCGTGTTTTTGTTTGGTTTTGTTAGTCGTATTTGATTTTGGATATGTTTGCATTTGATAGCCCTATTCTTAGGAGCCCTTAGGAGGATAAAAAAGTCCGTAAGAACGCTAAGAGATAACGAAGTAACAGATCAGGCGAGCGATGCGATGCGGTAGTTCGGGGTCCGATGGCGCGATTATCGGGCCCCGCGCAAGTGATTGTCCAAAACGAAATAGATCCACCCAAACAGAGCCAGGAACCCCCGCTATAAACTAAATAAAAATGTGAGCCTCTAAACTTTTTAAATAAAAACATTGTAGCGATTGCTTTTTTCCGATGCAGAGAATCTTAATATTTGCATACTTGTCCATATCACTTGTCATGGATGGTTTCCTAGTGTCAATTAAGATTATCGGCAAAAAAGAGACATGCTCTACGAATATATTATCATCTACACCTTTAAATATTCATGCAAGAGGCCGCATCACGATCGAACCATTTGAAATAAGATTGTATTATGCGTTTGGCCTTGAATATCTAATAAATGATATGTGGCAGTGACAAATGATCTATTCATGCGAATATGTTATCTACCGATGTAGATGGGGTTTTTGGGGCCAGCATTATTTTAGTTCAGCATTTAATTACGTGCCTAACTAAAAAACTTAGTCTGACGATAAGTGTGCACAAGCAATACTTGTACTGCCTTACTAATAAAAAAAATTAACATCGCTATTACTCCTAGCTAGAAGTACCGGACAACACGAATGTAATGTTACTAGGATTTTTCTTAAATATTGATTGTTAAATCAACAGTAAAGATTTTGATTGAGCATTGAAAAGGTTAATGGAAAATATGTTAAATTGTTTGATAATTAAACAACTAGATGCCTATTTACTTACAAATAAGGTTACAATTATACCTATTACTCAAACAAAATTGGCAGATTTCCTTAGCAGCGCGGTCAATACAATAATCTACAATGTTCAATGCCAAGCGAACGACTTCGCTCGACCTTGAACGAACTATCGATACGGGCGTAGCTCGCACGCGCGGCACTAAATACGCTCGGCGGCCGGCCACGCTTCCCGCGCGTCGTGACTCGTTCGCGGCGTCGTCCCCTCGCCGTCTCGCCGTGGCCGTGTAGCGTGGCGTGGCCGGGCGGCAGTAGGGCGTGGTCACGCCACTTGCGCAGACGTTGCAACGCTGTCACGCGCGCTTTTATTTCGTTCCAATCAGAAAAGTTCACCGAGATCGCGGATCTCGGAGCGAGTCGCGGGCGAACGCGCTGCGTCACGTTTGCGTTACCGGTGTTTTGACAGCTACCAGTGGTTCGGCAGCCATGAGCGGCGCTGTGGAACTGACGCAGAACTCGATCCTGCGCATGAGCGATGACAAAACGATGCAACTCATCGAGCTGTACGAGAAGGAGGAATGCCTTTGGAACACGCAGCTGGAGGACTACAAGAATCGGGAGAAACGTTCCCAGGCCGCCGAAAAGATCGCCCGAAAACTGAACGTGCCCCACTTCGAGGCCCGTCACGTGGTGATAAAGTTCAAGAACCTGCGCAACTCGTACTGCCAGGAGCTGAAGAAGATATCTCACAGCCTCAACTCGGGCTTGGGCCCCGAGGAGGTGTACCGGCCGAAGGTGTTCTGGTTTCCGAAGATGCATTCGTTCCTGCGCCCGCATTTGCAGCCTACTCGCAGCTGTCTGCCTGGCATGGTGAGTTGAGTTCGAAGCTGCCTAGGCTGCAAGATAATGAGGTTACGTCAACGTATCTTATCAATTTGATGTGTAATTTTGCTGCGTCATTCGTGGTGGGATCATGGAGGTGAAGAAATAACTCCATGGGTGGGATAACAATCTATCCGAATGATTCCGAAACATTGGTGTCCCAGACGCAAGCCGAAATACTCATGCAAGAGGCCGATTTTGAAGGTACATAAGTAGGTACCTAGGTACGCAATAATTATGTCTGGGAGACCGATGTCTCAGGAAAAGTTAGGTAAATAGGAGCCTTCCTACGTCTTGTGTTTCCGAGTTAGAAAGCCTCAAACATACCAATAGGTACTTATTGGGTCCAAAATTCGTATATTTATTGAGTGGTACCTACAAGTTGAAATTGGGGAGGCGAGGTTTTTGCAATACCGAATAGGTAGGTAGGTACCTACCTAACAAATAGGCAATCCTGTATTTTCCGATCTGCCTAGAAAGATTTTAAACAAAATAAAAAAAACTGTTCGAAAGCCCTCAGAAAACAAATGCCTGTTTCGAATTAATCGTTACGTTAATAAGAGGTAGGTACCCAACCCGAATTTCACCATTTTAACAATTTGATGAAGTGGCACCTATACAGGCAGATGAAAATAAAAACTCCGCACATAATGAGCCTTGGCTCAATCAATTCGTTGGCTTTGTTCAAGTGGGCTCGCGGAGATTCAATTTTAAATGGACCTTGTTGCAAATGCCATTCGGATGCATTTCGTTAACACATCCATTCACAGCGTGTGGTATTCATTTTGAACATGTTTCCACTTTGCTTGGTAACAGTCAGTAACATCTGCGGTCATGAGAAGACTTTAATTAATTCTAACGTTACTAAGCGCTTTGTATAACCCCCAGTTCACACACTCAAACTTAATCTTTGAGGCACGAACTGTTTAGTGCGTTACTTGAGCAATCCTACACATTAAATGATATACTACGGGCAAATGCATTTCTAGATCGACAAAAGTATTCGCATTCATAACAGTTTCGGTTCTTAAGGTGGCCCAACCCGGCGGGCCTGACTCATGCGCGGGCACGGTACAAAGCCGTGCTGTTGCGCTCTGGGACCTTCTCTGTATCAAAGAATAAGACAGGTTCCGTGATGAGGAAGATGCAACATGTCCACAAAAAAGACAATGTGCATAGTGTATGATTTGGTAAGATTTACGAAAATTTTAATTTGAAAACGACTTGTAGCTAAAAGTAAACCACGACCGCTGTAGTCAAAAATCTAACAAAATCCAAATAGATTATAAATCTTGATTAAATAAGCTATGTCTGATGACCTTAGATGAAAAAGGAATGGATAGGGGACTAAACAAATTTTACGGTCCGTCAAAATTAAGCTCAGTCAGCCGATATGCTCTCAGTCGGTGTCAGACGTCAGTGATGAATTCAGTTGGGCGAGATTTCAAAGTATCAACAAAATGTCGTCTTGTGTTGTTGAAAAATATGGAAATAACGCCATAAAGGACAACAAGAGCAATGGAATCACATTCCACGTATAAGTGCAAGCATATTCAGTATATTTTTAGTTTAGTTGACCTGAAACCTTTTATGTGTTGTAAAGGCGCAAACAAGGTTGGCACAAGCAAACTTAAATTGTCAGTTCGATTTTTATTTTTGTTTTCATTTCAGTATTATATATTGAACTAAATTTTATTTTAAAAACAAGTAGGGCTGCCAAAAACAATAGTCTACGTACTGTTTATTATTTTTTATAATGTCGTTTAGAATGTTTGTATAATATGTCTTAGTTCTGAGACTGTGATAAAAAGGTACATCCTTGAAAATGGTCAAAATTTTACACGTGACAGACAGCTCGTTTCCATAAAGATTAAAATTCTCAAGTCGTTTCTTGGCTCAAATGTCCTTTTGTCATTGAATGAGTATTCATTCCTTCAACCTGCTACATTTAATCATAGACTCCATCTTCTTAGGGCTATTATCGAAAAATATGTAAATGTAAAACTTTTGCATCTACATAAAACCAATCCGGGGATTAAAGCCGCCACAAAAGGACAAAAGCGTAATAAACTGAACCTATTTGAAGGAAATAAAAAAAAAATTTAAAAGAAAGAACTTAGTGGTTTATCAAAATACCATCACACATTTACGGCGAACGGCAATAATCATCAACAGGTTTTACATAACACTGTACTGACTATTATTTGGACAATTTTTTAGCATCTAAAACGCATTGAACGAAATTTTTAAATGCATAAAATGCAAACATGGACAATACAAGAATAATCAATATTATTTGTTTTGCAATGTTTGACCCATACTTGCAATACATTAATGATTCCCTCTTTGTGTTTATTTTATTTTATGATTTCAATATTTACAAATTGTGTATATTCGACTTTATTAATTTATCCTTAATATCGATGATTTTTACTCAGAATAACGATGGTTTAATGAATGATTCCATTAATATTTTTTTCATTTTCCCGCTTGCGAATTCGCGAAAAGATTATTTGATGCCTTGTTAACTATACAATCATGGTACTACTTGTTCTGACCACTATCACTAAATAGGAACCTTAATATTTTAATGCACAATACAATATATTGTTATTTATTTTCGTGATCATTTTTGGCAACCCTGCCGTTTTCACTTTCATTTTTCATTTAGTTTTGACGCGCCATTCTGCTCAAAGGGCTTAGGATGCGCGCATCGTTGATGTGTCATGATGGATTAGGAAGAATTTTGCACTATATCTACGACCAGATGTCACAAATGTCACCATCCCTTTTTCTCACGCTATAACTAATTCAATTTAAGGAAATTGTTGTCTCATTTCATTCTTCCGCGATTAGATGAATCTATTTGTCACTTTTTCGCATGATGCATTTCCTTATACCTTTGTCCTGCTCTTTTACCCTTTACGTATTAGAGTTTGGTGTGCATGTAAAAGTATAGGTGTGTGAGTTTTTTTAAAAATAGGAACGCTTTTGAACTATCATCAGTATGGAGGTACCGTATCCATTCTTTTTCATCTAAGCTGATGACTAATCTTTTTAAGATGTTCTTACTTTATCACTGCGTAATCCACCTCCAAAGTTATTGTATAAAACGCGCAAAAAATTCAAACTTTCGGACCTTATAATTTAGAAACCAAACACAATTTTACAATGCCAATGGTCATCAGACATCTAGTTCGATCAAATAAAGCTATTTTGAGCAAAATTTTGGATCTCTGACAAGAAATATAGGCGTGATCTTCTTTCCCCTTTTGTATGGGGAGATGAGCGGGTTGGGCCACCTTAAGATTACTCTATCTCCATTATTTGTTAACGTTTTGTTTAATTAGCAAAAAACTGTTACACATTTTGTCTGAAGAGCGTAGGTACTCCAGGCTCTTAAGGTGACACATTTTGTCTGAAGAGCGTAGGTACTCCAGGCTCTTAAGGCTGTTCCGACCCATATAAAGTTATTTGCACACATAACGCAAAAAGTATTGCACTTTAAGCCACGAATTAATAATAAAAGTTTAATATAGTCATATTACTTGCCGCGAAAACAGTTTCACAATTTCAGGGTTATTGGTTTTGTTACAATTTATTTAAATACGATTTTTATTTAACAGCGCCATCTAATGGTGTAAAACTTCTAATCGGCAATTACAACGAAACCATTAAACCTGAAATTGTGAACATGTTTTCGCTGCAACTACTATGGCTATATTTAATATTTTTGACGAATTCGTGCCTTAAAGTGCAATACTTTTTGCGTTCTGTGTAAAAAAACATTGTATGGGTCGGAACATCCTTAAGGTGGCCCATCCCGCTCAACTCCCCATACAAACGGGGAAAGAAGATCACGCCCATATTTCTGGTCAGAGATCCCAAATTTTGCACAAAATAGCTTTATTTGATCGAACTATATGTCTGATGACCGTGGGTATTGTAAAATTGTGTTTGGTTTCCAAGTTATAAGGTCCAAAAGTTCGATTTTTTTGCGCGTTTTATACAATAAATTTGGAGGTGGATTGCGCAATAATAAAGTAAGAACATCTTAAAAAGATTAGTCATCAGACATAGCTTATTTAAGCAAGATTAATAATCTATTTGGTTTTTGTTACATTTTTGACCACAGCGGTCGTGGTTTACTTTTAGCTACCTATTAGTCGTTTTGTAATTAAAATTTTCGTAAATCTTACCAAATCATGCACTATGCACATTGTCTTTTTTGTGGACATGTTGCATCTTCCTCATCACGGTGCCTGTCTTTTTTTTTAAACAGAGCGCAACAGCACGGTTTTGTACCGTGCCCGCGAATGAGTTAGTCCCGCCGGTTTGGGCCACCTTAACTAAGAGACGCAAATTACAATTGCAATTACCGCCACGCTAAATCACCTGGGGGGTCAGCAGTGGGGTTAAATTTGGGAGAAGTCGGGTAAAACCGACACTTTTTCGTCTCATTCGGCACAGAATTACTAGTAAGTGCCTATCTTATCTTATCATGGTCCAGGTGTGATTCATTGACAAACATTTCCTGTGATGCATTTTTATTTTTTTTTTAAATAGAGATTTGGTGGTTGAAACATTCAGAATTATATATAAACTGTTTATCTTAGTTAAAAAAAAAAGGTCTTCAGTTCTTACGAACGGGTGCCCCCATACGTTTTCTTGGTTCCAGGCAAGTGTCTGATTTAATCTGACATTTCGTGCCATCACTCTTTAATCTATGGTGCCATGCTAACTAATTCATCGTAAAAAGTTCACTTGGCCGAATAACGCGTCGTTTAACAGCGTTCACAGTACGAAATGAAATTTTATCACTCGCTTTCCTGTTCTCCTGGCGGCTTAATTTATTATTGTTACACTCTAGACGATTACCTGCAAGCCTGAATTTCCCGAAAAAAACGTGCGTACGTGCACCATCAACTACATCCAGCAGTGTACAAGCTAGAAGGCACGTAGGCGTGTATATGGATACACCCAGTTAGATATATTATATTTATACATAGCCATCGCCAATCTAGACTCGTCCGCGCCAGATAACAGCAGCGCCATAGCATCTGACATCATTTCGCTGCTCGTTATCCGACTGTTTTATTATTGTATGAATATTTTCTTCCATTTGGGTTACAACAAAACAGAGGTCACGAAGTGAATCTAATTGGGGGACTTTATCAAGGTTTTATATCTCGACGCTTAAAATGTCGGGATAAATATTGTTGCGAGTAAAAATAGAAATTTCGCTCGGGCAACATTTGGCCGCGTGCCCGTTCGACAATATTGCTTTCTTCTTTATTTCCACCCGAGAGGGTATTTTTTTCCTTTTTTGCACACAGGAATGCGTAGGTTGAATTTATTTTAAGGCTGTTCCGACCCATATAAAGTTGTTTGCACACATAACGCAAAAAGTATTGCACTTTAAGCCACGAATTAATAATAAAAGTTTAATATAGCAATATTACTTGCAGCGAAAACAATTTCACAATTTCAGGATTATTGGTTTTGTTACAATTTATTTAAATACGATTTTTATTTAACAGCGCCATCTAACGGTGTAAAACTTCTAATCGGCAATTACAACGAAACCATTAAACCTGAAATTGTGAATATGTTTTCGCTGCAACTACTATGGCTATATTTAATAACTTTTTGCGTTCTGTATAAAAAAAAACATTGTATGGGTCGGAGCATCCTTAAGATGGAATACTTTATTTAGGAAATAGTTACCTTATATGTAGGTTCTTATTCACCTAATGTAAAATGTGTAATATTTGATTATTTACATGGATACTTAAATGGTGAATATAATTTAATAAAAGGACTAACTAATGGCCCAATTTTATATGACTTTTAGGGCGTATTCATCTTAAGATACCTAGTAGATCCATGACTATTCGCTCTTCCTTGTTTCAGTTGCCACCGGAAAACCAAATAAAGAAGGAACCCTGCGATGAACAGGAGGAATGCTGGGTCCAGATGACCAACCCCGAAGACGTCCTCCTCCCGGAGGCCAGTTTCGACCTCTCCGAGCACTCGTCGACCGATACCGAGGAGTTCCACAGCACGGAGACCCGAAAACTCGGTCGCAAGCGGCCCAGACTCGCGAGGAATCCCTTCAAACGCCCGAAGACTGAGGTCTTTGGAGATCCCAGTGTCTACATGACGAAAAGTCTAAGTGAGATCTCGGCGCAGCTGAACCTGCTGACAAATAGAGAAGAGGACTACTATGACAATTTCGGAAAGTACATAGCATCGCTGCTTCGAAGCTTGCCCCAGCAGAGAGCGTTCCACCTTCAGCCCAGGATCGTAAGTTTGATCACGAGCGAAGGGTTTCCCGCGGGAACCGGGAGAGTCAGCCAGTCCGATGAAGTCTGAAGACCTCTTTTGGCCAGTTGTTTCAAGTCTGGGTTCCAGTTGATTTCGAGTTGGACGTGTGAAAGGAAAATGTGCCTCAGTTTTGGTTCAATATTGTGATGTTAGATTTAGGTTTGATATAAGATTTCCGTAACCATGACACTGATAACGATAAGCATTCCAATAAAAAATTTCGAGTACAAAATAATATTTAAGTAATTGTCTCTTTCTCCTCATCGCATAAACCCTTCGAAACTAAATGTGTGACCATAGATTAAATACTATCTATGGTAAGGTACAAGGTATCAAGGTACCTTGATACCTGTTTTAATACGGCCTAAATAGCTGTCTGTTTTCAGGGTTTTATTAGAAAACCGCTATACTAAGTGGCTGACGTGTTGTTTTCGTGATACCGTCCGCCGTCTCTGGCCTCTGGTAGCGTGTTTACGTATTTTATGTATTTTCGCACACCACGCTTCTGAGTCGAGTCACGTACACAGCGGAGATTTTGTCTGCATCTCGCAGGACATACCTACTGGACATGTTATTGGTTCCGCAGAGAGGTCTTTGCAACGAAATAACCAACATGTTTAGGCTGGAGTGCACCCTGATCAGTATTTGTAGTTATGGTTGTTATAGATCTATCGTCGTTCTTGCTCAGGCGAAAAATAAGGTCGGACTTATTTTAATTTTAAAATTCTCACTAACCAGAGATTGTGCACTCAGCCTAAACATTTTTGGATTTTCCCCAAGCGATATCTATTCATAGGAACCTACATGCATTACAATTGCGAATAGGTAGGTAGGTACCACGTGTCGGCCAAAATCTAGGTGCCTGCTGCAATAATCGAATCAATAACCATGACAATGACGATCAAAATTAATTATTGACTTTATCAGGTTAGGTGCCAAACGGAACAACTAAGCCCACACTGTCCGTCCGTCCATCCGTCCGTCCGTCCGTCTGTCACAGAGTTGTAAATTGTATTGGTATTTGTGTTGTCGCAATAACGACAAATAATAAACATAAACAACGAATACAAATTAGAAGGTGGCCATGCAAGAAACTTGTGTGTCATATTTCCGTGGGTCAAATCTTGTATAATGGTACGGAACCCTTCGTATGCGAGTCCGACTCGCACTTTACCGGTTTTATACTTACTATTATATTATATTTCTTGCAAACTGTATAAAAACCGGCCAAGTGCGAGTCGGACTTGCACACGAAGGGTTCCGTACCAACCTACAAGATTTAACACAAAAAAAACACTTTATTTGTATGGGGACCCCCTTTAATTATTATTATTTTTAAATTTTACCTATTTGTTGTTATAGCGGCAAAATAAATACACACTCTGTGAAAATTTCAGCTGCCTACCTATTACGGTTCATAAGATACAGCCCTGTGACAGACGGACAGACGGACGGACGGACGGACGGACAGCGGAGGCTTAGTAATAGGGTTCCGTACCCAAAGGGTTACATCTCGGAACCGGGGCAGCGAAGCTCTCGTTATTTTGACAATAGAGCGGTGTTTATATGCATAATACACCTATTATCACATCGATATATTTAAATACTACCGAGGCCACGGCGACAAGTTGTGCAATGCTTTTGTTCCACCACGTGGCAGCCAGATCAGCTCGATTGCCCGCTCCTGTACGCGGAATACAAATGCCCCAGAAGCCATATTCTTGGAATTCCGTGCTCAGAAATCAGGAGTATTTCCGTTATGAGAACAACATTGAAAACGGTCGGCAAAACAAACATCCAAGAATAGACCTCAGCAGGCATATTCTTGGATTTATGTGCTCAAGAATCAGGAATATTTAAGTCGAGAAACACGTTTTTAGAGCGGTTGTCAAATCGGTTTATCGAAGAAAAGATTCCAGAGCGCGGTATTTCAATGGTTCGAGGTTTTCTGCCGAGAAAATCGCTTAGCCATCGCTATAAAAGCGGTTTTCTTGACTGAAAAATTCCTGATTACTGAGCACGGAATACCAAGCATAGACCCCCTGATCTCGCAGACAGGTTTGTAAACAACAATGGGACAGGACACCGGTCGGGGCAGGCACTTTGAATGCAAAGTTGGTCTCTGACGGCCGAAGTAGCAACGGATACGTCAGCATTGGGGCTGGCATTGTGGTGGTAACCTAAGTTTAAGATTTAATTTGAGTGCAATCTCCATGAAAATTATACGAATTTCATCCAGCAGGAATTTAAGAGGATAATGAGGTTTTTAAATCTTGTATAATCATACGGAACCCTTTGCGTACGAGTCCGACTCGCACTTAGCCTGGGTTTTTGTTATATTTATTTATTTGGTAACATAATAATCGTTACGGAAGTAAATGTTAGCTCCTATCCTATAATTAAAACGAAGGGTATCCTACAGGAGACAATCTAAAGACGGCAGGTAGATGCTTCACAGTAACGTAGGTTGAGTTGATTAAAAAAAATCGAATTGTTTAAAAGACGAGTATAATATATTTAATTTGAGTTTCAGCGACGTCTACATTGGAAGCATTGTAATCAGATTTTAAAAATAATCTGAAAAAGTTTTTGGTCATAACATTCGTCGGCAGCAGGTTGCAGCAGGAATGCTTCAAATGTAGATGTCGCTGAATCTCAAATAAATGAGATAACGGTAATGTCGTATCCATTAAATACATAAAATTATCAAATAATATATTTACTAGAGAAGGGTTCATTCAATGCCCGTATGTTTGAATTTTTTTATAAATAACTGTATTTTTTCGTTAAAAAAAACGAAAATGAACGTAAAAAAAGACAATATTTTTCCAATGTTTTTATCAGCCGATATTTTCCAATTTAAATGGTTTTATTAAAAAAATTAAACCTACGGACATAGATTTCTACAATATATTTTAGAATCCAAGAATTAAATAAAATCTGATAAAACATTAAGAGCATGGAAACAGTTATCGGCCGTAGACTATCTTAAAAGTCCTTTAAAAAAATAATAAACGTGTAAAAAAGTTAACCTTAAAAACCATTATGAATACGTATGACATCTTACATATGACATCTTATTACATACGTATGACATCTTATTGAAAATCCTTAGAAACTTATTAACCTTATAAAAAGTTAACCTAAAAAAAACTAGAGCTCTACCTACACAAGCTATTATAAGAAGGTGATTAACGTTATTGGCTGATGAAATGTTAATTCAATATTGCAGGTGGTAATAAATAATTGTTATCTGCGTTCGATAAAAACAAAATGTTCCACTTGCATTCAACTTAATGAAAGAAAAACTTAATATTTAATTGGCTTTACCAAATCAGCGCCGAATTTTTTTTATAATGGAATGGTCAGGTTTGTATCAAGACGAAGAGGTTTGGATTCAGTTCAATTTATAACCGGGTTTTTTATATTTCTTTGCTATTTTACGGCTGTAATGGGTCTACATATCAACCTAGTGCGAAATCGCACACCGTGAAATCGTTAATTTAAAAATTAATAATTAAAAATAAGCCCATCAAACAGCGATCCCGATTGAATTCGACGCCATGCCAGGACCTTACTAAGGACTTAACTTTAACACGGACAATATTTTCATTGCCGCGTCGAACATCTTTCATTATGCGAATGTACAAACCCGGGCGGGTTTACCCCAATCACCCAGTGTTGGTTAGCCTGTAGATCGCAAGCCGAGGCGCAAGCCAGTGGGCTTCACTCTACATAACTTTATGTATTACCTTACAAGATGCGAGACAGGTGAGCGATATATATGCGATAGTATGAAGATACATATACATGACTGTTGACGAAGCAGGAGAAGTATTATATGATCGTACCGCATGGGGCTCTGCCATCTCTGCCTATACCCCCGGGACACGGTGTGAGACAATACTAGGACGCAAAAAGCGTTTAAAATGTCATCATTGTGACAAGTTATTACCTGCAAGTTGGTCAGAGTTTTTATGATAGTCATATCACACGACACCGGTATGAATCAGCTATCCGTTCTTATCTTTGCATGATATGGAGTAAAACTACAAATTAATAAAACATTAGAGCAACTTGTTCGCGCCTTTATCTTGTACCTACTGGGTCATTGACGTGTCTACATTCTATATGTAGATAATTATAATAAACGTATTAATTTGTATGCATACATTTTTATTCCATGTGTATATACCCCTTTCTACCATCGCGCATTGCGGAACAGACTTGGAACCCATTCACTGTCGACATTCCGAAAATAAGAACCAGCCTATCCTCTATATCATTTATCTATAGGGTCGGTAAACATGGAATCGACTTTCTGCCAATATATTTCCACGTGGCCTTCTTCAAACATAGTGTGAAGAAGCACCTGTCCAGCCGGCATGGTTTTCGCAGCCCCCGTGAATGTTTGAAAGCCCATGGGCATTGTCGGGCACTGAACGGTCCTGGCTTATGCCATAAAAATTACCACATCTAGAGGGACGAGATGTCTTAGCGTCTATTTAGCTTTTTTATGTTAAGCGCGGCATATGGCGTACGCCAGGCCCTAATATGGTGCCCGACGACACCCATGGGTGTTCGAACTTTCAGGGCGCTGCGAAAACCATGGCGGCTGGTCAGGTGCTTCTTTACACCACGTTTGAAGGAACCCAGAAGGCAGTTCATTCCATTGTTTGCCGACCCTATAGATGTGTCTTGCTCGCGTTAAACTCGACGAGATTCTAGAGACTCCACCCGGAAACTTTTTCCAGGGTCTCTTCGAGTCTAACAACGAGGCGCCGCCTATCCTCCTCCACTTTAGCCCTGCTTGCCGTCTAAAGACTGGTGTACCTGGCTGGCACCGTGCTGTTATCTGTGTAGCAATCAATGTCGCCCAAATTGAGTAGATTATTAATTTGCAGCAGAAAAAGGGTTGGGGACAGCACGGAGACCTGCGGTACAATGGAATTCACAGACATGGCTTTGGAGCAGCGACCGTCCACCAAGACTTTTATGCTGCGGCCATGCAGGAATTCGGCGATCCAGTCACACAGCTCGGGTGGCAGGCCATAAGAGGGCAGCTTGGAAAGCAGTGCCTTGTGCCCGGTCAAATGCTTTCGCGATATCCAGGCCGATGGCCATACCTTCGCCATGATTTTCGAGCGCATCGCCCATCTCATGTGAGACGTGAACTAGGAGATCCCCAGCAGATCGATTCGGACGGAAGCCGTATTGACGATCGTTCATTGCTTTCTATGTAGATAGTTCATCAACTGAGAGGGACCAAAATTGACGACTCCCGGTTGGATGGCTGAACAGCTTCTGGCCAATTCTGTCAATATGCTCGAACTTCGCTCAGGCAAATACTCTCTTACTGGATCTGGAGGCTACGTTAAGGGCCTGTTTAAGCGCCTTTGCGTCTGGGTCACGTTGGAAACGGCATTAGCACAGTTTGACGGATCCATAGCAAGGAAAGGCGGAAAAGTGTTCTCGTATTCCGTCCCAATCTGCCGACTCGTAATGCTACACCAGACGCCTGCCTGACGCACGTTTCTCGGGTTGGGTGTATGGCACCGTTGACATCACCAGGCAGTGGTCAGATGATCCCAAGTGGCAAGCAGTGACACCTTATACCCGGCAAATTTAGTGGTCAGCAGAAACTCCAGTTAGGAGGACGCGTCACCTGCTCGATCTGGGATACGCGCATGTTGCGTCACCGATTGAGTCAGGGAGTGCGCCAGAGCGAAGTTACACAGCATAGTCAGTCTTTTCGGAGCCTGGCCACAGCGCACGGTGCGCGTTAAAATCTCTCAGAAAGACCAAGTGCGCTGAGGGGAACCTCGCCTGTGAATCGTCAGCCGCTTTGCTCAGGTACTCCACTAACTTTCCGTTATGCGTAAGATGAGAGGTGACTAAGAAATTCGTCGTTCCACTTGAAAGTATAGGTCTCCCTTTTCCTTTATTAGGTAGGGATATTCCCGTATATAAGGCCGGGAGATAAGGCAGGAAATATAGGCTAGCAGGTCGCGACCAAAATGGTAACGATAACGTAAATAGTTGAAACTGGGTTCACGGGATAAAGAACAACCCTCTGAAGCTAAATGTGTCGGTCTGCCTTACCTGTGGTTGCGTTACCTAGAACAGGCGCCTAAAAAGTAGTTATGGTGGAGTCTAGGATTGGTATCTAACCTGTGAACCCAGATTCAGCCATTTACCTTATCGTGACCGAAAATGTCGTGACCTCCCGAAATAATAGGTTGATGGTACCTGCAACGGCCCTCAAATCTAATGGCGCATTTAATTTGTACCCGATAACAAAATGTTGTTGTCACGGTTTTATTGACGTCAAATATAAATGTTCAACAAAATGTTTATTAATACACATTATAAAACATTACTTTAAGATATTGCACTCTTATTGCGTATAAATTGGCAACATTGATAACTTTAGGTCAATGTTCCTAGGTCAAAGAAGAAGTAGGAAATGGCTGATTGTACCTACAATCGCATCACACTGGCATACATCCGCATCCACACCGATTAATTCTGACAGAATGCGTATTATGACATAATAATGCATAATTAACTATTATACTCATGGAGGTGCCTCCATGATTATACTATATTGGATTTATCATTGGCACAGAAGTCGAGCTCATGCCGATTTTGGTTAATTCGCCCTAGCGTAGCCCGGTGAAGTGTAAAAACCGGCCAAGTGCGAGTCGGACTCGCACACGTAGGGTTCCGTACCATCGTACAAGATTTAACACCATAAAACACATTGTTTGTATGGGGGCCCCCTTTATTTTTTATTATTTTTTAATGTTACCTATTTGTTGTTAAAGCGGCAAAATAAATACAAATTCTGTGAAAATTTCAGTTGCCTATCTATTACAGTTTATGAGATAGAGCCCTGTGATGGACGGACGGACGGACGAACGGACAGCAGAGGCTTAGTAATAGGGTTCCGATGGCATCCTTTGGGTACGGAACCCTAAAAACCTTCGCGGGCGTGTTATTCGATACTGTCCGTTCTGGATGTCGAAAGCACTGCTAAGAGGCCTATCGGGTCCAACTATACTTCGGACTGAGACGAATGTTTAAAAAAAATTGCCGGATTGGTAGGGCCATGCTCGAGTTTTGCTGTTACGGACACATTTTGGCGTTTTTATTATACTATAGAAGAAATAGGTAAGTTAAACCAACATAAAAAACTAGTTTTTAAATATTGCATGTTTTGGGACATTTATTGGTTTTGTATAATAAGTTAGTGCAATCAGTCGTGTCCTACGATTTTTTTTAATTGATGATGATATCATTGGTATACCTCAGAATACCTACTAGAACTCGCGAGTCTGTCTTTGCATAGCTTAAAGGCAAAGGTTTTTTTTAAATTTTTTAACACTTCCCAAAATTTAATCGACAAAAAATTACATATAATGGTCAATTACTTGAGGCGTTTTTGGAGACCTTTCGGCTCGACACCCCCCCCCCCCTTCCCCAAAGCCAAAGTAAAGCTTATATTCGCCAAAGTAATAGTTTCGACTGTCAGTTTGTACCCAGAATGAGATGACGAACGTCAATATTTTTAGTTTAGGAAGTTATGTAAGAACTATTAGGTTAGGTTGGTTAGGTAAGGTCAACTTTGGTTAAACTTTGGTTTAGTCAAGTACAGTAATATCGATGAATTTCAACATAAGACGTTGGTCATTTCACACGGTTGTTAACCAGACATTTTAAGTTTGTTTCCGATGTCTTCCCTTCTCATTTGAGAATCCTGTAAAATCGTTCGCATGCTAACAGCTCTTCCAAACGGAATACAAGTAAAGTATTATTCAAAAACACATCAAACCTCAATAAATATATTTCTTCGTTACGTGCAACTATCTTGAGCGATTACAATAATTATAAGGTATTTATAGCTTCCACCAACGCTAGCGGACCTAACCTAACCTAACCTAACCTAACCTAACCTAACCCCCCCCCCTTCCCCAAAGCCAAAGTAAAGCTTATATTCGCCAAAGTAATAGTTTCGACTGTCAGTTTGTACTCAGAATGAGATGACGAACGTCAATATTTTTAGTTTAGGAAGTTATGTAGGAACTATTAGGTTAGGTTGGTTAGGTAAGGTCAACTTTGGTTAAACTTTGGTTTAGTCAAGTACAGTAATATCAATGAATTTCAACATAAGACGTTGGTCATTTCACACGGTTGTTAACCAGACATTTTAAGTTTGTTTCCGATGTCTTCCCTTCTCATTTGAGAATCCTATAAAATCGTTCGCATGCTAACAGCTCTTCCAAACGGAATACAAGTAAAGTATTATTCAAAAACACATCAAACCTCAATAAATAGATTTCTTCGTTACGTGCAACTATCTTGAGCGATTACAATAATTATAAGGTATTTATAGCTTCCACCAACGCTAGCGGACAGTGGCGTGCGCGTATGCACGTACTTACTCCCGCATAGTGAGGTGATCATTCAATGGAAACTTTAACTTTGGGGTGGACTATTAGGGCCAATAAAACCATTAATATATGCTCTAATTTGGTCTGTTACGACTAGACAACTAGCGTTTGTTACCTTGAACCTGCCAGTCCCTTAGACATCCATCGCACTGTGTATTAAGCAGATCAAAATCTAAATGTTGGAAAAATTTCGTAACACTTGCTATAACGGTACTTTTTACTATAGACTATATTGAATAGTTTGAAGAATCAGCCCTCAAACCTAAGGAAGTTTTCCTATTGCATAAATATTCTGTACTTTCCTGTTATGTAGCCTCGAGTGCCTCGAAGCGAACAGCGGGTCGTTTTCAGTCAGGAAGCAGTGAACCAGCGAATCCTAGAGTGATATGATAAAAACAAATTTTGACTGACCCAAAAAGTGTCGATTCTTGGAATTTCCTGTTTAGGAATTAAGAATATTCCGTTGAGAAACCGCTGCCAAATCGCATTTCTTGACATAATCCCCTGATCAGGAGCAATCTGACACAAGAAAAAAATCTTCTAACTTTGATGCAATGGTAGTGATTTTGGAATTTCACACGAGTAGCGTGATGTTCATGAATTTAAAATGTTTTGTACATAAAGATGGTTAATCCACCCTTCACCGTAAAAGCAACTATTTACGAAAGATGAGCCCACCAAGCTTGGACCAAAAATTTGAAAGCAATATTACCACAATTTTGACCAGTTCCTAGCTCTACATGTTTAAAAAAAAAGAGCTTCGAAGACATATTTAATTTCGCCTTCTGAGCTTTCCGAAAAGCATTTATTAAAAACTCGATTGATAAAAGGCCATTTTTTAAGGATATAAAAATATCTACAAACAATCACATCGAAATTATTAATTGCAGTCACATTAAAAAACTAATATAATCTTACGTAATATATATTTGAATCTACATTTAAATAAAAATTCTAATTTGCGTAGCTATTATCGATATTCTCCAACTTTTGCGCAACTAAATCTTCGTGTGCTTCGGACATAATGCCCTCCTCCATCGCCATCGGTTCATTGTTCTGATCGGGCAGGATCAGCGGGTTCGTCTCCTCGGTGAGATTGATCTCCACGTGCTGGTAGTTCGTCTGAACGTTATACTTCTTCATCTCGGACTCGAAGAGGATATTGTTCATGGCGTGCTTGATCATCGCTCTCGTCCTCTGGTCGTGTTTCCTGAGAGCGTTGGCGATGTACTCCCCGAAAATGTCGCACTCGTCTCGCTTCTTCTCGGGCTTGTGGAGGGCGCGGAGGGCCTCCAGGATCCTGCTGTCGTCCGACCTGGGCGCGGAGGACGAGGGCACGAGGAGGCGACGCTTGTGCAGCTTGTTCCTTTGGAGTCTCTCGCGGATGATGGGCTGGCGAATTTTGCGCTTATCGGCCGGTTCGCTCTTCACGTTCGCTGGCCCGTGCTGCTCGCTCGTCTCCGAGTCGCTGTTCTGGTTCACCGAGTCGTCGTGTATCTGTGGACAGCGAGACGCGAGGGTGAGTAATGAAACCTGGCCACCTACCATGGTAAATTATATCACCGGGTGATCCGGGTAAGAGTGATAAATTTAGTACTTTTATGGATTGTTCAAGGATTGCCCGATGATTCAAGGATTGGTTTTATTTAAATGTTTTATTACTTTATACTTTATATGTTTCAATATAAAAGATCATCGGAAATGAATTAAGTTTTACATACATTTGTGTTATGTATTACAGTTATATTCTCCTCATTGAACAAAAAGATGGACTGTGCGTAGGTATAACGTCACATTCATATTTGTTAACTCATATTATAAGACAATTTAGGGGAAATACTTTAAAACATGGTCCACGCTCCTTATAGGTGACAGATTACATAAGAATTAGAGCTATAATACAAAAATATAAAACAACAATAGACAAAATAAAGAAAACAAAACAAAGAATAGAAAACGGTAACTTTGTACAAAAGCTGGCTATTATCCAAATTCCGTCAAATGTAATATTTCAATGCGGAAGTTATAGAATAAGGACGCTTGGCACGCGAGGGAGACGCAAAGGTCTAATCGATGCAGGTGCGAGCGGATAGCGCCCTGGGCTGATCGATACAAAGCTATAGAAGTACCTTAAGGTGGCCCAACCCGGCGGGACTAACTCATTCGCGAGCAGGGTACAAAAACGTGCTGTTGCGCTCTGGGACCTTCTCTGTTACAAAAAAAAGACAAGCTACGTGATGAGGAAGATGCAACATGTCCACAAAAAAGACAATGAGCATAGTGTATGAAAAAATTTTAACCAAACCGACTTATAGCTAAAAGTAAACCACGACCGCTGTAGTCAAAAATCGAACAAAAACCATTCTTATATCCCAAACCAAGACATAATCTTTTTAAGATGTTCTTACTTTATCATAGCGGAATCCACGTCCAAAGTTATTGTATAAAACGCGCGATAAATTCGATCTTTCGGACCTTATAACTTAGAAACCAAACACAATTTTACATACAATGCCAACGGTCATCAGACATCTAGTTCGATCAAATAAAGCTATTTTGAGCAAAATTTGGGATCTCTGTCATGAAATATGGGCGTGATCTTCTTTCCCCGTTTGTATGGGGAGTTGAGCGGGATGGCCCACCTTAAGGGACTACTCCGAAAATAGTTACATCATTCAAAGGCATTTAATGGGGAAGAAAACTCAAAGCTTATTGTAGGTGCCGCATGAGCGACCTCATCTTATAAATGTCAATACTGTCATTTCTTTCTAGTTATATTTACGAGTTTTTAGATGCAAGAAGAATAGGAAAAGAAGTTTTTTTGTGTATCTTCAAATTAATTATAAAGTAATAGACCAGCACAAAGTTTTAAATGAAATCTTATAGGTTATGTTATTGTGATATTTTCTTTCCTACGAATAATAACAACAAAATTGAGTCATTTTAATTTCGTAGGTTGAGTAAATAAAATTATAAAATCTATTCTGTTTACTTTTGTATGATTTGTATGGACAGATGGTGGGCTCTGAAAAGAGTGCCAACTTTACAGGTGAATTTTTCGAGTGTTTTTCATGGCCAAATCCGACACTATAAGAAATAACGAGAAATACCTACACAAAAATGTCATGAGGCCGATTTTGATAAAACTAAATTTACATACCTACCTACGACCTAGGTATTCGTTTTTTTATGTTCGAACAATTTTACTAGTGAACGTAGGTATTGGTAAAGATCAATGCTTGAAAATACACTTTCCTTTAGTTTTTCGTTATACATTGGGCAGGTACGTAGGTACTTGAAAGAATTTGTTCCTTGTAAGCGACTCAATTGACTGGTGCAATACAGGTTTTAGTTTTTATCAAAATCGGCCAATGACTCCTTTGAGTGTTTTTAAGGTTCCGTACCCAAAGCGTGAAAACGGAACCCTATTACTAAGCCTCCGCTGTCCGTCCGTCCGTCCGTCCGTCCGTCCGTCCGTCTGTCACAGGGCCCGTCTCACCGTAATAGGTAGGCAGCTGAATTTTTCACAGAATGTGTATATATTTTGCCGCCATAACAACAAATAGGTAAAATAAAATAATTATAACAATTTAAGGGGGGTCCCATACAGAAAACGTGATTTTTTGTGGATGGTACGGAACCCTTCGTATGCGAGTCCGACTCTCACTTGGCCGGTTTTTCGCTTTTTGTTTTAGTTTTGGATTTGGTCATGAAGGCACACTTGAATAATTTTCTTGCATAGTTGTGTACTGACTTATTACTTTTGTTCAAGACGTCATACCTACCTACATTTTGAGAAAACCCTATATTTCTGAAACGCTAATTTTGTATGAAATTGCAAATTATCGGCAGGCGAGGGCGAATTTATCCCATGCCCAGTAGTGACGGGAACATCGGCACTGAACGCGTTCACGGACTTCATGCTTGACCGGTTTTATTAATCTAAGTACCTAATTAATCATAGTCCTACTAATACGCACTTCATTTAAATTATGTAAAACTAGACTAACTTTACCTAAGTCTTTGCCTAAGTCTTACCACTATTACTTATTCTGAGGCCTACCCTTCAGTCTACATATGTAGATAGGTAGGTAGGTACCTACTAGGGTTGCCACCTGTACTTTTAATAAAGTATTGTACGATATTTCAGGTAATTGTACTCTACATATACTTTATGAGAATAATAAAGTACACGAAAATACTTGATATCGCATGATTTGATTTCTTTGAGATATTGAAAAATTTAGTCGTAAGTATTTTTTCGTTAAACGAAATATATCGATTGGTTCTGAATCGATGTCGCAATTTGCCAGCGCCACTGGTTATTTACACTTGGTAATCAATTTAAAGAACAATATAGAATTTGATAATAATGTTAACATAATTTAAACATATATTTTTAAACATAATAATAAAGAAAAATAAATTGTAGGTACTTTATTTTGATACTATGTACTTTTTTTTCTTACCTATAATAAACAATGTAGTACTTTAATTGAAAAGATACAAGGTGGTAACCCTAGTACCTACAGGAAACCAGTAATAATATAAACCCCTGAAATAATTATAAAACAGGCATGAGCAAAGCGCTGACAGCTGTGAACGACCTGCGAATAAACAAACTGGTGTAGGTATCACTCGCAATAACTGACAGGGTGAAAAAGTCATCCTATCGGTCTCATTAAAATTCTCGCCCCATCATCAAAGATCATAAACCACTGTTTCAAAACGATAACCTACCTCAACATCGTCATTCGTATCGTCATCCTTCAGCTCGGAGCATCTCGACTTTAGAAACTTCATGTACGAATACGCGTACCAGTTGGACTTGCAACCCTGAGCGCACTTCGCTCGCTCGCGGCGATGCGATGCGAACAGCGAATTCATCTTTCGCTTTACGTCAATAATCTCACAATCAAACATCGTTGCCAGGTCCTGCCAAGCGTCAAACTTCGCCGTGTGCACTCTGTAGCTGTCACAGGACGAGTCCCAAAGCTCCCGCTTGTTTTTGTATTCTTTGATCAGCTGAATAACCAAGTCGTTGTTCCACTCCATTGCTGCTGTAGCGGTGTTTCCGTATTCCATTCACGGCAGTATCGACATGCGTGGTGTCGAATGACTCGCCAGTCGAATAATTTCTTCGCGCGCTAGGAGAGGACTCGGTCGCGCTGCGCGGCACGATAGAATTGGCAACGTCGCGTCGTCGTCGAATCGCCCGGTTCGTTCGTTCGCGAGGAGGCGCGCGATCGTCCCGCTCGGTTCGCGGTTCGCCGGACACTGCCGAATTCGAGCCGATAGCGCTTCGCCGCTCGCCCCGGCTCGATACTAACGCCGCACGGATGCGTTCGTATTCCATCGCAAGAGCGAGCGCGAACGAGCATGCGTCGCGTGTGCTCGCGGTTATTCGTTCGGCTCGCATAACGAGCTGGTCGGGGCTGCCGGGAGGGGAGGAGGCGCGGGGCACGGGGTAATATTCGCCTCCATAGCATAGTATGGAGCAGATAACATAAAATAAATGTTACAGTCAGAGCTCTGGAGGCATTTTTACGTATTTGCCTATCTACTAAACATACCTACTCAATTCAGATTAATTTTGAGAAACCATTGCTTTTTGCTTGAGATAAAAAAGTTAAATGCAAGTTTATTCATACGAAATCGGAATATCGTCCATCTCCGTGACCAGTCGCGGCGGCGCCCGAGGAATAATGCCAGGAAAAAATGTTTGGTATAAATATTGCATCTACGCCGAGTTTAAAAATGTTTTTATTGTTGCATAATTTCCTTGTTTTTATCCAATGAACTTATTTATATTATTAACCAGATTTAAAACATATATGTTCAGCAGATATTTCGCGACTTAATTAGATAACATTTTAAAAATCGTCTTGAAATGAAGTTTGTCATCACAAACAAAGCCAAAATAATGCTCGAGGTCATTCGTGCGCTCACTAAATATGGAAAACTCGTTTTTACGATGATTAGCAAATATATTTATTTTGTTCTGAAAGGTCGGGCAAGTCCGCAAATATTTTAGCATAGGCAACACCGTTTTCTACAGAGGCCTGCGCGTGTTGTTGTCGATATCTTGTTTTTATGAAAACTAACTGATGTCACTCACCATATGGTTATATTTATAGTAATCGTAAATTGTCTTGCAATGCATGTGGATTACGATTTTATAACATCGCAAATCACGTCTGTGTATTTTACTGGGTCGGCACTACTAATTGATTGACGGGAAAATAATGTGATTGTGAAAGGGTTCGAAAAATAGATTATTTTGTTAAAATGTATTCGGATGATATCTTCTGAGACATTGTTGAAAGTTAGAGTCAAACTACTTTCACCAATGGAAATGTCACTCGAAATAATAAATCCGCAGGCTTGACTAAGGTTTGCTTATTTTTTATTAACAGTTGGTCTTTTTAGGGTTCCGTACCCAAAGGGTGCCAACCCCTTTACGAATCCTATTACTAAGCCTCAGCTGCCCGTCCGTCCGTCTGTCACAGGGCTGTATCTCAGTATCCGTAACAGATAGACAGCTGAAATTTTCACAGAGCGTGTATTTATTTTGCCGCTATAACAATAAATAGGTAAGATGAAAAAATAATCAAAATTATAGGGGGCCCCATACAAAAAACGTGATTTTTTTTGTATTAAATATTTTACGACAGTACGGAACCCTTCGTGTGCGAGTCCGACTCGCACTTGGCCGGTTTTTTTTTGCTTCTAAACCCTAATTGTAGTTAAACTTATTTTACGTACACAGGTAGGTACCACCAATATGGTGGTGGTATAATGGGAAATTGTGGAGCTTAGAAGACTATTTTACTCATTAGAGAGGTAGGTAGCCGTAGGATTTATTTTTGCTCTATAGGATAGTTTCTGTCCGGGAACGAATTCATATTCCTGGTTTATGTTGCGATCGAGGTATAACAGACAAGGTATAACAGACAACCTATGGACTAAGTTTATTCACATACTGGGATCCAAAATTCAGACATTTTTACCCTTAACTGTTGAAAAGTGTTTATAGGTACATGCTTTCCGAAAATTCAGTTATAAGGACAGGTGGTGACCAGGTCATCCATATTATAATTTTCTCAAGCCCTGCTCTACATAGCAATATAATTTAAATAGCGATAGCAACATTCCGCGTTTCTTACATTTATACAACTTATTGATAAATAGAAAACAAAGATAATGATATTGTAGCATGCCATTAAATACATAATTACTTATATTTTTAAATTTGAAATAAGATTTATTATAGCAGCAGTAGATAAAGACATTTTTCAATAGTAATTAGGCATTTTATTCCATCGAGAAGCTTCGTTTAGAAAGCTTTCTTGCATACATTATTTTGGTAGTGTTATCATCATGTTTACACATTAGAACGGAATACTTGAATGTGTTTATTTACTTAATTTCTAACTCCCTTTGTATTCAGTAGTTTTTATCTGAGTCTCTAATGAATACTATTTCCTGTACTTTCTTTCTTACTCCTGTATGTTTGTGTCCACATACATTTAAGTTATCTGTAACATTGCCAGCTCCATGGTATACGAAACTCTTTAAACTATCCCTCAGTAATACGTATTCATAAGTGGAAGTTTCTCAGGTTAACACCAATTTACCAATCGACTATTCAACCGCATTGTACGTAGCTATGCGTGTTTATAAATTAGCATATTGCAATCTACCGAGCAGATCTGGCATGAGGTGTAGGGGGCGGGCGCATAGACGATGGACGCATCTCTTGTCGATCAAACCAGCATTCAGAGCTTGACGTGTCCATCGACAGAGCAGAAATTAATTTTAAAAGCAGACACAACGTCAACATGAACCCTATTGCCTTTGATAGAAAACTGGCGTTTCATTGTCTCAGCGCGCGACTCAAGACGCTCCGGTACGGAACAATTGATTTTGTAGAAAGAAACTGCTTTACGGATCGCTTTGATTGATCACTGGAAATTGCAGCATAAATCCAAAGGCACAAGACTCAAATTGAATGATACAATAAATTTGAAATGATAAAATATTTCAACAATAAAATGGGAATTGATAATATCTTCATTGACGGCGCGTGCAAATTCAGAGGCGTGACGGTACAAGATGTTTTTTTCTTATTCAGACGTGGATTATTAAATTACCAGGGGTTGAAATAATCCCACCAGCAACTGAAATTATTTTGAAATTATTCTTTGTTTCTGTTTTCTCACAATTCCATTTCCGTTCATGCGTGTGTTTTAAGTATTCTTTGTTCGCAATGCATAAAGTACCACTTTACTGAATGTATTTGCCATATTTGAACCTTTGGTTAGTGCTTCAATTCCATGACTATCTATAATTCGATTCCTAACTACAGTTTTATCGCTACGATTCTAAATACCCTCTCGGATCAGATGACTTGCTGCAGAGAATAAAAGCAATTCCAGTGAAAGTAACGCCGGTTTAGTTGATAGTAAAATGTGTTGGATTGCAAAATTGCGCGCAATTTGCGACGGGAGGCTAACAGGCGACGATGATTGTTGCGGTGGGACAATGAGCCAGCAGGCTTTACTGCTACTGGATTATTGCGCCAGTCGTAGTTTGTGGAGTGATATATTAAATGCAATCCTCACGGGAGTTCTAGAACATTGAGAACCCGAAAGTTTGTATCGATTTTCGAAACAACATTGTTCAGTTAACGCGATAAATTCCCATTTTGACATTTAAATTTACAGACCAAATAGGACATATTTTTCTTGTTTCTATCACTGTTATGCCTAGAGATATTTCCAAAAAGAACTGCATATTTAGTTGCCATGCCACTTTTTCGATAGTGTGCCCCCTTGCTTGCTTCGGGCTCGCTTACTACGATATTATTCTGCATCTTTTTTATTAAACTAAACAATATTCCAAGCCGACACGGTCAGATATTAGCCCAACGTACCACATGGGAACTAGGTGCCATTCCAGGACTTTCCTTACATTGCTAAGCTACATTGAACTGGCTGAACAACCGGACAATTTTCATTGCCGCTGCGGCCATCTTTCATTCAATGCGATGTTACCAACGCGGGCGGGATTTTACCTGGAATCCGTGCCACGGCCAGCCGAAACGGTTGAAAACGGTCACCCTATCTAGAGGTTATCTAGAGCCCAACCGCGCTTAGAGTTACTTCATCGAGCTTAACGAATCGCAAGGCGTCGCGCCATAGGGTTACCGAGGTACATCGGTATTGACTGGACGATTGATTGAATACCTATTATTGTTTATTCGTTTTAATACTTCATCTTTAGTTCTTACCTTTTCGTTCTTTCCCACTTACTTCCCAATTTTTCAATTCGATTTAATTTCAGAGTTCTTATCATCTTCACCCGACTATGCTTGCGTGGCTACGAAACTTTACGAGTGACGTGTATTGGAGTTTAAATGGCGCTCGGTTGCACGGCTCGTAATGTCGGTGTTGCCATGTCGCATATCCGCTGTAACGCCCATCTCACCATGAAAGGATACAGTTTATTTTCTAGATCCGCAACTGTTTTATTGTTATTGTTAAATCGAAAGCAATAAGAAGCCTACCAATTAACGGTTTTCAAGATTTAACTTAATATTATTATTGTTCATATTTTTGGGAATTATACCATATCGAAAATATGTTTTCATGTAGAATTAATTGTTATAGAATATAGTCCGTAAAGTGTTCGTAATAAAATCGGAAACGTATGCTTTAGGATTACATTTATGTTATATGTAAATTAGGTGCTTTAAAACAATTATCATTATAGTTATTACAACATGCTTTAGTACTCCTTTGTTCAATACTTTTAAAATTTTGACAGGCTATAGATTGTATATGAAATATTATAGAGTGCCTTCATTACAGTTAGAAAACAACACAGGGGCAAATAAATTAAAACTTTCCACTTCAATATTGATGCCACTAAATTACTTCCGTCGTATCATAAATAAAACGAAAACGGTATTAACTTCGATTGGGAAAAGTTGGGCAGAAGGTAGAAGATACCAAATTCGAAGTTTGTCGTACCAGTCAATCGCGGAAGTTTGGCTGTAAAAGAGAGACCTTTGACGGAATGTGGTCGCCGTCCCTTATTACAAGCCACACGTGCGCACCGTCAAAATTGCGTCTACCTTCAAGCTGGAAGGTAAATAAGAACGAACAGAAAAAGTTAGCACATAACGCAGGGCGAGGATTCCATCCTAAGTAAATAGTTGCCGAAAATTCTCAGCAGTAAAATCATCCGCCCCCGAAACCAGGCTACCCTTCAGTAGGCTGAACAACGGGAATAATTTCGGCAAACTTGTTGTACAGCTCACTCAAAAACTTATTAATTCAGATAAATTTTACAGATAAGTCACCTTGTGGTAGCGTAGTGGTAACTTCTCGGATACTGTAAATTATTTGTGTGGATTTTAAATGTTTTACAAACACAAAAAACCACTGGACTATAAAAATATAAACAACTTCTGTTGATGTGCAATTGCATTCCATGGCACCAGTTCCTCTAGTAATGCGGTGCGATGGACTAGTAAACTGAGATATATAACTTCCACGTTTATTAAATTCATCCATATGTTCCAAAGTTAGCTCTTTGGGAGCTAATATAGAAGAAAATGTACTAACCGACTATTCTTAACTAAACAATATTTACCTTCAATTACTGTCCTACACACTTGAGTACTCGCAGAAAATGCGAAACGCTATTGCCACACCATATTTAGGTAATCACTAAGAATACATTCGCAAAGACCGTAATTTCACAAATTTGATACGCAAATAATTTATTTTGACTCTAGATTTAGGTTAGGTTAGGTTAGATTAGGTTTCCATTTCCAAAAAAACCATTTAAAAACTAGACTTGCATGGTGGCAAGTCTAGTTTTCAAACTGTTTTCTAAACGTTTACGTTTTGTAATTGGCGAGTTGCCAGCCCTAATTTCTGAGGAATTTCCATATACTATAGACCCTCGCTCTTATTATACAGGCTCGGTCGTAAACTCAGCAGTCCCACCTATTTTGCAATCGTAAAAGTGCGTCGTAAATTTGGCGGCACAAATGCCTGGCTCTCATTGTTTGACGGCGTCCTGCGAGCGGCAGATAGGCAGGATTTGGGGTGGATGAGCATTTTCGTCGAGCCAGCTCAATCGGATATAATAACCTTATGCGACGCGATAGCTTGCCGTTGCCATAAAGCAACGCGTGGGGTTCCAGCGGTGTGCGTGCGGCAGGCGGTATTGACAGGGTTTTCGTAGGGTTGCTGTGTGATATACGAGTGTGCTTACAGCTTTCGGGTTTCTTTGTGTGGTTGGAAATTCCGAACAATCCACTGAGCTTGGGTATATCTCTGGGATCATATTATACGTAATTTGTGGTAACAAAGACGTAAATAATTATATTATGTTTGGTAACAAATGTATCAACAGTTTTAAAACAGTCAAATGCATGATTGTAGAAACGAGAATATTCAACCGCTGCAAAGCTATTAATATGAGATTGGTCAAACGAGATAAATTGGATGTTTGAAAGCGACCCAATTCTACCCGAGGACACAAAAACTTTGAATAATAAACAATTACAGTGCCGTATATTAAATAGTATCACACAAAGAGAACAAAGGACAATAATGCTCCTCTTGAAAATAGCTGACCCCAACTTTGTTAACAGCGTGTTAGGAAAGGGGGGAGCAGTCGACTGTGGAGCAAAAGGGATCCGTAAACCAAATTGAATCCATAAATTCGAAACGTTGGAAGAGCCGTATCTTCCCACTTTATGATGCCTTCAAACAAAGGGCAGTTAGGAAGCATTGCGTTGAAATTAAATGAGCCTTGAATTATTTTCCAAGACACATTTCATCTATTCGGTGGCATATTTTATTTCAATTTAAAATCCCGAAACTAAATTTTGAAGTAGGCGGATCCTCCAGTGTTTATTGCTTTTCGCTGTGTTAACATTCGGTTAGGGTCGTCACAAAAAATGAGGACTCGAAACATGGGTATCGTGTTTCAAACTGATTTGGAGGTTTTTGTGGGTCTCCAATTACCACCGAAATTATCTGCCAGTGAATAAGTTGAATTAGGAAATCGGTGAAATATTTTTTTTATAAAACACCATTTGTTGTAAGGTGACAAAGAATTACTAATAAGAGTATTCAGGATAACTTTAAAATAGGATATGCTAATTATAAATCATTTCAATCTACTTACCGAAATACTTTTGTCGCTTTTGGGATTCTTGGAGTTATTACCGTAATATAGGAAATATCCTGTGTCAGACTGTTTCAATAAGAATTTCATTGGCTCAAAGGCGAACCACTTTGTTGTAAAATATTCTTTAGTTTTACCTGAAAAAATGGCGTCGCATTAGTATTGATATAAATAATACTTATAAATATGTATTTATACTTATTTTAACTAATTTTATAATGTGATTTGTATGTTTGTGAAACCGACCGTGAAGCAAGGACACATTAAAGTGAAAGATATCACATTCCTTGGAATAAGCGACGTACTTGCTTACTACGAAAAAGTATGTTTTCTTTATTTTATTATGGCCACTTAGCACCTACATACTTAGTTATCTTTTGGTAGCCTTCTTGCTGTAGGTCAAAATAATCATCAATACAGTTTTATTTATTTGAATGTTTACAACAGCTTGAAATGGTTATTTGTAACGGCCACTTTTATATTATGAATATAGACAAACTTTTCTTTGTTTCGATGAAATAAAGAAAACTGTAACTTTGTTATGTTTATTCGGAATTCAAATTCGCATGAACAATTTGAAATCTTCGCACATAAAACATGTATTGTACTTACATTCAAGTAAAGTAAAAGTAATAAATGAATATTGAAAATGAACACATACAATGCGGATACTGTCCCCTAGAACTCGTCCGTAGAACAACTGGAACCAATTGCGACTGGAGAAAGCGACTCGTCACTGCCTAGAAGCTTCTTACCTCTGTCACGAACCGTACTCTTTTTATGTTTCTCCCTTCTGAAGCCGCCCAAAAGAATGTTCATCTTATATTTCACCTCTGCGACATCAACGTCCATGGTAGTTGCAATCGCACTCCATGCTTTATCTCTCTTGTCTTTTACGTAATACAGTTCGTGGTCCGAGTTCCATAATATTGGAAACCGTTCATATTCTGATATCAATCGCAGGCAACTCCTGTTATTCCAAATATACTCCATACTTTGTAAACCTTCTGGAATCGTGTTGACAGATATTTCCAGTAATATTATCTTTCTGCAATGAATCACATAGATCAGTTAAGATAATAAAATAATTGAAACTTAAATACAATGTAAGTGGGAAACGGATTCTGCGGAGCGGCTCGTAGCATAGGTTGCCTTGCTTCTCATGTGAGATGCCGTGGGTGCAATTTCCGTCCCGTTCACCTTTCCGAGTTGGATATATACATTTCGTCACGTTAATAAATGTAAAACTGTAGGTCTTCTTGCCTTACTAGGTGGTGACATCGTTTTGAATAAAAGATGGCCCAAGCGGCAATGAAAATGGTCCGTGTTTTCTATTCAGTTCAATGTAACCGTGCAAAATAAGGAAGGTCCTAGCATGGCGCCTAGCTGATGTGTTGGATTAAGATCATAGCAGTAGGCGTGGGATTAGCTATCCATGATTCGTTCCGTAAAAAAAATCTGTTTCATGAAACGTCTCAAATTTTCGTCAGGAATGTAAGATTTTCCATTGTTCGGAATCAATGTAAAACTGTAGGTTACTATCCCTAATGAGGGACTTACAATCGCATTGGATATTCGAAACGGCAATGAAAAATGGTTCGTGTTTTCAATGTAGCCATGCTCATTGAGGGAAGTTCTTTGCATGGCATGGAGTCACCTCCATGTTGCATGGCACCTAATTTCTTATATTAGGGAATGTAGTGTGTTGGGCTAAATATAATTACGGTACTTATGTGTAGTATTTGCCATGCATGTCCAGTTGCCTAAATTAACTTTTAAACATGGTTCAAAATCTGGTGCTGTGTCCGTATAGGACCAGATTTTAATGCTAAATGCACACTGAAAAGAAAGTGAATGCACAACCCACATGAGCCGGTTAAAAAATTCACAAATTAAACACGGCTCTTTTTGTGAAACGTATTGAGTCAACTTCAATACCTACTTTTGAAAAAAAGTAATTGATACTAGGTACCTAATATTCTTTTGTGGGGTCCGTACCCAAAGGGTCCCAACGGAACCCTATTACTAAGCCTCCGCTGTCCGTCCGTCCGTCCGTCCGTCCGTCTGTCACAGGGCGGTATCTCATAAACCGTAATAGGTGGGCAGTTGAAATTTTCGCAGAATGTATATTTATTTTGCCGCTATAACAACAAATAGGTCAAATAAAAAAAACGTGATTTTTGTTTGAAATCTTTTACGATGGTACGGAACCCTTCGTGTTCGAGTCTGACTCGCACTTGGCCAGTTTTTAACCAGCGGCAGTGCACAATCATGGCACAACCACACTTAAATCGACAGCACATTTAGCCCCGGTTGCACGAAGAAACGGCTCAGATAATCAATGTTCAAACACGTCACTTTTAGTGGACCGCATAGAGTTCCTTCCACACTGTCCACACAAAGTGACGTGTTTAATCATACTTTGACGTTGATTTTGATTTTTTGTTCTTTCTTGCACTCGGCCCTTAGATTGTCAACTCTGAATACGACTGTTTTGACCTACAATTTTAAACATCTAACGGAATACTAATACTCACCAAAGCAGAATGATTTCTGGGAGTAAATTCCCCGCACGATTGCAGGCTGGCGGCGCCGCGGCGCACCACGCGAAAAATGTGCGTCAATATTGCACGATTTGTAAACGAATGCAAGCTGGCAACGCCGCGCACAAAATGTGCGGCCGGACCGGCGCGACGGTGTTCGTTCGCGTGCGGCCCGGTACTGGCGAACGATGAGAATGTTCGAGTGTGTGCGGCACGAACATTCCGTCCGTGTGGAGCTCCGCGCAGAATACTAATAGGTACTTTAGTGCCGAGGCTGGGCGAGCACCGAATCATTGCTACTTGCGACGAACAGAACTGGGCGCGTATTCTTGGCATTCAGTCATTGCGGATTCAGTAGAGTTAACAGTAATGTCAAAGTAAATTCTTCTTCTGTTAACTCTACTGAATCCGCAATTACTGAATGCCAAGAATACACGTCCTTGACGTCAAAACTGGACTGAAAATCCAAGCCTGTTTCCGTTTGAGTGAGAGTTAACCTAACCTAACCTAACCCCTTTCAAAAGAAGCGGTAGCACCGGAGTTTAAAGAACAAAACAGTTATAACAAATAACTTTACCATGGAGAATGCGGAACTGCACGGGGAATGTATCCATTCACAGTCTATTACAGATTTTAGGCATAAGCTCTACGTTTTCTTACTCTGTGGCAACTGTTGTTTTTTTTTATGTGACTGGACATGGATGGCTAATACCACAAGTTCTGTCATGGGATTAGCCCAACACACCACATGGGAACTAGGTCCCATGCCAGGACCTTCCTTATATTGCACGGCTACATTGAACTGGATGGAAAACACGGACAATTTTCATTGCCGCTTCGACCATCGTTCATTCAATGCGATGGTACCAACCAGGGCGGGATAAACCCTTCCACCTAGTAAGTAAGGAAGGGGACCTACAGCTTAACGTGGAATCCGAACCACGGCCAGCCTCTCAACGGTCGAATGGTCACCCATCCAATACCAGACCGGACCCAGCAGCGTTGCTTAAGGTGGCCCAACCCGCTCATTTCCCCATACAAAAGGGGAAAGAAGATCACGCCTATATTTCTTGTCAGAGATCCAAAAATTTGCTCAATATAGCTTTATTTGATTAAACTAGATGTCTGATGACCATTGGCATTGTAAAATTGTGTTTGGTTTCCAAGTTATAACGTCCGAAAGTTCGGATTTTTCGCGCGTTTTATACAATTACTTTGGAGGTGGATTACGCAATGATAAAGTAAGAACATCTTAATAAGATTAGTCATCAGACATAGCTTGTTTAATCAAGATTTATAATCTATTTGGTTTTTGTTAGATTTTTGACTACAGCGGTCGTGGTTTACTTTCAGCTATAAGTCGTTTTGAAATTAAAATTTTCGTAAATCTTACCAAATCATACACTATGCACGTTGTCTTTTTTGTGGACAGGTTGCATCTTCCTCATAACGGAGCCTGTCATATTCTTAGAAACAGAGAAGGTCCCAGAGCGCAACAGCACGGTTTTGTACCGTGCCCGCAAATGAGTAGAGGCCGCCGGGTTGGGCCACCTTAACTTCGGAGAGCGATCGCCGAATTGTCGCGCCACTGGGCCACTGAGGCTGATTGCATGTAGATAGTTGTACTTTTATTATGTTGATATGTTTTGTTTCTTTATCTATATGTGTTTGGTTGTCCTCAAATACATAAAAAAAATTAAAAATAATAATAATAAAAAGAACCAACCGATCCTCTGGCTAGATAGTCTAGATCAATGATTATCTAGATCCATTCTATGGGATCGGTAAACAATGGAATCGACCTCCTGCCGAGTTGTTTTCTCTACAACCTGGGGTCCTTCAATCATGGTTTTAAGAAACACCTAGTCGGCCGGCATGGTATTTGCGATCGCGAGTTTTCGCAACCCCCCTGAAAGTTCGAAAGCCCACGGGCGTCGTCAAGCACTTCTTATGTGAGGTGCCCAATGCGTCAAAGTAGATGGCGCCGCAGTCATTCGTAGTTATTTCTGATATAACTCCTCAAACATAGGTAGTAACAAGCTATAACCGTAGTGGCGATCAAATTAATCGGTTACGTATGGAAATTGCTTAGATCATTCTAAGGAAGCGTGCAAAAAAATGCCATTTACAATTATGTAGTAACTTTTTGCACTATGCCTCATAATTATGAAAATGATTTCCTTTTTAGGGTTCCGTACCCAAAGGGTGAAAACGGAACTCTATTACTAAGCCTCCGCTGTTCGTCCGTCCGTCCGTCTGTCACAGGGCTGTATCTCATGAACTGTAATAGGTAGGCAGCTGCAATTTTCACAGAATATGTACTTATTTTGCCGCTATAACAACAAATAGGTAACATTAAAAATAATGAAAATATAAGGGGGCCCCCATACAAAGGACCTGATTTTTTGGTCTTAAATCTTGTACGATGGTACGGAACCCTTCGTTTGCGAGTCCGACTCGCACTTGGCCGGTTTTTTACAAAGTGTTGTCTGAAATTATACACATATACGTAGTGTGCTCGCCTATATAGTTAGTGCAGAAATAGCGACGGATGACTGTAGTGCCATCTACACGGAAGCACACACAATGTTTTTTTTATGTTAAGGGGGTGTGTATGCCCCTTAACATGAAACAACATTCACTCTGAATTTGTTTACGTCTAAAACTTGAGAATCATAGAGGTATTCGGTTACACATTTCAGTTCGCTCTTACCATGGTTAAAGTGATTACTCCTTCGTAGTCCTTCGTAACAGGTAACACCACTCTAAATCGTTGTCACGTTTTGGGTGCTCGGGCCGCGGGCTGAGCTGTAGCTAAGGCTGAATGTACATTACGAAACTAGTTTCACGCATGATGAAATAAATTTCACGAAACTAGTTTCGAAATGTAAATTTTGTCGTGAAACTAAAAGTATCGAAGAGATCATAGCCCAACAACATCAACTCTTTGTTTCTGTGGGTGTTTGTGACGCGAGGGACACTCGTTTTTTATCGGCGTTAGAGGGGCCTACTAGGGAAGCAAACACGAGAAATCCGCGCAACGAAAACCTGCGAGAAGGTGTCAATTACATTTTTTGTCAATATGGAGTATGACATCTACTCGCAGGTAGCAGGTATTCGTTGTGAGAACTTCTCGTGTTCTCTTCATATGTGCCTATATATGTGCCTATAACTCCACTTCCGAGCGTTAGCGTTATGAGATAACCCCTGAATCAGACAAAATTTGGTCAGTCAGTCAGTCAGTCAGTCAGCGTGTTTGCGTCCACTGCTGGACATACGCCTCTCCAATTTTCCTCCAGTCCTCCCGGCCTTCAGCGGTACGGAACCACTGCTTTCCGCCAACGCACTTGGTGTCGTCGTCCCACCTGGCGGGTGGTCTTCCCACACTCCGTTTTCCTGTCCACGGCCGCCAGTGTAGGACACGGTTACTCCAACGGTCGTCGTCTCTTCGGCTGACATGACCAGCCCACTGCCACTTGAGCTTAGCCACCCGGTGTCCAATATCGACTACTTTGGTACGTCGGCGAATTGCCTCGTTGCGCACCATATCCCGTAGCGATATTCGAAGCATGGCTCGCTCCATTGCTCGCTGGGCAACTTTCAACCTTTGGACAACGGCGACCGTCAGAGTCCACGTTTCACATTTTTGTGTGATTCTGGGATTACTTATGCTTCAGAAGGCTGTGTCCGCTAATAGATAACTCCACTTTCTAGCGTAAGCGTTGCGAGATAACGACGGAATCACACAAAATTGTACTAAATTTTGTGTTGGTTATACCATACCGCTAACGCTCGAAAGTGGAGTTATTTATGACTCAGGCTTCAGTACAGTCTTGGTTTACCACATTTAACGCTGAAATGCCCACCATTTCGCGAATATAGTTGCATCGCACGAAACTCTTTAGATGCCGTCAAACCATGCATCATGACATTAGAGTTTACACGTGAAACCGTAGAATTTGAAAATGTTCTCTCCGGACCATCAAAACCCAAGAAAGATAGAAACAAATTTAATGGATATGTGTGTAATTAAGAAATGTATTTCCTGAAAACCGAAGGAATTACGGGCGGAGCCGCGGCAGCCAGGCAGTTTGAAGCATTTTTAGCTCAAATCACCACTTGCTTCGGCCCGCATCAGTTTATGCCGAAAATAAATTAAAGTTTACCGAAGTCAGAGCCTGACGATGAAAATATCGAAGATATAAATACATATATGGTTAAGCTGTATTATGCTGTATTACTCCGACCAAATAAAAGTGTAGAATTTGTAAGTCTTTGGCTTCTTCAAGATAGATCATTTTGCAATTGGTGCCTATTGTTTCTCGATAATTAGTTTTTTAAAAAAAACATATAGACGAATTGAGAACCTCCTCCTTTTTTGAAGTCGGTTAATAATGGTGGAGCCCTTATCCAAAGCCAAAATGATCTACTGTAGGAAAAAAGCTGTTGTGCCCATGGCCTAAGTATATCGCTCGTTAAAAGCCAAGTCTGAGGCTGAGATAAATAGTCGTAACAGAAACTAATGCTAACGCAAAGTAGTACTTTGTGACGTCACTTTGGCTGAGATAAATAGTCGTAACAGAAACTATGACTAACGAAAAGTAGTACTTTGTGACGTCACTTTGGCACAGTTTGTATGGACGAAATCTCAAAATAATGCAAAGTGACGTCACAAAATACTACTTTCCGTTAGTCTTAGTTTCTGTTGCGACTATTAATCTCGGCCTTAGACACGTTTTGTATGGACGAAATCTCAAAGTATTGCCAATTGACGTCACAAAGTACTACTTTGTTTCTGTTACGACTATTTCTATTTATCTCAGCCGTACCACAGAATAAGTAATAGTGCTACGCGCCGTACACCGTCAGCGTGGTCAGCCCACAGCACTGCAACCCAGAATAAGTAATAATACTACGGATTGTAATACTGAGATAATGATGAGCTGTGCGAACAGGTTTGACCATCGATATAATTATTACGTTACCATGTAAAATAAAACCTATCTGTGGTAACTATACTATATTTTGTGATGTTACGATTGCTTCAGAGAGAAGGTAGGTAGGTACGTGCGACGCGGCGGCGGCGGCGGAGGCAGCACGCTCCGCTGGTTGGTCGTGCGCCATGCAAAACTCGTTTTTTCCTCGCCATTGTTCGCCACTCTTTATGCACGATGTATTTACGAACGGGGCCCGGTTGCCATGCCGGGCCTTTTGTTGATTCGGTCGGCCCGGCCGCACCGCGCCGCCCCGCGCCGGTGGAAAATTTTATACCAACTATTCGTTTGTCTGCCGGTGATACGCGCTGCGGTAGATGCACATGACTGCGGTAGAAATTAATTAAATGACACTAAGCACTTGTATGTCTATACTAGACGAGGTTCCCGGCTCCGCTCGGGTTAATTTCGTTTTGGACAGTCATCCGAGCGGAGCCCGGTTTGTTGCGGCCCCGAATATATGCACCGCGTCTAGGGTTGCCATCTCTAAAATTTCCCACCAAGGTTAAGACGTGAAAATACGCGTGAAAACCCCGGATTTTAGAGCCCAGAACCCGGACATGTCAACAGGTTTTTTTAAACAGTCAGTGTAATAAAAACAGTTGAAAATATAATTAATCACCTCTTTATTTATTTTCAGACCTTAAAATTAAATTTAGTGATCTTTTATCATCATTTTAAATTAATTACGTAATAAAACAGAATGTAATTACAGTTGTTAAATTGCTTTTACAAATCAGTTTGCCTACAAATGAAGCCCCGCCCGGACGCTCCCTGGATGCCCTCTAAACTAGGACAAATCCGGGGAAACCCGGACGGATGGCAACCCTAACCGCGTCGTATCGTCGTCGACCGCGCTATGACGTTTCCGCTTAGCGTTCTTTTGGACGTTTTCTTTTGGGTCGTAGCGTGATGTTAAATAACCTTTAATCTTCCTCAAGAATTGCCCTATCAAATCCGTTTTCAAATCCGAGGAAGAACGTTTCAATCGTACTTGCTTCGAACTGTCGGCGACGCGTACTTGTGTGTTACGAACCTCAGTGAATTTTTATTGCAGTCCGGTATCGGAGAATTGGGTAACCTTGCAAAGGAAGTACCTCAGTGATAAGATAGTCATAGACATTGACGTAAGCGCAGGCCAGTCAGTTCGCCTAAGAATTCGCTAACTCCTTTCTCGGGTTCTAACGAGTTGTAAGAACAAGTAAATAACTACACAGGATGCCCTTTAGTGCAACGGACATTCGATGTGGCGCGTCCCTGAGGGGTTACCATGGTAAGTAACTCGCCGGTTAAGTTAGTCACCTGCTATTCACCCGGCGAGTTATTTTCCATGGAAACTCCCCTGAAGTAGGGTTGCCATCTCTAAAATTTGACAACCAGGACTAGACGTGAAAATACGCGCGAAAACCCCGGATTTAGAGCCCAGAACCCGGACACGTCAATAGGTTTTTTAAACAGCCAGTCAATTTGTAAACCCGGACTACAAATGAAGCTCCGTCCGGACGCTCCCCGGATGCCCTCTTAAGTAACTAGGACACATCCGGGGAAACCCGGACGGATGGCAACCCTCCCTGAAGTCTGTATCATTGAAATGTTGCTACGTGCCGCCGCTATCGAATTCGCATTTGTCCGGTTTATTAGGGTTCCGTACCCAAAGTGAACCCTATTACTAAGCCTCCGCTGTCCGTCCGTCCGTTCGTCCGTCCGTCCGTCCGTCCATCCGTTCGTCTGTCACAGGGCTGTATCTCATGAACCGTAACAGGTAGGAAGCTGAAATTTTCACATATTATGTATTTATTTTGCCGCTATAACAACAGCTAGGTAAAATTATAAAATAATAAAAAATTAAAGGGGGCCCCATACAAAAAACGTGCTTATTTCGTGGTTGTACGATGGTACGGAACCCTTCGTGTGCTAGTCCGCCTCGCACTTGGCCTGTTTTTTTCCTACACCTCATTTCAGGCGCGAGCTTCACGGCGTAAACAACTTTCGCAACGGCCGTGTCGGTCGTCGGACGGACGGACGGGCGGCGAGAAATCGCCGTTGCCAACTCTTCGGCGAGGTGCGAACAGACTGAGCAAATGTTTTGATCGGCCCGAGGTGTCGGGCGGCTGTTCTCGCTGGTACTCTAACGAGGTTGTTGACTCTGGTCCTTCCGAGGCGGCCGAGTTGTGTAGCAGAGGTGGCACATAGTAGAACTTTTGTTTTTTTTTATGCAACCTGACATGGATGGATGATACAACACAATTACTGTTATGACATTAGCAATACACACATTCCCGAAGAAATTAGGTGGCCTGCCAGGACCTTCCCTTTAAGCACGGCTACACTGAACTGGATGGAAAAAATATTTTTTTTTTTGTTTCCGCTTTGACCATCTTTTCGTTCAATACGATGGTACCAACCCGGGCGGCCTTAAACCCTACCACCTAGTAGGGGAAGGGGACATACAGTTTTACATGGATTCCGAACCATGGGGCAACTCGCATTCGTAACGAAATGCACTTATCCAAATCAGAAAGAGAAATAAAGTGGTGCATGAACGGGACAAGGATTTGAACCCAGACCTCTGGTATGCTAGGCAAGTCTCCGCGCCACTAGGCTACGAGCCTAGATATAGATTTCCTAAATCCCTTTTACTTTAAGGTCGGGGATCTCGAATTTGTCTAAATTTCAGAAGTGACGACACGAAAATTCGTCACTGTACATCTTGAAAACGTGTCAACTTCCAATCACTACTTCTCTCGTGCGTGATGACATGGAAATATAGATGAAAAAATATTTCTTCACAACTACTATAAATCACACCAAAAAACGCCTCAAGATCACTGTGATAATGGCATTGACTGTTCAATAAACATGACATCTCAACAAATAAAACAATTGACGGGGTTACGCCAACGACGATGCTAAGTATTCATGCTAAAAACTGTAGTATACACACTCGAAACAACTTGGAAACCTTTTAAAGAAAGGACTAATCATTTGTTTTATCACTTCGGTTGTTTTCCACGAGAACGTTGACGGTAAATGGTGGAAAATAGAACGAAACCAGGCAATTATCATATCTGCACATCAACCGTGCTGTACATATGTTACTGTAAAAGCCCGACCTACGGTAAATCCTAAGATTTACCAGTAAAACCTAAGATTTACCAATTCAAACACCCTATTCAGAGTGGGCGGACTAACTCTGTACGCCGGGCTAATTAGGTTTTTGTATGGTTAGTCCGGCGCTAATCTCGTACTATATTTTGACGGGTTCTCTCTGAATACGACTGTTAATGGTTAAAGTTCGCACTGTTCTAACATAACCGTTAATTTCGAACTTTTACCACCATTCACTCGCTAAATCTAAGGAGATGGTAAACCTAACCTAACCTAACCTATTCTAGAATTTATCACACTCTATTGGTAGAAGCTCGTTAAAGCATTTCATTTCGTACATAGTAAAAAAAAAAAAGTTAAATGTACGAAATGAAATGCTTTAACGGGCTTTGGTAAATCCGATATAAGATTTTAAAGTAAAACCTAGGATTAACCAATGTACGGGTTGTACAGTAACACACACTTATGTGGGAATTGCTCAAAATAACTTACATTTACAAGGTGTCTGTAGCCTTGTGTCTGCAACCTTATAGTATAGCATATTAGGTAATCCCGAGTAATACTAGGGAATCTTGGCATCCCAACATAATAATTGGCAATCCTATCAAATTCACGGTAATCTTAGGCTTGATTCCGAGTAATCTGAAAATGTTTTTCTTCTCAATTCGGGCAAAGTGAGTTTACGAAGACCATCGTCTGCGATAACTTTTTTGCTCATTCGATATCTATGCTCATATTTTAGACAATTTTATAATTTTATAGAAATCTGGTACTAGCAATTTTACGAAATGCCAGAATCTTTGGTAATCCTAAAAACCCTAAGGATATCATAAAGATAATCCTAATACCTAATGAATATACCAAATAATATACATGGTCACATAACTTTTCAAATGTTTGTCACACACACAATTGAATTATGTAAGTATATGAGTCCTTCAAGAATCATTGAAATCTTTAGGAATCTTTGGCAGTCTTTGGGAATCCTTGGTAATCTAGGAATCAAAAAGTAATCCTGGTAATACTGACTACTGGTGTTTTGGTGTACACTTTTTGCTATAGTGACTGACCGCTCGGTAGTAACATCACTACATAGTATAAAACAAAGTCGCTTTCTCTGACCCTATATCCCTATATCCCCATGTATGCTTACATCTTTAAAACTACGCAACGGATTTTGATGCGGTTTTTTTTAATAGATAGAGTGATTGAAGAGGAAGGTTTATATGCATAATAACATCCATTAAATAGTGGAGAAATACTGTTATTTTTAAGGTTTCCAATGTGATGTCGTAAAAAATTACATTTTTTCCGCTTACATTGCAAACGCAGGCTGAACTCCGCGATGGTATATGTCTACCTTACCGCTACCTTTTCATTGTCCTACAGACTGGCAGTCTTCGCTGGGATAAAAACAGGAAAGTCTAGTATTGTGGCACTAATAAAAGGTTAAAGAAGACAGCGACTTGATATGAGGTCCACATAAAACAAGTTCGAAGATATTCATGCAATGACATTCTGTATCTAAAGTCAGAGGTAGGTTAGATTTCATCTGAGTATCGCTTACATCATTCAATAAATCACTTATATGCTCAAACAAACAATTTAAAAGCGCCGACATAAGTGGATATAGCTCGGCGAACGACAAAAACAAACTCGCTGCTACCGAGTTGGTAGAGTCATAGTTGCCAAGCGCGCTCGCTTCCTACTCACACACGCATCTCGCATCACACACACAAAATTATCAGCCGTATATATCAAACTCGGTGTATTTAACTATATAGGTATGGTGAGTTTGCTTCGGTCGCAGTCAGAGCGTCGACTATGAGAGGCCGAAATCGCTTGCCACTTTTACTTGCAGTGGCCGGTGGAGGTAGAGAGAGAGCAAACTTTAGGGTACAGCACAATCGACCAAATCGGCTTCTGACCGAATGTGGAGTGTAGCTTTTCACAGTGTGTGGACACAGTACCGAGGAGGTTGTGTTTGTAGAAGTCAACGGAACTAATACAGGTGCGTCTGGGCTGGCCTTCAGATGAAAGCGGTTATGTTGGATGTAACCTGTGGATATGTGTACATATAATAATTAACAAACTTGTTATTTTGTGCGCTCTCAACTTCTAGCTCTAAAAACGTATGTCTAGATACATCGATGACTGCGTCATGAATTTTAACTGAAAATAACTTTAGAATTGTCTTATAAGTAAGGTGATGCAAGTCACGGACAGACGGACGGACGGACAGACAGCGGAGGCTTAGTAATAGGCTTCTGTTTAGCACCCTTTTGGTACGGAACCCGAATAACCCCGTTCATCGAAATGCATTTGACAACCATATCCGAATGTTTATGAAAGATGAAAATACCATACTCTACCACATTTTCTGGTCACATAACTTTTTAAATGTTTTTATCACACATTACATAAATTGAATTATGTAAGCACTAGCTGCGGTACCCGGCTCCGCTCGGGTTAGTGTCGGCTAAATTATCTCATGGATAAAAAGTAGCCCACATGACTGGTCCAAAATAGGCTCAAACTGGTCCAGGACAATGTATCCATGTACCAAATTTAATCAAGATCGTTCGAGCCAAAATAGCATGATTTAATGAGAAACATCCAATAATTCCCATTTAGAGCTTCGTTGACGTTTGGTGGCTATTTAAAAAAAAACATTTGCCGCGAGAACCTTTCTGCACTTTCACTGCTACATTGCTTACCTAGTAAGTAACGTGTAACGTAGATAAGTTTTGCGTGGACTCCAACCCACAGCCAGCCTCAACATCGAAAACAGTAACCCATCTCGAACCTGACTGCTCCCAGAGATGCTATACATTGATAAAATACGCATATAAATCAGGTAAGTGGTTCGCATGTTATAAGACTTTAAGACTCACTACTTACCCTTCTGGTAATGAAGCGTTATATTATGTAATCTATAAGTTTTTAGTAGAATCAGGCTAGACGTAGATACAATGCACATCTAAATCGAGTAATTGGTTCTCAAGGATTTTATTCTGTTGGTCGCTCCTCCGGCGATTTAGCGTGATGCCAAGTAGTCCTAAAGTTGCAGGAAATACCAAGCCGTACTTCAGTAAAAGTAAGCGCTGCCGCCGCAAAGCCGAGCCGTGCATAGCATTGCAGTTTGTATGACAGCCCCATCTTAGCGTAAGCGGAACTGAATTCTATTTAGCCAATCCTAATTCCCGGGTAGTTAAATGTACATGTACTAAGTTTTACAAATCGCTAGTGCCTTGAAAATTCGCCAAACGGACACCAAACGGTCACGACGTCTGCCCTCACCCCGCCGCCGCTCCCCGCCACCGCCCCCGGCTCCTCTCCCCCTAGTGTGAAGTATCGCTACCGGCATCGTTTTCGCAGCCCCGTGAAAGTTCTAAAGCCCATGGGCACATACATTGTAGCCTATGTGTTATTCTGATGTATAAGCTATATTATTGTAAAGTTTCATTAGAATCCATTCAGTAGTTTTTACGTGAAAGAGTAACAAACATCCATCCATCCATCCATCCATCCATCCATCCATTATTACAAACTTTCCCCTTTATAATATTTATTAGATAAGATTCAATTTTTTTTTCTATGTAACTGGACATGGATGGCTAATACCACACCAACTGCCATATTAGCCATACCAGGACCTTCATTTTATTGCACAGCTACATTTAACTAGATGAAAGACACGGATAGCTTTCATTGCCGCTTCGACCATCGTTCATTAAATGCGATGGTACCAATCCCTTATTCGGCTTTTACGACATGCAGAAAAGCAGTGGGCCCAATCATATTATTTTTAACTTCTGGAACCCACACAGCACGGTATGGTAAAGTAGGCCAGAAATAAAATATTTCCTTAGAGCAGCGACGATTTCCGATAGTAGTGGTGTAGAGCAGATGCAAACCGGTCTACGATTTCGTCATCTCACAAGATAAACTCGCCTTAGCGTGCCCGCAAAAATATTACATCAGGCGTTTTGTTTGCTGTTTTTAATTATAAGTGTTTCTTAACCTTGTAGTAATGAACCCCTTGCCACAAAATCTGGCGGACCCCTTCACATTTTTCGTATAAGCAAAGAAAAGCTCGTTTTGCCGGTGGTGGACGGAAACTTTCGGAGGAATACAAAACTTCTTGCCACCTATAAAGCAGCCATTTTAGGTTAGGTGGGCAGAATACGATAAATCTTACCAGCCTCTCGCTAGTATAGTTAAGAATTTAGTTTTGTACTGGTGTGTGTAAATAAATAAACTAAACTATAAACTATAATCGTATCAAGTCGATTTGGGTAGAATGTTCGGGAAACATTCTCGAATGAGCAAAACTGCATAAAACCGGCCAAGTGCGAGTCGGACTCGCACATGAAGGGTTCCGTACCATCGTACAAGATTAAACACACAAAAAACACAACACAACGGAAAAGCTGGTAAATACGAAAATGGTGAATTTTTAATTTCAATTAATGCATTGGCAAAAAATCGGCTCTGCTGAAGGGGCAAACTTATAAAAAAATGCAACTTTAATGTTATGTGAAGTCCCTCAGAATAGTTCTTAGCCAGTATTTAGCATTATATTTGTAAAAGATAAAGTTTTGCGATATTTCGATATCACGCATGGAGGTGGGCAGATAAACCACTTTTTTCCACGACTATACACGTAAGTAAGTAAATGCCTATGAATAACCGGGTAATTAAAAACCGATAAACTGACATTATTATTTCAAGGAAAACATCGCACGATGCCGAGTTTTGCATTTAATTATTGTGGAGTCCGTACACGCGTCGAAATAAATGTCATTTTTTTTGTCAGACCACCAGCGATATATCAGGGTTTTGTGTAATGTTTTATGATAAATATTAATAATTAATTTTATGATAAATACTACGTGTAGTATTACATTACTAACAAATATTAATGAGCTGATACAATTTTGTATCAAAATGACGAGGGCTCTGCACACCCGAACTGGTAGTAAAGCTTTATTTGATTGTAAGCATTGGTCAGAATCTCATACAGGAATCTTATTCATACATTATTACAGAGGTTGCTGTCGAACTATTGTATTATATTCTGTAGGTGATAGCATTTAAAGGGTAAATATTAAATAGTTTTTTTAAGTAAGTTTTTTAAAGTTTTTTTGGTCATTAAACTAAACTTTTTCTACCTTTTCGATCCAAATATGCCAAGGAAATAAATAAGCCAATAAATAAGCCAAGTTAACGTTTGTACTATAAGTCCGTTAACACGGATAAAAAGGAAAGAGATGTGCTGCCTAGCGCGCCTACTATGAAACCAGCTGTATCTAATTTCATAAACTACCAACCAACTTAAACATACATACCACATGCAAACGTATTCCCACAAGTATTGGAGGGTTTGTGTAGGTGGGAAACTTTGTGGCATACGACGAGCCTCCAGATTCCCATACAATGAATGGACACTTTGGCCATAAGGCGGGGACATATCGACCGCATTCCACTTCTCCTTCCTTTATCTTCAGTAGTTAACACACTGTACAAACTAAATATTTGTTTTATAAAGAATAAATCATTCCAATATTAAGCTGCAAATATTCGTCTTAATGTCCAGGTCTATCGATGTTTAAATCCAAGCTTATTCGTTAGCGTGTCAATAATAGATTGCGTGTATGTGCCACATCGGTAGTTGTTTACTAGGTTAGTCCGATCGTCCGATGCAACGTCAGAGAGGCGTGTCGTTACGTGCGGCCACACCGCTTGGCGCTTGGCCGCGGCTCGGCAGCAAGCGTCAATTTGCCCGTGTCAGTCGGACATGAATATGTATAGAACTTTTGTATCTTTTGTTTCTATAATTTAACTTCACATCTTACATATTAGCTCGCTAACAAAACATGTTACTGGTATATTTATGCATCTATACGCCTGTAGATAGTTTATATATGTTTCGATTGAAATAAATTAAATTAAATTTTCTTAATAAATAAACAGAATTAGCCTAGTTTTCACCAAGTGCTGATTTATTTTAATCAACACTTTAAGGGCCTTCATTACAAAGTGTTGATTATCTTGTACTGGTATCGATTGCGAGATGGTAAGAAAGGCCCTTTAATGTGAGGATTAAGCTAATCCGTACTTGGTGGAAGAGACCCTTAGGGCCGTTTTCACCTACTGCTTAGGTTCTTACCTTAGCTTTCTTAGCAGCTCTCTATCAATACCAGCGCAAGATAATCAGCACTTTGGTAATAAAGGCCCTTTAATTAAAATTAATCAGCACCTAGTGAAAACCAAGCTTAGCTGGTTTTTCATGTAAAATGTTCGCTCTAAATCTTTGGATTAGAATAAATTGCTGGTTTAGAGTGTTGATTATCTTGTATTGGCATTGATTGCAAGATGGTAAAAAAGGTCCCTTAGTCTAGGGTTATGTTTAGATTAAGCTAATTTGCACATGCCAAAAGAAGCCCTTATGGTTGCATATTCTCGGTCATAACAAATAAATTATTAAAAACCAAAAGTAAAGGTCACATACATACATTTAAAAACTGATTAATAAAAAAAAATTAAATGCTATAATTTTATTCACGGATGATTGCAAGCATCTTTGGACTCAGTTAATTTTCTACTTTGCTTTATACCTAGTAGATAGCTCAAATAATAAATTGTTATTATAGCTCTGTAGACCCTAATTTTATTTATATCTATTCCTAAATCTTCAAAATTTTCATCTTCAAAATCTAGCCAAAAAAATCTTAGTCTAAATCTTACACAGGAATCCTGTTTATTAATGAATTATTTTATTGTTTGTAATATTGAATTGCTCTCAAATCTTATTAGCTGGTACATTTTAAGGGACGATACAATGTCTTCTTAATTGCTGTAATGAAAAATACTTGTAACTTTGTAATATTTGTTATCTATATGTTTCCTTTTTATTTGACGAATAAAACAGTGTGTGTACGGTCACGCATTTTCACGTCGTTACACCAGAAGTAGAGGAGTTCCTTCTCTTTCCGGTGTTCACCATTTGAAAAAAAGGTGATAGTACACTAATCTAACCTAACTGAGGAAACAAATAAATTCACTAAATAGTTACTCATCTCATGCCATAATACAAAATGTGAGTGGTCATGGATTGGAACGACTAGCGTGTAACGAACGCAACATTACTTGTTCTGTGACGCTATGTGCGGTGCCGATGCGTCAGTCAATACTGTAGCAACGTTGCGTCAGACGCTTTCAGCCGCTTCCCTCGCCTCGTATTGAATTGGAAAGACCCGAAGACTTGAATGTATCGTGAATCTAGGCACACGTTGCGTCATTTTCAATCTCATTGTCCACTATTGGTGAGTATTCTGTATTCTTTATATTCGTATTGTAGTCCACAACACTTGAAATTATATTACATTAGTATTTTATACACGTTAATACACAACAGACACAACCTACAGAACGGTTTGAGAGCTTGAAATACATTAATTTATGCTTGATAATAGAATTCTAGTTGTGGTATAGTAGTGTAGTTTATGAATGAAGCTGTCGTTAAATTACACAATTTTTTTGAGCATTTTCCTATTCGCAAGCACGTGCAAATGTTATAAGGCTTGGTAGTTGTAAGCATAATTCCGCAAGTGCGTGCTGATAGACCGAATACATTCTTTGTTTAGTTATTTTTTTTTAAAATCATCTACACCTGTCATACATAACTTTGAGCCAAGTTGCCTTAGATGATGCAATTTGTAATCATTTTTGCCGTGCATTGCACGCAGACAAAATTATCTACCTCGGATATTTTTATCTTTGGCCGGTACTTCGTGTACAGACACGTTACTTCATATCATTACACCCGAAACAGATACGATATAAATTGAAGTACATATTTAATTTCGTCGCTCAATAATCACCACATTTTAAGTCATATTAGGCAAGCAATTCGGACAAAATCCGCTTAGTTAAATACTCATGAATGAATTGATTGATTGATTGAAAATTCTTTATTACGCCACAAAAAAAAAACAATTTACAAAAGAAAGTATAGTGCAAAAACAACATAAGTGAGGCGCAAAGGCGGGCTTATCCCTCGAAGAGATTTCTTCCAGCTTGGTGTTGCAACCATTTCTTGGGTGTTTGAGAAGTTTAATAGGTATATATTCGTAGGTAGTGGCGGTAGGTTTGGTTTGTTACTTTGAGTATTAACCTAAAACTAAGTAATCATTTGGTACATACATACATACATTAGTTATGTAATAAACTTACTTAAAAATAAAAATGAAACATTTAAGTAAAACATAACAACGCTTTTTTATACTTAGCGCGGCATATGGCGTACGCCAAGCCCTCATATAAGAGGTCCCCGACGACGCCAATGGGGTTTTAAACCTTTACGGGGGCTTATAAAGCCCTGCCGGCTGGACCTGTGTTTCTTCACGCCATGTTTTAAGGACCTCATGGAAATACTTAGACAGTTTCCATTAGTCCATAGTTCCACAGCCTATATATAAAGGATCTAGACTGGTTGGTTCATATTTGCTCTAAATTTTTATGGAGATCGAAAGCCAGGCCTTTTTTCGCAATCTTTGCTATGTCGAGGGACAAAGATGACCTCAACTACGACAGAAATCGGAATATAATAATTACGATTTCTGTGGGAACTACCAAAATTCACCGCGCGAAACCAGGATAGGTGCAAAGATGATGAAATTCAATCGAATCTTAAATGGTCTTGGCCCCGCGTGTACCCCCGCACACGTCGAGTTGCAATCGATGTTCGTAATCTTGCATGATGCAACTGTTCGCATGCACCGTCATTCCTCTTTGCAATGTGTTTTAGAGAGCTCAAAGGTCAGACATACTCCAGACAGATTAATCTCTTGATTTTACAAATTAAACAAACTGGATAGGTCGGCAGTGCATGGGACGGATCTTAGTCTCTGCTTACCAGGTTAAATTCTTAGAAACTCTGGCATTGATCTTTGAATGTTCTTAAATGCTATAATCCTATGGGAAACAGGCTGCGCGTCGTGTTCCACTCCGTCCAACTATCACCTCCGCGCGAGAAATTACATAGGTGTCCCGAAGGGTTAGTCAATTAGGAATTCTGGTGTACAATTGTTTGGTAATCTCAGTAATCTAAGGTAATCTTAGGCGAAAGACCGGAGAATATGGTGGAAGTGCGAGCATGGGAATCCCAAGGAAATCATTGGCAATCCCATCAAACTCGGGAAATCGTAGACCAGGTGCGAGAGTTCGAGGAATCAGAAAATCTTCGGCAGTGCCGATTCTCGAAATCATTCGAAAATCTGAAAAACGAGCATAACCTTTTTTTTTGCTCATTCGAATTTTTTTGCAGTGTTTCACTCAAATTGAGAGCATACATATCACTTTGGAACACCATCCTTTTTTGCTCATTCGAAGTCATCTCTCCGCTCAAACAAAATGAATTTGGATATTTTAAGGATTTACAGGCAATCTTTTAATCGAAATCTTACGAAATCCCAGAAACATTAGTTATCCTAGAAATATTTGGTAATCCTTGGGAATCTAGAAATCACAAGGTAATAATGGTAGTATTGACTACTGGTAATGTTGGTGTACACTTTTGCTAGAGTGACTGACCCCTTGCATGCCACACGCAAACATAGTCGCAGACATATTGGAAGCTTTGTAGGTGGGCACTTTTTAACATTTCATTACAATTATTAAAACTTTAGTTAGTCAAACTATACTAAAGTGACGTCGCAAACAGATAGATCACAAGTAATTTAAGTGTTCTGTGGGTTTTTAAAATATTGTCCGTATATTGTACTTGCCACTAGGACCGAGGAAAATAACTGGTAAGCCAATATCAGACAAATGATCATAAGTTATGGTGCAATGGATGCTTACGTAGAGACAGCTTAATCTCTTGACCCATTTGTCGTTAGGCACGACATATATGTGTCTGCACGTGATGATTCAGTGAGACGTGACTGCACTGACGGCAGACGTACGTACACCTGCCCAGTGTGACGTCAACCTAGTAACCGGTGTCCGTGTTCAAGACCTAGTGTCGCCACAACTGTGCAATTCTCTTCGTCGTGTGCTGGGAACGTTTAAGTCCAATTTTATTATTGCATTCAAACAACCAAGCATGCTGCACCTTGTGCAGTCTCCCTATGCCGCGTAGTTCTACGTACGTAAGGACTGGCCTAGCGTACCAGAGGCCCGGGTTCAATACCAACTTGCACCACTGTCTTTCTCTTTCAGAGTTCGATAAGTGCATTTCGTCACGAATGCGAGCTGCTCCATGGTTCGGAGTCCATGTAAAACTGTAGGTCCCCTTCCCCTACTAGGTGGTAGGGTTTAAGCCAGCCCGGGTTGGTACCATCGCATTGGATGAAAAGATGGTCGAAGCGGCAATGAAAAATTGTCCGTGTTTTCCATCCAGTTCAATGTAGCCGTGCTCATAAAAGGAAGGTCCTGGCATGGCACCTAAGTCCTTTGGGAGTGTGGTGTATTGGGCTAATATCATAACGGTACTTGTGTGGTATTAGCCATCCATGTCAGGTCGCATAAAAAAAAACCCATACAAATAACGATGGTTACCACACCCACCGTCAAGATATTAGTCCAATAGGAATTAGTCCCTCAGGAATGGTATTACCAGGATCTTCCTATCAAGAGCATGACTACATTGAACTGAATGGAAAACAAGGATATTTTTTTTAACACATTTTCATCCACCACGCCACACAACTACCGTTATGATATCAGCCCAATACACCACATACCCGAAGGAATTTGGTGCCATGCCAGGACCTTCCCTGTATGAGCACGGCTACATTAAAAACACGGACAATTTTTTCATTACCGCTTCGACAATCTTTTCATCCAATGCGATGGCACCAACCCGCAAGGGACCTAGCAAGGGAAGGAACTCACGATGGAACTCATGACCTGTAAGAATGCAATTCACCGTGCCACTGAGCTACGAACCAGATTGTATTACTGATTGTAATTACTGTTTTTTATGGCAATAGCTTTTCGATATCTTTGAATTTGATAATTATCTATTAAACCTTTCCGTTTAGTTATCTAAGTATGATTCAGGCTCTTTGTCACCCAACTGTCATCGACTGGTTACGAAAGCTAAAACATTGCTCATACCTATAAACAAATTGCACAATCTACGGATATAATTACACAGACGAATACAGATACTAGCAGTCAAGATACTTCCAAAACTATCAGATGTATCATCAATTGGATGACTCCAGGTATTGTGTTGGTACATTGGGACGTTCTTGAAACATTCATGATAATTCTAGATGTGCATGTTACTGCGGTCGAAATTATTGTTTTAGCCCGCATTGTTATTTTACGAGGCAAAGTTACGAAACTTCGTATGTTCCTCAAATTGCACATAAAATGAGTAATAAGCAGTATTAGTTTGTCGCATCAATGCAGAGCGAGGAAGGAACGCAGTGGCAAAATACGCCATTAGGCAAAAGTTGTTTAAAATACAGGGAACAATTAATCCTTAAAATTTCTTATAACTCAAAATGTAACAAAAAAAAAACACCTAGTCGCTTAGCAAAAGTTGTTGTATATCAGATACTGAATCAACCCTAAAAGGGATTAACACCCATGCATAATCACCTTACAAATAGTAGTATTCTTTGGTGGCAAAAGAAACTCGTGGACAAGTAAGAACACGTAATAACTTTACAGAGCCCTAAGTCCGACTTAGCACCTAAATTAGCGTCACACACCGATCGACTAGCGTTTTCAAATATATGGGGAATTATGGGCGCATTAGGCGTTAAGCGACCAAACATTTGCAAGTCCGAGTTTGATTTGACTGCTTACTCAACGTTGCCGTAAATACGTCGACGTTGCCGTTTTCGTCGACTCCGCGTTTTCATACAAATCGGAAGGCCACTCGGGGTGACAGCTTTGACAGCTTGAAGAAGTAAAACTACAGAATACCACTACGCGCGCTCTTCAATTTCTACATACATTTGAAAACGCCAGTCGATCGATTTGCCGTAAACGCCAATTTAGATGACAACTGAGACTTCGGGTACAATACTCTCAGATTTTTAGAGGCCAGCTTGGCTTTATCCTCGATATTGCGTCCGAAGTTCAAGTCGGGCGTCAGGTCGACGCCGAGAATACAAATGTGGCCGCCTTAGATTTGTCAGAATAGCAACGTAAGCAAAATTGTTGTCCAATACAATAGCCAGTGCATATGACGAAGCAGGCCTGCGACTCGCCGGAATGACGCAAAGAAAGGCTCTGTAGGCAGTGGCCCGACCCGGCGAGCGGATGAGGAAACCTGTCATCATAATATAACACTTTCTACAAATATACTTCTCTGCTGTAACGTTTGCTAACGTCATCGCGGTGATGTGTGGTCGCCGAGTTCAGTGATCAGCTGAGTGAGACCACAATTACTTAGTACTTTACCTTTAAAAGTTAACTTTAAAAGTCACAATTTCTTACTACCTGTGTTCACTTAAAAGTTGTCAAGTGGCACACAAGTTGTCCAGGGCCAAATTAACTATAAGAAATTGTGAAAAACACTCAAAGAAATAATTTTATCAGCCGGTTTTGATAAAAACTAGAACTGCAGCATTAGATTTTTTTTAAATCGATTTTGAGAAAAATAACACCATCTCTATTATTGCACCAATAAATTTTGCTCATAAGGAACAAATCGTGTAAAGTAAAATCATACGGAAAGTGTGGATATTTTATAAAGTGATTCAAATTTTCAAGTTTTTTTCATGCGACCTGACATGGATGGCTAATACCACACAAATATTAGCCTAATATACCACATTCCCGAAGGAATTAGGTGCCATGCCAGGACCTCCCTTTACAAGCACGGCTACATTGAACTGGATGGAAAACACGGTCAATTTTTCATTGCCGCTTCGACCATCTTTTCATCCAATGCGATGGTACCAACCCCTACCTACTAAACCCTACTACCTAGTAGGAGAAGGGGACCTACAGTTTTACATGGATTCCGAACCATGGAGCAGCTCGCATTCGTGACGAAATGCACTTATCGAACTCGGAAAGAGAAAGAAAGTCGGAATTGAATCCAGACCTATGGTACGCTAGGCCAGTGCCCGCGCCACTAGGCTACGAGCCGCTCAATACATCAAGTAATCATATATTACCCGTACCATTAGTCTGTCTTTATGAACATTTGACACTGAAACATTTTTCAAAATTTCGGAAAAATAAAATAAAAAACTGGGTCCACTCAAAATTTCTATGTACATAATTATCGATCGTGCTCACTGCGCTCTTCGCTCGGAAAAAAGTGTCCAGAACGAAATTGACCTGAGCGGAGCCGGGAACCTCAGGTACCTAGTAATCTTATAAATCGATATCAGTTACTGTGAATATCAGCGGCCAACTTAAAAAGGTGGGTAGTTTGCACTTCACAAGTATTCAATCCCATCCGAAGTTTTTCCTATGCCACTCTCGCTCTGCTACTAGCTGTCAAGCATGGTGCACGCGTGCGCCGCGTCCCCGCAATCTTTCACCGTGGAGCTATCGTAGGGATCCACGCCCGCAACCCGCCGCGCGCCTGACAACACCGTGTCGCCTCGTCTGGGCGAAGTGCTGTGCCGCCGAACGCTGCCCCGGGACCCTAGGACGCTTGGGAGCTGGTGCTGCTGGAGGTAGGTGGCTGTTCCTACTCCTCTGGTGGCCCGCGTGACGTCCCGAGGCTACCGGGCATCGCTCTCCTTCGCTTGTGAAGTGCGACTTGCCTGGTCGCGTATAATGTTCTTATTCCATAAGGTCATACGCATTGCCTAGTATAATAATCTTTGGGTAATTTCATAATAGGGTTTATTGTTTGGATGTTCGATTAATTATTCAGGTTACTTTAATTAATAAACGAGTTTTAAACAAAATCCAAAAATGAATTATTGTAGTTAAATAGCAGTAAACATGGTGAAGCGATGCATATTTAATTATTGCTTTTATCCTTAAAATGATATCGCGGAAGTAAACTTAAGTATTTATCGATGTCAATGGGTCAAACGAGATGTGATTATCGTCAATGTCTTGCAAAAGGGTAAATAAACAATTAACTGTTTATTAGTCATAAAATGTTAGAATTACAGATAAGATGACGTAGTTTGCGCCGATCAGCTGCAGAAACAACAATTTAAGGTATTGGTCGAAACTTTAAAGTTTTTTGATGATAGCTTTTTAACTTTCACGGGGGCTACACACTGTTTTAAATACCTCGGCAGGGTAGTCCATTTCATACTTTACCGACCGTATAGATAAAGGGATCGGTTGGTTTTTATTTTAGGAATGTCGAAAGTGAATGTTGCATATCCTGGATAGCTTTTATAGATTTTGTCCTTTTTAAAGATTATTATGAATATTGTTAAATGTGATGAAACATTTGTTGTGATCTAATTTAGTGTTTATCCCAGGATTGCGAGACGTATTTTAAGATTTTTTAGCGTTTCGAATTACTCTTAAACATATAAAAATGTAAGACTATTCGTGGCAATTGAATTTATCATGACGCAAAATACTACACCTTCGATTTAAAACTTTACAAGTCATGTGGCTTACAAAAACTCTGACCAAATAATTTAAACTTACTGTTCCGACAGGCATTACTACTTCCTTTCACGCTCATTACATTCGGTCAGCGCATTTCGAAAATCTCACGCCGGACCCTATACACACTTCTGTCTCAAAACAACTCTGATCGCCAGTTGTTTCAACGGCCAAACCGGTTATAGCCGGCAAGGAGAGGTTATTCTCGTATTGATTCTGCTCGTGTGCGATCTGGCAGTCGTGCAATCAAACGACAACGGTACTGTTTTCATGCCACATAACGAAATATACAAGAAATAAGTAAGTGAAGATATTGATAATGGCGAACTGTAAGTTGTATTGGGTGTACACCGTATACTACAGCTTATTTTTGAGAAGACCAATGTGATTTGACCCCATTTGACGGTCACCTACACCGAAGATTTACTCAAAGTCTCTCAATATACTCAAGTCTTCAGGTATATAACCATATACGTAATTATATAATACCTTTGCGCTAAGCTCTCAATTGAACTAATTAAAATAGGTTTATTACGGTAGTGACTATATAAATTAATGAATTATACTAATCGAAAATTGTTCCAACTAGCTCCAATAGCAGCAAAATGCTATGCTAGACATACAGGGCACAAGACCTGAATTCATTGGAACCTTTAGGCATACAAAATCCAAAAGGGCTGATGAGAGAATCGGTACAAGAATACCGTTAGCTTCATAAACACGGTTCTCTTGGTGTGGCGTCAACTCTTTGGTAAAGCAATGACAATATACCCGCATCCATAAGCCAACTGGAGCCTACCCACACCTACAGTCTTTACAAATCACCATCTTGATGGTTGATAGATAGCTAGCTTACAGATACAATATCAGATTATACAACCATTGTGTAGCTTCCGGCTTCGGAACTGAAATGTTCTTCGTTATCTGAAATTTCTTACTCGATGTCGGAAATGGATGAAAACCCTTTTTTGTGGTTTAAGTTGGTTTAGATGAGATTGATTTTGTTAGAAAATTTTGTGTTAGTTTATTTGTAAGCATCATGTTAGTTATACTTCAGTATTTACCAACGTCTCTAAAAAAAATCTCGGTAATTTATTGATTAATAATTATGTAATTATGGATTAATTCCTAATTAAACTTATAGTCGTAAAAGTCAATGAAAGGAATACAAAAACCGGAATCATAAAATGCATAAAATAATTCAATGCCGTGGATAAAATCTAAATACTGCATTCATTCGTAAGTTCCCCTTTTTAAATTAAAAACACACAATTATTTTGAAATGAAAATGCTGAACTCTGGGATTTTTCTTTTATTTTATTTTTAAAAGTATGAATTGGCATTAAATGTCAAAAAAAAGTTTAATCTAAGTTCTAATTAATTCAATAAATTATTTTGTTAATTTTCCGCACGTTTGCTTAATAATTTTCCTTCTCTGTTACAAATTACAACAAAAACTATGTTGCTAATTGCCCATTCACCCAGCAGAGTCGGAAGACTCAACACGTCGGGCCTACATAGCTTGGGTCTAGAATTTCCTCATTGGAATGATGTAGGAAACGCTAGGTGTTTCCGCGTACCGCGGCGCATGGCTGATACCCAACCAATGTATGTAGATACTGGTTCATGATGAAAAATTATGTCAATTTTTTAAACACGTTTCTTACGAGCCGGGGCGTTATCAAATAATAGGTTTCATAGTTGGATCTTTATTTATGAAATAAATAGCATTTTCAGACTCGAAATTCAAATAAATTTTATTCGAAATCTGCCATTGGTCTTTCGAAAGTGTTTTGTTTTTGTGGAATTGTGGTAATTTTTGACGACATGGATAAACTGAAAATTCGTACAATTTTTGAAAATGATTACCTACGTGGAAATACAGCACGAAACATTAACGACGTGTAATGTAATTGTAATTTTTACTTATTTGTTGTTATAGAAAATAAATACACACTTTGTGAAAATTTTAGCTGCCTACCTATTACGGTTCATGAGATACAGCCCTGTGACAGACGGACTGACGGACTGACGGACTGACGGACGGACTGACGGACGGACGGACGGACGGACGGACGGACGGACAGCGAAGGCTTAGTAATAGGGTTCCGTTTTCACCCTTTGGGTACGGAACCCTAAGAAAAAGATACCTCATAGGAAGATGATGGTGACTGTCAGGTGGACCAGTGCCTCACAGCTTCTTACCGAATGGCACAACAGTGATGGCAGATGTATTTTGCCAAGAATTGCAAACAATGATGGAGAAGCTCGCAATTCAACGACCAAGACTGGTCAATCGCTCTTCCCCGTTACTTCTCCACGACCAAGGGCGCAAGCTCACACTTCACGAAAGACTATCGCAAAGCTACAAGAGTGACAGCTGAAAGCTCTTCCTCACCCACCGTAGCTACTCACCGGACCTTGTCCCAACAGATTTATCCTTTTCTCAAAATTTAGACAATTTTTCAAGTGGGAAAAAATGCAACGCCCGAGAAAGCAGCGTGAAAGTATGTATGCAAAAATAATTTCCTATATTAAATGTATACTGGAAGTTAGAACAGTCTGTATATTAGCCCAACTACGTGAATTTGAATAAGATAATTATATGGAAAGACGCCATCCATAGAAATAGTATCTCATCGATTCTCCTTTTGAAACCCATCTTCTCGACCAACAAGTTTCTCAACATAAAACAGGTTAGAATACAAATGGCCAACCAAAATTGTCTCTATAATTTACATACAAAGAAACTCCATGCGTTCGTTATTAAATCCTATCGTGTTACGGCCACTTCTCCGCGAGAGGAACCATCTTCAACAGAACGAACAAATAAAAGGGCAGATATTGAACAATGGGAGCAACTTACCACTGAACTTGTTTGTCATAGAAAGTTGTTGTACCGTAAATCACGCATTCAAGATTTGACATTAGACACTCGACACCCAAAACATGCCGTCTGCGCAAAGTTGCATATACTATTGGTGCTCTTCAAAACGATATTATTGCTTACTAACGTTAACAAAGATAATTTAGCGATACTGTTTTTTTTTTCTTTATTTGGTTTGTCGACGTAGCCTTATTCCAAAATAGTTACAGAAAACAAAATTTTAAAAAAGATAATCGGAGATGCTTCCAAAAATTGTCAAGCTTAGCAAACTTTAAAAAAATGGACATGAATGGCTAATACCAAACCCACAGTCATGATTAGCTCAATACAACGCGTTCCCGAATGAATTAGGTGCCACGTCAGGACCTTCACTGCCACATTTAACTAAGTGTGCAGTCCCGAGTTCTCACCTAGATAGGCGTTTAGGTGTTTTTATTACTTTCAGCGCGTTAGAAACATAACCTAAATAGTGAAGAACAATAATATCTAAACGTTTATCTAAAGGAACATTAATTTCTAAAAATTCGCTTTATGTAGAAATAAATGATTCTCAAGATACATCTTCCTTTAATTCCCTTTTGGAATAGTTACAAAAACATTAAAGCTAGGTTTTAGTATTTATATCAGTTATTAGGTTAGTTTTTAACAGTTTATTTATCTTAACTAATAACTTAAGAATTTATTTTAAAATATGTGGTTTTTAAGTTTAGAGGGTCGTTTTACGCACTATTTTAACATTTTAATCACAGAATAAACTTGACGTTAAATAAAATGTTTTCAACTATTTCGTTGAAAGTACCTACTAAAAGAGTTTCCATGTCTGACCAAACACAATAAGCTTGAATTAAGTCTAAAGGTTACAGCGAACAATCTTACCTAACACTGTACAGCTTTGATCTATAAACAACACTAAAGGGCGGAGGCCTAAAAGAGGCTTATCCTGTGGGAGAGTAGTCTCTATTCCGAAACTTGACAAGGGTGAAGAGATTGTGGAAAGGATTTGCTAAATCTATCCATAACCTATTTAGTTTCAGATAGTCTGCGTTATTACGTGAGCGATAATTTCGAATAGGGTGGACAAAAACTATTTCATTACGTTCCTACAGTTTCTGTATACGAATTTGAGCCTAATATAGTTAAACTTATTCCGTGATACTTTGACATCCCGAGACATTAATTTCTTAACTTTTCCGCCGACTTGTTTTCCCACTTTTTCCGAACTTTTATCATCCATGTTACGTGATATTGGTCTCTTGGCGACGAGAATTTCGGCTGATATTTAACTTTCTCCTTTTATTACTTAACTTTTGGTCATTGTGTTCTTTCTATTATGCTACCATATATTATTACTGTTGTAACATTACGCCGCTGTATTTCGGCCACAATGGCTTTTTATTTCGCATAACAATCGTAATCACCCCCTCCCCCGTGAGGGGGGCCCCCTCCTGTATTTATTACCTTCGGAGGATTTGTATTTTTTGGGACGTTATCGTCGCTCGGTGATATTTTTTTCGAATTTATTTTATCGACGATAAATTTTGCGTCGTAAAGTTCCGCAAAGAGAACAATGCTAAAGGTTTAGTCAACACGACACAAAGGATCGTTGGCTTTGTCAGTGTTTACAATTCAGCGTCGTTTGACGACCGCTACAGTCTCATAATTTACATTTTGTAATCACACGCGTTGAGCGATATGACTTTAGCTGAAGACGGCTGGTCGAAATTGTTAAAAGACACTGTCGGGTCTATGCATAAAACGAAAGTCTTACTGCCCTAAATGTCTTGAAATGGCGTTCAATTAACATGTAGCCAAACGGTCGCCCGTGAAGACATTGTTCCTCCCTGCTGGGCGTCCTCTCCCGCTGTTAGCTTCTCTAATCGTCAAACATGGACCCCTTGAAACAAAGGACCATTCCCCTTTCTTCCCTCCCCGGTCCGCTCTCCTCCCTCTGGTTTATCCCTAAGTGCACTTTTTTCGTGTCGTTAAGCAAATATGACGTTGCGTCTCCTTTTATTTCGTAATCTATGGAAGTTAAAGTCCTTTAGGTCCTATTAAGCGTCCTTTGTTAGCCAAACCTATCCAAACAAAGCGACGTAAAAAGAGGATCGGTCGTAATTTTACCAGGACCAGGTACAAGGCCGGAGTGAGTAAAGTGGTAGCCAAATTTACATCTGGCTGTGGGTTTTTCCTGACGCAAGATTTAGAGACGAAAAAAAAGTCCCCGGTGCCTATGAAAAAGAGGGGTATAACGCGACGACGCAGGACGAAAGGGGACGCAGCTATCGAGAGCTATGCGTCTCTTTCCTAAGCGTGCTTTGGGACATCTTCCATCTCGGTTGCGAGGGGAGTATTTTGGGAATATTTTGTAGAAATCCTCATGTTGGCACGTACGCCGTTGAAATAGGCATTTCGTGATGCAAGCATGTGTAGTCGGCACCTGTGAAGGTCAGAAGGGGCGAGTAGAAGACAAAGAACGCCGAAGCATAGGGGCTTTATGCAGGGTTCACACGAGATCCTTTCTTCGTGATGGTTAAGTCTTAGAAGTTGACGTTCTTGATTATAGTGTTAAGAAAATTCAATGCGCTAAGTTATATGTTCCCGAGGGAAACTTAGTGGAGGGAGATTCTTTGTTATGTACTTAATAATGTTGTTATTTTTGTTTTATGTATTTCTCTCTGTGTTTTCTCCTAAATAAATAAATAAATAAATTGTACATAGAGCATGATAAAAATTTAATAAAAAAACAAATGATTTTTTATGTTTGATGCGGCGGAACTCTCTTTGGAAAACTCATCGACGTCACTAATCATATTATATTTTTCTGCTTACGCAGGGCTTCGTATTCATGCGCCGCAATTTGTGTATTTAAAATGATTGGAATCAGTTTTAATATTTTTTTCCAATCCAATTCATATTTGATCATAAATTGGAAGAACTTTAAATTAGAGTTCGAGGAAGTGACTAAGTTGCGACAGTGACGACATACATTTTCAATTGAATATGTTCTCTCCAAAAAAGCTTTCATCTCATAACTATCCGGTAGATTTATAATCTGATTATTAACTAATTACTAAAACCTTAATACTTCATTTAAGATTAATTATATGTCCTTATATTTTCTGTATTCGTATCTGTATCTGTGTAAATATCTGTATTTTTCGGTAAACGAAATCTAAAATTAAGGTCAAAAATATTATATTTTCCAATGCAAAAGATATATTAAAAAAAAATTAAACATACAGATGTAGATTTTGACTACATATTTTAGAATCCAGAATTTGAAAAACCTAGTAAAACATTAAGAGCATGGAAACAGTAATCAGTCGTATGGAGAATTGTTGGGGTCACGACTCTCTTAATTGTTACATTTACCTCACCTATACGTCTACGATATCGCATAAAAGATCTGTCGGTGCATTTATTAGGATTCAAGGCACTTAGGTCGGTATATAACCCTCATCCCGACACAGCGATCCCTGAAGGCTGAGTTCCTACCTGTTTAGGGTCTCGTGGTTACGTCAGACCAGATGACGTAAGGCTTGCAAGGGAACGCGGGATGCCTAGCGTTTACACAGGTAGGCGAATTAATGCGTTCCGGAGAAGTGGGCTTCTGTAATTTTGGGTTTTTTTGTTCGTCGAAATACCTTTTAGAGAATACAGGCTCAGCGTTCACAGTCGTTAAATTGATTATTTAATTGTATATTTGTATCATTTACCATCGCATGTCGGCGGTCATTTAATTTATTCAGTGAGTTTTTTTAAAATAGTTTTTACGTGTTTTATTGTGGTATTTTATATTTGTAAAATACATATGAACTCAAAATGGAAGGTATTTTAATAATAAAAAATACAAAAAAAATAAAATAAAATTAACAACTCGTCATGTAAAAAAAACAGGTTGCTTTTACTTCTTCATAATTGATACAAAAAAAATCATTCTTTTTTATTTTTAACAATAAATAATATTGAAACAGTGAACTCGACATATTTACATACCTCATACTTATAAGTTTTATTGCGCGATCATCGAGATCAATTTATTTTCTGGCTCCCATGAAGTACTAGTCAGGATATTAGCCCAACACGCCGCTATCCTTTATGAGAACGGCTACATTGAATTTGATGGAAAACACGGACAATTTTTCATTACTGTTTGGAATGCTTCTGTGAAAATTCACCTAATGCGATGGTACCAACACGGGCGGGCTTTTGGCTTAACCCTACCACCAAGTAGGCGAAAGGGGACCTACAGTTTTATATGGATTCCGAACCGAGGAACAGCTGACGAAATGTGGTGCATAAACGGAACGGGGATTTGAACACAGACATCTGGCATGCCATGCAATTCCCTGGGCCACTAAGGTAAAAGGCGGTTATAAAATATATTAACATTACCTTTGGTTTAAAACAGTTATTATTCATTATCGGGAATAGATATAACTGAAAGCCAGCAAGTAAATACCGAGATTTTTCAAAACTCTCCGCCTTCGCAGCTCACTTATTGTAGAAAGGATTGCGTATTAGCATACAATCCTCGAGGACTCCAGGGGCGAGCTCCCACGACACGAACACCCACTCAACTCTGCTCGGGGGATACGTACGACGTGTCGACGGATCAAGAGATCAACGATAATTATTGGGGATACATACACGATCTTGTGTCACTCAAAACATACTATTTACCGATTTCCCTGGCGTTAAAACGGATGCTATAGCGATTGTTTCTAGGTCTGTGAAGGTCAGTTTATAAATTGGATGACTAAATATGATTTTATTCTGGTCTCAAAAATTGCGATTTCAATCATTATTACAATGAGCGAAGCGGCAGCGACACATGAAAACTTTGTTTTCAATGTTATTAAATCTATCCACGTGACAAATAACCTAATTATTATCAGAAAGTTTGCTACGTGGTAAGACTTAGTCCGCCCTTGTTGGTAACAACGCATTTGAGGAATTTGATTTGGGAAATTGTCCGTGTTTTTCTTGTAGTTTTATATAGCCGTGCTTCCTTGCATTGCATGTCACCTAATTCCTTCGAGAACCCGGTGTGCAATATCATGACGGTAGGTGTTGCAATAGCCACCCAAGTCCAGTTCCATAAAAAAAACAATCCATATTTTAGTAGGTGCACATTTCTTCACCTCCATGGGTGCACATAGTTATCTATCCACGATGCACCAGCAAATGAAGTCATAGTCAACATTTTTATGGTTGTTTTTCTGTATTTAAATACTAAGGTACATTGTTTCAGTTTGATAACAGCAACAGATCGTCTCTGTATTATCTAACTACATATGTAATTCGATAACTTCAACTCACTTAATCATCGATATAATCTTGCTTTACGTAATGTCGTTGTCAACGATTAGAAAGATATAATACGCAGCTAATACAGTGAAGGATGCACTGTCGTTGTTCTTTATAAATTGCATCCAGCAAATTGATAATATAGAGTCGGTTTAAAACAAAAGCCTTTTGAACATGGGCATTACCTCAGTTGTAGGCTTTGTCGAAGCCTTTGAAGTCGATATATGATGCAAGCTCGCTAAATGTGTAGGTATCAATTTAAAGTACCTAGTCACGTCCCAGCTTGTATGCACTGTAAAATCTCGCATTGACTACATCTCGTCAGACAAACCTTTGTTGGAATGAATATTATTCAACACCTTCGTTCAATATCTAACTGAAGCAACCGTTCGGTTTAGTGAACTCTCTATTTATTACATTTCTTGTGTAACCGGACTGTCGTGATGCGTTTCCAAAGGAACTGTTTGTCATGCCATGACTAGAACGAATATTTTGGGGGCTTCATTCCATGTTATTGTTTTATTATGAGTAGTATGCGTTTTACCAACCGAGCATTTACCCTACCATGCCAGAGAAGGTACCGTTGTACAAGGATTCTTATCTGAATAATGCGGGTAGCATTGCACGCGTAACTAGGCTAACAGGCCCTGAATAAAAAGTCGAACACGAATTTGGATTATTTCTTTCTTCGATGCTTTGATGAGCTCTCCGTAAATGAAGTCAAATTTCACCAGAGACGATTCTCAACTGAGGAGCCGGCGAACAAAAGCGGAATCCTCAACTAAGAGGATTTTGGGCTCTCTGGGCCCTAATCTATCACTTCCTAAAATATGTTCAATCAAAACCAGCTCCTTTTCCAAATCAATGTTAAGAAGTGCCTTTTCAGTCAGAAATGGACTTCTCCCATAAGGATCTGATTTATTTAATGTTTGACCTCTCGCGTAAAAAAACATCTGGCGGACGGTTCCACTTTTGTTCGTCAGTTCATCAAGTGGTAATAGAATCTACTCTGGTATTTAATTTTGTCGTGATCACAATAACCAATTTCTGCAGTTTCGCTCCATCATAACGAGTTGGTGGTTGTGGTAGGTTGGGACTAGCAACATAATATTATTATGAAACCTGAGCCCCCGATACATCTCGTTGCCTTATTATAGAGGTAAATCCAGTTATGCAACCGGCCCCTTCCAAAGCTCTGCAGGGACGCCTCCGGAACCCGTTGTCTGGTCTAAATTATGATCTTCTGCACTTACGTAATGATGACACCAACACACGCGCGCGGACCTCTCCCTCTGTCGTCTCACGCGATGCACACGGGCGTGGGTGTGTTGGTGCCAACACAAATGAGGTTTTCGGTCGGCGTAAAGGGCTCACCAACACCTCTATAGGGAGGCATAGAATATGAGCTGGCGTTCGTATGTCAGTTCGATAGCTTGAAATTACTATAAAGCTATTGTTGTTAATCTACTCGTGTGATTTCTCACCAATTGATATGCGCTTTTCGATATAATAATGCTCTAGAAACTCTTCTTGTTTTCGTCTACATACTTTTCAATTCTGTTTTTTTTTAAACCTCCGTAGCCCGAGGTGAAGTAACTGTGGGTGCGTTCTGGTTCTGTATGGTTCCAGATTCCAAGAAAACTGTTAGCCTACTAGGTGGTAGTTTCAACCCTGCCCGAGCTTGTACATTGGCCGTGTTTTCCATTCAGTTCAATGTAGCTGAGCAATAAAAGGAAGATTCTGGCATGGCACCTAGTGTCCACGTGGTTTAAGTTTTTTATCACGACAGGAAAGTGGTTGCCATCTATGTCCAGATTCATGAAAAAGGTAACTTGCAGTTTGGTAAAGATTATCAAAAATTACTCATGAAACGTATTCATCCTGCATGTGCCTTTTAGGTGGTTGCATTGTTTTACTGTGGTATTATAATCAGTATCTTATATAGCACCTATGTCTCTATGGCTGAGATAAAAAGTCGTCACTGAAACTAATGCTAACGCAAAGTAGTACTTTGTGACGTCACTTTGACACATTTTGTATGGACGAAATCTTAAAGCAATGCCAATTGACGTCACAAAGTACTACTTTGCGTTAGCATTAGTATCGGTGACGACTATTTATCTCAGCCTATGAATCTTTGTTACTATTAGTACAGACACAGTTGGGTAATTCTTTAATCTTCTTATTCGTTCTGTTATTTGTGTTACTTTGTTTCATATTCTGTTAAGTTATATTGTGTTACTTTTGTTAACCCATTGGTTGTTTATAAATAAGAGCGAACCAAAGTAGAAAGAGATTTTTTTGTTATCATTATTGTTTTTTTATGTTCTTCTGTGTTTTCCTCTAAAAAAAAGAGTTGCGTGGAGTTACCGACCGAATAGAAAAGTTAAGTGGCCCGCCCACTTTCTTTTCCGACTTGAGTTTTGCTTAAAAATAATCTATGATTTAAATTAAAATGGCGTCAGCTCGCGACGTATGGCCGTGCTAGCGGGATGCGAGCTACCTTTGTCCCTGGGCGCTCTTATGCATTTTAACCCTTTTATTTTCCAAAAAGCGAGCCCCATGCCACGCTGCGCCCACTGAGAGGAGGGTATTGTATTTCTGGACGAGTGTGGAACTGAAAAAACGCGTATGTGATCGTATGCACGTGTAGTCATGTACTACCTACGTGTATATGTAGATACACATGAGATGAATGTTGGGATAACGTATGACGGGCTAAGGACGTGGGATGAATTTTATTAGGGTAGTTTGTGTTTACGCCGTGGAAAGGATAAAACTTTTCTTTGTTCGTTTTGGCCATCCCACAACCCATACTGGTTTTATCTAGTCACAACTCGAATGTGTGGGAGTGCCTCGAAATGTATTGTCCTCGCTCGAACTGGTGCATTGAAAATGTTGGATATTTTGAGCTATGGATGCATGTCCCGTGGTACAATCACATATTTTTATAACGTTAACCTGGAAATTAAAACGAATTCGATCTCTCTTTCCGGCATTTTAACGTTGACCTTGAGTAAAAGTAACGCTCTCCTGTGCAATGACTGTGTGTCTACTCCTGGTCGGAAGTTCAAGACCTTCCATGCCGGGACGGGCGGTACATTTTTTTTAATGTAACGGCCATGGATAGCTAATACTTCACCTGTCGTCTAACCCAAAGCACAGCATAATATGTCCGCAGGAATTAGGTGCGATGCGGGGACGTTCCCTTTGATGAGCATGCCTATATTTTTGTATTGCCGCTCCGACCATATTTTATCCAATGCAAGGGTGCCGAGCCGACCCGGGCGTTCTTGACTCTACCACCTAGCATGGGGCTACACCTACCCTTACAGTTTAACATGATTGGAACCGTTCGAACCATGCAACAAGTTGTATTCGTGACGAAATGCACTTAAGGTGGCCCATCCCGCTCATCTCCCCATACAAAAGGGGAAAGAAGATCACGCCCATATTTCTTGTCAGAGATCCAAAATTTTGTTCAAAATAGCTTTATTTGATCGAACTAGATGTCTGATGACCATTGGCATTGTAAAGTTGTGTTTGGTTTCTAAGTTATAAGGTCCGAAATTTTATACAATAATTTTAGAGGTGGATTACGCAATGATAAAGTAAGAACATCGTAAAAAGATTAGTCATCAGACATAGCTTATTTAATCAAGATTTATGATCTATTTGGTTTTTGTTAGATTTTTGACTACAGCGGTCGTGGTTTACTTTTAGCTATAAGTCGTTTTGAAATTAAAATTTTCGTAAATCTTACCAAATCATACACTATGCACATCGTCTTTTTTGTGGATATGTTGCATCTTCCTCATCACGGAGCCTGTCTTATTCTTTGAAACAGAGAAGGTCCCAGAGCGCAACAGCACGGTTTTGTATCGAGCCCGCGAATGAGTTAGGCCCGCCGGGTTGGGCCACCTTAACTATCCAACTCAGAAGAGAAAGGCAGTACAGCATTAACGGGGCGGGGGATGAACCCATGAGAGTTGGCATGGGAAGTATGACCCCGCGACCCTGAACTACGAAATTACTGTAAATCAATTAATGAAATTAAGTTTGAACACAATTGTTTGTGTGAATTTAGGTTAATTAGTTTACCCAAAAATTTTAAATTAAAATTTGGTGTCTACAATTGACATGGGACCTCATTCGAATAACTTCTAACCTGGCTATAATTTGGCTGTTCTATTGTTTTGTAAATGTTACCTAGGTATTTTAATTAAGGTACAAAAGTATCCATCTGCTAAGTTCAGAGTGAATGCTTACTTTTAGCTAAAAACTATATTGTTTGATAAATTCTTATTTCGTTCACTTAAGTTAATCTAAGTCTAGACTTCTCGTCTTAAAAGAGCTCTCTTTAAGTTAGATAGTTACCTGACAAGGTGTCATGGGTAGGTAGTATTTTTGCCTCAATGCTGAACAAAAAGACCTTGACTACGGCAATGGGCACATTGTTTGTATACCTACGTACATACATGTAGTACTTACACATTGTTACAGACGTTTTAATCAAATAATAATGACTTTTTCCATGTTTAAATGCCCTTTGGCTCATCAAGAACAATTGAGCGCATCACAGCTCGCGCGATGTCCTAACTCAAAATGTAAGTCAATTAACTCAAATGTAAGTGGGTTGGCAGAAAATATACCTAGTCGATGCCTAAATTTAATTCGACAACAAACGAACAACAAGCTACAGCGGGAGTGCATTCGGCCGCGCTCGCCTGCCGTCGGCAACTCTCGGCTGTCAGCTGAGACGAACTGTTGCTATGCTGGCGCGACATAAGAGCGGAGCGGACAAAATGGGCTCGTTATTATTTAAATAATTTTGAAAAAAGAACAATCCAATTTGTACGGAGCGACTGAGTTACTTATTTTTCTGCGGATGTGTCCGTCGGATAAATGGAGGCTTGGAAAACGGTTAATTATTATATCTGCTCACCGAGCACGCTGCCTATCTAATCCGTGCTTGATTCCCTGGCCTTATGTAAATTAGTAACCACCATGAAAAAAACTGGTCAAAAGTGAAGACAGGTCATCACTTTTAACCAGTTTTTTTCCAACAACCACAGAACAAAACCAAGTGTACAGGATAATCTGCAAAAAAAAATTTCATAATCTTAGTTTTTATTTTTTTCCTATATATTTTCACATTTCTATTCAGCCTCGCACAAGTGTCAAAAAATCGCAAAATTCTGAATTTAAAGTGTGAGATGAAAACCAAAATTATAATTTAAATTTTACTATTTATCATTTACATTTTTTCTAAATCGTAGAGATTCTCTATAATAGACTTTCGTCTACAATACACGCAAACGCTTCGTTCGAATTTAACAATGCGGACATTAAAGTACACAAAGCTCCACAGAACGGATTAACTGCCTTAATCATATAAATCTCGCATGCAGAATGCATTAACCTTTATTTATTACAGTTCTGGCCGTTTAGCAGTAAGTCAATGTATCCCCAGAGCCTACGTGACTCCAACTACGCACACATACCAACTCGTCTCGGCGGAACACACACACATACGAAGACTAGTCATGCACATACATCGAGGTCGTGGTTAAGAACGAGCACGGCGACGAAAGGACGAAAGCGCCGCTGAGCTTCACAAAGAATCGAATAGTCTTGTGGCTCTTATTTCGTTGCGATACATTTGATTATTGCTTAGCAAGTGAAATGCCGTTTCCGACGAGATGGGGTGTGGGACAGTAATAGCTACAGACCGGTAGAAAGAGTGCATTTATGGTGGAGACGTGCTGTGAACCTTTTTTCTAGGCGTTTAGTTTGCGGACAAGCGTTGTGTGTAATGTTTTAGTATCAAGCATAAACGACTCTCCATCAAGTAATTGTCTAATCTAAGTGATGATAGAAATATTAAAGTATTTTGAATCTACGAATACAAATTTCGAATCGTTTTTTTTCCTAATACGTAAAATGTCAAGTTATTAACTAAATGTATTTTTAATGGGCACGACATCACAGTTATCTCATTTTCTTAAGGTTATTAAAAGATCGCGGGTTCGAATCCTGCTTCCGACGAATGTCCTGACCAAAAACAATTTCTGATTATCTTCCATCGATCCAATGCTTTGATGCAGATGGCGTCGTTTAAGCTCAAATTTAATTATCAAGTGTTTGGATGCTAAGTTAAGATAACCCAATAAAATAGATGGACTTGTATCAACGAATAAGTAATCTGTATTGTTGAGTTGAAGAATCTTTTATCTCCTTAGAATAACTATGTGGGGATATTTCTTCAGAGAAAATATCAAACGAGGAAGTAAGAAATGTATTCCGAAATTAAATTGAGATCTAATTTGGCTCACCGAAGTAAATTGAGATGGAGTCGTATGATGGGTAAGCGACATTGTTCAACATAATTGAATTTCGTGGAAAAGGTTCTCGATGCCTGGCCTAGATAGATCCATCGAAAATTCCCGCTTGGCAACAGCGAAATGAAAGCACCTTTCCATAATTTATGGTAAATTCGCCTCTAACTTTTGCTACATACGGGTTAAAATTGTCTGTCAATGATACTGTTATTGATCTGTTCAGTGGCCATACCAGCCATACATTTCCTATGAAAGTTTCCAACTGGTTTTATACTGAACCCAGCACATAATGTTCACAACGTTTATTCTAGGGTACTTTTCCTCGATCGGTGATGTTGCTTTGATTTCATATCGGCACATTAAAAATTCATAGCCAGAAAAAAACCGAGACCAACGAAATTCGATCTCTATTCCTTGAGATTAAAACTGAACATGCAACCGAATGTTACGCTGGTGAAGAAACATTGATTTTGAGGTTGCGAACGGAATATTCCGAGGTAAGGGGAGGGCAGCCCCTACGGGTGGGTTGTTATATTAATAATAGACAGATCTCTTTTTTCGTCGCGTGGCGTGGCAGACCCTTATCCGAAAAAAATATATTCGAATGACAGGTCTTCTCTTGGGGCAAAAAATGCTTCGGATAACATTCGATTTGAGTGACGTGCTTGGCTTCGACGCTTGAGGCAGGTAGGCAGGTCAATGGATCGAACTTTATTTTATGTATTTGTTGATACGGTGAGACACAATTACATGACCGATGAATGCTGGTAGAAACATCTAAGGGATATAATTAAATTTGGGTACATAATAATAGATACATGAACTTAATTGAGCGCCGAGCAGTCTGTTTTGTTGGAGACATGAAATTCAGTGGTATGGCCTGGAGTCACTGAACCAAAGAAACAATTTGTAGAGTCACTAATGCTGAAATTCACAGACAGCTCTTGGGTCTTGAGACGATTGTCAGTTTTGACATAAAATGTACGGAAGTAACGTCAAATTTGACAGTAGGAAGACTTGAGAATCGTCTCAAGACAGAAAAACTGTCTTTTAATCTCAGCATTAGTCTGTTTTAATGTTACTACTACGGTTACTGACACTTCTCCGTGGAACCCTAATTCCTCCCCATAAAACTTATTTTCAGAGATTCAGAGCACGTTACAATATGGAAGTGATTGAACAGTTTCTCTCTGCCGATCAGTTGCTTATTTATTCAAGCTAGGAGTCTGAGGCTGAGATAAATAGTCGTAACAGAAACTAAGACTAACAGAAAGTAGTAGGTACTTTGTGACGTCACTTTGACACATTTTGTATGGACGAAATCTCAAAGCAATGCCAATTGACGTCACAAAGCACTACTTTGCGTTAGCATTAGTTTCTGTTACGACTATTTATCTCAGCCTTAGTTTATGTTACGACTATTTATCTCAGCCTAAGTACACTTCCTCGATAGCACTACAATAGTTCGCAAGTTGACTGGCATGGTGCCTCCCTGAGAGTGGTTTCGCGAGGTTAGTTGTATTTGGCTGGGCATCTTTGTCTCTCATTACAGCCTGCTTTATCATAAGCATATTGAATAAAATCAAAGTACGAGCGCCCACATAATATTTTCAATATATTTTTGTTCTTGCGTTTATTTATGTTAAATGCTTAGCTTGATTTTTTGAAGCGTGCTGTGTTTGTCCGTCATTATAGATGGTTGCAGGTAGTCTTAAGTTAACTTTTGTATTTTTTTTAGATAAGTCTTCGTTGTCAAACCTAATAAAAAAAAATAACTTGTTTATGCAACCAGTAAAAAGTTTATATTTGAGACAATGTAGACTTTCTTTGCACAAATAAAATAATCATGAATATCTACGCGCAAAGGAGATTGCAAAGTTTGTATGAAGCAGAAAATCGGCCCTTTTTTAAGTGTACATGGATCAAACTACCATGGTAAAATTGTTTTGACTAAGTTGAATCCGAATTGATAGATCTCAGACACAGGAAAGTCCCAGAAACGTCAGCAGATGCCTTTAAAATATTTAATCTCCGTTCCGTGATCATACTTCGCGGCGCCTAGTAAATTGCATTATTGCCATACTTGCGACTTTATTGCACTGCCAATAGATGTATCTGGTAGCAAAAACTGTATCACAAAAGACATTTTATGGCAGAAATTGTGAGAATATTGAAAATAAGCGTCGAAAAAATTATTTCAGTCCTACAAAAAAAAAATCTCTCCTAGTAGGACCTCAATGAAAGATTGTTATTAGACACAGCTGGCCATTTTACTTTATTTATTTGACTGGCACCTCAAACAATGTCATTGACCTTTTGATTTTGAATTGACGTTTGCGCCGTCGACTGCCGTTGAGTGAGTTTTGTCGTCGCTGGGTCTATGGGTTTCCTGCACGATTGCGTGTGCAGGTACAGGCCTGAGAGTACTCCCTATTACCTGGACTGCTTCCCAGCATGTTCTCAAATAATATCTACTGTGCCGGTCCTTTGTCAGCCGCTATAAGCCAGCGGCGGGCTGGGCATCATCTCATCGAGACTTCGGGCGGGCGTGACGTTCTTCAACCACGTCATTCCTATCGGGTGACTGGGAGCGCAGCAATAACTCACGGGGAGGTCGTCCTTCGCGCGGTCGTGCGTGCAGGGGAACAAATTAGTTAGGTGTCGATGTGGTCATCAAGTTCTATGGTAGACTGTTCATGGTTAGGTTAGGACTTTATTTGTAGTTTACTGCTATATAATCGAATTGACTATTGCGTCATAGTATGCATTTAATTTTGAAATAAAGGTAAGGACAGGTGCTGGATCTTTTGGCTGGCAGGTTTCCAATGACTCAACGAATGCCGCTCACTACTTTGTAGACAGGTTAAACAATTGATTATGATGAGGGATGGAACCCATTGCTATCGCTGTAGTGAATTGAAGTATTTCTTTGTTTCATCACAATTGCTCCCTGTACTGAGCCCGTAGCCCGACTTGTCACCTAAATTGGCATTTACCCACAAGACCATGCATTGAGATTATTGCATAATTATTAATTTCGAATACGGCACCGATTACCTTAATCACTTCATCGGAACAGATAATTTCGAAATTATGCAAGATTCATCAAAAAACATATTACAAGTATGTCCAACTTAGGTAAAGGTATCATGAACTCACATTATATATACAACCTTGGTATTGGTGCTGTTTATACAAGAAACTACGGTCCCTGGAGCAGCACCCCATTGCAGCTCCAGGGGCGCTGCTCGCGCCACCCGATCCAAATAGAGTAGAGACGGTGGCGTGGAGCACAATAGGGAGTGTTTAGCTACACAAAACCAGTTAAGTTTTTTCTTATTTATTTAATATATTCATTCTGTATGCAGAAATAGTACATAAATTGTATTGTTACAACGTAAAATGCAAAATCAAGTCGTTGACGTAAGACATTACAAACAGGTAAATACCAAAGGAGCTGAGTCTAAAATCTTATTTCTTTTTTAATATGCTAGAGTTATGATAAAATGGCTGTAAATGAAACTATGTAAAATGTATTAAATGATTCAATTAAATATTTTGTAAATAAAATAGATTTTTCTTTGAATTATGAGATTATCAGTTCTTCTAGTATGCAGGAGGTGTAACAGATCTCACACGCAGCTCCGGGATTTTAGACTTGGTATGTAAAATCTCCAGTGATCTTCTGGATGAACAGGAAAAGATCTGATGAAATACTCCAGCAGTTAAAATGTTAAACAAGGCTTTTTTAAAGTATAGGTGCAAGGTTGGACTTGAAACAGCAAACAAACCTTACACAGGCGGTGCAAGAGAAACGAACGACAAATAAAACATACGGGTGGAGTTGGTGACGCATCGGTATGCTAGTTTCAAAGAAAAATATATGCGTAGTGTAGAATCTACCTGTTATAAAGAGGATGAAGAAGAATGATCAGTTATAGGTTTTATAGTTGTCTGTGCTTCACTCTTGTGATTATATCAGATTATACCATGTATACGTCACGTACCATGTAATTGAGGTGATATTAAACATATGAAAGAAATTATCTGAGCTATCAATATTTCCTCTTATATATTAATTACTGCCAGGTTCCTTTTCCACCAGAACATAATCAAGAAATTCTGCAGACAGATCCAATTGACGCAGATGTCGTGCCCAACTCGTGGTGTAGGGGCTAGAGGACTTGCCTTTCATGTGAGAGATTATGGGCTCAAATTCTCGCCCCGGTCATGCACTACTCTTTTTCTCTTTCTGAGTTCGATAAGTGCATCTCGTTACGAATGCGAGCTGTCCCATGGTTCGAAACTCATGTGAAACTGTAGGGTTAAACCTGCCCAGGTTGGTAACACCGCATTGGATAAAACTACGGTTGAAGCGGCAATGAAAAATTGTCGGTTTTTTCCATCCAGGTCAGTGTAGCCGTGCTCATTAAGGGACGTGCCTGGCTTCGGTGTGCTGGTTCGGATACCAAGGGAAACTGTAGGTCCCCCCTTCCTTACTCACTAGGTGGTAGGGTTAATAGGCTAGGTGGTAGGTTGGTACCATCGCATTAAATGAGGGATGGTCGAAGCGGCAATGAAAATTGTTGATGTTTCCCATCTAGTTCAATGCAGGTGAGCAATATAAGGAAGGCTTGGCATGGCACCTGGATCCCATGTAAGCTAATATCATGACGGTGAAATTAGCTATCTATGTCCAGTAACATACAAAAATAAAAGAATAAAGAAATGAAAGAAGTTTCGGGCATCAGGCTGAAGCATTAACGGAGCTTGCTGCCGGGGCTCCGGCAGTCAGTTTTGTCGATCTCCCAACGTGGGGTGCTGCAGAGGCTCTGGCATTAAAAGTTCCACTTTGTTAAGAGGTGGTGTCACACATTAATATTCCTGAAAACCGAGATATTCAACAGTATTCGATCAATTGACTGGGCGTGGTCCGGTTGGCAATGGTTAAGATTCCACTCATAACTTTACGTGACCTTCCACACTAACTATTTCGCAGAGTTAGTCCCACACGGGTAGGTAGCATTGCATAGAATGAAAGATGGTCAAAGCGCCAATTAAAATCAAGGTCCTGGCATGGCACTTAGTTCCTATGAGTTCAGACAACATGATATGAGGTTTAATATTATCTATTCATGCAGATATAGAAGGCAATAATCTGAGCAATAAATGGTTTAAGCGAACATCGACCAAAAAGCAGCAAGGATATAAAATACTTAAAGCTGCAAAACTATTTGATTAGTTGGATTCGAACCAGTTAATCGCTAAAGTTAGACGCTATATCTCATGATATCAAAATTCCTAAACTCAACCTTACATTAATTAAACAGTTTAAACAACTCCTAAGCACTTACAGCAGTATTCAGAGTGGGCGGACTAACTTTAGTACGCATATTAAGGTCGGACTAAACCAGTTTTTGTATGGTTAGTCCGGTGCTAATCTCGTAATAAGTTTTGACAGGTTCTCTCTGAATACGAGGCCTTCGAATATAGGCTGCTATACAGTGAAATGTTTGCTAAGTTTAGGACATACGGGTCTTATCATCACTTTTTTTTACACATACAAACTACCCCAATCTAGTTGACTGAATTGATAATAGCTAGAACGGTTATGTTTATAATTTGTTCATCCTAGTAAGTTTTAAATAAAATATGGGTGTTTGCATTTACTTAAATGACTATAGGTTGTACTAGATCACAATGAGGCGGAGCTGGAGCCGGAGGCGCAGGAGGCGGTGATCCTCTCCCCGCACCTTGCATCCCAAATCTTTCTGCATGTCAACATGCCTTCACTTCTTGATTGAACTTCCGCACACACTCCACACCACCTGAGAACAGGATAATTTATTTCACAATGAATTTTAATTTGCTCGCTAGCTGAAATCGACGTTCAATAACAAAATTGTCATTTTGGAATTGCTACCCATAATTATATGTTTGTAGGTTGTCACCAAAATATTCGGGTTAATAATTTAGGTAAACGGCAAAAAAGGGTTGCATGGGTGGATAATAGACTCGAGGAAACAAATATAGCAAGTGAAAAGTATACATAGTTACTCAATCGAGGAATATCGATGGACGAACACCACAACCGAGGCGAATTTTCAGGAATGGCATCCAGGATGAGAAAACATTGATGGCAGACAGCATCATTCTGAAAAACAAAACCAGAGTTATTGAAGCTATTATTTGATAGAAGTAGAATTGCTGGAGTAGGTTAGGTAATTATCTAACATATTATTATTAGTTAAGATTAAAATGATACAACAGGAGAAATAGGTATTGTGTCAGCGCCCAGGACGTGTATTCTTGGCATTCAGTCGATTCAGTAGAGTTAACAGAAGAAGAATTTACTTTGACATTACTGTTAACTCTACTGAATCCGCAATGACTGAATGCCAAGAATACACGCCGAGGACACGTTCAAGCTTGCTTATGAAGAGTATACGTGGCTAACGGACTTTAACGCACCTAGCGCAACTAATTGAGCAACAGGTCCAGCCGGCATTTAGATCTAGTTTGTATTCAGCAAATAATAACCATGAAGCTATTTGAACCTAGTGCAATAAGTCTGGTAAACCCGGCATGTAGATTACTTAAAATCCAGACTACGGCGTCCGCTAAGTTCTTACGAATCACAATTTAATTAGAGTGACATTGATGAATATTTCGCTGCTCCGCTCGGTCGGCTGTCTGCGGAGCAGCGATAAAGCGGGCACGTTATCTGAGCAAAGTGGACCTAGCCGTGCCGATTGTTATTTTATTGTTTGTTAACCTTCAATAGGAACTAGATGTGCTTACATAGCGTAGTTTGATCAATTAGTAAGCTTGAGGGTGTCTCTGGTATGTGAAATAATTGGTTCTTACCTCAAATACAGTCGCTGGAAGGAATCCACACACCTAATACGGCATTGTTCAACAAGTTTCTTCGGAGCCGAGTTACTGTACCTCCACTGTTAACACACCGTACAGCAGCCATATTCTAATGAACTGATTTTAAAGCACATGGGCCATATCCCCACATCACAATATACCGGCCGTAACAAACGAATCGAAGCGGAGGCGGCGCAAGTCAGCTGTGTCATGTCACAGAATACAATAAATAGCTACGCTGTCAGCGATATTATTGCCATAACTGAGACAAACTCGATATTGGAAGGTATTTGTTAATGTAATAATAATGGTAAAATGTATTAAATTAAAAAAAAATAAGAAAAAGTTGAATCGAATTGTAATAATGTATACCATAATATTATATAACGAACATTATTTATTAAAAATCGTGTCAATATTTCAGGGCAATTGATTTCAATACCAAGAGTAATACTGAGGAATATTCAATGTGAGGTGTAGCCACTCAAACATGGCGTAATGTCGTCTTCCGTGTACGAACTTGGTCGTTATTTTTTAATTTGTGCGATGTTTGCAGGAGTGCTATCGAAAAAGGTAATATTTCAAAAATCTAACAATAAAAAACAATAATCGATGGTTTCGAACACTCTCATAATCATATTGGTTTTAAGCCCAAAGAGTCCTGGAGCTCCGGTTGCACACCTCCTTTAAGTAATAACTTTTTTCTTCTGAGTCTTTTTTTAAAGAAATATTTGTCCCGTCATTTGTTTTAAAGAAAAACAAAATAAATCGCTTGAAAAGTTTGAATGTAAGCTACTTCGCGGGAACAAAGTAGAAATATCAACGGTGTGGGATCTAAAACGACATAACAAACTTTTTTTCGTACAACCTCTATGAATACGGTTGCTACGCTGCATAATATCAGTAAATATAGGTTTTTCAGTATATTTTATTGACAAAAATATAAAAGTTAACATGTCAACGTACAGGTTTAGACTTCAGGAAAAGATAACAACAATTTTATTAAAATTATAAGTTCGCATAGATGTTGCGCCGTATATTATACGGCACGCAAAGCAAGAAATTACGCGTAGAGATTAGAATATTTTCGTGTTAGTCCCGAAATTTACACAGAGTTACAATCGAATCTAGATAACAACAAATATTAAAACCACATCTCTCTCTGACAGCAGGGGGGAGCATTGGCATGGATAATACGTCCTTACCTTCTTATTCATAGGAATAATCTAATGGTAAGTGTCCATGTATTGTATAACAATTAAATTGTCGTCAGATAAAGATTACGGGGCGAGTAATTGAATAATACATTTATTATTAATGGTGTGATGAGCTCCTCCCAAACATTTTTAATATACATGTCGTATCATACAGAACACCATAAGTGGTTATGTCATTTTTGGTGTCCATATCGCATATGTAAGTATATTGTATCCTGTAAACATTCCAGTTGTCATATGAATAGCCTCTGAAACGGCGTGTAAGTAAGTCCTTTTTAAATTAATAATTAGTGTAAGTAGATTGTCATAGGTATAAGACCGGTATTGATACAATAAGCGCATAGCCCAACAAATGGCTCTATCACATGAACATCAACAAAATAAAAAAAACCGGCCAAGTGCGAGTCGTACTCGCGCACGAAGGGTTTCGTACCATCGTACATCATTTAACACCAAAAAATCTAGTTTTTTGTATTCTTATGTATATCCCTTCTAATTTATAAATTTTTACTTATTTGTTGTTATAGCGGCAAAATAAATACACACTCTGTGAAAATTTCAGCCGTCTACCTATTACTGATCGTGAGATAAAGCCCTGTGACAGACGGACGGACGGACGGATGGTCAGCGGAGGCTTAGTAATAGGGTTCCGTTTTCACCCTTTGGGTACGGAACCCTAAAAACGAAAATGCTAAGCTACAGCATTTGCTTCTTTCTCTACCATTATTATATCTTTCTCTACCAAGAACTCAGTTCCCTCTATTGTTTTAATGGGAATTAGGTATAAGTTATTTATCCTAGCTTAATATAGAAAGTTCCTTAATTGTTGATTCCCTACTGATTTTTTTTGACGGAACAAAAAGTTGCCTGATTTGACAACTTAGCAATATGTTATTATTAGTCTCATACAACCCATCAAATTCATAAAAATAAAATGCACAGGTAGGTATGTTAAATAATAAGTATAAGCATTTTGCGTAAAATCGATTGGTCTTTAGGCTGTTCCGACCCATATAAAGTTGTTTGCACACATAACGCAAAAAGTATTGCACTTTAAGCCACGAATTAATAATAAAAGTTTAATATAGTCATATTACTTGCAGCGAAAACCATTTCACAATTTCAGGATTATTGGTTTTGTTACAATTTATTTAAATACGATTTTTATTTAACAGCGCCATCTAACGGTGTAAAACTTCTAATCGGCAATTACAACGAAACCATTAAACCTGAAATCGTGAATATGTTTTCGCTGCAACTACTATGGCTATATTTAATATTTTTGCAATACTTTTTGCGTTCTGTGTAAAAAAAAACATTGTATGGGTCGGAACATCCTTAAGGCGCTAGGACTAGCCAACTACTCGCGCCATACAAATGCACTTTTTAACAAATGTAATAATATGTAGTGAAACGCTTCAGTAAATCCAAATAGAACTCCAGACTGATAATGGATTGTTAATATTTTTTTATTCCATCATTTATTTAAATAATAATAAAAATAAAAAAGTTGATTTTTCTCATTATAAATCTAAAAGTAATTCGATTTCTAGATATAAGCAAAAACAGCATATATGCATAAACAGAAAATTCCATTTGTTTTTAGATTTCTACATTTAGTCAAAAAAGTTCGGAAATGGACACCGTTTCCGCAATGTATTTTGTATAGAAAAAGGAAACATACATCAACGAAAATAGGTCGATTCCTAGACAAGGAATCATATATTGTAAGAATGACACTTATAATCGTCAGACTTAGTTAGTTAACTTGGGGTGCCTCGTCTAACTTTGCGATTTGGCTAGTGCCAGGGCCTTAACACCTATATCTATTAGGTATGAAGAGATATTTATCAGCAAAATAAGCGAAAGAGTACGCGCTGTGGTCGTAGGTAGGTATCTTATGGCGCTCTATCCCCTCAGTCTACCCCTGCGGGTGAGCGACGCGATGTGATGGAATGTAGGTATATCTTGATGTACAATCTTGAACTGCTCCGTCATGAACTCACATCAATGATTTCTAAGTCAATGACTCACATACTAGAATAAACAACGTAGATTCTAACTCGAAGTTTTTTTGTAAATCTATTTACCATTCTAAAATCTAAGAAGAACGCTGTATTAGCTCAATACTTAAAAAAATAAATTAAATGTTAGTGTCCATTAGCAATATGCAACATCAACATAGCAAGGAAACCAAGCCGTATAATATTCTCGAAACACCGTCCAAATGCCCTTGATATCGGCTCGCTATGGCAACCTCTATTTATTCAATAGCGCCGCGAGGCGATGCGATGTTGCCGCTACGCCAAGCTAAATATAATCTCTCTCTCGCTCAGTCGGTAACTCGCCAGCATAGCGACAGGTTATGTCGCTTCGCCCCGTCGCGTCGCGTTTGCAACAAGACTCACTATCGCCTGTCCGATTCGAAACTTTCAAACCTGTCCAACAATACATGAAAAAGAATCTTACTAAAACAATTCATATCTCTCCGATGTGTTACGAAAGATATATTATATAAAAGTTGCGATGTAATTTATACTTTAACGTGAGTGGGGTAGACAGGTTTGTCCAAATTTCAATATGGCGTTGAGGTCCCGTCTGATAGAAGCAGTGAAACAGTATCCGAACTTGTACAACATTGGACTCGACAGTTACAAGGATATTGCTTTGAGAGACAAGTGCTGGTTAGAAATATCGCAAGCGTTAAATGAGACAAACTGTAAGTATGCCTCGGACCAGATTCTGAGTTAATATGCAATGAGTTTGCCTTTTTTTAGGGTTCCGTATCCAAAGGTTGCCAACGGAGCCCTATTACCAAGCCTCCGCTGTCCGTCCATCCGTCCGTCCGTCCGTCCGTCCGCCCGTCCGTCTGTCACAGGGCTGTATCTCATGACCTGTAATAGGTAAGCAGTTGAAATTTACACAGAGTGCGTATTTATTTTGCCGCTATAACAAAAATAATAAAAATTTAAAAATATGTGATTATGTTTTATTAAATCTTGTACGATGGTACGGAACCCTTCGTGTGCGAGTTCGACTGACACTTGGCCGGTTTTTTAGTAAAGATTTCGAAAACTTCCTGCGCTTTTTTGATATATGTTTAGATATCACAATATTAACATGTATGTTTGTATTTTAAAGTTAGTACAGCTAAAAAGTAGAGTGCTTTCATCATTTTAGCAAAACCCGTAAAATATTTTTTTTCCGCCAATCCTTAAAATAGTGCACTAACCAAACATTTTCTTTCAACATTGTATTTTTATGAGATTCCTCGAAAAATACCGCGATGTTTTAGATAAAAAATTACGGATTGGTCGGATTTTCAAAAATGGTTTTGCTAGAGCTATGTATGTATATTATCCAAAAAATGATTTTTTTGTTCGACGATTTTATCCAAACAAAGAAAAATGTCCTCGCAATAAATTGACTCCCAAACAGAAGTGGAACGGTGTGTTCCAGGCGAACTGGTGAAGCGCGAATGGAAGATTCTGCGCGACAGTTTCCGGCAGGCGATGAACCGACGCAAGGTGGCGAAGAAGGGTTCCCTGCCGAAGCGGTGGCGGTTCGAGAAGCAAATGTCCTTTTTGCTCCCCTTCATGACTCACAGGCTGTAAGGATACATGTTCATAGACCTTTACGATATTTAACTGTCATCCTCGGAAGCCCAGTGACGCGTCGCCTTCCCAGTCGATAATCGAGGTTGCGCAATTCTGGGCGCGATCGGGTTTTGTATGGTTGACCGTTTTAGGATTTCACGTAAAACTGTCACCATTCCCTCACGTACGGGGCGCTTAACCTTCGGCGCCACTGTAAGTATTGGTATTTGCAAGTAAAATATATGTGGGTCAAAATCCAATAAGTGGCATCTGGGGTTTATGATGATATATTAGGTTTGTATTCCCGGTCGGGTTGGTAATATCGCATTGAATGAAAAATCGCCGAAACGTCAATCTAAATTTTCCGTGTATTAAATCAAATTTAATGTAACCGTGTAATATAAGGAAGATCCTGATATGGATGCTCGTTTTTATTTAGTGTGTTGGACTAAAATCATAACAATAAGCGTGGTATTAGCTATCCACGTTAATTTCCATAAAACTAATCTAAATTATCTCGACCTTTTTGACCACTGACAAGGAGCTGCAGCTTCAGAGGGAGGTCATCGAACTACTGCAGACCATGCACGAGAAGGACGTCCGGATTAAGGAGCTCGAGTCTCGACAGCACCGTGCCCCTCAAGAACCTGCCACTTTCTTCTCCCCAACCAATCTCATGACAGCTTCGCAATCATCATCATCATCATCACAACCGATATTGATGACCACGGCAACACTAGAATCTCCAGCAAGCAAACCTAATAGTAAGAAGAGTAAAAAGAAGAATAAAAATGCATACAATGTAAAAAATAGTATCGATAATATTAAAAATTGTAAAAAGGCAACTAATGATAGGATGACAATAAATGAACCAGCAAATCCATACCTTCACAACACCAAATCGCACCAGAAAAGAGTATGCGAACCGGCGCCTCTAAGTGTCAATGATGATTACCCAGTACGACGAAAAATGCTAATTCTGTGTGACAGGCAAGGAAGGGACTTGGCCGCGACGATGAAGGAGCTCTCGACTGGCTATGATGACGTATCAGCAATATGCAAGCCAGGTGCCCCGCTGCAAGCGCTCACACAAGACGTACCTGGCCTTACCAAGCACATGAAGGAGGGAGACGCACTTGTAGTCCTGGCCACTGACACCGTTACGAACTCTGACTTAAAATAACATATTCGTAGCATTAAGTTTCTGACGCGGCACTGCTGCCTAAAAAATATTAAATTATTTATAAGCTCAATAATGTACAATTATAGATGTACTGAGAGCTCTAGAATAAATGATGTAGCGCACCAAATTAACATCCAAATGTACAACATTAGCTTAAAATGTCCAGAAGTTCATTACATAGATTTAAATTCTTTTGACACACCGTGTTTTAACAGCATAGGTAACATAAATTCTAAAGGCTTGTACAATATATGCCTCGAGATAATCAGTAAAAAATATGTACATAGATTTTACAATCCGAATTTGCGTTATTTGACAGGTCCGCATATTTCTAAATATAGCAATAAAAGTGTAAATGAGGGAGAGGACGAAAATTCTATGTTCTATTCTTTTTGTCAACCAATGATAGACCACACTCAGACGTAGCAGTAGCATCTAGCCAGAATATAAGCCCCCCCGTTGCTAACACAATACGTAAAGAAAATGTAAACAGTTTGCAGGTAGGCATTGAGTCATACTTTAAAATATTTCATCAAAATGTGCGCAGCCTCCGCAATAAAATAAATTTAATTCAAGTAGATATTCACGATGATCAACCAGAGGTAATCGTTTGTTCAGAATCTTGGCTCCATTGTAACGAGGTTCCGAATATAACGCTCCATGGATATAAAGTGTCAAATAGTTTTTCTCGTAAAAATAATATTCACGGTGGAGTAATTATATTTTCACGAAACGATATAAGATTTAAAAAAAGGTCTGAAGTTCATGAGATGACCCAGGAATTCCATTTACATTGCACAGCAATAGAGATCCCGAAACTGAATTTAATTGTTATAGGTTTATACAGAACTGACAATGGTGACTTTACCATTTTCCTCAAATCCATAGACACTATTTTAAGTTATTTTGTAAAAGACAATAAAAATATCATTTTAGTTGGTGACTGGAACATAGATTTTATGACATTAAATTCTAAACGAAGCAAAATAACCGACCTACTAAAAACATTTAACATGTACAATTTGGTGACTTTCCCGACTCGTATTTGTGATGGGTCAGAATCGTCTATCGATGCCTTAGCTTCGAACTTGTCTCCAAATTCAATCATAGTTTCCGCACGTGTCACTGCAATAAGTGATCACGATGGCCAGCTTGCCTTGGTTAGGGAGAGCGCTCTGCAGGCCTGCCGCAATCCTCCTGCCCCTATACAGCGGAGGCTTCGCACGCCCGGCAGAGTGAGCCAGTATTGTGAAGCGATCGAATTATATGACTGGAGCAGTATTGTGTACAACAGTAATTACCCCATAGATCTTAAGTTCGAAAAATTTATAAATGTATTAACCTATTATATAAATATCTATTTCCCCATGAGAATGACAAAAACAAGCAGAAAAGACAAAGAATATTGGATGAATGACGACATATTGACACTTAAAACAAAACTTTGTCACACATTTGAAATGAAAAAACAATTTCCTCACAGCGATGTTTTAAGAAAATGTATAGAGAAGTACAGGACAGCTATAGATATGATGTCTTGGCATAGTCGTAGAGATTGCATTGAGTTAAGGATATTGAATAGCAATAATCCGAAAAAAGAGATATGGAGAGTAATTAAAGATAAGACCAATAGAGGGCTGTGCAGGGAAGATAGTATTCAAAAGCTTGTAACCTGAGACGGAGTCGATGTTCCTACAAACAACATTCCTGAATATATGAACTCACATTTTCTAAATATCGGAAGCAAGCTAACAACAATGGATCCTGCTTCTCCAATCAAAGCTCTGTCCCTAATGATGAACACTCCCCGTATTGATGCTGACCATGCCTTTTGTCTACCCTATGTCACACCTGAAAAAATATCAAAAATTATCCGTGAAAAATTATCAAAAAAGAGCAGTCCTGACATTTTCGAGTTATCAGGTGAATTGATTGCCAAATGCTCAAATAGCTTGTCGCCTTACATATCAATATTAGTTAACCAAATGTTTAACGAGGGTACCTATCCTACTGCATTAAAACAGACCCGTGTATGTCCTATTTATAAGGGAGCTGGCGAAAGAACTGACCCTAACAACTATAGACCTATTAGTATAGTGCCTGCACTATCCAAAATAATTGAATCTGTGATATCTGACTCAGTAATTAAGTATCTTGAGGATAACAGACTTCTTTCCCCCCACCAATATGCATACCGTAAGGACCTCTCCACAAAATCAGCTGGAATGAAGCTGGTAGGAGAGATAATAAAAGGAATAGATAAGAGGAAGAAGGTTGCGGGCATATTTTGCGACCTGTCAAAAGCCTTTGATGTCGTGGACTACAATCTCCTCTTGAGCAAATTGGAAAAATATGGAGTTAGTGATAAACCTCATAAATTGCTTAAGTCATTCTTAACAGATCGAAGACAGGTCACTGAGGTCACTCTCAAAGGAAATAAGATATGTTCTGGGCTAGGCAATATAAAAATGGGCATTCCGCAGGGGTCAGCATTAGGAAATACATTATTTTTAGTATTTATAAATGACTTAGCCTTAATTCAGATAGATGGTGTGTTAATACTTTTTGCTGATGATACTAGTATAATAGTATTTGCTGAATCCATTCATGAACTGGAAATAAAGCTAAATTCCGTAGTAGGAAAAATATCGGAATGATTTGCTGCGAACGGCCTCATATTAAATACGTCAAAAACCAACTATATGGTATTTTCTGGACGATACTGTGGTCCCCGTGAGCTCTCCATTTCGAATTCCTCCGGATCTATTAGCTCCCAGACATGCATACGATTCTTGGGATTCCATATTGACCCAACTTTAAGTTGGAGAAGCCACATAGATAAACTATGTAACAAGATGGCAAGTGGTATCTACGCACTAAGAGAGTTACGCCGCTTGATCGGTCCCGAAACGTTGAAACAATCCTACTATGCATACGTACATTCACTGCTATCGTATGGAGTAATCCTATGGGGTAACTCAACGGATTCTGAAAGGGTGCTAATACTCCAAAAACGAGCGATAAGGGTATTAGCCAGTGTACCACGAACAACATCCTGCAGAAATCTGTTTAGATCTTTAGGAATATTGACTGTATGCTCTCTATACATATATGAGGTGGTAGTATACATACGTAAGAACATCCAGTCTTTCGAGATTAATGGCGTAAACCACAATTATAATACACGTAATTCAGAGCGTTTAAAATCTGTTGCGCACAAATCGGCGGTGGCTGAAAAAGACCCTGACGTGATTGGACCCAAACTGTATAATAAGATTCCAGAAAAAATTAAGTCTTTACATAGTGACATTGTGTTCCAGACTCAGCTGAAAATATTCCTTTTAGACAACCCATTTTATAAGATAAACGAATTTTTTTCTTATAGTAAAAATAACAAATATTGCTGACTTGGACGGTCAAAATGACTTATGTACGTTAGAATATAAAAGCAAGTTATAGTCGAAATAATTATTGTTTATAAACATATGTATCTTAACATATGTTTAAAAACTATTCAGACTGCATTGCTGAACGGAGCAAAACAAAAATGATGACGAACCATACTGAATATGCAAATGACTCAATTTAATATTGTTAATGTTGTGTGTTCTTTATGGCGAAATAAATATCTGTATCTGTATCTGTATCTGACCCTTCAACTGCATGAAATGACAGGAACAATTATTGAAGCGAAGTCCGGCAGAACACCCTCTTACAACAGAGTATAATTAATTAAATCTGATTATTCTCAATGAAAGGAAACGTTCTGGCATTGCACCTTAGTATATCTGGTAGCACTTGTGATTGGCGATGTATCACAACAGTACTGTAATCCAACTCAAACGTGTCCAATGCGATTATGATTATAACATGATTCACCAGGATTAAACATTTCGCTTTATCTTTAATGTCTGTATCATTGTCTAACCAAACTGTTTCTTTAATTGTTGCATCCAGGCCCGACGGCATAAGACACCCGTACCTAGACCCCCTTCCCGACGAGGCCTTCTCGAACGCCGACTCCGAAGACGAAATCGAAGAAGTCTACGAGCCGGAAGTGGAAATGCAAGATCCGGTCCGAACAGAAGAGAACACGTTCTGGACGGAAACGGCCAGCGCGAGCTCGTCGCTGCCTGTGACCAAGACGGAAAAGCAGGACCAAGACGACCTGGAGCTGTTCTTCAAGAGCTTACTGTGCACGGCGAGGAGGCTGCCGAGGAACTATCAGATTAAGATCAAGAGACAATTGCTGGAGGTCGTTTCAAAGGTCGAAGAAGAATATTGTGCGAACGAACAACTTTAGTCAATGATTTTTGATTTGGACTTGCGGTGATTTTTCGTTGGAGATGGATATATTACTTACTCCCTTTTATAAATATACTTTAATGTTTGTTAAGTCTTTAGGGGTTATGCAAATAAACTAGAAATACAACTTGCTTCGTTTTATTATGCTCATGTTTTACTTACACGCTACGGATGTATGCCTCGATGAATTTAAATAATTGTCCATCTTTTTTTCAATCAATCCAAACATAAGTATTATCATAACATACATTATAAATAATTACTGTTACGCGGGTAGGGTGCAGATTAGAGAAGAAAACACCAATACTTAACACTCTACCTTTATTTCAAATAATTCACAAGCAAACTCACAAATACAATTTCACACTAGGTTAATCCAAACACTAATTTACAAACTATATCACTCACTTCACTGATTCACTTCAGAGCTAGTTCACTGCACTTCTATATCGCTTGTTGTCGCTCACTTCGCTTCCAAAAATAGACTGCCGCCCTCAGCGCCTTGGGCGCCTTTTATATCGGTGGAGCTTCTTTCCAGAACACTCCACCGATTTCTAGGCGCCCATGTAGGGCAGCAGTCGAGAACAATCTCCCTCGAGACATTACTAGAATGTCCGAGATTTGTTTCTGAAGTCAGCTGGACGAGGCGTCACTTTATATGGGACGACAGTGATGCGATAGCCTGCGCAATGCAATAAGACAAGTAGCGCCATCTACTGAAATTCGAAGGAACCATTTGGCGCACTTTGGTAGTGTATCAGCGCTATGTCTTCGCAGCGGGGCGCGCTCGTAACACTGCCTCCTCCTTAGTTATGCTCGTCTCGAGCATACTTGTCTCCGTGGTATCGGGCCAGACGATCTACGTGCACAATCTTTTCCCGACATCTATCATTCCGGCGGATACGATATGTCACGTCATTGATTTTAGTCACCACTCTATATGGGCCTTCCCATTTTGGTTGCAGTTTGGGACTTTTTCCTTTTTTTCGTAATGGATTATGTAGCCAAACTAAAGATCCTTCTTCAAATACATTTCCATTAGCTTTGCGGTCGTAACGTGTTTTCATCCGCTCGCTTGCTCGTAGACCAGCGTTTATAAACAGTGTCCATTTTTCCTCGCAGATCTGACACATACTCTGTTACACAATGGGATGCCTCTGGTGGAATTCCTGTCAGAAGGTCAGCTGGTAGTCTGAGTTCGTGTCCAAAATTTATGTAGGCTGGAGTTTCATCTACGCTTTCATGCACAGCGGTTCGGTATGACAGCAGAAACAGCGGAATATACTGGTCCCAATCCTTTTGATGGTCTTCTACCAATTTGGCCAAGTGTCTTTCCAATGTCTGATTAAATCGTTCCACCATGCCATCTGACTGTGGGTGGTATGGGGTTGTCCTGGTCTTATGGATTCCCATTATTCGACATGTCTCCTGAAACACTCGGGATTCGAAGTTTCTGCCTTGATCAGTGTGTATCTCGAGAGGTACTCCATAGTGACAGAAAACTTCGTGGACCAATTTCTGTGCAACCGTGATCGCCTCTTGGTTTGGTATGGCAAATACCTCAGGCCACTTAGTGAAATAATCCATTACAACCATAAAGTAACGGTTGCCGTCATTTGTCGGAGGAAAAGGGCCAGCCACATCAAGAGCAATTCTCTCCCACGGAGCTCCAACATTGTACAATTTTAAAGTTCCCTTGCTCCGTGTATGAGGCCCTTTAACAGCGCTACAGATCGTGCATTTACGGCACCAATCTTCTACATCATCGCGACAATTTATCCAGTAGAACCGTTGTCGTATCTTCAGGAGAGTTCTCTTTATTCCCAAATGTCCACCTGAAGTTCCATCGTGCAGGCATTGAAGAACTTCTTTAATCTTAGATCTGGGGATGACTAATTGCAGAGAAGTATCCTTTCCGTTAGGTGTTTCCCATTTTCTGTACAATATTCCGTCATGAAGTACCAGGCTCGACCACTGCGCCCAGTAACTTTTAGTCGCTGTGCTCATTGCAGAAATATCTCTCCATTCTGGCTTTGTCTCTCCTGCTCTCTTCCAGTGAATAATGGGCATCAGATCATCGTCCCCCTCCTGGGCTAGCTTCATGTTTTCATTGCTCCATTCTTCGCTGATGTTATCCGTTCGGATGGCCTTTAAATGAACGGTCTCCTTTATCTCCTCCCTGATGCAGTGCTTACACTCTTCTGGGCAGGGTCGACGAGACAAAGCGTCAGCATTTCCATGGGTTTTACCACTCCGATGCTCTGTATCGAACTGATACTCTTGGAGCTGTTCCAGCCAACGTGCAACCTGCCCTTCTGGATTCTTAAACTGAAGCAGCCATTTCAAAGCAGCGTGGTCAGTCCTCAAGCGGAATCTTCGGCCGAGAAGATACTTGTTGAAATGCTGCAAAGTCTTCACTACTGCTAGAAGCTCTCGTCTTGTCACACAATAGTTCCGTTCTGGTTTTGAAAGGGATTTGCTGAAATAACCAATAACGATCTCCTTGTCCCCATGACGTTGTGAGAGTACACCGCCGATTCCGGTATTACTTGCGTCTGTGTCGACTATGAACTCTTTATCGGCTTCGGGGTAGCCCAAGATTGGAGTGTTACAGAGATGTTGCTTAAGTTCTTGAAACGAATTTGCGCAGTCCTCGTCCCAATTGAATTGACGCTTATCTTCTGTAAGTCGATGCAGAGGCTTAGCAATCTCGGAGAAGTTTCGGACAAAACGGCGGTAATATGAGCACAGTCCTAAAAAGGCACGAACTTCAGTCTTATCCTTTGGAATTGGCCACTCCTGTACGGCTTCGATCTTCTTTGGGTCAGTTTGGATGCCATTTCCGGAGATAACGTGACCCAAATAGCTAACCTGACGCTTGAAGAAAGAACACTTCTTGCCACTTAGTTTAAGGTTAGCTTGGCGAATCTTGCTCAAAACGTTCTCCAAATTCTTGATGTGCTCGTCAAATGTCCGCCCTAATATGATTATATCGTCCAAGTACACCAGACAAGCTTCCCCGATCAGCCCAAAAAGTACTCGTTCCATAAGCCTCTCGAAGGTTGCGGGAGCATTACAAAGTCCAAACGGCATCACTTTGAATTGCCACAGCCCATGCCCTGTCGTAAACGCTGTCTTCTCTTTGTCTTTGTTGTCGATTTCCACCTGCCAGTAGCCGCTTTTCAGGTCCAGGGTTGTGAACCACTTCATGCCACTCAATGTATCCAGCGTGTCATCAATTCTAGGAATCGGATAGCTGTCCTTTTTTGTTACATCATTTAAACGTCGATAGTCCATACAAAATCTGGTGCTGCCATCTTTCTTCTTTACCAGAACTACGGGTGAACACCATGGACTTGATGAAGTCTCTATAACATTATTTTTCTGCATGTCCGCTATCATTCTCTGAACTTCTTCTTCTTTAGCTACGGGAACGCGGCGTGGCCTCTGACGTATTGGAAGAGCATCTCCTGTGTCGATGCGGTGCTTAACCATGCTTGTTCTCCCAATGTCTCCGTCGTGCGAAGAGAAGATGTCTGAATATCGCATAAGTAGATTTGTTGCTTTCTTGAAATCATCAACAGTCAGGTCCCGTCTGCTTTCTTCCAAAAGAGTGGACACTTTAGATCTCCCTGTGTCCAATTTATCTGAGAAAATTTCATCACATTTGCGTAGCCAGGAAACTTCTTCTTTGCCACATATTAGCACGCCATTTGCCACATCTATTTTACAGTTGTTAGTTCTCATAAAGTCCAAACCTAGAATGCAATCATCGATGATATCTGCTAAAACGGCGGTATGACGATAAGTCTTACATCCAATTTTAATCGTAACTTCTATCTCTCCATAAACGGGTATGTGCTGGCCGGTAGCTGTCTGAAGCCTGCAACCATTAAAATACTGGCGACGATTCCATATGACGCGGCCAAAGGTTTTTGACTTAACGATTGTACGGGATGCTCCGGTATCCAAGGTCAAGTTGCATTGTATCCCGTTCACTTGCCCTTCAACGAGCAGGCTGTTTCCAGTACATGCCTGCGAAATTGTGACTTTCGGGGCTTCTATTTTACCAGCCAGCATCCGCCCCCCGGTTCTGGCCTTTTCATCTTCATTTGCAGCATCAGGCCTTTCGGTTTGATTTTTGGGGCAGTTGGTTCGAAGGTGCCCCAGTTCATTGCACTTGTAGCACCGGGGAGTAAATTTACGTCTAGCAGGTGATCTGGTTTCCGACGTCACCACTTCTCTTATTCGATGCGCTCGGGGATCTGATCGAACCGCTTCGACCTCCAACGCGTGGGCAAGAGCGTCCTTCAACGTTGCGTGGTGACTTAATCGTACAGCAGCTCGTACTTCGATGTCCCTGATGCCATCCACGAAAGCCTGCACCAAGTAATCTTCCAATGAAGAATTCGATGATGATTGATGGGCCTTTCGGACAAGTTTTTCAATTTCCAGTGCCCACTGTTGAAGTCCTTCACTTGCTCGTTGTACTCGATCACGAAGTTGAGCTCGGTAGACGTGTTCCAAATGCTTGTCGCCAAACCTTGACTCCAGTGCTTCTAAAAGTCCGTCATAGGTGATTCGGGGACCTAAAGCCTCGAGAACATGGAGTGCCTTGTCCCGAAGTCCTAAGGTCAAAGCAGTTCGTGCTTGGTTCTCATTCCATCCATTTGCAATAACCACTGATTCAAACTGAAGTTTGTAAGCGGCCCAGGATGTCAAACCATCGAAAGGAGGAACCTTAAATCTTGCTCCTGCTGTTGCAGATGAAGATACAGTTACTCCACAGGTCTTGATTTTCTCCATTTCTTCGGATATCTTTGACTCAAGCCCGTTCAGTCGCTCTTCATGGCGCCCGAGAGTTTGGTCTTGCTCTTCGATCTTAGAGTTGACCTCATCAAGCTTCTCCTTTATTTTGGCATTGGATTCCCTAACGGCCCACATCAGTTCTTGCTGCTGCTCCTCCTGACGGCGAGCATGTTCCTGCGCCTGCTCCTCTTGACGGCGGGCCTGTTCTTTTTGACGGCGGGCCTGTTCTTGCATCTGCTCCTCTTGACGGCGGGCCTGTTCTTGCATGAAGGTCATCAATGCGTTCAAGTCCAAGGCAGGAGTTTGCGTCATTAATTGTTGGCTCTCGAATTCTTGAGTTCCTGAGGCTGCTGCATCCTCGGCCGGTGTTGTGTCGGCTGCCGTCTGGCTCCTGGTCCTCACGCCTTCCTGGTCTTCTCTCGGTGTAATCGGCATCTCTAATCCCCGCTTCTGACACCAATTGTTACGCGGGTAGGGTGCAGATTAGAGAAGAAAACACCAATACTTAACACTCTTCCTTTATTTCAAATAATTCACAAGCAAACTCACAAATACAATTTCACACTAGGTTAATCCAAACACTAATTTACAAACTATATCACTCACTTCACTGAATCACTTCAGAGCTAGTTCACTGCACTTCTATATCGCTTGTTGTCGCTCACTTCGCTTCCAAAAATAGACTGCCGCCCTCAGCGCCTTGGGCGCCTTTTATATCGGTGGAGCTTCTTTCCAGAACACTCCACCGATTTCTAGGCGCCCATGTAGGGCAGCAGTCGAGAACAATCTCCCTCGAGACATTACTAGAATGTCCGAGATTTGTTTCTGAAGTCAGCTGGACGAGGCGTCACTTTATATGGGACGACAGTGATGCGATAGCCTGCGCAATGCAATAAGACAAGTAGCGCCATCTACTGAAATTCGAAGGAACCATTTGGCGCACTTTGGTAGTGTATCAGCGCTATGTCTTCGCAGCGGGGCGCGCTCGTAACATTACTATCATAAATAGTAACTGTACGCCCCTAGTAAGCAATCTTAAAGTCAGACAATATATTAAAATTAATACATTTCAGTAGCAGAATCCTGGCCGACTGGGCCATTTTTTCGGGGTTATGTATGTTTGTTTATGATTTTTCGGGGTTTTATTTTGTAAGGCTGTAACTCCACTCTTCATAATTCCAAGTGTTCTACGCTAATACATGTGTATGCAGTGCATGCGTCTCGAATGCGAGCTGTTCCATGGTTGGGAACCCATGTGAACAGTAGGTTCTGTTCCCCTACTAGGTACGGTTAAGCTTGCCAGGTCGGTACTGTAATTTTCATTCAATTCAATGTATCAGCGCTTATAACAGAACCTCGTATCTCAGAACGCGCCACTAGGCTGGTAGCCTAGTGGCGCGGGGACTAGACTAGCATACCCGAGGTCTGGGTTCAAATCCTCGCCCCATTCATGCACCACTTCCTTCCTCAGTTAGATAAGTGCATTTCGTCACGAATGCGAGCTGCTCTATGGTTCGGAATCTATGTAAAACTGCAGGTCCCCTTCCCCAACTGGGTGGTAGGTTCGAAGCGGCTATGTTTTTTTTTTTCCATGCAGCTCAATGTAGCCGTGCTTATAAAGAAATGGACCTGGCATGGCACTTAATTTCTTCGGGAATGTGGTGTATTGGGCTTATATCATAACAGTAATTGTGTGGTATTAGCCATCCATGTCAGGTTGCATAAAAAAACGGATGAGTTTCGATCGCCAATTTCGTCCTTCCTTGCTCGTTGATGTTCATGAATACATGCGGGCTGATTCGGTTGATTACAGCAACAATGCGAGATACGGGTACAAACTACGTATTCCGCTCAGTTATAACCGGTTTTGTATACCTAAATTAAATTAACGTTGTCACCTTTTAATTTTGCCGTTTTGTTATTATTGGGTTCGACCATAGATAAAAAAGGAAGGAGATATGCCATCTAACGCGCCTAAACCAGCTGGATCCAATTTTCAAAAACTACCAACTCAGCCGAAATGTATAAATAGCATCACCCTGGACGTCACACATTGGAATTTGACCCACATACATTTTCCTTGCCAACGCCAATGCTTACTGCGGCGCCGAGGATGATGTGCCACTTGCAAGCATAGTTGCGGGCGTATTGGAGGGTTTTTGTGGGTGGGAAAAGATTTTTAACTGTGCGGCATACGACGGAGGATTCCCATACAATAAATAACATGGCCACTGGGCATACGCCAGAGTCGCGATATCGACCGCATGCCTCGGCTCGTAGCCTAGTGGCGCGGGGACTTGCCTAGCATACCAGAGGTCTGGGTTCAAGTCCTCGCCCCGTTCGTGCACCACTTTCTTTCACTATCTGAGTTGGATAAGTGCATTTCGTCTCTAATGCGAGCTGCTCCATGGTTCGGAATCCATGTAAAACGGTAGGTTTTAAACCCGCCCGGGTCGGTACCATCGCATTGGATGAAAAGATGGTCGAAGCGGCAATGAAAGATTTTCCATCCGGTTCAGTGTAGCTGTGCTCATAAAGCTTCTTCGGAAATGTGGTGTAATGGGCTAATATCACAACGATAGTTGTGTGGTATTAGCCATCCATGTCAGGTTTCATAAAAAAAACCTCTCCTTCCTTATTCAGTGGGTTCGACAGACTTAGCCAATCGCGCGTCGCCGCCATCGGGACGTCCACAAATATTGACAGGGAAGCGGAAGCGGAATGTCCGAAGTTGCCCCGAGGGAGCGAACTTGTTTCCGGGCTCTTTGCTGGTCATGTTTGAACAGGGAGGGGCTTCTACGTAATTACGAGGCATGACGAGGGACTGCAATCTTGAACGGCTTTAGGCTTAGATGGTCAACTTACGCGTTGGATATACGTGTTTTCCAATATGAATCTTGCCACAATCGCTACACAAAATCTTAATACACATTTAACAAACGATTTCATTACAATTACAATGACTAAAAACTAAAATAATAATTAAACAAAATAAAGCAAGGAAATTAAACTAAATAAAATAATTCTTCCAGACCGGCTGATTCCGCCCCGCAGTCCCTAAAACACTGGCTGCATTGCCTCTTTGAATTTCGAGCCCAACACTCTGTACGAAGAAAGACTTGGCGCGCTGATCTCCCGATTTTTCAACAATTATTTTGCCAATTGCATTAGCCATGTCTTTAGAATCGGGTGACCAGACACCAAGTGTCTCTACGGCAAAGGCTCGAAATTCAAAGCGGTCCGCCAGGTCCGTGTATTTTCTGTGCTTGTTGTTTTGAGCACTAAGCGCGGCGGAGCCAGCCGTGGTGGAGGTGTTCTTAAGGTCCATGATGTCCGAATGGATCGACACTAGCTCCACAGATGCAAATAAATGGATGACAGACCTTAGCGCCGACTCGTAGTGCAGCTGTAATGCGGATGGTGTTACAGTCTAAACGTGTCCCCGATGAGGGAAAGAGAATGCATTAAGCCCCGCACCAGACTCCCACTCAGAGCAAGCCAGCAGTCGAGCACGATCAGCTCCAGTGGCGGACCGTACTTGGGAATCTCAACTTATTCTAATTATTTCAGAATCCCAGCCTTTTTGTGAATTTTTAAATTGCGGTATGTCTACACCCTGACAGATAGACTCCCAGCGATTTATAGCTTCGGGCAAGCAGTTAACCTCAAAACTACTAAGTGAATTAGAGAGAATTCTTTCAATGAGGTTTAAACTGCTGTACACGGATGATAAAAACGCGGGAAGAGAAACGTCCAGAGCACTGCCGAGTCCTCCAAATTTTACTGGGAGGCAGGCGTCGTTCAGTGAAATATTTAAAATGTCTTCTAATGAGTTCTTAAATATATTATCAATATAAATAAGGGAATCAGGGGCTATCCATGAAGGGCAACTACGAAGAAAAGAAGTCAATCTTGGCATCGTTAAACAATTTCGTAACAAATAAAACGCTACGTGTCTGTTCAGGAAATTTAAACGTTCTGAAAAAAAAAATTCTGCACTTTTTCCTTGAACAGTGGAGCCATAGCGTCTACTGTAAGTGGTGCTCCTAAGAGGATAAGATTTTTACCTAAAACAGGCACAATACCAGTCGCAATCTCATTAAAACTTTTAAATAAATTGTCTTTTTGAATTTGCGTAACGTTTTCTGAAAAGAATATTTGACACTTTGTTGGATTCAGTTTTAAGCCAATGACTTCAAATTTTTCAATTATAATTTGAGATCATTCATGACTGAGTCTTCATTCCCAGCTAGAACCCCGTCATCGAGGTACCAAACATTAAATTCGGCTGACAATGACACTATGATATCATGGATTGCAAAGCTGAAGATAGCCGGACCTAGTGGGTCTCCTTGTTGGCAGAGTTCAAACAGGTTGGAAGGTTTTCCATAACAGTGCATCATGTAGCTATATATTTCTTCTACTTACAGCTTGAAGCATCGAGTCTCGCTCCAAGCAATTAAAAGCGTTGGTGATATCAACTTTTAAGAAAACAAAATTTTATATACGCATTTTCATCGAATATCCTGTTCAAATTTGCTATATATGCTTTCAAAGTGATACCTTTTTTAACCAAATTTACAAAAGAAGGAGGTTAAATGTTCGACTGTATGTATTTTTGAAGTTGTACTTCGAAGAATAAGAAACATTGATAATATTTAAAAACATAAATAGACGACAACGTACTGATGATGTTGTAAACATTGAAACCAAAATCTTTCGAATTGGAGTAGGAAATAGCTTTCCCTGTTAGTATGGGCCTTACGAAAAGTGTATCCTCTTCATGAACTGTTTCATCACGGTGATACGAAAAGCCCTCAGCTTTCCTAAATACAAGGTGTGTATTCATAGATATAAATGCGCACTTGCGTAAGCATAAAAATAAAATGACTTATCTGTCGCTTTCCCTTGCGTTCCGCTGGGTCCCGCCGCCCGCGTTACGTCCTCGAGGGACGAGAACTGCCTTCACAGCGGTGTAGATTATGTGGCGAGGAAAAACGGGCCACCATAAGGACGTGTTCTGACATTGTTAGGCAAATATACTGCAGGGAAGGTGGACTCGCCAAAAATATTGAGAGCAGTATTGAGTATTTGTCTCTTCAGAAAGTAAAAAGCAGACCCCAAATACATGGCGTATATTTAGATATCTATGCATGCGCACTTCCGTCCAGAATAAAAAACCAGGGTTCCGTACCATGGTACAAGATTTAACACAAATCAATCACGTTTTTTGTATGGGGCCCCCTTTAGTTTTTATATTTTTTTTATTTTACCTACTTGTTTTTTTTTATGTGACTGGACATGGATGGCTAATACCACAAGTTCTGTCATGGTATTAGCCCAATACACCACATGGGAACTAGGTGCCATGCCAGGACCTTCCTTATATTGCACGGCTACATTGAACTGGATGGAAAACACGGACAATTTTCATTGCCGCTTCGACCGTCGTTCATCCAATGCGATGGTACCAACCCGGGCGGGATAAACCCTACCACCTAGTAAGTAAGGAAGAGGACCTACAGCTTAACGTGGAATCCGAACCACGGCCAGCCTCTCTCAACGGTCGAATGGTCACCCATCCAAGACCAGACCGGACCCAGCGTTGCTTAACTTCGGAGAGCGATCGCCGAAGTGTCGCGCCACTGGGCCACTGATTGTTGTTATAGCGGCAAAATTAATACACATTCTGAGCATTTCAACTGTATATCTGTTACGGTTACTGAGATACAGCCCTGTGACAGACGGACGGACGGACGGACAGCGGAGGCTTAGTAATAGGGTTCCGTTGGCACCCTTTGGGTACGGAACCCTAAAAACCAGCTAAGCGCGTGTCGAACTCGCACACGAAGGGTTCCGTACCATCGTACAAGATTAAAAAAAAACACGTTTTTCGTTCTCTTTAATTTTTATTATTTTGAAATTTTACCTATTTGTAAAATAAATACACATCTGGGACAATTTCAACTGCCTACCTATTACGGTTTATGAGATACACCCCTGTGACAGACGGACGGACGGTCGGACGAACGGATGGACGGGCAGACAGCGGCGACTTATTAATAGGATTCCGTTGCCACCCTTTGGTCACGGAACCCTAATAAATGAACCCCCCAGCTTTGAGGCGAAAGTTGACTGCAATTTCGCTGTCCCGGTGCGTTCCGCTCGGCCGCCCACTGTCCCTCCGGGGCCGAAAACTGCCTTCACAGCGGGGTAGATTAGACGGTGAGGAAAAACTGGCTACTATAGATGTGTGGGTCCTGACATTGTTAGGTGAATTTACGAGAATTGAAGGTGGACACGGCAACAAAATTTTGAGCAGGGTTGAATATTTCTCTCATCAGAAAGGGAAAAAAAGATGCTGAAACATTTAATTTTTAGAACTATCTACAGTGTCATGACCGTGGTGTGAAATCTTGTTATTCCGCGAACAAGAATCAGGAATCATTCAGTTGATAAAACAGCTTTGATAGTGGTGCCCATTGTGCCTAAGCTATTTCCGCGGCGGATAGTTCCCTAAGCTCAACAGCCATAAAAAATGTTTTCTCGACTGAAAGATTCCTGAGCACGGAATCCCAAAATGGGCCAAATTGATACGAATTCATAGATAATTTATATCATTGACTGCTTCGACAATGAATTAAAAACAAGACTCAGGAAGGGGCCATAGTGAAATATAAGAGTCGGTGTGCGTGACAGAATCCGTTGAATGCAGGAAAAATACCTGCTTTCACTACTTTCGGCGCGGTGGACAACAACAAAAAAACCGGCCAAGTGCGAGTAGGACTCGCACACGAAGGGTTCCGTACCATAGTACAAAGTTTAACACAAAAAAATCACGTTTTTTGTATGGGGCACCCTTTATTTTTTTATATTTTTTGGTTTACCTATTTGCTGTTATAGCGGCAAAATAATTACATTATTTTTTATTATTTGTATTAATAAATACAAAAGAAAATTTCAGCTGACGACCTATTACGGTTCATGAGATATAGCCCTGTGACAGACGGACGGACGGATGGATGGACGGACGGACAGCGGAGGCTTATTAATAGGGTTCCGGTTTCACCCTTTGGGTACGGGAACCCTAAAAAGCTACAATTGTAAAGAGCATGAAAGTATATACTTTTACATTAGGTACTTTCATATCAAAACGACGAACACAAGGCAATTTTTTTTAAAGTAAATTACCATTTTTTGTTTGTAACTTTTTAGGGTTGCGTACCCAAAGGGTGTTTTCGTCTTTTCCAACTTTAGGTAATTTTATAATTGTATTAATTTAGGGCCGATTTTTCAATCATTGGATATTAATTATCGGACTGATAGTACAAATTCACGTTTGTCAAAAGACGAATAGTCATTGCCGGAGAATTATATCTTCTGTCACAATTATCTGCCTATAATTTAAAAATAAAAATATGGAGTTATAATATCGGATGGATAATCCGAAGCGTAAATAAATCTGTCAAATAGTCTGGCTGTTTATCAGACTATTGAAAAATCAACCCTTATTAGGGTCTCTTCCACCAAGTACTGATTAGCTTAATCCTCACAATTAAAGGGTCTTTCTTGCCATCTCGCAATCGATACCAGTACAAGATAATCACCACTTTAGTAATGAAGGTCCTTAAAGTGTAGATTAAAATAAATCAGCACTTGGTGAAAACCAGGCAACCATTTAGTCTCATAAATTATGTGATTTAGAATAATTACTATTGCAAGCGATTAATTAATTCGTTTCGTAGGTAGTTTTACTCTATTGCATCACTGTGGTGAGTAATCGTGTACGCAGTTAGCTTTAACAATGTAACTCAACATGTAGAATAATTCAGTAAATTAATTTAGCACAATATGAAGATTAACCACCGTTGTATTTATCTTGCATCACGGAGATCGACGATCCCGTGTCTTGCAGTGACAAAATCACTGAAACAGTCAAAATTGCATTGAAATAAGATCCCAGATCTGTTGAGAATATAATTGTATACTTTGCTCACAAATAAAATAAGTAATTAACGATTTTCAAGGAGGATAAATGTATTGAAATGGAACACCCGCACAATGCTATTTTGCATATTCTTTACCCGACGGGAATCCATTTCAGCTCACTCGCACACACGTCCATGCCAATCAGTCTGGCTTGGAATGAGGGGCCGAATTAACCATAACGCAATGTAGGCAACTGCCAAGGGGCCCGTGTACTGAGATTTTTTTTTCGAGATGTTTCATCGAGTGAAAATTTAATTTGAGTTTCTGTAAAGCATTCCTATCAACTAGGTGAAGCCTAAGTCCGCGTTAGAGCGGAGAAGGTGTAGTGGCTTGGTACAATTTTGTGTAATTTCGGGGTTATCTCATCATAACGCTAACGATCGAAATTGGAGTAATCTATTAGCGAGCTATGGCTTCTGGGCGGATAGAATGAAAGTGTGAATCTAAAGGAGCAGAGAAAACAATATCGTGCGAGTTGACTTCTTCGAGGGATAAAAAAAATGCATTAAATTTCGTAAGTATTCATAAAATTTCGGGCCCCGAGAATAGCATTGCCTAGGGGCCCCGAAATAGTAAATCCTGCCCTGCTTGGATGCGTTTATGCAAAAAACTTCATACTCAGAGCAGAATCTCAGAGCTGTCACGTTCCAAGTCACCACTAAGCGTTTAGTGTAGATACCACTACAAAATAGTTTTTTTCAACCTACACATCGGACAAAAGCGGAACGCGATCGCACGGAATAAGCTCCCGACGCTGTTATCTTCCTTCGCGGCCGACTTAGTACGAATAATCTTTTCAATTGAAATATGGGGCTTCCTTCCCCCAACCTCCCCCCGCCATCACCCCACCCCCCACCTTCCGCCCCCCAGGACCTTCCACCCCCTCGCCCCATCCACCCCCGCGCCCCGGCACCATCTAACTCCGGACATTCGGCCTATTTCTGTGATTTGTAGCTAGTGTGGGCTGGCCGTAATCTGTTTTCATGTCGCCGTTTGTGACCGTTCGCTCAGCCTCCTTCGGGGAACTTTGCGAGACTTTTCGGGAGGAAATACAAACAAAATAGGGTAATTGCCGGAAGTGCCTTTGGAAGGATAGAGTCATGTTTTCTGCCCTCCAGCGGAATTATTTTGAATTGTATGTTCATGAATCAATGCAGAAAAACAACAATATTTGTTTTACAGGACTTCCTCATTTGTCATTTACTATTATTATTTATGTATATATTTATTATTTATATTAATTATTTATTAAAATGAATTACATACTTTTCTTTTAAGAATCGCGTGTTCTTCGCAACGGATATCATATTTTCTTTATGATGTCGGAATAAGATCACTGATAGGAATTGTAGGTATTCTAGACATTTAGCTGTACTTTAAGTGCGAATTATGTTTTAAGACAAGAACAAAAATGCTACAGTTCTTCTGTATGTATGTCTCGTTATTTCGTAGGCAATACACCTCAAAGGGTTTTGTAAATGACATCATTAATTATATCTTTGTTTTGAAATGAGTACGTAGTCCAATGACCAGGACCAGCAGGTAAGCGAATTAATAATGTATTTTGATTTATTACTTTACGATATGTTTTTTGTTTATGTTTCGAAATATCTGTTATCTAAATATCATTCATAGTTAAAATCTTAATATAAATAGAAAGTATAGTAAAAAAGTTAGTGTAAGTTTTTGGCAATATATTTTTTAAAGCTGTCTTGATAATGTCATCGGACTCTAGGTTTCTTATGCATATCATCTGGAAGCTTATTAAATATTTAAATATCCTTTCCAAATGGCTGAACATGTATCGGTCTAGTGCACAATTGGCCGGCCACTTCGCACTTGCAACTCACTGTCGGTATGACAAGTAATAAGCGAGATAAATTGTAAAACTTTTTATTTCAATCGAAGAGTTAATAACGGAACTCGCAAATTTACTAAACAAAGTGTGCACGAGGAGATAGATCTGACATTTTGAATAATGTTATAAATATGACAACAGAAGTAAGGAAGGTTAAAATCGGTAAATATATTCCATATTTTATTCGCTTTCATTGTTCCAACCATTTGATGGAGTTGTTATTATGTTATTGCGCTCGAATGAATATTATCGTAGGATAGGAAATAATGAAAATAAACAAATCGGCCTTAAGTTTAGGGTTTATCGACACTAAAGATTTGTATTGAGATTTAGAAAATTACAGAAATTTCCTGACTTTCGTCCGTTTACCAACTATTAAATGCATCAACCTGCTTTCCATCATTACTTTATTTTCATAATTTAATTTAAAACATTTGCACAGAAATGGACATCCTTGGTCGTATCTTTCTTGAGATAACATCGCATTTCAACCATCACATGTGTGTATAACAACTTAGACTTTGCCATTTTAAAATTTCCTAAATGAGCATACTCAGAGATTCCCAGAGGCGTTTTCCCCAATTTCGAAGGCAATCTTCTGGCGAAAAAATACGCAAAAATGCGTGTCATTTCATATCTCTACGCGTTTATGCGCGAGCGAAAAACCAATTCCGCACGTCTGAAACATGCATATGTATGATATTGCAATGTTTATGCAAACTGCCTCCCCTGCCTGCCCCTCCAGTAATTCCGACCCGTGATAGTTGCAGCAGCCGCCCACAAAGGGAACCCATCAAGATACGAACACTGCGAGCACGGCGCATGGAGCCACCAATCGGGTGGATACGGCTGTGAAAAAGGCTTTATTGATGATTTGCGTCACATTTACCATATACATTTTACGTATGTGTAATCGAGCGAGCAGTGACACATTAATTAAAGAAAGATACCTGTAAAAATAACCACTTCACGAATATACTGCAAGGTTGGACCCGAAGCAGCAAAGATAGCATTCGCGGATATTGCGTCTACCTATTTCATACATGCATACATATCACACTAGCGACGCACGAAAAGTCTATTATCTATACATTTTAGGCTAATATAGTGTTTTTTTTTTGCATTTTCTGGAGGCATTAAAAATCCATCCATCGATATGTGAACTATTTCTATGATATACAAAGTCTCTAGCTCCTAGAGGTATTTTATACCCTTTTTTTAGAGTTCCGTACCCAAAGGGTAAAAACGGAACCCTATTACTAAGCCTTCGCTGTCCGTCCGTCCGTCCGTCTGTCACAGGGCTGTATCTCATGAACCGTAATAGGTAGGCAGCTGAAATTTTCACAGAGTGTGTATTTATATATACGCTATAACAACAAATAGGTAAAATAAAAAAATCATAAAAAATAAAGGGGGGTCCCATACAAAAAACCCTTCGTGTGCAAGTCAGACCCGCACTTGGCCGGTTTTTTTAAAGAATATTCCGTAATTCCGATAATGACCTAAAATATGATTCCAACATTGCGCCACGATATCACGCAATATTTATGAGAAATTAAAATACAAATTATTCAGACCAGATCTTTCGAAGGTGAGGTTAAGGCTATGAGGTTAGACAGAAATCTATAAATTCTGATCTATGAGCATAGATAGTGGTATCTAGCGTCAAAGACTGCTGGTTTGAATCTCAGGGTACGCTCTTTTGTATGTGGGTAACTTAGGTTACAAACCCCACCACGGTTGATACCATCCAGGTTGATAACATCTGATTTAATTAAACTAAAATTATTCTTATTTTTCATCCATTTTAATGCAGCCGTCGATAAAAGGAAAGTCTTGGCACGGCACAGTCCATAGTTCGTAGACCTAGGTAAGACGTTGGCCTGATATTTTTACTTTTTTAATGCATCCCACAATACCGTTATCTCATTAATTTGATACTATGCAACGATATTTACACTACAGCAACAGAATCAGATTTTGGAATTAATAAAAAAAAATGGTCTGTACGTTCGTCTAAAACATAATTCAAAACTGCGACCTTTGACTCACATTAGCTATCTATGTCACGTTCTATTAAAAATTGGTGTGATAATTAACTCATGTCTTTTTTTTATGTTACATTGTTATTGTATTCGGAATTGTATTATATTATACTTGTCTATATTTATATTGTATTACTATATCGATTAAACAGTGCGTAAGATCAGCTTTACCTTTCAATTCGAAAATACTTTTCGATATAAGTCTTCTCCAAGGTGTTTCATATCTCCACGGTCCGTGTCTGCCATCCCTTATGTATGACGCTCGGAGCGAGCCTGAATGGCTGGCTTTAAATTACACGCCTGACGAGTTCCTGGGTACAGTCCTCTCCCTATTGCGGGCACGATTAGGTACAGTTCCTTGGGGCTACATTTTCGAATCGATTTACGGAAAATTGATACTGAAATCGGAAAGGGGGTGGTCGTATTTCTACGCGCATTAAAAAGAAATGTGATCATGGGTGCCATTTTTGGCTTCCGAGAACCATGTATGCATTTTTATAAGAATTTACTGCGAATATCTAATTTCGAACTAGGTTTGCAATTTTTTGGAGGAGGGGCGAGTCCATATATGCTTAAATTATTTTTAAAGAACTGGAAATGTTTACTCTACACTTCTGCCATGGTCCACCACACCACATAAAAACTAGGTGCCATTTCAGGACCATCCTTGAGTTGCACGGTCACACTAAACTAGATGGAAAACACAGACAGTTTGCATAGCCGCATTGGCTATGTTCCATTCCATGAGATGGTGTCACCCCGGGCGTGACAACCCTACTACTTATTAAGTGATTTACTAAGACCATACATACTAAAAAAAAAGATTCCGACGAATTGATAACCTCCTCCTTTTTTGAAGTCGGTTAAAAATATCACTATTACTGTGATAAGCATGAAGAACGGACCACTACTTTACGAAAATACTGCAAGACTGCACCCGAACCAATAAAACATACCAATCGCTGGTATTGCGTCTTCCAATTTCGCCACCTGCTGTATCGGTCTGCACGGTCGATTTTACGTAACACATTCGTTGGATAGAGCGACATACTCGCACAGTACGAAAAAGTTTAATCACTTATGTCACTATTAAAAATCTGTACTCGTACGAATATAACAAGACATTGCTTATCTAGGACCTTAGCTAGTACTCTTATATTTATGAATTGAAAATTATATGAAATATCATTTATTTAGCTAAACTAGATAATTAAATATAGTGTGTTAATACATTTTGAGGCACACAATTGTGTGATATCGAGTAGAATACTGATATTAATTCGTTTTATCGATTTTGTCCTATCATAAAATAATCATAGAATGTTTTGTTTCGTAACAAAACAAACATAAATACAAGTTTTCATGAAGGATAACGTATAGACGTGAAGCAATATGAAGATGCTCTTATCTTAATGTAACATCGCAGCCTCCATCAAAGGGAAGGCAAAGTGCGTTCGCCGGAAGGTTCCAGGGCGGGTCACGGTGGGCGCGGTACCCGGGCGGCCTATCATCGAATCAACGGTAAACATCATAACAGATATTAGCAGGGGTTACTTGGCCTCGGAGTTAGCTTACATGTGCCACTTGTGAATGTGTATCTCATATTATTTTAAATATTGTATGTAATCTAAGCTGAAAATGAGACTATCTAAGGGCTGATTTTTAAGATTCCGTACCCAAAGGGTGAAAACGGAACCCTATTACTAAGCCTTATCATCGAATCAACGGTAAACATCATAACAGATATTATTAGCAGGGGTTACTTGGGCTCGGAGTTTGCTTATATGTGCCACTTGTAAATGTGTTTCTAAAATTATTTTAAATATTGTAATCTAAGCTGAAAATGAGACTATCTAAGGGCTGATTTTTAGGATTCCGTACCCAAAGGGTGAAAACGGAACCCTATTACTAAGCCTCCGCTGTCCTTCCGTCCGTCCGTCTGTTCGTCCGTCCGTCCGTCTGTCCGTCCGTCCGTCCGTCTGTCCGTCCGTCCGTCCGTCCGTCTGTCCGTGCGTCCGTCCGTCCGTCTGTCCGTCCGTCCGTCCATCTGTAACAAGGCTGTACCTCATGAACCGTAATAGGTAGCCAGCTGAATGTTTCACAGAGTTTGTATTTATTTTGCCGCTATAACAACAAATAGGTAGGTGTTGATGGTCCGGAACCCATCGTGTGTGAGAGCGACTCGCACTTGGCCGGTTTTTCAATATTGTAATAAACAACCGGATTCGACGGATTTATTTACGCTTCTGCTTATCCACCCGATATAGTAAGTCCCAATGTTTATTAGTAAAATTATGGTCAGATAATTGTGATAGAAGATATAATTCTCCAGCAATGACTATCTATCTTTTGACAAACGTCAGTTGGTACTATCAGTACTATATAGGCCCAATATATATATATATAGGCCCAATACAAATAGTTTATGTATTCAATGGATATGACGTTACCGTTATCTCATTAATTTGAGGTTTAAAGACCTTGAAGCAATTTAATCAGATTTTGTCAATACTTCGAAAAATGTTTAGTCTGGTAATTTGTCGGAAGCAGGAACTTAAACGTAATGTCGTTGATCATCGCAGTCATGCAACACTTTCCGTCTCTTTCTGAGTTGGATAAGTGCTGTACCTGTATTAGTATTAGCTGTAAGTAATGTACCTACTCGTACCGTACGAGTACATTGAAAAAGTGTAAATGTTACTTGGTTAAGTTATGAATAGTTGTGAGGAATATTATTTAAGCCATTATTATTGATTATTATTGCGTTTCAATGGTCCAGAAAACGAGAAAGAGCCTAGCACCTATACTGCCCTCCTTATTAAAAACCGGCCAAGTAAGAGTCGGACTCGCACACGAAGGGTTCCGTACCATCGTACAAGATCGAACACAAACAAATTACACGAAAATTAACACGTTTTGGGAAAATTTCAGCTGCCTACCTATTACAGTTCATGAGATACAGCCCTGTGACAGACGGAGGGACGGACGGACGGACAGCGGAGACTTAGTAATAGGGTTACGTTTTCATCCTTTGGGTGGGTCGGAACCCTAAAAAGGCGGTAACTACACATGTGCCTCATATGTAGTTACCGCCATTTGAATAAGGAGGGCAGTATACTTCTTAGTACTTTACTTCACACTGTCTATGTTTCTTCTCATCTATATTTTATCAGTTCTTGCTGTGCTGGCATTACCAAAAGTGCGCGTGTGATCCCACCTCAGTAAAGGAGGGTAGTGCTGGCTGATTGTTTCATTAAATATTCTCTGACGCTGCCTTTCCGAGTGTACTCTTCCCTGGAAGTAACAACAGAGAATCACAGAGATGGACTTAATTTTATTGTATAGAAATAACCATGGAAATTATTAGAACCCAGAACAGACAAAATAAAGGCAGGGATGTCAAAAACCTATCATGCGAACAACTTCAAACAAGTTGACTGTGTCTACCACCATTAAAAGAATTGTCCTACCTATTTGAATTTTATCTTTTTCTAATATAACTCAAAGGGCCGATCTTTCAATTCTCAGATAGTACTTCGAACTGATAGTACAAATTCACGTTTGTCAAAAGACGGATAGTCATTGCTGGAGAATGAAATCTTCTATCACAATTATATGATTATAATTTAACTAATAAACATACGGACTTACTATATCGGATGCATAAGTAGATGCGTAAATAAATCAGTCAAATAGTTGTCTGGCTGTTTATCAGCCTATTGAAAAATTTTAGATTTTTCGTGTAAAACATTTCTATTACGTTCATTGTTTTGCCTAGTTCTGCAGACTTTTAATAGCGGGCGCTTTACTCCAGGAACTTTAGCCTTAAATCAGCACTTAGAAAAACATTAAATCCGAAATGCAATTTTTTTTTCTCACAAACGTAGTATTTCATGTGGACGTGTGTACTTTAAGTTTGCAACATTTTGGGGGGTCCGGAAGATAGAAAAAAAAATAGGAAATATGTTTAAAAAATGATATCTCCTAAACTAATATTTAGAAATGTTATTTAAAAATGGTATATGTTAGCTAATTTTAGGTGTAATATTAATGTGAATTTGCAACAATTTCTTATTTACGGAACTGTGTAAATATATTTTTTTTGTACTATTTTCATAATATCTGCAAAGCAAATAATGAAAATTCGAGATATATATTTTTTAATACATTTTTTTTTCTATCTTCCGGGCCCCGCTAAATTTTGCAAACTTAATGTAAGCATATGAACATGAAATAATATATTTCTGAGAAAAAAAAATCATTTCGGATTTCATGTGTTTCTCAAACCGTATCTATCCCGGTCTACTTTGCTATTTAGTTGTTCTGTGGTAACGAAGAAGCATGGCGTTAAGGATGAGAGATATTCTAAATAACGGTCTTCTTTGAAGTAGGAAAAGCTGGATTTATACAGGCGGCTGGGGAAAATACCAGGAAACACTCCCCTAAGCACGGCTTTAGCCTTAAATCGTTGAGGGTGTACTTTGAGTTGTTTTAAGAATTATATCTACCCTTAATACCTACAATTAGGTATCAGATGTTTTAAACCTATTAACATAGAAGTAACGTGATTAAGACATACAACAATGATTCGGTTTAATTATTTTAGTTTATTGATGCGTATTACGAAGTTTCTGAAAATTTTGATGGTTTTGAAAGATTATTTAGTTTTTTTTTATGCGACCCGACATGGATGGCTAATACCACACAACTACCGTTATGATATTAGCCCAATACACCACATTCCCGAAGGAATTAGGTGCCATGCCAGGACCTTCCATTTATGCGCACGGCTACATTGAACTGGATGGAAAACACGTACAATTTTTCATTGCCGCTTCGACCATCTTTTCATCTAATGCGATGGTACCAACCTGGGCGGGCTTAAACCCTACCACCTCGTAGGGGAAGGGGACCTACAGTTTTACATGGATTCCGAACCATGGAGCAGCTTGCATTCATCATGGCACCTAATTCCTTCGGGAATGTGGTGTATTGGGCTAATATCATTACGGTAGTTGTGTGGTATTAGCCATCCATGTCAGGTCGCATAAAAAAAAACGCCATTCTTGCTTCTGTTTACCTTTAAGAGTGTGAGTGCCATTGCGAATTCAATGTCCCTTTCTGCTGTGAAAGATTGGTTAGGTGATGCGTAAAAAATAAGCGCTCTGTTAATTATGATTTTTTTAAAGTATTTGCAGTAAAGGATCATAATGCAGGCAATTCCAAAAGGAGCCGAAGCACCAATAATATGCTACTGCTTCATGAAATTGCTTCAATCAGAATTATTTTTAAAGTTTATTGTCACAATGTGATGGCAGTGAGCGCCATGAATCGTCGGACGTTTATACATACAACAACAACATACATACATACAACATAGGATTCAGTTTTGAAAAATACTAGGAAGCTCCTGTTTATGGCCCATTTAATACAAATATATTGGAATGAATTACATGTATTTCAAAACACAGACCCAAATCACCAGTATTAAATGCAAGAAAAACGACCAATTTTTATAATAAAAATTGAGTAGTGAGATACACTCAATTGTTGGCCCGCTGACTGCGAAAAACCCAATGAGATATATTTTTGCTTACCATTTATTATGTATCTTCTGCCTTGTGAAAATATTTCATTCAAATCAATATCAACATTTCCCAGAACTTTCTATCTGGACCAATGCGCCAAACTTAAAATTTAAACCCATAGTCATATTTTATACCTTATTCAAATTACAAATTAGTTGAATGCTCTCAAAACTAAAAGTTTAGTGCCTGATTCGAGGGGCTTTATAATTATGCGAAATATTCAAGGTTATTGTCAAAGCCCAATGGGCCCCTATGCAAGGGTTGTCGGGCCCTCATCTATCGATCAAAAGTGCCCTCAGCTGACGTTGGGGCGACAGAAAAGGGTGGTTGGAACGTAAAACTATCGGCCTGCGTCAATCATACTTCACTTGCATAAAGCTGCCATGGCGTTAAAAATAATAAGTACTATACTTATTATTTTTAACGCAATATTAAAATAAATAAACTACAGCGTAAAATTATGCCCGGCCTTTATGTTTTTAGTGTGACTCAGACCGCTAGTCCGACTTGTAACCTAAAGTGGCGTTTTCTGAACATAGAAGTTACGTAAAAACGTCAAACCCATACAAGTTTTACTACTTATTCGTTGGTTTTACTTCTTCAAGCTATGAAAATCAAACTCGGACTACCGATTTGTATGAGAACGCGGAGTCGGCGTAAACGGTAAGGTAAACGTAAGTAAGCTGTCAAATCAAACTGACTCGCAAATGTTAGTTCGCTTAACGCCCACTGCGCGCGCCAACAACACTCTATACATTTGAAAACGCTAGTCAATCGGTTTGGCGTAAACGCAAATAAGGTGAGAAGTCGGAAATACATGGAAAGAAGCGATTTTGCATACTAGAAAATGGGCCCTAGGTTGCAAGTATGTTTTATTAACTTTTTGTACTTACTAAGCGGCTCGTAGCTCAGAGCCGCGGGTTTTTACTTTCCATGCCAGAGATCATGAGTTCGATCTCCACCCCGTTCATGAAATACTTTATTTCTTTTTTTAGTTGGACACGTGAACGAGTTACGAATGGAAGCTGTTCCATGGTATTGAATACATGTAAAACTGTAGGTCTTTTCCCTTACTAGTTGGTAGTTGAATGGTTGGTACCATCGCTTTGGATGCATAGATAAGGGGAAGGCAACCTACCATAGTATATAATTCCTTAAAGAATGCGGTGTTTTATGTCCAGACAAACAAAAAACTTAAGTTAACTCGTGATCAGTTAAATCTGAAACTCTTAAATGTGATAGGATATTTCAGCGAAGATGGAAATAATCAATCAAATTATAATTGTAATTGTTCCTAAAACGAAAAAACCTATACTCACATACAATTACGACGAGCGGGGTAAAAAAAATTCTAAAGTCTTCCACAAAATTATATATTTTAATATCGGAAAAATTAAAAAATAAATAATTGTAAGTAAATGCATTAACTAAATTTGATAAAATATATACCTGCGGATTTCTCACATCTACATTATTTTATAAAATGTAATATATTTGCCAAACACTTATCAATACCAAACCCACTCCGAAACTAAACATTTCGAAAAAGTAATGTGAACGCAATTGAAATATTTTTACCATGCGTTTGCCGTCAAGTTTTGTTTTCGGCAATAATGTCATATTTTATGTTATTTTGTCAAAATTACAGAGATTACAAAGAGCGTTTCGGATCACAACATTCCGTTCTTTCTGTCTGCCGCCACGCCCTTGGCCATTTAGCCCACCTTTTTGTAACCATTTTTAGGGTTCCGTACCCAAAGGGTAAAACACGGAACCCTATTACTAAGCCTCCGCTGTCCGTCCGTCCGTCCGTCTGTCACAGGGCTGTATCTCATGAACCGTAACAGGTAGGAAGCTGAAATTTTCACAGATTAAGTATTTATTTTGCCGCTATAACAACAAATAGGTAACATTATAAAATAATAAAAATTAAAGGGGGGCCCCATACAAAAAACGTGTTTTTTTTTATAAATCCTGTACGATCGTACGGAACCCTTCGTGTGCGAGTCCGACTCGTACTTGGCCGGTTTTTAAATGTGAACAATAAAGATTTTTTATTATTAATGTTATTATTTTCTGAAATATTCTAAATAATTACACTACATCTCTTACTTTACACATCATTTCGACTTAAATATTTCGAAACACTGAATTACGGAGATTAATGTTTTATTTATAATTTATTTATTATCGTCTTTTTTACCCATTGAGCAATGGGACCCGATTCAAACAGCATGAAACATTTAAGCGCATTTTCCAAATTTCTCCTGATCTGAGCAATACAAAAATAAAAGTCATCTTTATTTGAAAGCATGACCATCAAAACTCGGTGGCAGCTTAGATAAAGCACTCATTCACGATTTTCCACGCAACTCCTGAAATATTATCAGGCCCATTCAGACATTCCATCACTCATGGGCGGATAACTCGGCTCAGTGCAGCAGTATACTGAATCCCGCCTTCCTGCTCGCAGCCCCGGATTCAATTTACAGTCTTCTATCTGCTTTTCATAAATATACAAATTGTTGACATCAGAGCCTGTAGTCTCAGTTGTCACCTAAATTGGCGTTTACGGCAAACCGATCGACTGGCGTTTTCAAATGTATGGAGAAATTGAAGAGCGCGATTTGCGAGTCCGAGATTGATTTGACAGCTTAATCAACGTTGCCGTAAATACGCCGACGTTGCCGTTTACGTCGACTCCGCGTTTTCATACAAATCGGAAGTCCGAGTCTGACTTTGACAGCTCGAAGAAGTAAAACCACAGAATATCTAGTAAAAACGTGTATGGAGTTTGACGTTTGTACGGAAAACGCCAGTCGATCGGTTTGCCGTAAACGCCAATTAATTTAGGTGACAACTGGGACTACAGGCTCATACAACCAAGTTGGAATCAAGGCGTTAAAATTAAAATGAATAACGAGTACTTAATTATCATTATGTTCACCCTGCCATGGGAACAGGATTCCAGGAGATCCAATCACCTGAGGATATATTCATTGGGAATCAAATTGCCTGCACTTAGATTGATCCTTTCTTAACAAATCATATTTGTTCGTTGGCGCTACTGAACACTTGTTTGAACCTCGTGTTAATCTTAAACTCATTTCTTATTTGTTATCTATTAATAACGATATTCCGTCCTATATAATCTGAGTATAATTATATGTACGCAGTTACGTTACCTGTAATATTTCTGTTCTATTCCATTAAAATTATTTTGAAGTCTGCATCATGGAGTACATATTGCGTCTAAAAACTCGTAAATAAAACTCGAAAGGAATTACAGTTTTGACGTTTCCAAGGTGAGCTCGCTCATGCGACACCTCCAAATAAGCTTTGATTTTTCTTCGCCATTGACAGCCGTGAAGACACGCAAGATGTGATCGGGCGAGAAATTGCGATATTCCGAAATGAAGGGAGCCGTGACGGAGCAGAATGTTGCCCACGCCCGTCTTCTATATCCAAGCATCATACGGTCTCCGTACTGCCGTGACAGGAGCAATTATTGCGAGGAGAGCTAGGTTTTCTGCTCCTTGCAAGTTTCTCTCTCCCTTGGTGCAAGTTGGTCATGAGCAGCGAGCACGAAATGAAGGGAGTAGCGATCGAAAGCATTCGTATGACGGCAGCGTAGCCACGAGTTAGTGGAAAACGTCTAACTGTAGTTAGTTCGATTACGAATTCGAGACGCGCAACATCGAATGTTTGTTGCAATATATAGCGTCCTGTGAAGTTCTAAGGGCTGATTTTTCAATAGACAGATGAACAGCCAGATAACTATTCGGCGGATTTATTTATCCTTCTGCTTATCCATCAGTTAAAGTAAGTCCATATGTTTATTAGTAAAATTATAGTCAGATCATTGTGATAGAAGATATAATTCTCCGGCAATAACTATCCGTCTTTTGACAAACGTGATTTTATACTATCAGTCCGATAAGTACTATCTGAGGATTGAAAAATCGGCCCTAAGAGTAAGTATTTTTTTTTTAATCCCTGGCTTGTGTTGGTTTGCAGGCTAACATTACATATCTATTTCAAATGCTTGATTTTATTTCAGGATTAGATCAGAAATATCGATAACGCAAAGTTAAAATGTTCAAACAATTCCGTTGAACCAAAAAATTACCTTTATTTAGATTAAAAACCGGCCAAGTGCAAATCGGACTAACACACGAAAGGTTCCGTAACATGCCAATAAAATCACGCTTCTTGTATTTTCAACCCTAATATAATAATAATTGAATTAACTATACATTTTTAACTATTTATTGTTATAGCGGCAATAGAAATAGATACTTTGTGAAACATTGTATCTATTACGATACATGAGATACAGTCCGCTGACCATCAGACGGAGGGACGGACGGACATCGGAGGCTTAGTAATAGGGTCCCGTTGGAAACCTTTGGGACCTTTGGAACAAAAAAAACATACAAAATTAATGCGATTATATACTTAAGACCTCAGCTTTAAAGCCATCCGCTTATGAAAAACGAGGACCGAGATGAAAAAGTACCGAAAACAATTAGAACATTCAAATTTGCATTTAAATGCGATTATACGGTAGCCCCGGCCGGCAATTAGGGGATTGAAATTTTAAAAAAAGGACATTAAACACAAAAGGCGTAATAAGGGAGCTGCGGGTCGGAGAAAAAAAAGGTAGGATGGCTGGAGTCAACCTTCACAAAGGACATAGACGTGACTACACTGTTAACGTGCACAGGTAAAGATTTTAAAATATGTAGCAGATGAGATCCTCATCCTTTTCAGCTCAGTTGCAACACACAACGTGTGCCAGACAATATTAGCCGAAACCGCAATTTTGGGCAACGGAATTTTTTATACGAACAAAACTCAGCGCGTTTGCGTAAAAAGTTAAGGGATTTTAAAAACAAACTAAGTAAAGTTTTTTCGTCGAATTAACCTCACGCTCAGCGGGGCACCATGCCTGCCGAATTGCGAATAGATAGATTGTCTAGATTACGTTTCAATACTGCCAGGGTTGAAGGTGTGAGGAAAGGTACCAGCATAGTTTTATACCCTTGTCTTTTTATTTATATAACTGCGTAACACTAACGCCCACCGTAATTTGAGCAAGGCTACATAGAAGTGGATGGAAAACACGGATGCTTCGGCCATCTATTTTCCCTATGGATGGTATCAACCCTAGGGAGGGGGGGGGGGGCTTGAGGAGGGAATCAGCCGTATTACATACGGAACATGGAACAGTTCGCTCGTATAAAGCAACGAATTTGAGAAACAGTTGCTCTGATTCTCTGCAGCGACGGGTGCTCCGGATATATAATGGAAAGGGGTGGGGGGATGAGGTATGCAATATAAATTGACCATACAAACCATCTTACAGTCTTTGGGAGACCCCAGGACATTCGGTGAGTTTCGGGTCCCCAACGGGACGGCCGACTCGGCGCTGTATTGAGATCAAGAGGCCAACAAGTACAGGGGACTGCCTTCTCAAATATGATGTACTACACTAACTACATACCACCGGCCTGACATGTGATATGCATAGAAGAACTAATTACGCCGGTGAATAGAACCTTCTAGAGTTGATTTTCTAGAACATATTTAGCACGAATACAGGAATCCTGAGATAAAAAAGCGCCCTTTTACAGTAACCCTCGTTGCGAGGACAGGCTCGGGAAGCAGCCCCGTTTCTCCGTTAGCCCTGTTTTCTGTAAAGACAACACAAAACCCAGCGACTTTTTAGGGTTCCCTACCCAAAGGGTGCCAACGGAACCCTATTACTAAGCCTCTGCTGTCCGTCCGTCCGTCTTTCACAGGGCGAGTACGGACTGTATCCGATCGAGAATGAACCGTAATAGGTAGGCAGCTGAAAATTTCACAGAGTGTGTATTTATTTTGCCTCTATAACAATAAATGGGCAAAATAAAAAAAATATAAAAAATAAAGGCGGCCCCATACAAAAAAACGTGTTTTTTTTTGTGTTAAATCTTGTACGATGGTACGGAACCCTTAGTGTGCGAGTCCGACTCGCACTTGGCCGGTTTTTCTCCGTTAGCCGTGTTTGCTGTAAAGACAACACCAAACCCAATGACTTTTTTTGTGTACCAGCGCCCAAATGCAATATTTAGGCACTGCCAATTTGGCGGGCAACAGTGTCAGAAGGAGTTTATTATCTCTACTTTTGAAATCACCCATTTCATGTAAATATATCATAATTTACAATTAATTTACGTTTTTTTTTAACACTTCAGACTTCAGGGGCATAGACACCTATCCTTTGTTTTACTGTCTGAGGCCTCAAACAACATAACTGTTTGGATTGTCTCTTTTCAAAGTTTTTGTCAATCATTTCCGTTCGTTGCTTACGGAAAATGTTTCATTTAATTTGTTTTAAATATTATTTACGTCCTTTCCGAGATAAAGGACAGTTATGTACGATAAGTATTTCATGTTTGCTCGATCGTGCGTGGCGTGATTTGTGTTTGCTCGGCAAATACTCAGTTATCGATTAATATAAATACATTTTAATTCTATCCTTTAAAATTTAAAACTCTTACTCGAGATCACATGTCAACTCATTTGAATAAAAACCGGCCAAGTTCAAGTCGATTTCGCACACGAAGGGTTCCGTACCATCGTACAAGATATAACACAATAAAAACGTATTTTTTTTATAATTCGTATATATTTTTTTATTTTACCCATTGTTTGTTATAGCGGCAAAATAAAAGGGTTCATTCAGACGGAGGCTTATTAATAGGGTTCCGTTTTCTTGTTCCGTTGCTTTGGGTACGGAACCCTAAAAATGATGCCATGATTAAACTTTCAAACAACTTCGTATATGTTACGAAGTTACATCATGCTAGTAAGTATTTATCATTTCCTATTGCATGCTTGGAAATTATTAAAATTCCGAAATTTTCCGTGCATTTTTTTATAAAGCTAGGATATTTATTTGTTTGTTAAAAACATTGACGTACATAAAGCAATAGACGCACCATCAGCTTTTCCCCGCGTACCACGTAACATCCACCCTATCCGCTCGGTGATGCCCTACTGCGTGTCAGTCTGTGGTCGACTCGACATCCGAGCGTGCGCGCCATCTACAGGCTTTGCAATGCGACAAAATGCCGATATCCAAGGTCAAAAGGTATAAAAATCGAAGTGAAAGGAATACAAAGATCCGTGGAATCACTTATCACAAGCAAACGTACATATTACTACACATAAATCAAGAAAACATTTCGTCCAAAATAATAATTCGGTAGCGACCGCGGTGGCTGCAACCGCCGCCACAGTGGGGCGAAACCGTAAAATCAGGGACATCCGATTTTCTTGTAGAATTGAAGAAAACGAAGTATGCCAAAGTCTTCTTCAGTCTATTACAAACGTATTTTATTCTTGACGAATTTCCATTTTATTCTTTATTTTAAGAGTTACAGTAATTTTTCGTTATTTTGCTATGGACAAATGAGGACTTAATGGTTTTTCTCAAAATGCTTGATAGAGTCTTTGCTCTTTATACTAAATATTGATTAAGCATGCCATTAAGTATATAAATTTGTTAAAATCGTGTCCTCGAGCGTCCCCGTGTTTGTTATATTTACATTTATATATGTTTTTAATATGTTGTCCTAAAACGGTTTCATTTCGATATATTTGATTGTTTCTGTCATGAATACAATCCTCCACAACGTTTTTTACAAAACCTAAAACACCGACAGCTCCGCCCGCGTTAATGTCGGATGAAAAACTGTGGATGTATTTTCCAAATTTAACCCTAATGCTCACCGCTTGAAGTAACTTTCCATGATGTTAAATGGCCTATAATTGATAGGAAGAATGAACCTTTACATATATACATACGGAGTCAAATCAGGAAATCAATTGTTAAATTGTAAGCGAAAAGACGGACAGAACAACGCCAGATGTAGGATTTTGTAAGAATTGGTAATGGTTATTCGGTATTAAAAGTCCTCAAACCTATACCCGAGAGTTTTCAAACGTAATTTTGCTTGATAGATCAGCGATAGTACGCAAATTCGCTCATAAGGCACCATAGTATGTTGAGAGTACCTTTGGTTAGTCTACAAATTTTATTTTCAGCCTCTAGGGTTGCCATTTAATTTTTGACTATTTTAGTGGTCTCGTTCTTGAGGAAATAGGCAAACACAAAATAGTTGATGAAGGTGTCTTATTACTCCATAACGCTTAGCAGTCGCAGGTTAATTGAATGAGTAAGAAATTTACCAATAAAAGACAATGCATTGTCGTCCTCTTCATCACCATTAACAGGTTGATTATAGGTACTCTGACCATCTAGAGTCATTAACACCCTAGATACTTACAGCGTCTGATAAGTTCCTACTAGATCCCTGCTAACAACATTTAGAATCTTACTTGCTGTATGGTCTAAAAGAGTGTGGCGGCATGCTTATAAACGCGCGCCCGCATTTATTCAGTGAATATACGCCCTTCTACCAGTACGCACGCGTTTCACTCCGGCCTAGCGAGTCGACATTCCATCTGGCTAAAAGAGCTTGAAGCTGGATTCTTGCTTCTGTAGCGAGCGCACAGCGCGCGCGACACCGCCATGACGTTGGCCAATGAAATGAGAGGTGTTTCACGACGCGCTCCGTATTTATGCAAGCCATGGCCGCTCCATCTAATAAATATTATAAAGGGGAAAGTTTGTAATAATGGATGGATGGATGGATGGATGGATGGATGGATGGATGGATGGATGGATGTTTGTTACTCTTTCACGTAAAAACTACTGAATGGATTTTAATGAAACTTTACAATAATATAGCTTATACATCAGAATAACACATAGGCTACAATTTATAAAGATATTGTGCCCATGGGCTTTAGAACTTTCACGGGGCTGCGAAAACGATGCCAGTAGCGCTACTTCACACCAGGGGGAGCGGGGCCGGGGGCGGGGCGGGAGCTGGGCCGGGGGCGGGGCGGGCGGTCCGACGGGGGAGGGTGAGGGGGGGGGGGCGGGTGCAGCTTGGTATTTCCCGCAACTTTAGGACTACTTGGCAAAATCCTTGAGAACCAGTTACTCGAATTTAGATGCGGATTGTATCTACGTCTAGCCTGATTCTACTCAAAACTTATAGGCTACATAATATAACGCTTCATTACCAGAAGGGTGAGTGTTAAATTCTTATAACTTGCGAACCACTAACCCGATTTATGTGCGTATTTTATCAATGTATAGGATCTCTGGGAGCAGTCAGGTTCGAGATGGGTTACTGTTTTCGATGTTGAGGCTAGCTGTGGGTTGGAGTCCACGCAAAACTTACCTACATTACACGTTACTTACTTACTAGGTAAGCAATGTTGCAGTGCAAGTGCAGAAAGGTTCTGGCGGCAAATGCTTTTTTTTTAAATAGCTACCAAATGTCAACGGAGCTCTAAATGGGAATTATTGGATGTTTCTCATTAAATCATGCTATTTCATCTCTAACGATCTTGATAAAATTTGGTAGATGGATACATTGTCCTGGACCAGTTTGACCCTATTTTGGATCAGCCATGTGGGCTACTTTTTATCCATGAAATAATTTAGCCGACACTAACCCGAGCGGAGCCGGGTACCGCAGCTAGTAGCATATAAGTATGCGAGCACTGGTTAATAAATCGTTCAGAATACAACAAGTCTTTCAATACATCAGAACTCCAAAACTTCTTTTAGAATAGAAATTTCGCCCATTTTACTTTGGAGCATAATGGACATAAATAAGAACCTACTTCTATAGCAATGACTCTCTGTGTTATATTTTGTCATCGTTTTCAAAGTTTCAACGATACAGCCAACTCAAGATACATTGTTTTCTATTTTTTTACCATGAACGGTTTGAACTTTTTTATTTCATCAAGATGTTTTGCAAGTGATTCAGTATCTTTCCCAGGTCTATGTTTTCACTGGCTTTTAACTGCAATTCAGTTGAATTTGGGGGTTCTGCGGAGCTAAATTCATTACTTATACTTTCAGTTCTTCGCCGTTTCTGTACAACACCTAAATATTAAAATAGCTTCCTCGACGAAGATTTAACGTCGATGTGCCGACTGAGGAAGATGAATCTTTTGGTGACTAAACAGCAGTGCTCATCGCTCAGGGTCGTTGTTGAACACTTTACATTGCAATGGGCGATTGTTTGTTAATTAATAATGGCCACTTGATATTCGACCCTAACCGAACACTTTCTCTTGATAAAGTTGTCAAACCTTAAATTAGGTTCAACTCAACTTTTATTCAGATTGTAGGAGAATTTATGACAAACCTTAGTCACAGCCTCCACCTGACAAGATCTCCGTATTTATTATACGTATTATATTATTCAAATTACCATTTTAATAATAATTTGTTTAACTAAACTTTGAGGAGTGCGGATTAGCGGTTTAAAGTATTACAAAGAAGAAGCTGCGATAAGACCCAAGCCATTTTCTGGAAATACTATAGTTAGCTGACAGACACTATGCGATGTAACTAATACTTCCAGAAAATGGTATGAACACCGTCATAAGAAAACTCAAAAGCACTTACTGCCGAAATATTAGAATAACAACTTAGATTGTTATGTTTAGATTTTTCTGTAAGAACTATGTTGAAAACTAGTATTTACCATTTGAATTTACGAATGCCAGCAAAGTGAAGGATACTGCACTATACCAATCCTTTGAGGATGGAGCAGCAATTTAAATGTGTGTAAGTCTGATTAATATAATCTGCATGTATGGCCGCGACGCCACAGATGAGTACTCTGCCACGCGTTAGATTAATCGTGTGAACCAAGATGGCTACCAAGCACATTTAGTGCCGTCCGTACAAGTTTGATATTAAAAAAAAAAACATTGTCACATTTTATTATATTCAAGCCTTCTCTGGTTTGTTTTGATATATACAATTATTTAATCACACGCTTTGTTCCATAATTTCTTGAATAATAAATTGTTTACGGGTTGAACATTATATGCGTATTTTGGGCATGTTTATAATTGTGTGTTAAGTACATCAAATTTTTATTTTACTTCCAAATCATAATTTTTTATTGTTAATTTGGTTTACGTTAAACAAAAATAATCATATATCGAATTAACATAACTATCATTACTTCACACTCTTACAAAATCTTGTCTTTTCGCTCATTACTGAACAATTGCCCACCTGATTTTGATTCCATATGTATCTACGTACAACTTCATTCTTCCTATCAATTATAGGCCATTTAACATCACGTTAAGTTACTTCAAGCAGTGAAAATTATGGTAAATATACGAGAAATAAGAAAATATTCACGCGGGCAGAGCCGTGGGTATTAAATGTTTTGTAAACAACGTTGTTGAGGTTTTTTTTTTCATGAGAGAAACAATAAAACATATCTAAATATAACATTTTTAGAACAACATAATAATATAATTTATAAATGTAAATATATTAAAAACGGAGACGCACGGGGACAGGATTTTTACAAAGTTATATACTTTAGGGCTGGCATAATGAATAATTAGTAGCCACAGATCAGGCTCTTTTAAGCATTTTGAGAAAAACCATAAAGTCCTAATTTCTCCATGGTAAAAAACGTAAAAGTACTGTAACTCGTAAAATCACTACATAGTATAAAACAAAGTCGCTTTCTCTGTCCCTATATCCCCATGTTCGCTTAAATCTTTAAAACTACGCAACGGATTTTGATGCGTTTTTTTTTATTAGATAGAGTAATTAAAGAGGAAGGTTTATATGTATAATAACATCCATTAAATAGTGGAGAAATACTGTTATTTTTGAGGTTTCCAATGTGATGTCATAAAAAAAGACGTGTGGCACTCGGGGACTGCCGCGGTAAAGGTATTGCATAGCATTTTGTATCAACTTATGCCGGCCCGCCCCCGCCGCCGCTCCCGCCGCCGCCCCCGGCCCCGCTCGCCCTGGTGTGAAGTAGCGCTACCGGCATCGCCCGTCGGAGTGGGGAGCGTGAGGTTTTTTTTCGTTACGGAATTTCAGGATTCGGTCCCCGCGCTCAAGGCCCTCGATAGAAGCTATGCAATAGCTTAAAAAATCATTTTTCCGCTTACATTGCAAACGCAGGCTGAACCCTACGAGATTTGTCAAATCACTACATAGTATAAAACAAAGTCGCTTTCTCTGTCCCTATATCCCCATGTATGCTTAAATCTTTAAAACTAAGCAACGGATTTTGATGCGGTTTTTTTTAATAGATAGAGTGATTGAAGAGGAAGGCTTATATGTATAATAACATGTTTTAAATAGTGGAGAAGTACTGTTATTTTTGAGGTTTCCAATGTGATGTCGTAAAAAAATATTTTTTTTCCGATTACATTGCAAACGCAGGCTGCTACGAGATTTATCAAAATAATGTACTAAGTATTGTACACATTGAAAAGGTCTACAATAAACTCCGCGATGGTATATTTCTATCTCTTATGGATATCCCACAATAACATTTTATTGTCATTTACTTTTTACGACAAATTATGGCTAATTTTCGAAGCGATTTTAACCAATACAGCATTAATCCTTATCCAATTAAATATCTTAATACATTGTTGATTTAATATAGATCTATATGGTCCATTACAGCATATGATTTAAATAAATATTTTCGAAGATATTACAGATTTAAACATTGCGGGACGTAGCGTTTGCGGCGGTACCGGCCGGACGGGGCGGCGGGAGCCATTCAGATATATTTCATACCCGTGCGAAGCCGGAGCGGGCCGCTAGTAATGGATAAAATAGAAATTCGTCACGAATAAAACACGTTTGTATTAGGTGTAAAAAGACTTTGGCATATTTCGTTTTCTTCAATTATACAGGATATGAATACAATCGGATGTCCTTGATTTTACAATTTCGCCCCACTGTGGCGCACGCCGCCATGCTTGCGAATATGAGCGAGCGATAGAACACGAAAGCGCGTGTTCAGCGAGAGAGAATGAGACGACCAATGTTAGGGACTTGCTTCCGTGGTCAGGGATACCAGAATTGAAAATAAAGTTATTTGTTGTTTTTCGGAATTGTTTCTTCGTAATTTGCTCGGTGTTTGCTATCTTTTATTTATTGAATTTGATCTAAAACTATTTTACTGAAGTAATTATTACGAATATCACGTATTTAAGCTATCGTGTTGATAATTAAGAAAACCAAAACGTATTTAATAAGCGGGCAAATTAAAATGGAATAACAGCAACACTCGTATGTTTCGCAATGGTGGTACGGACGTTTGTATGGAGATCTACTCTGATTCTCGGTCTATTGCTTTGGTTATGTCGATGGTTAAAAATAAGTCGAGTCACGAGAAATGGAACAGAGTTGACGCAATCTTAAAAACAAAACCCAGCGTCACTGGTTCATGACCGTTCATGATACGATAAGAAAGCCATGCTTTCCATCATGTCTGTTGGCGTTGCTATTGAATTTAGAAAAACGGCAAAACAACTCCATCGATCAAGGTCTTATCGTAAATATTTGGACTGCCCACTATCGCGGGGTCCGATGGTGGCTTAAAGTTTAACCTTATTTCTTGGTATGTAAAGGTTATTATTGTGAAATTATATATTAAAGTAGAAAACATTGTTACATTGGGTTATTTTAGTTAAATAATTATTTTATCTTCATGTTTGAGTTCATGTACGTTGCAGACAATAACATTATGTGAAATATTTGTTGTAAAACTATTTTTCATATTAAAAAAAAACAGTCGTTAACACTGTCAGATAGTGACAGATGAAGCAGAAACAATACAAGTATGCCCGTGCTCCTTCATTTCATTTATCTATTCAATTTCTGGTAGTCAAACTACACTAAGGGCCGAGTGCACGAAAGGACAAAAAATCAAAATCAACGTCAAAGTATGATCAAACACGTCACTTTGGGTGGACTGTATGGAAGGAACTCTATGCGGATCACTAAAAGTGTCGTGTTTGAACATTGATTAACTCGGCCGTCTCTTTGTGCAACCGGGGCTAAGTCATGTCACAATTCGATAGATCCGCGGATTCGATCAGCTCAGTGAAGAAGAACCCGCAAAGAAACTTCACGGGTCTATTAGTTATGTTTTTTTTGTCTTTATTTTCGTCCACATTAATGATGTAACACAATTATGATTTCATACCTAAATGCTACTGCCAAGCTTACATTGGTAGAAAGGTCTAAGGCAAAGAACTAAGAACTACGAGAACGTATGTGATTCATGTTTTAGTTCCGCGATGTATGAGGAAGCTTAGAATGTATGTGATGTATAGTTGAAATACATGGCTCAGATGACCGCACAGCCTTTGTAATAAATTATAGAGCGGTGCGTAGTGCAGTGTTGTGCAAGATAAGAGTGGCCAGGCAAGTCAACGACCGTGCGCGCGCAGTGTCGGAGATCGTGTCGAAATATTAGATAGGTAATCAAATTCGTGTCGATTCCGGTGGCGACATGTCTAGAATTGGGGACTTTTCAACGAAAGAATTTTAGACTTTTCCATTCGGTATCATTGCTGCCAACACTTATCATCTCTAACTTGAATGTGGTCCTTGAAACTGTACGTAACTCGGTGGACGTGGTGTGGTGGTGTAGATTCATAAACACTTTTGATGCGGATTGCACGAATAATTACCCACTGAAATCAGTGCACCTAATATATGATTTACAGTTCCGTTCCGTTATATCGTGGCAGTATTTCAACAGCCTATTACGAGTTACGCATCGCCTATTACTACATCGCTTCAATTATTATCGATTTCGCTAGCTTACACCATTAAATAGAGGTTTAAGATCTAAGGTTAACGCTAAATCGCCTGTCCATGAATTCTTTTATTTGTGATTTGTTTATGTAAATAAACATTAAAAGTTAATACCAAACCCACCGTCATAATATAAGCCTAACACAACCCAATGACAATTAAGTGCCATGCCAGGACCTTCTTTATATTACTCGGCTACATTGAACTAGATGAATCTGAATCTGAATCTGATGGCTTTGCTCGCCTTGTGAGAAACTAGAAAATAAACAGAATGAAATGTCATCGTTTTTTTAATGTTTAAACAATAAGTTGGAAAACATATTGTTCACAAACGAAAATCACTTTTAATGTAAAAAGGTTTTACCACACATTTAATCAGGAAACTAAGGTTTTTATTTTACCGTGGTTGAATCAACATGAATCGCCCCCATTCTTAGCAGCACGTCAGGTACTAAGCCAGTATTACACGTAAAGGACATTGGAGCCCTCATTTATGCTGATTACGGGTTGTGAATAACGATATTGAAATGTGAAAGTAACTTTGACCGATAAGATATTAGTATGCGCAATGGCACTACAAAGGTTTCCATGTTATTGTTTTCGTTGTGGAATTAAATTTCAAGATCATTGTGTTGGAAGCAAGATAATAATACTTACGTATCTAAATGGTAAACTCATTTTCGGGACAATTGATGTTCACTTTAGGTATTTCTGGCTGGATTATGCAAACTCATATTCATACATCTTGAGGACAACTCTTTGAAAAACGGCTCGAATGGCTGATTTAAGCAAGAATTATACTTTGAGATGTTGTACTTTGTCCTGACCTTTCCTTACTACTTTCCAGGTGTCCTGCTTATTTATGTGAGTCGTTTTAACCAACTGCTAAATATTCGATACCATATCGACAGTTCTTTACATTTCGATAGTCTCTTTTAAAACGGCTTGTCCATGAATCAGGTTTATTCGAATAGGGGGAAAGTGGGGTTGGTGGACATTACGTCTGAACACAAGGCGGAGACAGGGGGTGTTATCACCTAATGCGTATTTTTTATTCCACCTCTTTTTTTAAAACAAAAAACGTTTTATGCCAAGACCTTTCTTATGCCCGATTACAACATCGCATCAAATTGCAATAGACGTAAACATAGATTTCAAAAAATATTTTTTTCTCAAAATTTCTCGGTATCTAGACACTTTCTAAAAAAAAATCAATTTTGTCTTTGAAAAATATGAGGATTACGCTTCCGAAATTTTAGTAGTAGTTGTTGCAACAACCTGTATATTTTAAAACGTTATTCAGCCCTAAACTATGAGTATGATTTACGAGCTCATCGGAAAATTAGTTTAAATGCGATTGTAAAATGTATAACGAACAGACAATTAAACAGCCAGACAAAATGATAACTGACGTGAATTACCCAAGGAGGATGCTTACACTGACTTAACCTTACCCATATAACCCTGATAATAAAGAGGGCCAACGATCGAACATGGCTTACCTGAGTTATAGTCCTAGAAATCCCATCCTGGCAACCCGAACCAGGTAACTCTGGTCTGGAGAACTACCATGGGCTCCCAGGCGAGGGTTTGCCTGGGAACCATTGACTGGAAATTATTACCTGGAAACCCTTTAATGGAGAACCTACCAAGTGTTTCTAAGTGATGTGCGGTGTAACGAAACAGCGTGTATAAACAGATCAAAATATGCTAACAACTAATGAAGAGCGCCAAAGGACGCGATATAAGGCTCCAAATGACGCCAATCTCCAATATTTTGGGTTTATTTTTATTTTATCTCAGCGTCGGTTAATCATAAACACCGGTAAAAATTAGAAATATCAAAGTTTAGACTATTATCTAGCGTGTGATCGTAATACAGTTTTAATAAGTTTGCTTATATTCTTTAAAAACATATATATTTGTAAACAAGTTTTTACTACGTTTTTTAGCCGTCGCTTGGAAACTTTAAATTATTTGGACAAGTTTTTTTCGTGGTAAAATATCACGTATTTATCTAGTGAATAACTGTTAAAGATATATAAATTCACTTGAGAAAGTAGACTTTACAAGTCAAAAACCTAAATTTCGCTTCGTCGCGCTCGATTTTCACGCGCATGCAACAATAAACCCTAACGCAAACTCAATGCTTCCGGAGATCGCCATTATCGTTTGTTTGCTAAACTCTGGAGTCAGTTAGAGACTTAAAACTATCGTATTTTATCACAAGACTTAACACTCCTAACAGTCTAGCCTGATGCGTATTATGAACAAAGTAGTCTGTTACAGTATCTGTAAAGTGATAATTTTAAACCTCATGTGAGCTCGACATTACGGGCCGATAAAATATGATTGAATAATTAAACAAGTGAATGTAGTCTTTAATACTGAGTTTATAACTTACCTTTTTGTGCGTCAATATTGAAGTACTTATGTTTAATCGGGCTATGGCTATATTATCGGGTATATGCGTTCGATACTTGAAAAGATGTCTGGCACATGTCTAAATGAATGTGTTTTATTATTACATTAAAGTTGTTTGTCGCGTTCGAGGTGACGATATGAAATGCATTAGTTTATTCCATATCTGACCTTAGTTGCAGAGAAGTTTAGTAAAGAATGTTGTTGAGAAAGCCTAGGGTTTTGCGATATGAATAGATTAAGGACTCGAACGTGAATTAAAACGTGTTGAGTGATTCGTACAAGACAATCGATCTGTAAAAAATACATATCATACACTAAACTAAAACAACAAATCTAGCTTTCTATATTTGTTACAATGATTTCAAAATCGTTTACATAAAATTACAAACATTAAGCGCCATTTATTTAAAAAACTGAGGGCAAGGCAGTGCCCCGCCAAGTCGAGGAAAAACTGTCAAACCAGCCTTTTTCAAACGAGAAAAGGATGAAAGCATAGCCGTACCACATCCTTTTCTCGAAGCCATTCGGGGCACTTTTGATCCCCTGTTTAATTGTCAGTTCTTCGTTTGGATATCCAACGAAACGAATGTAACCAAATGTACAGATTGTAATGTTCTTTACAATCGTAGATTTTTTTAGATACATTTTTGAAGTTTCTAAAGTAATAAAAACAGATGCGTTTGATGGCGTTTGCGACGCGACTCTGGTTCTTATTTACTATGGCAGCTTCCTGAGTCTTGTTTTCCGTCTGAGTGTTACCTGGCACATTGTAAGGGGAATTATAATTACATTTAAATTTACTTTCAAACATCATAAAGAAAATTAAATTCGATAGTACGTTTCTTTGCATGCATTTATCTCAATGTATCTTAAATAAATAAAGTTATAACTAATAAATAAATCAATGGTTACAACTGACTTTTTCGTGGTGAAATAACAAGTTAGATACAATTCTTAGTCACGTTATTTTAAATGTGAATTCATAATTTGTTTGTAGGAAGCGAAACAGTAGATTTAAGTTGGCATTGTGTGCTGATTTTCAATGCATTTGTTAAAAATAAGTCAAGGTTTTATCGGACTATGTGAGCAATTACGAACTGTCTGATGAATTATTCATGAGTGTCTGTTTACAGCCACAATCGATCGAACAATAGCTTCTGTTAGGTATGATACATTCTGCGGAGGCACGTTAGGTCAAACTGAAAGTTCTTAGAACTGCGAACAAAACAAATCAAATTCAAACGTTAGTGATGGAATGATTTGCCACTGAAATATGTCTAGTATATTTCTAATTTATGGTGCCAACTTGTAAATTACGTTTTTGCTGAAATTAATAATCCACACTAATATTGTAAATGCGAAAATAACTCAGACTCTTTGTTACATTTTCACGCCTAAACCACTTAACCAATTTTGAGGAAACTTGGTATATAGATAGTCTGGACCTTTGGAAAGGACATAGGCTACCGTTTGTGGTGAACATTTACTAAAAGGGGGTGTAAGTTTGAATGGTGAACTCATTTACCATAAAATGTGAGGTTAGCCCGGCATCAGACCGAAACGAGATTCACCCGAGCTGAGCAGGGTACCTCAGCTAGTCTACAATAAAAATGAAGCTGAAGTGTTTGTACGCGACCTTTAGGGGCCGAGCAAAAATAAACAATTTTAGAAATAATGCGAAGCGAAAAAAAATTAGCGTGCGCGGATGGGCGATGCGATGGGAGGGTCATGAGAAGCATTCCAAAACGATCTTGAATGATGATTGATTGAATTTTTCAATCAATTATTTTCGGTAATTATTTGTAAAACACATTAAAACTCGCTTTTAGATAGTCTATGCTGATAGCGAACTGTGAGACAATATAATTCAGCAGCATTTTATCCTGTGTTCAAATTCATACGTGCCAGTTTCAAAATACAAACTTTTCTCATTTTGCCTCAGTAACCGAAGCACACGTGTAAACGACGAAGGCAGCGCGTTTATTGCAACCGCTCAGTTTAAAGTAATCCAGCAGAGCTAAGAAGGCTCTTGCACGTAATTCAGATAGTAATACTCGGTCGTTATCATGTTTGCTCCGAATTCTTTATCAGTGTTGTTTGGATTGGTGTTAAGGCACGCGCACAATATAGGCCAAAGCCCACACAAGGCACAGCCTAGGCCCGGAGCTGCGGTCATTCCTTTGAAACCTCGACTAAAAACTATTATGGGACCTGTCATATCCCATGGCATACAATCCGTACACCCGAACATTTAATTATGTTCAAAATCTGATTACAATGCTTCAAATGTAGATGTCTCTGAAAATAAAATAAATTTAATTTACTGTGTAATAGATCATACTCAGAATATATTTATTGTTATCTCTGTCTCTACGAATTTTTTAAATGCGAAAGTTGACCCTGAGCCACATCTCTGTGTGACTTGTACATCAGCTAGTATGTAAGAGCACATGATTGTTTATATGGCACTTATTTTCTTGTGACCATCAGTAAGTTGCTTTGTTTTCAGTAATATGTATACTTATTTATACATTTGTTAAAAAACCTTTGGACACGTCAAATTAAAAATATCTACAACTTCCGTAGAACAAGCCACAAATACCAGTTGTTATATTGCGGTCTTCAGTTATTATAGTGATATCCATGCGCCAGAACATTTATTAGAATTTGTTTTTATTGAGAAAAATCATCAAGGTGTATCTAAAAATCTTGAACATGTTCTCAGATTTACCGCTCAATACGGACAACGAAAATGACTTAGACATGTGGGTTCTATGACATACCCGTACTTATCTATCTTTCAAAAATGGTACTTCTTGAACCGTTCTAGATCTAGATTAGTACAGCTCGTGGTTTAGGGGCTAGAGGACTTATCTTTCATGCCAGAGGTTATGGGTTCAAATCCCCGCGCCAGTTCATGTATAACTTTATTCACTTATCCAAAAGAGCATTTCGTTAAGAATTCGAGTAATTCCATGGTGGAATTCCTGCTAGGTGGAAGGGTTAATCCCGCCCGGATTGGTACCCCGCATTGTGTACAACTATGGTTGAAGCGGCAATGAAACATTGTCAGTGTATTCCATCCAGTTCAATGCCGTCGTGCTCATAAAGAGAATGTCCTGGCATGGGACCTAATTCCTCCGGGAATGTGGTGTATTGGTTTAACATCATGACGGTAACTGTGTGGTATTAGCTATCGATGTCAGGTTCTTAATAAAACATATTTCTTGTCTTTGTCTACACATAGATTACATAAAGACATACACAAACTTCGTAGCATCACTGATCTGATTTGTTTAATAAAAGCGAGGTTATTTGAAGAACATGTTCAACATATTCGTCTGTTTCCAATCAAAACCACACGTAGTTTTCAGCAGAAACTAAACGCTATGGACGCTCGTGAACTTACAATACCGCGTGTAATCTTAAGGAAGCGGCACGCACAGTATAACTACGGATTACACAAAGATTAATCTTCCCGCTAGCTCGTGAAGCAAGGAGTGGTAAATTAAGGGCTTAGCACACATTGCCTGGTAAACGGCATCCCTGCCGGCTTTGCCTTTGGTGGGCAAATTAGCCGCTTGGTAAACTTTCATGTTGCGTCGGCTCTTGCGAAATGTTCTGCTTTCTCGTACGGAGTTAGACTGGAATAGTAAATTTTAGCTGAATTGTAGAGTGGAGAATTGGAGAGCTATGCTCCCCATACAAACGTAGTTTACTAATCATTTGGAAACCGCTATTCCAATTAAATTGATATTTAATATCTAATATCAGGTAACAAATATCTGTATCTGCATGCTTTTCTTTTTTTGAAAAATCCAAACCAAATGAAATGAATGCAAAAAGAAAATCTTCATACGAATTTTGTTTTCTCTGTGGTTTGACCCAGAATCCATTTACCGAAAAAACAAAGGCATGCAGACACAGATATTTGTAGCCTAATATTAGATACCAAATATCAAGTAAGTTGGAACAGTGGTTTTCAAATCATTAGTTAACTAAGTTTGTATGGGAGGCGAAATTTTCAGGTGCTTACGGGCCGACCTTAATGAACGATGGTCGATGCGGCAATTAAAATTTTCCGTGTTTTCCATCCAGTTCAATGTAGACGAGCAACGTAGCTGGCATGGCACCTAGTTCCCATATGGTGTGTTAGGTTAATATCTCCTAGTCAGTGTCGTATTAGCCATCTATGTTTAGTGACATTGAAAAAAAAACATATTGAATTACATGCCAATTATTTTTTTGCCCATAAATCTCATAAATCTCATATATAAAAAAATATAAAATTGCAAATGGGATCTTATCAATCAATGTTTAATCTGTCAAGCCAACACGACAGCTAGCATCTTTTACTGGAAATAACTGCTAGCCATCGAGTTTAGCACCGATATATCTGCACTGAATTTGAGATGAAACGTATCATAATCCTCAACACTACGGCGCCACCCGCCAACTTGGCTCCCTGCAAAGGGGACCTGCCGACATGGCCCCGCTACCACCTGATGCGGGGCCCACCGCTTCCCCGGCGTGCTTGAGGTCGGCGGGCTGCTGCCTGCACACAACCGCCGCCGGAGGATCGAGGCGCTTCACCAGGCGCCGGGGCACTCCGAGATAGGGATGGTGGTGGCCTCCGTGTCTATACCATCATCTATCGTTTGTAACCTGTCCCACGTCGCCCTGGAGAGTGGAGGCTTACCTCCACCGGCGTTGTAGGAGGATGGAATCTAGCCCGTTGGAGAAGATAACTAGGTTTTTATAGTATTTCTATGTATTTTTAAATGCGTTATTGAGACATGTAAAAATACTGTTAATATTTAGCGTGTTAATAAATGGATATCTGTAATAATAATAACAATGTCATCGCAGCTTGTTTATTGTTGTTTATTGTTTATTCATCATCCACAGGCAGCACACTGCACTCGGATTTGTCATATTTTATCATTAGCCAGTTCAGCATTCACGGCGAAGAAGAACTGGCAAGAAACTTCGCTGATTTTTTTCAACGTCCACTTAGTCTAAGTTTACAAATTTGTTTGCCACTGCTTACAGAAATACGGGTTATTGGTACCCGTTTATGTCATTACATTAAATTAATATTAATTCACAAAATCTACCATTCACGCCGTATGCAACAGTTCATGACAAATATCGGTTTATTCTGCAAAGTCATGTCCGTCAACAAACATGTTGCCAATTGGAGCAGGCCAGTCCCCACAAGCAGCACCCGTTCACGAGCATCACGCCGGGTCCAGCCATCGCCTCTCTCAACCATATTTTAGGGGAAGAGGTGACCCGAACCAAGCGTCACCACTAGCAAGGACCTTTAAGCGATGCTCTACTCCAGTGGCAACAAGAAGAAAAAATAAAAATTGTTTTACATGTCCACGTTTAGTTTTATTACCTGATCACATAGGAACATAATGAAAAGCTAAACTTAATATAAATTTAACTGATTTCTTAAAAATGTATTCCACTAATATATGAATGACCAGAAAATGCAAAAGGAAATAAAAAAGTAAGTAACTTTTAAGCACGCCGAAGCAGGAAAAGCTGTAAATATGTATGATTCTAGTAAATGATTACATCTCAATAGAGACACCAACAGAACTCGTCGTGGCTCAGATAAAATCATATCCCAAAAATATGCTTTTCGTGCGTGCGTGTGCAAGTAAAAAAATAAAGTACACTCTAAATATAAACTCGTGAAAGTTGCCTCGTACGAAAAGCGGAGAAACGAGCCTGCAGCTTTGTCGTAAGTTCAAAAGGACAATGACCGCATTCACTCGCCAGTCTTTTGTTCTCTCGTACCATTACGGCTGCGATGGTCTTTACGACTGGGGCTGTTTACAGAACGGTCTTTTTCAGGGAACTCTCTCGCACCGTAGACTTGACAACGATTAATTTTGACGCCAGAATGATGCAAGCTATCTATGCCAAGCCATTTTTTATTAACTTATTAGGTCTCGTAGCGTTTTCATCCTAGCTGATATCTTTTTAAATCAACCAAAATTCCAACCAATACCGTACCAATTATATTGAAAATGTCTTTGTGTCACCCGGCAATTGTTTTTGCGTAACATCTACTAAAAATGTCCTATGCTCCTATTATAAACATATACATTTTGTAATAAAATTTGTGAGAAATCGTTTCTGTCAAGAGATAAATATAGATATACCCGTTAAATGGCATTTTCAAAAGTACAACCTGTAATTGCGAGGCCTCAACTAGCCCCTTCTACGGCACTGACGTAATTTAATGAAATCTTATCAGAGATTCGGCGTGTCTTATCTAAACTGTCAGCTGAGACGCGTACGTGATGCATTTGACTTGTTTTTCTAGAAATGTTGAATCACGTAGAAAGGATCTTGGAAAGATGACGAAAATGATGTTGGGTAGTCACGAGTAAATTAGGTCATATCCTTTAAATTTTTTGCTCAAAGAGTGTTAGTGAAGTAATGGACTAGAGCAGCGACATGCCCTGCAACCCGAAGGCTTAGAATGTAAAGACATACAGAGTAAATTGACGGATGAGACCGTAATCGTTTCATACAAAATGTACTGAAATGTCTTTTTTTGCACAAAAATATTTCGAAATCGCTATGTACCTTCAAAATAATGATATGAAGTTATGTTTTATGTTTTACCTATTATTGATTGATTATTATTGATGAAAAGATAAGAAATTTTATCGACAAACTATTCGAATATTCACCACTCATTTACCAAAGAAAAGGGTTTTCGGTCTGGTTTTTTACTCACTTAACAATTTATTAATGTTCATGTAAATCATGCTTCATTTAATGAAAACTAGAGAAATCATAAAGATTTCACAAAAAAAATCTTTCATTCACATTCCATGAGCGCGACTACAATGTACTGATGACGATTTGAGAATTGGTTTCATGGGACAGATGTGTTCCATCTCCCTCTAACTGAAGGTAGTGGTACTTGAGTTGACGTCTCACTCCAACACTTTGTTCGTCTTCTAAGCACAGCGCGCTATGTTAGGTATATGGTGCAACCAGAGACACATTCCGTACTACAGTTTTCCTAACCAGGAATAACATCATTCAACTAACGGCTGAATTGGCCCTTGATACGGAGTGATGTAAAATTAGATCATATGCGGGGTGAATTTTTCAAGTGTGCCTTCATGACCAATTCCGAAACTATAAGAAATAGCAAAAACACTCAAAGGAGTCATTAGACCGATTTTGATAAAAACTAAAACTGCATAATTATATTTTTGAAAAAAAAAAATTCTAGCCGGGAATCGAACAATCCCTTAGTCGACTCTTACGACATTCATGGGAAGAAATGCAGTGTGCGTAATTGTATTATTTTTAAGTGCCGTAACCCACACAGCAAAAATGTGTTATGATATATTATTTTATGTAAACTTGTCACAAAAGCGTTTCCAACCTTCTATAAAGATATAAATAGCAAATATAAATATATTTTGCATTATTTTATGTATTCCCAGCTTTACAAAGATTTCGTAAACAAAATCGCTCCAGGCGAATTCTGCGAGAACATAAAAGTACGCGGAAGTTCAATTTTCTCCGACAAAACTCGGAAAGTTAAATAACATTTTTATGCAGTGCAGTGAAAAAAGGAAATATTTTGACTCAATCTCGCAAAGTTGTCAAGTTATATTCGTAATCATTAAATGAAAAATGTGGTTATTTACGCTTCCATTTTTTTCTTGGTGGTCTCATGCATAAATACTTTGTATTTGTAGAAATATAGTTTCTGACTTAAAACGCCGCAAGGATTAAATCCTTGAAACAAAAACAATTTAAATTGCATATTATATTTCATGACTTATGTTATCACTCTAAGATGTCCTTGGGATGGTACCAGGTACAATGTAAATAAAAAAACATTATCATGATATTTTTTCACATTTATCTTTCTTTATCGCCGTTGAATTATTTACATTTTATGTTGAGATAAAATCGAAACGCGTAAGTGGTGTATATTTAGCTGTGTTTTCATTCTTATTGGCGTACATGCAATATAATGTGAAATGGTGTGCGATGGCATTTTTTTTATAACTACTAACTGTCAAACGCCTACAATATTTTTGACTGGCGATGTCGCCTTCTCGATAGCTCCTGTTCCCTTAATGTTTGCACTTCAACGGAAATCGCACAAGAACCCATTTTTCCAAACTCTAGCCTAGCTAGCATGCAAACTCGCCGACTCTACCGGAGAATTGGCCAAGTATGCAGTCAACTGTGTACTCCTTCTTATTGTACGAGTTGCGCCGGTTCCCCACTAGACCTGAGCCGGTAGTCTCAGTTCTCACCAAAATTGGCGTTTACGTAACTTTGAAGTTCCGTAAAAACGTCAAACTCCATACAAGTTTATACTAGATATTCTGTGGTTTTACTTCTTCAAGCTGTCAAAGTCAAACTCGGACTTCCGATTTGTATGAAAACGTATTTACGTGTCGACGTATTTACGGCAACGTTGAGTAAGCTGTCAAATCCAACTCGGACTCGCAAATGTTAGTTCGCTTAACGCCCACTGCGCGCGCTCTTCAATTTCTCTCGATCGGTTTGGCGTAAACGCCGATTTGGGTGACAACTGAGACTACAGGCTCTGAGCTCCCAGAAGTCAACGTACGTCTTGAGACCCTGGAAATTTCACTTTTCGTAAACATAGCGAGCGGCTCGTAGCCTAGTGGCGCGGGGACTGGCCTAGCGTAGCAGAGTTCTTCATCTGGGTTCAATTCCTCGCCCCGAGGCACCACCTTCCTGTACCACTTTATTTCTCTTTCTGAGTTCGATAAGTGAAATTCGTCACGAATGCGAGCTGTTCCATGGTTCGGAACTCATGTTAAACTGCCCTACTAGGTGGTAGGGTTTAAGTCCGCCCGGGTTGGTACCATCGCATTGGTTGAAGCGGCAATGAAAAAATGTCCGTGTTTTCCATCCAGTTCAATGTAGCCGTGCTTATAAAGGGAAGGTCCTGGCATGGCACCTAAATCCTTCGGGAATGTGGAGTATTAGGCTAATAACATAACAGTAGTTGTGTGGTATTAGCCCTCCATGTCAGGTTGCATAAAAAATACATCTAGTTAGAACTTTGGCGACTGTTTGTCTGCCGTTAGATATTCCGACCAAGATTATAGCCAATTTATCACACCTCACTTTATGACTATTCCTTATCATCATTAACATCGCGCCACGCCGACTACAGGCGTGCGACGAGTGATAACTTATCGTAACTAGACGAAAAAACATTACAATACTTGCTCGCTGCTTGTGTACAGTTGTTCATTATGAAGCCATAGAGGTGAAGAAATATAAGGAGAACGGATGGAACTAAAAAACCGGTCAAGTGCGAGTCGGACTCGCATACGAAGTGTTCCGTACCATCGTACAAAATTTAATACAAAACAAAATGTTGTATGGGACCCCCCTTTAAATTTTATATTTTTTTAATTTACCTATTTGTTGTTATAGCGGCAAAATTGATACGCACTCTGTGGAAATTTTTGCTGCATTACGGTTCATGAGATACAGCCCTGTGACAGACAGACGGACGGACGGACGGACAGTGTAGGCTTATTAATAGGGTTCAGTTTTCACCCTTTGGGTACGGAACCCTCAAAAGTGTCGACACGTCAATTGTGACGCCGGAGGAATTTGGCCTTCGTTTCGGCACTCGCTGAATACATCATTACGAATGAAGAATGACGTAACGACCATCTGGTTTATTGCAAAATAATTCTTATTTTTATCATTTTACCTACCAATTTGAAAGACTTCAAATTTGATCTTTCTCCGTTTTCTTCACTGAACTACAAATGTTTACGGCCATATAATGTAGTAAGTCGCGTGGCGTCATTTCGTGCGCGCTCGTTGTATGGAAGTTATTTCTCCATAAATTCTTCACCTCCATGTATGAAGCACAGTTTTAGTGAAAATTTTCGCGCAATTGATGCATCGTCTGATGTCCAAATTATAGGAATAATGTTTATTGTGATTGGAAATGTTCAATTCAGTTTGACATCTCAGCTGTATGCGTATCGTCATCACTGTCGGAAGCCAATAAATAATTTCAAACAGAATTAAATAAAAAAAGAAATTTACTTACTTAGATTAGGCAAAACCATTTAACTTTATCACCAAATCTGGTTCATCTATGCTGGACAGTTGATTGTTGTTTGCTTGGGTATATTCAATTTCCTTGGTAACCAAGGGCCAGTTGGTTAGCACAGGAGGAATAATGTGCAGAATATGTATAATTGTATTCCCTGCATATCGAGCTGTGGTAGAAGAAGGGCATACAGAACGATACCATGCACGTCTTCCGATGATGGTAAGCTTGATTTAGTTCTTTTAAAGAAAGAAAGCAGAAAAAAAGCAAGTGACGACTGAAAATCGATGGGTATCTTTAATTGGATAAAAGCCCGTTAAAATAAAAAAAAAACACCTAACCAAGCGACATCTACATTTGGAGCATTGTAATCAGATTTTGAAAATAATCTGAAAAAGGTTCCTAATGCTGGTTCCGACGAATGGCAGGACCAAAAACTTTTTCTGATCATTTTCCAAATTTGATTACAATGCTTATAGGCGCTAGGACTAGCCAACTACTCGCGCCATACAAATACACCTTTTAACAAATGTAATAATATGTAGTGAAACGCTTCAGCAAATCCAAATAGAACTCCAGACTGATAATGGATTGTAAATATTTTTTGATTCCATCATTTATTTAAATAATAAAACTTTATTTTTTTTGCGAATCTTAATAAAAACTATATCAAAAGCAAGAATTAAATATGTATATTTAAGAATTAAATAATAAACAAAGTTTATTTTTCTCATTAGAAATCTGAAAGTAATTCGATTTCTAGATGTAAGCAAAAACAGCATATATGCATAAACAAAAAATTCCATTTGCTTTTAGATTTCTAAATTTAGTCAAAACAGTTCGGAAATGGACACCGTTTCCGCAATGTATTTTGTATAGAAAAAGGAAACATACATTAACGAAAATAGGTTGATACCTAGACAAGGAATCATATATTGTAAAAATGACACTTCTAATCGTCAGACTTAGTTAGTTAACTTGGGGTGCCTCGTCTAACTTTGCGATTTGGCTAGTACCAGGGCCTTAAATGTAGATGTCGCTGAAACTCAAATTAATGAGATACTATCCATTGAATAAATAAAATTATCACTAACTAGGTGATGTGCTCGTCGCCGGTCGAGTTATTTAATTATAGCTAAAAACCAGCTAGGACCCCATGAGTTAATATTTTTTTAAATTAATTTTAATATTATAGTACAAATTCGGTCAAGCCGTTTAGGAGAAGAATGACACTCTCGCCGGAATAAGTTTTTTTTTTATTCGTAGGTAGGATCTAGAACATTTAAGTGAGTGTACAGGCCTAGACACAGCGCTCGTGCTCAGCTGAGAGTCAATACAGATAGGAGTTGTGTCTGGTGCTAACCACTTTGTCTATTATACTATACAGATAAGATATTCCAATTCATTTAATTCAAGAGCACTTACGTAAGTATTTGTGAAGTAGATTGACATGCAATACGTTTTTTTTTCTATTTAGCACGTGTAATTGTATAATCATACCCATATGTTTTTAAATATTAAACGTACACATTTTTTTTAGCTGGACATGTCTGGAAATGTTCCGTATGTTTCATCCAGTTCGATGTAGGCGGGTTCGTAAAGGGAAGATCCTGCCATAAAACCTAACTAGTGGCTCCCTAAGTTGTAAGCCTCGCGAGTATGTATCTTCCGTTGCTTAAAACTTAATCAATGTTCGCCAGTGTGTATCGCTTGAGTCCAGCGTTCAGAAAATAAACGATAATGGCGACCGCCGGAAGCAGTGAGTTTGCGTTAGGGATCATTGTTGTATGCGAGTCAAAATAAAGCCTACTTTTTAAAGTAAATTAATATATGTTTCACGCTTATTCACTACATAAATATGTGAACTATTACCACAACAAATAAAATTGTTTCATAGTTTCCAAGCGGCCGGCTCAAAAACCTAGTAAATATGTGTTTACAAACATATATTTTTTATAGAATATAAGAAAGGCATTAAAACCGTTTTACGGTCATACACTAGATAACAGTCTAAACTATGATATTATGATTTTTCTACGTGTTTTTATTCTTAACCAACAATGAGATAAAATTAAAATAACCCCAAAATATTTGAGGTTAGCGTCATATAGAGCCTTAAGAACCGAACGCTTTCGGATTTGTCACAAAACTTTTGTTTTTGAACATTAAATATCGATCGATTAAGAATCGAGAAAAAAACAAATTAATTATCGAACCTGCTCATAAAATTTCAGGAGCATCGGTTCAGAAATGCGACCTGTAGTGGAGTACAGACGGACGCCGGACAGATATTTTTGCCCAAACTGAAACGGAGACGCTTCGGGATGAGGTGTTATCATGACTGTGGGTGTGGTATTAGCCTTCCATGATTCAATATAGCTTTTTAGAGGGCAAAAGAAACGATCATGTTGAGAATAACAGATTCAGAGTCATGGGTGGTTTTAATTACTAACCTGAAACATAGATTTTTCAGGATTTCATAGGCTAGATTATTATATTTTCAATAATATATATTTTCAAATAATTTCGGAAAATATATGGCCAAAAAACGCCATTTGTAATCATGAGCGATAATAATCTCATTTAATTTTTAAACATGTGCAAATATTCATAAAAGAAATAAATATCGCTTAATATTTTGATAATCGTGAAAAAAAAAGTTACGTAAATATAGTTTTGTATTACGAAATCATAAAAAATATATAAAAAAAAAACAAATCTGCTCTGCATATAGCAATTTAGACAGAAGCTAGCTCGAAATGATAATAAAGTCGATTCACAACTGCGAAGCAACTTCCTTTAGCGGACGTCCTATCAAAATAAACAAAACACAAAATTGCAAAACAGACTAGCACACCGTACGAGATATAACTTTCCACTGAGTCCGTAACGAAAAGTGACACGAAAAGTATTTGAATCAAAGCCAACAAGTTTTACCAGCATGCAAATAAGAATGATTTACGAAGAGCTTTCGTAAGCGACATACGTCAAGTTTACTGTGAAGGGTGAGTGAAGATGTGATTATGAACTGGTATTATGTTCCCAAAACGAGACGAACCGGTTCCAGTGCGGAGGCATGGGTACATAATGTAGCGGTGAAGAGCTTTATACTTTGCTCGTATAATATCATCTCCGGAACCCACTAAAGCCGCTTTAGACGGTTAACGAGCAGATACATCAACATTTTAACTCTTGTGAACAAAAACACATTTCCTTAATTTTAGAAATAACATGTTGTGACGAGATTCGGGTGATATTTTTAGACGGTAAGGATATGCATGGATAAATAAGTGACATTTCAAGCATATCTGTAGCACCTGACTGGCAAATAGAATATGGTATCCAAGCAAGGAAATAAAGAGGCAATGATCTTAAAGTTTGGCAATAATTGGAGATGGGGCTACCCCTCCAGGAGAAGCGACGTGATATGTAGGTTCATGGACCAGTAACTGGAGAAATTGTTGTAACACGATAATAACTGTAATGATATAAACAATGGCATCCATCCTTTTCGATTTTTTAAAAAGAGCAAGGAACAAATTAGGCTTAAGGCGCTAGGACTAGCCAACTACTCGCGCCATACAAATGCACTTTTTAACATATGTAGTGAAACGCTTCAGCAAATCCAAATAGAACACCAGACTGATAATGGATTGTTAATATTAAATGATTCCATCATTTATTTAAATAATAATAAATATAAAAAAGTAGATTTTTTTCATTAGAAATCTGAAAGTAACTCGATTTCTAGATATAAGCAAAAACAGCATATATGCATAAACAAAAAATTCCATCTGCTTTTAGATTTCTACATTTAGTCAAAAAAGTTCGGAAATGGACACCGTTTCCGCAATGTATTTTGTATAGAAAAAGGAAACATACATTAACGAAAATAGGTTGATTCCTAGACAAGGAATCATATATTGTAAGAATGACACATATAATCGTCAGACTTAGTTAGTTAACTTGGGGTGCCTCGTCTAACTTTGCGATTTGGCTAGTACCAGGGCCTTAAGTTCAGTAATAATTAAAAACATACTTTTAATTAGTTAAAGAGTTATTAATTATGTAGTTTATGTTCCGACCATTACGGTTCGGGTTTTTATATATTTTTTTCAGGGCTCTCCTGTTCTTTGGTAAGATATTTTATTAATTGTCCGTGGTTTCGTTCGAGGAAGGTCCTGACTGGCACCTAGTTTCCATGTTATGCGTTGGGCTAATGTCATGAACAAAGGTGTTGCATTAGCCCTACATGCTTACTTAAATTTTTAGGGTTCCGTACCCAAAGTGTGCCAACGGAACCCTATTACTAAGCCTCCGCTGTCCATCCGTCAGTCTGTCACAATGCTGTATCTCATGAACCGTAATAACCAGCTTAAATGTTTACGGATTTTGTACTTATTTTGCCGCTTTAACAATAAACATGATTATTTTGTGATAAATATTTTACGATGGTACGGAACCCTTCGTATGCGAGTCCGACTCGCACACGGACTGAAACAGAATCCAAACATGCCATTTCGAATTACACCTTAGGTACAGACTACCCCAGCGGGTTAGATGAAACTTTAGCTTGCATGGGATGGGAAAACATCCATCATCTTGTGTGTTTAGGATGTGCCCTAATTTTGATTGGGCGACGACCGAATTAACATTTCCGTATTTGCTCACATCGTCTTCAGAGAATCCCACCGCGATCCTTACCTTCCGAAATCACACCATGTTAATTTATGCAACTTTTCACACGGGTTGCATGTTGAAAGATAATATAACCCGTGCCAATGAAGAAACGACATGTAAATAGCGACATGTACTCTCAGTTTGTATTCTCTCTCGCTCACTATATATATAATATATCCACATTACGGTAATCATTAAGACGATAGTAAATTAATACATAAATTGTGTAATTGTATGATTAATGTTGACAAACACACGTCTCGTTAATACAAAAGTGACGAAATTTTAAAAATATGACGGACCCCTAGCAAACTTAATCAAACAAAACAAGGCATTTAAAAACTTTTTAAATATTACCACAGAATAAAAAGTACAGACACCTTTTTAGGGTTCCGTACCCAAAGGGTGCTAACGGAACCCTATTACTAAGCCTCCGCTGTCCATCAGTTTGTCCGTCCGTCCGTACGTCCGTCCGTCTGTCACAGGGCTTTATCTTATGAACCATAATAGGCAGGCAGCTGAAATGTTCACAGAGTGTGTTTTTTTTTGCCACTATAACGACAAATAGAAATCATTCCGAACAAATAAAAATTTAAGACGGTCCCCATACAAAAAAACGTGTTTTTTTGTGTTTATTCTTGTACGAAGGTACGGAAGCCTTCGTGCGCGAGTCCGACTCGCACTTGGCCGCTTTTAGATCGATCACGCGCTGTATTTATAGTCGTTACATCAAACGTGGACCTCCAACACTCATGCCACGGATCCTTAAGGGGTTCATGGACCCAGGTTGAGAAACCCTGCCTTAAATGAAATCCTTCTTTTAAACACCGTGTATACAATCAATCTTATTATCCAACCAAGAACGATCATACAGCTTCGATTACCGAATGCAACATTCGAAAATGATCATTTCGAAGGGCTTTTTGAACACGTGACCGAAGGCAGTCACGAAGGCAGTCACGAAGGCAGTGCATAGGATAGGCTTATAATGAATAGACATACAGAGTGAACTGACGGATGGGACCAAAATCGTTTCATAAAAAATGAGCTGATATTTCGTTTTTAGGGTTCCGTACCCAAAGGGTGGAAACGGAACCCTATTACTAAGCCTCCGCTGTCCGTCCGTCCGTCCGTCCGTCCGTCCGTCCGTCCGTCCGTTCGTCCGTCCGTCCGTCCGTCCGTCCGTCCGTCCGTCTGTCCGCCTGTCACAGGGCTGTATCTCAGTAACCGTAACAGGTAGACAGCTGAAATTTTCACATAGTGTGTATTTATTTTGCCGCTATAACAACAAATAGGTAAGATTAACAAATAATTAAAATTAAAGGGGGCTCCTATACAAAAAACGTGATTTTTTTGTTTTATTTTTTACGATGGTACGGAACCCTTCGTGTGCGAGTCCGACTCGCACTTGGCCGGTTTTTTTACTTATAAAAATTTAAATCGCTACGTAGCTCCATAGTAATGATCTGAAGCAATGTTTTAAGTTTTACTTTGAAATATTGAGAGAAAGTTAAGGAATTGGATTGACAAAGAATTAGTGGTTCACGCCTTATTTACCATTAAGGTGGCCCAACCCGGCGGCACTAACTCAATCGCGGGCACGGTACAAAACCGTGCTGTTGCGCTCTGGGACCTTCTCTGTTTCAAAGAAAAATACAGGTTCCGTGATAAGGAAGATGCAACATGTCCACAAAAAAGACAATGTGCATAGTGTATGATTTTGGTAAGATTTACGAAAATTTTAATTTCAAAACGACTTATAGCTAAAAGTAAACCACGACCGCTGTAGTCAAAAATCTAACAAACACCAAACATCAAATTACAGATTATAAATCTTGATAAAATAAGCTATGTCTGATGACTAATCTTTTTAAGATGTTCTTACTGTATGCATCATTGCGTAATCTACCTCCAAAGTTATTGTATAAAACGCGCGAAAAATCCGAACTTTCGGACCTTATAACTTAGAAACCAAACACAATTTTACAATGCCAACGGTCATCAGACATCTAGTTCGATCAAATAAAGCTATTTTGAGCAAAATTTGGGATCTTTGACAAGTAATATGTGCGTGATCTTCTTTCCCCGTTTGTATGGGGAGTTCAGTGGGATGGACCACCTCTGGGTTTTTTACTCCCGTTCACTTAACAATCTATAAATGCACAGGTCCCCATGCTTTATTTAAGGAAAAGTAGAGAAATCATTAAAAAAAATCTTTCACATTCCATGAGCGCGAAACCAATGTATTGATGACGACTTTAGAAGTTGTCTCGTCAGGCAGATGTGTTCCAACTCCCTCTAACTCGCGGTAGTGGTAGTTGAGTTGACGTCTCACTCCAACATTTTGTTCGTCTTGTAAGCACAGGGCGCTATGCTAGGTCTATGGTTAAGATACCGCCTCCCCCCGCACCCTCGCGCCGCTCGCTCCCCCCCCCCCGCCGCCGCCGCCGACCGGCCAACACCGGCTCCCGACTTACGCTCTCGTACCGGTTTTACAACTACCGGTTCTCGCGCTCGTCTTAAATCATTTATATTCACCTCATGACCCACCATTGCATACATTTCGTGTAAAAGTGATTACCATTTATTAATAATGGGGAAAAAGTTTCTTCGCATTTTTTAAGAAAATTCAAAACATTTTTTAATATGGTTTATTTACATTTAACTAAAGTATGTAGGTACCATTTTGTTCGATAACTTTTTGCCATCTTGTAGGTAGGGACATGATCCCATTGCTATAGAAATATTGGGACTTCTGATCAATATACCGCGACAAGTGGTTTTGGCAGTCCTCTCGTGATGTTAACCTGACACTGCCTAAAGAATTCTGAAGAGACCTAAACAGGTGGAAATCTGAAGGTGCAAGGTCAGGACTATACGGCGGATGCATTAACACCTCCCAGCCAAACTCTCTTAGTTTTTGCTGAGTGGCTAAAGATGTGTGAGGTCTAGCGTTATCATGATGAAAAACCACACCCCTTCTGTTGATTAATTCCGGCCGCTTTCTCTCAACTTCTTGCTTTAATCTCATCAGTTGTTCGCAGTAGAGTTCAGAATCGATGGTCCTGCCTGGTGGTAACAGCTCATAATGAATAATGCCCTTCCAATCCCACCACACACACAGCATCACCTTGTTGCGAGTTAACCCGGGTTTCGCCACAGTCTGTGAAGCTTGACCGGCCTTTGACCACGACCTTTTTCGCACGTTCTTGTCGTACGTGATTCACTTTTCATCACCAGTTATCAGCTTCTTCAAAAATGGTTCAGTTTCATTACGTCGTAATAAAGAATCACAAATGAGTACACGGTTCATTAGGTTTATTTCAGTGAGCTCGTGAGGTACCCAAATATCGACCTTTTTTGTGTACCCAGTTTTTTTCAAATGCGCCAAAACTGTTTTGTGGTCAATTCCTATTTCTTCAGCTACGTCGTAACTACTGATATGCCGATCTTGCTCCACTTTTTCAAAAATGGCATCCATTTTATCCGTAATAGGGCTACCAGAGCGACGTGCATCTTTGACATCAACATTTCCGGATTGAAAACGCTTAAACCAAATTTGTGCTACTCTCACTGACACTGCACTAGGTCCATAAACATCGCAAATTTTTTTCGCGGCTTGCGTTGCATTTTTACCTTTTTTGTAGTAAAATTTTAAAACGTATCGAATTTCTTCATTAGATTCACTCATTTTGACAGTACGAAAAACAAATGAGAATCACACATTTTCCTAATTTGAATTTGGAATTATGTTCTTTAAAATTTAAACTTTCAATGATACCAAAACCAGCCAGATACAAATAGTATAGCCAAAGAGATTTTATTACAAGTTCATACATACTATAATGCGAAAAGACTTTTTCCCCGACCTATTATTTTAAGGGCGCAATAAGAGCCAATTGAGCCGAGGCGTAAGTAAAACAACTTATAGGTAAATTTAAAAATAACAACTACATAATATCGCTATTTTGTTTATTAGATTAATGGTCTAGCTATAATTTAACGATAAATGTGTAAGTCTCTGGTGCTTTGGTTTCTTACATTAGGCAAATATGGATACTAATAAAAAAATAGTGTAAATTAAGAATGAGAGCATCAAATATTTATCGTTACACGTTTCAAATCTAACCTAGCTAAGGTTATTCAATCAGGCAGTTATTATAAAACATACTAAACTGGTGGTGGTGGCACTTACGTCCTTATATAAGTAAACGCCACATCTGTTTTCACGCCCTTAAAGGACGTTAAGAAAACATTGTCCTGTGTTGGTGTTTTCCACTTGCAAAAATCTATTTGGGTCCACCGTATTGAAAATTAAAAACTGGTGCAAAGCCAAGATTTATATTGTGTTAAGTACATTTAAACCTTCATATTGTGATACTTTTTATTACGACCGTCTGTCAGCGGGATGTACATATCTCATGAATCGTAATATGTATACACTTAAAGTTTTCACAGAGTGTGTATTTCTATATCCGGTGTAATAAAAAATAGTAAAAATTAATTGGGATGAAAATACAATAAACGTGATTTTATTGGCACGGTCTCAGAATAAGTTAGACGGTACGGAACCCTTCGTCTGCGAGTCCGACTCATACTTGGCCAGTTTTAATGATACAACACGGTGGTAGGTTATTTGCCAATCCGTCCGGGGACCCTCGTCACAATTTGTATTTTTCGGCTGGTATCTCTACATTAAAACCTGTGCAGACAACAAACACGGCTTATCAAAAACTAAAGCCATAAACGGGACATAATTCCACAATCTATGCGCTCGTTTTAAGAGCGTGGAAAAAAGGCCTAAAACGTAGAAATTACACCCTTCCAGGGCACTAAATCATTATTTTTTTCTAACGAAACCATTAAAGTAACCCCAGCCCGCGCCATCATTTACCAGCTCAGCTCCGCCCACGTATAATGTGGAGGAGCAGAAAAACTTGATAAGCCGCCAGGTAGAATCTCGCAGCTAAATCTTTGGGCGCGCTAGTTCAAACGACCAAGTCACTTGCTTGACTGTTATTGATAAATATTTACGAACATTGGTGAACAAGTAGTATCATAAATACATATATATTTTTTTAAATCATAATAATAAAATACTGTGGTTGTGCATTTATTGAAAAAAAATTGGCTAAACATCTAACGTATAAAACAAAGATTCAGAAGCTCTTTTACTCTCGAACAAGAGAAGCGTTATTTGCTCCAAGCGTCTTCATAGCATGTATGCTAGGTGTGACCTGTAAGTGTAAAATACAAGTTTTAATTATGATAACATCATGAATATGTACATAAAATTTTATTGTCAAAATAAATACAATGTAGTGTTAGAAACTCTACATAATATAAATAATTAAAAATGGATTCTATTTTATTAATGCAAGAAATTTATCAAAAATTTTATATAAGTTAAGATATCGTTGATATCATTTTATATATTTTACTTATTTTTATTATGCTTCCCCAATATCCTGACACGTATTATTCGTATTATAACTTTAGAATCCGTATTATTACACACATTCAAGGCATACACACACTGATATTACACATAAGTCAACAAATAACACACACACTCTCACGACAAACCACTCTGTATCACACACACAGTTTTGAAACATTGCAATATCTAAATTATACAGTTGTAAGACATTTTAGCAAATTGTAAAACCTGAAACTTTATTTTTGGCTTAAACATTTGTAATCAACATTATGTAATAATTTATGATTGCTGTAAGGTTTCTTACAAAATAAAATAAAAAAAAATATATTTCGTTAGTGATAATTAAAATGTGTACAAAGAGTCCCAATGTGTATTTTTGAGAAATCCCTACCAATAAATGGATAACACATTATTTACACATTCCGTATGCACGTAGCTGCCAAATGGAAAAAAAATAACATGTTAGCAAGTTAACTTGCATGTGCAATGAGTGTAAATAGACCTCGGAGGCCAAGAAGGCAGTCGAAATAAAATGGTAAGAGTCTTGGAGTGATTGTTTGTCAATGTTGGCTTCGGAGATAAATTGAAATTGAATATCTTTCCGAAGGTTTATTTTCGTAGAGGCTTCGCCCCGCGTGGAGGAGCATGTAGACGTTTTTCTTTGTTGGCACAAAGCATCCTTCGAACATCAAAATAATGATCGCAAGTTCCTTTTCAAAACTTGGTAAACATATACATTGCAAAAGGCAAAGAAGCCTCATACATTTTCTCTTCAGTGATTTGAATTCTATTTTCTATTGTGGAAAGAATATGTGATACTGATATTGGTTTCCACTATTCATTTTTGTTTATGCTCAAAGCTGGGTTTTGTGGATTTGTGGTATGTTTATTTGACTGCTTTTTCCCTAAATTCTGGGTTGACTTAAATAATGGTTTAATCTGCATTGGAACAATTCGATTATTCAAATCGGGAAAACACTCCGAAGGTCCCTGGTACATACCAGTTCATGTAAGAATAATGATAATACTTTTACAGTGGCTCTACCTTAGCATTATGTGATGGGAACACCAAACCCACAACATACTATCATGGTATTCGCGCATTGTAGTGCATTTAATCAAGAGTATATTTTTTTTCACACTATTTATCAAATATATATATTTATATATATATATATATATATATATATATATATTTATATATATATATATATATATATATATGTATTTTTTTTTAATGTGTAAATCTGTTCATATGTTCTAAAATAATATTTGTGTATTATTAAATTATTAATAATTATATACCTATTAATATGTTTAAGTGTATGTACATATTTGTATGTAATTTATTATAATATATAAATCCTTATTTTTAGGTTAGTTAATATTTTCGCTAATTCATTTTGTTTTACGTTTACTTTTTTTTTTGCCCGCCTCACTGCACCTCTCCTACATCTCTAAGGTTGAATGGTAGAGAATGCCTTATGGCATTAATTTCCGCCTTTTTGTACCGTATGGCTGCAAATAAAGTATTTTTTCATTTCATTTTCATTTTCATTTTCATTTAAAAATAAGGCGTCATGCCAGAACACCTAAAACGTATGCCGCTGGATGAAATGCCGCGTGATGATGGACATGACTGAACCAAAAGGCTGCTTTTGGTACGGTTTGATAATAAAAAGTAGTTTTTTAATCAGTATAAAAATAACCTAAGCCTATACTAAAAAGTTTAGATATGTTTTTATGCTGATTAAGATGGCTGCCCGTTGTCAAGGGTTACGCTGATCATCGTTCTGATTTCACGAAATTATGTAGGCCTCCTTCCTTAATTACTAGGTTTTAGGGTTAATCTAATACTTGGCTCCATCCCATCAATGAAAAATGATCCAAGCGGCAATGAAATAGTCCCCGTTTTCCATCCAGTTCAATGTAGCCTAGCAATGTAAGCAAAGTTTCTGGATTGGCACCGAGTTCCTATTCGGTATGTTAGGATTCCATCATGACAGTCGGTGTGTCATTTCATGTCCAGATCCATCAAAAACCTTGCAATGTCTAACGGTACCTATGTTAATAAACAAAGAAAAGAAGAGATAGTCTGCTAACGTAAAAAAACCGACCAAGTGCGAGTCGGACTCGCACACGAAGGGTTCCGTACCATCGTAAAAAAAAAAACAAAAAAAAACACGTTTGTTGTATGGGAGCCCCCTTTAATTTTAATTATTTTTTAATCTTACCTATTTGTTGTTGTAGCGGCAAAATAAATACACACTCTGTGAAAATTTCAGCTGTCTACCTGTTACGGTTACTGAGATACAGCCCTGTGACAGACGGACAGACGGACGGACGGACGGACGGATGGACAGCGGAGGCTTAGTAATAGGGTTCCGTTTTCACCCTTTGGGTACGGAACCCTAAAAAACTCGCTAAATACTTCTTATTTTCGCTGTTAGTATGACATTTATAATCAACGCCATCTCCCGTCACTGCCAGAGCTAGTTACACCGGTTTTAAACTAAGCTTAATTCCAAATTTTGCCTACGAAGGCATGGTGAAAATGTTAAATTTGAACTAAAAATTAAGTTATTTCATTGAAAATAATAAATATCATTGATATTCATCGGTTTGCACTTAAGGCCCTGGTACTAGCCAAATCGCAAAGTTAGACGAGGCACCCCAAGTTAACTAACTAAGTCTGACGATTAGAAGTGTCATTCTTACAATATATGATTCCTTGTCTAGGAATCAACCTATTTTCGTTAATGTATGTTTCCTTTTTCCATACAAAATACATTGCGGAAACGGTGTCCATTTCCGAACTTTTTTTGACTAAATGTAGAAATCTAAAAGCAAATAGAATTTTTTGTTTATGCATATATGCTGTTTTTGCTTATATCTAGAAATCGAATTACTTTCAGATTTCTAATGAGAAAAATCAACTTTTTTATTTTTATTATTATTTAAATAAATGATGGAATCAAACAATATTAATAATCCATTATCTCTATTTGGATTTGCTGAAGCGTTTCACTACATATTATTACATTTGTTAAAAAGTGCATTTGTATGGCGCGAGTAGTTGGCTCGTCCTAGCGCCTTAATGTATTTTCAAATGTGAATTGAAACGCCATCTGTTGACTTTTATTATCCATATTCAACAATTCTATGACGTTAGAAATATTTCTACTATCATTTAGCGTTCGTAAAGCGGCAGCGTAGCCACTTATTAGTGTCAACTCGAGAAGAGCAGTAATGTAAAATGTATAGACGATGTAGGCGAAACTTTTACAAAAATGTTGCAGCGAGAAACATTCTGCTTACTTCACTCGCTCGAATAATTGAAGTAGGCCGAATGCCGAATTACATACACGGTTACGTTAAATGACTTATTATCATTAGAACACATTATCAAAATGTCGGTTACAAGGTTAAACATAATGCGAAAATGTTTATCACAACAATGAACTTTTTTGTGGAGTCTATTGCTCGGCGAACGTATTACATGATATCAATGTACCAAATTGCGGTAATCTGTAGATTTAATTCGACATGTTTCCGGTTCTCGTTGCCACGATGCAATTTAAAATTCATCATATTTTATTCTAATTCAACGCACAAATGAATTATTTTGACGGTGATATGAGCAAAACCTCGATGTGAGTGAGACCGCAGTACACTGAGAAAAAAATATGCTGAGTCGAAACCGAAGACGTGTCACCACAACCCGAAAATCGGGTAAAAAGGGACTATATCTATAAAACCGGCCAAGTGCGAGTCGGACTCGCTCACGAAGGGTTCCGTACCATCGTACAATATTTAACCCAACGAACCATAAAGTTTTTTTAATTTTTAATATTTTAAAGTTACCTATTTGTTGTTGTAGCGGCTAAATTAATACGCATTCTGTGAAAATGCCAGCTGCCTACCTATGGCGTACCTCATGAGATACAGCCTTGTGACAGACAGACGGAAGGACGGACGGACGGACGGATGGACGGACGGACAGCGGAGGCTTAATAATAATAGTGTTCCGTTGGCACCGTTTGAAATTAATGAAATAACTTTAGCGGTTTAAAAAATCAAATTATGATTTAATTTAAATATATATCTAATAAAATCCCATCCCACTGATTTGATAAAGGAAAAAAAATATTGTGTCGATAGAAATGACGATTCTGATGGCAATATGATAAAGCAAAAAGTTAAAATATTCTTCGGCTTCACAGCACCTGCCACAGCTATTCGTGCGACATAAAATATTAATCGATCCATATAATATTTAAATCATTCTTTGATTACCTCCGTTCGTAATCGTAACGATTTCAATCATCAAAATCACTCACGACAAACGATTGGATTCAATGAAATCGGTAGCTCTACAGGATATTACTTGAAATGACCATCGCCACGCGAGTAGTCAATCATGCAGGTACACAATCTTGGTGGAAATGTCGTGACAAAATACAATGAATGTTTTTAGGTCAGGAAAAATAGGGTTATATGTGTTAAAAATACTACAACAATTTTATCCGTATTAGGCGCTTTCTTCGAACGATCTTACCCCTACTTAAACGGATTTGTAACGTTTTCAATCGTGGCTGTTATACTTTTTGCATGATAATAAGTCTACCGAACAAGTTCCGCTGTAGTTGGGTTATTGACAGTCGACTGATCGTAGACATAGTGGCGAGAATTATAAAAAATGTGTAATTTGTGAGATTTGAAAAATTGTGAGATTTGGATACGTAGAGCACAGTAGTGTTAAAAGATGAAGAGACACATAGTAGAAGTGATCATGCGCCCAGACTATTCGACGTAGTGGAGGGAGATTACTTGTTATTAATAATGTTATATTTTATGTTTTCTGTATTTCTCTCTGTACTTTCTCCTAAATAAATAAATAAATAAGTTTTAATGATTTTTATGATTACCGTTTTTAAATGAGTTAAAGTTGTGTTAAGAAGAAAACAGTGTTTAAAAGCTAAAACAAAAATATCTGAGCTTAACATCGAATTCATCACATTACTTTCATGATATTAAGCCAAACCTAATTCAAGAAATAACTTCGATTGTGAACAATAATTACTGAAATAATTTATTACAAGGATCTCCCTATTTTGAAGCCAATTCTCCTGGTGTTTATTCAACTGGCACATAAATTAGCGAGCCGAACATCAGTTGGATATGCCGTGATGAGTATGCACCATTTTCTTTCCCTTTCTGCGTTGGATAAGTTTTGTGCATTTTGTCACGAATGCTAGCTGTTCCATTGTTCGGAACCCATAGGTAGGTCCCCTTCCCCTACTAGGTGGTAAGGTTAAGCCCGCTCAATGTAATTACGAAGCGCGAAATGAGGTGTAGGTGCCGCAACTACCCCAATCTGAGAGCATACTGACATTATTTGTACTCGGATAGCTGTCAGTTTTGGGTAGGTGCAGCCCCCCAACTGAGGGTTGGTACCATCGCATTGGATGATAATATGGTCGAAACGTCAATGAAAAATGATCCGCGTTTTCCATATGCTTCAAAGTAGCCGTGCTCATAATGGGATGTTCCCGGCATGGCACCTAATTCCTTCGGGAATGCGGCGTATTGGGCTAATATCATGTATGTGGGTGTGGTATTAGGTATCCATGTCTAGTGGCATAAAAAAACGTAACACGTTGAATATGCTGGGCTCCTCCTCACTTACTACGTGGTAGGGCAAAGCATGTCCGGGTCGGTACTACGCATTGGTTGAAATCTATGGTAGAAATATATACGTTCGAATCGGCAAAGAAAAATTATCCCTCTGTTGCATCCAGTCCCTGATCTTATAAGGAAATGTCCTTGCAAGACGAAACGCGGTGTCTGGGCCAATGTCTTGTCGTAGAAATGGTATTAGCTATCCGAGTCCAGAGACATGTTTTTATATCGATGCCAGAGACCCTATTCCCAGTTGTCACCTAAATTGGCGTTTACGGCAAACCGATTGACTGGCGTTTTCAAATGTATGTCAGCCTCAGTGGCCCAGTGGCGCGACACTTCGGCGATCGCTCTCCGAAGTTAAGCAACGCTGGGTCCGGTCTGGTCTTGGATGGGTGACCATTCGACCGTTGAGAGAGGCTGGCCGTGGTTCGGATTCCACGTTAAACTGTAGGTCCCCTTCCTTACTTACTAGGTGGTTAATCCCGCCCGGGCTGGTACCATCGCATTGGATGAACGATGGTCGAAGCGGCAATGAAAATTGTCCGTGTTTTCCATCCAGTTCAATGTAGCCGTGCAATATAAGGAAGGTCCTGGCATGGCACCTAGTTCCCATGTGGTGTGTTGGGCTGATACCATGACAGAAGGTATGGTATTGGCCATCCATGTCCAGTCACATAAAAAAAAAATATTTGATGGGCACGCGCAGTGGGCGTTAAGCGAACAGTCCGAGTTTGATTTGACAGCTTGCTCACCGTGTCGCCGACTCCGCGTTTCATACTTCACTTTGATTGCTTGAAGGAGTAAAACCACAGAATATCTTATAAAAACTTGTATGGACTTTGACATTTTTACGTGACTTCGAAGTTACGAAAACGCCAATTTAGGTGGGAATAGGAGCTCAGATTTAAAAGGTACAAAAAAGTTAAAGGTAAAAAAATCTTTACGTAGGTACTCTCTGAACTTTTGAAGATCTCCAAATAAGCATGACATAAAGGATTAACTTTCACGTTGCAGTCATTAACTTCAGCTTAGGAAACTCGCAAATTGGGCGGCCATTAAAATATTCACGTGGCCTTTGCAAATGTCCGTCTGTAAGAGGGTTTAAAAATACGAAAATGCCTTTTTATTTTGATGATGAAATTATTTCAACGATTTTATAAATTATTTGAATCATTAACGCTAAATTTTTAGGTTAATTCATTGGATTATGTAATAGAAAAACCGGTCAAGTGCGAGTCGGACTCGCACACGAAGGGTTCGTAACATCGTACGATGTTTTTAATTTTTATTATTTTTAAATTTTACCTGTTTTGTTATAGCGGCAAAATAAATACACACTCTGTGAAAATTTCAGCTGCCTACCTATTACGGTTCATGAGATACAGCCCCGTGACAGACGGACAGACGGACGGACGGACGGACAGACAGCGGAAGTTTAGTAATAGGGTTCCGTTTACACCCTTTGGGTACGGAAACCTAAAACTGGTCTAAACTTCCATCTGGCACGCGCTCAGTTGGCACACCAAACATGTGTGCACTTCGTATTTATTATGAAGTTTTATATATACATCTTTTATATACTCTCATAATAATAGCATTACACAATAATTAGGTGCCATGCCTGGATGTCCTCCTTATATTTCACCTCTAAATTCAAATGAATGGAAAACACGGACAAATATAAGCATTGCGGCTTCGACCAATTTTCATTTGAAGCGCCATACGGGTCAATCATATTACCTATTAGGTTAGGGCGGGGAAGTCTTACGTGGAGTCCTAATCCCGAGCAGCCTCTAAAGTCGAACGGTCACCCTTCCAGAATTCTACCGCGCCGAGAGTTGCTTAATTTCGATGATCTACCACCGTTGCGTGGCGTCGTCAAGCTATGTAGAGTGACATATTTAAGAAAATCTGACATTTATACCATTTGACGGCAATGATATTCGCTCGCTGTTATTAATAAAACCAAAACTTGTTTATGATTTAGTTTATATTTTTCACCATTTAAAAGGTTGCTTTTAAAAGGGTTTTTGCGTAACTTTTATCTTAGATAAATATTTAAAAATTTCAGTTCTTAAAGTATTTTGCAGCTCACATAAGTGATTAAAAGCGTTTCAAAAAAACCGGCCAAGTGCATGTCGGACTCGCACACGAAGGGTTCCGTACCATCGTACAAGATTTAACATTAAAAAATCACGTTTTTTGTATGGGGCGCCCTTTAATCTTTATTATTTTTTAAATTTATTCACACTCTGTGAAAATTTCAGCTACCTACCTATTATGGTTGTAAGATACAACCCTGTGACAGATGGACGGCCGGACGGACGGACGGACGGACAGCGGAGGCTTAGTAATAGGGTTCCGTTTTCACCCTTTGGGTACGAAACCCTATAAAGACCTATAGCTTATGGCGGTTATTTGTCTTATTATATTGTTTGGTTTTCAATTTGCAAGTAGAATTGTTTTCACAAATTGATGTATTACATCGCCACCGTGGTAAACCAAAACAGCATTCCCCATTTTCCTCATGTTTCTTGCCAATTCGCAATACCTCACATAGTTGCTCGTTAAACAATTCCACGTCTATTCCGAGGAACGCGATAAAATGCCCGAACGACATCATTTATATTGCATTGAGTAAAATCCCTTTCAGAGGTCCTTTTCAGAAAGTCCGAGCGGATTGCCAAAAGGGAGATTTCCTGATATGTTAAGCACAGAGGGGACGCGAAGGAAAAAGGATACGGCGCTGCGCAGTTGTTTTCGGCTTTTCTGAAAGTTAAATGAGTTATACTCGCCTCGGGTGTACAAGGGGAAATTCCTAGAAAGAGATAGTTTCGAAGATTATCTTGTATCAGTCAACCTTAAATCCTGGGCTCACGAAAAAAATCACGGCGAATATTATATTTCAGTGTATTGAGTAAACATTATATAAATAGAGGAACTGAAACCTAATCTATTGTATTTTAGTTTATTTTCAGGCTGAAAAAGTATTGATCACTCGGCAGTCTGCTTCATGCCTTCAAATACTGAAGTTTTAGTAATGGGGCCAAAAATAAACTTCCTAAAATTAACATCTCGAAACAGGTTGAAAAGGCAGTATTCAATAACATGAACACGACCTGACAATATAATTAATCGTATACCAAACAAAAAATAAAGCAGGAAAGGACCCACCTTTATAGCTCATCCGACCGGTTTGGAGCAGCAGTCCTTCGTCTCGCTCGGGCCTACACCATTTCCCAATGTTGCGAGCGAGACAGACACAGAACGTGTTCTCGTGATGGGCAAACCGGACGATTATAGATTTTAATTCAAGTCAGTCGGAATATTCTCGAAAACAACTCCCGATTTTAAGTGTTCCGCTGTTGGAGCATTTCTCTGAACGTAAAAGTAATTTAAGATGGTTTAAGTGTTTTTCACTTCAATAAAAAGTACATGCACTCACCAAAGCGGTTAATTGAGTTTAATGATATTAATTAAATAATCTTTGCGCGTAAAACCGCGATGATTTCAATATACTGGGTATTCCTGTTAATTGGCATCATGATGTGGCGAGTGATATATCTACACCACGCACACAGAAGAGAAAAGTAAGTAGAAGTGGTATGTGGACGTCACCTGGATCGCCGCCTTATGAACAAAATGTCCATATACTCGTGCGGGAACAAGTCCATACATCGATTGTGTTCCCGAAATGCGTTCGCAAACCCCCCAAAACGTCTGCGACTACATTTGCTTGCGACATGTCCGTTAATGTTGGTTCATAGTTTCAGAATATTGAGGAGAGTGGATCTAATAGTATGCAAGAGAAAGCTTAGTTGACTTAATTCCACAATTATTGACGTCTTTAAGCTTTCGTTAAATGTATGTCGGGTGTTGTGCACCACGCCCTTTATTTTGATATTATTCTCATCAAAAATTTACGTTTTTCTCGTATTATATTGCTGTAATATTTTTTAAATTAAATGAAATTACGTTTTTTTATCATAACTAAGAAAAGACAATTAATAAGTCACTGGTTTTTTTACCTTCATGCAACGTGACATCGAGTTCGAGTTCATCTCATTCGTCGTTTCATTTTTAAATCCTTCATTGTACCTTAGAGGTTACAAAAGGTCAAACTTAATGCCTATAGGCATTCTCTACCATTCTACTCCACCTTTTTGGGTTATGGAGCTTGTTTGTAGTTAGTTTGTGCAACCAGTAAATTGATTACAAAACGGGTTAAAACCCTACTTTAGACGGATGTCTATATGAAAAATGTTTCTTATTATTTTCCAAACCGATTACATTGTCGTTCTTTAAACTGGAATCAATAATGATTGATCGATTAATTGAGAATTCTTGAATGCGCCACAAAAAACAATTTACAAAATAAAGTATAGTGCAATAACAACATTAAGTGGGGCGCAAAGGCGGGATTATCCCTCAAAGAGATATCTTCCAGCCGACCTTTGGGTGTTTGAGAAGTTCAATAGGGCTGGTTTATGAGATTGAGTATACTTATTTTATTAACGTAAAAGTAAGTACATTTGGTACGTACATACATATATTAATTATGTAATAAACTTACTTAAAAATATTATTTTATTATAAAAAATATAATGATTCATTCAATGCAAAATGTTAGGGTTTAAATGCAATCTTTCGCCATACAAAGGCACATGAAGGGAGTCACGTCCTTTAATAAATAGTTCACGAGTATGGCGTGCTATAACACACTTTCCACTTATGTACAATTTTATGGCGTTAATTTATTATTTTTTCGTCACGACTCACGAAAAAAATATTGTATCGGGTGGCCATAAATACGAAATTGGCGATAATGGAACGACGAGTCGAGAGACGATGCAGTGCATGTTTACGTTACATTAATGAAATTAGCATTTAGTGTTTTTTACAAACATTATTATATGCATGGAAAAGAAACCTGTATGTCTGGATATTTTTACAACCTCGTTATTTGTATTTACATGTATTGAGCATGCGGGCCGTGCACATGTTATAATACATTTAAATAATAACATAACATTACTAGTCTACATAAATCAATGAATGGATTGTCTAATTATTTGCACAATATTTTATAAATTGTAGTAATATAATTATAATTCGAATTAAATGAATATAAAAAAAATATCAGTAACTTAAAATATGGCAAACTCAAATGTAATATTTATTATTATTTTAATTATATATTACGACGCTAGGTTCGGGTCTCCTCTTTCCCTAAAATATGGTTGAGAGAAGCGATTGCTGTGCCCCGGCGTTATGCTCGTGAACGGGTGCTGTTTGTGCGGACTGACTTGCTCCAATTGGCAACATGTTAGATGGCGGGCATGGTCTTTACAAATATACTGATATTTGTCATGGACTGTTGCATATGACATGAATTGTTGATTCTCGTCAATTCATATACATTTAGCGTTTTTACCTGTGATTCTAAATACTTTTGTAAACTTAGAGTAAGACTAAAACTTACACGTTGAAAAAAAACCAGCGGAGTTTATTGCCGGTTCTTCTTCGCTGGGATTGCCGAACTGGCTAATGATAAAATATGACAAATCCGAGCGCAGTGTACTGTCTATGGATGATGAATAAATAATAAGCAATAAAAACAATTGCAATCGAAGTCATTAAAAAATACTTCGAAACTATAAAATGGGTGGCACAATAAATACTCATTCAGATTATTTTAAAAATTGGTCAATGTATTACTATTTCTATCATCGATATATTGTTTTTTTTCCATGTAAATTATGTGATGATCGGTTTAACGCCTGACGCCAGAGGATGTTACGTAAGTCACGGCGGATAAACACAGAAAGGTGTCGTAGCAGTTGCAAAACCGTCGCACGGTGGTCGCAGAATTGGTGTCGTGTGTATTAACGTATTCAGTGTAAGCATGGTCTCGTGGACTAGCGCAACGGGCCTGCCGGTATCCGGTAGCCGCCGCGAACCGGCTCTCTCGTCGGATCCACTTTTTTCACGGAATTAATTGCTCGGAGTTTATCATTTAACGTTATCTCAAATTGGAAAGAGCTGTATTTTATTGTCGTTTTTATGTAGCGCGTAAATTTTAATTCAACCTCACTCGGGGTATAAAGTTCGAGATGAGTTTTGGGAGAAGTTTTAGTGCCGCATCGAGCCGCCGGTGAGTGCTGGCTTCAGGCTTCAGGCTTCAGGCGCGCTCGTCAAGAGGCTGTTAGGGAGCAGACATTTGCTTTCAGGAAATGTTCGCGATCGTTTTGTTTTTACGATATCGCGAGGCGATCAAACGTCCCCTGTGTACAATTCACGTTTGTTAAAGAAACACAAAATACAAAATACACAGTTAAAAATACACAAGGGACGTTAGTTAAAAAGTATTTTTTTTGTAGATACGTATCAGAAATGGACAGATAGTATGTATGGTAATTTGACCTCATATTGATAAAAAAAATATATTTTTGTCCTTACTTCATCTCTCTCCCCTTTTATTTTTTTACTATATTCCAAAACTCATAAAAATTCAAAGACATACATGTGACGTAATTAGATTTATCAGCCTGCAGTGAATAATGTTAACAATAATCACGAAATATAAAATCAGTCGCCGAAATACATAGGTACGCAGGGGTGAATTTAGAGTTGTGGAGGCCCCTATTTGTAATTCAAATAATCTGGAAACGGCGGTGCATCACGCATCAACCTGCTTTTTGCAATGGTTCCTAATAATGCAAAAAAATATGTATTGTGAAAAACTATAAATGTATCACTAATATAACATCTGGATTTGTTTATCAGAAGCCAGAAACGTTCATTATTCCCTATGTATAATTTTAAATGTTATAAAAATACACTCTTATAACGAAAACATATTTAAAACTGCTAAATCGATAAATTTAACATATTATGTTCGTTATAATATGAGTTTGATATGTTTGTGGAGGCCACGGACAGTTGCCCCGGTTTCCCTCCCTTAAGGTGGCCCAACCCGCTCATCTCCCCATACAAAAGGGGAAAGAAGATCACGCCCATATTTCTTTTCAGAGATCCAAAATTTTGCTCAAAATAGCTTTATTTGATCGAACTAGATGTCAGATGACCATTGGCATTGTAAAGTTGTGTTTGGTTTCTAAGTTATAAGGTCCGAAAGTTCGAATTTTTCGCGCGTTTTATACAATAACTTTGGAGGTGGATTACGCAATGATAAAGTAAGAACATCGTAAAAAGATTAGTTATTAGACATAGCTTATTTAATCAAGATTTATGATCTATTTGGTTTTGGTTAGATTTTTGACTACAGCGGTCGTGGTTTACTTTTAGCTGTAAGTCGTTTTGAAATTCAAATTTTCGTAAATCTTACCAAATCATACACTATGCACATTTTCTTTTTTGTGGACATGTTGCATCTTCCTCATCACGGAGCCTGTCTTACTCTTTGAAACAGAGCAGGTCCCAGTGCGTAACAGCATGGTTTTGTACCGTGCCCGCGAATGAGTTGGGCCCGCCGGGTTGGGCCACCTTAAATCCGGCGCAGTACATACGCATGCTAGGATAACAGGATCTCTGCTCTGCTCTAATGAATTAGCCTCGATGCCCTTCTTCCTATCGAAATCCAATACATGCGCAGAACTTTAGTAGAACGCCCATCTATGGTGGACCGAAAAGTGTTTCAGGCACGAAAGATTCTCTATTGCAATGCCTTATTGTGGGACGCACTGCCAGCACGTGTGTTCCCACTGTCATTCAACTTGGGTGTCTTCGGGCCAGGTCCCGGCATGACACCTAGCTCGCATGGTGAAATCAGCAGCGTCTAACATCCACTTAGTCGCTGGCATCTCTGCCGGTTCAGACAAGAACTATTCAACACGCTATCACGATTGATAAGCCGAGATGTGTTGCAGAAGCATTTCCATCGAAGAAGCGCAGTACGGTAGCGAAGGGAACACAAGGGCTGGCCGTTGTCAAAGGAAAGGGCGTCCAATGGTAAATTTACTCAAGGCAGCGACGTCTATTTCGTCCGGAGATTGTTAACAGAATAAACATCCTCTTCTCTACTCTATTGTAAAGGGCAGTTCACACGATGCTTGCGTGCATCGCTTATATTTGAACCATATTTTGCCAAACTATGTGGCACCATCCCGCTTTTAATTGCATTTCGTGGCTGAGGGCCGCGGCGACCTGTGTTCAAATCCCCGCCCAGTTGATGTGCCACTTTCTTTCTATTTATGAGTTGGATGAGTGCACTTCGACACGAATTCGAGTTGTTATGGTTCGGAATCTATGTAAAACTGTAGGTTCCCTTAAAACCCCACCCGGATTATAACCATGGCATGAAAAGTTGGTCGAACAGCAATTAATAATTTTCCCTGTTTTCCATCTAGTTCCATGCACCGGAGAGTTAGGCTAATATAATGATAGCTATCCATGTCCAGTTACAGAAAAAAGATTTTTTATGCGGGATCAGATGCCTATACACTCTCAGACATATTTTTTTAACGTCCAACCAATGGACTACAATAATGGACGAAGAAGAGCCGACTAGTAATTTTTCGTCATAACTAAAAGTGATTTAGTGAAAAAGGATAGCCACTTAAATGAATCCACTCTGCTCGATTTCACAGTAATCAAAACCAATGTTGAAATTACTTAAGAATAATTAATGATAAAAAGTTTTATAATCACTTTTTAGGGTTCCATACCCAAAGGGTGAAAACGGAACCCTATTACTAAGCCTCCGCTGTCCGTCCGTCCGTCCGTCCGTCCGTCCGTCCGTCCGTTCGTCTGTCACAGGGCTGTATCTCACGAATCGTAATAGGTAGGCAGCTGGAATTTTCACAGAGTGTGTATTTATTTTTCCGCTATAACAACAAATAAGTGAAATCATAAAATAATAAAAAAACTCGAAGGGTTCCGTACCATCGTAGAAAAAAAAAACAAAAAAATCACGTTTTTTGTATAGGAGCCCCCTTTAATTTTAATTATGTTTTAATCTTACCTATTTGTTGTTATAGCGGCAAAATAAATACACACTCTGTGAAAATTTCAGCTGTCTACCTGTTACGGTTACTGAGATACAGCCATGTGACAGACGGACAGACGGACGGACGGACGGACAGCGGAGGCTTAGTAATAGGGTTCCGTTTTCACCCTTTGGGTACGGAACCCTAATAAAGGGCCCCATACAAAAAAAGTGATTTTTTGGTGTTGGCGGACTCGCACACGAACACACCATGTTCGTGTGCGAGTCCGACTCGCACTTGGCCGGTTTTTTAAGAAAGTTTTAAAACATAATTTACCTATAATTTAATGTTATGTTAATTTTCATGTCACCTTTCTTCGGTAACATGTTATTTGATCGATGGTGATCACGAATTCAAATAATTGCATGCAGAAATATAAACTGGTATTTGCAAAGAAATCTCGTCTCCGTTTCATTATGACATCTGTCTTATTTTTTTGATCGACGCATAGCAATGACATTAAACACAATAACAAATTCTGGTTGTCTAGTTGTCAAATGCCAATAAAGTCATTTTCTTCAATTACATATGACTATTAGATGCCCTGGGCCCGAATTATGTCATATGTAACTGATTTGAGTGTTCTGTGGATGTTCAAACTATTGTCTGATGTTGGCTTACCACAGTTATTTTTCTCGGTCTTTTTGGCCGACGTTTCGAGCTGTCCCGTGCAGCTCATTTTTAAGGCGAGTGCGTGCGTGCGGCTGGGCGCACGTTTGACAGGCCATTGTCGTCAAACGTCTGTAATTAAACTGGGACAGTTCGAAACGTCGGCCACAAGGACCGAGAAAAACATTGTGGTAAGCCAACATCCGACAATAGTATGTCAGATGTAACCCAACTGCTCACCCCTAAATCATGTATCGTCATAAGTAGCCGTTATGAGACCATTATGAGAATAATCAAGCTATACATATATACAAATAACATTGAACAGGGTAATTGCCACCAAGATATAAGCGAACAGACAGACAGAGAGACGCCAGACTTTTTCAAAACAGTTAGCGATAAAGAACAAAAGTAGTTCAGTGTGAAAGATCCTAACTTTACCCCTTATCTGTGTGTGTCCAAGAATCGTGCGTAGATAAAGAAAGCCGATTGTTTAAACTCAAGATTAAAACGTAAACCAAAATGTTACCATATTTACATTGATACCATTAAAATGAAAGGGTTCTTGTTCGAGCCCTGCTTACAAACATTTAAAACGCGTTAAACCTTGACTTTGCCTAAGGTCACGCCTTCAGAGGGCAACACAGAAGGCAGAGAAGGACAGAGTGCACACCCTCCCATAACATATAATAGATCTAAACGTGCGTTTTCATAAAAAAATGCCACTTCCTTACTTCCTACACTGAGTAAAAAGACGTTAACTAATGTAAGTTAGTTGTTATCTATTTCTATCTGATGGAAGTAGACTCAACTATAAAATTAACTGTTATCAGAACAGCGATTTGGTTGCTATAGTTAAAATTATCTAGTAAAGGTGGGTATGTTAGATTTAATTAGAGTTAAGTTTAATTTAAACATAAAGAAAGCACTTGTATAGTAATAGGAATAACAAAACATTTGCCACTATGTACCTGTAAATAAAATTTGCCAGATCATTTTAACTAGAAACATTGTTGCCATACTCTTGAGTTGTCCTTTTTCACTCGATATTCGGATTGCGGTGAGAAGGTTTTGGTTTTATTTAATTCGCCTGTATCCCATAGCGTAAAGTCAAGAATGCGCGCGACGGAATCTAGCCAGTGCCATCATGTCAGCGGCAAGGTACGAATAGTCTGATTTTGTCAGAAAATTAAAAAAGAAGATTTTTTAACAACAAGGGGGATGTGTACCTCGTTATAACTGAAAGGTATAAGATTTTTTTATTTCATTCTTCTAAATAGAAAGTAACAGAAAAATGGCTTTGAAAAGTTAAAAAAAGGTCCTTTTAGAAATATTTTTTATTTCGATGATTATACAAGTGTTTTGGAGAAAATGAGGATGTTTACCTTTGCAAACGTACATTCTATAAGCTCAGGATTTTTTCAATGTTTAAGAACCAAAAGGCTGTACTGTAATCGACTTCAGAAAAACGTTCATATTTAGGTTTTATTCCTCATAACTGTATATATTTTTTTCCAGTGTAGGTGGAACTCATCATAAAGTCGAACAGACACAGGATCCAAAACGCATAGCAACCAAAATTCTCATGAAAACGGAATTGTTCAAGGCTAGGTAAGGTCAGTTTAGATTGTGTACACCAAAATACATACATTTGGATGTTTTTTTCACTTTACGAAGACGACCCACTGCTGGTCGATGCAATTGCATATATGATGCGATTTCTAGGACAACGCAATATTTTAGCAAGTAATACCTGTCATTTTCATAAATAATATTAATTATGCTTTGCCTTACAGAACGTGAATTCATAATATTTAATCGTTCCTTTGTCAGGTCAAACAAGGAAACAAAGGTCCTTTGTATGTCGTTCAATGTCTCAACTCTCGCTCATCCATTCCCAACACATTTTCTTTGTTTTCCCACCGCACCCTATACAATGCTTTTTGTCGGTCGCATGATTCAGCGGGCTATTTTTGAAAAAGTTTCCTTAAAGGTAAGGTAAGGTTAGAGAAGAGAGAAGTTTTCAAACCGTTGGGAAGAGATCGTGTTGCAAACACCTACTCCTACCTCCTCCTTTTGTGAAGTCGGTTTAAAACCGGCCAAGTGCGAGTCGGACTCGCACGCGAAGGGTTCCGTACAATCAACACCAAAAAATAACATTTTTCATATGGGCCCCCCCTTTCATTTTTTTTTTACCTATTTGTTGTTGTAGCGGCAAAATAAATATACGCTCTTCGAAAATTTCAGATGCCTATTTATTACGGTTCATTAGATACAGCCCTGTGACAGACGGACGGACGGACGGACGGACGGACAGCGGAGTCTTAGTAATAGGGTTCCGTTTTCACCCTTTGGGTACGGAACTCTAAAAATTAACTTTAAATATATATAAAAAAAAACGATTGGTAGAAACGGATATGAAACGAACAGATGAATACCCACCGCCATTTAACGAAATAAAGTGACTACTTACTTAGTCATAAGCCCACAAAGAGAAATCTTACATACATCCGAATTGTATATTCTCTACTTAGTAAACTAATTCTTAACTAATACTTACTAAGTAATTGCTCCGAGGTGACGTCCTGAAATAATCCGGATTTCACACGGCTACAGTTGCATAAGAAGTCTCATAACACACCGCGTTGATGTAAGACTCTGTAACCAGAGCTGGTAGTTAGCACACAGTTGTAATTGGATCAACGGTTTTGGAGTGGCCAACGAACTTGACATTGGAGGGATTCCATTCAAACAAGGCCATTTAGTTCTACACGTGTACAACTATCTAATCCATACAATCCATACTAATATTATAAATGCGAAAGCCAATTTACCAATATGTAAATACCAATTTAAAAAAATCGGTAAAGAAATTGTCTGGACTTTGGAGAATGATATAGGCTACCTTTTATGACGAAAATTAAACTCGGACAAGGTTTTAATTTGCATGGGGACATGATTTAATTCGGTGCGACATCAGTCCAAATCGATATTGATCCGAGCGGAGCCGACTACCTCAGCTAATTTCATTATAATACTAATTTCAGTCAGTCAGCGTGTTTGCGTCCACTGCTGGACATACGCCTTTCCAATTTTTCTCCAGTCCTCCCGGCCCTCAGCGTTATAGAACCACTGCTTCGGAATTTCATATATGTTGTGATTATTGTCATGATGCATTGTACTGTATTGTAAGGTTGTGTTTTGGTGTTCTGAGCCTGATGTTTTTAAAACTTACTCAGAAAGAAAAATTATGTGTTGCATGAACGACGCGAGGATTTAAACCCAGACCTCCGAAAGATGTAAAAACTATCTCGTCTTCCAAGTTAGCCGAGGAGGGTCAGTCGACTTTAAAATTTCCGGAATTCTATCAGGAAAGATGTAAGATAAAATGCCTGCTGAGAATTTTCTGGACTTTCCTGCGACACATGCATTTCCTTCGCGAACAAGGCCACTGCGAGTTGTTATTCGCTCATCGATCGATTTTTCCATAGTTCGGCCATTTTGTCCTCGCGGCGCGCCGAGTCATGCTGGCAACATTCGATTTGACATTGACCGTGAAAAGCAATCACGATCGCCATCGAATGACCGTAAAAAATAACTACCGACTTTACGATTCGCACGTGCGGCCTCTATACGACGAATTAGTTACGAATTCATTGAGGGTTGTTTGACTATCATCTGTAATCGGTTTCTCGAACTTAGCGAAAACAGTTACCCTTAAACATTAAACGTTCCTGCATCTTTTCGTTGTTTGTTTAACTGTGTGCAATAACTGTTTTGTCTTACTGTTTCTCTAACTGTGTAAAAACTGTTTCTAGCTTTAGATTTTTTCCGTTCTTACTTACATCTTGTATACAGTGAAAAGGTACTGCCAATCTGTTAAAATTCCTGTACCTCTTGAAACTGGATAGTTGCACGCCTTATTAGTAGTCAACCGTAATGTTCAATCACTTAAGGTAACCGTTTTAAAAATAACTATTTAATATTGACTGTTTTGGCTTATTACCATAAATTACTGAATTTGAACTGTGCTAAATCAGTAAACAGCACCACATAATTTTTTTCAGTGAACTTTCTATTTGTTTCATAATTCATAGTTGCACATTTAATCATAAATACTACGTAATAACAATAAACGAATACAGCAATCATGCTATAAATTTCATATAAATTGAACGGTTCGTAGCTCAAGGGTTCGGCGACTTGAGTTTCATGCCAAAGGTCATGGGTTCGATCTCCACCACTTTCATGCACCACTTTATTTCTGTTTACGAGTTGAATAAATATGCATTTCGTCATAAATGCTACTCGTTCCATTGATCGGAATTCATTTAAAACTATCACATAACAGTTACTTGCATAAAAAACTAATTTAAAAACACATGTTCGATTATGTTCAACATTTTGTGTATACTTATATTACGGATAAAGCACGATGTTGGCTAAATACCGAAATTATTTATTCCTTGAAGTATATTGAGTTTCTGCACAAATACCAAAGTTGAGTGTACTAATGAAGAGTTGATGTGAAGAATTTTTTTTGTCTTAAAAGAGTAGAAAATAATAAATTAAGGATTTTTTTTCTTACCATAAACTCGAAGTTAATGCACTCGATACGGGTATGGCTTGAAAATGTTAGCTAGCTTCAAAGAAAAAAAAGATTTCGGACTTTAACCGTAGCTGATACATAATTTGAAAATATTTTAGGATTCCTGGTGCCCAAGAATTTCTCATTCGACTTGTTGTCACACTGTCCAAATGTTTTTGTGGAATATTTTATGTTTTGGGTAAATTACAAAAAATAATAATTCACCGCTGCCAAATCGTACTTTATCAGTATAGCGATGTTATGTTCTTTGCACAGTCAGTATTATTTACTTCTACCGTCGATAACAGTAGGTACCTAACTTAATACATTACTCACAGTCGCAAAAAGTGACCTACGATAACTTACCGGTCTTCCTGCTCCACTTTGATACAGTTTGCTGCAAAACCTTCAAGGCTATGCGCGTTATCTTAACATAACTTATTATGTTCTATGCTTATATCAGGCATATATGTATAAGACTTAAACGATGGTTACAAACACGTTATGCAATCTACGGCTGTATGTTACATGGCATATTGCCCCAGCAATCCAAAATTAATACCGAAAGGGAAGGCCCTGGCATGGCACCTAAATTCCTTCTGGAATGTTGTGTATTGTTTATGTAACTGGACATGGATGGCTAATACCGAACTCATCGTCATATATTAGCCTAACACACCACGTGGGAACCAGGTGCTAAGCCAGGACAGGATCTTCCTTTTATTGCTCGGCTACATTGAACTGGATGGAAACTGGTCGTTCATTCAATGCGATGGTAACAATCCGGGCGGGATTAACCCAACCACCTAGTAGATAAGGAAGGGGACCTACAGTTTTACGTGGAGTCCGAACCACGGCTAGTCTCAACGGTTGAAAATGATCACCCATCCAGAACCTAACCGCGCTCAGAGGTTCTTCCCCAGCTTATCGAATCGCAAGGCGTCGCACACTGAGCTACCGAGGCTGACTAATTAGGCTAATATCATAATGGCATGCCATGGGCATCCATGTCAGGTTGCATAAAAAAATAAAAAAGTTATATACGGACAGATAGACGGGTAGACGTAGTGGTTAGCATTATCAGGTGATAATTAGTAAAATTATGACGATAACACATCTCACGTACTCAAAAGCAGATTGACAATAGGGTCCTAAAAATAGGTAGTTGAGTAATTGTACAAATATGGACTAAATTGGTACTAACGCTGCAAGTAGGCATGTAGTCATACAGGCTTATTGAGGTGACCTTCAGAAGAAACTGGTCGTTACGGACCGAATTAGCCACCATATCAAATCTGTGTTGATGCTGATGTAATGAATCATATTTGCATGTAAAAAGACCTCATAAAAACCTCATGCATAAAGAGACCACATGCATCACAAAAACTGTCGGCGCACCAGCAAATTAGCGACGGGTCGTCTGCAGCGAAGCTTCGGTGGAAGGCTTTATTTGCTTTTAGACATGACTCAGTTTCGTGTCAGTTCGTGCCGGTACCGACAGCAGAGCAGTATTGATACAATTAATATGCAATTTTAAAAATTGCATATTCAATTTTATTTATTAAGCTTTGGTGGAAGGCTATATATGCTTTTAGACATGACTCAGTTTCGTGTTAGTTCGTGCCGGTACCGATAGCAGAGCAGTACTGATACAATTGAAATGCAATTTTAATTGCATGTTTAATTTTATTGTAGTGGTTGCTTCAAGCCCGTATGCCAAGCAACTTGCTTGGCATATGGGTTATTGGTGTGAATTGTATCGTATTTATTAATGACACATAGTCACTACAGCGCTCGCATTATAATAATATAATATAGTATAGTAATGAAAAATTTAGTCATCGGAACATAAATCATTGTTATTAGTCTCTCGCTCGCACTATTTAGGCTTATTTCTTACTCGTGGAACGATAGCTACTCGCAAAAAACCTTCTCGCACGTGTCACCCTAGTTATGTACTAATTTTATTATTCTAACTAAAGTGTGATGACGCCATGAGAACGCAAAATTAAAGTTATTTACATTTACACGCCCATGTGATTTCTATGAACGCACGGGCAAGCTACAGAGTTCACGTAAACTTGAAGTTTTTACACTTAGTTGCGAGGCACTTGCACTGTTTAAATTATTTGCTTAATTAATTGCTTTATGTTTAGTGTAAAACTCCGGAGAGAAACATAAGAAGATTATTAAATGTACTATTTTTGTTATGCAAATAATTGTATCTGTGAATAGAGTCATGAGTTACAAATGTCGCATTCAATATTTTCTGCTTAAATATGTTAACTGCGTATTAAATGATCTAGAAAATTGTTTATACATTCGTAATATATTTTTGTTCTTCCTTAATGCTTTTTGCTGGCGGTACTTCGCAACGTGAAACAAAGCAAACCGGTGATGGAAGCGGGTGCCCCCCTTGCCTTCCCCGCACCGCCTCCAATCGTTTTTCACCCGCCTGTTGCTACGCGGTGCGGCTGAGTCACGAACTGTGCTCACTTCTCTATACATACTGCCGTCATCTAGAATAGGTGGATGAAAAGTTAAGTAATAAAGCATTATAATTAACGTGCGCACATACAATCGCGCCGCTTACTAGGAGGGGTGGCCAAAAATTATAGATTGTTGCACCACAGATTACGTTTATAACTATAGTTATGTTATATTATCTGTGTTCACAAAAAAGTCATTTCGCTTCCTCTTAATACGTCTCTTCCTTTCAATTCTTCACAGGTTAGGTACAGTGGTCTACTATTATAATGTTACACCGGAAATGCCCCAATTCAGATACCCCTTTCTGTTATATTGATGTTGACCTTGGAGTACAATTTATAAGGACCACGAGTCGTTGTGTAACGACATGAAAACATATCATTATACCAGGCCTTAACAAAATACCTCAGCGAACTGGTCATACCATTGCTTCCTCAGAGACCGCCTGGGCAAGACTTCTAACTGATTTTCTTTTCTCAATAATTTTCTCTAACTATAATAAAAAAATCCATAACAATTATTATCTTCAGCGTATCTTCTTTTAGTGTACCTATGTCCTCTCGATACATGTTTATCTGTACCTGACTATTGCCTATCTGTCCAGCAACATCATTTCTTTAAAACCTGTTGGGAAATCCAAAGCCACTACACACATTTCGACAGCGTAATCCTCATGTTTTTCCAAGACAAAAAAGGATTTTTTTTTCCTTTTTTAAAAGTGTCTAGCTACGGAGAAATTAATTTTGGAAATATATGTTTTCGTCTAGTGTTATTTGACGCGATGTAACCGTGTTTTAAGAAGATAGAAGAACCCTAGATCCCAAGTGGCGTGAGACCTTCCTTATACGCGGTACTTAAACAGGAAAAAAAATGACGAATCCGAGTGTGTAATATACATCTAATGGAGGAAATAAAGAAACTGAAACTGAAACAACATCGCGTCAAATTACATAAGACGAAAACCTAAATTTCATGGGACCCAATTTCATAAAGTTATATCTCGGTAACTAGACCCATTATAGAAAAAAACTTTATTGTCTTGGACAAACATGAGGATTACGCTGCTGAAACGTATGTAGTGGCCGTTGCAACAGCCTATATACTTAGTATTTAACAGAACATAGCAGAGCAGGGCGCAGCTAAGGCTGGCGTAGCAACCTTGAGCCATGAAGGTCGAGGCATATCAATTGCCGCAATATATTCCACACGATATAGCTTTGACAAGACGTTTCTCGGGATAAAGCCACGGATCCAATGTAATTCTGTATGGGTCAGACTTTTGAAAGCGAAAAAGTCATAAACTAAATTAAAAGATAACTAATATGTTTTTAAGTATAAGCACCAAGCAGAAAACCAAAGACAAATAGGTATTCCTATAATTTTATTTTACCGATCTCAACAGTTGCGCGATTTTATTGCCTCTTATACAACAGTAATCTTAATAAACAATGATTTGTGATTAACAGATATTTCTTAACAATTGTATGCGAGATTTGATGCTTTTCCGCAATATGCTATTATTTTGCTTATAAGACTCTTTCCACGTTACAGAGCCATTTCTTTATACATCAAGGTGTTATTTGTGATACAGTGCGACGAGTCAAACCTTGTTGACCTAAAGAGTAAAATGGCGCAACTATGGCATCTAGATTTCCCATAGTTTTACACCATTATAAATTAAGTTACTAAAAAGTTTAGAATTACTCATTTTCATACGTCAACAAAAAACCCAGGGAGGATGAGAGAAGAAGAATAAATAAGAAGCCATTCTAAATCACAGAACCAAGAAAAAAAATAATCTGTGAATTTTATTTCATGTTGTTTTACATACGTAAATTATATTGATTTCAGAATTTATAAAAAACAATTTTCCTTTTAAACAATGGGTAATGTTGTACAACTAGTAACTGTGGTGACATCTATATTGGCAAAGATAAACTGGAATATTAAGTGTTCGCCGAAATGGCGGGTGTATAAGTTACAAATAAAAATAATATTTCAGTAAGAGAACATGGAAAAATTCCAACATTGGGTATTCCTCATTTTCGTTCGGGGTGATTGATATAATCGATATATTTTTAAGTTGTTCGGTCTGATCACTAGGTCTTCTTCTTGTTTAAGACTTCGCACCAGGCTGGTGGATTCTTCATCTTTCCATCAGTAACCACCATCAATAAATCCGTTTTGATTATTTTTTTGTATTTACCGATCGGTTCTATATGAAAAATTCGTAAGCGAACTATAGATGTTACACAGTTGCAAATGAGTTTCGATCGTTACTGCCGCCCTACCATGCTCGCTGGCTCCGAACAATCAAGTGACTAGCATTCTCAAGGAATTTACCCGTAATCGTAGAGCATGCATGAAGTGTTGTACGTCCGTAAATAGAGGAAGCGAAATAAGTATGCTTTTGTCGTACCGTACAGCTCTCGACGATCTCTGCCAACCCTTTCGGGGAACTATCGTGAAGGAATGTGTGTGTCTATGTACTATGTATTTACATTTATAACGTAAGACAACCTTTTATAAAGATGAAAACATGCTTACATTTGACTTGTTTTGCAGCGCGTAGCTGTACCGGGCTTAAGTTAAATAAAATAAAAATGATAAATCACTTGTTACTTTCACAGAGGCGCTGCTGAATAAATAAGAAATACTAATTTTAAATGTCTTTAGGTTCTCGCCCAATACAAAATGACCTCGGGTCAACGCCATCTTGATTCTTGTAAGAAAACGTTTTGAAACGGCAATTTATCAAGCGCACCCCGTGTCATTAATCACCTCTTTGTTGGTCCTTTTCTTAAAATACATGTGCAAGGCTTGCCAACGTTGCGTATACGACTTCTGGAATGAAACGCTAGACGTTGGGAGGTGAGGAGATATCTTATTTATCAAGAGATTCTTACCTCTACCCTGTCCGTGGTAATCACAATATAAAAAATAATAAGTGAATCTTATTGTAATTCCAATAATCACAACCGTCTTGCAACGTTGAAATAGAGCCATGTAAGCAAATCGGTTACTTTAACTGAGTGAAAACAATTAGCCTTAAACATTACAACATGTTACTGTATCTTTTAATTGTTTATTAACTGTGTGCAACAACTGTTTTCTCTTACTGTTTCCCTGTGTGAAAGCTGTTTCTAGCTTAAGTGTTTTTTCCTTTCTTAGTAGCGTCTGATATTCAGTTAAATAGTACTTTCCAATCTGTTAACATTCATGTTTCTGTTGCAAAGGGCCAGTTGCACGCCTAATTTTTAGTCAGCCTTAATGTTCAATCAGTTAAGATAACCGTTTCAAAATCATCTGATCCGTCACACGTGTTAATTTCACCAAGCGATATTGTTCTATCGGTTAAAATCCTGTTTAATATTAACTGTTTGGCTCATTAATAGATACTTACCGTAACATATTAATAGTTTCGAGATAATAGCATAAATGACTGAATTTTAACTGTGCTAAAGCAGTAAACACTTGCACATTATTTCTTTCAGTGCATGCAAATGATTTTCAATTGCCACTTCAGTCCTTCCTTCCTCGCTGCCCTATTGTATGACAGACGATACAAACAAGTCCTCGCTTTGACCGTGTAGCCCCACTGTAGACTGTAGCCCTCATACATATGCAGCGAATTGAAGCGTCGACGACGCGCGACGTTCGTATACAAAGGAGCGCTGACACAAGCGCGCGCGAGACGTCTCCACCAGGCAAGTTTCCTCTTAAGGAGTCTCATTATTATACGAAAACAAAGCAATTAATGTGTGCCCACCTAGCACGGATGGAGATACTATAGGTCCTCCAAGGCAGCTTCAAGCAAGAGCATGTGGCAAGAACACTTTCATGTAGAGACTATTTCTAAATGCATGTAATTTTGCAGTTCTAAATGTTTTACATGAGTTAGTTTGTAAACATATTTTGTTATCGTTTATAGGTTTGGTTTAATTTACTTGAATAGCATTGAGTATAAAAATATATATAATTTAAATTCTAGAGTGTTTCGACTATTTCGAGAGTGTTTGTACTCCTTTAGGAGGAAAATAAACGAATTTACATAAGGAAAAAAATAGATATTTATTACCCAATATTAATTTAAATATTATATTATTAACACTGAATAATTTACTTACAATTATTTTTTTAATTTAATTTTAAGGAGTTTAAATAATTTTAAATTAAGAAATTTAATTGAATTTAAACCTTACCTGTTCAGACGTTCGTGAAAAAAAATAGTTATAATGTAAATTGAGCTAAAGCATAATGTTATAACCTTCTTGTTGGACCAACACATGAAATCAATTCTGAAAATTAAAATTACCTATATAAGGACGATTATCTAGTTCTACACTGACTAATAACTTTTAACCAAAACGTCATACCTTTTCAGAAAAGGCTATATAAAAAGGCGCTTACTTTGTATGACATGTATGGAGAATTTCTTCCATGACGGAACCCTCGACACGTGAACATGTTCGCCCTTTTTACTTAAAGCCTATTAGGCTTCCGTGAGTTCGCGTCTGAGCCTTGCGTTAAATTATCTCCGACATGCACCTCCATCATTCTGAGTTGTAAATATGCATTTAAATTTGATTGCGGGTTACTTTGTGGTCAAGAACCCATTACAAAGTGTAGGTCATATTTTTCTGACCGGGAGGAAGGGAGGGGGGGAACAAAGTTGCGCACCCCAGAGCTTTAATTACAAGAATTTAATCTGTTCAATTATTATCAGTTTAAGTTTTTCGAAATAGCTATAAAGGAGATTATTTTTTATGTGATGTTGGGTATGTTTAAAAATAAAAAGTAGGTCCTGATTTTACCTTCATTTGATATTAGTAATTAGTAATTAGATCATAGTAATTATTTATTTTATATTTTATTTTTATTATTATCCTGACGTGATATATGATATCCAAAATGACGATGGCTGTATACTCCCGAACGGAGTAATTAGGATAATTTTGTATGACCATAGACTTCAATATTGTAAAACTTTATATGTGTAATATAAACTACTTCTTAATTCATTCATTAATGAAACTTGTATGTCGGCTCTTCTCGAATCGATAGATTGTTAACGTGTCCAAGTGTAGGTATCCTACCTATGGATAAGAAATTAAATGAAATGAAAAATGAAAATTGCGGTGTAATAGACTAACCTTATTTATAGGGACTTACTTGCCAGAGGTCACGAGTTCGATCCCCGCCCCATTCATGCGCCACTTTATTTCTCTTCTTCGGTTGGATAAGTGCATTTCGTCACGAATGCGAGCTGTTCCATGGTTCGGAATCAATTTAAAACTTAAGTTCCCCTTGCCCTACTAGGTGGTAGAGTTGAGCCCGCCCTGGTTGGTAACATCGAAACGGATCAAAAGATGGCCGAAGCAGCAATAAAACGTGTCCGTGTTTTCCATCCAGGATATAATCCAATCCAAATAAAGGGAAGGTCCTGGCTTGGCTTCTATAGTTCCTTCGGGAATGCGGTGTCATGACGGTGGGTATGGCAGTGGTATGGTATTACCCAGCCATGTCTAGTTATATGCATAAAAAAGACATGGCACTTATAAGATACTAAAACCAGATTGCGAAATTTATAATATTGAAATCGAACAAAGAATGTCCACAAGCCAAGGGCGTCTCTGGCAGCGAGCATGGAACTTGCAACTGAAACTTGTCTGTAAGGGGGCTGCGGCGTAGCCACTTTTACATTGACATTGAAAATCATGCATTAATGTTATATACATATAACATTAATGCATGATTTTTAATTTTTTTCATTGGCATATTTGTTACTATGTAAGGACAGGGGGATATACCAAGGAAATGGAGCATCAAAAGTGGTGTTTTATGCGGAGCCATTACTTTATCGCCAGACAACCGCTCGCTGTCATCATGCGCGTATGCATCGCCTCTGAAAATCCCAATTCTGTGGTAAAACCGTGCAAGTATTACATAAATAACGCAAAGGAAGACGAAATTTTGGAATTGCGCAACAGGCGACAGAATTCTATGAAATTCCATATCCTTACGTTTAACATAACACTGCTTTTCTTTTGATTTCAACTTTATTTTTACAGAGAACAGTCAATTAAATGCACTGTCGTGTCTGGCTATTATTCTCTGACAGGACTGTCCGGTCAACCGGTCAACCGAATTTGTTGCTGATTACCCTCAGCGTCGGAACATACAATAGCTGTCTTTTAATTTTTGCACCGAGTTCTGTAAATCAAAGGTAAATAGTAATGTAAGAGGCATTACCACCCATTACAGCCGCAAGGCCAGTTAAGGAGGTATCCTTCATCGTACAAGAACTTATCAATTGTCAATCTTATTTACATGCATGTAGAAACGTAATCATATTAAGTTTGTGTAGATAAATAAAATAAATAAAACATTTCCAATTTAAAATTCGCTTACTACAGAATTTCTCGAGTTCAAACGACATGTAAGAACATTATGAACTTCACAGGGCGCTATTTAGTGCAACTAACATTCGATGCTTCACGTCTCGAATTCGTATGCGAAATAATTATTGTTAGACGTTTTCCACTAACTCGTGGCTACGTTAATCTGTTCTACCAAGGAATGGTTTAGCAGTAGCATTTAGATATGAGTGTGTATTTCGTAATTGTGGATGTAAAAATATGTTATGTAAACCCGTGAACCTTCTTTGCGGGTTCTTCTTTACTGATTTGATCGAATCCGCGGATCTTTGTGACGTAACATAGTGTAGTTTGACTACCAAAAAGTTTAAATAAATGAAATGGAATTTTTTTTATTAAATACGAATGAGTTTTGGCCGCCGCTCCAGCCCTTCCATGCTCTCTAGTCTCTGGTATGTGAGTCAGGTATCCGTTACCATAACAACTCACTGAAATTCAACACGCTTCGTGAAACCGATAGTCGGCATTCCATTCTTCAGTGCATGCAATTTCTTCGTGATACGAAATGAAAACGAAAATAATCGCTTATGGTTTAAGTGGCCTTGCTGATAAAAATAGCTCCCCGATACCGCTGCAAAATTGTTGATAACTTTTTATTATGTTATTTGATCATTAATAGCGTTCAAGGTACTGCTTAGTTAGTACCTAAATAAACTGAAAAAAATAATGTGCAATCGTTTACTGTTATAGAACAGTTGAAATTCAGTAATTTATGGTAAAGTATTTCAAATAACTATTAATGTATTACAGTAATTATCTATTAATGAGCCAAAACATTTGATATTGAACAGTTATTTAAACCGATTGAACAGTACCGCTTGGTAAAAATAACACGTGTGAAAGATCAGATGACTTTGAAACGGTTATCATAACTGATTACGGCTGACCACAAATTAGGAGTGTAACTGTCCAGTTTCAAGGGTAAAGGAGTTGTAACAGATTGGACAGTACCTTTTCATTTAATAAAAGACGTAAGTAAGAATCGAATACTAAAGCTGGGACCAATTTTCACATAGTTAGTGAAACAGTAAGAGAAAACAGTTGTTGCACAATGTTAAACAAACAATTAAAAGATACAGTAACATTTAATGTTTAAGGATAACTGTTTTCACTGAGTTAGAATAGCCGATTTACTTGGTTGGCTCAATTTCACGTTGCAAGACGGTTGTTATTATTGGAATAACAGTGGGATTCATTGATAATTTTTTTCAGTGTACGATTTGAGATCAAACCTTTTGTAATTTAGCTTCACTAGATTCTTCCAGCTACAACAAATGTATATTTATGATATATGTTTATTCTCATTATAATAATCTCAGCATTTTCTTGACAGACCTCGATGCTAATTAACATTCTTTCGTTGATTCTATAGTAAAGGTGGTCTTTAGGCGATGTATCGCTGGTTTGGTCATTACTCTACTTATATTGATGTTTCAGACGAGGCTCTCAAGTATTTAAACGTTTAGTACTATTGCTTGCAACGGAATTAGAAAATAATTACACCATCACAATATCTTTAATATCCAATAGGCTTGTGTAAGACTAAACCCGATGTTTTGGTTTAAGTATTATAACAACCACTTCAACTTTTTTATTGTGGTATTACCGAATTATTTAATTAATCGTAATGCGAATTTACGAGGCAACGATTGGATTCACAATAATATTCTTCCGCCAGTTGTCAGTTCCGCTTTAGTGATTTGCATCAGTATAATTGTATCACTAATTTGTTCTACTTGTACCGGATATAACTAGAACTTTATCGGTGTGTCCAAAATGCCAAAATCGACTACTGCGCATGTGTATCACGTAGTGGTTTATAGTAACTTTTCGGGATCTTTACCCGTCCATTACTACTCAAAATACCCTACCTTTTCTATCATTCATTTTCAAATATCTCAAATACATAAGCTTTTTTTTTATGTGACTGGACAAGGATGGCTAATACCACAAGTTCTGTCATGGTATTAGCCCAACACACCACATGGGAACTAGGTGCCATGCCAGAACCTTCCTTATATTGCACGGCTACATTGAACTGGATGGAAAACACGGACAATTTTCATTGCCGCTTCGACCATCGTTCATCCAATGCGATGGTACCAACCCGGGCGGGATAAACCCTACCACCTAGTAAGTAAGGAAGGGGACCTACAGCTTAACGTGGAATCCGAACCACGGCCAGCCTCTCTCAACGGTCGAATGGTCACCCATCCAAGACCAGACCGGACCCAGCGTTGCTTAACTTCGGAGAGCGATCGCCGAAGTGTCGCGCCACTGGGCCACCGAGGCTTACTTTGTAGAAATGGCGTAATGGTTTATTGGTAACATTAGGGGAACCTAACATAAAAAACATTTCTCAGTCCGACCGGAGTACTCCTCTAATCCAACGGCCATGCTCTTCGTACGCAATTTTCTTGTCAATCGTTAATGTATCCTCCATTAGATCATGTCGTCGGGCGCAATTAGGTCTGCTTTACGATGACGCGTGCAGCTGGTTCCTACAACAACTAAGTGTAATTATTGTCTCGTTTAAATTGTTCTCCAATGCAATTGAAACGAGCTAACGACATGTTCCAGAGATAAATGCCGCTGGTTTTCCTTCGGGGGCTAATATTGTGTGTTTTATGTGTGTCTTTGGATGCTTTATTTCTTTGCTGGACACGTCAGTTGCTGCACGAGTGGTAGAAACACTTAACGACCGACACACCCACGTGGGCAACTCTCCACGCCGGAGCAACAAAGGTTACACGTAATGGTTGGAAGGATTCGATATGGCTTTGTGATTGAAGGTATCAACTGACGGATTCGTTCCTTATGATACATATTACCAGGTATGAAGTCCTTCAAGACGCATTCGCTGAAGAATTGGGTGCCACGTTAGGTTAACCGTTGCAAATCTCGCGTCAACCATCCAAGGGTCTCGCCAATAAGTTTCTTCACAAGTATATCTAGCAAAAAGTTTCAGCTAATCGCGTTCTGTAAATAAATTAAATAGGTTTTAACTGGGTTTTAGTCCACACATTTTTTTGTCAGCTATACCAACACAAGGGGAGACGATGCCAACTGACTTACTTACTTACTGGTACGACAACCAAGACAGCATTGACCACAATTCATTATAAAGGGTGCGTGTCATGGAACAATTTAAAATAGTCTGTAGCCGAGAAGACCATAATTGGAAGCTGAACGGAAACTTCTGCCATTTTCAAGAAGCCATCATTCGGAGTGACTAGGGTGTGGAAAACTAATAAATTATCGCGTGGTGCCTCAAGCGGAAATATATGCACTAGTAATATAAAAATGGAAACACATCATCGAAATGCAGTCCATACTTGTGAAATAAAGTATTATTTAATTAAATTGTTATAATACCTATTGTAGGTAAAGGGTGATAACTGCGCTGCGTATATGATTTTTATTAAAATATACCAACGTTTCGTAGAAAAAACAGGAATAAGTATGTAGCACCCAATGTTAGAATTGTTAGTAAAGTGTACTGTGTTGCATCTAAATGATTTTTAATAAATATACCAACGTCTTCGAAAATACAGGAATAATAACCACCCATTGTTAGAATCACATGTGGGGTTACAATAAGCCGATCCTTATCGTACAAACCAAAATTCCAATGCTTTTTGTTTCTCTCTCATAAATTGTACGCGTGCAAACGTAAATGTTTTGGAGATGTTTAGGACGCCAAAAAAAATCAAACTTTCGATTGTGTGATGATATCGTTTTCACCAAGTCATAAGATCAGTGAGTCGTACATTTTGCTATGTCGTGTGCTAAGTCATTTACTGAAAAATGTATCACTTTGTCAACCTTAATTCACTTTTTAAATGACGTAATCTCATTTAAATATTCGCCATAAAAAATACACTTAAATTATTTCAATCCAAAAGGCACGCAATTTTTATGTTGTAAGGACAAGCGTAAAATTATGGAATGTAAGTATCTAATTTAATATTTTTATTTTAATATTACATTTAATGCTTACAATCTTAACATCGATGTCCACGAGGTAGATAGACACTAAGTATACTTAGTAGGTAGATGTATTAACTTCTAGACTTGTCGGCGCTGTCCAAGGCCAAGTGTAGGCGTTAGTCATACGTGATACTTGTGCGGTAGTGCACACATACGTGTGCCCTCACAATTGTAGTTAGTTCAAGGTGGAACCAGATATCTTTATGTATGACTGCCTACATTATGAGTATGTGTATCGATGGTCGCTATGCAGACCTACATGTACACATTGATTTTATATTTGACGTCGGATATGCCAATAAAAAAGGAAGAATTTAAACCGGTTTAATGTTGCTATTGAGGATATCTTTATGGTTCACATAGACTCACTCACTCACTTTAATAATACGTCCTTTTTTACAAAACTCATATGTGTAAAAGTTGCAGTGTTGCGCGGCTCCCATTGGGAAAATTAGGGTTGATTTTTTGAGGAATTCAAAGACCCGACTCGCGACGGTATATTTGCTAAATTTTACTTGACGCTAAGAAATCGATTTAGCAAATAGGTATGCGATTTGTGTTATAGGAGGATCATTCTTTAAATTTAATCTTGGTTCAACAGCTGCATTTTCTTTTTTTTTTCAATGAAACTTGTCCGTGTTTTCCATCCATTTCAATGTAGCCGAGCAATATAAGGAAGGTCTTAGCATGGCACTTAGTTCCCATGTGGTGTGTTAGGCAAATATCTGACGGTCAGTTCTTTGTTAGCCATCCATATCCATAACCAAACCCCGACGATCCTTCGCCTTTAGGTGAGAATCATAATCAGAATCAGAATCAGAAATGTTTTTATTCATGGTCAATTGATACATGCTGGCCAGAGCGCGCGAGCGTCTCAGGTGTGTGGCTTAGAACTCCTAATGTAGAATGTCACTGCCTTAACATACATAGTTCTACTACCTATAAGTAGGTGTATGGTAATGCTACAGTGTAGTCGGATTTGGGTGTTGAGAAGGAAGCGGGATCGGATTGGGTAGGGTGCTAGCGGGAGCGGATTGGGTAGGATGCTTCGCCTTTAGGTGAGCTGCCTCGAGACCGGCGACCATGGAAAGACGAAACTCATTAGCATGTCGGCAGTGCAGCCACGAGTTAGTGGAAAACGTCTGACTGCAGTCAATTCGGGCCGCGCAACATCGAATATTCGTTGCATAATCGCATACTCAGAACGTATTTTTTTACGGTATTACCACAGAATTATCATTATTTTCTTGCCTTGCAAGCGAGCAGCGCATTGCCTTGGCAATTCAGAGAGGCAGCGCAGCCAGCTTTTTGGTTACGGCGGGGGATTAGGCCGAACTGGATGAAATCTATGATTTAATTTAATTTATAAGATAATTTACGTTTTATCTATTTTGAAATAATTATTAATTAAAGTTAAGTATTTTCTTTTATAGACATAATATACCATTTGTATGCAGCGATGATAGAGCTCCAAACGATACGATCGTAGCATACTTATTTCGTTTCCTATACAGACATAAGTATTTTTATACATTCTCAACAATTACGGGTGCTTTGCGAAATGCTGCATCGGTCTGGCTGTAGAACGTTCTCCTAAGCCATGGAGATCGACGATCTCCATAATTTAGGCCGCCCGGGACGATCCCATATATTTCGTCATTCTTTCGTCACTCAATTTTCTTTTGGGTCGCAATATTTATGACGATAATGTTACTTGGAGCTTGTAATTAAAGAGATATAATTTTATAGTAAGAACTAAGTGACAATTACACAGAACTAAAATTATAAAATAACGCTTAACAAAAAAATAAGTGAATGGAACATATAATTCGGTTGGTGAAGACTGTGTTGACAAAAAAAAACACAAATCACATCTCAACGTGTGGAATGTTGGTGGTAAGATACGGTGTCAGCTATTTTATTAGTTCATGGGTTTAAGACGGTGCAGGTGCTGGTTCTTAACGAGTTTTTCGACGTAGCTGTTTTCTAGACGTCTTTTCAATTGTATGTGCCTTGATAACTTTATAATTTTAATAAAATAATTCAATTTATAAAATAAATATCCCCAAAAACAACCTTTGAAAATCTACACTTAATCACCCTTTCCTCCCCATCCGACTCCGAATATAATCAGATCACCGCCTTGTAGTTGACATTAGGATTTTGAGAACGAACCGTTCCTAAAACTCTTTTCTCTGCCGCAAAACGTTTACGAACTATGCTATAATAAAAATAATCCAGTCCGGGTGGGCATAAATCATGAAAAAGCTAAATTATTGTTCAATCATTGTAATCGCTGGATGCTGAATTGAGCGAAGAATTCCCGATTTTTTTTTAAACGAGTTTTCAACCTTGAATCAAAATTGATTACCCAGGAAGACTTTAGAAGACGCATAAATGTTGAGAAAGATGGAGAAAGAATTGAGTGAAATTTGAAAAAGGGGGCGCTGAGTAAGACAGACATTTTCCTATCCGGAAAATCGAGCACAATGGTATCGGCTGAACAAAAATCATAAGACACAGTGTCAAAGGCTGTTTGACTTATCGTTCCATAATAACATCTTCGACGGGAATCATGTAGTTCTAGGAATTCGTTCCATTGTGTTCCACCTATGCGCAGTCACGCGTGCGGGCGACACACTGTCTAGCGGTTCCAACTGCTAGAACGGGACGGTGCGACTCAGAACCGACTGGTGCGACAAGGACGTCGATATGGCTCTCAGAACCGATAGGTTAGAACTTTAGGAGTAAAACGTCAAGGGCTTTTGAACTATATGCGAAGGCATTAAGGAATACATTTGTTCAATAATACAATTTATCGGTGAACAAAAGGCATAATTACGCGGACGCGCTCAATGGAATGTTACATTCGGCTCCAAGTAACGCTAAATATATGGAAATAATACTGAAAATATATAATTATGCAAATTATTATGGAAATTTTATAAATCATAACTAAGATATGCAGACAAATTAGTACACATAAAAATGTACGTGACTGTCTTTCGAAGAAATCTGTGTACACGATACCATGAGTTATCACTCAGCGCCATCTCTGCTTAGTGATAATTTGAAAATTAAAATATATCTGTCCTTATTAATATATTATATATATTATTATTGAAGATATATGTTTACTAACCATACCTAGCTATGAACTAACAGAGATGGTGCACTGCAGCCGAAGTATACCAAATGACAGCAAAAATATCAACGGGTTGGATTCCGGCACCTAAAAATAATACAATTACAATACAATTAATAATATAATAATACAACAATATCACAAACAATTCAATACAATTACAATACAAGTGGTCTAATTGCATTTATTCATGTGCATGTCGCAAGAGGGGACTAATGGATTTGTCGTTCGTGGTAC